>OY856412.1:784918271-786180771 GCA_963693085.1 Alisma plantago-aquatica | reverse complement strand
TTACAAGAAGCATACTGAAGATGCCATGGATGTCAAGTGTCTAATGCTAAGCTCCATGAACTATGAGTTGTAGAGGCAACATGAGAATATGGGTGTGATTGAAATGGTCACACATCTCAAGAACATGTACTAAGATCAAGAAAGACAAGAGAGATATGATGTCTACAAGGCGCTATTCTAATGTAGCATGGCATAAGGATATCCAGTAGGTCCTCATGTACTCAAGCTCATTGGGTATGTGGAGAACCTATCCAAACTGGGATTCCCTTTGGGTCAAGAGTTGGCCATTGACGTGATTCTGTAGTCTCTACCAGAGTCATATAGTCAATTTGTCATGAACTACTACATGAAAGACTTTGACAAATCATTGATAGAGTTGTTGGGAATGTTGAGAACAGCTAAGACATAGAAAGACAAGCCCAAGTCTGTGATGATGATAAGCAAGACAAAGGGGAAGTCTAAAGGCAAAGGCAAAGCTAAGAAGGGTTCTAAAGCTATCTAGAAGCCTATGTCTTCAAGATCTCAAGGGCAAAGGGAGGTGTGAAGAAAGTAAGAGGTGATTTTCACCATTGTCACCAGCCTGGACACTAAAAAAGAAATTGCCCACTCTAGTTAGAGGAATTAAAGGAGAAGAAGGAAGGCATTGAGGCCTCCACTTCATGTATAAACATTATAAGATAAATTTGATTACTTCTTCATTTTGGTATGTGATACCAAACAGAGATATGATACATTGATGTGCGGGATCTGACAATACGTAAAAGCCCTCATGGAGGATAAAGGTGGACTAGGCAGAGCAAGAGTTGCAGAAGCTTTAGTCTACATTTAAATTTATCTTAGCCCAATGGACATGTAATAGAGTTAGTAAAACTTCTATTTCATTATGCCATCAAATAGAAATATTTACTTCAAAGCATCTTGTATACCAAGGATGATATATCAATAAAGTAAGAGATAAATGTTTCTATTTCAAAAGATATGATCTTGCATCGCAACGCTCAAACATCTAATGATATTTGTATGAAAGACTTTGAGATGAATGTTTACAACGTTAATACCAAAAGATTATAATTGACGACTTAAGACTTCAAATAGCAATAGTCACATTGGACACATGTCTAGAATACATGTTGATGTTAACCAAGATTTCCTTGGTTAATGAACATAGGAAAACATGCAAAGGCTTATTTACACACAAAGGGACATATTATCCTTCAATAGATGTAGTGGGAGGATAAGCCTTCCATTAGACCTCATATATATCATGCATGAAGATCTTATTGAATGAATGCTATAGATAATCACTTATACCTCATATTCATTTACTGGTAATATGATGATATGTACTCAGTAAAATGGAAATCTCTTGAAATGTTCAAGGAGATTATAAATGTAGTATAACCGTAATGAAAGGATTAAGAAACTTTGTTGAGACTAAATGTTAAAATACTTTACATCAATAACTTGAGTACCTTTAAGAAAAAATTATGTGATAATGTATCACAAGTCAAATCCATCTGAAAATGATGATTTGTCAGAATGAAGGAATTGTATCATGATGAGTCATGATATGATTATCAATCAATCTAATCTTCCTATTCTCATAAATATATACCTATCACCAAATAATGTACCATATAGATGGTTTATAAGACATCATATATGATATGATTTGGGAATGTCCCAATATGTCTATATGATTAGAACCTACATTGAGAAAGTTGTTTCTTGAAGAAGGTTTATCCATAAACAATGAGTGTTGAATATTACTATTAATCCCAAATCCAAAAGCAAAAGTGTTTTTTTAGGATAACTAAGTTCCAAAAGAACCAGTGGGAGTAATAGTAGAACTCAAAATTTTCGATGTCAAAAAGAGATACAATGCAAACTAAGAGAATCACAAGTTGTTGTGTACTCTCAAGTTCATCATATAATACAAAGCAAAATAGTTCTAGTAGAGCATGTATGAGATTGGATGATTGTAAATCCAACAACTCACATAGGTTGGTCATGACATGATGAGCCAACTAGTCAACTAGAAACTATCGAGAACCATAATCTGATTGAAGGCTCAAGGCCATTATGGGATCCATGCAAACTAACAAGGTATGACCTTAATAGTACTACCTGATGGATGAAACTCAAAAGGTGATGTTAGGTCTGCAACAAAGACCATGGATAACATAATGGGACAAATTGGTTGAATAGGTCTTCAAATCAGTTCAAGTTGTTGAACATGATAGAAATTTCTTTACCAATTGTCTAGCTTGTTGTTGTAGTTAAATAAGACTAAGAGGTTTGGCATATGAAGATAAAACTATATTCCTTAAAGGAATACATCAAATGATGTGTATGTGATACAACCTAAAAAGTTTTATAACTTCAAGAATGCAAATAAAGTCTATAAACTACAAAGTTCAATCTAGGATTGAAATAAGCATCTTAGAGATGCGATCTTCTAACTTGATAAGATAGTCAAAGAGTTTGAATTGAATCAAGATAAAAGATGAATTCTGTGATTACAAAAGATTTAGTGGGAGCATATATGTATATTACACATATGATGAGGAATGACATCTCAATATTGTGAATATTGAGAGCTAGCATGAAAACACCTTCAACAATGAAGGACTAGATGAAACATCTTATGAGATAAAGATCAAGATGTATGAGATAGTTGTTGAATATTTCACAATTGAAGTTTGAGCACATACAATAGCAAAGTGTTGAAGGAGTTCAACACAGTTAGGATTCAATGAGAGAGAATATTGGTCTCTCGTGAACTACAAGTTCCAAATCTTGTAAAGAATGGAAATGGCATGATTAAGATGCCAAAGGCTATAGCAATGGATCCATCATGAGTGCTATTATCCCATATAATTTTGTATGTATTGAACATGACAAGATAATAGTAAATTCCAATAAGGGTTATTGGAAAGTCATTAAAATATCCATTAGTATTTGAGAAATACCTCAATGATGAACTAAGGGTTTGAATACCCAGATCTAGAAATCATGATGATGATAATGTTAAGGGATGAGAATCCCCAATAATGTGATAAGGGACTGAGATCCCGAGTATTATGCATTTAATGTGTTCCAAAGATTATGAAAGTACTTGATAAATGTATTACACCTTTCTTTGTAGCATCTATTATAATTCATGCTTGTAACTTGGTTGATGCTAAAAGATACTATAATGCACCTAATTAATCAAGTAGAACCTTATCATGTAGTTTCCCTGGACATAGATCCATTCAGTGTCAGAATTTGCTGAATGATGAAATGAGTTTAACTCAGAGAGCATATTTTTGAATATGTGGGGGTGATGGGAAAAAATATCCTTATGTCCAAATAGGGATTGCTGTGTGATCTTTCCCTCATATACTGGGGTTGCTGTGTGATCTCCCTGAAGAAGAAGAGAATATACCATGGTTGCTATGTGATCTCCCTAAAGAGAGTGCATGATGCGGCTATAACTCTATAGAGAAGATGCCGCTATACCCTGGCAAGCTAATTGCAATTTGACACGTGATGTCACTTCCAGTGGTCTCGTACTGACTGAGACATGTGAGGTCTTGGAAGCCAACTCTTCCTTTGACCTTATATGGTATCGATGCTTTATGTAGCCGTGCTCAGTTGGAGCATGATCGGTATACCTCATCTCGTCAGGGCATAAGTGTGATTGTAAATATGTAATTAACCATGTAGCGTATTTGCTTAAGGATTGAATACAAAAACATTGGTTGATGTTACAATACTTTTATACATCTTAAATGGATAGATGTTATATGTGTTCTTCATATTCCTTATAAAGTGAATATATAATTTATTTCTCTATCATAGATAGATGCATTGATTTAAAAGATGATATTGCTCTATTCTTCTTATAAACATTGATTAATCTTGATTATTAACATAAAAGATCCTCTGCTCAGTTTTGTAATGTTTGCATGTGATAATAATGTTGTTGGTGGAGAGTTATATCTCTCATTGAGACTTTTGTCTCACCCCGTTGGTCCCAACATTTTTAGGGGGATGCGGACAAGGAGGTAGAGACTATACTGTAGAGGGAGGAAAACAACAAGAGGGTTAGTAGTAACAACTCAGGTTGAGTGTACATCTGTCGTGTCTTATAGATAGAAGTCCTATGCATCATCTCTGTACTCTCAGGTCCTTGGGAGTTAGTACGTAATGGTTTTATAAACGATCCAAGATTTTGTCTTGTATGCCTTGAGGTTTTATATTTCTTATATATATGTTTGGGCAAAGAAACTGGTATATGATATCCTTGAGATGAGATGGTACAAGGTATGTACAATGTGAACCATGATGTATATATTGCATTGGCTCTTTCTTTAAGAGTTTCTTGGCAATGGATCTCTTTACAAAATGGTTTTAATTTTTAGTAATTTTTGTTAACACGCTGATAATGGTTATTTCACATAATTACGGTGACGATTTGGCTGTCGATTTGACAGTAGTTTTCACAAGTTTTTGGTATCAGAGCCTAAGGTTCACTGAGTCTATAGAGACATAGGATTAAGGTTGTTGAGTCTATTCTAGTGTCCTCCAGTTTATCTTATAGAGACTTCTTCTCATATAAGAGAAGAAGTAAAGCTGAAAGATGGCTGGAACACACAAAGAACATGATGCTAAGAGAAGTAATGCTGCACCAGGAGGAGGTGTAAGGGAACATGCTAGAGAGGAATCAATGCCTGAGAATCCCCATCTTGATCATACCATGCTAGAAAACCCAGCCTTTCATGCTCTTTTCAGGCAGTTCATGACTACAATAATGCATATGGCAGACCGAATGCCAACACCAGTACCTAGGGCACCAGTTCCCAATGAGGGACATGGGTCTGGTAAGACCTTTGAGCGCTTACGCTGAGTAGGAAACACCGAATATGCTGGTATAGCTGACCTAACAGATGCATATTTATGGCTCACTGAGCTAGAAAAATCCTTTAGAATCCTTAGCATCCCAGAAACTGATAAAGTTAGGCATGCTGTATATCTTTTAAAAGGAAGCACTGGCCATTGGTGGGTCATTGAAAAAGAGAAAAGACTGAGTGTTGAGGTCGGATGGGAGGAGTTCCGACGTGGGTTTCTTAGTAGATACTTTCCCATGACTTATCTGGATGAGAAAATCTCACAGTTTGAGCGTATTAAACAAGGACCAATGAAGATTAGTGAGTATGAAGCTAAGTTTATGGAGCTTCTATGGTTTTGTCCACACATGACTACTATAGAGGAGGAGAGGATTCACCATTTTGAGAAGGGTCTGAACGCTGAGTTGACCACACCTGTAGCTGCTCTAGAGAATAGAGAGAGTTTTGCCACCTTTGTGGAGTCAGTTAGGCTGATAGAGAGGTATGTGACAGAGAAACATTAGGCTAACAATAAGAAAGGACCTACCCAGTTCTAGGGATAGAGGTCTGGAAGTTTCAAGAAACTAAGGTTTCCTGCACCATTAGCATCACAGAGGTTCAATGCACAGATGCAATGGACATCAAGAAAGGGTAGAGGCCGTAATGTTTTGCCAAGTGGAGCCCATAGTATGACATCAATGTCAGTAATAGGGCCATCTAGACTACATCAGGACAAAAATTGCTTCAAGTGTGGGCAAACATGACATATGATAAGGGATTGTCCAGTTAGAGACATGGAGGTAACCCAACCACTGAGGTTGATTCAAAAAGGCTCTCAGAGGCAATAGTTTAGCAGTGGTACACGAGGATGTGGACATGCGTCCCAAGAAGGTTCATCTGCACCAAACAACAGAGAATGGAGTCAACAACAGGCAACGATGAGATTCTATGCTATGAATCAGCCGGAGGCAATAGTCAATCCACGACTCATGACAGGTCAGATGGAATTGTTTCATTCTGATATGTCTTCATCCTGCTTCATATATGTTTTGATTGATCTGGGATCTACACATTCCTTTATCACTTGAGAAGTGATTCATGACTGCAATATGACTATCAGTCGTAGAGAAAATAATCTGTTATTAGAAACTCTATTATTCAGATCTACAGTGTTGCGGGAGGTATGTTCTCCCTCTATTCTTTCTTTTTCAGAACACATCATTTAGGTGGATCTTATACCACTTGAGATGCACGTGTTTGATGTAATTCTTGGGATGGATACCCTAGAAAAGTATAAGGTTGTCTTGGATTGTGGTTCCAAGCAAGCTATGTTCGTAGACAGTAATGAGACATGGGTCTTTCAGGGGGACAAAAAGATTCTTCCAACCTTTCTAGTATCAGCAATGGTAGATGAGAGACTGATGCAACAAGGATGTGAAGCATTCTTGGAACATGTGGTAGATACCAAAGAAGAAAGTCCTAGTCTTCCTAAAGTTCTTGTTGTTAGGGAATTCGAAGATGTGTTTCCTGAAGAATTTCTAGATATTCCTCCACCTCAAGAGATTGCTTTCAAGATTAATCTAATTCTGGGTACGCAACCCATAGCCCAAACACCTTATAGGATGGCTCCTGCTGAGATGGTAGAACTCAAGAAATAGTTACAAGAGTTGCTTGAGAAAGGTTTCATTCGATCGATTACTTCGTCATGGGGTGCTATAATTCTTTTTTTTAAAAAGAAGGATGGGTCTATGGAATTATGCATAGACTATAGACAACTTAATAAGTTGACTATAAAGAACAAATATCCTCTGCCAAGGATAGATGATCTATTTGACCAGTTGTTTGGTGCAACAATGCTCTCTAAGATAGATCTAAGGTTAGGATATCATCAGTTACGTATCAAGGAGAGTGACATACCTAAGTCATCCTTTAAGACAAGGTACAATCATTATGAGTTTGTAGTTATATCGTTTGGGCTAACTAATGCACCAACTGCATTCATGGAGCTGATGAATAAAATCTTCCGACCATTCCTTGATTAGTTCATAGTGGTATTCATAGATGTCATCCTAATATATAGTAGAGATGTCAACAACATGAACAACACCTTCGTCAAGCCTTGACTTTATTGAGACAACACAAGATATATGCTATGTTTAGCAAGTGCGAGTTCTGGTTGTCAGAAGTGACTTTTCTAGGACACATTATATCTTCTTTAGGTATTCGTGTTGATCCTAAGAAAGTGGAGTCTATTTTAGAGTAGGAAAAACCCAAGACACCAACTGAGATTCACAATTTCTTAGGTTTGGTAGGTTACTACAGAAAGTTTATTAAAGACTTCAATCTGTAGCATCACCCCTAACTAGGTTGATTAGGAAGGGGGTTCCTTTTGTCTGGAATGACAAGTGTCAACGTTATTTCCCATTGTTGAAAGAAAGGTTGACTAGTGCACCTCTGTTGGTTTTACCTGAGCAGGGAAAGGGATACATTATTTTCTGTTATGCCTCTAAGAATGGCCTAGGATGTGTGCTGATGTAGAGTGATCATGTAGTTTCTTTTGCTTCTTGACAACTTAAGAAACACGAGGAGAATTATCCGATGCATGATCTAGAGTTAGCTGTAGTGGTCCGCACAACACGAGTTAAAGTGCATCTTCTCACAACACGAGTTGAATATGAGACAACACTGTTGGATGGAATTAATCATGGACTATGATTGTACAATTGATTATCATCTAGGAAAAGCTAATGTAGTGGCAGATGCACTAAGTAGAATATCTTCATCTCCACCCATAGATAAAGCACAGTTGAATTCTTTAATGTGCTGTAAATGGGATATGTTTGTCTCTTTGAGACAAATAAATGTATAGTTAAAAGTATCTTTGTTAGATGGATTACTATCTGAGATGCATGTGAAACCTACTATGAGACAATAGATTAAAGAGGCACAACAACCTGATACCGTGATTCAGTAGATCAGGTCAGAGTATGGTAGTGAGAAATAGGACGGTTTCCATGAGTCAGAGGATGAGGTAGTCTGTTACCATGGTAGGATGGTAGTACCTTATGCCAATGACTTAAGAAAGATAGTTATGGAGGAAGCTCATTCATCCATGTATACAATGCATCTAGGGAGTACTAAAATGTATCATAACTTAAAAGATATGTATTGGTGGCCTGGTTTGAAGAAGGATGTAGCTGAGTTTGTTATGCGATGTCCACTATGTCAGTAAGTTAAAGAAGAACACCAGAAGCCTACAGGAACATTACAACCCTTACCTATATCATAGTTGAAATGGGATCATGTGACAATAGACTTTGTGCATGGTTGGTCTACCCAAAACAACCAAAAGTCATGATTCCATTTGGGTGATAGTTGATAGGTTGACTAAGTCATCACATTTTCTTCCTGTTAAAACAACCTATACTGCTGAAAAACTTGCACAAATCTACATAGATGAGATAGTGCAGTTACACAGAGTTCCAGCCACAATTATGTCTGATAGACGTCCCCAGTTTACAAGTCATTTTTGGGAATGACTACATTAAAGCCTTGGTACACAGCTAAAGTTTAGCACAACTTTTCACCCTCAGTCAGATGGACAATCTGAAAGGACTATACAAACTTTGAAGGACTTTCTTAAGGCATGTGTTCTTCAGTTTGTAGGAAGTTGGAACTTACACTTGAGCTTAATAGGGTTTGCCTACAACAATAGTTATTATAAAAGTATTGATATGGCATCATATGAAGCCTTATATGGTAGACGTTGTAGATCTCTATCAACTTCTGGGTCCTGAATTAGTGCAACAAATAACTGAAAAGATGAAAGTAATACAACAATAGTTGAAGGCTACAAAGGATAGACAAAAGTCATATGCCAATAAATGTCGTAGACCTTTAGAATTCCAAGTTGGAGACATTGTGTATCTGAAGGTCTCTCCTTGGAAAGATGTTCTCAGATTTGGGAAAAAGGGTAAGTTAGCTCCTAGATTTATGGGACCTTACCCAGTGACAACACAAATTGGAAAGATAGCCTATAGGTTGGAGTTGCCACTTGAGCTAAATAGACTGCATCGAGTGTTTCATATATCTATGCTAAGAAAGTTTCATCCTGATACTGAGTTGGTGTTGCAACCTATAGAGGTAGAAGTGAATGAAGATATATCCTATGTGGAAGGTCCAATGATGATTCTTGACAGAAGAATCAAGAAGTTGAAAAAGAAAAACATAGTTCTTGTGAAATTTCTCTGGCATCATCGTGGCATTAAAGAAGCCACATGGGAGTTGGAGGAAGAAATGAAGAGGAAGTAACCTTCTATTTTCTCATGAGATTTTGGGGATGAAATCCCTATTAGGGGTTAATATTTGTAACATCCCTGACCTGGGTTATGGCATAATATTAGAAGTTTTTCTTGAGTAAGTTATTTATAAACTTGTTTTAATCTTTTGAAAAGTAATTAAGACTCAAGGAGAGTTTAAGTTTCAAGTTTGAGCTTATTTGCAAACTGTTTGTGCATTATATGATAGTTTGGGTGTAAATTGCAATTTACCCAAGATGAGGGGTTATATTGCAATATGTCACATTTTGAACGTGACTCAAGTGCTTTAGCATCATAAGAGAGTGAATGATGCTAAGGGGTGGCTTGTGGAAAGCCTAAGTTCCAGGTTGAAGCTTGTTTGAATAATGCTTGTGCCTTGTGTATCAATTTTGGTGCAAATTACAATTTACCCAAAATGTAGGGTTTATATGCAAATTACCATCTCTAGAGTATCCCTACTCTCTCTTATAATCATCTATATGAGAGAGAAATAAATAGGAACCATGTTTGAATCATATTTGAGTCATGGTATTCTTGGTGATAAAAAGACCAAGAAGAGTTGTATAGTTGAAACCCTAAAATGAGTCGTATTGAGTTGTAGAGCTTATATGGGAGTGCCTATCGGCCAAGAATCCATAGAGGAGGTCCCGTATCATTTTGTAAACTCTTGGAAAAGTCCATGACGAGTTAAGCACCTCAAGAAGGTGATGGGTATCGGTTTACAACTTTCCTTCGAAAAGTTGTATCGGTTTGTGAATAAAGTGATGTTGGGTTGAAATATCTTGTTCGACAAGATAACTAATGGCCAAAATCCTATCCCTAGATTATCCCCAAGAGTTTTGCATGTCAATATAAATATTTTTGCATGCATGTACATGTGTCACCTAGTTGTAAAAGGTGATGACACCTCTTATACACTTTCTCATATGAGCCTCAATTATATATACCACTCCTTTCACCTACTAGTGAAACTTTTTGAATCCTGCAACTCTCTCTCTTAGATATCATGCATAGTAGTTGAGGAGCAAGGAGGATATTTATCCTTAAGCTTAAGGTGAATCCAAGGTCATCTTCAACCTTGGTTGGAGGATGAATCTCAGGTTATGATTCTTCCTTTCTTTTCTTCTTCACCAAGTTCTTATCTATGGTGATTCTTTGCATATAGAGGAGTTGTGAACAAGTCTTGGATCTTTGATAAGTTCATCTTCAAGCTTGGGAACATGAATCTTTATATCTTGGAGCTTTGAAGTTGTTCTTGAGGCTGGTTATATAACTTTAACCCAATCATGTTATTATTCACCTTCAATCTTGCTATACTTGTTGATCTACTTTCAATATCGATTTTTCTTGAATGATTTATGATTCTATGAGTTCTAATAGTTGCATAGGACTGTTGTCCCTGAACTAGAATAGTAAGGGATGAAAGTCTATAGCTTGATGATGATGACATCATCATGGCACAAACCGATATCGGGTTGAAGCACCTCTAAACCAGTTATGGTAATGAAACCCAATATGGTGATATGAAATCTGTTATACATTGGAACCCTGCACCCCTATCATTTTGTACATTTGGGTTGGTTGAAAAAGGACTAACCAGTTGTCCAGGATGTGACCGAACACATGGTAGATTGATACTTTGAAGGTTTGAAAAGGTATGAGCGTAAGGGTCTAACCCGATATGCAAAACCCTACACTTTAGTAACCCAATATGGTGGAAGCACACACCTCTTGCCCGATATGGGGGAAGCACACACCTCTTGCCCAATATGGTGGAAGCACACACCTCTTGCCCGATATGGTGGAAGCACACACCTCTTTCCTGATATGGTGGAAGCACACACCTCTTACCCGATATGGTGGAAGCACACACCTCTTGCTCGATATGGTGGAAGCACACACCTCTTGCCCGATATGGTGGAAGCACATACCCCTTGCCCGATATGGTTGAAGCACACACCTCTTGCCCGATATGGTGGTAGCACACATCTCTTTCCCGATATGGTGGAAGCACACACCTCTTGCCCGATATGGTGGAAGCACACACCTCTTTCTCGATATGGTGGAAGCACACACCTCTTGCCCGATATGGTGAAAGCACCTCAAAACTAATATGGAGGTAAGCACCTCAAATCTGATATACTTGATTGAGTAACGCATGAAGTGTGTTATATCAAATGATACATTAATATGTAAAGAGTTTAGTACATTTTGATAAGTGTAGGCCAATGTAACTTGAGAAAAGGGTTGAGTCAACTTAATAAAGTATGATGTAATCAATATCCTAGTGAGGATGACAGAGAAACTCATACTTTTTGTGATAATCATTTATTGATAAATGATGATAATAAACAAGTATGATTGAATACTTATGATATGAATGTATGCTCCTAATACATGTGGAGCTATGAATTAACATTTTGATTCTTGATAATATGAACTTGAAACCCTAATTGGCTAAAAAGGGAAACCCTAATCCTAATAATGGGAAGGTTGTATTTCTCTTGTATTGTATGGTGATGATATGTACTTGATATTGTTTTTATCATGAAATACTAACCATGCAGATATCATGAGATGATGAGCATAGCCAGGTATGAGATATGATGTTTCATATGATATAGATTAAATGGGCCTTGTGAGCTATGTGAAATACATATGTAACAAATATAATGTATACCTAGGTCTGAGGACATAGAGGTAATAGTTACCTGATAAGAGGTGACAATGTTCAATGATGAACTAAGGGTTTTAATATCCATATCTAGCAATCATGATGATGATAATGTTAAGGGATAAGAATCCCCAGTAATGTGATAAGGGACTGAGATCCTGAGTATTATGCATTCAATGTGTTCCAAAGATTATGAAAGTACTTGATAAATGTATTACACCTTTCTTTGTAGCATCTATTATAATTCATGCTTTTAACTTGGTTGATGCTAAAAGATAACGTAATTCACCTAATTAATCAAGTGGAACCTTATCATGTAGTTGCCCTGGCCATAGATCCATTCAATGTCAGAATTTGCTGAATGGTGACATGAGTTTAACTTAGAGAGCATATTTTTGAATATGTGGGGGTGATGGGCAAAAATATCCTTATGTCCAAATAGGGATTGCTGTGTGATCTTTCCCTCATATACTGGGGTTGTTGTGTGACCTCCACAAAGAAGAAGAGAATATAACATGGGTGTTGTTTGATCTCCCTGAAGAGAGTGCTTGTTGCGGCTATAACTCTATAGCAAAGATGCCACTATACCCTGGCAAGTTAGTTACAGTTTGACACATGATATTACTGCTAGTGGTCTCATACTGACCGTGACAGGTGAGGTCTTGGAAGCAGACTCTTCCTTTGACCTTGTATGGTACCGATGCTTTACATGGCTATGGTCGGTTGGAGCATGAGAGGCATACCTCATCTCCTCAGGGCATAAGTGTGATTATAAATATGTAATCAGATGTGTAGTGTATTTGCTTAAGGATTGAATACGGAAACATTGGTTGATGTTACACTACTTTTATACATCTTAAATGGATAGCTGTTATATGTGTTCTTCGTATTCCTTATAAAGTGAATAGATGATTTATTGCTCTATCATAGATAGCTGCATTGCTTTAAAAGATGATATTGCTCTGTTATGCATTTAGACAATGATTAATCTTGATTATTAATATAAAATATCCTCTGCTCAGTTTTATACTATTTACCTGTGATAATAATGTTATGGGTAGAGAGTTATATCTCTCACTAGGACTTTTGTCTCACCCTGTTGGTACCAACATTTTAGGTGGATGTGGACGAGGAGGTAGAGACTATACTGCAGAGGGAGGACAACAACAATTGGGGCATCAGTAACAACTCAGGTTGAGTGTGCTATTTGTCGTGTCTTGTATATATAAGTCCTATGTGTCATCTCTGTATTGTAAGGTCCTTGGGAGATAGTACATAATGGTTTAATAAATGATCTAAGATTTTGGCTTGTATGCCTTGAGGTTTTATGTTGCTTATGTATATGTTTGGGCAAAGCAACTGGTATATGATATCCTCAAGATGAGATGGTACATATATGTACAATGTGAATCATGATGTATATATTGCATTGGTTCTTTCTTTAAGAGTTTCCTGGCAATGGATCTCTTTGCAAAATGGTTTTAATTTTTAGTGATTTTTGTGAATCTGCTGCTAATGGTTATTCTATGTAATTACGGTGATGATTTGGCTGTCAGTTTGATAGCGGTCGTCATAGGAACAAGCCCCAATTGGGGGATATCCAAGTGTAGATAAGTGACCCCATAGGACTAGGATCGCTTGATTGGGTTTGGTGGGAGGGGACCAAAAAGTATGCTTAGTTGGGAGTGAAAATCCTAGATCCTATTATCAATTGTCGACCTCCTTTTTATTTTTATTTACTCAAGCTGAACAAAGGATTAAGTTTGGGATATTTTGTTAAGTACATTTATACCCATCTTTGCGTACTATTTTACTCACTTTTTAGGGACTGTTGTGTTTCTATTTCCTAGTTTTAGCTTTATATTTACCTAAATGCAATTATCTCCTCTTTTTTGAACTTTGGTGCACTTAACATATTTTTCATGCAAAACCAGCCAAAAATGTATGTCAACGCCCAACAAGACGATCAAGTCCTCATGATGCTAAACCTCAAGGGAAGGAAGGCCCTAGAAGCTTTCCATTGTTTACCTTCCAACCACCTAGTCAAGCGATCAACCTCACCATTCACCCAGCTCGAGCCGCTCTCTACCCAGAGTCTTTCAGATTCTTCAGTTCACACACACACACCCCTATCATTCAACCTATGTGATTTAATTCATGTTGGTCCTACAAAAAACTGGACGTAGGGTCCAAATTGAGTAACCCACACGAGTTGCCTGTTGGACCAAGTATGGGCCATGCAATTAGCTGCCTTTGACCATAAGTATTCAACATAAGGGTTTCAGTAGTGAGGAATGCATCTATAATATGGAGCCCTTATAGTCCATTCTAAAGGGTCTCTAATCAGTGATTAGAAGCCACACTACAGAACATAAACCCTAGCAAGGAGTGAGGATATGGCAACTACAATAGAGAGATTGGTCTTCTTGTACCAGGAATCATGGATCCCTCCATCATTCTTTCTACCTTTCCGCTGTTGTCCCTCACCATGTGTGAGTAGAAATTTGTGCTGGGGCATGGGGAATAGCACCAACAGACTGTATATTATCTTAGCCTATATCTAAACTCAATAATAGTATTGCTAAATAAAGTATCCTTCTTATTTCCTTTTCTTGAAAACTGAGACTTGCTTTAAATGTATATTATAATAATGGGATATGCAAGTTGTTGTGAGCTTGATTAGAACTCCATAATGATCTTGTTATCCTCCTAAGGTGTCAGCAAGGGATAGTGAGGTGATTGGGCTACAATATGCTAACATGATGAGGATGATTGGTCATAAGTGAGGGAGTTCAGTTGGAATAAACTAGGAATTTGGGTGCCGAGGTTGGTCATTTCCAAGGGAGTTTAGTTTAAGTGATGACCTGTATCTCATGAGGGTGCAACAACTAAGCCTCTATTTAGTAACTTCTATTGAAGAGCTAGATGTTGTTAGGATAATTATGCGGGCTTTGGAAGCAAAACCCCATGCCCTGGTCCTGCTTATTATCATTCATTTACTGCTTTAATCTCTATTTCTGCTGGTAACAGTTTAGTTTAATCACTCAATCAACTTCTCAGTAATAAATATTATTATTAATACTTCTCAATTTATATAACTTCTTGAAAACTTTGTCCTTTGGGTTCGATCCTAAAGTAAATTACAATAAGGCTTCCACTCGTGTGGAGTGGGGAATTAGTGCACTACATTCGGTTAAACCTAGGAGTTATTATTTCGGGTTTTTCTTGGTGTGACAATTTGAGCCCCATCAACAAGAATCAAGATTTTGTGGAGGTTTTGCAAACTCCCTCTAACCCCATATGAGATCTTTCACACCTAAGAGTCCTTCCCCTACCTAACCTCTGATTTCCAACAACCCATCATTGATCTCCTCAAAATTTTTACCACCATATAATTCTTACCACACTATCCGTAGACCACCACAAGACCAAAGTCAGTCTCTCTACTCGATGGTTTTCACTAGAATACTCCTTTAAACTCTAATTACCTAATTGCATGTAGCTTCACCAATGAGGAGTCTTGTATGTGTTTGGATCTTAGAAAGTGGACAACTATTTTCTACAGTAGCGATTCGAGAGTGCTTTCTGCATCTTCTCTAGAGGTAATTTTCCATAACTCACTTTCATTTGTACATCTACTTCCTATGTCAATGACCTCACTTTCATCCAATTTTCCTTCCTCTGTCTTCTACCTTCAGGTTGGTCTATCGACACGTTCTTGCTTCTTTGGAAAGAAGAATCTTTCCCTTCGCCTTCAAATTAATTTCTCATTCTTAGTTTCTTTTTTTGGCAAGTCAGAGTCGCCCCTCCAGCCATTGTTTCACCTCATGCAAGAGGCTTCTAGCCTTATTGTCACAAGACAAAGCCAATGCTCATCTATGAAAATCCTTATGTGCACTGTCCAATGAGAAAACCAAATGAGATATCAATATGCTTGAGTTGGAGCTTGACAAAGGTTCCACCTTGCACTTTTACCTTGTTGCTGTCACCAACATTTGAACCGTGTCTTAATGCAAGGGTTTTTTGGTCTTTTCACCTAACCAATTGCTGAGAGGTGCAAATTTTGGTTTTTTATGTCTATAGTGATTGGTTGTTTCATGCTATAAATTTCAAAAAATACAAATATTATTTTCTACATCAAAGAAATACCATATTTTGAACAAAACTAGTGAAAAATATCAACCCTAACGGTACAATTCTAATAAACATATTAACAAACTAGACTGCAACATATGTATTATATGTTAATTATATAAATAGGTTTAGGGTTGGGAAACTTATGTTATTTAGTTACATCATAACAATTTGGGTTTAGTGCTCCAACCTAACATCTAGATTAGTAGCCCTAATTATCTTACTTTTGGATTACTCATTAAATGAGTATTATGGTAGGTTATTACAATGAAATCTTGTATATAATCATGAAACTTATGGAATTATAGAATATATTTTTAATATTTATAAGATTTAAGCATGATCTGCACTGCAACTAATTCCATTTACATGGATTAGAAACTTAAACTAATCACTCAAATGCTATACCAGTTAAGGTATAACATTATATGTTGTAGGAAAATGACTATATTTGGATTAATGTTAATAAAAGTTGTTTTAATAATTGCATGCAATTTTACCCCAAAGGGAAGTTTAATGAGCTTATAAATGTTGACCTAGAATGAGGGATATAAAATATGATGGAACTAGATATTTAGGAGAGTGTTAGATTAATGGTTGAAGAATTCTTTTTAATAAGGCTTGGCTTACTATAAGTATGTGGATCATGCCATACAGTTCTGTCCTATTAATCATATATACTAATAATCTAAATTATCACATCTAAATTAATGTATCATATGAAATAGTTAAATTTCATGTAGACTTCCAGTTCATATCATGAAGTAGTTACTTTTGAAGCATTTCAACTATTCAAAAAATCTTCCTACACAACATTAATCTACATAATTTTGATCAGTAATCTATATAATAATATTTTCGTTTTTAATATTAGTTTTGAAGTAATTTATTCTAGACAACTAAACACCAATCACAAGACTTGCATCTTCTTGCCTAAGACTATTAGTGTTAATTTGAGAAGGAACATCTACATCAATTGTAACATCAAGGAAAGCAATTATCATAGGTTCTACCTTAGTGTACCTAGCCTTCATAGTCATATCAAGAAGACCACCTATACTATTATCCTTGATAAAATAGCAGCTCACATCAATACATAGACTACTAGAACTCTCTCAACAACATGAAGGATTTACCTTGCCAAATTTATCCTTAGTGCTATACCCACTTATACCATACAAACCACAATCATCCATGCAGACCTATGTGATTATATAGGCAAATAAATTTTATAGTTAATATGGGGTGGAAGTCATAAGGATCGTCCTATTCCCTTGTTTCCTGAAATGAGGTTACTTTAGGCATGAATAAAGGAGAGATCACACTAAGATCCATGTATGAATAGAATGAAGTTGTCATGGAGAATGCTTGGGACCTAAAATTGGGTAGAATCACCTCGTGGAAAGAAGGAATGTAGCCAACACAAAAACTTCCTTGGCCAGATTGAAGCTCAAGGGATGCTATTCTGGAAAGCTATGCATGAGTGCAAATATATTATTCAGTCCAATAGTACCAAGATAATTAATAATGGAGCATCTACTACTATCTAGGATTATAGTTGTTACTGAGTGGATCACTCTTAGAGAACAAAAATTCCAACCGGTCAATGATTAAATCAGTAACCTAAAAGTTTTCAGTATCATTAACCTACAAGGCAATTGGGATGTGAATTTCCTCAAGATGTAATTACCTAAAACTATTATTATTCTACCTTCCAACCTCCACTTGGGTAATTATATTTGGGTCTGGAGACTTGGGAATAATAACAATTTCTCTATTAACCTAGCCTACATGATTATAAGGAAACCCAAGGACTGTAAATGTAATGGTACTTAGGATGTTATCTGGAAGATAAATGTACCAAGAAAAGTTATATTCTTCATATGTCTGTAAGTTATGAGGCCATCATGACTAATGTCCAAAGATACAAAAGGAAGATTGCACATAGTACAATACATAAGAGGAATCCACCCTTCATCCTCTGAGAGGCTGTCACTCTTCTAAGGTTTTTTTACGTACTTCTAATTTCTTTGATCTATATATCATTAGATTTTACAATATTGTTAGAGGATGGTTAGATTCAGTTTAAAAACAAACCTGAAGTAGTGGGTACATTTCTCTTACTTCTGATGGATTATATAATGTTCGTGAAACATTTTTATTTTATAGGAAAGATGTATTTGACAAATAGATAAATTTTGGATATTAAGAAGATGTCGGAACAAATCATTAGTGCCTAGAATATTCATACAACAAATTTCCTATAGTAGATAACCAAAAAGACTACATTTGGAAACCCCAACGTATTGGATGGTTGAAACTTTTGGTGTATGGCTCAGTTAAGAAAAGAGTGTATCTATTTCCACATCTATGTACAATCATGATGTTGGTATGTGGATTAGAGGGATTGTTTGGAATGCTATAGTTAACTCTATTTAAGAGATTGAACAAAGAGCCATCAAATTGCACTAAGTTTGCCAAAACCCTAAGTTTTTTACTGGTTGCTACTGAAACAGATAGTATGAAAGCTTTGGATGTTAACTTGGAATTAATAACAAGTTTGCTAAGTTAGAAGCCTGGAAAAGATCTATTGAGGTTCAATGTGGCACCAACATGGAAGTCACTTTCATCAAGATCAAACAAGCAGCTAGTTTGGTTGTTGATGCCTTGGAAAACATCATATTAAAAGCACTAAGGAGGGTCATATATATGCGTATATTGTCTTGACCATGAGGGCCACTTATCCTTTTATATTTAACAATGGTAGTTCTAATACAAGCTTTCTTTCAGCAAACTAGTATTAGCAAGTTAATATGCAACAATAGTAGTACTTATGATTTTTTTTCTGGAGCTCTTTCATTTGTAGTTTTGAACTTAGCTTTTATTCCAAGAGGAGGGAAAGATGAGTACTACTACCTCTTGGCTTCCAAAAATATAGATTTTGAAGGGTTACAACTTTAGAAGAGAGATTATTCTTTTCATTATCCATGTGATCATAATCTTGATGATTTCATTCAATAGATTAAGTTTGGTAAGAGAGCACCTTATCTATAAGAGAAATGTTATGTCTAGATAAGCAAGCATTATAGACCTCTATATCATCTAGGAGTTGACTTGAGATTACCAAATCTACAATTGAGTTCATAAATTTGCCCGCACAAATGGTCCAAGATATTACAATGTATTTTGTCTACTTCTATAATCTAGCATTTTATTTTGAGTGGAAGAAATCACATAATTAAGCTCTTCTTCTGTGAGGTCAATTATATTTACCTCATTGGAGTCTTCTTCACTAGTTTATTCCATATAAAAAGAAAATAGATATTTCTTCTTCTTTATCTTTAGTTGAATATCAAATTGTCAATTGATGGTTGAGACTTGATACTCTTGGTTTTCATTCTAATTCTTATACTATAACAGGATATTAACATTTCAATCATTTGAATTGATCTATTGTCTATATTTATACCAAAGTACCTTGTGTGTTTTTTAATTCTTGACCTTCCTCGCTTGCTTTCATTTTACAAACTTTTTTACTTCTTTCTCGAGTGTTTGACACTCACTCTTGATGTGTCCTCTTCTTCCACATTCATAACACTTGAAATAAGGTGACATTGAGATTTCAAATTTCATCAAAATTATCTTACCTTAGACATGATTTTACTTTAAAAACAAGGATCTTCTTATTGGGTGGATCTTCTTTATTACCGATCAATTTGGTCTTGTGGTTTGACTTTATCTGTTTAAAGGTTTCCAATCAACTCTTATATTTTCAAGATATTGTCGCCACTAGATTCATCTATCTTCAACACTTTGTTTCTGGACTTTAGAGTAAGAGATCCCAAGATCTTCGTGACCTATTCTTTCTCTGTAATTTTTCTACCAATAGAAGTTGAACCATAAATAAGGATAGAAAATCTAGTATCAGTTTGTGCAATGGATTCTTTGTTTTACATCTACAACAATTCTGACTTTTGACTAAGTATCTTAATCTTGGATTCTTTTTCTTGTCTAGTTCCCTAGTGGGTAATATCTTTATCCAAATCTCAAACATAGAATCAAAATATGACTTTTTATTGAATTAAAAAATAAAGTGTAGAGTAAATGATATTGTTGCTTTGATATTAAATGTATAACTTTTATCAATCTCCTCATTCCATGTTTCAATTGGTGTTGTGGGTTCCTTGTATATCTAGAGACCATGTTCCATAGATCATGGTCGTTTGTTTCAATTAAATTTTGCATCCTCATCTTCTAATATAGATAATTTGTTCAATCTAAGAGTGGATGCTTGGTAATGGTTATGGAATCCTTCCAAGTTGAGCATTCTTGCAACATTATCTCCCTTACTTATTACTCCTTACTTCTTCTGAAGGTACCTGGAGTCCTTCTCTGATACTAATTGTAATTACAATCTAGAGGTGGGGGTGAATAGACCATGTAGACAATTTTGGATGTCTCAACAAAAAAAAATTTCATAGCAACACTTTTGTGATAAAAACACAGTTCTGAAACTACCAAAGTTCATTAAAATAGACAGTTGGATTTTCAACCACAAGGATTCGAAAAACAATATTTATTAATATTGAGAGGTAATACAATACAAGATTGTATATTAAATAACTAAAAATAATGATTCTCCACTTTTGATCTTCTTTAGATATTGACTAGATGAGATAGCCATTGTTTCCTTTTAGGGACTTTGGAAAACCGCC
Organism: Alisma plantago-aquatica; assembly: GCA_963693085.1. Classification (NCBI taxonomy): domain Eukaryota; kingdom Viridiplantae; phylum Streptophyta; class Magnoliopsida; order Alismatales; family Alismataceae; genus Alisma; species Alisma plantago-aquatica. The sequence goes on along the minus strand of OY856412.1, from coordinate 786,160,055 downwards.
ACTCACACCTTCTTTAACTTGTGGATGGATGAAGGTCACCACTTCTTGTCCTTTTTCTAGGTCAAAGGAGGACTGCCACCGCTTCTAGACTAGTTGATGCTTCACTCACATTAATTCACCTCTAGAAGACATGATCACAAGTGAGTGATATAAGAATAAAGGAATAATGATTAAGCACGATAGGATTGTTGACGATCTTGTCAAACATATATAAAATTCTTATGGCAATTAAGAGTTGAAAACATGAGCACTAGACCAATATTCCAATACAAAACTCTTAGATATTTTCTCAAATGAATTCTTTGTGTCAAGTGTGTGTTCAAATAAAAAATATGGTCCATATATATAGGCATGAATCACATTGAGTCTTGTGAACCCAATTGAGTGTCTATGAGCATCCTTGGTCAAAAGAGTTAGTGGGTTTGTAAAATATGAAATAAAGAAGCCAATGTATTCAAACTGCCTCGGAATTCAACTATATTTTGATTGAGATACACTTTGGTCAAATTATACTTTGATAGGAGTATGTAGGGATGTATATGGATTGGAAACTCAAATTAGGATGTCTTGACTACCCTTTGAGAGAACTAGAGTTCAAATGAAATGTGCCCGACCAGATTATGAGTTTGACAATCCCATCTTGATCAAATTATAAGTTTGATTGATAGTTCTACTGATACGAAGGTACAAAAAATATTTTCATAGCTCTAAACTCTTAAGCAATAAAAGCTAATAAGCTCTAAGGCTTCTTATGGACCTAACTAAGACAAAATAGTCGATTTGTCTCATCCTCATTAATCTTTTTACAAGATATAAAAGTAAATGGACTTTTACAACATTTTACATTGCTTTTGTAATAAAATACAAGTAAATATTATCTTGTAGCATGTGATATTACAATTTGAGATCTCTAACTCATATGATCCTTTGAAAATTTAAAGAATAGTTAGAAAAACCATAAATACAAAGGTATCATTCATCAAAATGGGTTTATATAATGCTCTTGGACAAACACTCTCTGCCTTGAAGTGATTCTGGTTGGACATGATGCCCTTATACAAGAATATTCATGACTAGCTTTTGTGTTCCTTAGACAATACATGTACTTCCTAGAATGCAAAGAAACAATCAAATGTAGCTCAATATTTTGTGAGGCAAGTACCATTCCTTGGATACCACTTTTAACGTATTGACATGACTATCATTTTTTGTGAGACCTCTATATTAAATAAGAATACTTTGCATCTTACTATCAATCCTCTATTTTATGCTACAACAAAATGATTTGAATTGGACAATCATTTTGTACAAGGAAAATAGTCACTTCTTAGTACCATCTTCTCAACAACCAACTCGTCTCTTTGACAAAAATTTGAAAAATAACTTCTCTTTTCTAAGATCCAAACTGGAATTTTACTCATCTGCATCTTGTTGGGGGATATTGGATAACTCAGATACAACACTTTCAATATAAGGTTAGCGTGACTATCAAAACCTACTTAACGGTTAACATGTATTCTGCATAAGATATGTATTCAATGAAATATAGGTCTCTGTGCAAACTTAACTTGTAGTTCTATCAATAAAACCTATTGAGGGTGGTACCTTAGGTCATAGGATAAGATCTTAGGCTCTACTAGGTCACTACAGGAGGAGTCTTAGAAACCTCTTTGCATGTTCACAACAAACTTGCCTCCTAAAAATAGGACAAGAATTATTAAAAATAGAGAAGTCCCTCCACATTCTGTTTCAAATTTTGAGTTCTCGCACTCTTTTCCCTTTCTTTCTTTATATGTAGCTACTTCACCTTATCCCATTAACTCATCTACAACTTTATATGATCTTTTAGTTAGTTGATTTCCAATTGCAAGTAATTGTGGACGAGTGAGGTTTCAAGTTGATACATCCATAATCCAGAATAAACTTTTTTGAGTTCTTGCACTCTTTCCCTTTTCTTTCTTTATGTGTAGAAACTTCAACTTCTCCTGTTAACTCACCTACATCTTTATATGATCTATCAGTTAGTTGATTTTCAAATGCAAGGAATTGTGGACGAGTGAGGTTTCAAGTTGATACATCCAAAACCAAGAATTAACTTTTTTGAGTTTTCACACACTTTCCCTTTTCTTTCTTTATGTGTGGCTAGTTCATCTTCTCCAATTAACTCATCTACATCTTTTCGTTGGTTTACAAATGTAAGGAATTGTGGACGAGTGATGTTTCAAGTTGATACACCCAAAATTGATAATTAACTTTTTAGAGTTCTCACACTCTTTCCATTTTCTTTCTTTATGTGTTGCTACATCATCTTCTCCCACTAAATCATCTACATCTTTATATGATCTTTTAGTTAGTTGATTTCCAATTGCAAAGAATTTTGGACAAGTGAGGTTTCAAGTTGATACACTCAAAATTGATAATCAACTTTTTTGACTTCTCACACTCTTTCCCTTTTATTTATTTATGTGTATCTACTTCAACTTCTCCCACTAACTCATTTACATCTTTATATGATCTTTTAGTTAGTTGATTTCCAATTGCATGGAATTGTGGATGATTGAGTTTTCAAGTTGATACTCCCAAAATTGAGAATCAAAATTTTGGAGTTCTCTCACTCTTCTCATCTTCTTTATTTATGTGTAGCTACTTCAATTTCTCCCACAACTCATCTACATCTTTATATGATCTTTTATTTAGTTGATTTCCAATTGCAAGTAACTGTGGACGAGTGAGGTTTGGAGTTGATACACCCTCAATTGAGAATCAACCTTTATGAGTTCTTGCACTCTTTCCCTTTTATTTATTTATGAGTAGCTACTTCATATTATCCCACTAACTCATGTACATATTTATATGATCTTTTAGTTAATGGATTTCCTATTATAAGGAATTGTTAACGACTGAGGTTTCAAGTTGATACAACCAAAATTGAGAATTAACTTTTTTGAGCTCTCAAACTCTTTCTATTTTCTTTCTTTATGTGTGGCTACTTCATCTTCTCCTATTAACTCATCTACATCTTTATATAATCTTTTAGTTAGTTGATTTCCAATTGCAAGGAATTGTGGAAGAGTGAGGTTTCAAGTTGATACACCCAAAATTGACAATCAACTTTTTTGAGTTCTCACACGCTTTCCCTTTTTCTTTCTTTATATGTAGCAACTTCATCTTCTACCACTAACTCTTGTACATCTTTATATGATCTTTTAGTTAGTTGATTTTCAATTGCAAGGAAATGGGATGAGTGAGGTTTCAAGTTGATATACCCAAAAATGAGAATCAACTTTTTTGAGTTCTCACACTCTTTCCCTTTGCTTTCTTTATGTGTAGCTACTTCATCTTCTCCCATTAACTCATCTACATATTTATATGATCTTTTAGTTAGTTGATTTCTAATTGTAAGGAATTATGGACGAGTGAGGTTTCAAATAGATACTCCCAAAATTGAGAATCAATTTTTTAAAGTTCTGGCACTCTTTCCGTTTTCTTTCATTATGTGTAGCTAATTCATATTCTCCTACTAACTCATCTACATCTTTATATGATCTTTTAGTTATCTGATTTCCAATTGCAAGGAATTGTGGACAAGTGAGGTTTCAAGTTGATACACCCAAAATTGATAATAAGCTTTTTTGAGTTCTCACACTCTTTCCCTTTTCTTTCTTTATGTGTCTTCTCCCATTAACTCATCTACAACTTTATATGATCTTTTAATTAGTTGATTTCTAATTGCAAGGAATTATGGATGAGTGAGTTTTCAAGTTGATAGACCCGATGTTGTGAACAAACTTTTTGAGTTCTCCCACTCTTTCCCTCTTCTTTCTTTATGTGTATCTACTTCATCTTCTCCCACTAAATCATCTACATCTTTATATGATCTATTAGTTAGTTGATTTCCAATTGTAGGGAATTGTGGATGAGTGAGGCTTCAAGTTGATACACCCGAAATCAAGAATCAACTTTTTTTGAGTTCTCACACTCTTTTCCTTTTCTTTCTTTATGTGTAGCTACTTCATCTTCTCCCACTAACTCATCTACATCTTTGTATGATCTTTTAATTAGTTGATTTCTAATTGTAAGGAATTGTAGACGAGTGAGCTTTCAAGTTGATACACTTAAAATTGAGAATCAACTTTTTGAGTTTTCACGCTCTTTCCCTTTTCTTTCTTTATGTATAGATACTTCATCTTCTTCCATTAACTCATCTACATCTTTATATGATAGTTAGATGATTTCAAATTGTAAGGTAATGTGGATGAGTGAGGTTTCAAGTTGATACACTAAAAATTGAGAATCAACTTTTTTGAGTTCTCACTCTCTTCCCCTTTTCTTTCTTTATTGTAGCTACTTCATTTTCTCCTATTAACTCATCTACATATGTATATGATCTTTTAGTTAGTTGATTCCCAATTGTAAGGAATTGTGGACGAGCAAGTTGATACACCCAAAATCGAGAATCAACTTTTCTAGTTTGAAATTGTTTTATTCTTATGTCCGTCACAAATTCTTACATCCTTGGTTGCATAAAAAGAGACACGTACTTCCTACTTCAAATGAATGCTAGATGGTAGGGTTAGGCTAGTATGTTTCTATTATATGCCTGATAAAGAGTGAGGATTACCATACACAAATTGCATCACACAAACGAAGGACATATTAGTTATGTATCATATCTTTTTTTTTAAACAGTAAACATTATCGATTTACATGTAAATAATATTCATTACAAGTAGAGAAAGACTTTACATGAATGCCTTTACAGAAGTCCTGGCAACAAACTGGGCTGCCAGTCCTTTCTGAATGGCAAAACTTATGGACCTAAATACAAAATTATTAGATGCAGACAGCGAGATCATAAGGTTCCTGTTGATAATGTTCTAGAGTCGTTGAAGAAGGGAAACTGCATCATCAGCAAACACCCCAAAACTGTCAAAAGCAAAAGGTAAAAAGTGATGATGGTTAGCCTCACAAGCTGCACCATGCTTGTGAACCTTTTGTGTCGCCGCATTAGATGCAGCCATGCCCGCTTTAAAATTGCTAGAAAGAGTGCCTGTAAGGGGAGAAACTCCAGTGAGGTCTACACATGTATGTTTGCCATCTGTCCAATCAAACAATAAGATATCCGCGGGACGTTGAGTGTGAAGACCATCAGAACGTGTGCCTAGAAAGGCAACTGGAGCTTCCTTCAACACTTTTAATCCAGCACGAGATATAAGTTCAAATAGTGCATCACGAATGACATCATGATGAAACTTATAGCCAGGCCGTAAACGGCAATGGACAACATGATCACCAAAGGTGTCAAGGTATGCAACATTGCACAGTGGGCAACGTTCATCACCAGGGAACAAAGGAATCATTAGGCGGTACTGAAGGATAGAACGATACTCAACAGGAGACATAGACAAGCCAAAACCCTCAATAGGCACAACAAGAAGAAAATCTTGTGTGTGATCAGCTTGTAAAGAAGAGAGAACTGCATGTTGTCGTAGGGAGATACCACTTGTCATAATTTGCTGAATGATTGTCTTATAGTAAGCGTCTGCCAAAATAGACTGAGTCTTTGGAGTGGCAGAAGGCGTACGTGACAACTTGGACCAGAAAAAGGATGGCAATGTGTTACATAGTGAAGCATGTTCAGAGATGAAGGAGGATCCTGCAGACACTGAGCCCACTTCTCGTAGAATATGATTTTGGAGTTCTTGGGCGTGGACTCGAGATGCAACAAAGGAAAACTTGCTGACATCTTGAGAAGAATAAATACCCAAGCCTCCCAGGTGCATAGGAAGAGTGGCCAGGTGCCACTGTAAACACCAAACCCGGGACCATCACCGACCACAATACGTTCTAGGCAGCGTCGAAGGCCGTCATCAAAATCATCCAACACAGATGTAAAAGAATCGGGTGGTATTGTTCTGAGACCAAACAACATCTTGGGCATCCCAATACAAGCACGAAGAAGAAGCAGCTCACATTGAGGGTCTTGCAACAATGACAAACGATCGATCATGATAAGAGTATTATTCACACGTTTCCTTAAAAGTTCCAAGCAAAAATGTGAATATGTGGAAACAGGACCACCTAAGATCTTCACTCTATGCTTAGGACGAGATATATCAAAAGGAAACAAGCCTAAATCTGGATCTCGTCGTGGATCAATAGAAGGCCAAAAGATCTCCGTCTTCTTAACATTGAGATGAAGACCAAAATTTGGTCCTTGTTCTTTTATGAGATCAAGATCTTTAGAAACTTGCACAATGTCCCCAATAAGAGTTCCATCATCAAGGTAGAAAGAAAGAAGGTCGAGGTGACATTCATCCTTCACCTGTAAAATGAGAGAATGAAGCGCTAAAGAAAAAAGTAAGGGTCTCAATGGATCACCTTGTTGGACGCCAGCTGTAGAAAAAAGAGGCTCTGTCTGACCCATGTAGAGAGGAGCTGGGGAGCAGTAGCAAAACTCAACCCAACGTGCAATAGATGGACAATGAAGACGGACCTCTCGAAAAATGGTGGACCTGTCAACCATGCTTTTTTTACTTGTGTCTCGACGTGTTTTAAACCCACAACCTTATATAATAGCCAACGGATAGCTTTACCGACTTAGATACTTGCTAGCAATAAAAAGGTGAAAAGTCAAGTTCCACAAGATGGGGAAGGGCATAGAGCCACGAAATATGGGCAATGTAGTACAAAGGTGAGAGATGGATCAATTCTTATTCAAGCAGTAGCGCTAGTATCAAACCTAAATTGAACCCAAATTGAGAAGGAGTTTTTATATGACCTCCTAAGACTGGTCGCCCGCCGCCAGGTTGATGTGCCTTCAACAATGGATGAATTGAATACAAATCAACAATAAATAAGATACTCTAGTTTCATTTCTATTGGTCGAAGAGAAGGATGGTTTTGTCACCTAAAGTCCCTTAGGATTTTCTGTTCCTTGTTTAACAAGGAATATGCTACACCTTGTGTTAGTTGCGCCATCTGTGCTGTCAATAAAATCCAGACCCTTTAAATCGATGGACAGGGAAACTTGTAAATTGATAGCAGAAGGAGAATCTGGACTCACCCAAAGTTGGCATACCACTGCGCTAAGCAACCAGGTCAATTCTTGGAAAACTCAAATTCCCCAAAAAAATCCCAACGCTAGAGTTAAACAACGATTCTCACTCGGCTAGCCGAAACACACAATTGAAAGCTCTTTCCGGTTCAGCTGGACGCATGCACACCCCGATTCAATTGGATCCCCCGTGCTATGTGAGCCGCCCATCGCATACTAAATTGAGGTATGACAGACCAGCCGCCATCGGAGCACACTCTCTCCCTCTTTCGATCCCCAACAATTTGCTAGATCTGTCTGTTTGCTGTTTGCGTTGCCTTCCCGCAAATTCACGTTTGCCCTTATTCCCTGGTCCCTCCTGGTGGAGAGGCTGCCAACCATGGGTCAGCCGGGGATCCTGCTGTGGATCTCCTGCCTTGCCGCCTTCACGGCGGTCGCGCATGCCGCCAACGCCAGCACCAGCATTGGGGTGAACTGGGGCACGATGCTGTCCCATCCGCTTCTCCCATCCAACGTGGTGACCATGCTCAAGGCCAACGGCATCTCCAAGGTGAAGCTGTTCGACGCGGACTCGTGGACGGTGAATGCACTCCACGGGAGCGACATCGAGGTCATGGTCGCCATCCCCAACGATCAGCTCGAGCGCATGAACGAATACGGCAACGCCAAGGACTGGGTGAAGGAGAACATCACCAGCCACAACGGTAAGGTGGACATCAAGTACGTCGCCGTCGGGAACGAGCCATTCCTGGAGAGCTACAACGGCTCGTTCACGAAGCTCACGTACCCGGCCCTGAAGAACGTACAGAAGGCGTTGAACGAAGCTGGAGTCGGGGACAAGATCAAGGCCACCGTCCCGCTCAACGCCGATGTGTACAATTCCCCGTCGAACAATCCGGTGCCGTCGTCCGGGAACTTCCGGTCAGACATCCGGCAGCTCATGCTGGACATAGTGAAATTCTTGCATTCCAGCAATGCACCCTTCATCGTCAACATCTACCCCTTCCTGAGTCTATATCAGCAGGAAAATTTCCCGTTGGACTTTGCCTTCTTTGACGGCGGAGGCAGGGCAATCAACGACGGGGGAAAGCACTACACCAACGTGTTCGATGCCAACTTCGACACCTTGGTGTGGTCCTTGAAGAAAGCCGGCGTTCCAAACATGAAGATCATCGTCGGGGAGGTCGGGTGGCCCACAGACGGTGATGTGCACGCAAACAGGAAGCTGGCGAGGCGGTTCTACGACGGGTTCCTTAAGAAGATGGCCAAGGGAGACGGGACGCCAATGCGGCCAGATACGGAACTAGACGCGTACCTGTTTGGGCTCATCGACGAGGATACCAAGAGCATCTTACCAGGAAACTTCGAGCGCCATTGGGGAATCTTCACCTATGACGGCAAACCCAAGTTTCCCATGGATCTCTCGGGCCAGGGACATGACAAGTTCTTGATCCCCGTCAAGGGCATCGAATATCTACCCGCACAATGGTGCGTTTTCAACCAGGAGGCCAAGGAACTCAAGGATCTTGGCCCCAGCATTGCCTACGCTTGCACCATGGGCGACTGCACTGCTCTCGGGTACGGCTCATCCTGCAACGACCTTGACATCAATGGGAACACCTCGTATGCCTTCAACATGTACTTTCAGATGCAGGACCAAGATGTGCGAGCCTGTGACTTTGGTGGTCTGGCCATCATCACCACAAAGAACGCGTCCAGGGACGGGTGTTTGTTCCCTGTACAGATCATGAGTGGTGCTGTGCAGATCAGGTCGTCAGAGTTCTTAATAATGCTATTGGGGATGGTTGCTATGATGGCATTCATGCTGTAATAGAAGCTTGCTACTTATATATCTCCTTCAATTTCATCACTAGAAGTATAAACATACGAACCTAGTATCGTTTTTTCTTCAGAAACGAACAAAGACTTATCATAGTTTTAAATACCTAGCATGCACTTTGTTCTTTCTAAAAGTATATTGCTCATAACATGTTAAGTACAGGTCTAATTTCACTCAATATACGTTCACTAAACATATATTGGGATTTTGGAATCCTGCAGTTAGGGGAGGAGCTAGGAATTTATTTTGGGAATAGACACATTCAATATATAATATAAGGATTATATTAAGTTTGTGTGTTGTATGGTAGGTCTTTATTCACCCATATATGATGATGACATATTCATATACGTCCTTTCAAGTGAAAAGTAAAAAACAGTGTGTTTCTAAGAGAATCTTCTGGAGCATAATGGAGTGTGTTGCGGGTTTATACAAAGTTCTATCATCTTATAAGAAATATTTAAAAATTTATTAGCGAGTGGAAAAACAAGTTTAGATTTGATGTTCCTAGTGTGAACACGGTGTATGCTACATCTTTAGTTATCTTTGGACATGTGTATGTGTAATTAAACCTCTTAGTTTGGATTAAATGGTAATGACACATGATTCGGTAGGGGATGTAGGCTACTTCATGTTCACACGAGACTAACAAATCCTAAAGCGTTGAAAGCTCAAGTAGTGAGGCAAACTTTGAAATAAATAGTCATGGGTCCAAACCCGACTAAGAACGTCTTTGGAATTATTGACTTCTCTTGGAAGTGATCAATTGTGTGCTTTAAATGGTTCCTAAATGAGGAGAAAATTTGTTGTTCGGAAATTGTTATTTTGGGCTATTATATTTAATCTCGACAGTGCGAATTTTCAATTTTTTTTTAAGGATGGGATTTTAGAGTAAATGTAAGGCTAGCATGAAATGCAACCGTAGGTTGCAACAACAGAATTAATGATGAAATGCAACAGTAGGTTGCAACAACAAAATTAATGGGATTTTGGAGTAGATGCAAGGCTAGGATGAAATGCAACAACAGGTTGCAACAATAGAATTGGGGGCTTCTAAATGAGCATGTCTCCCCTAGGAGAGAGTTTACGATATTGCAGTGGGTCACTAAGTGGTCATGTCTGAAAAAAAACTCCTACATAAAGTTAAAAATATAATATATTTTTTTGTTCAAAGAAAACTTGTATAAGCGATGATTATATATATGTGTACTTCAATTGTATAATTAAGTCACCTGATCAAAAGATGTGGCTTCTTAATGTAGTCAATGATTTTTATTAAGAAATTCCACCAGAAAGAGCATTTTTGTATATTCATAATTACATGAATCTAGAACTTATAAATTTGAAATATAATTTTATGTTTAAACATTTATCAACAAAAGAAAAATGTAAATTTACGTGTTGTATACTTTTAGTTTTTAAGTACATATAGAAATAAACTAATAGAAACTTTCAGATAATATCAAATATGTAAAAACTTTCCTAATTAATTAATTCTTAAATTTGAAAGACATGTTATGAATAATTGCTACATAAAATTACAATATTGACTGTTAATAAAAAGATATCACGTAGGCATGTTTGTATGCAGAGTTGTGTATTTTGAAAAATATATAAAACAATATTATAAGCTAACAACTCAGGCACAACATAAGGTATTTCAAATTCAAATTTATATATGCTTTCGTGGACAATACTTATTGTGTTATTCATTTGTATATTGCGTTATTTTCTTCTTAAAAATATTTAAATATGATGTATGTATTTTATAATATAACATGATTTGGTGTGTCACTTTTTTCTTTATCATTGAAAAGATAAAAGTTCGTCACCGAAGGTTTGTCTTATTCATCTTTATATCTTAGACATTTATATGATAAATGGTTTGATTTTTCTAAGGAAATATTAGAAACATGTTTTAAATTAGCGAATACATTTTTACTTCATTATTGTTTTCATAAAACAATGCCTCCCATTAAAAATACAACATATAATAAAATTTAATGATGACGAAGTCTGTAGGTTTAATACAAAGACCTTCTCCACATATTCAATAGAATAAATAGGTACCACTTATGCAATTATTATTTAAGGATATTGTAGGATGTATATTTTATACATGAAAAGAGAGATTTGAAGGTGAAATTGTAGAAAATAAAATATGTGCTCCTCCATCTTTGAATTGGAGACTTCTTACTTGGTGATCTATAGATAAATAAATACCTACAATCTATTATATATACAATATTTATACAATTTACATATTATAGTACAAATATATATACATATCCATTTATAGATATTGTTATCTTTCTTTGGTGGACCTGGCCCCAACTCGCCCCTATAGGTCCGCCTTGCATGTGGTTGTTGATGTTGAACTTGCCATCTTGGAACTCTAGTTAGGGTTAGTTTGATTGGGTGTATCCAGACTGTAATCTGTGAATTTGTAGTGTAAAGATAAAAAAATCACACTTTGTCATGCAACTACAACCTATCAAATAGGACCTTGGACAAGTATTTAGTATTCACATTTGATTTGTAAGATTTTTCAACCTTTCGTGGATGTGAACAACTACATGAACCATAAAAACAAATCACAATCCATGTAATCAAACAATGGAGACATGATTTATGTATTTCAAATAAAAAACATGACATCCATATACACACTAGGAGAGAAGAATAATCTACTATATGTAATAAATAATGGAGATATGTTCGAGTATAGGTCCACTAAAAATGGATGTATAATGCTATGGGATATGCAACTCTATACATGTATAATGATCCTATTCGATCTATTTTTATATTTTGCAGATTGAATAGGTCCATCCGCTGGCATAAGATCCAATTATTTTCTATATGGACCTAAGTAAACATGACAACAACATATCTTCGAGCATATGAACTTTTAGGTTTGCATAAAGTATATTTAAAATGTGATTATTTTCACATTGTAAAGTATATGAACAAAAGAAAAGTGGATTATACCAACTCCATGCCTTGATCGAAGAAATTGAGTACATAGGTGCATCTTAAGAGACTTCTTTTCTTCACACATTTAGGAAGATAAGGGAATGATCTAGACATAATGTAGTAACATAACCACAATAAAATTCACAAAGTAAGTCCTAGTAGTCTCATATTATGATTTGATATGAACAAAAATATAGCACACAATTTATTTCTAAAAAGCAACACATGTGATGACGAATCTTGAGAATGAAATATCTTTTTATTTCTATACATAATCTGATTATGTTGGCCATCATACCCTACATGGTTGTTCAAGGTCTTATGATATTTAGCTCAAGTGATTTATGTCCCACACACTAATTCTATCACCCACTTTGTTTGTGGGATGCTTTAAATGGACACACACACGTCTGTTGAACATCTTCACATCTCTTAAGGGTCACATCTTCTCATTATAAACTCCTACCAAAAGTCTCAATAAGGTAATCCTAGGTTGCCTAATGTTTCTTATTGGTTTATTCATGAACGACCTCCCACTTTTTAGTGTCTCCCAGTCAAGAGAGACCTTAAAGTCGAGGATCATTACTCTAAATTTCCAGGATCAGATTTAACAAACAATAAAACATAGTAAATAATTTCCATTCATTTGACCTTGGACGAATACATATATTTGAACTATACTCCTATAAGGAGTTACATGAATATTTTAGAAGAAAACTAACTTATACATATGAGAAGAAATACTAAACTATCTAATCCTCCTTGCCTTATCTTTAATATCTTCAAGAGCATTCATCTTTTCTTCATGTCTTTGTATCATGTGTATCATCTACCCAAAATGCCAACAAACAAAATGTGGTTAGTATATTTCTATACTGGTACGTGGGTTCATTCAAAACATCACACATACATATATTCAACAATTATTTAACAAAATATATGGACTTGTGTTTTTTTCCATATTCTAACCCATTTTTAGTATGCCAGGTGTAGTCATTATCTGTCATTGGACTTATGTGCATTACCCCATGATCGGTGAAACTCAAGATTCAGAATATTCCATATTTATGTGATAATCATATGGGATTTATAGTTTGCATGACGTAAATAAACATCCAACATAAATCATTCATTCACTCTTTGAGAAAACATGACAAACTTCAAAAGTCGATACATGTAATCATAAGTGCAACCACATACCTTTGTCATGTAGAAGACATGCAATATACACTTCTAGTACTTTATGTAATACAATCATCAAGTGTATTGAAGCAAGCAATGGCACATCCAATCAATCAACATGATTTGTAATTACATACAATCCTAAAGCATCACCATACATTCATAACATTCTAATTAGACCTAACCTATGTATTAGACTAGGGTTTACTATGATATCAGGATTGGAATAAGAATATGGGTATAAATGCCTAATTCCACCATATCATGGTTCTTGGGGGTTATAAACCCTAGTTGAGTATTAGGTGAAAACCCTAATCATTATTATAGGTTGATTATCACATTATTACCCCATTAAGAAACATTATGAAATCAAGATGCATCACCATTAGACCCTAATCATATTTATTAATATATTAGAAAGCATAAGAGATCAACATTATTAATTAAATCCAATCGAGATCTTAGAAAGTCATTATATTTCTCAAATATGATATTATGATTAGGAAAATATTGTATTCAATTTATTTAACATATTCTTCACTGATGATGAGAGTTTACTTACATTAATCACCCTAATACCATATGTATATGATTATTGACCTAGAAACCCTAATTACTCATCATCAGTATCATCACCACCTTGGATTCATAATATATTTAGCAATATCATAAAATACTCGTATTTACTGATTTGAGTAATATATTAATCAAATCTTGTGTTTACTTTGTATATACCACCTCTTACTCATGTATTGGACATACTTTTAAGATTAGGACCAGAACTAGGACATGAAACTATTTTATTTGATTCTACTCAATTTTCTGATCAATTTGATGTATAGTTTCATTACTATTGGATCTACCATTTGATTACTAGAATTATTACAGACATACACTTATGCTGGGAAATAGCATCACACCACATCAACAGATTACCAATTCCTTATCATATAATTTGGCCCAATATGGGACTACGGGAAAGGATCGTACTACCCTAAGCACTATTATTTGGGTTCTCACGTGCTCAAGGATAGTGTGGTCTAGGTGTATTGGGTCTTCTTATCCCTCACAAAAGATCACAACCACAACCTCAACAAGGCAATGTCAATGTGAACTGCCTCATCCTTAGGCTCCAATGTCCTGAAGGAGGTAGGGACAACCTTGCTATCCAGTTCTAGACATGGCCAAGATCTAGGGTGACCTATGGTGGCCTGGGTTGGGAGAGCTAGGGGTCGAGACTAACTCCCATGAAACAATCTTTTGAAATTAAAACTGGAGTGTTGGACATTACTTGTCATCATAGAGGAGTTCACATGATCACCAAACTGTTCTCACAAAGTCCAGACACCATCCTAGGAGATCGAGCACTCCTAGCCATGGTCTGAGATTGTCATCTTCTCTTGATCACTCACCTGCTATCGGCGGTGAGGTGCCCATGGACGAGAGAGGGCCTCTTTCCAGGTTTGGTTGCAAGGATCTGGGAGAGGTTCTGCCTCACGACTCTAGTTACTCTAGGCCCTTTTGTATCTTTATTGATGGGATAGTGGCTCTGTAACCTATTTTTCAGGTGTTGGTGTTATCTACATGATATTCTGTGATCATGAAGCCATCAACCATGAGACCAAGCTCGATTGATGAGGGGAGGGGATCATGTATGAGGGTGAGATATATGTGAGAGAGATCTGAAGATGCAAAACCCTCACACATTGGGCCATATCAGGTTAGACTTATCAAGGCCATGAGGATAATGGAGATGAGTCTATTGGTGCTAAGGAAAGAATTCCTGTGAATATAGTAACATGCTTTTTTCAGACCAAGAAAATAAGAAGTCCTGTGGGATTAGGTTACCTGAGGAGGGAAGGAAGGGAGATCAAAGGATCTCATGCTCCCACTTCCCTAGAATCACCCCGCATCTGGGTGAAGGGGACAACTCCCATACATGAATCTCCCATGATCTGAGAGTCTGCCTTGGGTTGGACTATGTCCTTCAAGGTAATTATATTTTATTTACTTAAACTTCATTATCTTAAAATAATTACACATGCTACGACATAACTCCAATTAATCCCTAAATTTAGGATTATCTCCTAATGACATTATCATCTCCTATACTAGAGATTATATCCTAAGTAATCCATTAAGAAATCAAAACTTATGAATTAAATACTAGATAATTATTTAATTATTTATATAAGTCCAAAAATATTTTGAAATCTTTTGGGATTCTCATATAACCTTATAATGACTTTATTTTTGGACTAAAAATATCAGTGGTAATCACTATGATCTCAAATCACTTCAATTCTTACTTTACATCTCAGGGACCCAAACGTAGACCCCAATTATACCAATTTGGCTTGTATCAGCTCCTAAGGCCTATGAATCATATCTTGGATCATCAAAAGAATCCTTCGGATTAACAATATTATCAATATGAATTCAAAGATTTGGTTAATCATAAAATATCACTTGAAGCTTCATATTAATATATCAGTTCAACTTTACATTATTTACTTGTATTGAAGATCTATATAGGCCTACAACCTACATTCATTAATCATTGTCATCATATCCTCTTCATTATTATGCTTTGAGTATCACATCATATCTGTCATAAATTCCCAAATCTGGTAGATGTAACATTGAACCCACCTTAAAAGGAATTTTGTCTCCAAAATTCAAGCTTAATCAGGTTAAGGTGAATGATAACTCACATTAGCCTCAATATTAGGTCTAGAAACCTTCCTTGCATAGGTTTTATCTAGGTTATTTTTAATTACTTCAATTTATTCGAAAATTTGTCATAGTACTGGTTGGAACATGAATTTAATCCAAAAGTATTTATACATACTCATTCATTGCATGTTATTATCATTAATGATTTCAACTTCACTTGGTGATTACATTTTCACCTAGGTTTTCAAACTATTATTCATCCATTCTCATATAAGGGTGAGGTAACAACTCAAAACCCTAAATTATGTTACTAGATTCAACTTAGGGCATTCACATTCAAATTTTAATTTCATGTACCATATGAGACTACCCAATCTCTATACACATAATAAAATGAAATAAGCATTTGGATGCAGTGCAAATACATTGTTCACCCAATCCATGTGTAAAGATAGTGCACCCACACACGATCTTATGATCTCGAATTTTAGGTTGAGTTGCTCCCAACAATGACTTCATACCATGGTCATATTTTATTTCCCACAAATTTTCTTAAATTTCCTATACTCAAGGAATAATGCTTTTCTCAACACCAGAGTTCATGCATCACTCCCTTTTAGATTATGGTTCAACAATTTTTTTTTCTTTTTACATATATTCCTATATGCCTTATGTTCACATCTCATTAGCCTTAGTCATTCCCTTAAGGTATCTAGGGGTATTGGTATCTTTTGAGTGATCTTCCTTTGACCCCAAGGGCCTTATGTACATTCTTGACCCCTCATGCCTTATGCATTTATGGAGTTCCATTTCCACTTGACCCCTTGGGCCTTAGATGCAAATGGAGTGGCTAGATCCTGACCCCTTGGGGTCTTGTGTGCATGTGAAGGTCCTAACCTAGGGTGTCTTCTCGACCTTTAGGAATAGTTTTGGCTTTCTATCCACAACCTGACCCTTGGGGTCTACGGTTATGCCTTCCCTGTAGGTCTCTTCCCATTCTAGGGTTGGCCCACCCCCAAGTCATAACACCAACCCTAAAAGTGAATAGAGGGTCCTATATTTTCACTGTAACATTAGTAGTTTGATATGTCTCATTTATATTCAAACTTTTATGTGCAACATGCACCACTCCATGTAAACTAGGGAATCTAAACTGAACTACCCAAACTCGTTTAGGTTTTCCTCTTTTTTTTCCACCCCTACCAATTTGGTTGGGTAGGTCTTTTATTTCACCCATACTATTCCCATTGCTTAGGATTAGGGTTAGGGTTAGGGACTATACCCTGCATCTTAAGGTTTTATATATATCTTGACCCACTAAGGTTCTCATACCTAATGGATTATCCCAACTCAAGTCCTTCATGGATGAATGGGTTTACCCATACTTACATCTTTATAGGGTTAACCCTCACTAGATGGATCACACTACATGGAGGATGCCTTAATCCTACTTATTCTCAAAACCCTAACATTTAAATGAGAAGGGAATCACATTTTAGGGGTTATTTAGCATGTAGATCAGAAGAGGACAAAATTAGAGATGAAAAACCTAGAGGATACATTATTCCTTAATAAATTTTACCTATATATCTAAAGATTATTAGTAATTATAAAATATTAAATATTAATTGCTAAATCTGGGTTCTGATACCAAATGTAATGACCCCGACGTTTAAGTGTCTCCCAATCAAGAGAGACCATAGAGTCTAGGATCATTACTCTAAGTTTCCAGGATCAAATTTGACAAATAATAAACAAAAATAAATAATTTCTGTTAATTTTACCTTGAATGAATACATATATTTGAACTATACTCATCTAAGAAGTTACGCAAATATTTTAGAAGAAAACTAACTTATAGATATGAGAAGAAATACTAAAATATGTAATCCTCCTTGCCTTATCTTTAATATCTTCAAGATCTATTATCTTTTCTTCATGTCTTTGTATCATGTATATCATCTACCTAAAACATAGACAAACAAAATGTGGTCAGTATATTTCTATACTGGTACGTGCGTTCATGCAAAACATCACATATACATATGTTCAAAAATTATTTAACAACACATATGGAATTGTATTTTCTTTCATATTGTAACCCCTTCTTGGTATGCCCTCTCGAGGTGTAATCACTATCCATCATTGGACTTATGTGCAATACCCTTTGATAGGAGAAACCCAAGATTCAAAATATTCCATATTTATGTGATACTCATAGGGGGTTTATAGTTAGCATGAAGTAATTAAACATCCAACATATATCACTCATTCACTCTTCAAGAAAGCACAACAAACTTTGGAAGCCAATACATGTAATTGTAAGTGTAAGCACATACCTTTGTCATGTAGAAGACATGTGGTATACACTTCCAATAATTTATGTAATCCAACAATTAAGTGTATTGAAGCAAGCAAATACACATCCAATCAATCAACATGATTTGTAATTGCAAACAATCCTAAAGTGTCACCATAAATTCATAACATGCTAATCAGACCTCACTTAGGTCTCAGACTAGGGTTTTGTAACAACCCAATTTTGTAAAACATATACATTATCGAGTGAGGCTTAACTTGCACTGGGATGCCACAAAAAATGATAATCATTGCAAAAAAATATAATTTCATTCAATCGACTCATGAAAATAATTGCAAATCTCATGTCTCAAGTTCCACAACATAAAACTGAAACTTTGAACAAAGCCAAACCAGTACATAATCTTGTCAATTAATTGAAAAACTAAACTAAATGCCATAGGATAGTTGGAACCCCACCAGGGATAAACTCTTAATTTGTCCTTGATATGTATGCTCCTTGGTTAAGATCCCTTATTCTTTCCTTCTGTGGACATTGTGTCCCCAACCATGCAGTCAAAATAGAAAACACATTAGAGTAAGAGACATTGAGTATTGTTATAACAAAATACTAACTTGGTGATAGAAGAAAGAATGAACTTAAATGAATAATAAATTTGGATTCTCATAATATTCTCTTAGTGGTTAATTACAATGTCCTCTATTCTTATGCACCAACTATTCTCATAAGGACTGTAGGTTCAACTGATGTTCCACTTTAACTCATGATTTGCACATGAGTTCCATTAGCTATGATCCAATTGAGATCATGATTTTCACCCATTAATAATGCTTCACTTGAGCTCATGATTGCACATACATGCCACTTTGTTCCATTTGACTCATAAGGCCCAAGGGCCAACATTAACATGACGAGGACAAAATAATAAAACCAATTACATGATTCATCATTAATTTGCAATAATTAATCTTTACTTGGATTCCACATGAACATGACATGGTTTCTTGAAATACAACTTGAAGCATAATAATCATATAATAATATTAATTCAAAATATATTCAGATTGGATTACATCGCTATGCATATAGTTTAACTTGATCATCATGATATAATAAACATAAGGCAATTGAAATATCATACTATATACTCAAAGTGCATGTACCTGCTTACCTAAGCTTGGAGCAACTCTACTTGTCTATTGATGTTGAGGTAACCATAATACATTCTCAGGGTTAAGAAATACTAATTATCCTATTCAACCCAATAACATCTATTAATAATAATATTCACATTAGATTCTAGGGTTTCATGGTTCTTGGCTAATAGAGGGAAAATTTAGAGTGAAAACATGATTTGAAAACCAATCCATCATCTAGATATCAAAAAAGTGAACAAATCCATATATGGTTCCACCCAAATAGAGATCCACTTTATTTACTATGATTTTTCAAAGATAAATTGCCTTTCAACCAATCAGGGATCAAAGAAAAGCCACATGTATACCTATACATTATCTAGTAGGAGGAGACCCTGGCCTAGTTGGCCCAATCAGGGCCTCCGACAAGGGTCGGCTCGCCTAACCAACTGGATGCATAGGAGAAATAAAAAATCCATAAAACTTCTAGCAATAAAAACCAGGCAATGAGATTGCCAAGGGTGAACTGGGGAAAACATTACCCAATCCTTCTTTCTCAGTCTGTAACGTGAACAATGTGATCACATCAAAGATCCTTGTTCCACAAAGCATCGAGATCAAAACCTCACAAGAAACTAGGGTCAAGGATGAGTCTGTTACATCCTTACAAAGGAAACCAACCCCAAGTTGTGCTATTCCATGGTCTGGAAGACCAGTAGCTTCTCCCACCATGGTAGGGAAGAAGGAAGAAGGAATAAGGTGTAACCATGTTGTAGACTTAAAATCATGAGAAAGAAATGATCTAAATCAATTCATTGAGGCCACCCGAAATGAAAAGGAGAGATCTGAGGGTCCAAACAAAGACAGGCGCACCAATTTTCCGTGAAGGTCCAAAAGCAAGTAAAAAGGGGAAAATGGTGATACCTAAAATCTCAGTGTCGCTTGGGTGGATGAAGGTTCCTAGAGGTGTTGTCAACACTTTGATGACTCCACTTGGGGTGAATAGGGTTGGAGAAGCCTCACTACAGTCGATCTTCAGAAAGGTTACAAACGGAACAAAGAAACATGGAGAGGGGGTTCAAGAGGGAAAAATGAGGTTGGACTTTGGTTCCTTGATGTTTGGGGATCATTTTTAGGGTTAGATATATAAGTTTTGAGACCTACGACGGATATAGTTACTTATGGAGGAAGAAATAAGGCAAATGAGAAGGGGTTCTCCTTGATCGGGGACTCTAAGGAACAAAATCCTAGCGTGTAAGGGATGGAAAGGTTAGGGAAGAGGCAAGGATGGTGCGAGGGAGATTTATTAGTGCTGAGAAAACATAGGGAGCGAGATTGGGAAAGTGGGATATCTTTGTCACTATTTCTATCAGACTAGGACTTGGACGGGTGGAAGGGATGACCCCTAGATCCTCAGATAGGTCCTTGATCAGAGAGACTAAGTCAATACCGTTAGATGAGATCTGCACAAGAAAAGAAGGTGTGTGGCACATCAATATGTGTGAAACTATGTGTGACAAGGATTAAAATCCAATACTATAAGAAATTGATTCATTTAATTCTTATATCATTGATATTAGATCCCTAAACTATATATAAATTTCGAAAATTGTTTTAGGGGTCACCAGAGGTCAAACTAATTTCAATTTTTCATAATCAAAGTATTTTATGGTCTATAACATTCATACCTAGTTACTTACCAATTTTGTGGGTGGATTAGTGAATAATTACCTTAACTTACATGCTAATTTATAAGTACGATTTAAATTAAACAATGAGTCTCCCAAACAATTAGTAACCAACATAGTCCAAATTCAAATCCTATCCTTAAAGAAGTTTCTATTAGTTAGGGTTTCATTTATAATTGAGGATTTTGGAGGTATGGAGGAGAGAGAAGAGTGACACTTGTTTCTTTATATACATTGAAATTACTTATGCATTCATTCTCTCTCTCTATATATCTTATTTTATATGAAGTATTCATTATTCTTGCATGACTTGCATAAAAGTATTAGTTATATATTTTATAATTAAAAATTTGCAAATGGCACTCTAAGCTTATTTTATTTTTAAAAAGGATGTTACTATTCTACCCACCTTATATGAATTTTGTCCTTGAAAATCTACTAATCTACCCATCTTAGGGTTTAACTTGCACCCTAAATAGGCCTTACCTTCTACTTTAGCTTCTTCCTCCTCATCACCAACCATTGCAAAGATTATTACTTCCCTCTTTTCTCATTGCTCTAGGTTAGGGTTTTACCTTGCATCATTCTTTGCTTTGAGCTTGGGACATTCTGAATTTTGATGATTTGGATCTCCACAATAGTAGAAAACTCCCATACCTTGCCTGCATGGCCCACCATGAATTCTACCACAAGTTGCACAAGGTTCCCTAACATGTTGTCCTTATGGAGATTTCTTCTTCTTGTTATTATGGCTATTATGCTTGTTATTGATTCTTGAGGATCCTTCATTCTTCTCGTATCATCCAAGGTGGTCCACCAATTATAGGGAAGAATCAAGTGCCTCCTGCACTATCTTGATGCCACGTCCAGTCAGAGCATAGCCCATTAGGATTCAAGCCACACATGAACTTCTTTTCCAGGCATTTCTTGTCCAAACCATACCCGTACTTCTACACCATACAAAACTTCATTTCATACTGGTTTACAGTTGAGTCATATTGCTTCAGGTGCTTGAAATCCAACTCCTTCTTCTCGATCATAGGTTTTGAGATGTAATGGTTCTAGAAGACGATCGTGAACTCCTCCCAAATTAGTGGTTCAACATTGGGTCCTCTAGCATTGGTGAAGTTCTCCCACCAAGTGAGGGATGCACTCTTCAACATGTGTGTCCCAAAGCAAACCTTGGAATGCTCATGACATCCCAGATCATGGATATAATGCTCGACATTGAGTAACCACTCTTCAAGATGACCAACTGCATCAATTTTAGCTTCTCTAGAGAAGGTTTCTGGCTTAGTCTTCAGGAATTCTACTAAGGTCAGTTCTTGGTTCCTTGGTTGATGTGGTCTTTCATGCTGACCGATCAGGGCATCAATAAGATCCTTGGTGAGTACTTCTATAGGTGTATTAGGGTTAGCCCCTCCAAAAACACCATGATCACTTCTCTCACTATAAGAGCTTTCCTCTCCATCTACGTGCTCCTTTCCCTTATCAAATTTCCTCTTGGGAGCCATATACAAAAGGGAACATGAACTAGATGAGATTTTGGGAAAAGCCTGGTGGCCAACAATATTTCTGGCTCTGATACCATATTGTAACACACCAATTTTGCAAATCATATACATTACTAAGCGAAAGCTTAACTTGCATTGGGATGTCACAAAAAGGATAATCATTGCATAAAATTATAATTTCATTCAACCAACTTACAAAAATAATTGCGAATCTCATGTCTCAAGTTCCACAACATAAAAGTTAAACTTTGAACTAAACTAAATTGGTACATAGTCTTGATAATTAAATGAAAAACTAAACTAAATGCCATAGGATAGTTGGCACCCCACCAGGGCTAAACTCTTAATTTGTCCTTGATATGTATGATCCTTGGTTAAGTTCCCTTATTCTTTCCTTCTGCGGACATCGTGTCCCAAACCATGCATTCAAAATGGAAAACACATTAGAGTAAGCGACATTGAGCATTATTATAACAAAATAATAACTTGGTGATAGAAGAAAGCATGAAATTTAACTAATAAATTTGGATTCCCATAATATGCTCTTAGTGGTCAATTATAATGTCCTTTACTCTTAGAGTGTAAGGGATGTGAAGGTCGGGAATAGGTGAGGATGGTGCGGGGGAGATTTATTTGTGCTCATAAAGCATATGGAGAGACATCAAGAAAGTGGGATATACTTGTCACTATTGCTGTCTGACTAGGACTAGGATGGGTGAGGGTGATGACCGGTGAGCCATCAGATAGGTACACAATCAGAGAGATTAAGCCAAAACCATTAGATGCGATCTACGGAAGAAAATAAGGCATGTGACACGTCAATATGTGAGAAACTATGTGTGATAAGGATAAATATCCAATACTATGTGAAATTGATTCATTTAATTCTTATATAATTGATATTAGAGCCTAAACTATATAGAAACTTTCCAAAATTGTTTTAGGGGTCACCCAAGGTCAAATTTATCTCAAATTTTGACTATCAAAGTATTTTAGGGTCTACAACATTCATACCTATTTACTTACCAATTTTGAGGGTGAATAAGTGAATAATTTCCTTAACTTACATGTTAATTCATTTGTAAAACTTGAATTAAACAATGAATCTCCCAACCAATTAATAACCAATAGAGTTCCAATTCAAATCCTATCCTAAAATCAATTTCTATTAGTTTTCATTTATATTTGAGGAATGTGGAGGTATGGAGGAGATAGAAGAGTGACACTTGTTTTTGTTATATACATTGAATTCACTTATGCATTCATTCTCTCTCTCTATATATATTATTTTATATGAAGTATTCATTATTTTGGGGTGGCTTCCATAAAGTCTTACTTTTATATTTTATAATTGAAAATTTGCAAATAACAACCTAAATATATTTTATTTTAAAAAAATATGTTACATGCTTTCTATTATATCGAGTTTGGAATAGGAATATGGGTATACATCCTAATTCCATTGTATCATGATTCTTAGGGGTTATAAAGCCTAATTGAGCATTAGGTGAAAACCATAGTAATTATTATAGGCTGATTGTCACATTATGACTTTAATTAACTAAATCATGAAGTCTAAGATCTAAATATCAAGATGCATCACCATTAGACCCTTATAATTATTACCAATGAATTAGAAAGCATAAGAGATGAGCCTATATATTCTATATGGACTTTCCAAAACAACAAAGTTTTTAAGGATGAGCCTACCTTTCCGAGACCATTTCTACAATTTGCTTGGGCATTGCTGGCTGATTTTAGGCTCATGAAGGTGAGCTACACTTCACTAATGAAGGCACCACACTTGATTCAGGGAAAGGATGAGATGGGTTATGAGTTAGACAACATCTTCATCCACTTTTATGCCGCTGTGGTCATTGATAGATGGAGGGGAGTGGGAATAGTGTTCGTATGATCGGATCGGGGTATGCTGGCTTCATTTCAATAATTGAGATAATTAGGCTGGCCTGCTAAAATGATGGAAGTGAAGGCGACAAGGATGGGAGTTGCATGAGAAAGATGGAATGAATGGAGAAAGGTGATTCTTGTTTCGGATTCCCCCCATCTCATATAGAGTTTGGAATATGCTAAATTGAGAGCATACCACCCATGGCTTCTTGCACATGATAATTCGTACAATAGCTGATACTTTTTCTTCCTTTTTTTTCTTTCATGTAAAACGTGACCAAAACACCATGGCACATTTTCTGGAGGATGATTCTCTAGGTATGGGGGCCAAGTTATTAGATATGACTCTCTACCAAATAGGTGGAGACATGTAGCTGAGCATGATGTATTTTTCTTCTCGTGATTAATATAGTTGCAAGAGTCTTAAAAAAGTAGATGAGATCAACATTCATAATTAGATTTGATCGATATCTTATAAGATCATTATATTTCACAAATATCATATTATGATTGGGAAAGTATCATATTCAATTTATTTAACATATTATTTATTGATGATGAGGGTTTACTTACATTAATTAGAGTGATTTCATATGTATATGATTATTGACCTAGTAACTCTAATTATTTATCATTAGTATTAGCATCATCTTGGATTCATATTCTATTCAAAATTATCACAAAATAGTCGTATTTACTGATTTGAGTAATATATTAATCAAATCTAGGATTTTCTTTGTATTAACCACCTCATAATCATGTATTGGCCATACTTTTGAGATTTGGATTAGAACTAGGGCATGAAACTATTTTATTTGGATTCCAACCATTTTTATTGTCAATTTGATGTATAGTTTCATTAATACAAGATCTACCATTTAATTGTTGCAATTATTACAAAAATACACCTATGCTGGCCAATAGCATCACACCACATCAACAAATTACCAATTCCGTATCATATAACCTGGCCCAATGTGAACAAGTGGTAAAGACTATAATACCCTAAGAACTGTGATTTAGGTTCTCATGTGCTCAAGGGTAATGTGGTCCAGGCGCATTAGGTCTTCTTCTCCCTCATGGAAGAACGTGACCAAAACCCTGACAAGGCAACATATGTGTAGACTTCCTCATCCCTGGGCTCTGGTGGCCCAAATGAGGTAGGGATGACCTTTCTATCCCATACTAGACATGGCTGACCGGCCTAAATCGCGCGTCCTAAAATTGGAGGCGGATTTGAGGTAGTCGAGCTTTTTCAATTATAAACCTGAATCCTTCTAGGCCCCCGCAGCTTTGTTTACGGGGTCGAAGTAGATATATGGGGTCGAACACAGGGACAATGGGGGTAGTGTTGAGAACCCAGAATCGACACGCTACACTCCGCCAGGTACGAAGAGATTATAAATTCCCCAGAAGGGAAGCATAAAGATGTCATGAACAAAACAAGAAAACTATCTCCAAGTGGAGTTACTAGAAAGATTAAGGTTTTAAGCATTTAGTAGTTTTTAGGGGTTTTCATGCAACAGAAACAGAAGGATATTGCTCGAGCTAAAGCGAGGTACGAAGGATAGAACTGTGGTAAACAAGCGGTGGTAGAACCAATCCTGTACCCCTCCTCTCGAAGCGGGTACCTCTAACAAGGCATCAGCTCCACTCTCGGGGTCACCAGACTCAAATTAGAGTGGAAGGGTTACTAAAGCAACTCCGTTCTGGGCACTCTCGTACTCCTGAATCGGACCAAACACTAGAGCCACAACACAACTCTCGAAGTTGTTGCGACGGGAAAACACGATTCGGTAGCTAAGAGAAATGCGATCCAAAACATGCAAGATAGAGTTCAGATATTAAACATAGCAGTCATCCAACATATTGCACCAAGCATAAAGCAGCAAGTAATTAAGCTTTTCTATTTCTATAAGCATAAAAGTCTTAATTACAATGCATAGAAAGTTAACAACAGAATTAAAGATATGTGTCGCCTTCCTGATGTAGAAGGACGACAGGCTACAGTAACCATCCCGCACGATATCGGACAAGGGGCCTAGCCCGATACAACCGTGTCGGGAGACATGCTCTCTCAAGCGGCACACCGTGACGAGCGACTGCATCGCTCAAGGACCTGGCCGATACGCTCAAGTCGGGCGGCACACCTTCTCGGGCGGCACGCATGACGGGCAGAGCGTATCAGGTTCGTTATCATGTCGGGCATGGAGCTGCGTATCCTACTGTCTAACACTGGTGTCGGGCACTCGTATCGTGTATCTACATCGGCCAATATCGACTCTCAGTGTCACCCGGTACAGTCCTAGGTGAACCAGTCCCCTCCTTCTCGTGATGAGGAAGAGCTCACCTAGTGTCTCCCGGTACGAACACTAGAGCACGATACACCTGCTCTCACAGCCTCCTCCAAAGATCACTCGACTGTCCGAAACCTGAAGTGACCAAGCTTGTCCGATCCGTCCAAACTGTCTTTTCGGCTCCCTGTAGCTGCTATTTATAGGCAGCTGGCCGTGAGAAGATATGGCGCTTGAAGCGCCACGTGTCCTCTTTACCGCCGCTCAGTTGGTGGTCGGCTGACGCGGGTATCGCTCGGTACAAGAAGGTCGGCTGTCGGGCGTCGCGGCGAGAGGTGCCTGCCGGTGGGTGGCCGATATCGCACGACACATGGAGTAGTTGAGGCATGCTTGGCTCCCTGTCGGGTAAAGAGGCGTGTCGTCCATCGGTACCCTCTCGCGCGGCATCCTTGCGTCGCGCGTCATCACAGCCCTGCCGGTCAGCGTTCGCATCGGCCGTTAGGGGGCCGAAACAGTTTTGGACTTATTTGCGGGCCGTGGTGGCCTTATTGGTTCTAAATGGGCCAAAATAGGAGGGAAACTCTGCAAAGATGGAAATATTGGATTGAGAGCACTGCTTGGCTGATTATTGCGAAAATGCATATAAAAGAGAGGAAAAAAAACAGAAAAGGGCAGTTTTGATAACAGAATAAAGGCCAAAAACATCACAAAATTTGGTGTTATCAACTCCCCCAAACTTAGCATTTTGATTGTCCTCAATCAATATTTAAACTTTATTTAGTGATGCTTCTTCTTGCGTAGTATGCTTCTCAGGCCAAGATGTAAAACAAGTATCGTAATGCCTTTAGAGATAATGCTGCCTCATTACGAACGAAAGACTTCGTCTTTCTTGTCTTATCGTTTAAGTAAGATTATTCTCTACAGCTTCGGCGAGACGTTGTTGTATGATTCCGAAGTTAGCTTCCACACCAAACAACTTTATTTTTGGGGTAGAAAGTTGTGTATAGGGTAGGCTAAGGCTTTTTGGGTTTTCTTCTTGTTTACCATCGGTCCATCAAGGTTAGGGTCCGTTAATGGGCAAGTGGTCCCTGCAGTCCAAGCCAGTTGGCTTTAGAGCAGTGATTTCACATCCTACGTACCACTGCTCCGGATCTACCATGCCTAAAGATGGGTACTTTTGGAAAACAAGCGTATGTATATTTTTCTTTTCTTTTATTGGGCACAACTCTCATGCTTTTATTCACGCTCATAAGGCTTCTCTCTCTTTTGGGATTTTCGTTGGGTAAGGGAACGAAGAGATTCTTGTTGTTTGGGCAGCTTTTTCCTTCTCCATACTCGTCTCTTAACTATTTGCGAGATTATTGTATTTTTTAAAATTTTTGACATGGCAAAACATATTCTTTTGTTCATTTGAAGCAGCATTATCAAAAAGATATAACAGGACTTACGTCACATTTAGCACAAAGAAAATAAACTTGGCAAGCAGTTGCATCGGGGTTTTTACTAATATAGCAACTTTGTACATATGCATGGGAGCAAGATATGAATTTTTTTTTATATGAGCAAGGGTGCAAGCACATGATATAGGGGAAAAGAAAAATGGCACAAGAGAATTTTTATACCTCCTTCACTGGTACATGGATACCCCCCCAAACTTATCCAATACTCTGTCCCAGAGTAGTGAATAAGAGGGTGAGTTCATGTTAGTCCAGTGAAGGTTATTTAGCGGGTTTGCTTGTAGAAGCGGCAATATGCTTCTTTGCTGCCGCCTCCTTGTTTCTCATTTGGAAACAGCTTCGACAAGTGCAGGCACTTGTGGCTGCTTCCTCTTTATTAAGTAGCTGGAACTGGGATGCCCAGGTTCCCTCTGGAGGTCGTCGGCAGGGTGCTTTCCAAGCTCAGCCTCCGCTTTATTTCCCAGCTCAGCCGGAACACGTGCAATGGCTCTCAGTAGACAGAGAGCTCTTGCGCTGTCCCGGCAGTCGCCGGGGCTGTACTCATGTTGTCTCTGTAGTTGGCCCCAGGCTGCTACAGAAGACAGACTATGATAAGGAAACGAGCCTCTTTCGAGGCTACCTAATCAAGGAAACTTCCCCTTGCTCATTTTTTGGTGGTTGGTGGCCCTTCGTGACGTTTCTGTCCGACAGTTGCTGCTTTGGCTGCGGCCACCATTCTGCATGTTATCAAGTTCATTAAACATTTAAAATGTTAGATAGGAAAAAGAAACTCGATAAACTTATTACAATCTTCGAGTATCGTCCATCAAAACAAAAAGTTGAGTCGATATGAAATCGGGCGATACGAGGTTGCCGAACGATACCACTGGCCGCGCGACACTGCTGTATCGGGCGACAAGCATGTCGGGCGGCAAGGTCACATGAATCAAAGACCCGATAGCAAGACGTGAAAAGCATGCCTCCCGATATGGGTATATCGGCCGGAAGGGTCGCCAAAGAGCAACTGCTCGACGTGACGTCACAAAAGAAAAACGTGTCGCCTGACATGGTGTGTCGGGCAGACACCATCGACCGTTATGCTGTGCCTAACTGCGTCGGGCGATACAAAATCGACAACGCGCGATAGGAAAAACATGTGTCAGGCAATAATCCTGTCGGTCGATAAGACAGTCGGGCGATAAGCATATCGGTCGAGAGATTGTCGGTCGAAAAACCTGTCGGGCTATACCTCCAATCATAGGAGCCATCGCCCGATACCACGGTGAAGGCAACTGGCCGACACGGGAGCAAAAGGGCGGTCTACTGCATGCGTTATAGGTGGCTAAAAAGAGCAAAGTGTGACAGCCCGACACGGTAAAACCACCGTTCTTATTTATAGCAAGCTCAGCCGGGGTGCAACAAACATCTTCAGGGGCGCGCGTCGACCAGCGGGTCAGGCGGTTCCCGAGACGATGGTCACATCAGTCTTATTAAGGGCATTAATTCCCATGCACGATAGGGTGCACACTACCCAGGAATGCCAACCGCCTCGGCCGTTGTGATGTCCGAGAGGCTAGAGCCCGACACACGCGGTTCTGCACGTCAGCTGAGCTGCTTCCCGACACGGCCTAAAACAGGTGGGCATAAAAACCTAAGAGTAGAAACATCGATCAAAGGGTAAGACATCATCAGTTTAGGGTTAAGCCCTCCACCTCAGAAATTATTACAGTGGTGGCCCATAAAACAGAGCCAGCGCATGTGGCGAATGCACTGACTCAGGCCTTATTACAGTCCGTAATGTTTGTTTAACAAGGAATAAGAAGGAGTCCTATCCTAGGAAAGAAAGAAAGAATCGAGCTGCCTCCCGAAGAGCGCTGGAGTTTGCGTCACCAGCTCGGCCGGTGTAAGATCATCTTGATCAGCCCTCAACTGTACCCATATCTTGCAGACTGATCTCTGCTCTCCTGACAAACGCTTCATCTTCGTAGAACCTTTTCACCCTGTGCCCATTCACTTGTAAGGCCCTGGTCGGGTCATCTTTGTCGTAGAGCTCCATCATCCCTTATCCCCTTCACTCACATCTTTTCTCCTAAGATGGACATCATGCCACAACTTTGTCCTCTGTTTGTAGATTTTTGCATTTTCATAGGCATTCATTCTCAGCTCTTCGAGCTCTTGAAGCTGCAAAATTCTCTTTTCTCCAGCTTTGCCGAGGTCCATATTTAGGAATTTGATTGCCCAGAGGGCCTTGTGTTCCAACTCCAAAGGCAGGTGAACGTCGTTTTCTCTTGATCATCGGGCAAGATGGGTACATGGTAAAAACTTGAAAAGCCATCAAGAAAACAAAAGAAATCATGATGCGCTAACCTTTTGAGAACTTGGTCAATAAAAGGTAGCGGAAAATGATCCTTCTTTGTAGCTTGATTTAGCTTTCGGTAATCAATGCACATCCTCCAGCCGGTGACGGTCCTTACCGCCACCTCGTCACCCTTCTCACCCTTTAACCGCCGACATCCCGCCCTTTTTGGGAACTATGTGGATCAGACTTACCCAATTGCTGTCGCTGATTGGGTAAATGATCCCCGCATCCCTGAGTTTTATTACCTCTTTCTTGACGACCTCCTTGAGCATCTGGTTCAGTTTCCTCTGGGGTTGAACCAGAGGCTTGGCAAATTCATCCAAATTGATGCGATGCATGCACAAGGCAGGGTTAATGCCTTTGATATCGCCTACTGAGTATCCAATAGCCCCCCTGTGGAGTCTTAACTCCTCAAGGAGTCAGTCTAGCTGGTCGCTCGAAAGATTGGCGTTTACGATGACAGGGTTTCTGTGCTCTTCATCTAAAAATTCGTACCTCAGGCCTTCAGGTAACATTTTTAACTCCGGCTTTGGTATGGGTGCCTTCTCCTGAGGCTCCTCCTCGAGAGAGGCATACATCACAGACTCCATCACCTCGTCACCTTCCTGCAAGTTTTCATCAGAAAGGTTGAAAAGGTCGAGATGCTTTGCGACCTCAGGATCTTCGAGGTCGGGATCTTGACAGTTTATTGCCCTCAAGAGGGGGTCTACTGTCCGGATATCTTCCTCTATTTCCTCACATAATTTATTGTAGCTATCTGCTAACTGTGCTGATTCAGAGATGGACAGGCTCCTCATTATTTCTTTCAGCTTGAAGTCCATATGGTCGTTTCCGACCCTTAAGGTGATCATCCCCTCGGAAACATCAATTAGCGCTCTCCCTGTCGCCAAGAAGGGGCGACGAAAGATGATCGGGCAACGGGGATCTTCAGCTGTGTCGATGATGACTATATCGCAAAGGGATGAAGAAGTCGCCAACCCTGATCGGTACATCTTCGACAATGCCGACAGGTCTCTTGAAGGTGTGGTCTTCCAGTTGGATCCGCATGTTAGTCCGAACCATGTCGGTCAAACCCACCCTTTGTGCGAAACTTAGGGGCATGAGGCTTATGCTAGCCCCCAAGTCTGCTAGACCCTTGCGCTCGATGTTGTCTCCGATGGCGAACGGGATTGTGAAAGCTCCAGGATCCCTTCTCTTATTTGGCGTGTCGGGCTTCAAGAAGGTGGAGGAGGCGGAAGCTAGATACACTGTCTCTGTCCTTCCTCCCCTTCTCTTCTTTGTGATAAGGTCCTTGAGGAACTTGGCATACATAGGCATCTCTTCCAATGCATCGAGAAAGGGGACTTCAAGATGCAGTTTCCTGATCGAGTCCATGAACTTTTCATGACGCTTCTTCAGATTTGCCTTTATCAGCTTATACGGGAACGACGACCTTGGAGCGTAAGGATTCCTCCCACTAGGTAGCTCATCGGAAGGCTTCTTTGCAGGATCTTGAGCTTCTACTTGTCCACCTTCGCCCTTGCTGGAATGGTGCTCTCAGATCTCGGTTCAGGTTCCGATTCGGCTTCAGCAGTGCGCTCCACCATCTTCCCAGACCTTAGTACCGCCATTCTGGCGGTTTCCGGGTAGGAGAGTGTCTTCCCCGCAGGGTTCTTCATCAGTGCTGCCATTTGGGCCTATCGTTGATCGACTTCCCATTGGTGCAACTGCAGACTCACCATCTGGTGTTGCATGGAATTCTGAGCTCCGGGGCCGAGAAGCGTACCCTGTACCAGTTTGCTGATAATGGTATCCTATCTCTTTATGTAGGCAGAAAGCTGTCCAACCAAGCTGGGCTGGCTCGCCCTCTCGCCTTGGCCCTGGCATTCTCCTTCAGGAAGAGACTGCTCACAACGAGACATGGTATCAAAACTCGGTGGAGCAGGTCAGCTTTCAGGGTTCCTGCAAGATCATATAAAAATCAAGTTAGAAAATTGAATTATTTAGCTTAGGCAAAGAATAAATAGCATCAAAAGGAAAGAAAAGAAAAAGGGTGCGGTCAAACTCGTTTCCAAGCTTGAAGCACATGAGTGTAGTTAGTGGATTCAGATTCGTCAACAGTGTCGTGTTGCCTTGTCCCCGGCAACGGCGCCAAAAAGTTGACCGGCCTAAATCGCGCGTCCTAAAATTGGAGGCGGATTTGAGGTAGTCGAGCTTTTTCATTTATAAACCCGAATCCTTCTAGGACCCCGCAACTTTGTTTACGGGGTCAAAGTAGATATACGGGGTCGAACACAGGGACAAGGGGGGTAGTGTTGAGAACCCTGAATCGACACGCTACACTCTGGCAGGTACGAAGAGATTATAAATTCCCCAGAAGGGAAGCATAAAGACGTCACCAACAAAACAAGAAAACTATCTCCAAGTGGAGTTACTAGAAAGATTAAGGTTTTAAGCATTTAGCAGTTTTTAGGGGTTTTCATGCAACAAAAACAGAAGGATATTACTCGAGCTAAAGCAAGGTACGAAGGATAAAACTATGGTAAACAAGCGGCGGTAGAACCAATCCTGTACCCCTCCTCTCAAAGCGGGTACTTCTAACAAGGCATCGACTCCACTCTCGGGGTCACCGGACTCAAATTAGAGTGGAAGGGTTACTAAAGCAACTCCGTTCCAGGCACTCTCGTACTCCAGAATCGGACCAAACAGTAGAGCCACAACACAACTCTCGAAGTTGTTGCGATGGGAAAACACGATTCGGTAGCTAAGCGAAACGTGATCCAAAACATGCAAGCTAGAGTTCAGATATCAAACATAGAAGTCATCCAACATATTGCACCAAGCATAGAGCAGCAAGTAATTAAGCTTTTCTATTTCTATAAGAATAAAAGGTCTTAATTACAATGCATAGAAAGTTAACAATAGAATTAAAGATATGTGTCGCCTTCCTGATGTAGAAGGACAACAGGCTACAGTAACCATCCCGCCCGATATCGGACAAGGGGCCTAGCCCGATACAACCATGTCGGGTGGCACGCTCTCTCAAGCGACACACCGCGACGGGCGATTGCATTGCTCAAGGACCTGGCCGATACGCTCAAGTCGGGCGGCACGCATGACGGGCGGAGCGTATCGGGTTCATTATCGTGTCGGGCATGGAGATGCGTATCCTACTGTTTGGCACTGGTGTCGGGCACTCGTATCGTGTATCTACATCGGCCAATATCGACTTTCAGTGTCGCCCGGTACAGTCCTAGGTGAACCAGTCCCCTCCCTCTCGGGATGAGGAAGAGCGCACCTAGTGTCCCCCGGTACGAACACTGGAGCACGATACGCCTGCTCTCGCAACCTCCTCCGAAGATCACTCGACTATCTGAAACCTGAAGAGACCAAGCTTGTCCGATCTGTCCAAACTATCTTTTCGGCTCCCTGTAGCTGCTATTTATAGGCAGCTGGTTGTGAGAAGATATGGCACTTGAAGCACCACGTGTTCTCTTTACCGCCGCTAAGTTGGTGGTCGGCTGACGCAGGTATCGTGCGGTACAAGAAGGTCGGCTGTCAGGCGTCGAGGCGAGAGGCACCTGTCGGTGGGTGGCCAATATCATGCGACACATGGAGTATTTGTGGCGTGCTCGGCTCCCTATCGGGTAAAGAGGCGTGTCGTCCATCGGTACCCTCTCGCGCGGCATCCTTGCATCGCACGTCATCGCAGCCCTGCTAGTCAGCGTTCGCATCGGCCGTTATGGGGCCGGAACATTTTTGGACTTATTTGCGGGCCGTGGTGGCCTTATTGGTGCTAAATGGGCCAAAATAGGAGGGAAACTCTGCAAAGATGGAAATATTGGATTGAGAGCACTGCTTGGCTGATTATTGCGAAAATGCATATAAAAGAGAGGGAAAAAAATAGAAAAGGGCAGTTTTGATAACAGAATAAAGGCCAAAAACATCACAAAATTTGGTGTTATCAATGGACAAGACCTAGGGTGACCTATGTTGTCTTGGGGTTGGAGAGTAAGGGGCCAAGACTAACTCCCATAAAACAAGTTGTTGTAATCTAAAATTGGAGTTTTGGACATTACCTGTCATCATGGAGGAGGTCATAGGAGCACCACACTGTTCTCATAGAGTCTAGATGCCATCCTGGGAGATCAGACACTCCTAGATGAGGTATGAGATTGTCATCTCCTCTTGATCAGTCACCTGCTTCTTATGGTGAGGTGCTAATGGACGGGCGAGGGTCTCTGTTGCTCCAATCTAGGAGAGGTTTTGCCTCACCACTCGGGGTACTCTAGGCCCTTTATAGCTTTACTGGATGGGTTGGTGGATATGTAACCTATTTCAGGCTATTAACGTTATCTACATGATATTCTGTGATCGTGATAGCCATAAATACTGGGACCAAGTTTGGTTGGATGAGGGGAGGCGATTGAGCATGAGAGGGAGAGATATGGGAGATAGAGAAAGATATGGGAAACCCTCACACATTGGATTATGGTGGGTTAGGTTTATCAGGGCCATGAGGATAATGGCGAAGGGGTTAGGATGATGTAGATGAGTCTATCAGTTTCAAGGAAAGAAGACTCATGGGCTCAAGTTACCCGAGGAAGGAAGGAGGGGTGATAAAAGGATCTTAGGCTCCCACTTCCCTCAAATCACCCTACATCTGGGTGACAGGGACAACTTCCATATGCTAATATCTCATGATCTAAGAGTCTGCCGTGGATGGACTCTATCCTCCAAAGTAATTATATTTTATTTACTTAAACTCCGTTATCTTAAAATAATTACACAGGTCACGATGTAACTCCAATTAATCCCTAAATTTAGGATTATCTCCTATTGACATTATCTCTCTTATAATAGAGATTAGATCCTAAATAATCCACTAAGAAATCACAACTTTCTTATCAAGTAAATACTAGATAATTATTTAATTAATTGTCTAAGACACATAATAATTGGGAATCTTTTGGGATTTCTCATATAACCTCATAATGCCTTTATTTTTTGACTAAAGATATCATTAGTAATCATTATGATCTTGAATCACTTCAATTTTTATTTTACATCTCAGGGACCCATATGTAGACCCCAATTATCCCAATTCGGCTTGTATAGGGTCCTAAGGCCCATGAATCATATCTTGGGTCATCCAAAGGATCCAAAGGATTAACAATATTACTAATATGAATTCAAATCTATGATTAATCATAAAATATCACTTGAAGCCTCATATTAAAATATTTGCTCAAATTTACATTATTTACTTGTATTGAAGATCTAAGTAGGTTTAGGACCTACATTCATAAATTATTGTCATCATATCCTTTTTATCATTCTACTTTGGCTATCACATCATGTCTGTGATAAATTCCCAAATCTAGTGGATGCAACAATTCATTACTTTTCTTTACTTGTTGGTTCTTATTATTTACTATGATGCATCTAGTTGGGGTATAAAAAAATAGACATTGGAATAAATAGGACCTTAAAAGTAGGTAGATTTTTTTGAAAATAGCTCAATATCATTAAAAGTAAGCCATACGACATCTACAAGATAGACATCTCTCATCAAGTAAGCAAGCATCAACTCCTTTTGCGGAAAGACATAGCACAAGGCTCAGATTGGGATGCGATAGGTACGCTTCTGCACCGTCCACCTCTTGTCGTGGCTGTCTAAAGAAGCTATCTCGGATGGAATTCGTCAATCTACCAGAACCTATGAGTACATCTTGAAAGGAGTATGCAAAGCCACTGACAGAGATTACCATCATGAAGACAATGAAAGATTACAAGATAAAGAGCTTGACCCCAAAGCAACAACTCAAAACTAACAACACAGACACAATGCCCCACCAAACAGGATGAGACACACAAAAACCAGCGACGCACTAAGGTTGCCAACCAGCAGACCCGGGAAGGAGGCCAAACCCCAGCGATGCAGGTACAAAGGAAGGATGGCTCATGCGGATAACAGGGCGGGGAGTAGAGAGTGTCGGGAACTCGACCGCCACTCCCAACCACCACTGCAAACAGGGGGTGGAAGACCCGCACGAAGCCCAAAACCCAACTTCCTCCTCCTCTTCCTGGAGCACCAAGGGGTTCCCGATCCCACCGTCTACCCAAGAAGGAACCCGGGGAGATGCTAAACAAGACGTGCTCTAGTCAGACTAGAAGCAAAATGCCACTCAAACGCAAGGAAACAACTACCACGACGAAGAAGAAAGACGAC
This sequence comes from Alisma plantago-aquatica, assembly GCA_963693085.1. Taxonomy (NCBI): domain Eukaryota; kingdom Viridiplantae; phylum Streptophyta; class Magnoliopsida; order Alismatales; family Alismataceae; genus Alisma; species Alisma plantago-aquatica. Next base: position 786,123,458 of record OY856412.1, on the reverse strand, counting down.
AACCAAGGATGTGAACCAGCGACAACCCAACAAAAATGACCTAAACCTAAATAGAAAAAACAATGAAACAGACAGGGAAGGAAGCACCAAGCCGCTTGATCCGGCAGCAGGGAGAAGCGGTGAGGGCGCCTCTCATAGGGGAACTGAGGTGGGCCTCAGAATCCAAACGCAACCGGCAGTCCGACCCTCCGCGCCGTCAGCTCCAGCAGAACTGCACCGCTTAAAGGAGTCCGCCGAGCTTCCACCACCCGCTCCTCGTCGTCGGATCTCGAACATGCCTGAGCGAGAAAAGCCTGGGGGAGTGGGGAGGTGTGCACTGACCGCCGGAACCCCCTCCCCCAAGACTGCCGCCGCCCACCGGAAAACCTAGTTGAGGCGCCCAGAATCGCCAGAGCCCAAAACGCAGCCACAGACTTAAAAGTAGGTAGATGTTAATATTATAATCAATCATTGTATGGGATATCTAGTCTATATTCACAATGAAATGTACATCGACACCAATGTACGACTTATGTTGAGGGGTTTGATTCAATTTGCGTGAAGTATGCTTATCGCGACAACGTCTTAACCTCAAACATGAAGCTATATGTATCTTGAATACTGACATAGGAAGTTAAGGTTGGTAGAACATCAAGGTAGGTGTTCATGCCTCTCTTGTAGTGAGTAAGCTTAATCTTGTACAGATCCTGGTATAGGATAAAATGTTCTTGCTTTGTCTTCCACTCGCAACTCATTTACAACACAATAAGTAGAGAATCTCTGATGATAAGAGCTTTTGAATGCCTATCCTTTTGATCACTTGAAGTCAAGAACGCATGACTCATCCTCTATGATGTTGTTAGTGGTGTTTGAGCTATAGGTATTAGAAAATGGGGATGTATTCTCCTACTAAGTTGAAAAATACTACAAAAATTCCATTACTTTTATGGTTCAAGGTGCCATCAAAGAACATTGATAATGTTCAATGGATCTAGATTTGGTGAATAAAGATATGTCAACTATGTGGATATTCCCATAGGGGAAGTCAAAGTCTTTTCCTGTTGGGGAAGCCATGGGGATTCCATCATGTGACCATCTAGATCCCAAACCTGAACTACCTTCGTGGGGATATAGGTGATGTGAAATCCATAGAGCATGATCTACCACTTGGCACATCGTACATTTAGAGCTAGATATTCTCGTAAAGAACATAATGGACCATGTCATGTTATTAGGTTTATTGGATAGGACATAAAGTAATGTCACAACTTTTTGGGAGCATGAGCCAGGGTGAGCCAATGATTCCCAATTTTTGTGAAATTCTTTAGCATGTCATAGATGATATGTTTTCTTCATTGACTTTTTGCGTAAGGACTCCTCGCTATGATACTTCACCGGTGGATACTATCACAATCAACTGAGGATCTTTTACTTGCAATTTGAGTGTTGGTGGTGTTGTACCTAGTCCAAAAATCCAAACAAATCCTACGACATTAGAAATAAGAAAAAAAAAGAAAAAAGAAATGATATATCAATAAAGTCTAGAGTTGCCATCCAATTTCATTTGTAAAATAAGGAAAAATGTAAAAATGTGTTCAAATCAATGAGAAACAACAAAAATGACCAATTTTGACTCCACCCAAGGAATACAATAAAGGATTAATTCATATATTAGACTCGACAATCCTATTATGAGTAGGGAAGGTGTTAGTGCCCCCATCTTGCCTAGTTACAATAATGCAACCTTTTTAGTCATCTCAGATTAAAACAATGGTGACCGATGATGTTGTAAAATAAAATGATGGTATGAACAATAAAAAGTGATTTTTATGTTAGCACCTTTAGGGATGGAGATTTTAGTGACTTTCTCATCATAGACCTAAAGGTCCTAGTTTTTAGGGGTGTTGTGGTCCAATCACTAAGGACCTCCCACGAAGGAGATCAATAACTGGTGGTGTGTAGGAAGAGAGAAAGGCGAGAGTGATTAGATTTCTTAGAGAAAGATCAAATCTTTGAAAGAGTCTATATATACGAATAATTTAGGAATCAACTAGAAATAGTTATGATTTAACAGAGTAAGAAGTTGTTACGAATATATCAATTAACATGTGTAGCCTACAACATTAGCAGAAGCGGTTGATGATCGAGGAAAGATCTTCTAATCACATGTAGAAAATAAAAGGGAGAGGTAGTTGTTTCTATATCTTCAAGAAAGATGAGAGGGGTCTGGATTACATTGGGTATGTGGTCTAATTGTAGGATTGGCTTAGAGTTTTGGGTTTCCAATAGGAAGATTGTGGAGAGATAGTGAATCACATCAATGTGCATGAGGCATGGTCCAAGGATCAAGGCAATCCATACATGTCATTGGCAGATTGTTGTGATCTGCCTGGGTTTGATTTTCCCAATTTATGGATATCGTAGGAATTTTCTAGAAAAAATCTTGAAAAACTTTCACAGAAAGATAAGTCAGAGTTGTCTCTTGATGTTTTTCTAGAAAAGAAGTTGAAAAAATGGAAAAGTATTATTTAGAAAATTCAACTAGGCAATTTGTGAAGAATAGCCCATTTAAGATAGAATTGAAGGATAAATGCTCATAGAAAGATAAGTTGGAGTTATCTCTTAGAGTTTTTAGGAAAAGGTAGTTGGAAAGGGAATATTTAATTCCAAAATATTCAATTGGGTAATATGTGAAAATTGACTATTTAAGGAGGAATTGGTGAATAATTATAGTTCTAGACCAAAAGAAGGTTTCTTTATAGAAATCCCCAAACTAGGTTAAGATGGGTGAAAATGGATGGATTAAATAGGCAAAAAATATGGGAACATGTGGAAAAAATGTTGAAAAAGGTAAAATGTGGAAAAGGTGATGAACTCCATCATTAGCTAGAGAAATAACATTTGAACAAGATCTTTTACAGAGTGTGAAAAATGGGGTGTCAATAGTTTGCCCCTTTCAGGGAAAGGTTTGAGATAAGACTGAGAACTGTAAGCTTGATCCAAGTCTGACTCCCATTTTTGGTAAAAAAATGCCAAAAATGTTGGTCTCATCAAAGATGTTCTGACAAACCTTATGGATGGTGGAAAGCATAAGTGGTGTCTTTTCCTTCTAAGGATATATTAAAGAAAATGAGATTGGGTATGAATGACTTCTCAAGAGCAAGGACAACCTATCACTTAAGAAGTTTCCTATATTTGACTGATCATTCAATCCCTTGAAGTTTTGATGAACGTCTCCCATCATACATTTAGTTCCAAAACTAGTGCATATCTGATTCTCCCACTAACTCATGCCTTAGTGAGAGAAAGGTGGATGTTAGAAAATGAATGTGAATTGTGGTTTGTAAGAGATATTAAGATCATGAGTCCGTAATTGTTAAAAATTGTGGCGAATGCTTTGCTGTAAAAAGATCTTGAAAAGTAGTTATCTTCTTTCTTCTCTTTCTACACATTTAACTTCTAGTTTTTTTTTTAATTTTGTAGAGTAGTGAACCAAATTAGGGTTAGGACCATGTACCTAAAGAGGTGAAATTGGGTGGGTTTTCCTATGAGGGAATAGGTCTTTGATTGGTCAAGATTTTTTGGTAAAATCAAGTGAATTTTCCTATGTAAAAATTGGGATTTGATTACTTGAAATTTAACGTTGGGGTGTTTGAAAAGTTCCCCTTTAAGGTGACCTTCATGGCCAGTGACTATGCTGGATAATTTAATGCTTCCTAGAGCGTGTATGGTCTCATAAGATTAAGTTCATAGGAAGAGTGTTAAAGAAAGATGAGATCGGGCATCAAATGATCATCCAGTGTTAAGCTAGCCTCCATTATGTTCATCCACTGATCCATCATCTGTCCCCTGAATTGTTGATGAAGAATTATCCCAGACTCTCTAGTTCTCACTTGATTTGATCCACCTTCTTTTGAACTTCATCCCTGAAGAGAAATTATCACTAGATATGTCATGGATAGCATATGTGATCATCTAAAACCTCCTACTAGATGTAGGGATCTAAAATATTGATATCTATTTACGACATGATATCTGTAGTCTTAGGTCATGATCTCGAACCAAAAAGTTATAGAAATGTGAGTGTAGTACTGGTTCAGTTTTAGGTCATGATATGGGACCATAGATTGATTTGGAGATGAAGGCATGATTATTTCAGTTTTAGGTAATGAAATAGGACCATAGATTGAAGTATTAAAAAAATATATCCAGTTTTAGAGCATTTCTAGTATTAAAAAGTGCTCAAGATAGATAAAGTCAATCATTAGACAAATTTCTAGATCTAAGGTGGCCTTTACGACTGTGGAAATTATCTCACTACAAATTCATTGGGAATGTAATTCTAGAGTTTACCCAAACTAATGTGCAATAAAGCCACCCACGAGCAGTCAAATCTTATCACCATATAGTTAAGGTTCAAATCCTAAGGGACAACTTGTTTAAGAATTATTTGATCGAAATAACCTATCAAGAACTAGTATGTATTACAAAGTTTGAGTTGGGATGTTTAGCTCAAATTGTAAGAATGAAAAGTGCTTGATTAAGATTCTAGTTGTCAATAGATGGAAACACTAGGGTGGAAATGGGTTTCATCAGCACTACTCAAATTAGCACATTTATTCATATCCAAACATATATGAAGATATAATTGGAGTTATGCAAGTTTCTCCTTTCGTCTTTAGAAACTTGCATGCGTAGATATCTCTATAATATTGATGTCTCGTTACTTATAGATCCTATATCCACTACTCCAGAGACTTCACATCAGAATTTCTCATCTTGGCATCAATCAAATCTAATTGATATTCAAATCTTAAACATTGAAGTTCTCACAGTATAAGATATTAAGTCATGTAAAGTAGGTGATCAATCCAAAAAACATGTGATAAATGATTAGCTATGAATTAAATGAGTTCATACAAGCATTGTAATATGAATGAAATTGCAAAAATGAGTAGTGGGGCTAATCCCCACACCCTAGTGAAAAGACTACTCCCTCGACATGGCGAGATTAATATCACTAGTAGAAGAAAGGTACACAATCATGGTCATGGTTATAGAAGAAGTAACTTGGTGTGATGTGTGACAACAAACTTCCTTCCTTCTCTCTCTTCTAGGAACTAACCCTGACTTGCATCTGAAGTAGGTGGATGGACAACAACTTGGTGATGAGATAGATCACCTTAGAGAAGGTGGTCGATGGCCTGGAAACTTGTAGAGGTCAATATGGTAGTTTCCACCTAGAGATCGAAGGAAGTAGCTAAGTCTAAGGTCGATGGCTCTAGGCAAGTCTAGAGGTTGATGGGGACTTAGCTTTGATCTTGGCATAAACCTTTTAGCATATTCGTCTCCATGAAAATAAGTTGAGTTGAAATGTTGTGCTGGGGGCCTACTTATAGGGTCATGGACATTGACCACTTGTGCTCCCCATTGACGTAGAGCATTGGTTGTCGACCAATGGGTCTTGACTCTTTATCTTCTGGTCATTGATGGGTCATCAAATTTGAGGGTCAATGGAATGCTTGATCGGTGGACTGGGTCAACGGGTGTTGTGGTTGTTGATGAGGGTGCCAAAAACAATAGGTTGATGATTTGATTTCTTGTCTACTATAGATCGATGATGCTGTCAAAGGAGAGAGGTCGATGGGTCATTGACCTTGGTCATCGATGAGCTTGTATATTGACCTCTTGAATGTTGACCAGGTGGGTTGATGGACTATCAACTTGGAAGGTCGATGGGTGGTGCGTCCCCGCTAGTGGTGCTTTTACACCCCACGAGGTCGGAGTGCACATGATATGGGATCTTATGCTTTCAAAATTTATGTTATCCCTAACTGAGTCGATCACTAAGAGTAAAATAGGTCACCCGCAAGCGTAGATGGTACTATTGTAGTATAGGTTATTGGAAAGATAAGGGGTCAAACCACAGAGATAGAGTGGGCACTAGAGTTAGATAGAGTGGACTTTGTTCCTTTTACGGAGCTTAGGGTTTTAGGGTTTTAAAAGGTTTTAATTGTTGATTAAGCTAATGAGCAAGAAAGAAATGCAAGATGGAAACTAAGTTATGGAAGAGAAAGCAAATTAGTAAACTAAGTTAACAAACTAACTAAGAAAGAGAAAGAAGAGCTACACTACTCTAGCAAGGCAAGAAGCAATTAAGAACTAAACTAACCACTAGCAAGAGCAAGATGGGTTTTAAGCAATTGATTAGGGTAGGTGGGCCGTTTGGGGGATGTAACTTTGATATTAGTTGGGGGAGATCATTAAACATACATGGTTCTCATCTCATATCTAGATTACCAAACCAAACAACAAGGACAATGCCATTAGAATATACCCTATACTACTAGTAGAAGACTAGGGTTAGGTGTAATTCTAATGGGATTAACCAAATCTAGGTTTCTAGAGTAAGTGATAGTGAGCAATTGAGGGTTGAGGGTAGAGATGGGAGTAGAGATGAGGGTATTTGACCTCATGCCACTAGCCACTCCAGCCTTTAGAAGGCCCTAGGCAATTATATCACTCTCACTTACACTAGCTACTTAAATATCACACTCACTTGTAGAAGGAGGGATGTGTATGTAGGAACAAAGGGGGCTAGCTAGGGATGATCAAGAAAATAGGAAAAGAAAGGGGTAGAAGAAGTAGGGACTCCATGAAGCTTGATGTGGAAGCCTCCTTCTTCTCCTCCAAGCTTTATGTAGACGTCCTCCCTCCTCCAAGGGTGCAGGGGTGCATGAAATGGTAGGGGATTATGGATGAAAACCTAGGGAACTAGGTTTCCATGGTGGAATGAGGGTGGAAATGGTGGATAATGAGCCCAAAATGCAAGGGGATTGCACAGAGAGATCAAGGGTGGAGAGTGGAGCTTGGAGCATCTATAGGGACATCTAACCTTCGTTCTCTAGCCGCCACCTATGTATATACAGGTGGTGGGGAGGCACTAGGGTAAGTGGGGGTAGTTTAGGAAAATAAGTGTAAAGTAGGGTAGGGTTGGTGGATCACCACGGCCGTGGTGAGGGTAGTAGGGAACAGTTGTGGGGTGGTAGAACGGTCGTGGTATGGATGGGAGTGGTGAAAAGCCAAGTATGGTGGTGGCCACGACCGTGGCGGAGTGCCACAGTCGTGGTGGGTGAGAGGCACCACGACTGTGTTGGGTAACACGACCATTTTGGAGGATGGAGTGGTGATCGTGGCACAACACCATAGGCGTTTTGTACTTCATCAGCCATGGTCGTGGTAGTGAGCCATGGTCGTGGCCCCTTGGGTAAAAACCCTGTTGCAATCTGGAACTTTGGTTATTAATTCCCACGACCGTGGCGGTTTCCCACGGTCATTTTCTCTTCTTCTGACCACGACTGTGCTGATAGCCACGACCATGGTGTCTTCAATGGCCACGGTCATGGCAGAGGGCCACGACCGTGGGATTCTGTACAAATTCCCTGTTGATCTTGGCGTGGTCAGAAGAAGAGAAAACGACCGTGGGCAATCGCCACAGTCGTGGGAATTAATGACCAAAGTTCCAGATTGCAATAGGGTTTTTACCCAAGGTGCCACGACCGTGGCTCACTGCCATGACTGTGGTCAATGAAGTATAAAACGCCCGTGGTGCTGCGCCACAATCACCACTCCCTCCTCCAAAACGGTCGTGTTACCCAACACGATCGTGGTGCCTCTCACCCACCACGACCGTGGCACTCCGCCACGACCGTGGCCACCACCATACTTGGCTTTTCACCACTCCCATCCATACCATGACCATTCTACCACCCCACGACCATTCCCTACTACCCTCACCATGACCGTGGCACACCAACACGACCGTGGTGATCCACCAACCCTACCCTACTTTACACTGATTTTCCTAAACTACCCCCCACTTACCCTAGTGCCTCCCCACCACCTATATATACATAGGTGCCGGCTAGAGAACAAAGGTTAGATGCCCCTACAGCTACTCTAAGCTCCACTCTCCACCCTTGATCTCTTTGTGCAATCCCCTTGCATTTTGGGCTCATCATCCACCATTTCCACCCTCATTCCACTATGGAAACCTAGTTTCCTAGGTTTTCATCCATAATCCCCTACCATTTCATGCACCCCTACACCCTTGGAGGAGGGAGGACGTCTACAACAAGCTTGGAGGTGAAGAAGGAGGCTTCCACATCAAGCTTCATGGAGTCCCTACTTCTTCTACCCCTTTCTTTTCCTGTTTTCTTGATCATCCCTAGCTAGCCCCCTTTGTTCCTACATACACATCCCTCCTTCTACAAGTGAGTGTGATATTTAAGTAGCTAGTGTAAGTGAGAGTGATATAATTTCCTAGGGCCTTATAAAGGCTAGAGTGGCTAGTGGCATGAGGTCAAATACCCTCATCTCTACTCCCATCTCTACCCTCAACCCTCAATTTCTCACTATCACTTACTCTAGAAACCTAGATTTGGTTAATCCCATTAGAATTACACCTAACCCTAGTCTTCTACTAGTAGTATAGGGTATATTCTAATGGCATTGTCCTTTTTGTTTGGTTTGGTAATCTAGATATGAGATGATAACCTTGCATGTTTAATGATCTCCCCCAACTAATATCAAAGTTACATCCCCCAAACGGCCCACCTACCCTAATCAACTGCTTAAAACCCATCTTGCTCTTGCTAGTGGTTAGTTTAGTTCTTAATTGCTTCTTGCCTTGCTAGAGTAGTGTAGCTCTTCTTGCTCTTACTTAGTTAGTTTGTTAACTTAGTTTACTAATTTGCTTGCTCTTCCATAACTTAGTTTCCATCTTGCATTTCTTTCTTTCTCATTAGCTTAATCAACAATCAAAACCTTTTAAAACCCTAAAACCCTAAGCTCCACAAAAGGAACAAATCCCACTCTGTCTAACTCTAGTACCCCCTCTATCTCTATGGTTTGACCCCTTATATTGCTAATCATCTATACTACAACAGTACCTCGTACGCTTGCAGGCGACCTATTTTAGTCTTAGTGATCGACTCGGTTAGGGATAACATAAAATTTGAAATCATAAGATCCCATATCTCGTGAGCTCCGACCTCGTGGGGTGTAAAAGAACCACTAGCGGGGACACACCAAGCTTTCTGGCACTGTTGCCGGGGATAGAGGTGCTCGGCCTAGTTAGATAGTATAGCTTATTCCTTCCTTTTGCCCTCACCATTGCTATTATTTATTCTTTGTGTTACTTTTGCATCTTGGTTTGCTAACTTGACCTATTTTGTTTGGTTATGCCTTGTGCTTGTGACAAGCAACCCTTTGGAGTCAAGATGGTGGACCGAGATGCGCAAGCCCCTTCAATCCCTCAACCACCCTACATGATGAAGATGTTGGAAGGCATGCTATATATGATGCAGATTCATGTGGGAGGTTCTTATCATCATTCTGCTGACTCCATGGTGGCTCTTTGTGGAGACATGGTTCTACAATCCTATGGCATTCAGAACAACCAAAGCCCCATGTCAAGCTCATGCACTTTAGAATGTAGAAATGGTCCAAACTTCTCACGAGAACCACAAGAAGACCGTGATCCAAGAGATAGCTCCATGTTTGAAGAAGTTCTTGCAAGATTGAGAAGCCTTGATGAAGTGAAGAGAGAGGTGTCCTTGCAAGGAAAAACCATTGATCGACTAGAGCAAAGGTTGGATGAGATTTCCCTTTCACTTGCCCTTTGTGAGGAGGGAAGATCCTTTTCCCAAACCATAGCCAACCCAAACAATGCAAATAGTTATATGGGATTCCCTCAAGTTATCTATGTTCCACCACCTCCTCAACCTTCGTATAACTTCCAACAAACCTCACAACCACCACCACAACATCAATCACAAGAACCACCCCCATACCACCCACCTCCACAAAAACCATCCTACATCCTTCACAAACCTAATCCACCACTACCACCAATACCACCACAACCATCACTTGCTCTTCTTCCTCCCCATGAGCAAGTGGATACAATTTCAATCTTGAGGTGTGATAAGGTTATAGAGGAGATCAACAAGGGAGGGAATCAATTAGGTGAAGATCATGATGGAGAACCCCTGCCGCAAAGTCCTTGTGAGAGTGCTAAGTGCACTAAAATTTTTGTAGTCGTGGTAGATTTTGAGAAGAAAATATCTTGTGTCCCATCTTCTTTTGATATGACACCACCAAGTTCTCCCATTGCTGATCCAAGACATCCCAATGTGATATTTCTAGGATTGCAAGTGTCCAACAGGATGGAAACCCCTCTCGTTGATGCCTATGAAGATGCATTCCTCAAGGGAAGGAAAAACTATGGCATGCAAAGTTTGAAGGTCATAAGATTGACTAAGGCAGACAACTCATTGCTTTCCATCATCAAGCAAATACCAACTTATGTAAGGTTCCATAAGGATGTTTTCCTCTTCAAGAAGAAGATGAGAGGGAAGATGCCTAAGGAGCTCATCTTAAATGAGCTAAAAGGTTTTGTTGATGAGGATTCTTACATTGAGACCTATGATGATGACCCCAAAGGAGAGACAAATGAAGAAAGACACTTGAGAAACTCACATAACCCTTGGGAGACAAGGAAGGCATTTGAGAGGATTGTGTATGATGAGGATGAAAACATTTTGATTTTGGACAAAGGTTGATTGACGGAGGTACAACAAGCCTGCCTGAAGGCGTAAAATTTAGCGCTAGTTGGAGGCAACCCACGTGGTTTGAGATTCTCGAACATTCTCGTTTTTGATACTTTCTTTTGTTTTACACAAAAACACACACACATTTGTGCTTGATAGTTTTCTTTTGAGTTTTGATGCTATGGGAGGTGATAGACAAGAAAGAGAGAGAGAGTATAGAAGTTAATCATGGTCGTTTAGTCAAATATGTGGCCAAAGAACAAATAAAATTGAAGTGCAAGTTTTAAAGTTAGAAAACTAAGGAGACAACCCCAACACAGTCGTGGAGCTTGACCACGACCATGGTGTATGTGTCCAAACACGACCGTGGCCAACGGCCACGACCGTGGGAATTATTGTATCAAGTTGGCCAAAGTTACATGGTTTTTTGAAGTTTGGCCACGACTGTGGCCACCATCCACGACCGTGTCGAAGAAGAATGGCCACGACCGTGGTCTTCACCACGGCCGTGGGAATTTTTACATCAAGTTGGCCGAAGTTATAGGTTGTTTGCAAGAATCGCCACGACCGTGGGATGCAGCCACGACCGTGTTGAAGAGAAATGACCACGACCGTGGCACTCTGCCACGACTGTGGCGAGGACAAACTGGGGCGTACTCCATCAGCAACACGACCGTGGCACCCACCACGACCGTGCTACCCAACCCTGGCCATGACCGTGACCACCTGCCACGACCGTGGCCGAGCCCAGTTCAGCCAAAAAAATATAAATTTTAAACATCTAAACCCGACCCCCTCCTCATTCTATCATCTCCCCCCTCCAAAAAATGATCGTGGTGGTGGAAGACGACCCCGTGGTCCTCCAATCTCCACCTCCAACCACCAAAAAAACCCTGTTTGACCTCCAATCAACACCAAATCGATCCCCATCCATCCCTCTACCATTTCCACTGCCTATTCTCTCCCAATCGCATCTTCATCTCCTCATCCATCTCCAATCCGCCCAACAGCCCCCCTCCACAAAACCTCCACATAAACCCTTCATTTTCTCCCAAATCAATAACCAATCACATTTCCACCATCCATACATCACTATCCTTCCATTCCACCCACAAAACCACATCCATACCACTCTCCACATAAAAATCTGAAAATCACCTCACCTCCACCATGAAAAAGATTGGAAAGGCCATAACCAAGGGAACTAACATCCTCACCGGAGGGAGGCCGCATTCCAAAAATGCCTCCTACGATGTATCCGTGCCATCCCACACACCTTCACCTACCACCTCTGCCCACCATTCCCTCCACCGTTCGCAATCGGTGAGCGGATCACACTCCCGCTCATCCGATAGCCACCACATCACTGACGCCACCTACGAGGGTGAAGATGATGAAGGTGAGGAATCAATGAGGGTCGATTTGGACCACCTTATTGATGAGATCGAGCCGGTGGCCGCAAAAAGAAGCCATAGATCTAAAGAGACATCTTCCTCATCCAGACTCTCTCCGAAGCCTACACCAGCCCGCCACTCGACGTCTTAGGTGATGGTGAGGTGTGGTGTGCAGCCGCAACCCTCGCGACAAGTACAACAAGATGAGGAGCAATCCGCCAACTGGTATAACTTGGATACTAGTTCAGGGTCTCAGTCCTACATGATGGAGGAAGACGATGGTGACAACGAGGAGGATGAGGTAGAGCTTGAGCATGAAGGAGATGATGTTCTGGCACAACTGGAGACGGATAGAGAAAAATCCTTGGGCAAAGCACTGATAGGAGTGTCCTATGGTAGAGGACACATGCAGAAGAAGATTGAGCTCAGATATCCCGAATGCATGACAAGGCGAGTCGTCGCCACCAAATATGGGTCTGAGAAGGTAATTCAAGATCTAGGGATCAAGGCAGCAGTGGAAGAAAACTTAAAGGCAATAGGGCTGTGGAACATCCTTTTCACACCCTAGCCAACCTATGTAGCTTTGACCCGAGAGTTCTTTGACACTCTCGAGAGGACTAAAGTGAGGGGTTGTGATTCACTCAAATTTGCCACGATGGGCAACATGCACACCCTCACTTCCATGGAGCTGAATGCTATCTTAGCTGCAAGTCCTGAAGAGGCCGTCAAGTTGGATGATGACTTGTTAGAGAGGGAAGAAGATATCGACTATGCTTATTTCTGGAAGATGATAACAGGCAACAAGGTGTATGATGCAGGTAAATAAAAAACCGCTGCTATAAGAAACCCGATGGTACGCTATGTGCAAAAGGTCTTGGCGAATACAATTGTGGGGAGATATGATAATCAAGGCTCCATATCCTAAAAGGATATGTTTGTCTTGTCGTTGATGAACCTCAAAAAATACATAGACCTTGGAGTTTTGTTGATTGATCATATGAAGTCCATACCCTATAAGAGCTCAAAGCCATTTGTCACGGGTGGGTTTGTGGCTTCGATTGCACTAGCACTGGGATACAATCTCTCGAGGTTACAAGACACACTTGAGGCAGAGTTTGTTGACCTCAACTACTTGGTGCGCTCGCACACTATAAAGATGAAGGAAAAGAAGATGATCTATATTACTACTAGTGTGCCTGACTTTGAGTTGGAGCTGCCATACCAGGTCGTGCCACTCCTATCCGTGATGGGGGTTCTTTTCAGATTGAAGGAAAAACTTTTGAAATGGCAGGAAGAACACCCGAGAGAGATGTATACAAGGGGATCCACTTCCGTACATGAAGATGTAGCCGAATCCAATGTACACGGGTAGGAGCAAGAAGAGGAAGAACTAAGGCAACCCCGCAGAACAAGAAGGAGGGATGAGGGAACATCCCAACTGCAACACCCCACAGGAAATGCCTATGACATGGCCACAATCCAGGCACACCTTGAGAATATTCAGAAGACTCAAGGCGACATGCAGCTTGTCCAGAAATACATGTGGCAAGATCAACAATAGATGCACTATCAGATCAACCACATGTACCGGTACCAACATGCCCAGGAAGCAAGAAACCCCGAATGGGGTGGAGACTTTTGGGGTGGTATAGCTGGATATCCACATGCATACCCTCCATCCTAGGATGACTACTGGGTGCACTACTACTAGCATCCTCCATTAGGCTCATCTCCATCCTCAGCTCCTCTTCCAGATCCTCCGCAGATGCCAGACCAGCCACCAAAGCCATGACACTTCCCCTATCTCCCCTAAGCTATAGTTTCATGCTGAAGACAACATGATTCTAAAGTTTGGGGTGGGTAGGGCGGTATGCACCACTCTGTCTCTCATTTTTTCATTTTGTTATCACCTCTGCCATTGAGTTTAGTTTTATTATTATTGCTCTGTTCATTGCATGGCATGTAGTTGATATTTCCAGTTTATTTATACTCACTAGATTGTCTCAGAATGACTACTTGATCAGAGTAATCAGAAAGATAACAATCTAAGAGTTCCATACTTTCCCTATCTCCAATAATTATATACCTGGCCAGGGTATACAAGTACTGAGATTAGGTAGTATGCACTTTATGTACTTTCATATTCCTAACTTTTTGTATCAATACAAGCATAGGATTTAGCATCCCTGGATTTTCTCCAGGAATTACCTCTATACCTCATCCTCTTTCACACGGATAAGAAAAATTATAAAGCATTTAAAATAATACTGAACAGAATATAAATTCTAGTTCTCATATTTCTTCCCTATGTCCCCATAGGACAATCAATAGGGAAATCCGTAACAGCAATCCTTTTTATGATTATCATATAATCATCAAGATAAGGCATATCAAAACGAAAAGATCTATGTAACTGTTATCCCTAGCGATCATCTACTGCTTTAGGTTGACTCAACACATAGAGTCTAGCTATTTCATGTTGTTGCTTTTGGCTTTTTAGAACCACTAGGCAAAAGTCTCTGGAATTGTAATGACAATTCCTTAATTCTCGGCTTATTGCCCCTTCTTGGGCACTGCCATCACATATATACTATATGTCTAAACTTATGGCAGAGTCTACTTTCTTTCCATATGTTAATCTTTCCCACATTTTCCACTGTTCCAACATGACTATTTCATTCAGGAACCCTTTCAAAGCCCAAATTTTCTACATTGAGGACTGGTAACCTAGGTTGTAATGCTAGTATCCAATCTACTATATGCATCATTGTTGTCCTAACCTGCCCAACAAGAGCATAAACATAGGATTCTCTATCCTGATCGGGTCATGATGGGAATTCTCAGGCATTCATTATTCTCTTGCCTGATCCCTTGCACCCTTTCCTGGTGCAACAACATTGCCCTCAACAAAGTATTCCTCATGTTCCCCAGTAATTTATAAACTTCACCCTTTCTTCTGCATAAGCAGAAGTCACTATAGGGTATATTGGAGGACACTAACACACACTCAACACCTTAGTCCTATGTCTCTATAGACTCAGCGAACCTTAAGCTCTGATACCAAACTTTGTGACGACAGTCGCCAAACCGAAAAACAAATCGTCATTAATTAAGCTGAATTAAACATAAACAACATATTAACAAAAATCACTAAAAATTAAAACCATTTTTCAAAGAGATCCATTCCAAAGAAAACTCTTACTGAAAGGTCCAAAACCTTATATACATCATTATTCACATTGTACTTATCTGGTACATCTCATCTCGAGAATAACATATAACAGTTGCTTTACCAAACTATACATGAGCAACATAAAACCTCGAGGCACATAAGGCAAAATCTCTTATTGATCATAAAACCAACACATACTAAATCCAAGGACCTGAGAGTACAGACGACACATATGACTCATATCTACAAGACATGACAGACAATACACTCAACCTGAGCTGTCACTGTTGCCTTAGGTGTTGTTCTTCCTCTACAGAAAGGTTTTCACCTCCTCGTGCACGTCCACCTAAACATTTGGGTCCCACGGGGGTGAGACAATTGTAATTGTCCCAGCGAGAGATATAACTCTTCGTCGACCATATTATTATCACAGATAAAGCATTTATAAACTGAGCAAAGGTTCTTTTTATATTAACAAGCATGATAATTCACTATATGAACAAAATGAAGTAATCTCCTTTCATAAGGAGAACATTGCATCTACCCATGGTAGATTATAATTCATCTATCTACTTTGCAAGGAATGTAAAGAAACATAAATAACATATATCAACTAGAATGTATAACTGTATTGCGCATCAAACAATGTTTCTCTTATTCAATCCTTAAGAAGATATACTACATGACTGAACATATTTTACAATCACGCTTATGCCCTGAGGAGATGGAGCATACTGCGACCATCTCCAACCGACCACAAACTTCTCACAAGTCAGTACCATACAAGGTCAATGGTAGAGCCAATTTCCATGACCTCAGACCGTCTCAGTCAGTACGAGACCACATGCAGGACATCTCGTGTCACTACTAACAAGATGTGCCAGGGTACATAGGCATCCTCGCTTGGAGCTACAGCGTCAACTGCACTCTCTTAGGGGAAACATCTACACACAACCGTCCCCAGTCTAAGTCATGGCAACACAAGAACCATACTCCGAGCCAAGGGCCAATTCACCGTGCTCAACACAAAGTCTACGACCAAAGTCGCGCTCGAGCCAGGATAGGGCATATATCCAAATCCCCATTCATTTCGGGATCGTAAGGGGATCGGCTCACACAGTACCGTCCGTACTTATGCCCTCACATATTCAAAAGTATGCACTCCGGGTTATGCCGCGAAGCAACCCGTTTCACCATCAACAAGTTCTGACACTGATGGATCTATGGTCAGGGAAATGTTTTATAGTTTCTAGTGATATATTATGTGCATTACATCATTCTTTTAGCATCAAACAAGTTATCTTTATCAAACACAACAAATGCTACAAAGAAAGGTGTAATACATCTATCACGTACTTTTCCAATTCTTTTAAACATATGATACTTGGGATCTCAGTCCCTAATCACATTACTGGGAATTCTCATCCCTTCACATCATCATTATCATGATTACTGGATCTAGGTATTCAAACCCTTAGATCATCACTGAAAATTGTTACCACTTATCAGGTAACTATTACCTCTGGGTCCTCAGACCAAGGTATACATGATACTTGTTATACAAGCATCTCACATGGCTCACAAGGACCATTAAATATCTTGTCACCTTTCACTAGGAAACAAACTATCACAAGGCTCACAAGGCCATTACACATCTTGTCACCTCTCACTAGGCAACAACTTATTCACATGGCTCACAAGGCCATTACACATCTTGTCACCTCTCACTAGGCAACAACTTTATTCACATGGATCACAAGGCCATTACACATTATACTTGTTATATAAGTAATTAACATGCCTTACAATGCTTATGCAATAAGAGAAATACAACCTTCCCATCATTAGGGTTAGGGTTTTCCCCTTTCTTATCGATTAGGGTTTCTCTTACATATCATTACCCTTCATTAGGGTTAGGGTTTTGCATTATTAACCATTTAGGTTTTCAAGATCATATTATAAATGATCAAACCATAATTCATTACTCCACACATCTAGGAGCAAACCTTGATATCATAAGTATTCAATCATGCGTATTCATTCTCATCATTTATCATTAAATGAATCATCAACACAAGGTATGAGTTCCTCTCTCATCCTTACCAGGGTATGATTACATCAGACTTTATTAACTTGGCTTAACCCTTTCTCAAAGTATGTTATCCCACACTTATCAAAGTGCATTAAACTTAATACATCTCAATGTAACAATTGACATAAAACACTTCATATGTTACTCATCCAAGTATATTGGATTTAAGGTGCATCAAGGTATATCAACCTTGAAGTGCTGGATGTGATATCTATCATGTCTTGATGTATCACTTCCCTCATCACTTTTAACATACTTAAGTTCATCAACTTACCTTGTATTATGGTTTGTCCCATCCCAATACTTTATGCACTAGCCCATCACATTTATTCTGTAGTGTATTGATCATAAGTCATACATTTCAATTTTCCAACCATCATAAATTGATATGGACTCATCTCAGGTTGAGACATTATTGATATAGTATTATCCATTATCAACCACTCTAGGTGTTTCACCTATCAAGGTATTATCCACACCATTAATTGGTGTTATACTCATTACTCCTAAGAGTGTCTTACTCTCACCTTTACAAGGTATCTCGGGTTAGAAGTGTGCATATGTTCACCATATCGGGCTGTAAGTATATGAGCACTCACCCTATCGGGCTAGAAGTATATGAACATCATCCATACTGGGCTAGAGGTGTGTATATGTGTTACCCATGTCGTGCATGCGGTATTAAGCCATCACCATGTCGGGCTAGACATCAACTAGGGTTGTGTATTGGGCTTCCATATCGTGCAATAGCATTTTCTATTCTTTACTCATATTGGGTTACCCAAATTAGGGTTTTCTTGTCAACTTACAAGTATTCATTCAACCTTGTATCGTGTATGGAGTCTATACTTGACTCCCTATCGTGCAAGCATCTTATACATGCATATCATGCAACATCTTGTGCAAGACATATCAGGCAAGCCATACCCATATCGGGTTATAACTACTTGTATTTATACTTGAACCCGATATCACTTTTACAAAGTGACACCATCTTCTTCAAGTTATAGACCTTTGTTCTAACTGATATAATTCATGGTAACAGGTTTAAGCAACTACTATAACTCATAATTTCATCAACTATTTCAGGAAATTTCAGTATTTAAAGTATTTCACTAATTATAACAATTTAGGTGAAGAATAATAACATGGTTGAGTTCAAGTTATATAACCTGACTTAAGAACCACTTCAAAGCTTCAAGGTCCAAAGCTCCATGTTCCTAAGGTTGAAGATGACTTTATCAAAGTTCCAAGGCTCGTTCAAAACTCCTTCATATACAAGGAATCACCATGGATAAGCAATTGGTGAAGAAGAAAAGAAAGGTAGATCATAACCCTAATGCCATGCTTCAATTCAAGCTTGAAGACAACTATATCTTACCTTAGGATTAAGTTTTGAGTTCCTTAGCTCCTTGGCCGACACCCTACCACTCTTGGGCGATATGGACTTCCTCTTGGCCGACACAACTTTGCTTGTGGCCGATACCCCCTCACTTGTGGCTAAAATCACTTCAGTTGGCCGATATCAACTTGCTATGGGCAATATCAACATGGTATGGCCGATATACTTGCTTTGGCCGATACCCAAGGCCTATGCACGATACCCTTGTGATCTTTCATGACATGACACCCCTATTGCACGATATGATACTCACTTGCACGATATGGCACTCACTTGGAGTCAAAACACTTCACTCTATGGCCAATATCACCCTATATAGCCGATATCACCTACTTGGGCGATATGGTCTTGCCATGGGAGATATACCAAGGCCCATGAACGATACCATAGAATCCCTTCACGATATGGGATCTCTATGCACGATACCTTAGGGTAGGAGGGTGGTAAGGGTCGTAAAATTGCACCAAGGGGTGAAACTAGGGGTATATATACTTGTTGATCATGAAGAAAGGAAAAAATGAGGTGTCAATATTTTGAGCTAGTAGGTGCCACGTGTCATGCATGGGTGACACATGTACATTCATGCATAAACATTTATCTTGACATGAAAAAAGGTTGAGGATCATCTAGAGATGCAAATTATTCCATTGCTTTTCCATTTGGATAAGTCATCTAGGTTTAATCACTATTTTATGTCAAGCCGATACACTTTTTCTAAGGAAACTTGTTGGCCATAACACCTCACCTCCTTGAGGTGCTTTGAACTATATGGACTTTTACAAGAGTTCAAAAAATGATATGGAACACCTCCTTTGGCTCCATGACCGATAGGCACTCATATATAAGCTTTTCAACTTGATACAACTCAAGTTAAGCTTCCAAATTCAACCCTTTTTCTTGGTCATTTCATCACCAAGATTACCATCATTCATAATGGAATAAAACATGGTGTATCATTCATTATATCTCCTCTAAATGATACATATAGGAAATAGGAACACTCTAGAGGTGGTAATTTTCATATCAACCCCACATGTTGGGTAAATTACAATTTGTACCAAAATTGGTGCACAAGGTACCATCATTGTTCAAACAAGTTCAAACTTGGAATTTAGGATTTCTACAAGCCACCAACTTGCATCATTCTCTCAATAATTATGCTACAACACATGAGGCATGTTCAATATGTGAAATGTTGCATTATAGCCCCTCAATTTGGGTAAATTGCACTTTGGTCCAAAACAAAGGAAAATTGCTCAACAACATTCAATCAGGACCAAACTTGAAACATGAGTGTGTCACATGATAACAAAGCACCTTAGAGGATTATATTAAAGTTCTAATTAACTTAATTAGCCAAAACAAATAGGGTTATCTCATAACCTAGGTCAGGGTCGTTACACACAGAGTCAACTTCATCTTTAATAACTATTGGTGTCTTGACAGGGGGATCTAAATAGTCTTTTCTAGACATAGTTGTAATAGCCTTAATTTGTTCGGGATGCTTAGGATTGTTCTCGAGTTGGCCAGCAAAGGTTCCAGCAGGTGGCTTCATGCTAGTTTCCAGTTGAGCTAGTTGAGATTCAATAACCTTCATATGGGCTTGCTGGTTAGCTATCATTGTCTACTGTGACTGCAACATCTTCTCAATAGCTGACAACTTGTCATATGGAGAGATGGGGCTAGCTTGTTGCCCTTGTTGTTGGTTCAAGTAAGAGGCTTGGTTGGGATTCTAGAACTGAGAATTGTTCTGATAATTATTGTAGTTCCTGTTCTGAAAGTTACCCCTAAAGTTTCCTTGATTCCCAAAATTTTTTTGTTGGTTATACTGGAATCTTGGTGGACCTCATTGTTGATTATTTGAACCAAATTGTCATGAGTTTTCTACTCGTGAAGGATTTCCATATTGAAAACTAGGGTGGTTCCTGTTCTGACTCGGATTGTAATATCCTTGACCAGGGATGGTGTTGACAACATTAAGATTTTCCATTTGACCATTATCTCCTTGTCCACATGTGTTGCTTAGAACAACATCGTAGAGAACATTACATGCTAAAGTAGAATGATCAGTATCTTTACATGCTTCACAGAACAATGAAGTTGACTTGCTCTGTTCTTGTGGTTGTGGGAGTGAATGTCTTCTTTCAAAAGCAGTAAGGGATGATTCAATATGGTCTTGCTTTGCAACTAAGAGTTTGAGGGTCTCAGCGATAGACTTGTATTCAGGAATAACTTCAGCCATATCTACCTTCAACACTTCTTTTCCTACATGCCTTCCCTAATTAGCTTGATTCTCAACTCCCAGGGTGATGAACCTCCATGCGTAGTCATAACTTTGGCGCATGAAGTTTCCTCCAGATGAGAAGTCTAAGAATCTCTTGATATCATCATCCACACCTCTATAGAAGATCTTGTTGAGTTGATTCTTAGGAATGCCATGGTGTGGATACTTGCGTAGAATCTCTTTATATCTTTCCCATGCTTCAGTAAGGGTTTCTCTAGGGGCCTGAGTGAACATTGTTATACGACCTCTAATTTCATAAGTGAGAGAAGGAGGATAGAACTTTTCTAGAAAAGCATTTTGAAGCTACTCCCAAGTACTAATGGGTTCACATTGCAGGGAGTTGTATCAACTTATGGTTCTGTTAGAAAGTGAATACTTAAAGAGCCAGAGTCGGATGGCATCGTCTGAGACTCCATTTTTCTTTGTCATAGAACATAGATCGACAAACCGTAGAATATGTTTCTGAATATCTTCTACTTGTTTACCATAGAATGGGTTGTTTTGAAGCAAGGTAATCCAATGTACCCGTATCTCAAAATTTGGAGCATGGATGGGAGGAGGTTGGACTGGGTGATGAACATCATCATCTCTAGGGATAGAGAATTCTCTAAGGTCCTTTTGCAATTCTGCTACTTGTGCTGCTGCTTGAGCTACTAAGATTTCTTCTTGAACTGTAGCTCTGGCTTCTTGCATGAGCCTCTCTCTGTGTGCATTGATGGCTTGAGCCACTCTTCAGGTTACTTCCTCTTCCTGGTCCATTCTTGCCTGATTTTCTCTATTTTGACGATGAAAGGTTCTGTCAATCTCCGGATCAAAGCTGGCGGTGAGTCTGGGACTGTTCAAATAGTGCATGCACTAGTCCTTCTTGAAGTACCTAAAATAAAAAGATTTGAAGTAAGATTGATGGAGTAGAGTAAAATTCAAGTAGATGATCAATGGTTTCAAAAAGAAAAAGTAAAATCCTAGGTTAGCCTTAAAAGAAATAGATTTGACTAACTGATTCCGTTGTCCCCGGCAACGGCGCCAGAATTTGATGTGGCAAATATCACACTAACAAATTCACTCGGGGTTGAAATCCCCAAGCTTTTACCAAAACTTCGTGCAATAATACCACCCGCAAGTGGACAGGTCTTATTGCAGTATAATTAAGGATCAAATCCCAAAGGACAATGTTTTAAAGAATCTTTGTCATTTGAATCTAGCTCAAGTGAGACTAATATTTAGAACGATTGATTTGGTTGAGGTTAATTAAACTAATTGCAGGAAAGTAAATGAGTAGAATGAAAGTTTGTTTCAGACTAAATGATATGGAATCGTTGGGACGGTATCGGGTTTCACCACCACTGCACATGCAAACACATCCAAACACATAACATATAGGCAAGAATCTAACTATCCAAATGGAACTGCTACGAACCCTCCTGGAGGGATTTTTAGGCATGCGTAAGCATCCCCCTTAGGCATCTGATTTCTCAACACCATCCGGATCATGCACTTATGGTTCCAAAGATACAACATCCAACTAAGGATGTGGTCCTCCCTGAGGGATGTTTAGACCATAGAAGCATCACTGTGGGCTAGATGGCTCGTCCCCTCACAGATCATACACTTACGACCTCAAGGAACCCCATTCTATTTCTAGTATGGGAGTCAACCGCGCTAATTGAGAAGCATGTAGGCGATAAGTTTGCAAGAAAACATTGACGATTAACAAGAAGATACAACATCCAACTAAGGTTGTGGTCCTCCCTGAGGGATGTTTAGACCATAGAAGTGTCATTGTAGGTTACATGGCTCGTCGCCTCACGGGTTACATATTTACGACCTCAAGGAACCCTATCAGATTTCTCGTCAAGGAGTCTACCTCATTAATTGACATTCTATGCTACAAAGAGAAGAACAAGATGAAAGCAAGCAGGTAATTAACTACAAGCATATCAATTAGTAATGAAATGATAAGTTATATACATTGCCTTAGAATGTTGAATGAAAAGACATGAATGCATGGGCAGTGGGGCTAGTTCCCGTACCCCAGGGAAACAGAACTACTCGCTCATGATGTGAGAAATAAGAAGAATAAAAAAGAGAGAGGATTCCATCATGAGCATGATGTGGAAGGTGGTCGCAGCTCGGTGAAGATGATGTGGTCTCCTACGTCATGTCGGAGAAAATCTGGACGAAGAACGAGGGATGCCAAGATAGACCGGGTAGTCTTTTTCACTCCTCCATCCTTATGTTCTTGGTCTCCTTGAGTTGTAGCAGGAATGACATGTGAAGTGACAGTGGCAGGATCAGACCAGCATTTTAGGCAGCCTGGTGGCGTCCTAGATCCGATGCCTCAAATGAGGACCCTACTGGTCCTATTTATAGGCTCAGGTCTGGTCCTCACGTTTTTGGTGTGAGTCCTCCATACGGTCTGGTCTAAACGGTTTGGTCACTTTATGCCCAAAAGGTTTAGTACTTTTCTCTCGAAATGGTTTGGAATAAGTGACCATATGGTCTTGCTTTGCACTGACCAAATGGTCTTTTCTTTGTGGTCCAAACGGTTTGCTTATCCAACAAAATCTCCAAACAGTCTTGCTGCCTCAATCTATTGGGAGTACATTGCCCAAATGATCTTGAATACTCGACCAAACGGTCTTGGATACATACCTTCATACGGTCTTGAAGGAGGATCCCGTCCAAATGGTCTGCTATCCAGCAGCTCCGAACGGTTTCAAAAGTAT
The DNA here is from genome assembly GCA_963693085.1 of Alisma plantago-aquatica. Taxonomy (NCBI): domain Eukaryota; kingdom Viridiplantae; phylum Streptophyta; class Magnoliopsida; order Alismatales; family Alismataceae; genus Alisma; species Alisma plantago-aquatica. The sequence goes on along the minus strand of OY856412.1, from coordinate 786,099,796 downwards.
GACCATACGGTCTTGGGCATAAGACCCTACGGTCTTGCAAGTAAGGTTCTACCCAAACAATCTCATCCAACCAGTTTCCATGTTGTAGTTTGCAGGCACCCTTGCGTGATCAGTCTTAGAGGACCCGACGTTGTCATGCGGTCTCATAGACCGTTAAGCCCCAGCAGTCTTGGATGCTCGCGGTTTGCAGTCGTGGTTCTCAAACGGTCTTCACATTGGCTCCATTCACTCTGTAAGATTTCTCCCCATACGGTTTCGGATACTCGTGATCCCTAAGTGCCCAAATGGTCTTGTGATGAGGCAGCCAATACTTCCTAATGGTTTGTAATTTGTTGGCTACAAGCGGTCTCTGGCCTATCAGTTTGGTGTTGATTAGTCTGCAAGACCGTTCATAGCCTGCAGCCCTACAATTGGTCAGGCGTCGCTAGGTAGCGATTGTTTCTTGCCGTCATGGCGGATCGAGGAAGGTGTTGTTGTAGGGAGGACGATGGTGGTGATGAGGTCGTGAGGTAGCGACGTTGGTGGCGCAACAGTTGAGGACGGTGGTGGTGTGATGTGGCTGCGATGATAGTGGTGGGGACCTACAGGGGATCGGGCAGAAGCATGGAGTGGTGCTGAGATTAAGAGTTGTTGGGTGGCGGTGCAGGTTACGGCTAAGTGAGGTAGTAGGTGTGCCTGCCTGCTGTGTGTTAGGGTTAGCGGTTTGGGTGGAAGGAAGAAGAAGACGGGTGTCCTAGCGGTCTTGGGGTAGGGTTTCCCAACCGGTCTTGAAGACCGGTGGCATCAAACGGTCTCGAGCAAGACCGATAGGACAGATCAAGAAGGAAACCATTTTCCCAAATGAAATAGGACTGTAGATCCATAATCTTACGGTGTAGGGAGGTAGATGCCCTAATGGTTTTTGAGGTGAGGCTACCCATACAGTTTTGAGACTGTATGGATGAAACTGATTGGTCAAGACCGTATGGTTGATACTGTATGGCCAATACCAAGGATGAGTGAGGGTAGATCAAAGGTCGAGAAAGATGGGTCCCACTCAAAAGGGTTTGATTTGGATGATGGTTGATGGGGATAAAGATGGAATGAAGCAAGGGGTAGTGATGATTGTGTTGAAGGTGGATAGGGTTAAATGGAGGTGGGTGTTAGCTAATTTCTCAACCTTATCAAGACCTGCATAAAATCAACATAGACTCAGTTAAAACCTTGATAATTGAACCAATTAGGAAATTTTGCACATTTTGATATTTAGTAACTGAAATTTGGTATATTGAATTGGATTTGACCCGAGATGGCAAATGAATTCCATGATGAATATGCATTCATCAGATATCATACTCATGTCGGAGGGACAATCCCATCTACATCACTCACATGCATCCCCATGTGTCATAGTATATGTGATCATCACTTTATGGAAACCCTTATTCAAAATCACATGGATGATGTCAAAGTACATCGAATGACATGTGACGAGTGTAGTGATTTAAGGTCTAAGAACCACAATCACCACCAACACTATGAAAGATGACTCTGACTACCAATTATGGTTTCCATGTATCACTCTTATGGTGGGTATGTCTGATACATTGTTCTCTAACAAGTATCTATGTTCTTGTTTTGATATCACATATCATGACTGATGAGATTTTGTCATCAACCAACACACACTCTAGTCTTATGTGTTATTGTTGTCTATTCGCATTCCACAATAACATCTAACTAGGGACAGAACAAGAATGCATATACTCTTAACATTTATATGATCTCATTGTTCAGGTCACACACCTAAAGACATACATCATTGATTAATACCATTCTCTAGACATTTACTATGTTGCTTCATTATCTCATAATTGAATAAAACAGAATAAATTGGAAGCTTTCCTTTGTTATTAATCAAAGCATTTACAAGTTATGCCATTACAATCATCATAGAATTGACTCTATGGGCATACATACCAACTCTTGTAATTAGGAGATGCTCTAAGGAGCAGACAATTATCTGATATAGTGTCTGGTCATCAAGACCACCTTAAATTTGGAAAATTATCTAGTGCCCCACCTTATCGATCTTGAGAAATTTTAGAAAATAGGGAACATTCTGGGGAGAAAACAATTGACTGATATAGTGGTCATGATGGCCAACTTAAATTAAGAACTTTCCCCTATATGCAACAGTACCAATCTTACAAAATCAAGAGATGCTCTAGGGAGTAGACAAGACAATTGGTCGATATAGTACTAGTCATGAAGGCTACCTTAAATCTAGAAACTTGTTTGGTTCCCAACCTTGTCTATCTTGAGAACTTTTTGGAAAATTGAAAATGCTCAAGGGAGCATCAAGTTAAATAGCATTGTCACTGGTCATAAAGACTACCTTAAACTCGAGAAATTTTTTAGGTCCCCAAACTCATCCATCTCAAGAAAATTCAAAAAAGTACAATTGATATAATGCTTTCAAAGATCCTAATAAGCAACCTAGAATTTTTTGAATGACCAGTTGATGCTCTAGGGAGTAGACAATTGTATGATACTCTCATTGGTTGTAAAGGTCACTATAAATCTAAAAACTTGTCTTGTGACCAATTTTATCTATCTTGAGCACTTTTGGAAGCAGACAATTGATCAATAGTCACTGGTCATGGAGGCCACCTGAAATTGATAAATTTGTCTAGAGCCCTATCATATCAATCTTATAAATCATATCAATCTTATCAATCTTATCAATATTGGAAGATGCTCTAAGGATTAGAAAAATGACCAATGCAATCATTGGTCGTGAAGGTCGCTATAAATTTGGAAACTTTTTTGATACCTGGCATATCCATATGTAGAACTCCTATAGAAAAACCAAGGCAATGTTTTCCAAGATCTTAACAACCAACTTGGAATCATCAAATGGCTAGATGATGTTATAAGCATTAGACAACTAATAAATATAGTCATTGATCGTTAATGAATGCATGTTCATCCTGGTTTTAGCTACATTAGTAGTCTAGTTTAGCATTCAAATCCCTTGATTTCACTAGAATAGCTTTGTTTCAATCTACTTAGGGTTTTATTCTATTTTGTAGGAATTTAATACTTTTCTTGACTCCCTTTGTAGGTTTTGAATGCTATCACTCTACATCAAGTTACTTAGGGGGGTCCCACTGTAGGCATTTTGAGCACTTCCAAAAGGAAGATCGATGAACAATTTTTATGTCTAAGGACAAATTCAACCCATCGATCAACCTACTAACAGACCTTTAAAAATCATCTAGGATCGAATGCCCCATTGATGTAGCCCTATTTTAGGGCTCCATCCTATGCCATTTTGTACTTAAGTTGCATCTAAACATGTTAGATTACAAGTTTTTTTCCCTAATATGGTTATCATTGCAAATATGCTTATGGATGTTCTTTGCACTATTTTTCAGGTACTTGAACCATGCTTAGATGGAAGAGAGAGAAAGAAGGAGTTCTAGGGTTCCCCCACTCATGGAGGGACCCAAAGAAGGCCCCAAAGTCTCCCTCAACCTACCTCCAATGGTTAAGAATCGTCCCCAAGCAAAGACATCCAAGAATGATGAAGATTGAAGTGTAATTAAGTGAGGCCAACATCACGCACGACCGTGGCGGCCGTGGTGAGGTTGGCCTCACTTAATTACACTTCAATCTTCGTCATTCTTGGATGTCTTTGCTTGGGGAAGATTCTTGACCATTGGAGGTAGGTTGAGGGAGACTTTGGGGCCTTCTTTGGGTCCCTCCATGAGTGGGGGAACCCTAGAACTCCTTCTTTCTCTCTCTTCCATCTAAGCATGGTTCAAGTACCTGAAAAATAGTGCAAAGAACATCCATAAGCATATTTGCAATGATAACCATATTAGGGAAAAACACTTGTAATCTAACATGTTTAGATACAATTTAAGTACAAAATGGCACAGGATGGAGCCCTAAAATAGGGCTACATCACCACCCCAAACTTAAAACATACTTGTCCTCAAGTATGCTCCAACTTAACCTCTCTTTTCAGTTCTTTTCAACAAAAACAAATGACAAATGCAAAGCAACAGAAGATTATTGAATACATGGTCTTAAAAGTGACTAAGTGCATGTGTTTCACATCTCTCCTCTCCTTCTTTCACAAACCATTCATGAACTGAGCACTGAGCATACAAACTTCAAATATAAAGCATAGAAACACAAGTTGTCCATATGTCCTTCATGTCATTCTGGGTAAACCGTTTCATGTTGGTGTTAATCAAAAGTGACTAGGAGTGTTGTTTCATTTTCATGCATTCGCTCTTATGCTTCAAACCACACTAGATGACCCACTTGGCTGTAAAAAGGGGGAAAGTGAGCTAGATTTGATGTTTTCTAGCTCAATGGGTATAAAAGAAGAAGAAAGGATTGCGGTAAGATTTGGAGTGTTTTTACACACTCATCTTTTCTTTATTTGAATGCTCTTAAACAGGAGCATCCTTTTATTTTATTTTTGTTTTTTTCTTTTTCTTTTTCTTTTTCTTTGCCCTTGGTGTAGATAGGGCATATGGTGGATAGAGCGAGATGGGGAGGTTGAGATGTGGCCACCCCAAACTTCTGTGGGTGGCCACGACTAATATGTGCACTTCAGCATCTTTTCATGAGGCGGAGAGGTATGAAGGTGGAGAGAGAATAGTCGGATCAAAGAGGGGTCATCAATGTAGTTTTCAACATAAGATTCCCTGTACAAAAGCTAATTCAACACTTCACCAAGCGGGTGGCGACCTGAGGAGATGCACGACGATCAGATGGTGGCACCCGAACAACTAACCTGATGGCGAGCCGATCAATCATGGAGATGAGCTGATCAAACCCAGAAAGGTATGCACACATTTCATCTTGTACACGTTGCATGTGATGTAGACCTAGATGACCGTGATTCCTCTTGGCTCGAGGAATCACAATAGGATGCCCATAATCATTGCTTTTATCATTTTTGCATGTTTTCTGTGGGATATAGCATGTATATGATACATAATATATATTTCGGTGATTGGATATGTATATGTATATAAAAACCAAATCCCTCATTAAATATTAAAGTTTTAGATGCCTTCCAAATGCGACACACATGAAAAGCTTGATCGACCAAGTGTGGGCACGCCCAAGCGTGGTGCCCCGTCTATCTCGTGGAAGCTTGAAGGATGAATGTGTGGGTGTGCCCAAGCAGGGTGCATGTTCATTGTGTTGGCTTTGGGTCGGACTTAACAAGGTGACCTAGATAGGATCTAGCACCTTGAGGCATGGAGATGATCATGGCAAAGAGTTGCATATGGCTTCTTTCAAGAGTTGCATACGATGCAATTGGCAAGAGTTGCCTACCTGGAAGATCCGAGTTGTGGGTGACAGCCCAAGCTGGACCATGGCTCAGAGGATTTCAGGATCTTGACCCACTAGAAGATTGTACGCTGCAATCTTCCGAATTGATGGTGAGGGCTATCAATTTGAGTCAAAATAGTGGGAGCGGTAATTAATTAAAGGCCTAATTAACTATCGTAAAATTTTATTCAAATCAAATCAAAAGGAGTTTTGACAAAATGCAATTTTCTCTTGTAGAATGGCAAAGGAATCATCTTTTAAAATGGGCAAAATAATTGAGAATAAATTCCATAATTGGTTGAGGACTGTGAGAAGTGTTCTGCACAATCCAGATATACCAGGAGCCTTAGAATCCACTCTATGTACGCTTAACGCGTTAGTGAAGAAGAAAGAAGGTAAAGGAGAGAAGGGTTCTCTCGCCAAACCATTTTATTCTACATGGAGAGGATGGAAGGAACAATGGAAGAAGAAGTCAGAGATAGAGATCTCTACTTTTGGTGTATACGTGATAGAGATTAACTTTACTACTTATTCTTCATGGGTACTTGATACCGGATGTGGATCTCACATTTTTTCAAATGTAAAGGATCTTAAGAGAAGTAGGCCTTTGGGGAAAGGTGAGGTTGAACTACGTGTTGCCAATGGGGCAAGAGTTGCCACCAGTGCTGTTGGAACCTATGAGTTAACTCTACTGAGTGGGCTAGTAATAGAGTTGAAGAACTGCTATTATGTACCTACCATAAATAGGAATATCATTTCCGTCTCTTGTTTGGACAAATATGGATTTGGATTTCTTATTAAGAATGGAAAATGTTCCATTTCTAAAGATGGGATCTTTTATGGCAGTGCCCCAATGTCTTATGGTCTATATTTGATAGACTTGGAGACAAGTGTATACAACGTAAACACCAAAAAGCAAAAACTCAATGAATCAAACAAAACATATCTCTGGCATTGTCGTCTAGGGCACACAAATGAGAAGCGCATTTCTAGACTCCATAAAGATGGTTATCTAGACTCTTTTGATTATGAATCAATAGAGACATGTGAATCTTGTTTGTTGGGCAAGATGACCAAGACTCCCTTTTCAGGTAAAGGTGAGAGAGCTAGTGATCTATTAGGACTCATACATACTCATGTATGTGGGCCTTTTAGAACTAATGCCAGAAATGGGTATCAGTACTTCATTACCTTTACTGATGACTTCAGTAGGTATGGCTATGTGTACCTGATGAAACATAAGTCAGAAACCCTTGAAAAGTTCAAGGATTTCATGAATGAAGTACATAACCAACTTGGTAAAAGTATTAAGGCACTTCAATCCGATCGAGGTGGAGAATACTTAAGCCAGGAGTTTGAGGACCTTCTGTGAGCCCGTGGTATTGTATCACAGTGGACTCCGCCTGGAACACCACATCATAATGGTGTGTCTGAAAGAAGGAATCGCACATTGTTGGATCTGGTGCGATCAATGATGAGTTTTGCTGATCTTCCAATTTCCTTCTGGGGTCATGCTCTTGAAACCGCCGTGTTTACACTTAACCGTGTACCATCTAAATCGGTTCAAAAGACACCATATGAGATATGGACCGGGAAGCATCCCAATTTGTCTTTTATGAAGATTTGGGGTTCATAATATCATATATACTCAGGGTTTGCTCTGCTAGGGTTCCGGCGTGCAAGTGCACATGCGCGGTGGAGGAGCCGCAGGCCGTGGAGGCCGCGGCGGACATGGACACTTCGGGGGTTCGCACCTCCCGGACGCAAACTGCAACACAGACGGAAGTATCTATGTGCCGGCGGACGAGGTCGACGATGACTACTCAACGCTGTTAAGGGAGGACCGAGCTGACCCGTTATCGACGGCGCTGTCAAAGGAAGCGCAAGGAATACCTTCTACCGACAATGACATCTCTGTGACATTAGACTATGGGACTTCCACGGAACGAGGGACGCTTATGGAGGAAGACCGTCGGGACGGCGGAGCCGACAATAACCCCAGACGTTCTATGCATGTACCGCTCGGTAACACAGGCATAAGCCTGAATTTCTCAACAACAAGGCAGACGACGCCCACAACAACAACCCGAGAAAACGCCATGGAAGTCGACTCCGGAGCCACCTTGCATGCACAACAGGTGCAATTCCCTGAGTTACCTTCTAGGAATCCAAATATAGCACAACCTGCTGAAGCGACCAAACGGTCGTATAAGGACTCTGTCGGGAGGAACATGACCGAGGATCAAGGCTATCTACGCATCGACCCCGAAGACAACAACACTGCCCTAAGCCCTGAAGACATAATATGCACCTCTGAAAACGGTATGCCATCGTTTGGGCTGAAGTCGGAAGCCAGAGCTAACCTTCTCAAACCGTGGCAATTCACGGTGATTGTCAAGTTATTGTCCAAAGAAATTGGCTTTCTCACCCTTCAAGACCGTCTGAAGCTCATGTGGAAACCTAAAGGCTGCTTTAATCTCATCGACCTTGCAAACGATTACTTCGCCGTCCAGCTGCAGCGAGAAGACGACTACGTCCATGCCCTGGCCGGAGGCCCGTGGCCGCTCTTCGGTTCATACCTCTCCGTTCAAAGATGGCTACCGGAATTCAGGCCCGACTCTGCTACCGCCCCGCGCTTGGTGGCCTGGATACGAATCCCTAACCTTCCAATCCATCTCTACAAGGAAGTACTGCTCGTGAGAATAGGAGATACTATCGGGAAGACAATCAAAGTCGATCTCAACACCCTAACGCAAAGACGGGGCCGATTTGCGAGAATTGCCGTGGAACTGGACACAAATAAACCCTTGATGCCGCAAATCATGATCGAAGGGGAACATTATCGCGTTGAATACGAAAATATCCCTTTCATATGTATGCACTGCGGTCATGCGGGACATCTTGAAAAGGACTGCATCAAACACATCACGGCGGAAAACGACCTTAGGAGGCAATCTACGGGAGGTAACCTGACGCCGACGCCCCCTCCGCTCGCTGAAGGCTTCACAGACGACATCTACGCCAAACCTATTCAACGTAAACCACGACCACCCCGAGGCGCTGGTAACATCCCACCACCTGCCTCGAATAACCCTTTCCAAATCCTAGAATCGCAGGACGGAGACGAAGTCCCTACTGAAATCATCGATGCTGATAACATTGTTGAACGTGTGACAAACGGTGTAGATTGGCGCGCATGCAAGAGGAATGCAAGACAGAATAAAGAACGCTCCAGCGCAAGCAACCGCCATGATGGACAACAACCGGACCCCAGGCCGAACAACCAGCGACCTGCTGCAAGTCGAACCACAGTCTTACAGAATCATGATAACCACACGGCGGTGAATCCAACTGGCGACACGGTCATCGCAGGCAGAATGCAAGAATCGCATCCCTTCGTCACCACACCCTTCTCTTTGGGTGATACGTCATCCAGAGACAACCCAATTCACTCCTACCAGAGCCCTCGCCGGAACTCGGTGGGCATCCATCTCAGAAATAGGAAGGTGGTTCAACCTGGGGGTCCCTCAATCCCATCCAATCGGAAGAGAACAAAGACGTCCCTCCTACCGGATCTTGAGGAAGAAGCAAGGTCGATGGGTACCTCTACCCTAGACGTCCCCGATCAATGAAGATCATCTCATGGAATGTACAGGGTGCTTGTGACAAAGACACCCAGTTTGCTGTCAAGGACCTTACTCTGAAGTATAACACCTCGGTCTTTTGTATGATGGAGACCAGATGCAGCGGCGACAGGGCATCCAGGATCATCCGAAAGCTTGGATATGCGCACTCCCACAGAGTGGAGGCCGTGGGCTTCTCTGGGGGGATTTGGGTGCTATGGAAACACAATGTTAACATGGAAATCCTTTACTCCCACAAACAATTTGTCCACTGTAACATCGAGGGGAACCTCTTTACCTTCGTTTATGCGAGCACAACCAGAGGTGGACGCAAGCTCCTTTGGAACCAGTTGATCACCCTCTCCAACACCACTGCCCCCTAGGTGGTGATGGGCGACTTTAATGTCGTAATGCACCCGTCAGAGAAGTTTGGGAGTAGTTCTTTCGACTCTGCCAACAGTAATGACTTCATCGAGGCCATGGACTCTTGTTCACTGTTCGATTTAGGCACCTATGGAGCCCGAACCACCTTTAGGAGAGGGCTTCTCCATGAAAAGCTCGACAGGGCCCTGGCGAACAGGCATTGGACTGAATCATCCGCAGCAACGGAGGTACGTGTTCTAGAGAAGAACCACTCCGATCACACCCCTATCATGGTATCTTATACCGACCGTATTACCGGCGGCAAAACCGTCCAACCTCGCACATCTGCCCGATGGTACTCAATATCCAGCTTTACTGACTTCTTCAAGGAAGCTTGGCCACCTGATCAAGACCTCATGACTGCAGCCGCAACCTTCCTTTCCAAAGCCAAGAATTGGGACTCAACGATGAGGAAGAAGGACAGGCGGGAGAAGGACAGACTCTCCAACAAAATTCAATGGAACCAGATGAACCTGGCTCTCCATTTCGATCAGGACATAGCTCGGGAAACCATAGCTCTTCAAGGGCATCTAGATGCGATTCTTCGGAGGGATGAGGCGGCGAGTCAGCAGCAAGCAAGATGCAACTGGATCCGGCTGGGCGACAACAACACCAGATTCTTTCACTCGCTCACCAAAGCCAGAAGGCAGCAGAACCGAGTATCATGCCTCAAGGACGAAAATGGTACCTGGATTCACGATCCACTGGAGCTCAAATCACTTATCCTATCATTCTTCTCCAACGTTTACAAGGAATCCAACAATGTGCTGTGGAGTAATGTCAGCACCTCCTTCCCAGGCTTGTTCTCGCCACTTTCCTGCAGCCAACGTGATCAGCTCGAAGCAATTCCCTCCCAGCAGGAGATTCACCAGGCCCTCCTCTCCATGTCCCCTATTAAAGCTCCAGAACCAGACGGGGTAGATGCGGATTTCTACCAGAAAAACTGAGTGACTATCAAATCCCAACTATGCAGCTTTGTTCAACTACCCTTCCATGGTGAAGCTCTCACACCTGGTTGGTCGGACTCCATCATCATTCTTATACCCAAGCTATCTACCCCAGAGAGGTGTTCTCATTTTCAACCCATCTCTCTGAACAATGTATGTTCTAAAATCCTTTCAAAGGTGATAGCAAGCAGAATCAAGCCTTTTCTCTGTGACTGGATCTCGCCACATCAATCAGCCTTTATCCCAGGAAGAAGGATAGGCGATAACACTACTCTGGTCCAAGAGATCATTCACTCCATGGAATATAAGACCAGCAAGAAACGATCTATGGCGCTGAAGCTTGACCTTGTCAAGGCTTTTGACAAGCTAAGCTGGCAGTTTATTCATGACACACTCACTAAGACATCCATGCCGGACATCATCATCACCATCATCATGCAGATAATTACTTCTGGGAAATCGTCTGTGCTCTGGAATGGCGATATAGCAGGCTCCTTCCAACCTTCATGTGGGGTGTAGCAAGGAGACCCCTTGTCACCTTACATCTTCGTCCTTTGTCTCGAGAGACTAAGTCAACTAATTGCTCAGGAGGTTGCCAACCATTCCTGGAAGCCGATCATTCTCTCCAAAGCTAAGATCCCAATCACTCATGCCAGCTTCGCGGATGATATCATAATCTTTGGGGAAGCTTCCGCAGCCCAAACTAAAACTATAAAGGCTTGTCTTAAAAGGTTTAGCGATGCATCCGGCCTCTTCCTATCACATGAAAAATCATCTGTGTTCTTCTCGCATAACACGCCCAGGAATTTAAGAAACAGAATCTGCAGGAGACTAGGAATTCATGAAACAAGCAACATGGGGCATCACCTTGGAGTCCCCATCATTCACAAAAGGAAAAGTAAAGAACTGTTCTTGTCCCTCACCGAGAAAGTTCATACCCAGATCAACCAATGGCAGAACAAACTCCTCTCACTTGCAGGGAGGACCACTCTGGCTCGCTCAGTGCTTCAGTCACAAGCATGCTATGTAATGCAATCCATCCAACTGCCTTCTTCTACCTGTGACAGGATTGATCAACTGATCAGGAACTTCCTATGGAATGGTACATCGAGCAAACGGCTCAATCTGGTGGCATGGCAGCAGGTCACCATGCCTAAGGCACGTGGTGAACTTGCTATCAAGCGTTCCAAGGACTTCAATGTATCTCTTTTACTGAAGATGGCATGGGCCTTCCTCCAACGACAGCCTATTCCCTGGGTCGAGCTCATGGTGGGGAAATACCTTGGTCGGGGACAACCCAGCCATAATGGATCGCACCTATGGTGCAGCATTCGGTGTTTAACGCCCTTTCTGCTGGCAAACTCTAGGCGTATTGCCATCTCCGGCTTCGACACATCTGTATGGACGGACGAATGGCTAGGTGACAGATTCAAGCCCACGCTCAAACCGGGACGCGTAATCCCTGAAGACCTGCTCGATCTCAAGGTTTCCAGCCTGATAAGGGAGGATGGTAGCTGGGACTGTGATTTTATCAACTACTGGTTCGATGATGATAGTAGCCAAGTCATGCTAAGCACACCAACTCCAAACAGCTCCTTCGGCACTGACAGAAGAATATGGAAGCTCACCCCCCATGGTACTTTCTCATCAAGCTCTGCTTATATGGCTATCAATCAACAACAAGAAGTTGACCAACAACTGTTCAAAATCATCTGGGCTTTGAAGATACCCCACCACATCAAGCTCCATCTATGGCTTCTGCTGCACAACCGCCTTCTTACCAATTCCCTGAGATCCCATAAGCATCTTACCGATAACTCTAACTGTTCCAGTTGCAACGACGCTGAGGAGACATGCCTCCACGCCATTAGAGACTGCACAGATGTAAAACAAACCTGGTCCTTGATCCTTCCTCGTTCTGCCTCAAGCTTCTTTCATTCTCAGGACATCCACGATTGGCTATCATATAATCTCTTAGACCTCCGCACGAACGAGCATTGGGAGACAAAGTTTGCTGTTACCTGCTGGAAGATATGGAAGAATCGAAATCAACAAATCTTCGAGAATAGGAAGACCCCTCCACAGATCTTGGCTATTCAATGTATAGCGGACTACTCAACCATTATCCATGCTTTCACGGCTCCTCCTATACCTGCAATGGATTCCTCTGAAGGCAGTCACCCAACTCATCACCTTCGGATCTCGCCCTCCACCACCATCATCCATGTGGATGTCGCCCTTTCCAGCAACACGAAGCTCACCAGCTCCTGTGCCATTGCCAGAGACCGCCATGGTCATTGGCTGAGGGGCAATGCCCATCTAGCACCTGGTACCGACGCCATGGAAGGGGAACTGAAGTCTATCCTGTTAGGAACTGAATTAGCTAATGTTAATGGCTTCTCAGATTGTTTGCTCATCTCCGACTCATGGAATGCTGTACTTTGGACCACCTCAACCAAGAAGCCACCGGATAAGTATCTTCTGCTCACACGCAAGATCATTGAAGCTATTCGAGTCTCCCCTATCCAGCAGATTGTCTACCAGAAACGATGTCAGAACAAGCTCGCGGACACCCTAGCTAAAATATGCCTGAAGCAACCAACCTTAGCTACGATGTGGAATGAATGTCCTACCCAGACCAGTCAGATCTATCTAGAAGATATCAAGGCCTTCCCGTCCTTCTTTCAAGAAACTCACTGATGTAACTAGCTAGCCTAGTCCCCCCCAAAAAAAAAGTGACTAAGTGCATGTGTTTCACATCTCTCCTCTCCTTCTTTCACAAACCATTCATGAACTGAGCACTGAGCATACAAACTTCAAATATAAAGCATAGAAACACAAGTTGTCCATATGTCCTTCATGTCATTCTGGGTAAACCGTTTCATGTTGGTGTTAATCAAAAGTGACTAGGAGTGTTGTTTCATTTTCATGCATTCGCTCTTATGCTTCAAACCACACTAGATGACCCACTTGGCTGTAAAAAGGGGGAAAGTGAGCTAGATTTGATGTTTTCTAGCTCAATGGGTATAAAAGAAGAAGAAAGGATTGCGGTAAGATTTGGAGTGTTTTTACACACTCATCTTTTCTTTATTTGAATGCTCTTAAACAGGAGCATCCTTTTATTTTATTTTTGTTTTTTTCTTTTTCTTTTTCTTTTTCTTTGCCCTTGGTGTAGATAGGGCATATGGTGGATAGAGCGAGATGGGGAGGTTGATATGTGGCCACCCCAAACTTCTGTGGGTGGCCACGGCTAATATGTGCACTTCGAAATCTTTTCATGAGGCAGAGAGGTATGAAGGTGGAGAGAGAATGGTCGGATCAAAGAGGGGTCATCAATGTAGTTTTCAACATAAGATTCCCTGTACGAAAGCTAATTCAACACTTCACCAAGCGGGTGGCGACCTGGGGAGATGCACGACGATCAGATGGTGGCACCCGAACAACTAACCTGATGGCGAGCCGATCAATCATGGAGATGAGTTGATCAAACCCAGAAAGGTAGGCACACATTTCAACTTGTACAGGTTGCATGTGATGTAGACCTAGATGACCGTGATTCCTCTTGGCTCGAGGAATCACAATAGGATGCCCATAATCATTGCTTTTATCATTTTTGCATGTTTTCTGTGGGATATAGCATGTATATGATATATAATATATATTGTGGTGATTGGATATGTATATGTATATAAAAACCAAATCCCTCATTAAATATTAAAGTTTTAGATGCCTTCCAAATGCGACACACATGAAAAGCTTGATCGACCAAGTGTGGGCACGCCCAAGCGTGGTGCCCCGTCTATCTCGTGGAAGCTTGAAGGATGAATGTGTGGGTGTGCCCAAGCAGGGTGCATGTTCATCGTGTTGGCTTTGGGTCGGACTTAACAAGGTGACCTAGATAGGATCTAGCACCTTGAGGCATGAAGATGATCATGGAAAAGAGTTGCATATGGCTTCTTTCAAGAGTTGCATATGATGCAATTGGAAAGAGTTGCCTACCTGGAAGATCCGAGTTGTGGGTGACAGCCCAAGCTGGACCATGGCTCAGAGGATTTCAGGATCTTGACCCACTAGAAGATTGTACGCTGCAATCTTCCGAATTGATGGTGAGGGCTATCAATTTGAGTCAAAATAGTGGGAGCGGTAATTAATTAAAGGCCTAATTAACTATCGTAAAATTTTATTCAAATCAAATCAACAGGAGTTTTGACAAAATGCAATTTTCTCTTGTAGAATGGAAAAGGAATCATCTTTTAAAATGGGCAAAATAATTGAGAATAAATTCCATAATTGGTTGAGGACTGTGAGAAGTGTTCTGCACAATCCAGATATACCAGGAGCCTTAGAATCCACTCTATGTACGCTTAACGCGTTAGTGAAGAAGAAAGAAGGTAAAGGAGAGAAGGGTTCTCTCGCCAAACCATTGTATTCTACATGGAGAGGATGGAAGGAAAAATGGAAGAAGAAGTCAGAGATAGAGATCTCTACTTTTGGTGTATACATGATAGAGATTAACTTTACTACTTATTCGTCATGGGTACTTGATACCGGATGTGGATCTCACATTTTTTCAAATGTAAAGGATCTTAAGAGAAGTAGGCCTTTGGGGAAAGGTGAGGTTGAACTACGTGTTGCCAATGGGGCAAGAGTTGCCACCAGTGCTGTTGGAACCTATGAGTTAACTCTACTGAGTGGGCTAGTAATAGAGTTGAAGAACTGCTATTATGTACCTACCATAAATAGGAATATCATTTCCGTCTCTTGTTTGGACAAAGATGGATTTGGATTTCTTATTAAGAATGGAAAATGTTCCATTTCTAAAGATGGGATCTTTAATGGCAGTGCCCCAATGTCTTATGGTCTATATTTGATAGACTTGGAGACAAGTGTATACAACGTAAACACCAAAAAGCAAAAACTCAACGAATCAAACAAAACATATCTCTGGCATTGTCGTCTAGGGCACACAAATGAGAAGCACATTTCTAGACTCCATAAAGATGGTTATCTAGACTCTTTTGATTATGAATCAATAGAGACATGTGAATCTTGTTTGTTGGTCAAGATGACCAAGACTCCCTTTTCAGGTAAAGGTGAGAGAGCTAGTGATCTATTAGGACTCATACATACTGATGTATGTGGGCCTTTTAGAACTAATGCCAGAAATGGGTATCAATACTTCATTACCTTTACTGATGACTTCAGTAGGTATGGCTATGTGTACCTGATGAAACATAAGTCAGAAACCCTTGAAAAGTTCAAGGATTTCATGAATGAAGTACATAACCAACTTGGTAAAAGTATTAAGGCACTTCAATCCGATCGAGGTGGAGAATACTTAAGCCAGGAGTTTGAGGACCTTCTGTGAGCCCGTGGTATTGTATCACAGTGGACTTCGCCTGGAACACCACATCATAATGGTGTGTCTGAAAGAAGGAATCACACATTGTTGGATATGGTGCGATCAATGATGAGTTTTGTTGATCTTCCAATTTCCTTCTGGGGTCATGCTCTTGAAACCGCCGTGTTTACACTTAACCGTGTACCATCTAAATCGGTTCAAAAGACACCATATGAGATATGGACCGGGAAGCATCCCAATTTGTCTTTTATGAAGATTTGGGGTTGTGAGGCTTACGTCAAGAAAATGTTTCCTGATAAGCTTGGAGACAAATCCGATAAATGTTATTTTGTTGGATATCCCAAGGAAACCAAGGGATATTATCTATACCACCCTACTGACAACAAAGTGTTTGTTGCCAGGGATGCTGTATTCCTAGAGAAGGAATTTATTTCCAAAGGAAGCAATGGGAGGAATATAGAGCTTGAAGAGGTTCAAGCCCAACAAGAAAACATTGAACCGGTAGATGTACCAGAGGAAAATGCAGATTCACAAGGTGTTGTGGAATCTCACTCTCCTCAGGTAACATAAGGACCTCGTAGATCTAGTAGGACCCGCCTTGAACCTGAGAGGTTTGGATACCTTGTGACTCAGGAAGGTGGAGAGTTGATCATAGATGATGATCCAACTACCTACGTAGAGGCTATGGAGGGACCAGATTCTGAGAAATGGCTTGAAGCCATGAGATCCGAGATGGAATCCATGTACTCCAACAAAGTATGGACTTTGGTGGAGCCACCTAAAGGGGTAAAACCCATAGGGTGCAAGTGGGTCTTTAAGAAAAAGACCGACATGGATGGCAATGTGCAAACTTATAAAGGCAGATTGGTTGCGAGGGGATTTCAACAAGTTCAAGGTGTTGACTATGACGAAAACTTTTCTCCAGTTGCTATGATTAAGTCCATCACGATCATGCTTGCTATTGCAGCTTATTATGACTATGAGATTTGGTAGATGGATGTTAAAACCGCATTCCTTAACGGGAATATAAATGAGGATGTGTACATGACACAACCTGAAGGTTTTGTAGATCTAAACAATGCCAATAAAGTCTGTAAGCTATAAAGGTCAATCTATGGATTGAAGCAAGCATCTCGGAGTTGGAATCTTCGATTTGATGAGGAAGTCAAAGTGTTTGGCTTTATTCAAAATGAAGATGACCCTTGTGTGTACAAGAAGGTTAGTGGGAGCTCAACCACATTCCTCATATTGTATGTGGATGACATACTTTTAATGGGGAATTATGTCTTAGCCTTAGAAAAGGTGAAGACTTGGCTTGGGAATACTTTCTCAATGAAGGACTTAGGAGAAGCATCCTACATTCTAGGAATTAAGATCTATGGAGATAGATCTAGAAGGCTTCTCGGACTAAGTTAGAGCACGTACATCGACAAAGTGCTGAAGCGGTTCAACATGGAGAACTCAAAGAGAGGCAACATCCACATGCTACATGGAGTCACCATCTCTAGAGCTCAATGTCCCCAATCTTGTGAAGAGAGGGAGCGTAAGAGTGGGATCTCATATGCATCAGCCATCAGATCCATCATGTACGCTATGTTGTGCACACACCCAGATGTCTCGTATGCTCTCAGCATGACAAGCAGGTACCAGTCAGATCCCGAGGATGCTCACTGGACAGCCGTAAAGAACATCCTCAAGTACTTGCGAAGGACTAAGGATCCGTTTCTTGTTTACGGCGGCGAGGAAGAGCTGGTTGTAAAGGGTTACACCGATGCAAGCTTCCAAACCGATAAAGATGATTACAGATCGCAATCAGGATTTGTATTTTGCCTTAATAATGGAGCTGTGAGCTGGAAGAGTTCCAAGCAAGAAATAGTTGTCGATTCTACTACAGAGGCTGAGTATATTGCTACTTCACATGCAACAAAGGAGGTTGTGTGGATCAGGAAGTTCATTTCTGAACTTGGTGTAGTTCCCAGTAGCTGTGATGCAATTGAGCTTTATTGTGACAATAATGGAGCTATTACACAAGCTAAGGAGCCCAGATCACATCAGCAGTCCAAGCACATACTGCGGTGCTTCCATCTCATACGAGAGATTGTACAGTGAGGAAATGTGAAGATTTGCAAAGTACCAACTGAAGACAACATAGCTGATCCACTGACTAATGCCCTTTCTCAGCAGAAGCATGATGGTCATGCTAGGTCACAAGGATTGAGGTTCCTTGGTGACTGGCTCTAAGTGCAAGTGGGAGTCTGTTGGTATGTATGCCCATAGAGCAAGTCATGTGATGATTGTAATGGGATACTTTGTAAATGATTTGAATAATAATAAAGGCAATTTTCAATCTATATGTTTAAACTATTTCTGAGATGATGGTGTAACATGATAGATGTCTAAAGAATGATTTTACTCAATGACGTATGCTTTTAGGTTAAGGACCTAAACGATGAGATCATGCGGATGTCAAGAGTAGACATTCTTGTTTGGTCCCTAGTCAGTTGTTATTGTGGAAATAACCATAGACATCAATAACACTAAAGACTAGATTGTGTGTTGGTTGATGACAGAATCTCATTAGTCATGATAGAGTGATATCAAACCAAGCACATAGGTACTTGTTAGAGAACAAGGTACCAGACAGACCCGCCGTGAGAGTGACACATGGAACCATGACTTGGTAGTCACAGTCAACTCTCACAGTGATGGTGGTGAGTGTGATTCTTAGACCTGAAATCACTACACTCAACACATGTCGTTGGGTACACTTTGACATCATCAAACGCAGTCCTGAAACATGGGTTGTTATAAAGGTGATGATTGGGTGGCTTTGACACATGGGGCTTTTGAGGGGTGAGTGATAGATATGGAATTTGTCCCTCCCGAGGGAGTTTGATATCCTTGGCCACTTGATGAGTACGATTGAGAAAGGCATGTGCATGCACGTGTGAATCAATATGTGATATTGATGTCACACACATCTCACCCAGTCTGCTCTGAGATCAAGGAAATGAATGAATGTTGACAGGATGACTGTTCCATGCCTCGAGTTCATTCAGTATATCAGTGACAAAGGAATTATACATTCACTGTAACACCATTCATGGATTGTAGGATTGAAAGTTGTTCTCCAACTTTCTATTTCACTTGGGTAGCACTGATGTGTGACTAGGCACTGCTCTTTGCTTGTGAAGTCATAAGTGTTATGGACTTTCACTGCCAACGTGAAATGGACCTACAGGGTCACACAAATAGGATTTAATCGAGAAGAGGAATTTTGTCCACAAGCAATGTTTAGATTGATTACTAAAGGAGTTTAGTAGTTCAATTAAACACTCAATTAATCGATAGCTCAATATCATAATGTTCAAGGTGTTGGACGCATTGATTGGAGTATCAGATTGATTGAAATTGTAATTGAATGATTCTTCACAATCTGCACTCCCAACCGATCAGCTCATGTGATGAACCGATCGGCTGAGCTTGGTGAACCGGTCGGCTCAAGTGTTGAACCGATCGGCTCAAGATCAGGGTGAACCGATTGCTTCAAGTGTTGAAACGATCGATTCAACTGGTGCAACCGAGCAAGTTGGGAAAGTAAGATTGGTGAGAATTTTCCTTTCATTTCAATTGCCCAATTTGATTGGGAAATAGGATTGGTATTCGATACCAATTAGAAACAAAAGAAGGAAATTCAATCGGGAACTTATCAGGACCACCAACCGACCAGTTCAGAAGTGAACCGACCAGTTCAAGGGTCCCAACCGATCGGTTCAGGTCCCCAACCGACCGTTTTAGTTGTGAAATGATCGATTCAGGTTGCGAGTTGGTTGCTTTTGTAAAAAATCTCGAACCCTTCTACTCCTGCTTTTAGTCCCATATTGCCCGGGATAGAGAACCCTATCCCATGACCGTCCTATATATGTAGGGGTATTGGGGGCTTCTCAAAGTACAACCCAGTGCAACCAATTGCTCTGTGAAGTTGTCGTTCTCTCTGGTTTTGGTAACCAAGAGAGGGCCCGAGCAAGTGCTACCCGAAAAAGGGAGGCACAGCAAGGGAAAGACAACTGCAGAAAGTGACTGGTGGCAGGAGAGTGTGTTGGTGACTAGTACATCAACAGGAGGGTGTGACTCCTTCTGGTTCCTTGAGCGACAAGGAGATCGGAGATCCAGGCAGTCCGTTGGATGACTGCAGAGGCGGGAGACCTCTGTCGCTCGGAGGACAACTGTCAATCCCGACAGTCCCGATGAGACCAGGAGTCTTCAGTCCCGGTGCGACCAGGAGTTGCACAAACACCGTCCAAGACCGGAGGTGAAGACCGCACAAGGCGTGAGGTACTGTCACTGAGCAAGCCTCGGGACAAGGTATGAATTCACAAACCATCTTTCCTACTGTATAGACGTTGACGTGATTCCTTTTGTTCTGGGTTTTGGGAGAATTTTTTTTGTTTCCGCTGCTTCTCTGCCTCCCCTAAAACCCAACACATGCAATAATCAGAGGAGATGATAATATCTTCTCTTTGATAAACAACCCCGGATGATGATGGGGTGATAAAAGGAATATGTTGTTTTGTGTTCTTTCCTTTCAGGGACATGGCAATCAAGTCAGTACTATGACACTTGATGTGCATGGATTAGAAATAATCCATTGATGGATACTTAGAAAAGTATCAGTTTGTCTTAGACTTTGGTTCTAAGATTAAGATAAGTGTAATAAGTAATGTCCCAAGATGAAAGAAAGACGTTGATGTAATGTGTTTTTGGCACATACAATGGATACCAAGGTAAAGAATCCTAGTATCCAAGAACTTTCAATGATATGAGAAAATGAGAACATGATTCATGACAAGGAGTAATGTTTGGTTACCTAGAAGGTTCAACTTTGAAATTAGTCTAGTTACATACAGTAGTATGGATACCATTTGTTATGGGTTTATGCCCCGCATAAACATGACATCAAAAAAGATGTATGAGTTGAAGGAACAATAGTAGAATTGTTTTGGAAAAATTGATCAAGCTAAAGATAACTTCCTAGAATATCCCTATTCAGATTGTTGAGGCAGTTTATACATAACATCTAGAGATACCTCTAAGATATCTCTTCTTTAATAAGTAGCCTCACCTTACAACAAGAAAATAAACAATTAAAGGGATAATTGATACAAGTCATAAGAAAGTTTAGTGTTGTGTCAGCAGATTTGGGTGGCACAACAGATGCATGATAATACTTGTAGTCACAAGTGGGTGACCGAACATAACTCTAGTCTTTCCTTTAAAAGTGAAATGTTAAATGAGGAGTACGGGAGACTCCCCAGAATCAAGAATCCTGTCACATAAAGTTGTAAGTTGAGAAAGGTGACAAATCAGTAAGGTTTGACACCTAAGTTAAATAAGGTATGTATGATCTTTCTCTGACTAAGAAAAGTATTACCTGACACAGAGTTGACTCTATAGTCAATAATGAAAAAGATAGTTGAATATGTGCCCTGTGTGACAGATTCAATGATAACCCTATGTGGAAGAACTTTTTGTTGATCAAAGTTCTATGTCATCTCCATGACATTAAGATGTTATATGGAGACTTGATGGTATGATGAATGAATAATATCTGTCTTCCTTTACCTGGGATTTTGGGGACGAAATCCTTGTTAGGGGTTTATAACTTGTAACGACCCTGACCTAGGTTATGAGGTAACCCAATTTGTTTTGGCTAATTAAGTTGATT
Source organism: Alisma plantago-aquatica (assembly GCA_963693085.1). NCBI lineage: Eukaryota > Viridiplantae > Streptophyta > Magnoliopsida > Alismatales > Alismataceae > Alisma > Alisma plantago-aquatica. The sequence continues at coordinate 786,078,373 of OY856412.1, read as the reverse complement.
AGAACTTTAATATAATCCTCTAAGGTGCTTTGTTATCATGTGACACACTCATGTTTCAAGTTTGGTCCCGATTGAATGTTGTTGAGCAATTTTCCTTTGTTTTGGACCAAAGTGCAATTTACCCAAATTGAGGGGATATAATGCTAAATGTAACATATTAAACATGCCTCATGTGTTGTAGCATCATTATTGAGAGAATGATGCAAGTTTGTGGCTTGTGGAAATCCTGAATTCCAAGTTTGAACTTGTTTGAACAATGCTGGTACCTTGTGCACCAGTTTTGGTACAAATTGTAATTTACCCAAAATGTGGGGTTGATATGCAAATTACCACCTCTAGAGTGTTCCTATTTCCTATATGTATCATTTATAGGAGAGAGAATCAATGATACACGATGTTTTATTCCATTATGAATGATGGTAATCTTGGTGATGAAATGACCAAGAAAAAGGGTTGAATTTGGAAGCTTAACTTGAGTTGTATCAAGTTGAAAAGCTTATATATGAGTGCCTATCGGCCATGGAGCCCAAGTAGGTGTTCCATATCGTTTTGTAAACTCTTGGAAAAGTCCATATCATTCAAAGCACCTCAAGGAGGTGAGGTGTGACGGCCAACAAGTTTCCTTAGAAAAAGTGTATCGGCTTGACATAAAATAGTGATTAAACCTAGATGACTTATCCAAATGGAAAAGAAATGGACGAATTTGATCTCTAGATGATCCTCAACCTTTTTTCATGTCAAGATAAATGTTTATGCATGCATGTACACGTGTCACCCATGCATGACACGTGGCATCTACTAGCTCAAAATGTTGACACCTCATTTTTGCCTTTCTTCATGATCAACAAGTATATATACCCCTAGTTTCACCCCTTGGTGCAATTTTGCGACCCTTACCACCCTCCTACCCTAAGGTATCATGCATAGAGCTCCCATATTGTGAAGGAATGCTGTGGTATCATGCATGGGCCTTGGTATATCGCCCATGGAAAGACCATATCACCCAAGTAGGTGATATCGGCCATATTAGGTGATATCGACCATAGAGTGAAGTGTTTTGACTCTAAGTGAGTTCCATATCATGCAAGTGAGTATCATATCGTGAAAGAGGGGTTGCATGTTGTGCAAGAGAACAAGGGTATTGTGCATAGGCCTTGGGTATCGGCCATAGCACGTATATCGACCATACCATGTTGATATTGCCCATAGCAAGTTGATATCGACCAATTGAAGTAATTTTGGCCACAAGTGAGGGGGTATTGGCCACAAGCAAAGTTGTGTCGGCCAAGAGGAAATCCATATCGCCCAAGAGTGGTAGGGTTTCATCAAAGGAGCTAAGGAACTCAAAACTTAACCCTAAGGTAAGATATAGTTGTCTTCAAGCTTGAATTGAAGCATGGAATTAGGGTTATGATCTACCTTTCTTTTCTTCCTCACCAATTGCTTATCCATGGTGATTCCTTGTATATGAAGGAGTTGTGAACGAGCCTTGGACCTTTGATAAAGTCATCTTCAAACTTAGGAACATGGAGCTTTGGACCTTGAAGCTTTGAAGTGGTTCTTAAGGCGGGTTATATAACTTGAATTCAACCATGTTATTATTCTTCACCTAAATTGTTATAATTAGTGAAATACTTTTAATACTGAAATTTCCTGAAATAGTTGATGAAATTATGAGTTATAGTAGTTGCTTAAACCTGTTACCATGAATTATATCAGTTAGAACAAAGGTCTAGAACTTGAAGAAGATGGTGTCACTTTGTAAAAGTGATATCGGGTTCAAGTATAAATACAAGTAGTTATAACCCGATATGGGTATGGCTTGCCCGATATGTCTTGCACAAGATGTTGCATGAGATGTGTGCATAAGATGCTTGCATGATAGGGAGTCAAGTATAGACTCCATACACGATACAAGGTTGAATGAATACTTGTAAGTTGACAAGAAAACCCTAATTTGGGTAACCCAATATGAGTAAAGAATAGCAAATGCTATTGCACGATATGGAAGCCCGATACACAACCCTAGTTGATGTCTAGCCCGATATGGTGATGTCTTAATACCGCATGCAAGACACGGGTAACACATATAAACACCTCTGGCACAGCATGGATGATGTTCATATACTTCTAACCCGATAGGGTGAGTGCTCATATACTTACAGCCCGATATGGTGAACATATGCACACTTCTAACCCGAGATACCTTGTAAAGGTGAGAGTAAGACACTCTTAGGAGTAATGAGTGTAACACCAAGTAATGGTGTGAATAATACCTTGATAGGTGAAACACCTAGAGTGGTTGATAATGGTTAATCCTCTATCAATAATGTCTCAACCTGAGATGAGTCCATATCAATTTATGATGGTTGGACAATTCAAATGTATGACTTATGATCAATACACTACAGAATAAATGTGATGGGCTAGTGCATAAAGTATTAGGATGGCACATACCCTAATACAAGATAAGTTGATGAACTTAAGTATGTTAAAAGTGATGAGGGAAGTGATACATCAAGACATGATAAATATCACATCCAACACTTCAAGGTTGATGTACCTTGATGCACCTTAAATCCAATATACTTGGATGAGTAACATATGAAGTGTGTTATGTCAATTGTTACATTGAGATGTAATAAGTTTAATGCACTTTGATAAGTGTGGGCTAACATACTTTGAGAAAGGGTTAAGCCAAGTTAATAAAGTATGATGTAATCATACCCTGGTAAGGATGAGAGAGGAACTCATACCTTGTGTTGATGATTCATTTAATGATAAATGATGAGAATGAATAAGTATGATTGAATACTTATGATATCAAGGTTTGCTCCTAGATGTGTGGAACAATGAATTAGGGTTTGATCATTGATAATATGATCTTGAAAACCTAAATGGTTAATAATGGAAAACCCTAACCTAATGAAGGGTAATGATATGTAAGAGAAACCCTAATCGATAAGAAAGGGGAAAACACAAACCCTAATGATGGGAAGGTTGTATTTCTCTTATTGCATAATCCTTGTAAGGCATGTTAATTACTTGTATAACAAGTATAATGTGTAATGGCCTTGTGAGACATGTGAATAAAGTTGTTGCCTAGTGAAAGGTGACAAGATGTATAATGGTCTTGTGAGCCATGTGAATAAGTTGTTGCCTAGTGAGAGGTGACAAGATGTGTAATGGCCTTGTGAGCCATGTGATAGTTTGTTTCCTAGTGAAAGGTGACAAGATATTTAATGGGCCTTGTGAGCCATGTGAGATGTTTGTATAACAAGTATCATGTATACCTTGGTCTGAGGACCCAGAGGTAATAGTTACCTGATAAGTGGTAACAATGTTCAGTGATGATCTAAGGGTTTGAATACCTAGATCCAGTAATCATGATAATGATGATGTGAAGGGATGAGAATTCCCAGTAATGTGATTAGGGACTGAGATCCCAAGTATCATATGTTTAAAAGAATTGGACAAGTACGTGATAGATGTATTACACCTTTTTTTGTAGCATTTGTTGTGTTTGATAAAGATAACTTGTTTGATGCTAAAAGAATGATGTAATGCACGTAATATATCACTAGAAACTATAAAACATTGCCCTGGCCATAGATCCATCAGTGTCAGAACTTGCTAATGGTGAAATGGGTTGCTCTGCGGCATAACCCAGAGTGCATACTTTTGAGTATGTGAGGGCATAAGTACGGAAAATACTGTGTGAGTCGATCCCCTTACGATCCCAAAATGAATGGGGATTTGTCTATATGCCATATCCTGGCTCGAGTGCGACTTCGGTCGTAGACTCTATGTTGAGCACGGTGAACTGGCCCGTGGCTCAGAGTATGGTGCTTGTGTCGCCATGACTCAGACTGGGGACAGTTGTGTGTAGATGTTTCCCCTAAGAGAGTGCAGTTGACGCTGTAGATCTAAGCGAGGATGCCTACGTACCCTGGCACAGCTTGTTAGCAGTGACACGAGATGTCCTGCATGTGGTCTCGTACTGACCGAGACAGTCTGAGGTCATGGAAACTGACTCTACCATTGACCTTGTATGGTACCGACTTGTGAGAAGTTTGTGGTCGGTTGGAGATGGCCGGGGTATGCTCCATCTCCTCAGGGAATAAGTGTGATTGTAAAATATGTTTAGCCGTGTAGTATATCTGCTTAAGGATCGAATACGAGAAACATTGCTTGATGCACAATATAGTTATACATTCTAGTTGATAGATGTTATTTATGTTTCTTTACATTCCTTGCAAAGCAGATAGATGAATTATAATCTACCATGGGTAGGTGCAATGTTCTCCTTATGAAAGGAGATTGCTTCATTCTATTCATATAGTGAATTATCCTGCTTGTTAATATAAAAAGAACCTCTGCTCAGTTTATAAATGCTTAATCTGTGATAATAATATGGTCGACGGAGAGTTATATCTCTCGCTGGGACAATTACAATTGTCTCACCCCTGTGGGACCCAAATTTTTAGGTGGACGTGCACGAGTAGGTGAAAACCTTTCTACAGAGGAAGAACAACAACTGAGGTAGCAGTGACAGCTCAGGTTGAGTGTACTGTCTGTCATGTCTTATAGATATGAGTCCTATGTGTCGTGTCTGTACTCTCAGGTCCTTGGATTTAGTACGTGCTGGTTTTATGATCAATAAGATATTTTGTCTTATGTGCCTCGAGGTTTTATGTTTCTCATGTATAGTTTGGTAAAGCAACTGTTATATGTTATTCTCGATATGAGATGTACTGGATAAGTACAATGTGAATAATGATGTATATAAGGTTTTGGACCTTTCGGTAAGAGTTTTCTTTGGAATGGATCTCTTTGAAAAATGGTTTTAATTTTTAGTGATTTTTGTTAATCTGTTGTTTATGTTTAATTCAGCTTAATTAATGATTATTTGTTTGTCGGTTTGGCGAGTGTCGTCACACTGTGGCTGTCCAAGACTCTACAACATCTGAGTCTCAACCAAAAGGGGCAGTAACTACTGATAAGACAACCGATCCAAGTTCTGAAAAACCTATTGATGCATAAAAAGAAACACTAGAGCAAGAAGTACCAGTGTACAAGCCTCACATACCTTTCCCAGCTCATCTAAGGAAAACCAAGCTTTATACTCGTTTCAACAAGTTCAAGGAATCTATGAAAAAGATCCATGTTGATATACCCTTTCTTGATGCGCTAGCTGAGATACCCGCTTGGATGAAGTAATTGAAGTCACTCCTCACAAGGAAATATATAACTGAAGAGTATGAGACAGTCAAATTAGCAATGACTACTTCAGACATCATCCAGAGTAAGATGCCCAAGAAGTTGAAAGATCCATGATCTTTTGGTATCTCATGGCATATTGGTGATTCTACACATAAGAAGGGACTAGCTGATCTTGGTGCTAGCATTTTGATCATGCCTCTTAGCCTTTGCAAGAGGCTATGATTTTCAGAATTTCTCCCGACTGGCATGACTATATAGCTTGCAGACAATTCGATAAAACGTATGTTAGGAATTCTCGAAGATGTCCCAGTCAAGGTTGGAAAGAACACCTATGTTCTGTGTGATTTTGTCATAATGGACATAAAGGAAGACACTAAATACCCTCTCATTTTTTGTCATCCATTCCTTGCCACTGCAAGAGCCCTAATTGATGTTGAAGCAGGAACTTTGCTGCTCATATTGGGTAAAGAAACTCTCGAATTCAATTTTTTTGAAAGTATGCGGAGACCAAGCATACAAGAAGTATATCTTATTGATTGCATAGAGCAGTGCCACTTATCACTCAACAGAATCATGAGTCATATGATCCTTTAGAAGTTTCTCTAATGGATCCATCAGCTGATGAACCCATTGACGAATAAGTAAAGGATTGCATCAAATTTCTTGACTCTACAGAAAAAGATGTTGAAGCTACTTTTGAAGAACTCAAGCCTATTGAAACTATTGAAGACATTTGTGGAAAGGAGGAGACACCTCCCAACCCTGTCATGACACATATCAAACCATTTTCAGGTGTCAATGAGCCTCCCCATCTAGAAACAACCATCCTTGGGAATGCACCAGTAGCCCAATAGATAGAGACTATTGATTTCATCCTCCCTCCGCAACAAAATTTGGACTACAATTTCTACTGAGAACATCCCTCAGATCCATATCTGATAGATGTTAATAACCAACATTACTACGATGAAGGGATAGTGCATCAACAAATGAACTTTTCTTCTGAGCCTCAACAACACTACATTATCAATGATGCCGTTCAAATTCCATACAACTATTTTCTACCTCAAATTGAGCAACAAAGAACAAGTCAACATAACTCAGGTTGTTTCCCTATATGCTCTGAAATTGCTCATTCTGTATGGGGAAGGATACAAGAAGCTAAAATCAAAGTGAAGATTAATGAATGGTTGAGAAAGAAACCACGAAATGAATATGTCAATCAAGTTCCACCTTGAGCCCCACCATGGTGATAGTATCCACGTCGAGCCATCGATGTAAAATAAAGGCACTTTTCGGGAGGCAACCCGATAAATAAATTCAGATTTAGTTTTAATTTCGAATTAGGATTTTTCCTCAACTTTATTTTTACCTTTTAGATAATTTTACACCAAATAAAATTGCATCATGAGATTTGTTTTGAGTTCTGAATGGTCTTTATGTTTGAGATTTTCAGATGGAGGAAACACACTGATTGGAATGCAACCACATTCAGTGGTCCAAACGGAATGAAATTTCCCCTCCATCTCGGATTTAGAGTTTTCTTAGGATGAGCAAATTTCTAAGTTCGGGGTAGAGGGTGGGTAGTACGTATCTTACTCTCCACTTTCACCCATCTAAATCAAACTTAGGATTTCATTGTCACATTTTTGACCTAAATTTTCAAAATTTTCAAATAAAGTTTCAAAAATTTTAAAGTTTTCAAAAGAAATTTGAATAGATACTTGATGAAGTTTTGACACTTTTTCAATCTCTATGCATTTTGAATAATTATACCCTCCTTATTTAAAGCAGATCCTCAAAATGACCACTTTTTGAAAACTAGCCTTTTCATTGAAATCATCTTGTGAAGCTTATGAATCCTAACATCATGATCTTTATTTAAAAATGGCAAGTGTCTATCGAACTGATAGGGATGAAACACATCGTGCTTCCTAACTGACTAGTAGAACAACAATATGAAACCCCCACCAGATCCTCATCAAGTCATTATTATAGTAGAGTATGACAAAGAGAACAACCTGGTGCAGATAATTGTAAATCAAGATGCATTCTGATTTGAACTCTCTTCTACACTTCTTCTGTAACATCCCTGACCTGGGTTATGCTTTAACCCTAGGTGTTTTGATTAAGAAAGATGATTATATGCTTAATCTCATCTTGTGAAAAGTAAATACGGCTCAAAAGGAACCTATGTTTCAATTTTGGTCCTGTTTGAACAATGTTGAAGCAATGTTTGCTTATTTTGGACTAAAGTGCAAATTACCCAAGTTGAGGGGTTAAATTGCAAATGTTGCATGATAAGATGTTCCTATGATGTTGAGACATCATAATAATGAATATGATGTAGTGGTATGGTTTCCACAAGCTTGGACACCAAGATTAAGCTTGTAAAGCAATCCTTGTGCATTAAAACCTAGTTTTGGTGTAATGTGCAATTTACCCAAAATCTAGGGTTCAATATGCAAATTACCACTTCAATATGGTCCTAAATGTTTCTTGGCATCATGTAGAGAAAATAAAATGAGAGGGACTCCTCATTTGAATTAAGTTGTAGGAGAGAGAATCTTGACATTAAAATAATCAAGAATAATGCCTATTTGAAACCCTAATTCGATTTAGGGCAAAAATGAATAAAAATAATTGAAGGGCTTTCAACAAAAATGTTTTGGGTTGATTTTGAATAAGGATGGACGTTCCTTTAACAAGATAAGGAACGAAAATATCTTAAGTAGGTGAAATTCCACTCACCTTTTTATAAAGAAAAGTAATATCCACTCACATGTGGGATATTATATTATAAGCATTAAGGTGCTTAATTTGCTTTTCTTTAAATTGAGGATAATGAAGGAGAATTAAAGGAAAGGAAGGTTCCTCGTACCCAAGGTAGTTGAGGGGGAAGAGGCGGCCACTTTATTGGGATTAATTGGATTTTTATAAGGCATTTTCTCTCTCATCAATTTCCTTATAAAAGTGCCATTTCTAAGCCCAAACCAAGGCCTTTTTCGGATTTTCTTCTTCCCCTTGCTTAGAAAACCGACCAAGGAGCTAGGGAGGAGCAGGTAGCACGTCCCCAACCTGTGGGTAAGCCCTTGACCTTCGTTCTCCATGATTTCATGGTGGAAATCGAAAATAAATTATGGATTCCTTCTTATTTCGATCTCCTCTTCAACCCTAGCCAACTTTTGCAATCAAAAGCTTGAGGAAGAGCCTAGGGGGAGTTGCAAGAGCTTCATCCACCATTAATGGCGTGAGCTTGGAGCTTTGGAGCTCAATTGGAGGCGGGTTTTATAACTCAAACCCTTAAACATTGCTATTGCATCAATTCTCTATGCTTTGTTGATTGATTTCTTCAATTTGATACACTCTTGTTTCTTTGCTGCAATTTCCATAAAGAACGGTTGCTGTTTTTGGTTGTTAGAAGGAAGGGGATGATGAAATCATACTAGATGCTTATCCAAAGAACATTACCAAGCAAAACCGTTTTTATAGCTACTCCAAATCGTTTTAATTTGATTGGCTATGCGGTTTCAGCAAACCGTTTAAGGGCAAACAGTTTGAAACCGTTTGGGAGAAAACGGATTTAAGACCGTTTGATATGGTTGACCAAGCGTTGACCGTTTGGGAATGTTGTTCCTCATTATGTAGGCTGATAACCCTCCAAATTTGAGGGATTAACTCCAAAGGAATCGAGAGTTGAAGGCCAATCAATTAGGCAATCAGATTGAATTATGTGCTGATTTTCAACCTGATTAACTTGACCTGGTTGAGAAAACGGTTTCAAGACCATTTTAGATGGTTGACCAAGCGTTGACCGTTTAGGATTACTGTTCATAATTATGTTTATTAATAACCCTCCAAATTTGAGGGGTTAAATCCAAAGGAATCGTGAGTTGAAGCCTAATCAATTAGGGAAACCTAATTGGATTAAGTGCTGATTTGCAATCTGATTTAATTGAGCTTTTTGGGCAAACGGTCTCAATACCGTTTGAGTGCGTTGACTAAGCGTTGACCGTTTGGGATTACTTTTTCTAATGATGTGATATAATGACTCACCGAATTTGAGGGATTAACTCCCAAGGAATCATGAGTTGAAGGCTATTCAATTAGGCAAACCCTAATTGAAAACAATGCTGAAATTCCAATGAGTTAAGTTGAGATTTTGGGTTGATTAGCCCAAACGGTTTCAAGACCGTTTGGGGATCACCCAAACGGTCTCAAGACCGTTTGAGTATCACCCCAAGACCGTTTGGAGGTCTGGGGTCAAGTATAGTTGACCAATTGAAGGTCCAAAGGTACTAATCATATTGCAATGTAGTGCGGATCTGTTGATCAACTCGATAGACCAATCCATGATGATTGTTCACTAGAATCCAAAGGTTGGATGGGCCAAACGGTCTCAAGACCATTTGGAGCTAATCCAAACGGTCTCAAGACCGTTTGGTGGTCACCCAAGACCGTTTGGAGGTCTAGGGTTGAGTATGGTTAGGTGTTTGAAGGTCTAAAGGTACCAAGCTGTTATACAATGCAATGTTGATTTGGTGATCAATCCAATGATCCAAACCTTAATTGGATGGCTTGGATTTGAGTGATATGATGGGAAAACGGTCTCAAGACCGTTTGGTGGTCATCCAAACGACCTCAAGACCGTTTGGTGGTCACCCAAGACCGTTTGGAGGCCTAGGGTTGAGTATGGTTAGGTGTTTGAAGGTCTAAAGGTACCAAGCTGTTATACAATGCAATGCTGATTTGGTGATCAATCCAATGATCCAAACCTTAATTGGATGGCTTGGATTTGAGTGATATGATGGGAAAATGGTCTCAAGACCGTTTGGAGGTCATAAAAACGACCTCAAGACCGTTTGGAGGTCTAGGGTTGAGTATGGTTAGGTGTTTGAAGGTCTAAAGGTACCAAGCTGTTATACAATGCAATGCTGATTTGGTGATCAATCCAATGATCCAAACCTTAATTGGATGGCTTGTATTTGAGTGATATGTTGGGAAAACGGTCTCAAGACCGTTTGGAGGTCATCCAAACGACCTCAAGACCGTTTGGGGTTAGGTCATACCCAATTTGGATAATGGTTCAATAGTTTCAAAGTAACCAATCTTGCATTGATGAGTGTTGTTGGATCTTCGATTCCAAACCCTAATTCAATTGAATCAAGCCCTAATTGATGACCAATTGAGGGTCAATTGAGGGTCAAATTAGTTGAAGGTTGACCTATTAAACTCAATTGAAGTATGAGCATAGGTCCAATTGATGATTGGTTCCATGAATTCAATGGTTGAAGGTCCAATGCAATCAATTGAAACACAATTAGTAGCATGATTGATGATCAACTTCAAAGCTCTAATTGGTGTTTATAAACCCTAATCCCATTGAGATCAGACCATAATTGAAGTCCCAATTGAGGGGTGAGCCATGATTCAAATGATGATTGAGTTGATGATCCAATTGGTTGAAGTTCCATTGATTAGAATTGAGTGTGGTTCAATTTGATTAATTCAATTGGATACCTCATGTTATTGAAGGTCTAATTGATCAAACCTTTTTGAAAACCTAATGTGATTAGGTGGGAGATACCTTTAATGGTACTAGTCATTAATGCATAACAAATGCATGGACCCAATACATGATGTAAACCCTAATTGAGGCTGATTCAATGTATAACCTTAATAAGAGGTTGTCTACATGTGAAATCACTAATTAGGATGTTAGTAAACCCTAGTTGAGGGTGTATCCTTATGAAACCCTAATGGAGGGTGTATCATTGTGAACCCTGGTTGAGGGTGTATCCTTGTGAAACCCTAGTTGAGGGTGTATCATTGCGATTGTTTATAGGCAACTTTATAATAAAGTTATGCCTTAAACTAAGATAAGTCCATATCATGTGAGATAGCTGGACAATTCTAATGTGTGGCCTATGCATTATATGCTAAGGGTGAGTATTCTGTGATGGAATGTATTAAGAGGGGAAATACCTTAATACAAGATAAAGTTGGTTAACTCAAGAGGGTCTGAATTAATGGGAAATGGGAAACCCTAACCCTGGTAAGGGAATAGTGGTATTACCCTTGAATAATGATGTTATATATTGTTTTGCATGGTGCTGATATGAAATTGATGTATTATCATCTGTACTAACCATGCAGGTATGATGTGATGATGAACATAGCCAGGTATGAGCTGTGACATTTTATGTATTGACATTGTTTATTGGGCCTCATGTGCCATGCTATACCTTATTGCCTAGTATGAGGTAATAAGAGAAGTAATGGGCCTTAAGTGCCATGAGAAGATGTTTATGTAATAAGCATCATATTTACCTTGGTCAGGTGACCTGAAGGTGATAATTACCTGAAAAAGTGGTAATAATGCTCAATGATGAGCTAAGGGTTTGAATACCCAGAACCATATGATTATGGCATTGAGTTGCAAAGGAATGAAAATTCCCAGTATTGAAATGAGGGACTGAGATCCCCATGTCTTATAAAGACTGAGAAGTGATTAATGGAAATAGTACATGTTTTCTTTATAGCATTTGTCTTATTTAGTTATGTTTGGAAACTTGGCTGATGCTAAAAGAATATGATAATGTACTTAGTTAATCAAGTGATACCATATAATGTAGTTGCCCTGATCACAGATCCATCAGCGTCAGAATTAGCTGAATGGTGAAACGAGTTTACTCGGAACGCATATTTTTGAAAATGTGGGGGTAATTGGGCAATTATATCCTTATGCCCCATAGGCATTGCTACGGTCTATGTCCTATGAACGGGATTGGTTACGGACCATACCCCAATAAGAGCATGGCTACGGGACATGACTCCACAAAATAATACCGGGCATTGGCTACAGGCCATATCCTGAAGAGAGTATATGCTATGGACTATAACTCTAATAGCGATGTTGACAGTATACCCTGGAAAGCTATCTAGCAGAGACACAAGATGTCCTGCATGTTATCTCGTACTGACCGAGATAGTTGAGGTCATGGGAATCCGGCTCTTCCATTGACCTATGTGTGGTACCGATGCTTTACGTAACCGTGGTCGGTTGGAGTATGAGCGGTATACCTCATCTCCTCAGGGCATAAGTGTGATTGTAAAATGTAATCAGCCGTATAGCATGTTTGCTTAAGGATTGAATACGGAGATTCATTAGCTGATGTTGCATTTCTTTGTGCATTCCTTAGTATATAAATGTTAATTATGTTTCTTTATATTCTCTGCAAAATAGACAGATGAATTACTTATCTACCATGGGTAGATGCAATGACCTCCTTGAGAATGGAGATTATCTTATTCTATTCTATGATGAATAATTCTGCCTGATAATGTAAAAGTAACCCCTGTTCAGTTTTAATTTGATAAACTGCAATAATAATGTTTTTGGCGGAGAGTTATATCTCTCGCTGGGGCAATTTTCAATTGTCTCACCCCGTGGGAAACATTTTTAGGTATGCATGGAAGGCAGAGCAGAAACCCTAGAATAGGGAAAGAGCAGCAGCAACAGCAGGGACAACAATAAGATCTCAGGTGGAAATATTGTCTGTCTAGTCATATAGATAGTAGTCTTATGTGTCGTCTCTGTACTCTCAGGTCCTCGAAGTTTTAAATGTATCAATCTGAGTTTTGGCTTAGTGCCTCGAAGTTTTTATACTGCCTGTGTATATTTGTTAACAAGGTAGTCAATGTTGTAATCCTTGAAAAGGAATGGTACATGTTGTGTACTTGTGAACCATGATGAATTTGGAATACTTTGGTTCATGATTAAAGAGTTTTCCTATGAATGGATCTCTTTGCAAAAAGTTTTAAATTTTAAGTGATTTTCAGTAATCCGCTGCAAATAATTCGCTTCCGCATTAGTTAATCATGTTTTCACGAGACGGTCGTTACAATTAGTGGTATCAGAGCTCTAGGTTCATTGAGTCTACAGAGACATAGGACTAAGTTGTTTTGAGTCTGTGTTAGTGTCCTCCAGTATACCCTATAATGATTTCTGCTTGTGCAGAGAAAGGGTAAAGTTTAAAATGACTGGAGAGCACAATGAACACATTGCTAAGGGCAATGTTGTTGCACCAAGAATAGGTGCAAGGGATCATGCAAGAATAGAATGAGTGCCTAAGAATCGCCATTAAGACCTGATCAGGATAGAAAATCCTATGATCATGCTCTTGTTGGGTAGATTAGGGCAACAGTAATGCATATGCGTGGACTGGATGCTAGGATTATAACCTAGGTAATCAGTCCTTAATACAGAAAGCTTGATCTTAAAATGAGTTCCTAAATGACTTAGTCATGTTGGAACAAGGTAAAATATGGAAAAGTTTAACTTATAGCAAGAAAGTGGACTCTGCTATGAGTTCAGACAGATAATAAATATGTGATGGTAGTGCCCAGGAAGGGGCAATAAGATGAGAAGTAGGGAATGGTCTCTATAATTCTAGAGACATTTGCCTAATGGTTTTAAAAAGCCAAGTTTTTGGTACTAATAGTGCAATAAATGCCTAGTGTACCAGGGAAGTAGCCACTAAGTAAGTGCAAAGGTCTTAACCTTTCACCTGTAAGATTCTATGGCTTAGTTTTTGCTTCAGTAATAAGACTAGTAAGACCATGATATGAGTACAAGGTATGTTATAAATGTGTACATGTTGAGTACACTAAACCCTTTTTGTTATAAAAAGGAGGATTGTTGATATTGTTTTCCCCATTGGTTTCTATATAGGGATGAAATGATGAGAACTAGAATTTGAATTTTGTTCAGTATTCTTTTAAATGCTCTATATTGATCTTACCTCCATGAAAGAGGAAGAGGTATACAAGAGATGCCTGGATAAAATCCAGGGATGTTAAATCTTATGTTATGGTAATATGAAAAGAAAGGAATATGATAGCATGTAAGTGCATACTACTTGATCTCAGTACTTGTAAACCCTGATCAGGTGTACAACTATTGATGATAAAGTGAGTATGGAAACTCTTAGATTGATATCTTTTTGATTTCCCTGATCAAGCAATCATTCTGATACAATCTAAAGAGTATCATGAAATTGGAAATATGATATGGATAAATGTATCATATCTTAAGAACAAGAAAGAAGGGTCTGATAGGAATTCAGATCAGTATGTGTATATGAGGAAGTAAAAGTATGACCCTCATATGATGAGAAAGAGAACAAGGGAGGTGATCCCTGTTCTATAAAGTTGTAAATATGATAAAAGAAAGATGAGAATATAATGTGTTTTCAACACATGCGACTGATACTAAGGTAAGAGATTCTAGTATCTGAGAATTATCAGATGGTTTAGATTGGCTACCTGGAATGGTCAACTATGAAATCAGTCTGATTATATAAAATGATATGAACATCATATGTTAGGGGTTTATGCTTTGCATAAACATAACAACTAAATATGTCTTTAAGATAAGTTCTCATTTGACTCTATGAGAATATTGTGTGAAGGAACTTTGTGCTGATCAAAGTTCTATGATGTCTACATAACAATGATGTGTTATGAAGAGACATGATGATATGATGAATGAATAATATCTATTTCCTTTATCTGGGATTTCGGGGACGAAATCCTTGTTAGGGGTTTATAATTTGTAACATCCCTGACCTGGGTTATACTTTAACCCTAGGTGTTTTGATTAAGAAACATGATTATATGCTTAATCTCATCTTGTGAAAAGTAAATAAGGCTCAAAAGGAACCTATGTTTCAATTTTGGTCCTGTTTGAACAATGTTGAAGCAATGTTTGCTTATTTTGGACTAAAGTGCAAATTACCCAAGTTGAGGGGTTAAATTGCAAATGTTGCATGATAAGATGTTCCTCTGATGTTGAGACATCATAAGAATGAATATGATGTAGTGGTATGGTTTCCACAAGCTTGGACACCAAGATTAAGCTTGTAAAGCAATCCTTGTGCATTAAAACCTAGTTTTGGTGTAATGTGCAATTTACCCAAAATCTAGGGTTAAATATGCAAATTACCACTTCAATATGGTCCTTAATGTTTCTTGGCATCATGTAGATCAAATAAAATGAGAGGGACTCCTCATTGGAATTAAGTTGTAGGAGAGAGAATCTTGACATTAAAATAATCAAGAATAATGCCTATTTGAAACCCTAATTCGATTTAGGGCAAAAATGAATAAAAATAATTGAAGGGCTTTCAACCAAAATGTTTTGGGTTGATTTTGAATAAGGATGGAAGTTCCTTTAACAAGATAAGGAACGAAAATATCTTAAGTAGGTGAAATTCCACTCACCTTTTTATAAAGAAAAGTAATATCCACTCACATGTGGGATATTATATTATAAGCATTAAGGTGCTTAATTTGCTTTTCTTTAAATTGAGGATAATGAAGGAGAATTAAAGGCAAGGAAGGTGCCTCGTACCCAAGGTAGTTGAGGGGGAAGAGGTGGCCACTTTATTGGGATTAATTGGATTTTTATAAGGCATTTTCTCTCTCATCAATTTCCTTATAAAAGTGCCATTTCTAAGCCCAAACCAAGGCCTTTTTCGGATTTGCTTCTTCCCCTTGCTTGAAAAACCGACCAAGGAGCTAGGGAGGAGCAGGGAGCACGTCCCCAACCTGTGGGTAAGCCCTTGACCTTCGTTCTCCATGATTTCATGGTGGAAATCAAAAATAAATTATGGATTCCTTCTTATTTCGATCTCCTCTTCAACCCTAGCCAACTTTTGCAATCAAAAGCTTGAGGACGAGCCTAGGGGGAGTTGAAAGAGATTCATCCACCATTAATGGCGTGATATTGGAGCTTTGGAGCTCAATTGGAGGCGGGTTTTATAACTCAAACCCTTAAACATTGCTATTGCATCAATTCTCTATGCTTTGTTGATTGATTTCTTCAATTTGATACACTCTTGTTTCTTTGCTGCAATTTCCATCAAGAACGGTTGCTGTTCTTGGTTGTTTGAAGGAAGGGGATGATAACATCATACTAGATTCTTATCCAAAGAAAATTACCAAGAAAAACCGTTTTTATAGCTACTCCAAATCGTTTTAATTTGATTGGCTATGCGGTTTCAGCAAACCGTTTAAGGGCAAACGGTTTGAAACCGTTTGGGAGAAAACGGTTTCAAGACCGTTTGAGATGGTTGACCAAGAATTGACCTTTTGGGAATTTTGTTCCTAATTATGTAGGCTGATAACCCTCCAAATTTGAGGGATTAACTCCAAAGGAATCGAGAGTTGAAGGCCAATCAATTAGGCAATCAGATTGAATTATGTGCTGATTTTCAACCTGATTAACTTGACCTGGTTTAGCAAACGGTTTCAAGACCATTTGAGATGGTTGACCAAGCGTTTACCATTTGGGATTACTGTTCATAATTAGTTTTATTAATAACCCTCCAAACTTGAGGGGTTAACTCTAAAGGAATCGTGCGTTGCAGCCTAATCGATTAGGGAAACCTAATTGGATTAAGTGCTGATTTTCAATCTGATTTAATTGAACTTTTTGGGAAAACGGTCTCAATACCGTTTTAGTGCGTTGACTAAGCGTTGACCGTTTGGGATTACTGTTCATAATGATGTGATATAATGACTCACCGAATTTGAGGGATTAACTCCCAAGGAATCATGAGTTGAAGGCTATTCAATTAGGCAAACCCTAATTGAAAACAGTGCTGAAATTCCAATGAGTTAAGTTGAGATTTTGGGTTGATTAGCCCAAACGGTTTCAAGACCATTTGGGGATCACCCAAATGGTCTCACGACCGTTTGAGGATCACCCCAAGACCGTTTGGAGGTCTGGGGTCAAGTATAGTTGACCAATTTAAGGTCCAAAGGTACTAATCATATTGCAATGTAGTGCTGATCTGTTGATCAACTCGATAGACCAATCCATGATGATTGTTCACTAGAATCCAAAGGTTGGATGGGCCAAATGGTCTCAAGACCGTTTGGTGGTCACCCAAGACCGTTTGGAGGTCTAGGGTTGAGTATGGATAGGTGTTTGAAGGTCTAAAGGTACCAAGCTGTTATACAATGCAATGCTGATTTGGTGATCAATCCAATGATCCAAACCTTAATTGGATGGCTTGGATTTGAGTGATATGATGGGCAAACGGTCTCAAGACCGTATGGAGGTCATCCAAACGACCTCAAGACCGTTTGGTGGTCACCCAAGACCGTTTGGAGGTCTAGGGTTGAGTATGGTTAGGTGTTTGAAGGTCTAAAGGTACCAAGCTGTTATACAATGCAATGCTGATTTGGTGATCAATCCAATGATCCAAACCTTAATTGGATGGCTTGGATTTGAGTGATATGATGGGAAAACGGTATCAAGACCGTTTGGAGGTCATACAAACGACCTCAAGACCGTTTTTTGGTCACCCAAGACCGTTTGGAGGTCTAGGGTTGAGTATGGTTAGGTGTTTGAAGGTCTAAAGGTACCAAGCTGTTATACAATGCAATGCTGATTTGGTGATCAATCCAATGATCCAAACCTTAATTGGATGGCTTGGATTTGAGTGATATGATGGGAAAACGGTCTCAAGACCGTTTGGTGGTCATCCAAACGACCTCAAGACCGTTTGGGGTCAGGTCATACCCAATTTGGATAATGGTTCAATAGTTTCAAAGTAACCAATCTTGCATTGATGAGTGTTGTTGGATCTTCGATTCCAAACCCTAATTCAATTGAATCAAGCCCTAATTGATGACCAATTGAGAGTCAATTGAGGGTCAAATTAGTTGAAGGTTGACCTATTAAACTCAATTGAAGTATGAGCATAGGTCCAATTGATGATTGGTTCTATAAATTCAATGGTTGAAGGTCCAATGCAATCAATTGAAATACAATTAGTAGCATGATTGATGATCAACTTCAAAGCTCTAATTGGTGTTTATAAACCCTAATCCCATTGAGATCAGACCATAATTGAAGTCCCAATTGAGGGGTGAGCCATGATTCAAATGATGATTGAGTTGATGATCCAATTGGTTGAAGTTCCATTGATTAGAATTGAGTGTGGTTCAATTTGATTAATTCAATTTGATACCTCATGTTATTGAAGGTCTATTTGATCAAACCTTTTTGAAAACCTAATGTGATTAGGTGGGAGATACCTTTAATGGTACTAGTCATTAATGCATAACAAATGCATGGACCCAATACATGATGTAAACCCTAATTGAGGCTGATTCAATGTATAACCTTAATAAGAGGTTGTCTACATGTGAAATCACTAATTAGGATGTTAGTAAACCCTAGTTGAGGGTGTATCCTTGTGAAACCCTAGTGGAGGGTGTATCATTGTGAACCCTGGTTGAGGGTGTATCCTTGTGAAACCCTAGTTGAGGGTGTATCATTGCGATTGTTTATAGGCAACTTTATAATAAAATTATGCCTTAAACTAAGATAAGTCCATATCATGTGAGATAGCTGGACAATTCTAATGTGTGGCCTATGCATTATATGCTAAGGGTGAGTATTCTGTGATGGAATGTATTAAGAGGGGAAATACCTTAATACAAGATAAAGTTGGTTAACTCAAGAGGGTCTGAATTAATGGGAAATGGGAAACCCTAACCCTGGTAAGGGAATAGTGGTATTACCCTTGAATAATGATGTTATATATTGTTTTGCATGATGCTGATATGAAATTGATGTATTATCATCTGTACTAACCATGCAGGTATGATGTGATGATGAACATAGCCAGGTATGAGCTGTGACATTTTATGTATTGGCATTGTTTATTGGGCCTCATGTGCCATGCTATACCTTATTGCCTAGTATGAGGTAATAAGAGAAGTAATGGGCCTTAAGTGCCATGAGAAGATGTTTATGTAATAAGCATCATATTTACCTTGGTCAGGTGACCTGAAGGTGATAATTACCTAAAAAAGTGGTAATAATGCTCAATGATGAGCTAAGGGTTTGAATACCCAGAACCATATGATTATGGCATTGAGTTGCAAAGGAATGAAAATTCCCAGTATTGAAATGAGGGACTGAGATCCCCATGTCTTATAAAGACTGAGAAGTGATTAATGGAAATAGTACATGTTTTCTTTATAGCATTTGTCTTATTAAGTTATGTTTGGAAACTTGGCTGATGCTAAAAGAATATGATAATGTACTTAATTAATCAAATGATACCATATAATGTAGTTGCCCTGATCACAGATCCATCAGCATCAGAATTAGCTGAATGGTGAAACGAGTTTACTCGGAACGCATATTTTTGAATATGTGGGGGTAATTGGGCAATTATATCCTTATGCCCCATAGGCATTGCTACAGGCTATGTCCTATGAACGGGATTGGTTACGGACCATACCCCAATAAGAGCATGGCTACGGGCCATGACTCCACAAAATAATACCGGGCATTGGCTACGGGCCATATCCTGAAGAGAGTATATGCTATGGGCTATAACTCTAATAGCGATGTTGCCAGTATACCCTGGAAAGCTATCTAGCAGAGACACAAGATGTCCTGCATGTTATCTCGTACTGACCGAGATAGTTGAGGTCATGGTAATCCGGCTCTTCCATTGACCTATGTGTGGTACCGATGCTTTACGTAACCGTGGTCGGTTGGAGTATGAGCGGTATACCTCATCTCCTCAGGGCATAAGTGTGATTGTAAAATGTAATCAGCCGTATAGCATGTTTGCTTAAGGATTGAATACGGAGATTCATTGGCTGATGTTGCATTTCTTTGTGCATTCCTTAGTAGATAAATGTTAATTATGTTTCTTTATATTCTCTGCAAAATAGACAGATGAATTACTTATCTACCATGGGTAGATGCAATGACCTCCTTGAGAATGGAGATTATCTTATTCTATTCTATGATGAATAATTCTGCCTGATAATGTAAAAGTAACCCCTGCTCAGTTTTAATTTGATAAACTGCAATAATAATGTTTTTGGCAGAGAGTTATATCTCTCGCTGGGGCAATTTTCAATTGTCTCACCCCCGTGGGAAACATTTTTAGGTATGCATGGAAGGCAGAGCAGAAACCCTAGAACAGGGAAAGAGCAGCAGCAACAACAGGGACAACAATAAGATCTCAGGTGGAAATATTGTCTGTCTAGTCATATAGATAGTAGTCTTATGTGTCGTCTCTGTACTCTCAGGTCCTCGAAGTTTTAAATGTATCAATCTGAGTTTTGGCTTAGGGCCTCGAAGTTTTTATACTGCCTGTGTATATTTGTTAATAGGGTAGTCAATGTTGTAATCCTTGAAAAGGAATGGTACATGTTGTGTACTTGTGAACCATGATGAATTTGGAATACTTTGGTTCATGGTTAAAGAGTTTTCCCATGAATGGATCTCTTTGCAAAAAGTTTTAAATTTTCAGTGATTTTCAGTAATCCGCTACAAATAATTCGCTTCCGCATTAGTTAATCATGTTTTCGCGAGACGGTCGTTACATCTTCCATCATCTTCGTACCCATCCATCCATCAAAATAAACAAAAATAGCCAAAATAGTTCCAAACCCTAAGTTCGGAGTGGCATGCCACTTCCCTCTATATCCGCTTCTTCCATACCCCTCGCAAATAAATAGGGGCGTACCACCAAGAAAAGATGCCAAAGCACACACAAAAAGAAATGCAATGTCGAGTCGAATAGAGGAGAGATTCACACACAAAAAAAGCAATAAATGAAATTGCAAATAAATAAAAATCTTGAGTCGAATAGAGGAGAGATTTATTTCTTCCTTTCATACCTCCCTTCACTCCCTTTTCTACCTAATGGCACAATAAATTCCTCCACCACCCTAAAATACACCAGTATCAGATCAGATGCACACTTGTTGTTTTGGGGGTATATTTGGATTCTTACAAAACACTTTGACATGCTTGTTGTTGAAAAAAGCGAGGATGAAGTGATATTGGAAAGCGAACTCAGGAAAGAAGATATGGTAAGATGTGTTTAGTGGTCTCAGGAGGTTGAGATACTGAGTCACACTGAGCAGAAAGAAAACAATCATGATGTGAACATGAGGCAATTACACAAACTGAAAGTATTCATTTAGCGACTATTTCAAATTTTGTGTTACTCGAGGACGAGCAACGTTTAAGTTTGGGGTGTTTTGATGAATGCATATTCATCATTGAGTTCATTTTCCATCTTGGGTCAAATCCGATTCAATATACCAAATTTTAGTTACTAAATATCAAAATGTTCAAAATTTCCTAATTGGTTTAATTATCAAGGTTTTAACTGAGTCTATGTTGATTTTATGCAGGTCTTGATAAAGTTGAGCAATTAGCTGACACCCACCTCCATTTAACCCTATCCACCTTCAACAGAATCATCGCTACCCCTTGCTTCACTCCATCTTTATCCCCATCAACCATCATCCAAATCAAACCCTTTTGAGTGGGACCCACCTTTCTCGACCTTTGATCTACCCTCACTCATCCTTGGTATTGGCCATACGATTTTAACCATACGGTCTTGACCAATTGGTTTCATCCATATGGTCTCAAAACTGTATGGGCAGCCTCACCTCAAAAACTGTTTGGGCATCTGCCTCCCTACACTGTCAGATTATGGATCTACGGTCCTATTTCATTTGGGCAAATGGTTTCCATCTTGATCTGTCCTATCGGTCTTGATCGAGACCGTTTGATGCCACCGGTCTTCAAGACCGGTTGGGAAACCCTACCCAAGACCGCTTGGACCCCCATCTTCTTCTTCCTTCCACCCAACCCACTAACCCTAACACGCAGTAGGCATGCACACCTGCAACCTCACTCAGCCACAACCTGCACCGCCGCCCAACAACTCTTCATATCGGTACCACTCCATGCTTCTGCCCGGTCCCCTGCATGTCCTCACCACTATCATTGCAGCCACAACACACCGCCACCACCCTCAACTGCTGTTCCACCAATGTCGCTACCTCGCGACCTTATCACCACCATCATCCTCCCTGCACCAACACCTTCCTCGAGCCACCATGATGGTAAGAAACGATCACTACCTAGCAACGTATGACCGATCACAGGGCTGCGAACGGTCTTGCAGACCGATCGACACCAAACTGACAGGCTGGAGATCGCTTGCAGCCAGCGAATGAAAAACTGTTAGGAAGTATTGGCTTCCTCATCACACGACCATTTGGGCACTTAGGGATCGCGAGTAGCCGAAACCGTATGGGGGGAAATCTTAGAGACCGAATGGAGCCAAGGTGAAGATCGTTTGAGAACCACAACTACAAATCACGAGCGTCTAAGACCGATGGGGCTTAACGGTCTACGAGACTGCATGACAATGTTGGGTCCTCTTAGACCGATCAGGCAAGGATGCCTACAAACTGCAGCATGAAAACTGATTGGATGGGATCGTTTGGGCAACACCTTACTTACAGGACCGTATGGTCTTATGCTTAAAGACCATATGGTCATACTTTTGAAACCGTTCGGAGCTACTGGATAGCATACCATTTGGACGGGATCCTCATTCAAGACCGTATGAAGGCATGTATCCTAGACCGTTTGGTCGAGTATTCAAGATCGTTTGGGCAATGTCCTCCCAATTGATTGAGGCAGCAAGACCGTTTGGAGATTTTGTTGGATAAGCAAACCGTTTGGGCCACAAAGCAAAGACCGTTTGGTCAGTGTAAAGCAAGACCGTAAGGTCACTTATTCCAAACCGTTTGGAGAGAAAAGTACTAAACTGTTTGGGCATAAAGTGACCAAAACATTTAGACCAGACCGTATGGAGGACTCACACCAAAAATGTGAAGACCAGACCTGAGCCTATAAATAGGACCAGCATGGTCCTCATTTGAGGCATCGGATCTGGGACACCGCCAGGCTACCTAAAACGCTGGTCCGATCCTGCCACTTTCACTTCACCTGCCATTCCTACTACAAATCAAGGAGACTGAGAAGAGAAGGAAGGAGGAGTGAGAAAGACTTCTCGGTCTGTCTTGGCATCCCTCATTCTTCATCCAAATCTGCTCCGACATGACGTAGGAAACCACATCATCTTCACTGAGCTACGACCACCTTCTACATCATGCTCATGGTAGAATCCTCTCTTTCATATTCTTCTTGTTTCTCACATCATGAATGAGTAGTTCCTTTTTGCTGGGGTGCGGGGACTAGCCCCGCTGCCCATGCATTCATGTATTTTCATTCAACATTCCAAGGCAATGTATATAACTTTTCATTTTGCTGCTAATTCATATACTTGTTGATTACCTGCTTGCTTTCATCTTGTTCTTCTCTTTGTAGCATAAAATGTCGATTAATGAGGTAGACTCCTTGACGAGAAATCTGAGAGGGTTCCTTGAGGTCGTAAGTGTGTGACCCATGAGGGGACGAGCCATCTAACCTACGATGATGCTTCTGTGGTCTAAACATCCCTCAAGGAGAGACAAATCCTTAGTTGGATGTTGTATCTTCTTGTTAATCGTCGATGTTTGCTTGCAGACTTATTGCCTACATGCTTGTCAATTAGCACGGTTGACTCCCGAACTAGAAATAGAATGGGGTTTCTTGAGGTCGTAAGTGTATGATCCGTGAGGGGACGAGCCATCTAGCCCACGGTGACGCTTATGTGGTCTAAACATCCCTCAGAGAGGGCCACAACCTTAGTTGGATGTTGTATCTTCAGAAGCGTAAGTGCATGATCTAGATGGTGACGAGAAATTGGATGCCTAAGGGGATGCTTACGCGGGCCTAAACATCCCTCTGGGAGGGTTCGTAGTAGTTCCATTTGGATAGTTAGATGCTTGCCTGGATGTTATGTGTTTGGATGTGTTTGCATGTGCAGTGGTGGTGAAACCTGATACCATCCCTGCGATTCCATATCATTTAATCTAAAACAAACTTTCATTCTGCTTGTTTACTTTCCTGCAATTAGTTTAATTAACCTCAACCAAATCAATAGTTCTAAATATTATTCTCAGTTGAGATAGATTCAACTGAAAAAGATTCTTAAAAATTTTGTCCTTTGGGATTCGATCCTTAAATATACTGCGATAAGACTCGTCCACTTGCAGGTGGTATTATTGCACAAGGTTTTGGTAAAAGCTCAGGGATTCCAACCCTGAGTGAATTTGTTAGTGCGATATTTGCCACATCAATATCCTGGCCACTTGATAAGAAAAACTGAGAAATGCATGGCCATGCACATGTGAGTCAATATGAGATATTGAGCTTACATATATCTAGACAGTCTGCTCTAGTTCAAGGAACATGAATTAAATGATTGAAGGGGATGATGATTCCATGCCTCAAGTTCAATACCAGATATCTTTGACAAAGGAACTAAAAAAACAATGCAACACCAAGCACATATTTTAGGTTGAAGTTGTTCTCCAACATTCCATTTACTCCGATAGCAATGATGCATGACTAGGCACCACTCTTTGCTTGTAATGTCATAATTGGTTATGGACATTCACTGCCAATGTAATATGGGACCTATAGGGCCACACACATAGGATACGCCTAGAATAGGAGTTTAATCACGAATGATAATTGAACTAATTACTAAAGTATTTAGGTATTCAATTTAAACATCAATTGACTAATTGGACTCCCAACCGACTGCTTCTATTATTGAACCGACTAGTTGCAATGTTAGGTTGATTGGATATTGCATTGGCTGAATTTTGGAAAAAATGGGGCGCAGACTGATAGCTTCACTAAGTGAACTGATCGGTTCATGGTTTCTTGATTATCATCTCATGATACGAGATAACCGATTTGTGGATCCATTCAATCGCATCAAGGATTAGTGCTTTGATGTGGCTTTTGAATGCACTAACAAATTCACTCGGTATTTATATCCCCGAGCTTTTACCAAAACCAAGTGCAACAATACCACCCGCAAGCGGACAGGTCTTATCGCAGTATAGTTGAGGATCGAACCCAAAGGACAACGTTTTTAAGAATCTTTGTCAGTTAGATCTAGTTCAAGTAAAACTAATATTTAGAACAATTGGTTGATTTGGGTTTGATTAAACTAATTGCAAGAAAGTAAATGTGGAATAAAAGGTGGGTTTAGATCAAAGATATGGAATCGCTGGGATGGTACCGGGTTTGACCACCGCCACACACACAAACACACTCCTTTGCAAACATTCCAGGCAAGATACAACACTTCAAGTAGAGCTGCTGCAGAACCCCCCATACGGGCGTCAGGTCCGCGTAAGCATCACCATAGGCAGCCGATTTCTCATCGCCATCCGGATCACGTGTCTTACGGCTCTGAAGATACAACATCCAACTAAGGCTGTGAACCCCCCATATGGGCGTCAGGCGCACAGAAGCATCACCGAAGGCTAGATGGCTCGTCCCCTTGCGGATCATACACTTACGACCTCAAGGAATCCCATCGGAAGTTCTCGTCAGGGAGTCAACCGCGTCAACCGTTAAGCAAATAAGCGATAATAGTACGTGTAAACATCGACGAAAAGCACGAAGATACAAAATACAACTAAGGCTGTGAACCCCCCATACGGGCGTCAGGCGCACAAAAGTGTCACCGAAGGCTAGATGGCTCATCCCCTCGCAGATCATACACTTACGGCCTCAAGGAATCCCATCGGAAGTTCTCGTCAAGGAGTCTAACATGCTAAACGACATTCATACCCATGTATTGAAGTTCTCGCAACATAGGGAGCACAAAGATGGAAACAAGCACATAACCAACCTACAAGCTTAACGATAAACGATAAAATGAAGAGTTATATACATTGCCATGGAAAGCTTAACAAAAGAACATGGTTTGCATGGGCAGCGGGGCTAGTCCCCGCACTCCAGCGAAAGAGGACTACTCGCTCATGATGCGAGATACAAGAAGGGTAGGAGAGAAAGATAGATCCGCCATGAGCTCGATGCAGAGGGTAGACACAGCCCGGTGAAGAAGATGCGCTCCTTGTTCCGTCTTCTCTCTCTTCTTGGCCTCCTTGGACGCAACACCATCAGTAGGTGGAGTGGAACTTGATCGGGGTGGTGCTCTGGCAGCCTGTCGGCGTCTGGAACTGATCCCCTCAAATGGGGACCCTGGGGGTCTATTTATAGATTCAGGTCTGACCCCAAACGGTTTGGAGACCGTTTGGGCGCCAAACGGTCTTGAGACCGTTTGGGAACCAAACGGTTTGGAGACCGTTTGGGCACCAAACGGTTTGCTCTGATCGGTCCTGGCCTTGGCGTGGTAGTGCGGCTTTAGTTCTTCAATCGATCCTTGTACTTGCATCGAACGGTCTTGGGACCGCGCGGGACCAAACGGTCTTGAGACCGCATGGGACCAAATGGTCTTGAGACCGAATGGGACCAAACGGTCTTGAGACCGAATGGGACCAAACGGTCTTGAGACCGAATGGGACCAAACGGTCTTGGGACCGCATGGGACCAAACGGTCTTGGGACCGCATGGGACCAAACGGTCTTGGGACCGCATGGGACCAAACGGTCTTGAGACCGAATGGGACCAAACGGTCTTGAGACCGAATGGGACCAAACGGTCTTGAGACCGAATGGGACCAAACGGTCTTGAGACCGAATGGGACCAAACGGTCTTGAGACCGAATGGGACCAAACGGTCTTGAGACCGAATGGGACCAAATGGTCTTGGGACCGCATGGGACCAAACGGTCTTGGGACCGCATGGGACCAAACGGTCTTGAGACCGAATGGAACCAAACGGTCTTGAGACCGAATGGGACCAAACGGTCTTGAGACCGAATGAGACCAAACGGTCTTGAGACCGAATGGGACCAAACGGTCTTGAGACCGCATGGCTTTCTTTGGCAACCGGTTTCATCTTGTTCTTCATGTATTCCAGCAAACGGTCTTGGGACCGCATGGACCCAAATGGTCTTGAGACCGTATGCGTGGAGTTGCTTGATTTTCCTGCATTAAATGAAAGAAATTTAGTTAAAATCCTGATTATTGAATCAACTATGAAGTATTGTGCATTATGATTTATATTAGGGTAACAAGGTGTGGAAAAGAGATGAAATTGTTCCAAAAAGGTAATTGAAATCCATGATGAGTATGCACTCATCAAAACACCCCGAACTTAAATCGTTGCTCATCCTCGAGTAACATAAAGTTTGAAACTGTTGCCTAATGAAATACTTTCGATCCGTGTGATTTCTTCATCTTCACATCAAAAATGTTTTCTTTCTGCTCAGTATGAATGAGTACCATAACTTCCTGGGATCACAAAACACGTCTTTTCATAGCTTCGTTTCTGAGTTCGTTTCCCAACAACGCTTCCTCCCCATTTTTTTCAACACCAAGCATGTCCAACAGTTTTGTAGGAGTTCTGAGATACCCATAGAATCAACAAGTATGCATTCGATCTGACACTGGTGTAGTTCAGGATGGTGGGGCATGTATTGTGCCCTTAGGTAGAAAAAGGAATGAAAGGTGGTATGGAAAGAAGAAGTAAATCTCTCCTCTATTCGACTCGAGATTTTTATTTGTTTTGCAATTTCATTTATTGCATATTTTTTTTGTGTGCGCTGAGGCATCTTTTATTGCAGATCTCTCCTCTATTCGACTCGAGATTGCATTTCTTTTTTGTGTGCACCTTGACATCTTTTATTGCAGATCTCTCCTCTATTCGACTCGAGATCGCATTTTTGGTGGTACGCCCCTATTCATTGCGAGGGGTATGGAAGAAGCAGATAAGGGGAAGAGGCGTGCCACCCCGAACTTAGGGTTTGGCACAAGTTTGGCTATTTTGGTGGTATTGAGGTATGGAGGGATACGAAGATGATAGAAGAAGTGTAGAAGAGAGTTCAGATCAAAATGCAACTTGATTTACAATTCAAAATCGGGTTATTCTCTTTGTCATACTCTGCTCAAGTAATGACTTGATGCGGATCCGGTGGGGATTCTGAGCCATTGTTCTACTAGTCAGTTAGGAAGCACGACGTGTTTGATCCCTATCAGTTTGACAGATACTTATCATTATGTAAAAAGTATTATGATGTTAGGAATCATAAGCTTCACAGGATGGTTTCAGGTAAAAGGCAAGTTTCAAAAGTCAGTCCTATTGAGGATTCGCTTCGAATAAGGAGGATGTTATGATAGAAGATGCATAGCAAAAAAGTTAGTTACATTTTTATCGACAAGAGTCAAAATTTCATCAGGTATCTATTCAAAAGTTTGAAAAATTTTATGATAAAGACAACTTATATGAAAGAGGGTGTTTATGGAAGTGAAGTACGTACCACCCACCCTCCACCCCGAACTTAGAGATTTGTTCGTCCTCGAGCAAACCCTAAATTCAAGATGGAGGGGAAAGGAGACACCAGGTATGACTGCCAAGAATGATTTCGTTCTGGTCAGCGCCACTCCGATCTCGTGTCCTGTAGAAAAAACTTTCTCATAAGGCAAATTTTATTTAAGTAAAATTTAACTATAAGGTAAAAACAAAACTTGGAAAGGAAAAGTAAAATAGATTTATTGATCGGGTTGCCTCCCGACAAGCGCCTTTGTTTTATGTCGTTGGCTCGACAGAATCCTTCAGCCTCAAGTTGGGTCCTTTGGATCGGTGAGTTCAAGCACTGATTTGGTTCCCATGTCTATTGTGGTGAAGTATCTCTTCAAGCAGTGCCCATTGGTTATGAATTCTCCTGACTCTTTACTCCATAAAGAGAAGGTACCATGAGGAGAGATGCTTTTGACGATGTATGGTCCAGACCAGCGTGAGCGGAGTTTCCCTGGGAATATCCTTAATCTTGAGTTGAAAACTAGAACTTGATCTCCCACTTGTATGTCTTTTCTTTTCAGATGTCCATCGTGCCAGAGTTTCGTATGTTCTTTGTAGATTCGTGCATTCTCGTAAGCTGTCATTCTAAGTTCATCCAACTCGTTGAGTTGCAGAATCCTGGCTTGCCTTGCTTCTTTCATATCGAAGTTCAATTGTTTAATTGCCCACCATGCCTTATGTTCTAGTTCGACTGGCAGGTGGCAAGCTTTTCCATATATCAATCTAAAAGGTGTAGTACCGAGGGGAGTTTTATAAGCGGTCCGATAGGCCCATAAGGTGTCGTTGATTTTTGTTGACCAGTCTTTACGATTGCGTCTGACGGTTTTCTCAAGGATAGCCTTTAGTTGTCGGTTAGAGACCTCTACCTGTCCACTGGTTTGTGGATGGTAAGGTGAAGCCACCTTGTGCGAGACACTATATTTTCGTAGAAGAGCTTCAAAGCTTCGTTCAATGAAGTGGGATCCTCCATCAGATATCACGGTTCTCGGTACTCCAAACCGTGGGAAGATGATATCTTTAAATAGTTTGATGACTGGTTTTGAATCACTAGTGACGATTGGTATAGCTTCAACCCATTTGGAGACGTAGTCTACCGCCACTAGGATGTAAGAGAATCCATTAGACGAGGGGAATGGCCCCATATAGTCCACTCCCCAGACGTCGAATACCTCGACTTCTTGCCATAGATTTAGTGGCATCTCATCTCTTTTGATTATATTGCCAGATCTTTGACATCTATCACAGGATAGGACAAAATCGTAAGAGTCCTTGGATAAAGTTGGCCAGAAAAATCCGCATTGCAAAACCTTTAAGGCAGTCTTTTTGGAGCTCATGTGTCCACCCACAGGTCCCGAGTGGCATTGTTCCAGAATAGATTGAGTTTCTTCTTCGGCGATACAACGTCTATACAGACCATCAGCGCAAAGTTTAAAAAGATATGGTTCATCCCAATGGTAACGCTTCACATCATGCATAAACTTCTTCAAAGTGTTCCCGGTGTACTGGGGATGGATGACTCCCGCGACAAGGTAGTTTACGAAGTC
This sequence comes from Alisma plantago-aquatica, assembly GCA_963693085.1. Classification (NCBI taxonomy): domain Eukaryota; kingdom Viridiplantae; phylum Streptophyta; class Magnoliopsida; order Alismatales; family Alismataceae; genus Alisma; species Alisma plantago-aquatica. The sequence continues at coordinate 786,048,358 of OY856412.1, read as the reverse complement.
AGAATACCATGGCACTACTTCTGAGACGCTCATAAGCTGATCATCCGGTAGGGAGTCATTTATCGGGATCCCCTCGGCATCCAAAGTGTGAATGCGATTGAGGTGATCTGCAACAACATTTTCCGTCCCCTTTTTATCTCTTATTTCCAGGTCAAATTCTTGTAGAAGGAGTATCCATCTGATCAGCCGTGGCTTAGCATCCTTCTTTGCCATAAGGTAACGGATAGCAGCATGGTCTGTATAAACGATTACCTTCGAACCAGTAAGGTAGGATCTGAATTTATCGAAGGCATAGATGACTGCTAAAAGTTCCTTTTCAGTAGTAGCATAATTCCTTTGAGCTTCGTCGAGGATTTTCGACGCATAATAGATCACATAATGTTTCTTCTCTATGCATTGTCCTAAGACCGCACCCACCGCGTAATCACTGGCATCACACATAATTTCAAAGGGGTGGTCCCAATTAGGAGCTCTAATGATGGGGGTAGTTGTAAGGGCCTTCTTCAGCTTATCAAAACTTTTGACGCATTCTTCATTGAAATTGAAATCAGCATCTTTTAGAAGTAGATTGGTCATCGGCTTTGTTATCTTGGAAAAATCTCGTCTAAACCTTCTATAAAATCCAGCGTGACCAAGGAAAGCGCGAACTTCTTTTATATTTGTGGGAATTGCCAATTTAGATATGACTTCTATCTTGGCTTTATCAACTTCTATTCCTCTGTTGCTAACCTTGTGGCCCAAGACAATGCCTTCCTTTACCATAAAATGACATTTCTCCCAATTTAGCACCAGATGTGCTTCTTCACAGCGTTTGAGGACCATGGAGAGATGCTTAAGACAGGAATCAAAGGAGTCCCCATATACAGAAAAATCATCCATGAAGACCTCCATAACAGTTTCAGTAAGCCCCACAAAGATGGCAGTCATGCAACGTTGAAAAGTCGCGGGGGCATTACACAAGCCAAATGGCATCCTTTTAAAAGCATATGTCCCGAAGGGACAAGTGAAAGTCATTTTTTCTTGATCATCTGGATGTATGGGAATCTGATAGAATCCGGAGTAACCGTCCAGGTAACAGAAATATTTTTGATGGGCCAATCTTTCTAAAACTTGATCGAGGAAGGGCATAGGAAAATGATCCTTTCGAGTGGCCTTGTTCAGTTTCCTATAATCAATACACATCCGCCACCCAGTGACTGTTCGAGTGGGGATGAGCTCATTGTTTTCATTTCTTATAACGGTAGTCCCTCCTTTCTTGGGTACCACATGAACTGGGCTCACCCATGGTGAGTCCGATATTGGGTATATTATTCCAGCTGTAAGAAGTTTGATGATCTCGCGACGGACCACTTCCTTCATATTCGGGTTCAAATTTCATTGATGCTCGATGGTTGGCTTATGGTCTTCCATCATGGGGATTCTGTGCATGCAAAAGGCTTGACTGACCCCCGTGAGGTCACTCATCTTATAGCCTATGGCTTTCTTGCTCTCCCTTAACGTTTCCAGAAGTTTCTTTTCTTGTTCGGTTGATAGATCAGCGTTTATGATGACTGGACAAGCTTTGAGATTGTCTAAAAACATATACTTCAGCCCTTCAGGTAGGGGCTTCATTTCGGGAGATTCTGGTTTTTCACTGATTCCTTCTGGAGTTCCGGTAGTCTTTAATTCTTCGTAAGTAGCTTTAGCATTTTCTTTAGCAGAGTTGGGAGATCCGATGCAATCCTTAGCTTGTTGGTCAATGTGTTCATCATTAAAAAGGTCGTGTAGAGAAGTTTCCAAGGGATCGCATGACTCGTAGTATTCTTGGGTCAGTTGTGACATTTTCTCAACACAATCAATCAGATATACTTCTTCCTGTATACTTGGTCTTCTCATGCTTTCAAAAACTTTGAACTCCAGAGTTTCTTTTCCTAACCTGAGCAGTAAGGTTCCTGCTTCAACATCAATAAGGGCTCTAGCAGTGGCGAGGAACGGACGGCCGAAGATAAGAGGATATCTTGTGTCTTCTTTTATGTCCATGATGATAAAATCACATGGAACATACGCGTCCTTGCCTACCTTGACCGGGATGTCTTCGAGAATTCCTAGCGGTCTTTTTATCGAATTGTCCGCAAGTTGAATGATCATAGCAGTTGGAAGCAGTTCTGCGAACCCTAATCTCTTGCATAGACTGAACGACATAATAGAGATACTTGCGCCAAGATCTGCCAATCCTTTCTTGCATGATGAGTCACCAATGTGACATGAGATTCCAAAGGATCCTGGATCTTTTTGTTTCTTTGGAATCTTACTTAGTATGATATCTGACGTGGTTGTAGCCAGTTTTACAGTTTCACACTCTTCAGTGATGTACTTCTTGGTGAGAAGCGACTTTAGATACTTGGTCGAGGCTGGTATCTCATTAAGAGCATCTAAGAATGGTATATCAACATGGAGTTTCTTCATAGCCTCTTTAAATTTGATGAATCTAGTATCAAGCTTGGTTTTCCTCAGACGAGATGGGAAGGGTATACGAGGCTTATACACAGGAATATCCGTATATGGTGTTTCATCTTCTTTATCAATAGATTTTTCAGGCACTTCTTTGTCAGCCTTATCTTCCATTGGTTGTGATTCTGGAGTTGTCGAGTTCTGGACTGTCTTAGGTTCTTCTTTGTCAGCAATAACTACAGGTGTCTTTACTGGGGGATTCGAATAATCTTTCCCCGATCCGGTGTTGATGACTTTCAACTGTTTAGGATGTTTCGGATTGTTTTCAGGTTGACCCGCAAAGGCTCCAGATGGCGGCTTTATCCTAGCAGCAAGTTGAGCTAGTTGCGTTTCAATAGCCTTTTGTTGGGCTTGTTGGTTGGCTATCATCGTTTGTTGTGCTTGCAACAATTTTTCAAGGGTAGATAGCTTGTCATCAGAAGGGATGGATCCTGTTTGACCTTGCTGTTGGTTCAGGTTTTGATATTGAGAGTTGTTCTGATAATTATTGTAATTCCTGTTCTGAAAGTTTCCTTTGAAGTTTCCTTGATTCCCAAAGTTTGGTTGCTGGTTAAACTGATACCCAGATGGGCCCCTCGGTTGATTGTTTGGACCAAATTGATGTGAGTTCATAGCTCCTGAAGGGTTTCTATATTGGAAGCCTGGGTGATTCCTTTTTTGATTTGGATTGTAATAGTTCTGCCCAGGGATGGTGTTAATAGCATTAAGATTCTCCATCTGGAAATTATCTCCTTGTCCACAGGCACTGCTTAAAACAACATCGTAGAGAACATTGCATGACAATGTTGAATGATCAGTGCCTTTGCATGCTTCACAAAACAAAGAAGTCGTCTTGACCTGTTCTGGTTGCCTGGCGGGAGAATGTCCTCTTCCAATTGCAGCAAGGGATGATTCTATGTGATCTTGCTTTGCAACTAAGACCTTCAAAGTTTCAGCTATAGATTTGTATTCTGGGACTGCTTCAGCCATAGCTACCTTTAAGACTCCTTTACCAACAGATCTGCCCCAATTGGCTTGATTTTCTGCTACCAGGGTGACTACTCTCCATGCACTGTCGTAACTTTTCCGCATGAAGTTCCCTCCAGAGGAGGAGTCAAGGAACATCTTTACGTCATCCTCCACACCCCTGTAGAATATCTCTATCAACTGGTTCTTAGGAATTCCATGGTGTGGGCATTTGCGTAGGAGCTCCTTGTACCTATCCCAAGCTTCGGTAAGGGTTTCTCCTGGGACTTGAGTGAAATTTGTGATTCGTCCCCTGATTTCGTATGTAAGAGATGGGGGGTAGAACTTTTCCAGAAAAGCATTTTGGAGCTGCTCCCAGGTGGTGATGGGTACTTCACTTTGCAGTGAATTGTACCAACTGATGGCCCTATCGGCAAGAGAGTACTTGAAAAGACGGAGTCGTATGGCATCATCAATGACTCCATTTTGCTTCGTCATAGCACAAAGGTCGATGAATCTGAGAAGATGACCTTGGCTGTCTTCAGCTTGTTTGCCGTAGAAGGGGTTGTTTTGAAGCAAAGTTATCCAATGTGCTCTAATCTCAAAATTGGCAGCTTCGATGGGAGGAGGCTGCACCAGATGATAGACATTTGCAGCCCTTGGGATAGAGAACTCTCTAAGATCTTTCTGAAGTTCTGCTGCTTGTGCTGCAAAGATCTCCTGTTGAACGGCAACTCTAGCTTCTTGCATGAGCCTCTCTCTCTTCGCATTGATGGCTTGAGCCACTCTTCGGGCTACTTCTTCCTCTTGCGCCATTCTTGCCTGATTTTCCCTGATCTGACGATGGAAGGTTCTATCTATTTCAGGATCGAAGCTCGCTGTGAGTCCGAGACTGTCTGTTCAGTGCATGCACTATGCGTCGGAGAGCACCTGAAAATTAGGAGGATCTGAGAATGAGATTCACAAGTAGAATAAGATCAAGTAGATAAGCGATAGTTTCAAAAGAGAAAAACAAAATCCTAGATTAGTCTTAAAAGAACTGGATTAGACTGACTGATTCTGTTGTCCCCGGCAACAGCGCCAGAATTTGATGTGGCTTTTGAATGCACTAACAAATTCACTCGGGATTTATATCCCCGAGCTTTTACCAAAACCAAGTGCAACAATACCACCCGCAAGCGGACGGGTCTTATCGCAGTATAGTTGAGGATCGAACCCAAAGGACAACGTTTATAAGAATCTTTGTCAGTTAGATCTAGTTCAAGTAAAATTAATATTTAGAACAATTGGTTGATTTGGGTTTGATTAAACTAATTGCAAGAAAGTAAATGCAGAATAAAAGGTGGGTTTAGATCAAAGATATGGAATCGCTGGGATGGTACCGGGTTTGACCACCGCCACACACACAAACACACTCCTTTGCAAACATTCCAGGCAAGATACAACACTTCAAGTAGAGCTACTGCAGAACCCCGCATACGGGCGTCAAGTCCGCGTAAGCATCACCATAGGCAGCCGATTTCTCATCGCCATACGGATCACGTGTCTTACGGCTCTGAAGATACAACATCCAACTAAGGCTGTGAACCCCCCATACGGGCGTCAGGCGCACAGAAGCATCACCGAAGGCTAGATGGCTCGTCCCCTCGCGGATCATACACTTACGACCTCAAGGAATCCCATCGGAAGTTCTCGTCAGGGAGTCAACTGCATCAACTGTTAAGAAAATAAGCGATAATAGTACGTGTAAACATCGACGAAAAGCACAAAGATACAAAATCCAACTAAGGCTGTGAACCCCCCATACGGGCGTCAGGCGCACAGAAGTGTCACCGAAGGCTAGATGGCTCGTCCCCTCGCAGATCATACACTTACGGCCTCAAGGAATCCCATCGGAAGTTCTTGTCAAGGAGTCTAACATGCTAAACGACATTCATACCCATGTATTGAAGTTCTCGCAACATAGGGAGCACAAAAATGGAAACAAGCACATAACCAACCTACAAGCTTAACGATAAACGACAAAATGAAGAGTTATATACATTGCCATGGAAAGCTTAACAAAAGAACATGGTTTGCATGGGCAGCGGGGCTAGTCCCCGCACCCCAGCGAAAGAGGACTACTCGCTCATGATGCGAGATACAAGAAGGGTAGGAGAGAAAGATAGATCCGCCATGAGCTCGGTGCAGAGGGTAGACGTAGCCCGGTGAAGAAGATGCGCTCCTTGTTCCGTCTTCTCTCTCTTCTTGGCCTCCTTGGACGCAACACCAGCAGTAGGTGGAGTGGAACTTGATCGGGGTGGTGCTCTGGCAGCCTGTCGGCGTCCGGAACCGATCCCCTCAAATGGGGACCCTGGGGGTCTATTTATAGATTCAGGTCTGACCCAAACGGTTTGGAGACCGTTTGGGCGCCAAACGGTTTGGAGACCGTTTGGGCACCAAACGGTTTGGAGACCGTTTGGGCACCAAACGGTTTGCTCTGATCGGTCCTGGCCTTGGCATGGTCGCGCGGCTTTAGTTCTTCAATCGATCCTTGTGCTTGCATCAAACGGTCTTGGGACCGCGCGGGACCAAACGGTCTTGAGACCGCATGGGACCAAACGGTCTTGAGACCGAATGGGACCAAACGGTCTTGAGACCGAATGGGACCAAACGGTCTTGGGACCGCATGGGACCAAACGGTCTTGGGACCGCATGGGACCAAACGATCTTGAGACCAAATGGGACGAAACGGTCTTGAGACCGAATGGGACCAAACGGTCTTGAGACCGAATGGGACCAAGCGGTCTTGAGACCGAATGGGACCAAACGGTCTTGAGACCGAATGGGACCAAACGGTCTTGGGACCGCATGGGACCAAACAGTCTTGGGACCGCATGGGACCAAACGGTCTTGAGACCGAATGGAACCAAACGGTCTTGAGACCGAATGGGACCAAACGGTCTTGAGACCGAATGGGACCAAATGGTCTTGAGACCGAATGGGACCAAACGGTCTTGAGACCGCATGGCTTTCTTTGGCAACCGGTTTCGTCTTGTTCTTCGTGTATTCCAGCAAACGGTCTTGGGACCGCATGGACCCAAACGGTCTTGAGACCGTATGCGTGGAGTTGCTTGATTTTCCTGCATTAAATGAAAGAAATTTAGTTAAAATCCTGATTATTGAATCAACTAAGAAGTATTGTGCATTATGATTTATATTAGGGTAACAAGGTGTGGAAAAGAGATGAAATTGTTCCAAAAAGGTAATTGAAATCCATGATGAGTATGCACTCATCATGCTTACATCATGTCATACATTAATTGGATTAGAATTTCCAATACATATGTGATTGGGAAACATGATGAAGTGACCGGTTCTCTTGGTGAACCGATCATCACACATGGCAACCGACCAATTCACCCACCAACTGAACGTTTTTCCTATTACAAGTTGTGAATTTTCATAAGATTCTGGTCCCTTCCACTCCCACATAGTTTGGGAACCCTGATACTAACCATCCTATAAATAGAGGGGTATTGGGGCCTCTCAGATACATCAATTGCCTCTGAAAATTGTTTGTATTCTCTGGTTGTGGTAACCAAGAGAACCTGAGAAAGTCCTACCCGATAAAGGAAGAAATATCAAGGGAGAACAATTGTGGGAGAGCAAGTTGGTGACTAGTACACCAACAAGAGTGAAAACTCCTTACTATCTATTCTAATAGAACAACAAGAGTTATACGTAGTTTTTGTGGACTTCTCTGGAGGCGTGGATCTTTTCCCACTAGGAGGACAACGTCAACTTGTTGTCCATGGTGATCACCAAGAGGCCAATGTGAACAGTGTTTGAGTGCAACCAGAAGACATGGCACACAACACGATAAGGAGATTGTCACTGAACTTGCTCCAGGATCAGGTATATCCTCTAATACATCCTTCCCATTGCATAGTTATTGATGCAATCTGTTGGTTTAATGGGAAATAAGGTAGTAATTTTTTGTTTCCACTTCGTATTTGGTCTCCTTATTTTCCTACATTGGTATCAGAGCTATGTCAATCTACTATGTTTTGGGATAATCGATATGATCAGATTTTTAGTTTTCAATGTCTATTTATTGCATACAATGCATATACCTATATTGATTAATGTGCATATCTGATTAAATGCCACATAAGATCCAAAATTTATCTATCTATCTATCTATCTATCTATCTATCTATCTATCTATCTATCTATCTATCTATCTATCTATCTATCTATCTATCTATATATCTATCTATCTATCTATCTATCTATCTATATATATATATATATATATATAAATATAAATATAAATTACATGATATAATTCACACATGTCGCCCTAAATGAGAGTTTTGATGCTGAATGTGAAACATGGTTATGGCCAATAAACCTATATATCTATTAATGGTTGTGTGGTTGGTTTTATCTCAGTTTGCATACCTACCTCTACCTAATCTTCCAATTATAAAAGTATTATTCTCTCCTACCTTTGATCCCCTCCAATGCAACTCAAGGTTTCTCTATAATCATGTAATATTAGGATAGTTTAGTTTCTTGTTACAATGACAGAGAGAAGCTGACCAACTGAAGGACCGTGAAGGACCAATCGACTGTAGGCCCAATCGATCAATTTGGAGGACCCAGGAGATGGTGGACCAGAGACCAGACGACCAGGGAGATGATCAATTGACCATCTAAGAGGCGAGCCAACTGGTTCAATGGTTAAACCGATCAACCCTGATTGACAAGCACAAATATTCACCAACAATAGGTTACTAGATGATATCTAGACCTAGGTGGTGGTAATTCCTTGTACCTCCAAGGAATTATAGTAGAATGGACATAACATCCCTTATGTGTATTGCATGTTTATGAACCAGGATATATCATGTATATGATACATACTATATATATGTGGTGATTGAATAATATAAATGTATTTATAAATACAAAATACCTCAATAACACATTAAATCTTAGAAGTTTTCCACAAGAAACACACATGAAAAGCTTGATTGACCAAGCGTAGGTTACACCAAAGCATGGTGCACAACCCATCTTGTGGAAGTGTGATGGTAGATATGTAGGTTCCTCTAAAGTAGGGTGCATATTCTATCATGTTGGCTTTTGGGTCAGGCTTAACATGGTGTACTTAATGAGATTAAGAACCTATAGGCATGTAAATGATTTTGGCAAAGAGTTGTGCATACCATGTATCCTATAATTGCATAAGATGCAATTGGCAAAAAGTTTCCAACCTTAATAATTGATTATGGACGCTGACGTTGGTTGGGTAGTATTTGGGATCTTGGCTTACTAGAAGGTTGTACGCTACAATCTTTTGAATTGATATGTGAGTGTGATCAATTTGAATAAAATAGTGGGGCGATAATTAATTAAAGACCTAATTAAATATTGCCAAATTTTGAAATAAAATCAAATCAAATCAAAATGGTTTTGTCAAAATGCAAAATTTTCTTATAGAATCAAATGACAATCAAATCATCATTGTGATTGGTCCTTAGCAAGGATAGATTTAATGGGACAAATTTCCATGATTGGTTTTGGACTTTGAGAAGAGTTCTCAATGAAGAGCACCAACTCTATGTCCTGAAAACACCAGTGCCAGAAATCCCTGCTCCTGATGTGCCTAGGGTCGAAGTGGATGCTTACTAGAAGCATACCAATAATGCATTGGATATAGAGCACCTTATGCTAAGCTGCATGAAATATGAGTTGCATGAGCAGTGTGAAGACATGGGAATACTTGAGATGGTAACACATCTTAAGAACATGAACCATAAGAACACAAATTCAAAAAATTAAAATATCTGAAAGGCACTCTTTGTGTGTAGGATTACATAGGGAGACTCAGTAGAGACCCATGCTGTCAATATGATTAGGTATGTGAAACATCGAGAAGAACTGAGATTCTCTTTGGGCCAATAGTTCGTCACAAATATGATTATGCAATCATTTCCTGAACCAAATAACCACTTTATTGAGTGTTACCACTTGAATAATATGGCCAGACCGATGTCAAATTTTCTTGGTATGGTGATTAATGCTGAAGAAATAATAAAGAAGGAAAAATCCATGATGGTGATTAGCATAGTTGAATCCAAGGATGAGAGCAAGTCCATGAAGAGTTTTGAGGCTGAGCCCAAATCAAGATCTTCAAGACCCAAGATAAGGAAAAAGAAAAGTACAAGAGGAGTATATCCTTTGCACTTTAAGGCATTAAGGAAGAAGAAGATGGGGATGATGACCTCCACTTCAGGTATATATGTTATTGAGATAAACTTATCTACTTCCTCATCATGGGTACTAGATACCGGATGTGGATCTCCATATGCTCAAATATGCAAGATCTAAAAAGAAACATGCCTTTAGGAAAGGGCGAGGTTGAACTGCGAGTCACAAATGGAGCAAGTGTTGCTTCCACTACATTTGGAACCTATAATTTCTCTCTGCCCATAGGGCTTGTAGTAGATTTAGTGAACTACTATTACATACCTACAGTAATAGAAACATCATTTTTGTATCTTGAATGGACAAGAATGCATATGAATTTCATATTAATAATGGTCGATGTTCTATTTCAAAAGATGGGATCTTTGATGTCAATGCTCCAATGTCTTATGGTCTTTATTTTCTCGATCTAAAGATAGATATTTATAAATTAAATATTAAAAGACTAAAACTCAACACCTCAAACAAAAAATATCTTTAGCATTGTCATCTAAGGCACATAAATAAGAATTGCATATCTAGACTCCATAAAGATGGTTATCTGGACTCTTTTGGTTTCAAATCAATAGAGAAACGTGAATCATGTTTGTTGGGAAATATGACCAAAACACCTTTCACTAGTAACAATGAAAGGGCCAGTGATCTATTAAGACTCATACATAATGATGTATCTGTCCCTTTTAGAACAACTTCTACAGGTGGTTATCCGTACTTTTTACCTTCACTTATGACCAGTAGGTATGGTTATGTTTACTTGATGAAACATGAGTCAGAAACTCTTGAAAAGTTCAAGTAGTTTATGAATGAAGTACATAACCAACTTGGGAAAAGTATTAAGGCACTTCATTCTGAACAAGATGGAGAATACTTAAGCCAAGAGTTTGAGGACCTTTTGTGAGCCCGTGGTATTGTTCACAGTGGACTCCACCTGGACTTCACCTGGAACACCTTAGAATAATGGTGTATCAAAAAGAAGGAATCACACATTGCTGGATATGGTGCATTCAATGATGAGTTTAGCTAAAATCCTGAATACCTTCTAGGGTTATTATCTAGAAACCACCGTGTTGATAGTAAACTAAGTACCATCTAAATCGGTTCAAAAGATACCATAAGAGATATGTACTAGGAAGTGTCCCAAAGTGTCTTTTATGAAGATTTGGGGATGTGAAGCTTATGTGAGGAAAATGTTTCCTGAAAAGTTTGTCTCTAAATCTAATAAATGTTATTTTGTTTTATATACTAAAGAGACCAGAGGATATTACTTTTATTCCCTATCTAACAACAAATTGTTTGTTGCTAGAGATGCTGGATTCCTAGAAAATGAGTTTATTTCCAAAGGAATCAGGGGGAGGAAGGTAGAACTCAAAGAGATTTAAGATCAACAAGAAAGCATTGAACCAATAGATGAACAACAGGAACTAAGAGAATCACAAAATGTTGCGGAATATCAAATTTCTCAAGTAGTACAAGAACCACATAGATCTAGTAGGACATGCCTTGAACCTAAAAGATTTTGATATCTTGTGACTCAGGAAGGTGGTGAGTTGGTCAAAGATGATGAGATAAAAACCTATCTAGAAGATACTAAGGGACCAGAGTCTAAGAAATGGCTTGAGGCCATGAGATCTGAGACGGAATCGATGTAAATCGATAAGGTGTGGACCTTGGTGGATCCACCTAAAGGGGTAAAACCCATATGGTGCAAGTAGGCCTTCAAGAAGAAGACCGACATCGATGGTAAAGTAAAAACCTATAAGGGAAGATTTATTGCATATGGTTTTAAACATGTTTGAGGTGTTGACTATGATGAGTCATTTTCTCCTGTTACCATGGTTAAGTCCATCAGGATCACATTTGCTACTGCAACTTGTCATGACTATGAGATTTGCAGATGGATGTTAAAACCACATTCCTTAATGTGAATCTTCTTGTGGATGTGTACATGACACAACCTAAGGGTTTTATAAATACAAAGGATGAAAATAAAGTGTGTTAGCTACAAACGTCAATCTATGGATTGAAGCAATCATCTCAGAGCTGGAATCTTCTTTTTGACGACATAGTCAAAGAGTTTGGCTTTACTCAAAATGAAGGTAAACCTTGTGTGTACAAGAAGGTTAGTGAGAGCATGATTGTATTCCTCATATTATATGTAGATGACATACTTTTTGATGGGGAATGAAATCCCTACTTTACAAAAAGTAAAGACTTGTCTAGGAAATACATTTTCTATGAAAGACTTGGGTGAATCATCCTACATATTAGGAATTAAGATCTATAGAGATAGCTCTAGAAGGCTTCTTGGACTAAGTCAGAGCACATATATTGACAAAGTGTTGAAGAGGTTCAACATGGAGAGATCAAATAGAGGAAACCTATCCATGTGTCATGGAGTATGATTCCAAATGCATCAACAATTGGAACCATATTGTATGCAATGTTGTGTACCCATCCCGATGTCTCATAAGCATTGAGCATGACTGTAACGACCCTGACCTGGGTTATGAGGTAACCCTATTTTTGGCTAATAAAGTTGCTTAAAACTTTAATATAATCCTCTAAGGTGTTTTGTTATCATGTGACACACTTATGTTCCAAGTTTGGTCCTGATTGAATGCTATTTGAGCAATGTTCCTTTGTTTTGGACCAAAGTGCAATTTACCCAAGTTGAGGGGTTATATTGCAATATGCCATATTTGGAACATGCCTCATGTGTTTTAGAATCATTATAGAGAGAATGATGCAAGGTGGTGGCTGGTGGAAAGCCCAAATTCCAAGTTTGAACTTGTTTGAACAATGCTGGTACCTTGTGCACCAATTTTGGTACAAATTGTAATTTACCCAAAATATGGGGTTGATATGCAATTACCACCTCTAGAGTGTCCCTAATCCCTCCTAGTATAATATAGAGGAGAGACAAAGAAGGAGACACCATGTTTGATTCCATTATGAATGATGGTTATCTTGGTGATGAAATGACCAAGAAAAGGGTTGAATATGAAAGCTTAACTTGAGTTGTATCAAGTTGAAAAGCTTAAATATGAGTTCCTATCAGACAAGGAGCCATAGGAGGAGCCTCATATAGTTTTGTGAACTCTTGGAAAAGGCAATGTCGTGCAAAACACCTCAAGGAGGTGAGTTGTGTTGGGTTACAACTTCCTTAGTAAAGTTGTGACGAGTTGTGCATAAAGTGATGAATTAATTGATATATCTTAATCAAAGGGATATGTAATGGACGAATCTTTATACCTAGATCACCCTCAACTATTTTGCATGTCAAGATAAATGTTGATTCATGCATGTACACGTGTCATCCATGCATGGATATGTGGCACCTACTAGCTCAAATTGATGACACCTCATTTTTACCTTCCTTCATGAGCAACAAGTATATATACCCCTAGTTTCATCCCTTAGTGCAATGTTGCGACCCTTACCACCCTACTACCCTAAGGTATCGTGAATATATCTCTTGTATCATGTAGGAGTGATGTGGTATCATGCATGGGCTTTGGGTATCACCCATAGCAAGATTATATCGCCCAAATAGGGTGATATCGGCCAAGAAGGGTGATATCGACCATAGTGAAGTGTTTTTTGCCCCAAGTGAGGCGGATATCGGCCACAAGTGGTGGCATGTCGTGCAGGGATGTGATGTATCTTGCAAAGGTTCTAGACCAAGAAGGAGCTCAATACTTAACCCTAAGCTGAGGCCATGATCATCTTCAACCTTGGATTGAAGCATGATTTTAGGGTTTTGATCTTCCTTTCTTTTCCTTTTCACCAATTGCTCATTTATGGTGATTCCTTGTATATGAAGGAGTTGTGAACGAGCCTTGGACTTTTTATAAGCCATCTTCAACCTTATTAACGTGGAGCTTTGGAGCTTGGAGCTTTGAAGTTGTTCTTAAGGCGGGTTATATAACTTGAACTCAACCATGTTATTATTCATCACCTAAGTTGCTATACTTAATGAACTACTTTTAATTCCAAAATTTTATGAAATAGTTGATGACATTATGAGTTCTAGTAGTTACTTAGACCTTTTTCCATGAACTATAATAGTTAAAACGAAGGTCTAGATCTTGAAGAAGATGGTATCACCTTATAAAGTGATATCGGGTTCAAGCACACAAGTAGGCACCTCTAACCCGATATGGTGATGCACCTACTTCACTAAAACGATATGGATATGATTTTATACTTTCTTTCACGATATGGTGGTGTAGTATACACATCTTGCACGATATGAGGTCAAGAAAACACCTCAAAAATGATATTGGCTTAAGCACACACCTCTTTGCCCGATATGGTGTGAAGCACACACACCTCTTTGCCCGATATGGTGTGAAGCACACATACACCTCTAAAGTGATATGGTGAGCAAGCACACACCTATTTTCCCGATATGGTGTGAAGCACACACACACCTCTTTTCCCGATATGGTGTGAAGCACACACACACCTCAAAAGTGATATGGAAGCACACATACACCTCAAACCCGATATGGAAGCATACATACACTTCACGGGTGATATGTTAAGCACACATACACCTCAAACCCAATATGGTAAGCATACATACACCTCAAACTCGATATGGTAAGAACACATACACCTCTAAGGTGATATTGGTAGTAAGCACACACCTCAAACCCGATATGGTGGAAGCACCTCAAAACCCATATGAAGGAAATCACCTTAGATGCAATGTACTTGATGAAGTAACACATGAAGTGTCTTATATAGTCATACATTAAGAGGTATGGAGTTTAATGAATATTGATTAAGTAGGCTAATGTACCTTGAAGGAAAGGTTGAGCCAACTTAATAAAGTATGAAGTAATCAATATCCTAGTAAGGATAAGAGAGAAACTCATACTTTGTGTTGATAATCATTTAATGATAAATGATGAGAATAAATAAGTATGATTGAATACTTATGATATTAATGTATTCTCCTAGATGTGTGGAGCAATGAATTAGGTTTTGTATTGATAATATGAACTTGAAACCCTATTCGGCTATAAAGGGAAACCCTAACCCTAATAGTTGTTTCCTAGTGAGAAGTGACAAGATGTTTAATGGCCTTATGAGCCATGTGAATAGTTGTTGCCTAGTGAGAGGTGACAAGATGTTTAATGGGACTTGTGAGACATGTGATTATTTGTTGCCTAGTGAGAGGTGACAAGATGTTTAATGGGCCTTGTGAGCCATGAGAATAGTTGTTTCCTAGTAAGAGGTAAGAAGATGTTTATAAAAGTGTCATGTCAGAAATGATAATGTTAAAATAAACTAAGAAATGGAAACTTAGTAACATAATATTAATAATAAATGGATATAATAATAATAATGAAATCTTAATCACACATGCTTTATGCTTATATCCAAATAAGGGCTATAGTGTTTTGAATATGCTTAAAGGAGATAAGAGGAATACTTGTATTATATAAAGGATGTGAATAAGTATGATGGCTTGGCCAAGGTATAATGCCTAGTGAAGGTGATGTGGTATTCAGTGATGAGTTGCACATGATTGACATAGTCCAATGCCTAGAATAGATGCACATGATTGGCAAAGTCCGATGCCTAGAATAGATGCACAAGATTGGCAAAGTCCAATGCTTGGAATAGATGCACATGATTGGCATAATCCAATACCTGGAATAATGTCACAGGATTGTCATAGACCAATACCTGGAATAAAACTACATGATTAGGAAAACTCGATGCCTGGATACAACACTCACAGGATTGGCATAGACCAATACCTGGAATAAAACTACAGGATTGGGAAAACCTGATGCCTGGATACAACACTCACATGATTGGCATAGACCAATACCTGAAATAAAACTACAGGATTGGGAAAACCCAATGTCTAGATACAACACTCACATGATTGGCATAGACCAATACCTGGAATAAAACTACAGGATTGGGAAAACCCGATGCCTGGTTAAAAAACTCATAGGATTGACATAGACCAATACCTGGAATAAAACTACATGATTGGGAAAACCCGATGCCTAGATGCAACACTCACAGGATTGGCATAGACCAATACTTGGAATAAAACTACAGGATTGGGAAAACCTGATGCCTGGATACAACACTCATAGGATGGGCATAGACTAATACCTGGAATAAAACTACAAGATTGGGAAAACTCAATGCCTGGATGCAACACTCACAAGATTGGTAATAACCCAATACCTAGTTGTTAATCACATGATTGGTAGAGTCCCATTCATGGCTGTTAATCACATGATTGTTAATAACCCAATACCTGGCTATTAATCACAGGATTGGTAGAGTCCAATACCTGACTGTTATCACAGGTTTGGTAATAACCCAATGCCTGACTGTTATCACAGGGTTGGTTATAACCCAACACCTGGCTGTTATCAAAGGATTGACATAGTTCAATACCTAGAATAGTTGCACATGACTGGTACAATTCAATATCTAGTTAGTAGATTGGATGAGGCCAACAGATAGAAATGAGAATGATTCATGGATGACATACCATCATAATGAGCATCATATGATAAGCTTGAGATATTGAGATAGTATGATGGGTAAATGATATATATGTTCTTCATATTCCTTGTGAAGTAAATATACGAATTACTGCTCTATCATAGATAGTTGTAATGCTTTAAAAGATGAGAATGTTCTAAACTACGTATCCTCTGCTCAGTTTAATACTATTTACCTATGATAATAACATTTTTGGCGGAGAGTTATATCTCTTGCTGGGACAATTGTCTCACCCCATGGGATCCACATTTTTTAGGGTGGACATGTACGAGGTGGCGAAGATCTTTCTACAGAGGAGGAACAATAGCTGAGGCAGTAGTGACAGCTCAGGTTGAGTGTACTATCTGTCATGTCTTTTAGATAGAAGTCCTATGTGTCGTCTCTATACTCTTAGGTCCTTGGAGTTTGTTCGTACTAGTTTCATGAATGATATGAGATTTTGTTTTGAATACTACGAGGTCTTATGTTGCTCCAATATGTGTTTTGATAGAGAAACTGTTATATGTTGTCCTTGAGATGAGATGAAACAATGTTGTTTAATGTAAATCATGATATGTATGAGTTTTGGGATCTTTCAGTAAAAGTTTTCTGTACAAGGATCTCCTTGCAAAATGGTTTTAATTTTCAGTGATTTTTGTTACTCCTATGTTTAATGGTTATTCCTCTTATTTAGTGATGATTTGTCTGTCGGTTTGGCGACTGTCATTACAATGACAAGAAGATATCAATTATATCTAGGTGATGCTCACTAGACCTCCATGAAGAACATCCTTAAGTACTTGAGAAGAACTAAGGACCAGTTCCTAGTCTACAGTAGAGAGGAAGAGTTAGTGGTAAAGGGTTACACCGATGCAAGCTTCTAAACTAACAAAGATGATTACATATCACACTTTAGATTTGTGTTTTGCCTTAACAACAAAACTATGAGTTGGAAGAGTTCCAAGCAAGTAGAAAATTTTTTATTCTACAGTAGAGATCGAGTATATCACTGCATTAAATGCATCAAAAGAGGTTGTTTGGATCATGAAGTTCATCTATGAACTTAGGGTAGTTCCAAGCATCAATGACATAATTGAGCTATATTGTGAAAACAATGAAGCTATTGCACAATCTAAGTAGATCACATTAGCATTCCAAGCACATACAAAGATGTTTCCATCTCAAATGAGAGATTGTAAAGTGAGGAGATGTGATGATTTGTAGAGTACCAACCGAGAAAAATATTGCTGACCCCTTGATAAAAGCACTTTCGTAGCGGAAGCATGATGACCATGTTAGATCACTTGGAATGAGATTCGTGGGTGATTGGATCTGAATGCTAGTGGGAGTTTGTTGGTATGTATGCCAAGAGAACCAATCATATAATGATTGCAATTGCATAACTTAAAAATGATTTGTTTAATAATAAAAGAAAGATTCCAATTTATTCTATTTTGTTTCGTTATGAGATAATGAAGCAACATAATAAATGACTAGAGAATGATATTACTCAATGAAGTATGTCTTCAAGTGTGTAACCTGGACAATGAGATCATACATATGTTAAGAGTATATGCATTTTTGCTATGTCCCTAGTCAGATGTTATTATGGAAGGCTCATAAACAACAATAACACATAATACTAGAGTGTGTGTTGGCTAATGACAGAAAATCATTAGTCATGATATGTGATATCAAACCAAGCACATAAATACTTGTTAAAGAATAGTGCATCAGACAAACCCGCCATAAGAGTGATACATGGAAACCATAATTGCTAGTCAGAGTCATCTCTTATAGTGTTGGTGGTGATTTTGGATCTTAGACCTGAAGTAACTACAATCATCACATGTCGTTTGGTGTACTTTGACATCATGATTCTAAATCAGGGATTCCATAAAGGTGATGATTGGATAAATTGTGATACATAGGGATGATTGTGAGTGATGTAAATGGAATTTATCCCTCCCACAGGAGTATGATATCCTGGATACTTGATAAGAGTGACTAAGAAATACATGACCATGCACATGTGAGTTAATATGAGATATTGAGCTTATAAATATCTCAGACAGTCTACTCTCATTCAAGTAACATGATTGAATGATCGTAGAGGATGACAATTCCATGCCTCGAGTTCAATACCAGATATCAGTGATAAAGGAACTAAACAAACATTGTAACACTAGTCACAAATTGTAGGTTGAAGTTATTCTCCAACTTTCCATTTACTTAGGTACCAATGATGTATGATTAGGCACAACTCTTTGCTTGTGATGTCATAATTGTTTATGGACATTCATTGCCAACGTAATACAAGAAGTATTTGATTTAAACATCAATTGACTGACTCAACTACCAACCAACCAGTTCAGGTGTTGAACCGACCAGTTGGAGCATCAGGTTGATTGGATATTGCATTAGTTGATTATGGATGAATTGGGGTGCAAACTAACTGGTTCACTAAGTGAATCAATTAGTTCATGGTTTCCAGACGACCATTTTATGAGATGAGATGCCCGGTTCATGGATCAATTGGATTTCATCAATGATTAGTACTGACATCATGTTGTGCATTAATTGTATTAGAATCTTCGATACACATGTGACTAGGAAACATGAAGAAACAATCAGTTTACTGGGTGAACTGATCAATTCACATGCCAACCGATTGGTTCACTCAGGAACCAATCATTGTGCCTATCACAGGTAACAATTTTTTATGAGATTTCGGTCCCTTCCACTCCCACACAGACTGGGAATGCTGACCCTAACCCTCCTATAAATAGAGGGGTACTGGGGGATTCTCAGACGCATCAATTGCTTTTGATAATTGTTTGTCTTCTCTGGTTGTGGTAACCAAGAGAACCTATGCAAGTCCTACTCGATAGAGGGAGGGATAGCACGGTAGAATGATTGTGAGAGAGAAAGTTGGTGACTAGTGCACCAATGTGAGGGACAAATCTTGTCTGTCTATTCTAGTAGAACAACAGGAGTTCTAGACTATCCGTGTGGACTTCTCTACATGCATGGAGCTTTTCCCACTAGGGGGACAATGTCAACCTACTGTCCGTGGTGATCAACCAAGAGGCTAACACAAACATTGTTCAAGTACGTCCATAAGATAGGGTGCACACCACAATGACAAGATTGTCATTGGACTTGCTCCAAGACCAGGTATAACCTCTAATACATCCTTCTCACTTCATAGTTATTGACATGATCTACAGGTTAAATGGGTAATATGGCAGTAAATTTTTGTTTCCTCTGCCTATTTTGTCTCCTTGTTTCTCTACAACAAGATGGATGATTATGATAAGAGCAACTTTTCCTACTATACACATGGCTTTAACCGAGGTGCCTATCTATTGGTAAGGCTTTTGCCAGGAGTGCCCACCCAAATGTAGGAGACTATTGGATATACCTACCTAAATGAATCTCTTGAATTCAAAGAGACACATGTTCATGATAGGGATTGATGGATGCCTATTAAGGATAAGGCTTGTTCATGAAGAATGCCGATTTGAGATATGACTTTTTATATCGTCAAAGTTGTTTGATGTATACCTACTTAGTATAGGGATTTAGAATAGATGCCTATCTGAGTGTAAGACTTTGGTCTGGACATCTACCTGAATGTAGGGATTTTGATTAGCATGGATGTGTTGGTGTGTGTATGCCCAGAGAGCCAATCGTATGATTATTGTGTAATGGCATAACTTGTGAATGGTTTGGTTAATAATAAAGGCAATATTCTAATTTATTCTATTTCATTTAGTTATGAGATAATGATGTAACATAATAAATGTCTAGAGAATAATATTACTTAATCATGTATGTCTTTGGGTTGATGATCTGAACAATGAGATCATACAGATGTCAAGAGTATATACATTCTTGTTTGTCTCAATTCAAACGTTATTGTGGAAGGCAAATAGACAACAATAACCCATAAGACTAGAAAGTGTGTTAGTTGATGATAGAGTCTCATTAAGTCATGATATGTGATATCAAACCAAACACATAGAATCTTGTTAGAGAACAATGTATTCGATAGACCCACCATGAGAGTGATGCCTGGAAACCACTATGGAAGTCAGAATCATCTCTCATAGCGTTGGTGGTGATTGTGGTTCTTAGACCTGAAATCACTACACACATCACATGTCGTTCAGTGTACTTTGACATCATCCATGTGACCTTGAATAAGGGTTTCCATAAAGGTGATGATCAGGTGCAATGTGATACATGGGGATGATTGTGAGTGATGTAGATGGGAATTGTCCCTCCTATAGGAGTATGATATCATGGTTGATAAGAGAGATTGATAAATGCATGGTCATGATCATGTGATTCTCTATGTGATATTGAAGTTATATATATCTCAGACAATCTTCTCTAGTTCAAGGAACATGGATTGAATGTTGAATAGGATTACAATTCCATTCCTTGAGTTCAATCTGGATATCATTGACAAAGGAACTATACAAACACTATAACACCAATCACAAATTATAGGTTGAAGTTGTTCTCCAAATTTCCAAATTACTTAGGTAGCAATGATGTGTTGCTAGACACTACTGATGGCTTGTGATGTCATAAACTGGTTATGGACATTCATTATCAACACAACTTGGAACCTATAGGGTCACACACATATGATACACTTGGTAAAGGAGTTTATTTATGAATGATGCTTAATTTGATTACTAAAGTGTTTAGGTATTCAATTTATACAACAAAGGTTTAAAATTGACTGACGGGACTCTGAACTGACCAGTTCAAGTGCTAAACTGATCAGTTGGAGTGCCAAATATTGACTGAACAACTTTGAACTATGGCATGATCCGATTGGCTCAAGGTCTCAAATGACCGGTTCATGTGACGAACCCCTTAGTTCATTGATCAACTCGATTGGATCAAGGATTAGTTTTGACATCGTATTGTGCATTAGTTGGATATTAATTGCCAATATAGTTCTAGGGAACATGATGAAACGATTGGTTCAACACTTGAACCGATCAACTCACATGCCAACCGATCGAGTTTTGCTACTCGCATGATGAAAAAATTCATAAAATCCTATCCCTTTTGACTCCCGCTCAGACTGGGAACCCTGAACCTAATCCTCCTATAAATAGAGGGGTGATGGGGGATTCTTAGACACATCAATTGAATCTGACAATTGTTGTCTTCTCTGGTTGTGGTAATCGATAGAACCCGAGCAAGTCCTACTATATAAAGGGAGAGATAAAAAGGGTGAACAATTGTGGGAGAGCAAGTTGGTTCTAGTAAACCAACGAGAAAGGGACAACTCCTTCCCATCCATTCATCTAGAATGATAGGATTTCCCGTTGGTCTGTGTGGGCTAATATAGAGGCGAGGAGGCTGTTGCTTGCTAGGACAAAGTCAATTGTTGTTCATGGTGTACATCTAGGAGTCCGACATAGATGTTGTCCAAATACAACTTGATAAAAGACACATGCTACATAAGGGAATTGTCGCTAGACTTTCTCTAGGACTAAGTATGACCTCATAAATCATCTTTCCCATTACATAGTTATTAATGCAATCCACTATAAAAAGGGGAATATGACAGTTAACGTTTTTGTTTCCACTTCTTGCTCTGTTGCCATATTTCCCTATAGTGGTATCAGAGCCACGTCAATTTACTATGCTTTGGGATTTAATTGATATGATCAGATGTTGGTTTTCATCTTTTATTTATTTCATACTATGCAAATATATAAATGATTGATGTGCATATCAGATTAAATGTCACATACAATTCTAGTTAATATATATATGATATGATACATATACAGGATGCCCTAAAAGTTGGTTTTAGTGGTGGATGTGAAGCATGGTTATGCCCAATAACCTAGATATCTGTGTGTGGTTGTGTGGAATGTTTGTTCCTATTTATATCTTAGTTTATCATAGTGAGCCTCATCTTCTCTTCCATATGTAAAAGTATTATTCTCTCCTTCCTATGCTCCCCTCAAATGTAACTTGAGGTTTCCCTATTACTTTAATATGTTAGGATAGTTTTACTATGATGAATAAGACATTCAACACCAAATAAGCTGCCCGTTTTAGAAGACTAGCTGATCGATTGGAGGACCGAGGAGGTTAGACGATAGGAGGAGCCAAACCGATCAGATGGTGTACCAACCGATTGACTAGAGGTGTCTAGAAGATGGTAGATCAGATACCAAATGACTAGTGAGATGACCAACTGACCAACCAGAAGGAGAGATGATCCGTTCAAGGGGTGAACTGATCAACAACATGATTCTACATGTGATGTAGACCCTTGGTGGTGGTAGTTCCTTATGGATCCAAGGAATTACAATAGTATGTCCATAACCATCGCTTATGTTTTATTACACATTTATGTTTGTGGGATATATCATGTATATGATTCGTACTATAGTATGTGGTTATTGGATATATATATATATATATATATATATATATATATATATATCCCTCAATAACATATTAAGTCTAAAATGCTTTCCATTAGAAATATACATGAAAGCTTGATCGACTGAGTGTGGGCACACCAACATGGTGCACCATCTATCTCATGGAAGTGTGATGGTAGTTATGTGGGCCTACCAAGTAGGGTACATTACTATCGTGTTGGATTTTGAGTCAGGCTTAACTAGGTGATCTTAATGAGATTAAGCACCTAGAAGCATGCAGATGACTATGGTAGAGAGTTGTGCATACCTTCTATCCAAGAATTGTATAAGATGCAATTGACAAATATTTCCTACCTTAATGATTGATTATGTACATTGGCGTTGTCCGATTAATAACTCAATTATTTTGGATCCTGGCTTATTAGAAGGTTGTATGCTACAATAATCTGAATTGACAATGAGGGTTATCAATTTGAACAAAATAGTGGAAGCGACAATGAATTAAAGGCCTTACTAAATATTGAATTTTTTTATTCAAATCAAATCATTTAAAAAGAGTATTGAAAAATGCATTTTTTCTCTTGTAGAAACAAATGGCAAACAAATCTCATTGTGATATGTCCTTAGGAAGGACAAACTTAACAGGACAAATTTCCACGACTGATTTTGGAATTTGAGAAGGGTTCTCAATTATGAGCATGAGCTCTATGTCCTACATATTCCAATGCTTGAAATACATATTCCTGATGCGCCTATGGATGAAATGAAGCATGCCAATGAAGTTTTAGATATAAAGAACCTTATGCTAAGTTTCATGAAATATGAGTTGCATGAGCAGTGTGAATACACATGGATCCTTGAGATGGTAACACATCTTAAGAACGAGAACCATAATCATACAAAAAAAGGTACAATGTCTCAAAGTCACACTTTGAGTGTAAGATGATTGAGGGAGATCCAGTAGAGATCCATGTGTTCAATATGATTGGACGTGAAACATCCAAAAGAACTTGGATTCTCTTTGATCCAATTGTTAGCCACATATATAATTATACAATCACTGCCTGAATCATATAGTCATTTTATTGAGTGTTATCAATTGAATAACATGGCCAGAATATTGTTAGATTTGCTTAGCATGCTGATAAATGCCAAAGCAAGAATGACAAAGGATAAATATATGATAATGATCAATGGGATGGAGTCCAAGGATAAAATTAAGGTCATGAAGAGTTTTGAGGATAATAATAAATCCAGATCTTCAATACTCAAGATAAGGAGAAAGAAAAACACAAGTGGAATATGTCCTTTGTACTTGAAGGGATTCAGAAAGCTAAAGATAGGGTTAGAGATCTTCACTTTAGGTATATACATTATCGAGATAAATTTGTCTACTTATTTATCATGGGTACTAGATACCGAATGTGGATCTCACATATATTCAAATATGCAAGATCTAAAATGAAGCAAGCCTTTAAACAAAGGTGAGGTCAAATTGTGAGTCACAAAAGAAGCAAGAGTTGCTACCACTATAGTTGGAACCTATAATTTATCTATGCCCATAGCTGCTTGTAATAGAGTTAATGAACTACTATTATGTATCTGCCATAAATAGAAACATCATTTCTATATCTTGTATGTACAATGATGGATATGAATTTCATATTAAGGACGGTCGACGTTCTATTACAAAAGATGAGATATTTTATGCCAGTGCTCCAATGTCTTATGGTATTTAAATGCTAGATCTAAAGACATATGTTCATAACGTAAATACCAAAAAAATTAAAACTCGATAACTTGAACAAGACATATATTTGGCATTGTAGTTGATGCGATGATTTTGAGTCGCATTTATAGACCTTTTTGATATGTATTTTGTGCTTTTATTAGTCATTGTTATGGGTAATATTGCATAATTCATCCATTTTGGTCTTTGCCATCAGTTTAGGTCAAATCCCCTTAGTTTCATCATTTTGAGCATTCATTATCACATTATTATTAATTGTGTGGATTTATTTGATCTTGTCTTTGAATTACAGGAAAAACTAGTATCTGCTTCCGTCGATACCATTGATGGAAGTCGATACCATCGACGAGGCCGCAGGTTGCCAGCCGAAAGGAGCAGCAAAGAGTCGATACCATCGACACCCAAGTCGATGGTATCGAGACCCCTTCAGGTTGCTAGAGAGGGAGCTGTCGATAGTATCAACCCCAAGTCGATACCATCGACGCATGGAGGCTATAGCGTCGCTAAACGACAAAAACAGACGCTACAGAGAGGTCGATACCATCGACCCAAGTCGATGGTATCGAGATGGCTACAGGCACTCGGACGAAAAGATAAGAAGGTTGTTGCTACTACACTGGGTCGATACCATCGACCCGCGTCGATGGTATCGACGCCGGCAGATATGTGTTGGATTCATTTCGATCTCAATCGGATGGCTGGAGTTAATTGACGACCTAATTAGGGACTTATACCTAATGACGGCCGCCCAGACGCGATCATCATCTCATTTTCCATTGCACAAGTACTGAGGAGAGAGAGAAAGGAGAATGGAGGCCAGAAGTTCATCCCTGTCGATCCGGACGCTGCCGAAGACGAATTTCACCACCGAGAGGCGGGAAAGCTCGTGTTCTACGCAAAGGATCCACCGGTTCTCCTCCGTTCAGGGGTTTTCCCATTTGATTCACATTTTTCATATGATTTCCCCTATTTCTACCATGTATTTGTGCGAGATGAACATGCGGGGCTAATCCCCTCCATCTTTAGGACCGGGAGTAGCCCGGGAATGCATTGTATGACAGTTTTATATTAATAATTCATATTTTCTCTCTTAAATCCGTGGTATAGTTTCGTTTTCTCCATATATTGTTATGCTTGATCACCATAATAACAACTTAATGCCCTTAATCACTTCGACAGAAGGATTAACGGTTGAAAAGAGACGAAACCTACATTAATCGATAAATCCCTTGACAAAGGAGGTGTAAAATTAATGGTGGAAACT
Source organism: Alisma plantago-aquatica (assembly GCA_963693085.1). Classification (NCBI taxonomy): domain Eukaryota; kingdom Viridiplantae; phylum Streptophyta; class Magnoliopsida; order Alismatales; family Alismataceae; genus Alisma; species Alisma plantago-aquatica. The sequence goes on along the minus strand of OY856412.1, from coordinate 786,022,695 downwards.
GAGAGATCGGCTGTAATGCGCTTAGTTTAGGGGAATGATTACTACGACAGTGGAATCAACCTAAACCTAAGTAGTGAATTACACCACGACAGTGGGTAATTTTGTTTTCAGGCCACTACCCGGATAGAGAGAGAAGATTGAGGAGTTATATGAAACCTAATGCAATGTTGACTCGCGGTGAAACCGAAATCCTAAAGATATCCTTTTGAATTGTTTAAATCAACCTTTAATCGATTGTTTGCTTTGTTTTATTTTTATCTTATTTTAATTTCGACAACAAACCCTACTTTGTTATCCGGCTTAGCTGATCGCATATAGTTAGTAGAAGTCTCCAATAATTCAACATATCCCTGTGTTCGACTCGGGCCTCACAAAGGCCTATATTACTCGACGCGTACACTTGCGTTTTTAGCGCGTAGTAAAATACACGTCAGTAGTCTAGGTCACATAAATGAGAATCACATATAGACTCCTTAAAGATGGTTATCTAGAATCTTTTGATTTAGAATCAATAGAGACATGAGAGTCTTTTTTATTGTGAAATATGACTAAGATCACTTTCACTAGAAACAATGAGAGGGCTAGTGATCTATTAGGACTCATACATACTGATGTATGTGGCCATTTTAGAACGAATGCTAGAGGAGGTTATCATTACTTCATTACCTTTACCGATGACTTCAGTTGTTATGGTTATGTTTACTTGATGAAACATGAATCATAAACAATTGAAAAATTCAAGGGTTTCATGAATGAAGTATAGGACCAACTTGGAAAAAGTGTTAAGGCAATTCATTTTGATCAAGGTGGAGAATACTTAAGCTAAGAGTTTGAGGAACTTCTGAGAGCCTATGGTATCGTATCACAATGTACTCCACTTGAAACACCACAAAACAATGGTGTATCAGAAAGAAGGAATCACATATTGCTACATATGGTGTGATCAATGATGAGTTTAGCTAAACTTCCAAATAACTTTTGGGGTTATTCTCTTGAAACCACCACATTTACACTAGATCGTGCACCATATAAATTGATATGAGATGTGGTTCAAGAAACATCCCAATGTTTCTTTTATGAAGATTTAGGGTTGTGAAGCTTATGTGAGAAAGCTATTTCCCAAAACTCTAGGACCCATATTAGATAAATCATATTTTGTTGGATATCCTAAGAAAACCAAAGAATATTACTTTTATTCCCTATCTAACAACAAAATGTTTGTTACCAGTGATGTTGTATTCCTAGAAAAGGAAATATTTCCAAAGGAATTAGTGGGAGAAAAGTAAAACTTGAAGATATTAGAGACCAACAAGAAAATGTTGAACCAATAGAGGTACAAGAGGAACAAAGAGAATCACAAATCATTATGGAGTCTCAAATTCCTCAAGTAACACATGAACCTCATAGATCTAGTAGGACACGCCTTGAGCCTGAAAGATTTGGTTATCTTATGACTCAATGAGGCAGTGAGTTGGTCATAGATGATGAGTCAACAATCAATCTAGAAGCTACTAAGGACCATAGTCTGAAAAATTGCTTGAGGCCATGAGATCTGAGATGGAATCCATGACAACAAGGTATGGATCTTGGTGGATCTTCCTGAAGGGGTAAAACCCATAGGTTGCAAGTGGGTCTTCAAGAAGAAGACCAACATGGATGGAAATGTACATATCTATAAACACATATTAGTTTCAAAGGTCTTCAAACAAGTTCAAGGTGTTGACTATAAAGAAACCTTTTCTCTAGTTTCCATGGTTAAATCCATCATGATTATGCTTGCCATTGTAGCTTATCGTGACTATGATATTTGGAAGATGGATGTTTAAATCACATTTATTAATGGGAATCTTCTTGAGGATGTATACATGACACAATCTGAGGGTTTTACAAATCCAAAGGATGCAAATAAATTCTGTAAACTACAAAGGTCAATCTATGGACTGAATCGAGCATCTTTGAGCTGCAATCTTCGATTTGGCAAAATAGTCAATGAGTTTGGCTTTAGTCAAAATGAAGATGAACGGTGTGTTTACAAGAAGGTTAGTGGGAGCATGATTGTATTCCTCATATTATATCTATATGGCATACTATTGATGGGGAATGACATGACTACTTTACAAATAGTAAAGACATGGTTGGGAAGTACATTCTCTACGAAGGACTTAGGCGAAGCATCCTTTATCTTAGGAATAAGGATCTATATAGATAGATATAGAAGGCTTCTTGGACCAAGTTAGAGAACATACATTGATAAAGTGTTGAAGAGGTTCAACATGGAGGACTCAAAGAGAGGAAAACTTCCCATGACTCAAGGAGTTACCATCTCTAGAGCTCAATGTCCCAAATATTTTGAATAAAGGGAACACATGAGTAGGATTCCATATGCATCTGCAATTTGATCTATCATATATGCAATGTTATGTACTCACCCAATGTCTCATATGACTTAAGCATGATGAGTAGAAGAAGCATGATGGTCGTGTTAAATCACTTGGGATCAAATTCATGGGTGATTGGTTCTAAGTGCAAGTGGGAGTCTGTTGGTGTGTATTCCCAGAGAGCCAATCATATGACGACTGTAATGGCATAACTTGTAAATGATTTGATTAAAAATAAAGGCAATCTTCTGACTTATTCTATTTTATTTAATTATGAGATAATGATGTAAATAATGTCTACAGAATGATATTACTCAATGACGTATGTCTTTGGGTAATGACCTGAACAATGAGATCATATGGATATTAAGAGTATATATATTCTTGTTACATCCCTAGTCAGATGTTATTGTGGAAGGCAAACATACACTAATAACACATAAGACTAGAATGTGTGTTGGTTGATGATAGAGCCTCATTAAGTCATGATATGTGACATCAAACCAAACACATAGATACTTGTTAGAGAACAATGTATCAGACTGACTGACCATGAGAGTGATGCATGGAAACCATTACATGGTAGTCAAAATAATCTCTCATAGTGTTGGTGGTGATTGTGGTTGTTAGACCTGAAATCACTACATTCATCACATGTCGTTCAGTGTACTTTGACATCATCTACCATGACCTTGAATAAGGGTTGCCATAAATGTGATTCTTGGGTGCACTATGACACATGGGGATGATTGTGAGTGATGTGGATGGGATTTGTCCCTCCTATAGGAGTATGATATTCTGGCCACTTGATAAGAAAAACTAATAAATGCAAAGCCATGCTCATGTGAGTCAATATGTGATATTGAATTTATATATATCTAAGATGGTTTTGTCTAGTTCAAGGAACATGGATTGAATGTTGAAGAGGATGACGATTCCATGCCTTGAGTTCAATCTGAATATTAGTGATGAAGGAACTATACAAATAGTATAACACCAATCACAGATTGTAGGTTGAAGTTTTTCTCCAACTTTCTGAATTACTTGGGTAGCAATTGTTGGATTTTTGATATGCCATACACATATTTCAATGATGCAAATATTTCCCAAATTACATTACTAACATGTTCATTAAGTATTTCTGGTGATCAGGGAACTAAGTCAAGATCCAACTACAAAGACCTTACAATCATATGTTTGGATACTTGAAAATCAACTTGTACTATATATTTTTGTATTTGTTTGTACACGTGTGTTTTCATACAACTTGATAGACATGATTTAAGGACAAGTGATGACCCTCCAAAACCTACCAAAACTGTATCCTATGCACACATGAAGACTTTAGGGTTGATAAGACTTCATATGAGTCATTAATATGACCTCACATACATTCTAAATCTTGGCATAAAGTCCTTCTTACATTGAGAAACACTCGAATGAAGATTCAGAAAATTGAGAAATAGCCTTGCACATCTAGAGTTCTGAGTCAATCTCAGTCAAAAATATTTTCGACTGAGAATTTGGTCGAAGAGAAGTTTAACCAAAATAGAGCCGTTGGACCAAGTAGATGGACCAACACATATCTGTTAGAGAAATTTGATGCTAGGACTTTATCCAGTCGACAATATTGTTGATAGAGACTCTTTCAATCGACAATATTGTGTGCCAAGAAAGTTCTGGAACCTCTTTTGATTAGCGATCAAATTTGCCATTGCAATCCAATTAATTTTGACCAAATGACTAGTTTACCACTAAGAATACTCTAGAAACTCCCCACAGGTACCCTAATCACTTACAAACATTTACTATAAAAAAGAGTGGTCTTAGGACACCTAGACATCAACTTTGTACACAACTTTGATCATTACATTGCAAAAACATTTGATACATACTAGAGCATACTTACCATCTTTCTCAAAGAGCTTATGTACATGATTTCAAGTTGCTATTATTCTAAGCATAAGCCCTTTGCTTAGATATATTATCCTCTCCACATAATACTACTTTGCATAAACCATTTTGGAGTGGATCATCATCACTTGTCCATTAGAGATAGATTGTATATCTTGTGCGCTTATTTTATTTCTTTCTTTCTCCATTCTATTTATTCTTTGTTGTATTATTATTGGGATACCTTGGAGTGAAGGTTGTCCACGAACATGTGAGAAGAATGTGTCTTCTCATCTTGGTGTTCTTTCGTTGGTCGTTAAAGAAAAGGTGAAGCAACAATGCTCTTCTACATCTGTCAAAGAAGAGGTGAAGAGGGTTGCCTTCCGTGGCTCGTCAAAGAAGGTGTTGTTTCTCCTTGAGCTGAAAAGGAGGGTTAGTCTTACACCATAAAAGACATCAGTAATTTTTTTGTATTTTTTATCAATTTATAAAAGGAATAAAATACATGATTTAGAAATCCTGGTTGGAAACAACTAGGTAGTGGACCGACTTCATTTGTTGGAACCACTCTAAATTTGTGTCTCTGATGGTTTCCTATTTTGATTTATATTTACGCTTCATTTAAAGTAAAGAAATCTCATTTGGTTAAAATTATCATAAAGATCTATTTAACCCCCTCTAGATCTTTCAACAATGATGTGTTGCTAGACATCATTGATTACTTTGGTGTTGTAAACTAGTTTTGGACATTCAATGCCAACGTAACTTGGAACTGGTAGGGTCACACACATATGATACACTTGCAATAGGAGTTTATTCATAGACAGTGTTTAACTTGATTACAAAAGTTTTTAGGTGTTCAATTTTAACAACAATGGTTGAAAATTGACTGATTGCACTCCGAACTGACTGGTTCAAGTGTTGAATCTATCAATTGGAGTGTCAAGTCAATTCCAAAAATATTGTCTGAATGATGTCTAAACCAAGACATCCACTGATTGGCTCAAGGTATCAAATGACCAGTACATGTGATAAACTGCCTAGTTCATGTGATGAACCACTCAGTTCATTGATCAATTCGATTGAATCAAGGATTAGTGTTGACATCATGTTGTGCATTAATTGTATATTAATAGCCAATAGAAATGCAATTGGGAAACATGATGAAATGACCATTTCTAGGGTTGAACTGATCAGGTCACAAGCCAACTGATTAGTTCACCCGTGAACAGATTGTTTCACTGCTTGCATGATATGAAAATTCATTAAATACCATCCCCTTAGATTTCATCTCAAATTGATCCCTGACCCTAACCCTCCAATAAATAGAAGGGTACCAGGGGCTTCTCAGACACATCAATTGACTTTGACAATTGTTGTCTTCCTTGGTTGTTGTAAATAACTGAGAGAACCCGAGAAAGTCCTACCTGATAAAGGGAGATATAGAAAGGGAGAACAATGGTAGGAGAGAAAGTTGGTGCTAGTACACTAACGAGAAAGGGACAACTCCTTCCTGTCTGCTCATCTAGAATGACATTTGTTCCCGCTAGTCCATGTGGACTACTATAGAGGTGACATGGCTATTTCCTATCACTCGAAGGATAAAATCAATTGTTGTCTGTGGTCAGGAGGCCCATGCATATGTTGTTCGAGTGCAACTTGAAGAAAGGCTGAACTACAACAAGCAACTTTTTGCTGGACTTACTCCAAGACCAGGTATGACCTTGCAAGCCAGATTTCCCATTACATAGTTATTGATGCGATCCAATGGATATAGGGGAATATGGCAACTAAAATTCTTATTTCCTCTACCTTCTATGCCGCCATATTTCTCTACATGATGCCTATTCATAATAGGGCTTAAAAGTGGGGCCCTACTTTAGTGTAGGGCTTAAACTAAAGGGAATGCCTATTTGAAACAAGGATTGAGGTGATGCCTACCTAAGTATAGGACTTTGAATCAAGAGGGATGACTATCCAAGATATGACTTTAGCATGGTTGAATCATGGTCAGATTTGATCATGAGATTTTTAGTTTGAGTATCATGGACCATTGTGTGAGATTTAGGATCTAGATGATAGTTAGGCACCAAGGATAGCCAAGAGATTAATTTGGGAATTCCTACATGGTGTAGGGATTTGATTGTGTAGATTCCTACCTGGTCGTAAGTCTTTGAGGAATGACGTGCCTATTATAGATAGGAGTTTGACATGTGAGGTGCCTTCTGCTAGTTGGGCTTAAGTGTTCAAGCCTTCCTGAGCATAAAGATTTGTGGTTAGAAGGTAAGGAACCTATTTGTGAAGGCTTGTGGTTTAGTTTAAGGCTTGTCCAAAGACCCAAAAGATTTGCAAAATGAAGTACATGATTCAATTTTGATCACGGTCCAGGACCCAAAAAGATTGGAAGCGACCATTTGTAGAAGTGGTCATGATTGGGGATTCCTAACAGAGTTTAGGACATTTAAATAGAACAAAAAGTTCAAGTAGGTGAGTTTCCTCCATTCATATGGTTGATGACTCTAGGTTATGATTGATCTGTGATGTATGGTGTAGGTTGTATTAACCTTTGAACTCCTTAGTTTCCATTATTCTAGGAGGTATGTAATGTAAGAGATAATGGAATGGAGTCAAGGTCCATCCTATCATTCAATCTTCTTTGTTGATGTGGCCTTGATGGTGCGTTTCTGACATGTATCTGGTGGGCCTGTGAAAACTGATCAATGTGTCCTTCTTAGAAGACAGAGACTTGAAGATGCTCTATGACTGTCATCAGAGGTAACCTCCATTCATGGATTGCACATCTACCTTGGACTATAGGTAAGACTTTCAATATCTTAGGGGATGATGTGCCTTGTTGAACCTTTCTCTAAAGATGTACACAATTGTTGAATGAGATTGATTTGGGTCATACTATGTCCTTGTACTGAACAGTTCATTCTGACTTTGCTGCTTGTAATCTTCTACCAATAGTTCTATGATGGAATCTATTGATGAAGATATGCCATGATTGTCAAAGGAGACCTTCTTAATGTTGGAATGATATGTGATACTGACGTAGAGTGGGCCAATGTCACTCAATATTTCCCTTCTTTACTCATCTTTACGAGCCAAGGGACAATCATGATTTGCATTATGGTGACTGCATTTTTCCCCTTGTTTCATTTCAAATGTTTTGACTTCCTCTTTTGACATTTATTTTGTCATGTTAGTTAGTAAAGAGTTGTTTTGAAATTGATTGTTAATTCAATTTGGATTTGACAAACCATGATTTATGTCTTCTTATGTTGTTATTTATCATGGAAGATGTCAAAATATGAACCATGAAGGGTTTTCATCTTAGGCCGCCGGTCAACATTGAGGTCTTTTGGACTAAGAACCCTTTGGTGAGTTGGTGGCAACCCATTTTAGTTAGGAGGTCTGTCATGAGATGCGAGGGATGGTCATGTAATCAATGTAGCTTATCTATTTCCAAATGACAATTACCCTACTGACCCTAATTTTCACTTTCCAGTATTGGAGTTTAAGGTGATTTGAGACCCCAAACATGTTTAAGCTTGTTTGAAGTCTTCTACGAATCAATTGATTCTTCCCTCAGATGATCATAGTCGGTTCTACCACTAGGAGAAGGCTCATTTATGGTGGATTTGATGCTCCACTGGCTCTTGATTTTATTCTTGTACAACTCAAGTTGTTCCATGTAGTAAGCATTCAAGAGACAATTCCTAGCTAGTTGGTTTAAAGAACTAGGTGTCAGAGACACCCCTATGCACTATATTCTTGACACTTTTTGGTGTACGTGGCATGCCACCAACATGTATCCACTTTGTTGAGTGTTTTTTGGACTTAATTATTCACTTTTTTATTGTTTTGCATTTAAATCTCTAGGAAGTGATGCTCAGAAAGTTCAGATGGGAGGTTTTAACTCCCAAAAAAGACTTTTCTTGCTCCACTAGTCCTGGATGTCATGCTTTTTGATGTTAATCATGTGGTGTAGCAAGTATTCAAGTGAAAACTCTTCACCCAATTGGGTTAAGGCGCCAGGTGTCAGAGACACCCCCACGGGCTTTATCCTTGACATTTATTCTAAGGAGAAATTCCTCACAATCATATGGCCAAGTTCGGGTACCCTTTGGGCTTCACAATTGGTGTATATTCATTTAGTCATTTTGACATTATGGACATTGATGCTCAAAGCCTTAGGATGAGAACATGAATTGCGGATCAATGGGAGTTTCCTAGCAAATGTTCCCCATGTGTGTTCCCTAGTCTAGATCATCATGGAACATGGTGAGACATGAACAATGCCACAAAGGATCTAAATATCCTTGTGCTCCTATCCACCTATCTTTGTTGTTCCCATGAGAACGGTTGTTGTCATGTTTAAACATAAAAGTTTATGTATGGAGTGACCATAAATTTGTTTTCAGGATGTCCACACTTAGTGGGTCCATTCCAACTTGTCATTGGAGTTTTTAGTTTAAGAAAACCAAAAAGAGGACACTTGTTGATTTTGAGATATGGTGTCATCTTTCCATTTTAGATTTAGATGATTTCATTGATTTAGCATTTTTATAGGTGATATCAGGGTTTGCGAACCATTGAGGCCTTAGGATAATGGATGTGATCCTTCCTTCCTAGGCCCTATGGTTCTACTTTGACCCTTTTGCTTCAGGGTGCATGGGGAACATATCCAGGTAGTTAAGTAGATTAAGTGGAATTTTTCATTTTTACTGATTTTGATCCTTTTTTTCATTTTAAAAAATGTGATGTTCTTTTTGTTTTCATATTTATTTTTTTTCATTTTGAAAATTTTCCTTTTTTCATTTTAAGAATTTTAATTTTTTTTGAAGATTTTTTCTTCAAATTTTGTGTGTTTTATTGAAGTAAAAACATTTATATAGATCCGTCATGATCCCTGTAGGTTTTGGGGCTTGTGACTATTGAGTGTCTTAGTTATCTTTGGTAGAGCTCTGGCGCGATTGGAGACTTAATCAACTCTATGACTGCATACAATTGTGTGTTCCTACTATTCTCTGGTTGAATTAGAGATTCGATCAATTTTATGTCTGCACTTGGCTCTTTAGTGACATGCTTTGGAGCAATTGCACCTCTTAGAGCATCCACTTGGACCAAATCGACATTGATCATGTCTTGAATGTTGTGTTTGAGGGCTGTATGTAACATTCGATCTCACTGCCCAAGGCCTAGTAGAGTTGTAGGAATGATTACTGGCTCCATAGACCATGACTATCCTTAACTGCACATTTTGTCATCATTCATGCATAATCCATGATACACATCTTAATTGGTCGCCCATGTTAGTATTGCTCTGGGCTGAGCACACATACTACAAAGTTCTTTAGTGATGGTCTCTCTGACTAGGAGGTGAACCATGGTGATATGGTCATTCCAATCATTCATTTTAAGATCATTTTTTTAGGCCTAAAATCTTGTGATATTACAATCTCCCCACTTAGACTCTTGACATCCACATGATGGATATGGCCTCATAATATTTCCCCATTTTAGCACAAACCTAGAATGGCCCATGGACACCCAAGTATCGATCATGGACTACTAGCACAAGGGTGGTTACGTCACCATGGAAAACCCTTTCCAACAAGACTAGACCATATTTCTCAATACTAGAATGCCACATGTCCATGTGGACCCCACCTACTGGTCAGGTTTTGGCTCTGGTACCATTTGTAACAGTCGGACCCACTACCCAAGGCTCTAGTAGAGTTTTAGGAATGATGACTAGCCTCATAGACCACCACTAGCCTTAACTATGTGCTTTGTCCTCACTCGTGGGCAAGCCAGGGTAAACTTCCCGACTAGTCACCCATCCTAGTACTACTATGGTCTAAGTAACCATAAAGTTCTTTAGTGATGGCCTCTCTAAAAAGGAGATGCACCTTGGTGATATGGGTAGTCCAATCATTCATTTTAAGATCATTTTATCGGAGGCCTCAAGTCATGGGACGTTACAATTTCCCCACTTAGTAGACTCTTGACGTCTTTATCAAGGCTCAATTATATGTCTTCATAATATTTCCCCATTTTAGTGAAGACCCAGAATGACCCATGGACACCCAACTCCCTATCATGGAATACCAACACAAGGGTGGCTACATCGCCATGGACAACCCTTTCTAACATGCTTGGACTGCACGAATCAAGACTACCATGCCACATGTCCATGTGGGCCCCACCAACTAGAGGGATTTTAGCTTTGATACCATTTGTAACACCGCATCCCATTGCCCAAGGCTCTAGTAGAATTTTAGGAATGATGTCTGGCCCCATAGACCAGCACTATCCTTAACTACACACTTTGTCCTCACTCGCATGCAAGCCATAATTAACTTCTCGATTGGTCACCCATCCTAGTAATACTCATGGCTGAGCACTCTTAACATTGTAAAGTTTTATAGTGATGGGCTCTCTAATAAGGAGGTGCACTTTGGTGATAAGGGTAGTCCAATCATTCATTTTAAGATCTTTTTATTTGAGGCCTAAAATCCTAGGACATTACAATCTGCCCACTTAGACTCTTGACATCCATGTCAAGGCTCAACTATATGGCCATATAATATTTCCCCATTTCAGTGTAGACCTAGAATGGACCATGGACACCCAACTCCCGATAATGGAATACCAATACAAGGGTGGCTACATCACCATGGACAACCAATGCAAGGATGGATACATCACCATGGACAAACCTTTCCAACATGCCTGGACCACACGACTCAAGACTAGCATGCCAGATGTTCATGTGGGCCCCACCTACTCGAGGGGTTTTGGCTGTGATACCGTGTGTAACACTTGGTCCCACTGCCCAAGGTTCTAGTGGATTTTTAGGAATGATGATTGGCCCCATAGACCACCACTAGCCTTAATTGTGCGCCTTTTCCTGACTCACACACAAGACATGATAAACTTCCTGATCAGTTACCCATCCTAGTACTATTATGGGATGAGCACACTTAGCCACAAAGTTCTTTAGTGATGGGTTATATGAAAAGGAGGTCCACCTTGGTGATATGGGTAGTGCAATCATTCATTTTAAGTTCATTTTATCCAACGCTTCAAATGATAGGACGTTGTGCTATACATGTGTCTATTTTGTGCCCCATGATGTGGTGATAATCATAGTGAACATTGAGATTTTAGCTATTTGATAGAGGATTATGAGGCTCCTTCATGACCAAGAACTTTACCAGGTGCTCAATCAATGGGAAAATGTTATCGAGAAATATCCCTAAGGATGTGAGCCTAATCTTTGGTTTCTGTGTTTGTAACTTCTCTTTGAAAATGGAGGGATCAATAGTTGCTTCTAAAAACACATCTCCTATAGTGGTGAATTATAAAGTTGTCAATTTCTACTATCTTAACCTCTAGATCTCCCAATTTCTACATGATTTCTTGCATACTGTGATCAACAACTATCCCATCTCTGAGTGAATTGTAGGTGTCAACATTGCGACTAGGCTTGGATGAGGTGGGTACCCATAAGGTCCCTGAACTAGAGGATAGTTCCCAGGTGATGTTGGAGGGTACATCATGAGATTAGCTGCATAAGACCTCTTCTTTGGTGTTTGAAGTGTAGTATTTTTATGCTTTGTAGTGCTTAGCCTTCTACCTTGATAAACAATCACTAGTACATAACTTGCCTTTAGTGTCGGGGTTTCAAGGCCTTTAGTGTCGGTTCTAAAGCGACACCTATGTGGGTGCCGTTAAAAGCCCAACCGTTACGCGTCGGTTCTCAAACCGATGCCAAAACCCTTCGTGTGCCACCGAAAACGTGCTGAAAACGCGCCAACAGGGGGTATAGGCGTCAGTTATAAGGATCGAAACCGACGCTATATACCTTCGCGCCACAGAAAGGGCGCCATCTGGGGCACTATCGGCATCGGTTTCTTAGTGATAACTGACACCATCTCACCCGCTGCCACGACCGTGTTGACCAGCACGACCGTGTTGTCTGGCCACTAGGGAAATCGACGTCGGTGACTAGTAGGAAAACCGACACTGTTATCCTATGTCATCGGTTGTATATAAATATCTGACGCCTGTTTTATGTCTGGTCCACTTCCACGGCCGTGCTGGCCAGCACGGCTGTGGTGTCTAGCCTCATTAGGGAAATTGACGTCGGTTACTAGTATGGAAACTGACATTGTAACCATATATCGTCGGTTTTGTTCAAATAACCAACGCCGATGTTTTTTTTTCTTTCTGTCAGTCTGCAGACCTACTGTGGCTGGTTGCAGGATGAAAAACTTGCAGTTCAATTATGAACTACAAGTTTTACGACATCCATTAATATCAGCCAACAACAGGCCACAAACCTGCAAATATTTTATCTCTTTTCACATTCAGACACATGTAGAAACATTCATGTATTGATGATTTTCACACACAATTCATAAAAATTCATTCACATTGTCATCATTGTCAACAAAATCATATATTCAAACCTTCTTCATATAGAAGCCACAATGAAGGGAAGCATGATACAGATACAATACATAAAGTGCAGCACGCATAAGTGTTTCATATTCATATAACAACATGACAGACTAACACATATATAGTGCATAATAACTGCAGTGCCAAATTTACATACAACACTATAGCTTAGTACATATATATAGTGGGACTAAGGTGACGATCCCACCTGCTAAAATAGGTTACCGACAACTACATGTTACGACTGGGAGGTCGTGATTCAGCAACCGTATGCATTAGTAGGAGGACAAACATATTTCACCACGAGTTAACATTGAAGAAGGTCTAACCTTCTTCAATGTTAACTCGTGGTGAAATCTATTTGTCCTCCTGCTAATGCATACAATTGCTGAATCATGACCTCCCAGTCGTAACATGTAGTTGTCGGTAACCTATTTTAGCAGGTGGGATCGTCACCTTAGTCCCACTATATATATGTACTAAGCTATAGTGTGGGATGCTGGCTTTCTCTTCGACTGTTGCGCTTTGGATTTACAAAGCAATGTCGATGGCCTGCATAGCTATGTCATGGCCGTCCTGCATAGCCTGTAGTCTTTGGCGAATGCCTACAAATTATATAGAATTGCTATTAACTAGTATCCAAAAAATTTGATAAAAAACACACTTACATAATATAATTATAAATGAACATATAGATAGAAACCTCAGGGATATATTCTTAAAACTTACATTATCAGGCGGTGCAAGCACGTCCTCACCCTCATGGTGATCATCAGCATGGTCATCATGGGAACATAATAAAAATATAAACATCCATGCCTCTAATATTGTGATCTTTTATCAATTAACAATCCTTCATTATGATCCCCGTGAACATACAAGTCATTTTCATCCCCAACTTCAATGTTTGGTGGTGTTGGCAACCCAACTGAGAATGGATTGGATTCATCATACTTATCATAGTACTCTTCTTCATCTATAGGATCTTCAATGAACTGTCTGTTACCATGAAGAACAACCGACCATTTATCATTTGCAGGATCATCGATATAAACTACTTGTTTTTCCTTTGATACCAATATGAATGGTTCACCCTTCTCGCCAATCTTTTCAAAGTTCACTAATGTGAAACCCAATTCATCCACTATAACTCCTTTGTTGTTGTCAACCCAATTACATTTAAAGAGTGGAATTCTGAAATCTACATAGTCAAACTCCCATATGTCTTTAATGACACCGTAATATGACATTTTAGCATCACATGAACTTTTATCCTTTGCACTTGCAAAATACATAGTCGACGCTTGAAGGGTGACCCCACTATTTTGGACGACACTCTTATTGTTACGACCCCATCTGAGCTTAATTGGTAAACTAGGGTTTACCTAGACAATTGCAAAGATTAATGGGAATAATCATTCTTGAAATCTAATTAATGACGATAACACAATTAGGATGTTTTAATTATGATAAGAAGTCTAAATGTTCTTTTGTCTTGAGAATTAGGGTTTGAGAAGCATAAACCCTAATCGGCCCAAATAGGGTTTAATGACATATGAATACAGAATTTGATAAGTAGAATGTCTTACTAAATGATTTTTAGTATTTTATGTGTAACTCTGATTTACTTCAAATTTGGATATGATTTGTATATATAAAATGTGAACAACATTGGAAAATATCAGAATTTTTGAAGAATGCCCTGACCTGTCTATCGGCCGAGTTTCAAACTCGACCGATCACATTTCCAGAATTTTACAGCAGTGTGGTAATTGAATTTTATCTTTTTATTGGTATATCCAATTGATCTCAAATTTTAACTGTTCTTGAAAAACACAGTTTTAGACACTCTGTTAAATTGGCATAATTTTTGGATGACTTTTGAATCCCTACAGTAAGGGTGTCGGTCGAGTTTTGTGCAGGACAAACTCGGCCGAATATTTTGCAGACTGCAATATAGCAGTGCATTGTTATATTTTTAATTATTTATTGGTAACTCCAAATGATCTCAAATTTTAACTGAAGCTTTATAGAACAATTATAAACAACGTGATAAATTCCCATAATTGTTGGAGAATGTTTGATCTCTAAAATAAACGAATTACAGTAACTTTTGTATAACTGAATATTCAGCCAATATAATTAAAGTTGAGTGTTGGGTCAATATGCAATTGACCCAAGCAGCTCAATTGACTTATATGATCGACCACACACACAAGCAGCTCTCATTCTTCGTCATTCATTCCAGAGAAACGAGCTCCTAGAGAGAGAGGGAGAATTAGGGCTTGAGTGGAGAAAGTGGGGGAATTGCTGAATTAGGGTTTTGCGATTCCAGGAAGGGTGAAATCAAGTAAGTTTGGATCCTTTGCATAGACTTTTATGGTGGATCTTCTCTCTCATGTCAAGATTTCCGTCCATGCTCTGATTTGATCCAAGATGATGTCGAAATTCCCTCTTTTCTCACCCTTTCTTCATAATCCCTCATTTTCAAGGTTCCCGAGTTGAATGGAAGAAGAATTGGGAGATTTGCTAGGGATTTGATAGGAATTCGAGATTCCCTGAGTTGAGCTGCAGTTGTGAGGTGTTTTCACACCTTAGGGTGAGTGGGTTCTTCCTTCAAACATTCTAATGCACGAATTTGATTATAACATCCAAATCCCTAAATGCTTAGCATGTGAATTCTAAATCCTGAAATGTCCGTTTGATTTAAGTTATTGTAAATTGATATGATACGGATTCCTTCTCTGTTTGAATGACTTTTGATGGTAGATCCATATCAGATACGTGTACAACTCTTCTTAGTGAGAATGCTTTTCATATTTATATCAAATGAGGTAATCAGGGTTTAACCTAATTGAGACATCACTGGTGTTTCAACCTTATTGAAAAGGACTAGTAATCCTATAATTGGTTAGGATGTATCTCATGGGTTATCTTAATTGAATTTTATTCTTGATAAATGATATCTCAGTAAATGATATGGAAAATCTAAATTTAGTTAAGTTTTCATGATTTCATATCTATATTGATTATATATGATTTTTTGAAAACAGTCTTTATTTAGTGAATGCTTATATCTTATGAGATCATGATAAGAGCCATGTGACAAGTGAATGAGGCAAATGAAACCCTAAGAGTAGGGTGTTGGCATGTGATGAATGAATAAGGCGAATGATACCCTAAGGATAGGGTGTTCAATGAATCATGTTATGGTGACATGAAAGGTCTCGATATGAGATGTGGTGATACTTAACTGTTGAATTGTATGCTTCTAGTGCATTTAACTTTATATGCTTGTTCTCTCTGAGTTGATATCTACATACTGTAGGGCTTCTTATTTTCAATACATATCTCGTAAATTGCAGGTGATGAGATATGACATGCCCTAGAAAGGGATGTTACTGAGATATGATATATGTTGAATACATGAGTTATGATGTTTCTTATGATATGATATGGCAGGCCGTGTGAGCCTTGTGAGAAATGTTAAATGAGTTATGATTTCTGTTAAAAATGTACCTATAATGTTAATGTTAGACTTAGGTGCCCTGAACACCGTAGGATCCCCTTTTTGCGGTCTACGATCTTAAGGGGATGAAACAGCCTAACTGGAGGACAGTCCAGACGGTCGGCAGCCTACTGGAGGACAGTCCAGATGGTTGGAGAGAGAGAGACCTACTGGAGGACAGTCCAGATGGTCGAGTAGTCGTGTGACCTACCTGGAGGACAGTCCAGACGGGCACGGCTCGACACTCCACCTGTGTGCTCAGGTTAGGAGGAGTCCAGTTTACACTCTTTTGAGAGTGCAGTGAGGTCCTTTAGTAGACCAGGATGAGAGCAGTCAGACTTAGCATTTCCCGGGTGTGTCGCTAAGTCTTGTACGGTGGGACCGTAGCATGAACTTGTTGCGGATCTTTATATGCAGAGTACACTGCATATGTTTAGGGCATAATCTAAAATATGATCATATAGGTTCACAGAGTTCCTTATAAATGAAAGAGTTAAGAAAGACTAGAGCATAGTTTTCTAGTAGTTATTATTTGGATGCAATATTTATATTCTTTGCTATTTCAATTATATTGTTTTAGAACTGCTCAGTGTAGTATTTATTGTTGTTAAATTTCATATCGTTTACTCAAATTATATCTTTGATCACATTAGTGCATTAGTCTGTTTCCATGAAGTACTCATTCACTGAGCGAGTAGGCTCACCCCTCTACTCAAACGTTTTAGGGTTAATCGTGTGGACTTGAAGATGATCAGAGCGTCAGAGTAGATCTGCCACAGGAGTCAAGTATGAGATTAGTTGAGTCAATCGGTCCTTGTCACTCTAGATCCTCAGTAAGAGTTAAGAGAGAGAGAGTTGTAATTACAATGTGTAATATTGTTTCTCTTTGATATGTATGCTAATTAGCAAGTTTCATGTGCATAATGTGTGAAAGACATCGTGAATGCTTATACATGTATCTTTACTATTGAAGTCTGATTAGTAAAAGAAATGTTCAGATTCCCTTGCTAAGATGTTTTATGTAGTTTAATGCGAAGAAACAAGAGTTTAAAAGAAAAGAAAAAGTTAAGGGTGTTCTTGGTGTTACATATAAATCCCATCTTACGCCCTAATCTCATGATTTGAGGAAATTGTGAGATCGGGGTGTGACACTTATCATCTTGACGCTTTGTGTAATATGAGAAACCATTTATGTCAAACCCTTCATAAGACATAACATTCAATTTTGGTTTAAAGGTGAGGCATTTGATGGTTTCAATAACATTATCTGGTGTTTGAGATAGTTGATATAAGACTTTAACTTCAAACCACTTAATAAATGTCTTGTGTTGCTCTCTAGCAAGCCACATTGAATTGGATTGAGGATATTGTCTCTTAATGAAATTGGTATGTTCTTCGATATAAACACTCACTTCGTCGATGTTGTGTAAAATATACAAGTGACCTTGGTCCAACTGCTCACGGCTGATTACTTTCACCCGTGCTCCCAAAACACCTTTTCCAAATGCTCCTCAATATTCTTGTCATTCACGGGAGCGTCATTACCACTCAGAAAGTCATTGCAAAAATCCATAACCTCTCTCGCCACATAACCCTCAATAATACTCCCTTCAGTCCGATAACGGTTTCGAACATCACCTTTAAAAATGCTCATGTATCGTTCAAAGGGATACATCCAATGCAAGAAAATTAGTCCCAACATTTTCACTTCCCTAGTCATGTGGACAACAAGATGTACCATGATATCAAAGAACGACGGAGGAAAACACATCTCAAGCTGACATAGGGTAACAACCAATTCTCTTTGCAAATTATCGAGAGTATCAGGGTCAAAAACTTTGCTGCACAGACTGTTGAAAAAGAAACAAAGTCTGGTGATTGTGAACCTTACATGCTTCGGCAATATAGATCTAATTGCCACATGCAATATTTGTTGCATTAGAATATGAAAATCATGAGATTTAAGACCTATCAACTTCAGATCTTTCATTGATACCAATGTACGGATGTTGGATGAGTAACCATGTGGCACCTTAACATTTACCAAGCATTCACAAAATGCTTTCTTCTCCTTTCTAGACAATGTGTAACAAGCGGGAGGTAAGTATGTTCTTTTATTACCCATTTCACATAATTCTGTTAATTCTGACCTTATTCCCATTTCACGTAGGTCCATTCTAGATTTTATCCCATCTTTAGTCTTACCTAGTATATTCAACAGAGTACCGATGACGCTATCACATACATTTTTCTCAACGTGCATGACATCGATACAATGCCTGACTGTCAAAGAACTCCAATAAAGAAGATCCCAAAATATCGAATTTTTCTTGAATAAAGACTTGTCACTCCTTGTGGCCATCGTACATTGTGATCTCTTACCAAATTCATTGGCGATGTCTTTCACTCTTTCATAAACATCCTCCCCTGATATAGGTTTAGGTGCACTACGTTCCTCATTTCGTCCATTGAATGCTTTGCGCAACCTACGATACGTATGAAATTTTGGAAGAAACCTTTGATGAACAAGATATATAGTCTTGCCCTCATGTTTTAGTCATATTGAATCAGTGTTCTCTTCACATATAGGACACGCTTTAGATCCTTTGACACAATATCCAGACAAATTCCCATATGTTGGAAAGTCATTCACAGTGCAAAACAACATAGCGTTCAAACAAAATGTCTCTCTTCGTGAAGCATCATAGGTCATCACACCTTCACCCCAGAGTTTCTTTAAGTCATCAATCAGAGGTTCAAGATAAACATCGATATCATTTCCAGGTTGTTTAGGGCCCGATATCAACAACGACAACATAACGTACTTATTTTTCATACACAACTAGGGAGAAAGATTGTATATAACAAGCATGACTGGCCAAGTGCTATGTTGGCTTCTCAATGTCCCGTATGTATTCATCCCATTTGTACAAATCCCAAGTCTTAGATTCCTGTCCTCTCCACCAAATTCAGGGTACAATAGATCAATCTTCTTCCACTGTGGGGAATCAGACGCATGTCGTAGGATCCCATCATTATTTTTCTTAACATCTGCATGCCACCTCAAATTCTTTGCATCTATAGGATTGGCAAACAAGCATTGAAACTGTGGTATTATAGGTAGATACCACATTACCTTGGAGGTAGAACCAGTTTTGGACTCCCCCGAAGTCGTCAATTTATACCTTGACGCACCACATTTCAGACAATCTTTCAAATTCACATAGTCCTTTTGAAATAATACACAATCATTCGGGCATGTGTGTATCTTCTTGGCCTCCATTCCCATTGGGCACAACAATTTCTTTAACCGATATGTTGAGATCGGCAGCTCGTTTCCTTCAGGAAGAATTTCTTACAACAAAGACAACAATGACATGAAGCTTTTGTCGCTCCATTGATTGTTAGCTTTTAGTTTATACAATCTCAACACAGTGCTAAGCTTCGTAAACTTACAACCCGTGTATAATGGTATCTCATCATCATGCACACTGTTTCTAAACATGGGAGGTGGATCGGTGTGCTCTACCCCACAACTATCCAGCATCACATCAATGATGTCTACTGGAACTGGTTCATTCACATCTACGTCATCAGAGGCAATTTCTTCTTCCACACAAGCACTGCTATCGACATCCACTGGTTTCAAGTTTGAAATCTCTCCATGCCAATGCCATTCTGTATAGCCTTGTACAATCCCGTTGCACATGACATGACTTCTGATTTCGTCACCAGTACTGACTTTTAAGTTGTTACTACAATGCCTACATGGACAGTAGAACCTATCTCCAGGTTGTTTCCTATGTTCCTCGGCAAATCTAACAAACTGATCAAGACCAGAAATAAAATTTGGGGTGCAACGATTGCGAATGGACATCCATGATCTATCCATTCTCTGATCAAAGAGAAAATAAGTATATATTACAACAAGATTAGGGTCTAGGGTAAACAGATTAGAGTTTATGGTTAAAACTTTAGGGTTTAAACATGTGATGTCATTCTTAAATGTTTACCACCTATCCCATTCTTGATCACCTAATCTCACTAGTAAGTGTATAATGTGTATTGGGTTTTCAAGAAAATTTCAGCAGCATTTCCCCACTATTCTCCAAGTACATATGTACTTAGAGAACAAACATGGAAATGCTGCCGAAATTTTCTTGAAAACCCAATACACATTAGACACTTACATCCTAAGTGAGATTAGGTTTTCAAGAACAGTCCCAAATTGGGGACTATCCAAGATTTACTCCTAATGAGTAAATCTTGGACGAGTTTCTAGGCCAACAAATACAACACCAATTCCTTGCTCACAACACCATTCAACACACAATTTCTTATAAAAACATTTGTGGACAGCCATAAAAACATATCAATGCTTCCTAAATTAATCAACATTAATAGCTTATGAATGTTTAGATGCATTTAAATATAAAGCCCTAAATTTAAATAATGTGATGAATAAAAATCATTAGATGAATGAGTGGATAAGTAAATACAAATCAATATTTAAGTAAATACAAATCAGAGGGCGAGACAGAGGGTTTTTGGGGATGTTTACCTTTGTTTGAGCCCAGTCAGGCATCTTGCTCTGGAGCAGGGAGAGAGGCGAGATGGATGGGTGCATGTGGAAGCCGAATGGGAAGGCAGAAGGCTGGCGAGCTCCTGAACCATAATGGAAGTGATCATTGAAAACATAGTTATAATAAGGATAAAAGAACATTTATAATGAAATTTATCAGTAATTTGTAACATTCAATAACCAAGCCAATCATCAATTTAGTTAGAAGCATTCATGTAGCAACTTTCATTTCCATTCATTAATCTCTTTTTACATCCACACACATGGGTTGGTATATCCCTAAACAGTAACTAAATAAAGGGGTTGGTGTACCCCTAAACATGCACATAATTAAAATAACTATTAATACAAACAAGTCTAGATAGATAGACAACTAAATACTACACCAACATGGTCCCGCATCTATAACTTCGAGGACTTATCATTGTGGCGATCTTCTCCTAAAGTTCAGAAAAGAAAGCAGCTATGAGTATTAATTGCTTTCAGACAAAAAGTGTAAACACAATTTTTTTGTCTTGACAATTATATTTGTTAATTGAACCTACCGTGGCCTTTTTGATGATGCTGTGTCGCGGAGCTCCTCATTGTATTTAGATGAATCTGAACTGACATGGGCCTCATAATCAGATTCGTCATAGATGATATCCTCCGTCATGCACTCATACCGCAGTAGATGATCGGGGGTCTTGTAGTTGATGTTGGTTATCCAAACGTTGATGGTATTATGGCCAACTGGACGAAGAAAAATCTTGTCGCTACGACCCACATGCATCTTTCCAATCCAATCACGCCAACCGGATTTTGATACAAGATTTTCCACCAAATCATACTCAACCTCGATAACATGTGAATAATTGCCAAAATTTAGGGTCACTTCACCAAGCCTGTAGTGTCTTCCTTTTAGAAAACGCCAATGTTTGGGTATGGCCAATTGGTTTAAGGAACGATCATCTAGGATGATGTCTAATTGTTCTTCAATAGGGAACGTTAACATTGACATAGAGGCCCAGTTCATAGTGACTGTTGTGGGTGGACAGAGACTGCATAATATATATATATATATATATATATATATATATATATATATATATATATATATATATATATATATATAGAGGAAAGGTTATGTCATATATTGATAGCACATCAAGCAAGCAAAACCTTCTTATG
Organism: Alisma plantago-aquatica; assembly: GCA_963693085.1. Taxonomy (NCBI): domain Eukaryota; kingdom Viridiplantae; phylum Streptophyta; class Magnoliopsida; order Alismatales; family Alismataceae; genus Alisma; species Alisma plantago-aquatica. The sequence goes on along the minus strand of OY856412.1, from coordinate 786,000,689 downwards.
TGAAAAACTTACAGAATATTGGAAATGTATCAGAAAGTTTAATAACTGAAAAAGCATGCAGATCAAATGAAAAAGCAATGTTTTGGTAATGTGGGGGAGGCACCCCATAACAAGCCTCTAGATGTTATGAAGATGATGAACCCTAGTTTGTTAAAAAGGGCATCCGCCTGAAAGAGGAATCACAGTTGTTGCTAAACCAAACTGACACCAGTCTCATCGTCAACCATGGCTTTGAGATCACACAGAAAAGCCGCTTCAGATTCACCTTCCTCGGATTCGTCCAGTCCCCCATCTGCTAGGTTACCTGCATTTTGTTAGAATGTAAAGATCTACATCTATTTGTGATATAATATTTTGGGCCAGATTCTTTTTGTTGTTGAAAATTCTGTTGTTTCTTTCTTTCCATAGATTCCAACTGATTGTGGTGAATAAATCACTGCTTTTGAAATTTTTGTAAAGTCTATTTGGTGTTGTTTGTAAGGGAAAAGTGGCTTCCTTGAGGTCAGGAAGGCAGTTTCTTATAAAATGTGAGAAGATATTTTGAGAGAACATGTACTTGAAGAAGATGTGGTCAACCGAGTCACTATTTTTTTCGCAAAGTGAGCATCTGAAAGGGCCAATGAAACCCTTTTTTGTAATATTTTCACCTGAGAGAAGTTTGTTATGTAGCAGAAGCCAAAGGAATGTTTTGTATTTTTGAGGCCATATCTGTTTCCATATCTTTGATGATGATGGGGAAAGACCTTTGTAGGAGAGGTAGGTGTAGGCAAGTTTAACCAAATATTTTCTGCCCCATTTCCAAGTGATAGTATTTGAGGTATTATTTTCCAGGGAGAGAGTTAGATGTCTGAATTCATTTTGAATGATCTGAGAAAGAATGCATCTTTTAAGGGAATTTGATCTATTGCTGGTGATAAGCGGTAGAGCTTTGTCAATCTTTATGTTGAGGAGTTTATTTGGAATAGTCCAATTTGGTCGAAGATTTATGACAGAGTTGTTTTCAAACCAAGGATCAAACCAAAAGGAGATATTTTTGTGCGAGTGAGGGGGAGTGTTTATGATTTGTGTTATCGTGTGGATGTTTTTTTTGATAAATTTCCAAAGTGGGGAAGCTATTTTCTTAGGGATTTGGTGCCAGGGTGGAGAAAATTGGTAATATTTGTATATGATGAGTTGGGTCCATATTTTTTGTTTGGTTTGGAGCAGACTATCAATGATTTTTTCTATAAGGCAGAGTGAGTGAGTTTCGATGTTGATGATTCCCTAACCTCCTTGATCGAGAGGAGCTGATATGGTTTTCCAATTTACAAGATGGTAATGTTTCCCTGGTTTATCCAGCTTGTGGAAGTTCTTCCACATAAAATTTCTCCTGATTTTGTCTAAAATGGATTTTGTTTTTGAGGGCAGGGGAATGCAGCTCATGAAGTGGGTAGTGATAGGAGTGATGACACTGTTTAGAAGGGTAAGTCTACTCGAAAGGTTAAGGAAGTTGTTTGTCCAGTTTGTGAGTTTTGTGTTTATTTTTGATATGATGGGGGTCCATATAGCATTAGTAATGTTGTATGGAGTGATGGGGAGACCCAGAAATTTGATAGGGAAAACTTGAGACTTGCATTTTAAGAGGTCTCTAAAGTGCTCCAAAGTAGATTGATTTATGTTTACCCCAAAGATGGAATATTTTTGCATATTTATTTTTAGCCTAGAGATATTGAAAAGATGCCAATGATCCTGAAGATATTTTGAAGGGAGGATTCATCTGGGGAGGAGAAGATAATGGTATCGTCTGCAAATTGGATGATATTCTCCTTACATTCATCAGGAGAAATGATAAGACCATTTTGTTTGCCCAATTTAATCATGCCGGAGAGAATTGTAGTCAGGATGATGAACAGGTAAGGAGAGAGAGGGTCCCCTTGTCTAAGTCCATTTGAGTTATGGAAATAACCAAATGGAACACCATTTATGATAGTAGAGAAACGGTTTGTTAATATGCAAGCATGGATCCAAGTAACCCAAATGTCGGGAAAACAAAAACCCTTAAGAGTTTTTAAAAGACATTGCCATTTAACAAAGTCAAAGGCTTTTTCAAAATCTAGTTTGATGGCTAGAAGGGGGGTTTTATTTTTGTGGCAAAGATGAATCATTTCATTTACCATCAGTAAGGCATCTTGAATGCTTCTGTTTTTTAGGAAGGTAGTTTGATTAAGAGGGATGATGTCCTCCAAGTGTGGTTTAATCCTGTTTGCTAGAGTTTTAACAATGATTTTATATGAGGTATTTATGAGGCTGATGGGTCGGAAGTGAGATATGTTTTCAGGTTGACTATTTTTTTTAATTAGGGTGATGAAAGTTTTATTTATGAATTTGATGATGTTATGTGGGTTTGTACTAGCATGGAAAGCATACAGAAAAGCTATGAAATCATTTTTATAGTGGTCCCAATTTGCCAAGTAGAATTCCGTGTTAAGTCCATCAGGTCTGGGAGATTTATTTTTACCAAGGTCAGTGATAGAAGTTTGCAATTCTTCGAGGGAGAAGGATTTGATGAGTTCATGAGGATTTTTTATGTTTTTATGAAAAATGGTATTCCATGATAAGTTATTGAGACAAATGGGATTGTGGTTGTTATTGAAGATATTTTTAAAATGGTTTTTTATGTGGGTTATGATGGATTGTTTGTGAGATGTGAGTCTGCCGTTTATTGTTAGATGGGTTATGGCATTATGTCGAAAGTTTTGGTTACAAATTTTGTGAAAGAATTTTGTGTTTTTATCCCCTTCTTTAGCCCAAGTGATTTTAGCCCTTTGTCTCCATCTTGTGTCAATACAATTATTTATGTGGTCAAGTTTGGCTTTGATGGTAAGGACAAGAGCAGGGTCAGCATTTGGGTCCTTGTCCACAAAGAGGAACTGATCAGCAAGATTTTTTTGTAAATCAAATAAGTTTAAAGGGTTTTGTAGTTTCCATTTTTTGATGTGAGTTTTGATATTTTTTGTGTTGTTTTGGATATGAAGACCAATGTTTGTTGTTTGTGAGTCGGCAAGAATCCAAGATTCTAGACAGGATCTAGAGAAGTTGTCTATGGAGAGCCAACAATTTTCAAATTTGAAAGGTCGTGTGCCCCACGAGGTAGAAGATGTGTCAAGGATTAGAGGGAAGTGGTCAGATATGGTTCGATGGGAGATATGAAATGATGAGAGAGGGTGTTTATCTTCCCAAAGGTTTGTGTAGATGAAATGGTCAAGTCTGGCAAATGTCTAGTTTCTAGACCAGGTGTATAAAGCGTTTGAGGGTATGATGTCGATCAAAGAGTGGTTTGTAAGCATCTGACAGAATTTTTTATTAGCTGCTGACATCGATTGTGGGGAGAGATTTGAATTGAGCCTATCTGAGATTTGGGTGATCAGATTAAAATCTCCACCCAAAACCCAGGGAGTCAAGTGTAAATTTGTAATGAGGTGGTTTAGTTCCTCAAGGTAGAGGGATTTGTTGTGTCCAGGATCCCCATAGATACCAGAGAATGACCAGAGATATCCATCGGAATGGTTTTTGAATTCAATGGTTATGGAGAAGTTAAGGATGGATGTGTTTTGTGAAACTAGAGTCTGGTTGTTAAAACCAACTATGATGCCTCCTTTAAAACCTTCAGGAGGTAATTGGATCCAATTTGTGATTCTATTACCTCCAATTGTTTTGAGAGCAAAAGGGGAAAGAAAGGTTTTTGTTTCTTGAATGGTAATTAGATCGATTTTGTTTTTGTATATGTGAGAGCGTATTTTTTTCTTCTTTGGAGGTTTGCAGCTCCACATATATGCCAAGAGGAAATCTTCATATTTAAAAACTAGGGATGATGAGTGCTAAAAGGGCTAATTAGATGGTCAATATTTTGGTGTCAGTAGGAGCGATGGGTGTAAGGTTTCGGGGCTGATGTATTGTAGAGTTGCCCCGGTAGAGTGTGCAATGCCTCTGAAGATCTCTATTTCCCAAAGATGAGCAGGGAGATTCGATATGGCGACCCAGTCAGAGCCACCAGCGGGGGCAGGGAAAGATCCAAAATCGGCAGACCATTTTGATAGTCTGGCCATGATGAAGCTCGATCCACATGGTATGGTGAGAACTTGGTTGAAGAGGTGATTTATCTTTGTACCTTATGGGACGGTATAGATGAGCAGGGTGGGAGAGAAAATTTTTGGTTTAAGGATGGTGTGACCAGGAAGGAGAAGGGCTAAGGCACGGGTATTGTCTAGGACATTTATGGGGTTGTTGTCCAGGTTGTTTTCAACAGATACAAGAATACTTCTAAGGGTGAAGACCTTGAGAAGACGCATTCAGTTGGATGGAAGTTCAAGGGCGATCACATATTCCAGGTGGTCAGGGACTTTCATGTTTGGTGAGTTAGTATGATAGTTTATGTTGTGGGTTTGTGTGGGGGATGGAGGTGGAGGGTTTTTGGATTGTGGTTTGTGCTTTGTGGCAGATAGGTTCTTTGGCTTATGAAAGGGTTTAGATATAGGAGGAGGCCAAGAGCTTGTGTTTGGATGGCGTGAAGGGGTAGCGTCTGCATGTTCAGGCGGGAGATTTGCGAGGCATGCAAAGGAGTTTTTTTAATGATAATGATGTTGGGGGAGATGTGTGTTGTGCCAGAGATCTGAAAAGGGCTTTTTTGGGACAGTCCAGGTTTTGTGAAAAAGCGAGATTTTAATCGAGCGAGAGTGCATGGAGGAGGGATCTGCATGGTTTTTGTCCTGGTTTGGGAGGAGGCGAGCTTTCCAGAACCTTTTTATGTGCCCTATCTGGTGGCATACAAAACATATGCAATGAGAAAAACATCTGGATGTTGAGTGGTTGTTACGGTGGCAAAGAGAACAGTGAAGAGCTCTAAAAGGTCTTTTGGGGGGGACCAGAGTCCAGATATGGGCGATGGGGTTTTTATCTAGGATATTGTTTATGAGGAGGGATGATTTTGCATGTCAGGAAAAGAAGAGTTTAGGTGAAAAATGTCCTTTGGGATGATATCCTCGACCAGGGAGGGTCGAGGGATTAGGGTTTTATATAAAGATGACATATTGGGCTTTTTTTTTCTTAAAGGATGGGGAGGAGAAAAGCTTGTACCTTTCAGTGATAGAACATTGTTGTTGATCCATAGGAGATGTGGCTGTATCATCGTCATCCTCAGAGCCTGAAGAGATGGAGATAGGCCAAGATTTTGCACCCATGGGGGGTTGGTATTCATCTCTGACAAAGAGTTGATCCACCGTGTTGGATGATGAAGAGCTGTCTTGATCATGTTTTTTGTCAAGATAGGCTAGCTCTGGAGGAGTTTCGTGGATGAAGTGGCGCACCCAGACATGGAATGTGCAATTTTCCATCGGTTGTATGAAAATCGACCACTCAGGCTTTAGATTCATCTCTTTGCGCATGTCGCTCCAGCCTTTGATATGAGGGGGAAGGGAGTTTTTTTGCCCCAAGTTGGATTTGTGGGGGTTGACCATGAGACCTTCACCTGGAAGGAGCGGTGATCGATGTTTATCATGCTGGTGCCAGGCAAGATGTCAAACTTGTGGTAGATCCATGCTTGAGGTAAAGGGATGCTCGTAGAAAAGGATGGGTCTACGAGGGGGATTTCTATGAAGGAGAAACGGGAGTTCATGTTTGCTGGGGATGGTGGAGTTTTTATGTTTCTGCTTGACACCAAGGGTTTTTGTTTCCTTAGAGCTCGGAGGAAGGCTGATGTCTTGCCAAATCTATGCATGCAAGGTGATTTTATGCATGAGGCGAGGGTGAGCACGCCTCCTGTTCTCATGGTGTTATCGGATCGTTTGATGGGTCTTTATTGCTGATTTCTGAGCCAACTGTTGTGCTGATTTGATCTGACTGCCAAAGGTGTTCTAGGGAAGGAGTGCTATAGACGACAAAGAGAATAGAATTTTTGATTTTTGAAAACGATATTTTTGTATGAGGGAGATTTTGCTGAGTTGGTATGAAGCTCGAGGGTAAAAAATGCGATCTCTAAAGGTGTAAAAGGCGTAATCAATGAGATATCATATCCATGTATCTGTATGCCATTTGTGATACCCGAGGTGAGTTGCAAAGGGTGTTGATATTCTCGGAATTTATTGTAGATAGATGTGGGTAATGAAGAGTCCTTTTCTAGAACAGGGTTCCGACGGTGGAACTTTGAGGAGGTAGGAGATGAAAACACTCAATCAGAATCGCAGGAGAGCTAAATCAGAAAAAGTAGAGGAAAGAATAGTTTTCAAACCTATGAATCCCTAGTGCAATCTCAAAAGCACTGAAGCCAGGCAAGGAGCAAGCACACAGAGGATGGAAAATGGGTCGCAAAGAGGAATGATGGCAACCACCACCAACATGCAGAGAGATGGTCGAGGGATGAAGTTACCTAAGAATGGTTGTTACCTGAGAATGGTTGTTGGTACCTGAATGGGGAGAATCGGACGCCGGTAAAGTGAGGATGATCGTAGCCGCCACAGGGCCGAGCAGAAGCTTGAGGCGGAGGGAGCGCGCCGGGTGTGGTAGATGGTACCGATCAGAGATGGCGAAGGACCGAAGAGATTTTCTAGAGAGAAGTTGGAGCTTACTCCCTCTAACCTATCATTTTTAGTTTCTTTGTCAAAGCATATGAGATCTCTAACAAAGTGTACGTAAGTACATATAATGATGTTATATATTTTCAGAAAAAGTGTAAGTACATATAATGATGTTATAAATTTTCAGACTAGTATTTTCTATAATTTGATGTATCTTGGTATTTCATAAAATGAGGTGACACTTATTATCTATTTGTTTAATCAACACTCATATTTAGTTTTATGAGTACATGACACTATGTTTGAAATACTTTTTAAAAGGATAAAAGAACATACTTATAATAAGGACCCAGGCACATTATAATCATTTTGAAGTGAATCAGAAAATGAATAGGATCCTGGCTCCTATCTGCTAGTAACATCAAAAAAGTCAAACCTAAAACTAGAAATGCACACTAAAAATTTTAGCATGATCGTGTATGAATGCAAAACAATACTGAACTGAATTAGGATCAATCATAGGGATTGGTTAACTAAATTATCATTGACATCTACTTGTTTAAAAAATAGGTTAAGCCAAGGTCAACACACATCAACAACACACATTAAAAAATAGGTTAAGCCAAGGATGAATTGAGGATGCAAACCTAGTCAATTGGAGGCTTTACCTCTAGTAGTGGCAGTGGTGATGATAATGGAAAGCTCTGGTTCCGGCTGCTACTGTTGGCGCTGGCTACTGGCGCTGGCTCTGGTTCCGGCTGCTGCTGTTGGCGCTGGCTACTGCTAGCACTGGCGAGAGGAGGACCGGCTGGAGGAGAGGATCAACGACGGTGGCGGCTCCACGAACAGCAAGCTCCATGGAGGCGGTGAGCTCCACGAACGCCGGCGAGCTCCAAAAATGACAAGCTCCATGGTGGCACTTCATGGCGACGACAAGGAGATCGGCGCTTCACGGCGGTGCTTCATGGGGACGCTTCACGACGGCTCTTCACGGCATCGGCGAGCAAGGAGATCGGTGTCAGAGAGCAAGGAGAACGCCAGAATCACCAGACCCTAATAGCCGATTGCAATCATAGAGAGAAAGGGGAAGAGTCGGGCTCGCTCGTGCAATATTAAGTTAACATTCAGTGTCAGTTATTCAACAAACCGACACATAAAACTAACAGTGTCGGTTAACAATACAAACTGACACCTGTGCCCAATGATAATCGTCAGTTTTAACTAGAAAAAAACTGACGTATATATACATACGCTGATTAAAAAATTGGTTCTCGATTAGTGACCATCGTCGTCGGTTGTTTTTGACAATCCGACGCTCAAAGGGTGTGAAAAATTTCCCACGAAGAGCACGGGAAAACTCATACGTGTCGATCATAGTTGTAAAACCGACGATCAAAATGTGCCCAATTTCTGTTTCACGAATAACCTTTCGTTGTCGGTTTTTTAGTTAATAACTGACGCCATATGTTAAATTTTTGGAGGTAATTTTTTTCCCTGGAAATTTTGGATTTGGCGGTTAATTTTCAGCGTCAGTTTGTTATTAAGTAATCGACACTGAATAAAAGCAATACCCGTGTCTGGTCGCCCTTCAGAGATTGATGTCGGCTTATTTTATACACCGACGTTGTATGGTTTTGGTGTCGGTGTATTAGTACAACCGACACCCGTAAAAGTGACGTTATAAGCCATTTCTGTAGTAGTGAATGACTTCTAGTTGTTCATCATATTCCTATCTCTGATCATCTTCTTTGTTGTTCTATGGAGATTTTGTGCAAGGCATACATATATCTTGTTGCTAATGCTCAGATATAACATTCTTGATTTGGTATACCTTTGGCTGGTATCGTCTGGCATGAAGCAGTTGTCCACACTGTAGGTTGTATGGTGATGATAGTTGCATGTGAATGACAAAGGGGAACACATGTATATGTGACTTTAACTGACCCTTGATAGCTTTGATTGCCTTATGGATGCTGAACTCAAGTGCCTTTGTGACCCGTGATTCAACAACTCATCGCGATTCAAGGAGGGATCTTGCACCAAATTGAGTCTTCTGTTCATTACAAGAGTATTCAGCCAATGTCTTCATCACCTCAGCAGTGATGGACTATTCATTAGTGCTTGCCATCTCAAGTATCTCTTTCCTAAACTATCAATGATCTTTTGCTTCCTGAGACTTTTCTAATGCTCTCATATGTGTTGAAGGTAGAATGATTGATTGTTAGGATCGGAAGATCAACAGGGAATCTATTGCCTATGTATAGGGGTTTTGAAAAGGGAAGACATATTTTTAGTAAGAAACTACCCCTTTCTTTATGCAAAAGGCTTCAACATATGGCATCCAACTTTCATACGTTCCCAAAACTCTAGGTAGGAATCAATTGAAACTACTCTTTGCATGGATGGCTTCAAAAGATAACTTGCCCCTTGCATGGAGAAAGGTACAAAGGTCATGTTGAAATGTGAAAGTTCACCTTTGATGCGGAAAGAGATTGTTCACATATATCATGATAGATTGTTAGATCCAATGATATGAGAGGTATGTGGCCCTATATTGAGTGATGTGGAATGATATTTTCCAGTCTTGTAATGAGATATGACCAATAGCATCATGATAAACAATGCAAAGTGTACTTGTTGATTGTCAAGTGTAAGGTTTGGATGGTTTCTAGAGACAAGGTGACCCACTCATGGCCAACGAATCTAGATGGGGATTGATCTGTGACGCTTATCTCTCCTTATGGGTGTTTTTGTGAGAGAAACATTTACAAGGAAAAGGGTATCTAGGGACAAGGTGACCTGCTCAGGGCCAAAGACTGTGGTTGGATATGGTGTGTGAGATTCCTCTCTCATTAGGAATGTTTTATGAGAGAAATAGTCACAAGGTAAATGAGTATCCAAGGAGAATGTGACCTACTCAAGGCCAAAGATTGTGGCTGGATACAAGTGTGTGCAGTTCCTCTCTTCTTAGGGTTGTTTTATGAAAAAAATACCCATAAGGTAAAAGGGTATACTAGGGATAAGGCGACTTGCTTAGGGGTAGAGGCTGAGGTTGGATACAGTTGTGTGAATTTCCTCTATCCTTAGGGCTGTTTTATGAGAGAAATACTTACAAGGAAAAGGGGTTGTGTTGGTCCAATTTTAGGTCATGATTCAGGACCATATAGATGTGAATGTGAAAGCCTCGTGATGGCCTGGTTTAAGGTCCTAGTCTAGGACTATAGATGTGAGAGTGGAATCATGGTAATGGCCTAGTTTAAGGTCGTAATCTGGGATTGTAGATGAACATGGAAGCTCACTGATGGCCTAGTTTAAGGTCATGGTCTAGGATCACAAAAATATGTGAGTGTGAAAGCTTAGTGATGACCCAGTTTGAGGTCATAGTTCGGGACCGTGTGGATGAAAGTTGAAGCATGGTAGTGGCCCAATATAAGATCGTGGTCTGGGACCATGACATTGGGTAGGAACATTTGGGAGGACCACGTGCTACTAGGAGACATCCCAGTCAAGATGGAAAATCCTTTGGATCAAAAGGAGTTGGTATGCCCTCGACATTTGTCAGTATTTCAGTCAAGATCAGGAAGTGAGATCCAAGATTGAGGGGTGAGTAGCATTTAAGAAAAATGGTGAAGCTTTGTCTTGCAAGGATCAAGATGAGAAGAGGCCCTTTAAGGAAGTATGTTTTGGAGTAAACATGGGAATGAGTTGCTCAAGGACCAAGTGGATGATGCCAAGCTAAATTTGATTTGATCATGAGTGCACATAGCTTGGAAGTAGAATCAGGATGCTTTTCAACACAAAGCTGAAGGTTTACAAATGTTATCCAAGTATGACAAGATTTTTCATTGAATTTTGAACACACTGTTCAACTCTTTATTTGAAAGGCGGCTCGACTTTGTTGAGTTTTGAAAGCATTTTCTAACTTTTTTGAGTTTTGAAAAGGTTCTTCAACTTCGTTGAGTTTTAAAAGATGATTCAAGTTTTGTTGATTTTCTGAAAAGATATTTCTTTTTTCCTTTTGTGAAAAGATTATTTTTAAAAAAATATTTTTTTAAAGATTGTTCTTTTTTATATTTTTTTCTTTGAAAAGACTATTTTTTCATTCTTGAAAGGATTTTAAATCTTTTTTGAAGAAGGACTTTCCTTTTTTGAAAAGCTTTTTTGATTTAAAAAAATATTTTGATTTTGTTTTGTTTTGAAATTAATTTTCTTTTTTCTTGAAAATATTTTTTTGTCTTGGGAAATTATCAAGATTTTGTAATGATGATTGTTGGATGAGAGAGATCATTTGAAATTGTTGGGATCCTTGGGATCATAGGAGATCAATGGAGTTTGTTTGAGATCATGTGAGATCATTGAAGATGATATTATTGTTGACTTGAGATTTTTGTTTTTGATAAGATTATTTTGAACATGAGGATGTTAGAAAATGACTTACCATATTAAAGCATAAATCTTTTAGCAATTTTAGAATTAACAAAGCATGAAAAAATCATTACAATTGTAAAATAAACAACCACAAGATACATATGCAGAAGATAAAGTACCCCTTTTTAGACTATGGGTTTAGATATGATTTTATGTCCTTACTCAAACATGACATGCATAGGAGGTTATGGTTCTTGTCTTCTGTATGGCATGATGTCACTCATCATGGCGGTAGTTTGGGTTCTTTAGATATAGATACTACTCCTAATACACCTCGTGACTACATTGACCGTAATCATTCTTGAGTGCTAGGAGAGGGGGTGTCCTCAAGGTCTTTGGATGTCTAGTTTAATGTTGTGCCAGTACCTTTACTAATACCCACACAACTTTCAAGGATCCAATGTGAATGTTGGTACCCATTCTATGATACATGGGTTTGTAGGTGTGCATTGTGCAAGTGTAAGCTTTTGATATCTTCTGAAGCAAACCCAGAGCAATAAAGCATAAAAGATAATGATAAACATGTAAGGAAAAATCATGCAATTATTTGGAAAGAAAAAATCTTACTTGTCATGAAAACCTCCCTCATCCTTATCTCTTTTCCTTTATTTTTATTAGTTCTAAAAAATAAGAAGATAAAAAGGACATGAAAAAGGAAAAAAGAAAAGAAGGGGAGGGAAGCTAAGCCTCACCCTAAAAGGGAAGCACAAGCAAACCCTAAAACCGAAGGGGAGGATAACCCTAGAAATAACGATTGTTAGAAAGCATGGAAGTTGTCATACTACCAACAATCGTAGAAATAGGAAAAGCAAAGTGCCAATTTTTTTTCTGGCAGAACAAAAGATTCCATCGACTTTATCTAGATCTAGGAAATTAGAAGTCGACGATTAACTTTCTTTTTTTTATCTATCGCTGGGTATATCTTTAAGGAGATTTTTTTTCCAGCAGATTGATCCAATTCAAAGTTGAACTTTTTGTGCAGAACACTTTGAATTTCATGAAAAACATAAAGAAGTAAAGGAAATCAGATGAGAAAAATAGAAGCCTTGATCAATCAACAAAATATGAGATGACAAAAAGGAAATGCAACTCAGATTGTTTGAAATTTCCCTACAAAGTTTCCAAACTATTGCCCACTGAAATAATCCAAAAGGATCATACGATGGTGGAAACAACCAAAAAGCAAAAGCACATGATATATCAATAAAGCACGGAGTTGCCACCAATATTACTTGTAAAACAAGGAAAAATGCAAACATGTGTTTGAATCAACCAAAAACACAAAAAAGACTGATTTTTACTCCACCCAAGGCTAGATAAGAAAGGTATGTGTTAAATCAGATATTGGACTGAACAATCCTATTACGAGTGGGGAAGGTGTTAACACCCCCATTATGATAACGGTATTGCAAACTTTTTTGTCATCTTAGATTAAAACAATGGTGATTGAAGTTTTTGTTAAAGAAAATGACTGTAAAAATAATAAAAAGGTGATTTTTATGTTGGCAGACATTTGGGACTGGAGATGTATATGAATTTCTCATAATATCCCTAAAGGTCCTAAATTTTAGGTGTGTTGTGGTTCCAAACTCCTCAAGATCTCCCAAAGTAGAGATCCATCACTAGTAGTTGGGTGCAATGCGTAGGAAGAGAGAGAGACAAGAGTAATTAGATTCTGTAGAGAAAGACAAAATCTTTGATGGAGTGTGCATTTATGAATAGTTTAGGTAATCAACTAGAAAATATTATGAATTTACCAGAGTAAAAAGAAAATATGAATATAACAGTTAAGTAGCATAGCATACTGACATTAACAGAAGTGATTGGTTCTAGAGGATGGTTCCTCTAGTCACATGCAAAAAATAAAAGGAAGAGGTAGTCATTTCTCTTGGTTCAAGAGAGATAGATGGGACTGGATTATGTTGGGTATGGGGTCTATTTATAGGATTGGTTTAGGGTTTAATGTTTCCAACTAGAATATTTTGGAGAGGTAGAAAATTAATCAATGCACATATGGCATGGCTCCTGGATCAAGGCAATCTGCTAAGTGTTAATTTCAGATTGCTGCGATCCACTCAGAAGCTCGGGCAGGATAAAGTTGATTTTCCCAATTCATGGATATTATAGGAATGTTTTGGAGAAAATCATGGAAAACTTGGACAGAAAGATAACTTAGAGTTATCTCTAGAATTTTTTTCTTCTAGAAAAGTACTTGAAAAAAGGGAAATTCTTATTTATATGATTTAACTAGGAAATTTGTGAAGGATAGCCTATTTAAGGCATAATTCAAGGACAATTGTACACCAAAAGATAAGTTGAACTTATCTTTATGATTTTCCAAGAAAAGGTAGTTGCAAAAGGAATATTTAATTCCAAACAATTCAACTGGGCCATATTCTAAAAATATCCTACTTAAGGTACAATTGAATAATATTACACTTTTAGACCAAAAGAAGGAGTCTTTGTAGAAACCCCTAAATTGGGTTAAGATGGGTGAAGATGGATGCACTAAATAGGCCAAAAATGTGAGAAATGTAGAAAAAATTGGAAATAGGGTAAAATGTGGAAATATGATGAACTCCATCATTAGCCAAAGAATTAACTTTTAAAATGTGATTTTTTGCTGAGTGAGAAAAAATGGGATGTCAACAAGTGGGTTGAATAGTTATTATTTCAACTGATCAATTACAACTTGACATTGATCATCCCTAATATTATTGGAATTCATGTGCAACAATTTCAAGATATGTTCACAAAATAGAGTCAACTTCATGATAAACATTCTTATGTATTAGAGTATTTCTAGTATGTATCTAAGCTCTTTCTTTGTACAGAGAGAGGGGAATTTGATAATTGGTTGCTCTTTCTGTAGATCAACTATACCTCACTGTCTAGTGATGTAGCCTAGTAGTTTTCCAGAATTAACATAGAATGCAAATCCTTTTAGATTTAGTTGAGGGTGGAAACATTATAGTCTTTAGAACAACCTTCCGAGAAGGCTATATGATCTTCTACTTGCTTTGACTTGTTGATCATGTAGTCTGAGTAAACTTAAACTCATCATCTATGAATTCGAGAAAGAGATGTACACAAGCTTGTTGATAGATTGTGCTTGTTCTCTTGAGTTCCATCGACATTACTTTGTAAAATATAACACCTCACTATGTTTTGAAGGTTGTTTCCTTCATCCTTGAAGACAAAATCTCGATTTGGTTGTATGTTTATAACATGTCTATGAAACTAAGGTGGTCATGTTCAAATATTTTGTCAACTAGTAATTATATATGCAGATATGTAAAATTATCACTCTTGGATCTTAAGGTCCCTACAGTCTCATGTGCGTGCATCCTTCTTTCTTGGGGATTGACACAATATTGACCAACCATGTTAGAAATGACACACAATCTATGAAGTCTTCTAAACTGCTTAATGAATCTTTCATCTCCACTTAACTCAGATGCATCTATACTTATATTTGATGGGCCACATTCCAATAGAAATTAGGATTTTTGTACATTAAGTGACACATAGTACCTAGGATTTTGATGTAGTTATAGGATAAGCTGTCAATATGTTTATGGAGAAGCTCAATCTAGGATGATTGTGATAAAGTGGTTTCTCTATCTCTAACAACTATGCACATTCTTACACCTATGATGACTAGTTTCACACAATTATGTCTCTCTCTACATCTAGAATGGTTTTGAATCACATGTTTCTCAATTGTTAGTTTGTGATTGATCAATTGGATTTTTAAACTCAATTTGTCGTAAATTGAGAGCATCAATGAATTTTTGAAATGCAATTTAATTTGCAGGCCCCTAAAGATCCTCATATTGATCTCAATATTATTCTATAATAAGCAAAATGTGATAATATCGATTTTCTCTATCCTTATACATGTACTATGTACTTCATCCTTTCTCAAAATTCACACTCTTGACTTTAATTTCATGATGAAAAATGCCTCAATCCTTAAATTCAATCATCTTATGTACACATGTCTTGTGGTGAGACTCAATTTTCTTTAAGACCTAAGTTTCAACTCTTTAACATGTAACCCTCTTGTAGATTTATTTGAATCAAAATAATATCCTAAAATCACTATCTAATGTATGTTAAGTTATAGAGCTTCTAATTATCTTTTCAATGACCTAAGAATTGTCTCAATTGGACCTACATATCTCGAGATATGATATTTGGAAGATTTGCCCTTTCAATCCTATTTTCATCTTGATTTGAGCCTCCATGGGACAATCTTGGGGGTGAGACCCAACAAGGTGGGTGCCCCCTTGCCCTTGAGACAATTCAACATTCCTCTAGCTATATTGTGTCCAATCCACTATCTCCTTATTGTATCAATTCTGGCACTTGGATATTTTCCCAGGGATGAAGACTTCAAATCCAATGGCTCTCGGTTGTCTTCAACCTTGAATCTATATGTTTTAGCACCTACAACAACATCTTTGCGTTTACCCAAATTTTCCAAAAAAAAACAACATCTTTGCGTCCAACCTATCCCCTCTCATCGCGATGCATTTGGGCAAATTTATCTTTCCAAAACACAAATGTGCCTCATTCTTAGTCTTTCCCCCTTAAATTCCCTCTTTTGCGTGCCTTAGGGCACCCATTTTCTTCTTTCTCATTTTCTCCTCCAATCAAGGTTGTCACCATGAAACCATAGCTTTGAGCTACTTGTTGTGTACCACCTCACCACAGGAGGCACTACTTTTGGAATCGTGGAAATTTAGCGAGGTCGTTTGGCCTGTTTCCATGCCCAAACAATGCCCTACCTATCTCCATATCCCCCATTCTTCATGGCATTGCTGCTGGTGACGTCGTAAGGAGTTATGGCTAGTCTACATCCTTAGCCCCCTCAGCTCGAGTCAATATTGGAAGCTAGTCCACAACATCATGGTGGGTGAGGACAACCACCCTGCTGACTTAGATCCCCCCTAGCACCTCCACGCTGGAACCCCGATGAGCCTATCGGAAGCAGCTGCCGCATCTACGGCCAGGAAGATGCGGAAGGGTTGGGCCTAAGGATAGGACCCAATCAACAACCTGGGTGGGACCCAGCCACCCCCTACCTTCTCCCTCATACTAGTGAGGCATGGACTAGACTGAAAGATCATGAATCAAGGGGTTAGATCAGTTGAATAATTTGATAAGCATTATGGTAATGCCTCAACAACATTTCATATAATTTCAATGCAAAAAATGCTAATAATCATATCTTACACATCCTTTGGTATAATATGATATTAATATATGACTTTTGATTCTCTCAACAAGATCTATCCATTGGAACTAGTTTTAGAACTTAAATCTACTTGCTCTTCTTATGATATCCTAAAATGCATGTCTTTAATGCACTTTTGAATAATAAATGATGCATTTTGTTCCCATTTAGTATTTTTATTCAAAATATCACACTTAAACATTAGATCAATAGCCTTTATACCTCTGAGGTTGGATCACGAAGTGAATCACCTTGATGAACTTATGATGTCCAATCTTTTGACCTAAAAGTGCCACCTTTATGCATGTACATGATGCCACTTGTCTAATCTTGGAACTTTAATATATTTGATCATTATATGTGAAACCTACTTTGAAATTTGTAATCCTTCATATTCTTTATGACATGTTCAACTAAGATATTATACCTTCTTTCCATTTAACACACTCGTATGCACTTGTGACACACATGTAACACCTAGTGGGTCTAAATGCATATGTTTTTTGCTTGGACTCTAGCCTTACTAAGAACATGCTCTAATGGTATCCATTCTATCTTCATGACTTTAAATCAGTATCTTTACCATAATATAACACTAAATCTTAGCTCATTCCATTCCTTGCACCCTAATTCTCATTTGGCTAAGAAACATGACACTATTGCATGAAACAAATATAATATGAATAGTTATGATCTTTCTTATCGAAACCTTGATGATAATATAAATCTCAAGCTTCCTCTATCTTTATATTAGACTTATCTCTATTCTAGTATTACTCATAATGTGGATGGTTCTCCTACACCTAGGGCTTAATATTGATACTTGTGTTATGTTGAATCAATACATGCATGTTTGGCAGGGGAGGAGTGGTTCAAGTGATTTGGCACGATGTCCCCTCATGAAGGGACCTGAGTTTGAAACCTAATGGTTGCCTTAGAGTTGGTGCCCATTGTGCATGCCAACAACTGTGTGCTTTAACTGGTTCCCGGTGGGTGGGGCGCCCAGGGCCTGAGAGTTTTACGCTGTCTGGGACAAAAGTGGCGCTTCTACAGGGGAATTCTCTCGATAAAAAAAATACATGCTTGTTTGAAACTTTGGAAACTAGGTTTGGTGTAATTGAAACCTAGGTCTTTGGGAAACATCCAAATGAATCATCTGATGTTTAGATTATCAAAACCCTACTGATCTAAGACCCACTATTATGCCTTTTATATATTAGATCCCCTTTGGATTGGACCTTCTCTTACTTATGGATCACAACTTGTACTCTACTCACAAGTTACACTTAATGTCTTGACCCTACTATGATATTGGATTGCTTGTATGTATGCTTGTATGGAGGCTTGGATACTTAATTACATGGTTGAGTTATTGTTCCTATGAATACTACTTTCATGTTTGGTTATACTATGCTGATAAAGCTTGAACATAATATATAGAATTCCATTATATAACCTAATGTTCATATAATGAATCAAGAAGCCTAAAACATGCTTTGTATGAAACACTATCATTAAGTGTTATCACATTGTTTCTACTTATTGTTTGTTATCATGTTTCTAGCTAATCATGTTTTATACTAATCTTAAACTATGTCTACTTGCCCTTTCATAGTGTACATAAAACTTTAGGATCAATATGTTTTGTTTATTAGATTTTTAGTTTCCAAATGAATATCCTCTGCACTCTAGACTCTAAGCTCTATAATGAAATACAATTGGGTATTCATGAATGTAGAAATGGGTACATATATCTTATCTCTATGTTTAGTATCTTGTTATATCTTTAGTTTTGTTATTTCCTTTTAAAATATATTTTGCTTGTGTGAGACTATGTGCCATTCTAGGGATGGACGTCCAAGTCCCCTCACTTTTGTCTATGTAGCCATTAGGAGTGTAGACTTAGGGTAATAAATGGTTCCGTTAAAAATGGTATCAGAGCCAAACACATAGGCTTCTATATATATTTAAGGCATAACACATCTTAAGAACCTAGGGAGAACTATAATCCATAATGGTGAAGCTATGTCAATGGGTATCTTGCTAAATGTGGAGGTTCTATCAAGTAATCACCTCCTATCTAACTAGTGTAGTGGTTGAGGTTCCTCTGCTCACCTACCTATCCAAAGTGTTCCAAGATTGGATTAGGTTCCTTCCCCTCAAGCTTAGAGATCCTTCTAGCATCTCACCTCTTCTTTAAGAACTGCCTAAGCCACCCATGTAGATGATGATTAGTTAGTCCTCTTATCTCTAAATATGATTCTTATCTCATGACTATTAATCACATGATTTCTCAATTTTGAATAGTTATTCACGGATGACTGAAATTCATATGAAATCAAGGGTAAGGTGATTAAGATGATAATGCCATGATTTGATCTTAAATGGAAAAACCTTGTTTGATGTATGAAAGTAATTTTGAAAGTGAGTACTGGGGTGTAAAGTTTATGCAAACTTGATGTTATCAACTCAAATTTAAGTTATTTCTATGTTTGAGGTAAATTCTTAATATGGTTCTATAAGGTGGGACTCATGTGTCACACCTGATGGTTGATGAGGTCTTTATTGATCAAACCTATGATGTTCCTATTTTGATCAAACCTCAAACCACTACTACAGAAACAACATTCAGTGTCGCTTTTCTGGGCGTCGGTTATTTAGGAAAACCGACGCCTATAACATTCAACGTCGGTCATCTAGGTCATCCGACGTCTGTAGCCAAGACACGGGTACCGCTTGTATTAAGCGTCGGTTTTTTTGGTAAAAAACCGACGCCTAAAACTGCCGCGAAATCCAATTTTCGAGCAAAAAAAATATGTCACATACGGCATCGGTTATTTACCTAAAACCCGACGCCTATATAAGATGAAAATTTGCGCGAAAATTTACAGCTTAGGTGTCGGTTATCCTTAGATAACCGACGCCGATAGTGGTTCCCGCCAATTTATTTAGGGCAAATTTTATCTAATTGGACGTCGGTTTTGTAATAGGAACCGACGCTGAAGACCTTAGGCGTCGGCTTTGTTAGATACCCGACGCCCTTTACGAACTTATTAGACGCATGATCGATCGACTTTAGGTCCCCTTTCCTGTTTCATCGTCTTCATCGCCCGCGCTTGCTACTGCTCACCGACGCCGCTGCCCGCCACCCTCCGCTACCGTCGCCCGACCCTCCGCTGCTGCTGTTGCTTGTGCGCCGCCGCCGCTTCCTGCTCCTTCTGCTGCCGGTGTCGCCACCGCCTGCCTGCTCCTTCTCCGCCGCCTTCCTGCCCGCCACCGCCTGCCGCTCCCTGCTCGCCGGTGTCGCTGCCGCTACCTGCCTGACTTGTGCAGGTGGTCCTGGAGCTCGCCGGTGTCACCGCCGCCCACTGCCTCTCCTCCGCCGCATCTCCGCCTGACAACCCCCGCGTATCCGCCGCTGCTGCCACTGCCCTACGCCGCTGCCGCCTCCACTGCCTACATCTCCGCCTCCACTGCTCAACGTCACCGCCTCCACTGCTCTTCTTCCTTAACGGAGCTCGCTACCGACAGAGCTACTCCTCTTCTTCCTCCACGAGCTCGCTACTTACAGGTACGATTTTACTCTGTTATAGGATCCTTCAATGTGTGTTCTTTATAAGGTCAGATTGGTTTATGAGATGTTGGTCAATCATTTGGTTATGAGTTTTTATACCTAGTTACACAGCTCATTTTTGCTTCAATCATATTCATCATGTTGTTGTTTTTTATTGCAATTTGGTTCATTTTGTCATTTATATTTGCTTGTAATTTTTCAAAGGAGAACGGTTTGTACAATAAATCCTAGTAGATTTGGATTTGGTTCTGATTCTAATTCTAATTTTTGCTTTGACCTTGCCCTGAAAGTTGTTCATGTTCTTCTGATAAGTTGTATTGTGGGTGAACCTAGATGACCGACCTCAAAGATAGACCTTCAACTCAAATTTGTTCATGTTCTTCAACTCAAATTTCACAATGTTAATCCTGGGACAAATGACCAACTTCCTTGTTCATTGGCTCATATGGTAGCCAAGGACTGCAAAGATGGACCTTCATCATCCTAAGATGGGGGGTTATGATGGTTATGAACTTCTAATTTGTGCATATATTTGTCATACATTTGTGCTTGCATATATGAACAAATCTTTTGCTTGCATATATTTGTCATATCTATTATTGTGTTTGTTGGCCTAGAAACCCGTCCAAGATTTACTCATTAGGAGTAAATCTTGGATAGTCCCCGGTTTGGGACTGTTCTTGAACACCTAATCTCACTTAGGATGTAAGTGTATAATGTGTATTGGGTTTTTGAGAAACTTTCAGTAGCATTTCCCTGTTTGTTCTCTAAGTACATATGTACTTAGAGAACAGCGGGGAAATGCTGCCGAAATTTTCTTGAAAACCAATTACGCATTATACACTTACTAGTGAGATTAGGTGTTCAAGGATGGGATAGGTGGTACACATTTATTATATATAAGAATGACATCAAATGTGTTTGTTGGCCTAGAAACCCGTCCAAGATTGACTCATTAGGAGTAAATCTTGGATAGTCCCTGGTTTGGGACTGTTCTTGAACACCTAATCTCACTTAGGATGTAAGTGTATAATGTGTATTGGGTTTTCGAGAAAATTTTGGTAGCATTTCCCCGTTTGTTCTCTAAGTACATATGTACTTAGAGAACAGCGGGGAAATGCTGCCGAAATTTTCTCGAAAACCCAATACACATTATACACTTACTAGTGAGATTAGGTGTTCAAGGATGGGATAGGTGGTACACATTTATTATATATAAGAATGACATCACATGTGTTTGTTGGCCTAGAATGTGAACAATCATTGTTTTTTATATTACTTGTACATTGGTATAAATTAGAATGAACAATCACTAAATTATATACTGTTTGTATGGAATCCGGCTTCATTGTAGATATCTATTATTGTTGGCCTAGAAACCCATCCAAGATTGACTCATTAGGAGTAAATCTTGGATAGTCCCCGGTTTGGGACTGTTCTTGAACACCTAATCTCACTTAGGATGTAAGTGTATAATGTGTATTGGGTTTTCGAGAAAATTTTGGTAGCATTTCCCCGTTTGTTCTCTAAGTACATATGTACTTAGAGAACAGCGGGGAAATGCTGCCGAAATTTTCTCGAAAACCCAATACACATTATACACTTACTAGTGAGATTAGGTGTTCAAGGATGGGATAGGTGGTACACATTTATTATATATAAGAATGACATCACATGTGTTTGTTGGCCTAGAATGTGAACAATCATTGTTTTTTATATTACTTGTACATTGGTATAAATTAGAATGAACAATCACTAAATTATATACTGTTTGTATGGAATCCGGCTTCATTGTAGATATCTATTATTGTTGGCCTAGAAACCCATCCAAGATTGACTCATTAGGAGTAAATCTTGGATAGTCCCCGGTTTGGGACTGTTCTTGAACACCTAATCTCACTTAGGATGTAAGTGTATAATGTGTATTGGGTTTTCGAGAAAATTTTGGTAGCATTTCCCCGTTTGTTCTCTAAGTACATATGTACTTAGAGAACAGCGGGGAAATGCTGCCGAAATTTTCTCGAAAACCCAATACACATTATACACTTACTAGTGAGATTAGGTGTTCAAGGATGGGATAGGTGGTACACATTGATTATATATAAGAATGACATCACATGTGTTTGTTGGCCTAGAATGTGAACAATCATTGTTTTTTATATTACTTGTACATTGGTATAAATTAGAATGAACAATCACTAAATTATATACTGTTTGTATGGAATCCGGCTTCATTGTAGATATCTATTATTGTTGGCCTAGAAACCCATCCAAGATTGACTCATTAGGAGTAAATCTTGGATAGTCCCCGGTTTGGGACTGTTCTTGAACACCTAATCTCACTTAGGATGTAAGTGTATAATGTGTATTGGGTTTTCGAGAAAATTTTGGTAGCATTTCCCCGTTTGTTCTCTAAGTACATATGTACTTAGAGAACAGTGGGGAAATGCTGCCGAAATTTTCTCGAAAACCCAATACACATTATACACTTACTAGTGAGATTAGGTGTTCAAGGATGGGATAGGTGGTACACATTTATTATATATAAGAATGACATCACATGTGTTTGTTGGCCTAGAATGTGAACAATCATTGTTTTTTATATTACTTGTACATTGGTATAAATTAGAATGAACAATCACTAAATTATATACTGTTTGTATGGAATCCGGCTTCATTGTAGATATCTATTATTGTTGGCCTAGAAACCCATCCAAGATTGACTCATTAGGAGTAAATCTTGGATAGTCCCCGGTTTGGGACTGTTCTTGAACACCTAATATCACTTAGGATGTAAGTGTATAATGTGTATTGGGTTTTCGAGAAAATTTTGGTAGCATTTCCCCGTTTGTTCTCTAAGTACATATGTACTTAGAGAACAGCGGGGAAATGCTGCCGAAATTTTCTCGAAAACCCAATACACATTATACACTTACTAGTGAGATTAGGTGTTCAAGGATGGGATAGGTGGTACACATTTATTATATACTAGGGAAATGTTGCCTAATCTTTTCCTAATATATACTTGTTTCCTAATATATACTTGTTTTCTCTGATCATAGAATGGATAGATCATGGATGTCCATTCGTAATCGTTGCACCCCAGAGTTTATATCTGGTCTTGATCAGTTTATTAGATTTGCCGAGGAACATAGGAAAAAACCTACAGATAGGTTCTACTGTCCATGTAGGCATTGCGGTAACAACTTGAAAGTCAACACTGGTGAGGAAATCAAAAGTCATGTCATGTGCAACGGGATTGTACAAGGCTATACAGAATGGCACTGGCATGGAGAGATTTCAAAATCGAAACCAGTAGATGTCGATAGCAGTGCTTGGGTGGAAGAAGAAATTGCCTCTGATGACGTAAATGTGAACGAACCAGTTCCAGCAGACATCGTTGATGCGATGCTGGATAGTTGTAGGGTAGAGCACACCGATCCACCTCCTATCTTTACAAACATTGTGCATGATGCTGAGATACCGTTATACACAGGTTGTGCTAAGTTTACGAAGCTTAGCGCTGTCTTGAGATTGTATAAGTTGAAAGCTAACAATAGATGGAGCGACAAAAGCTTCACTTCATTGTTGACTTTGTTGAAAGAAATGCTTCCTGAAGGAAACGAGCTTCCAATCTCAACATACCAGGTAAAGAAAATGTTGTGCCCAATGGGAATGGAGGCCAAGAAGATACACGCATGCCCGAATGATTGTGTATTATTTCAAAAGGACTATGTAGATTTGAAAGATTGTCCAAAATGTGGTGCGTCACGGTATAAATTGACGACTTCGGGGGAGTCCAAAACTTGTTCTCCTGCCAAGGTGTTGTGGTATCTACCTATAATATCACGGTTTCAACGCTTGTTTGCAAATCCGAAAGATGCGAAGAATTTGAGGTGGCATGCAGATGTTAAGAAAAATAATGATGGGATCCTACGACATGCGTCTGATTCCCCACAGTGGAAGAAGATTGATCTATTGTACCCTAAATTTGGTGAAGAAGATAGGAATCTAAGACTTGGGCTTTGTACAGATGGGATGAATCCGTACGGGACATTGAGCAGCCAACATAGCACTTGGCCAGTCATGCTTGTTATATACAATCTTCCTCCCTGGATGTGTATGAAAAATAAGTACGTTATGTTGTCATTGTTGATATCGGGTCCTAAACAACCCGGAAATGATATCGATGTTTATCTTGAACCTTTGATTGATGACTTAAAGAAACTTTGGGCTGAAGGTGTGATGACCTATGATGCTTCAGCAAGAGAGACATTTCGTTTGCACGCTATGTTGTTTTGCACTATTAATGACTTTCCAGCATATGGGAATTTGTCTGGATATAGTGTCAAAGGAGCTAAAGCGTGTCCTATATGTGAAGAAAACACTGATTCAATAAGACTAAAACATGGCGGCAAGACTGTATATCTTGGTCATCGAAGGTTTCTTTCAAAATTCCATCCGTATCGTAGGAAGCGCAAAGCATTCAATGGATGGAATGATGAACGAAGTGCACCTAAACCTATACCAGGGGATGTTGTTTATGAAAGAGTAAAAGACATTGTCAATGAATTTGGTAAGAAATCACAATGTAGTATGGCCACACGGAGTGACAATTCTTCATTCAAGAAGAAGTCAATATTTTGGGATCTTCCTTATTGGAGTTCTTTGACAGTCAGGCATTGTATCGATGTAATGCACGTTGAGAAAAATGTATGTGATAGCATCATTGGTACTCTATTAAATATATCAGGTAAGACTAAAGATGGGATAAAATCCAGACTGGACCTACGTGAAATGGGAATAAGGTCAGAATTAACAGAATTACGTGAAATGGGTAATAAAAGAACATACTTACCTCCCGCTTGTTACACGTTGTCTAGAAAGGAGAAGAAAACTTTTTGTGAATGCTTGGTAAATGTTAAGGTGCCACATGGTTACTCATCCAACATCCGTAGATTGGTATCAATGAAAGATCTGAAATTGATAGGTCTTAAATCTCATGATTGTCACACTCTAATGCAACAAATATTGCCCGTGGCAATTCGATCTATATTGCCGAAGCATGTAAGGTTTGCAATTACCAGACTTTGTTTCTTTTTCAACAGTCTATGCAGCAAAGTTATTGACCCTGATACTCTCGATAATTTGCAAAGAGAAGTGGTTGTTACCCTATGTCAGCTTGAGATGTATTTCCCTCCTTCGTTCTTTGATATCATGGTACATCTTGTTGTCCACTTGACTAGGGAAGTGAAAATGTTGGGACCAGTTTTCTTGCATTGGATGTATCCCTTTGAACGATACATGAGCATTTTTAAAGGTGATGTTCGAAACCGTTATCGGCCTGAAGGGAGTATTATTGAAGGTTATGTGGCGAGAGAGGTTATGGATTTTTGCAATGACTTTCTCAGTGGTAATGACACTCCTGATAATGACAAGAATATTGAGGAGGGCAAAGGAATTTTGGGATCACGGGTGAAAGTAATCAGCCGTGAGCAGTTGGAACAAGCTCACTTGTATATTTTACACAATATGGATGAAGTGAGTGTTTATATCGAGGAACATACCAATTTCATAAAGAGACAACATCCTCGAGCAAGTTCAATGTGGCTTGCTAGAGAGCATAATAACACTTTTACTAAGTGGTTTGAAGATAAAGTCTTACATCAACTATCTCAAACACCACATGATATTACAGAAACTATCAAATGCCTCGCCTTTAAACCAAAACCGAATGTTATGTCTTATGAAGGGTTTGACATTAATGGATTCACATATTACACAAAGCGCCAAGATGATAAGAGTGTCGTCCAAAATAGTGGGGTCACTCTTCAAGCGTCGACTATGTACTTTGCAAGTGCAAAGGATAAGAGTCCACGTGAAGCTAAAATGTCATATTACGGTGTCATTGAGGACATTTGGGAGTTTGACTACATAGATTTCAAAATTCCGCTCTTTAAATGTAATTGGGTTGATAACACCAAAGGAGTTATAGTGGATGAATTGGGTTTCACTTTGGTGAACTTTGAAAAGATTGGCGAGAAGGGTGAACCATTCATATTGGCATCACAGGCGAAACAAATATTCTATATCGATGATCCTGCAAATGATAAATGGTTGGTTGTTCTTCATCGTAAAAGACAGTTCATTGAAGATCCTATAGATGAAGAAGAGTACTATGATAAGTATGATGACTCCAGTCCATTCTCAGTTGGGTTGCCAACTCCACAAAATATTGAAGCTAATGATGACTTATATGTGCGCGGAGATCACAATGAAGGATTGTTAATTGATAAAAGATCACAATTTTAGAGACATGTATGTTTATACAAATGCTAAATGTTTTCCTTTTTCTAGTTAATACAAATGCTAAATGTTTGCCTTTTCTAGTTAATACAAATGCTAAATGTTTGCCTTTTTCTAGTTAATAGAAATGCTAAATGTTTGCCTTTTTAATGACATTTTCAGATGGCTGACCATGATGAGCATGATGTCCATGATGAGCATGAAGTTCATGATGAGCATGCTGTCCATGACGAGCATGGCGAGGATACTAATGTAAGTTCTAAAAACATATCCTGTATTTCTATAAAATTCATTATCTTCTAGTTATGTCATATATCCTATATTTCTATATTGGGCTAAGTTAGTGTGTTTTATTTTTGTCAAATTTTAGGTTGATGCACCTGTACCCACTGAAGCACTGGAGCAACTTGATGCGCAACACCAGACACTTAAAAAGAAAAGGGGCATCACTCTGTTGAAGAAGTTATTAGCGCTAAGTGGTAGTGGATCTAAATTGGTGGTGGAGTTTGATAATGGAGGAAATCCAATTGGAGTGAACCGCAATAATTTTGTGAACTATCTTGGGTGTACCACTCGGAGCCATTGTGGTGTTAAGTATGACAATTGGCATAAAGTTCCTCAAGGGAAAAAAGACTTGATATGGAAGGATTTATGCGTGAGTTATTATTATTTGCAATTCTATTTTGTAGATTACAAATTCTATTATTTGCAATTCTATTTTGGATACTAGTTAATAACATTTCTATTTTACAGAATCTGTTTGCATTGGATGAGAAGTTGCATCGTAAAAATGTGATGCAACACGCTGGAAAGATGCTTAGGAATTATAGGACAAATCTGAACAGAGAATACATAAAAGAGGGTGATAAGAAGAAGAAGTCAGCCCTTGAACAATGGAACTTCTTGGACAAAGAAGATTGGGACAATTTTGTTGCTTCAAGAAAATCTGAAGAATTCAAGGTATTAGGTGTCACTCCTAATTTAATTAATATACATTGTATTCACCTGTTTCAAGATTAGCATTTAGTGCTACTAACCAAATCATTAATGTGCATACTAACTAGGCCCTCAGTGACGCACAAAAAGCAAGGCGTGCACTGAATGTGCATGACCACACTATGGGTCCAAAAGGCTATGCAAGCGTTCGCCAAAGACTACAGGCGGAGTCTGCGGCTACTCAGGAGTCTGCTCCTACTTAGGAGTCTGCCACACCCATGCCTCGCCATGATATCTGGATAGCTGGCAGGCAAAACAAGAAGGGTGAAATAAAGAAGCCTGTAACTGCTGAGGCGGCTGCAAAAATGGTAAAATACAACTCTTAGAGAAATCGTTTGAATATTGATTATTTGTGGTGTTAACTTACCAATTTCTGTTTATGGTGATTAGCGGGAGCTGCACGAGCAGAGGAAACAAGGCACGTTCATCCCTCAGGGCACAAGGGATGAATTGACAGTTGCTCTGGGTAACCCAGAGCATCCTGGACGTGTTAGAGGTGCTGGCGCTGGTGTTGGCATCAAAGCATTCTTTGGGCCATCCCAGCGCAAACCCAGAGCGGGACTTTCTCAAGAAGAGGTAACCTATTCTTTTTTTAGAATGTTACTGCAAAAGGAAATTCATTAATAAGAAGCTAATGTTTCTTTTATCCATGTATAGGAGAATAAGAGAGTTGAGGATTTAGTTGCTAAGAAGATCAACGATGTAGTTGCTGAGAAGGTCAAGGAAGAATTGTTGCGGTGGCAGGCATCTCAGGCTTCCAATACGCCTATGGCGACCCACTCTTCTCCTGATGCACAGACTGCGAGTAATCCTGGAGACCCATCGCCTAGCACGTCTGCTGTAAGTATTGTTTATGACATTGTAGTTAGTCTTTTCAAGTTGTTATGTTTTCAAGATGATATGTATATATGTATAATATTCTTTACGTAAATTTGTAGGCATTGAAGCCATGCCGCTTAAGAATGCAAGACTACGTTGTTGCAGAGGCGCAGGCTTACCCGTCCCTTCCTGGGGCAATGTTTCACGGGACTCCAATGCCACAGGGCTACGTTCGTGTGAGCCCGATACGTGTGTTACCTGATTGGAGAGAAGCTACATTGCCATATCCCCACCCGGATATTGATAGACTTGCTGATGCAGAAGGCAGGGTGATATTGTGGCCCAAAGCAGATGTCGTCTACACGACTGAAATTGTAAGATAAATTTACATTGATTTAGACTGTTAATGTGTATATATGATGTCAACTGATCTGAAATTATATGTACAGGTTAAAAAGAAGACACCAGGAGCACCTAGGCCTCCACTTCCACTTCCCGCATTACCCGATTGGGTTCCAACTGACCTAACATACCCGTTAGGTCCTGCTTGTAGGGGAATGGCATGTTGGCTACGGGCACATAATGTACATTGCCCTATAATTATTTCTTTAGATGCAGATTATGCAGGTCAATCATACGATATCTCTTTATTTATACAAGATATTATTGAGCTGTTTATGTATGATTGGCTGAATACATCAATGATAGAGACATGGATAAGGTGAGATCTTGTTTATACATCCATATACCTTGTGTAAGATCCGGTGATCTGGTTTCTTATATATTAATGCATACGCCTATATGTTTTGCAGCTACCTAGTCAAAGATCATTGCAAACAATTTGCATTTGATCATGTGGGATTTTTGATTCCATCATTGATTAGTTTGGTAGCTAAAGACCCTGATAATGTTCAACAATACTGTATAGATGCTTTTACAATTTTTGGTCAGCAAAAGAAGACGATAATAATAGCTCCATTCAATGTCAAGTAAGTTTACTTTATTTATAATTTGGACTTAAGAAAATTCCATTTTTATTTTGCATTTTGAGTTATTAATTGTTAACTTCTTACTTCTAGCGGTAGACATTGGGAGTTACTAGTTATTGTCCCCGGGACATTCACTGTTTATTATCTAGATCCTGCGGGGAGTACATTGAACACTAAAATTGGACACGTAATGAGAATGCCATTATTCTGGTGAGAAATATTTCATTTTTATATCCGTTAACATCTTTTATTACATTACTATTTACTTATGCAATTTATTGTGTTATATTAACATGTAGGGGTTTAGATGCATTCAAAAAGGCTGGAGGAACGGTCCCAAGGAAAAAGAACCAGCCAATAAATTGGCAGAACGTACAAGTAAGTTCCCGACTCAAATATATATATTATTGATGTGAATTGTGCTTAGTTGTATTATTTTGTATGTTTCAATTTATAGTGTGCTACACAAGACAATGGATGGGCATGCGCATACTATGTGATGCGATTTATGCAGATGATTATCAAATATGCCGCATTGGACATCGATACCATACATGAGGTATTATATATAGTCTCATTAGTTAGTATGCAATATATCAATCTTATATTATTTTTATATTATTACTTATATATATACATCATTCTCTTTGCAGGTGTTTAAAACTGACAACACTACAGGTAAACGTTTAAAAAATATACATGCTCCATATACGATGGAAGCATTAAATGAAGTAAGAGAAGAATGGGCAAAAGCCATACAAGCAGTGGCAACTGTAAGATATAATTGGGATGTTGATAGCGATAATGAATGATACTATGTAAATGAATATTTCTGAATGTTAATACATGTATTTGAATGTTTCTATATGTGTGTGAATGTGAGAATTGAATTGATGTCTGAATGTATGTACTTGTGTAGAATTTTGCTTGTGACTTTTGCAGGTTTGCGGCCTGTTTGTAGGCTGATATCAATGGATGTCGTAAACCTGCAGTTCAGAAAACTGAACTGCAGGTTCTCATCCTGCTGACCAGCCACAGCAGGCCTGCAAACTGATATGAAAAAAAAAATATATAAATAGGCGTCGGTTATTTATAGAAAACCGTCAGGAAAGACCTACAGCGTCGGTTTTTTCAATAAACCGACGCCTGATGTGGCCAAAGCAGTCCTGGAAATGGCGTCGGATATTCATATCAAACCGACGCCTATTTAACCTATAGGCGTCGGTCTTTTGGTATATAACCGACGCCAAAAGTGTTCGCGCCACAAAAAATGGCGTCATCTAGGGCACTTTATGCGTCGGTTATCTACTAAAAGACCGACGCTATATTCCATAGAGGCGTCAGTTATTTACTAAACAACCGACGCAGAAAGTGCCCTAGATGATGCTGTTTTCTGTGGCGCGAACCCTTTTGGCGTCGGTTATCTACTAAACGACCGACGCCTATAGGTTAAATAGGCGTCGGTTAAAAAACCGACGCCGAAGTGTTCGACCTTTAGCGGCGCCCACATAGGCGTCGGTCGGAAACCGACGCCAAATGGGGTTAAACGACCGACGCCAAAGGCCGTTTCTGTAGTAGTGAACATAACTAAGCAAGTCTCTCCCTATTGATATGTATTATGCCCATACTTGATATAACTATGTATTTGAACCCCTAGACATGATGTGAAGACTTTGATACAAGAGATATTTACCTATGGACTTCTATGCCTATTTGTAAGATCAATTTTGAATAAACATGATGGACATGGACATCACTCTTGCCCTATTATTCTCAATCTCTTGAACTCAGAATTTGATTTCCAAAATACACCCCTTTCCTTGATCTATATAAGGAAGGGAGTGATATTAGACCCTCAACTCACTCTTAGGGATGACATTCCAACATGATATGGGTCAACCCAACAAGGAGAAAATGACATATGGGAGAGGATAACCCTAGACCCGTACAGTTAAGTTGTGGCTAAAAAGCCTAACCTCCTTTTGTGAGCCAAGAAGGCACCCTACATTAGGATATCCCCAAATATGGGTGAGTTGACCAATCGATTTAAGAATTGAGGTAACCTTAAATTTCACCTAAAGTTTGAAGAATTAAGTATACAACACATGAAAGCACATATAATGAGTATAATTCTTTAAACCCAATTATGAAATTTCTAAGGGACATAAGGAAAAGTCACTAAGGAAGTGACTAACATAATGTGACCAAGCCTAGGAGGGAAGGTCACAATGAAGACCAAGCCCAGAAGGGAAGGTCTTCAAGAGGCCAAGCCTAGGAGGGAAGGCCACCATGAAGACCAAGCCCAAGGGGGAAAGGTCACCATGAAGACCAAGCCTAGGAGGGAAGGTCAACAAGAGGCCAAGCCCAAGAGGGAAGGCCACCATTAAAACTAAGCCTAGGAGGGAAGATCACCATGAAGATTAAGCCCAAGAGGGAAGATCAACAAGAGTCCAATCCCAAGAGGTATGTCAACCATGAAGACCAATCCCAGGAGGGAAGGTCACCATGAAAACTAAACCTAAGAGGGAAGGTCAATAAGAGGCCAAGACCAGAGGGAATGCCACCATGAAGACCAAGCCTGGGAGGAAAGGTCACCAGGAAGACAAAGTCTAGGAGGGAAGTTCTCCATGATCCCAATGCAAGGACTTAAAGTAAATAGTGTGTACCTTAAGAGATGGAGAAATTTCAAGTTAAAGAATTAGTGTAGAAAATACTATGCTCAAATATTGTTATGAAAACCTCAAAATGTGAATAGCATCTCAATAAAATATTAGGAAGGGTAGATCCCTAAGTCACCCATAAGTTCTAAAGTAGGAACCTGAACCCTGACTTTGAAACCTATGGACCTATGTTGTTGACGTCCAAAAATTGACTCTCAATATTGATTTATGAACTCTTGAATTTTGATTATTGATCTTGTTTTGATTATATCCTATAATCACCCTATATGAATGATGAATTTCATGTTCCCAAAATATCAAAAACACAAAATGATGATTATGTTTATTCTTTCGAGTTATGACTTGGGGGGGCATGTGGACTTAGGTGGGACCTTCCATCGATTTTGAGCATGAAATCACGTGTTCAAGTATGTTGTTTGTCTTGAATTGTTGAAATACAAAATATCAATCATGGAAGCATAACACCACCTAGGACAAAGGAAGAAGCTATGACCCTAAATGTTGGGATTGAAAGTCATGTTGTACTATTAATTCAAAGATATCTATTTCATATTAACCAAAAAAGTGCGATCTCTTCTAATTTGTGACTCGTGTGATGATCTTCCCAAATTGATGATCTATGTGACTATGCTATGACCTTGATGCTAGATTTCTTGATTATGAAATAGTGTTGATGCTTAAGGAATACCAAGTTATGATATGGAGTATGAAATCCCAATCTTGGTTGATGGATTGATTTAATTTTGGGGACAAAACTACTCTTAAGGTGGGGAGGATGTGATAACCTAGATTTTCACTCTACTTATGCATGTACCATGTACTTCATCTTGCTCAAATATCTCACTATCGAATTTAATTTCATGATAGAAAATTCATCAATTCTTAGCTCAATCATCTTATGTACATGTGTCTTGTTGTGAAACTCAATTTACTTTTACACCTAAGTTTCAACTCTTTAACATGTCACCATCTAGAAGAATTATTTGAACCATAAAAATTTCCTCAACTTACTGTATAATGAATGTCAAGATATAGAGCTTCCAATTATCTTTTCAAAAACCTAAAAATCATCTCAATTGGACCTATATAGCTTGAGATATGATATTTTGACGATTTTCCCTTCTAATCATATTTTCATCTTGTTTTGAGCCTTAGTGGGCCAATCTTGGGGGTGCATCCCAACAAGGTGGGCGCCCCCCCCCTTGCCCTTGATCCATGTCAACAATCTGCTAGTTGTTATTGCGTCCAATCCACTCTCGCTTTGTTGGATCAATTTTGGCCCTTGGATATTTACTCAGGGATCAAGACTTCAAATCCAGTGGCTCTCAACTGTCTTCAACCTTGAATCCGTACGTTGTAGCACCTGCTACAAAAGCTTTGCACCTAACCTATCCCTACTCATCTCGCTGCCTTTTGGAAATTTAACTTTCTAAAACACTCATGTTCCCTATTCTTAGGCTTTTCACCTTTGATTCCCTCTTTTGTGTGTCTTGGGGCACCCTTTTTCTTCTTTCCCGCTTTCTCCTCCAACCAAGGCTGCCGCAGTGGAACTAGAGCTTCGAGCTCTTTTTCGTGTACCACCTCACCACAAGAGGCACTATTTTTGGCCTCATGGATATTTAGCAAGGTTGTCTGGCCTATTTCCATGCCCAAACAATGCCTATCCCGTATCCATCTCCTCCCTTCTTCCTCACATTGTTGTTTGTGCCAGTGTAAGGAGCTACGACTGGTCGACGCCCTTAGGCCCCCTCAACCTCAGTTAAGACTGGAAGCTAGTCCACAACATCATGGTGGGTGAGGATAACCACCCTGCTAACTTAGATTTTCCCCACTAGAACCTATCCACTGGAACACCGACAAGCCTACCGAAAGCATCCACCACATCCATGAACAGGAAGATGAAGGGTCAATCCTGACGATAGGACCCTGTCAACAACTTGGGTGGGACCCAACCGCCCCATGCCTTCTCCCTCATACTACCAAGGCATGAACCTAAAAGACAGACCATGAATCAAGGGGCTAGACCGATTGAATAGTTTGATAAGCATTATGGTAACACCCAACAACAATTCATATAGTTTCACTATAAAAATGCTGAAAATCATATCTTGCACATCCTTTGGCCCAAATTGATACTCCTCTTAGATTAGTCTCTTTCTCCTCTCATTTTTCCATTTGTTTAAATGGCCTTTTGTTCCCTAGATCTCTTACCAAATGATGCACATGATTTCTCTACCAAAATTGGGGCATATTTAGACTTGTTTTAGATAGATTTCTCCCATATTTATATGTTTTAAGAATGTTTTGCCTAGAATGCATAAACTAGTTATTGCGTATCAATTTTTTCCATTTTACATGTATTAGGGTGAAATTGCTTTATTTTATTATTTTCCTAACATATATATAGTTTCTTTATTGTAGACATGATTGAGAAAATGACAGATGTAAGTTGATACCACTATGAGAAGAAAAGGAACAAAAAATAGGAAATAGAGAATCAAAAAGAAAGGAGGGGAAATGTAAAAAAGGTTCTCAACATCATTGACCAATGTTAGTGGAACTAAGATTAGAAGCCCTGGTTCATAATAGAAGTATAGATTCAGTGTCACCAACTCAAGATGATGGTAATGGTATTTTTCTACAGAGCAAGATTAAAACAAAGGCTCATCTGTCGAACTTAGGCCAAGTGGTGCCCTAATTTTCCTATATAAAGAAAGGCGGGTAGCCACCTAGAGGAATCTCATTTAGGAGAGATTTCATTGTAGGCATCTCATTTGAAGGCTATACCACCGCCCATCATTAGAGGAACTTGATCCCATTAAGGAGGAGGTATTGTTGGATAAATTGGATATTATGATAAATCCCTTTGTTTCGATGATGACAAACATTTCATTCTTATTAATCTAATGAGCTACTTAAGTGTGCAGGAACAAGGTGATGACAAAGTTCTAGGGAATCCTTACGCTTGAAAGTTTATAAATGTCATACAATGTAATCATTTGTAAACTTGTACAAATATATAATGTACAAGTACTTAGACTTCATGTAAATCAAGCGTTAGATCTCCCTAGCTAAACACCACACTTAGTTAGGTCATCTCCTTCTAATAGATCACATAATGCACACTCATGCACATACTTAGTATCTTAATTAAAAGATTGAAAACAGAGTCAATCTCGGTCGACCACACTCCTCGACCGAGACACTCTCGGTCGACAAACTTCTCGACCGAGATTGACCAAAAGTAGCCGTTAGACACAGCAGTTGACAGTTGCAAATCAACGTTAATCCAGAGAGCCTGTCGGTCGACAAATCCTCGACCGACTGGGCATCTCGGTCGACAAGTCCTCGACCGAGATGGTCTCTGACAGCAACTGCAGAATTAATTAACTAGCCGTTGCTAATGCGCCTAACTTATTCCTAACGGCTAGTTAAGCACTAGGAACCCCCTAGAAGTTGTCTAGAAAGTCCTTAAGCATACTTAGGCCATTCCTATAAATAGGACAACCCATAGGACACTAGAATATACTTGTTACACTTAAGAATACACTTGAGCATACTTGAGCAATCTTTTGCAAAGCAAAATTTGAGCACTGTGATCATTGGCCTACATTCTCCTTAGCTCAATCTCGTGTCCTATAGGCTAGATTCTCCTACCTACAGCAATCACAAGTTCACATACTTGGCTAGGAGATCTTACGCTTGATCTAGGCATATCAAGCCTTGGGCTTAAAGGATAAGTTGTAATTTCTGTTTTTCTTTCTTGTTCCTGTTTATCTTGTGTACTCTCCTTGCTACTCCTAGGGTTGGAGGTTGCGGATTGGAGAGGGTTGACTTCTCAGGTGGAGAAGGGGACTTCAAGCTACTTCAATAAGGCTATCACAGGGGAAGCTACTTCAGAAGGCTGGTGCAACGGGAGTTGGTGCATCTACTTCAAGGGAAGGCTGCTTCAAGGTTGGCGATTACTTCTAGGTGAAGGCTTCTTGAAGGGTTTAGGAAAAGAGATTGTATTTTATGTAAATTCCTTGAAGAGGTAATAAAATAAATTTCTTTTCAAATCCCGGTTGGGTAAGCAACCGGGTAGTGGACTGACGGCTATAGTATTTGCTATAGTTGGAACCACTCTAAACCTTGTGTCTCCTTGTCCAATATTCTCTTTGTGGTTGCTGAAGTGCAATAATTGTTAAATTATCTATAAAACTCTATTCACCGCCCCCTCTAGAGGTTTTCAATTGGTATCAGAGCAGGCTTCAAGGAGCCCTAACAAGGTCTTGAAGAGATAAAGGGAGGAGGTGACTACAACCACAAGAAAAGGAGCATGGACCAAAGTTCGACAAGTTGCAATTGGTGCTTAGGAACAAAGCACTCTACATCTAAATGTCCATGGAGGTCAAAGAAAGGAGATGCACATAAAGAGTGTTTCGTTGCTACAATAAGTGAGGAAGAAGAAGAAGAGGTAAGCTTGCTTGATTTACCCAAGGAGGAGTTAGTTGCTATTATTGAAGAAACACATAATAAATATGTTGAATGCAAAAAGAAGTTAAAGAAATCCAGTAAAGAAAATGATGATCTAAATGCTAGACTTCTTGCTCTTACATCCGAAAATGACGATTTATATGCTAAATTGAATACTCTTGGTTTTGAAAAAGACAACATTATGTCTGATAATCGTACCTTGAAATCATCTCTAAGTAACAGTGAAGTAAAGATCTTTACTCTAGAAACAAACTATGATCTTCTATGTCAAGAAAAAGCTGAATTGCTTACAAAATTAAATGATTTTCAAAAACAACCTATATTGTGCACCCATGTAGATTATGACAATATAGTGAAAGAAAGAAATATGTTATCATCCAATCTAGACCAAGCAAAATTAGATATCAAGAAAAGAATGGATGAGATCGTTAAGTTGCAACAAGAAGTTAGTAAGTTAAGCAACAATGGAATCCTTGATAGAATATTAGAAAATTCCTATCATCAAATAGGGAGAAGAGGACTAGGTTATAAGCCTAATGAGAAATCCCATCAACAACCTAGAAGAACACAAGCGAGTCAATCTGCTTATATACCTAGAGGCACAAAAATGTATATACCCAAGAATAACCTAGATCAAAACCATAGAAAAAGGCTTGAGGTTGATTCAATTTGTTGTCATTATTGCTCACGCCTTGGACATTATTCTTTTTCATGCCCATACAAGAAAAAGCATGTCGAGATGGTATGGGTTCCAAAAACCCCAAATTAAATAGGTTCGACTAAGTTGAGATATGACCAAAGACCTTAATTTGTATATCCTTATGTCTATCTCAACTTAACATTTAGGGATAACAAAATCAAAAATTAAAAGATTTAATAGCACCTTGATACACATATGTTTATCTCAAACTGATCTTTGAATAAGATACAGCCTATATTGCACTTGAAATATATTTCTGAAACAGTTTCCAGAAACTTGATCGGTCGAGAAGTTGTCGACCGAATAATCCTCGGTCGAGCAATTGTCGACCGAGCATATCACTGTTCTCAGACTACTGTAAATCTTTACATTGTATGTGAAAATTATTCTTAACTGATCATGTTTACATTTCTATTTAATCATTCTTTTATTGCACATTTCTTTTTCAGAAATACTTGCAATGAATAAAATGTTTCAAATAAATTTTTGTGTGCTTTTATATTAAGCATCACTTATTTTAGTCTATCCAAAGTAATCTTAAATTCATGAATGGATATTATTCTTGAATATGCTTCATCATATTTGATGTCCTTATTAAGCTCTCATAATTAGTACACTTTAATGAGTCTCAAATTGATATTTGCAAGCTATCTGCAGAACTCATACTTCGCATATGAATGATTCATACTGGAAACCTGCAGAATATGCCTCTTGGTTAAAATAAAATTTGACCAAGGGGCGCTATGGTCGTAATCAAGGGCGACCTAAAATAAACTTTGATAAAAATTGTTTATTTGAACATTATTTTATTGAACTTAATCTTAGCATATTTTTAATCAAAACGTCAAATCATTTGTGGTAATTAGAAGCCTTAAATATTATTACTCCCTTGGAATATACATATACATATGCTCTACAAAAATGTTCTATGATTTGCATTAAAATTCAGTCAAAAAATTTGAACTCAGTAAGTCTGTCGGTCGACGACTTCGTCGACCGAGAATCACTCGGTCAGCCCATCTCACTCGACCGACAAATTCTAAACAGACTCAGTATCGGACGAACTATCGGTCGACGAGTGCTCGACCGAGACAACGTCGGTCGACAAGCGCTCGACCGAGAAATAGCCGTTGGATATGACCGTTGCGACCCGACCGTTATGACCGTTTTCTTTACCGTTGGAGGACCAAGTGGCGTGTCTGCAACTCGACCATTGCGGACGCTCGGTCGACGAGTCGTCGACCGACCGGGTCGCTGGAATTCTATAAATAAGTGCAAAAACGAGCCACTTACTCACACTTGCATTTCCTTGCTTCCATAGTCCATCTCTAGTGCAATTTCGTGCAATCCTTCAGCACTCTTACCCTCAAATCTTTCTTTTCTTCTTCTCCACTCTCAAGAAACACAATGGCCTCATCATCAACTGTCCGTGGGAAGAAGAAAGTTGCTGGAAGAAAAAGAAGAGAAGATCGGGAAGCCACTCCGCCACTAACGATCATCAATGACATCGCCTTCGTCGACGGAGATGCTGGAGATAGATACTTTCGGCTTTCCTCTAAAGCTCCTCTTCCCCGACGTCCGGTCGAAGTGATGGACTTCATCAACATAGTCGACCTGGAGCATCTCTTTGGAGTACAAAAGCTGAAGGACTTCATCAATCCATCCTTTCCTTCCTATTCTATTAAGGTAGTCAACGAATTCTATGCCAATCTTCTATCCCACACCGAAAATGACACCACATTCTTCTACACCATGGTCAATGGGCATAGTTTTAAATTTTCCGAAGGGGATATTCTTGACATGCATGAAATTGATATAGATGAATATCAAGATTTCCTTGACCTTACCACCGGCAATCCAATAAATTTATTTTCCCATGATGACCACACCACTAGTCTTAGTGATATAAAAAGAGACATATTTCAAGCCAATACCACTTGTCATGAAGATAGGGGAACGTATTATGCAATAAACCTAAAACCGGCATGTAGAATAGTAAACCTCATTGTTTCCACCAACATACATCCACGAGCCAATAAATCCGAGGTTCCTATCTTCCGTATGTGTCTAATTTATG
The DNA here is from genome assembly GCA_963693085.1 of Alisma plantago-aquatica. Classification (NCBI taxonomy): domain Eukaryota; kingdom Viridiplantae; phylum Streptophyta; class Magnoliopsida; order Alismatales; family Alismataceae; genus Alisma; species Alisma plantago-aquatica. The sequence goes on along the minus strand of OY856412.1, from coordinate 785,961,853 downwards.
CTATCATAAAAGAAATTCCCATCAACTTCATTCGCATAATACTTAAAAATATGCTTGAGTTTTCTGGCAATCCACCATATGCCGATTTTGTATGCCAGATTACTCAACATTTTCTTAAGTCAAACATTGAAGATATGGGATACATATGGGAGCGTAGACCACCAAAGATAAGTAAGAACACCGTAGAGAAGATGGGAATTGACTTTGGCCATAAAAGGGCAAGAGTAGAAGGAGAGTCATCACATCAGGATATACCACCCCCTCCTCCTACTAACCTTTCCATTGATCCCATCCAAAATACCCTTACTTATATTGCTGGCTCCCAATATCATCTTAGTAGACAATTAAACTACAATCACCATGCCATGACATACTTGAATCAAAGAATGCAAAACCTTTCTCCTGGCCAAACCGATGAATATCCGCATTCTTTAAACCCTGGCATGCTCAACCCATTTAACCCCTCATACAACTACTACCAACCTCCATCTTCACCATCAATGGATCTTGCACATACTCAATTTTCTTCCATACAATTGCAAGACATAGCTGCTCACTTCCGATTTGACCGAGTTCCCACTTTCCTGGAAGCATATGCGTTGACTACAACTGGTGCTTTGGATTGGCAAACTCTGGTCCAATACTATGGAGCCGAGCCATTTCTTGGGAAAGATACGGACATCGATGTAATTCTTAAATCTTTCCTGTGAAGTTTTGGAGTTGTAATAGTTGTAATGAAAATGATTAGTTAAATTCTATATGATTGTAATCTTCTTCATGCTCTTGAATGAAATTTGCCATTTTTTATTCACATGGTTATTTGTTTGGCATATGAGACATCTTCAAAACATGGATTATAAGTTCATTATTGTAGAGCATAACAAATAAGGGAATAATAATTCAAACAGGCAACTATTACAATCAAAATTAAATTTTCAAATAACAAAACAGTTCTCCAGAAACATTCTCGGTCGAGCAACTAGTCGACCGAGAACATTGTCGGTCGAGCAACTGTCGACCGACTGGGTTTCTGTTTTTCAGATTAACATAAATTGCATACATCTTTGTTAAATCTTGGACATCCTATATATTTGCTTAGTATTCAAACTCTCATCTATCTAAGGGGGAGCAAAGCATAAGAAAAAAGAGGAGATTATCAAAACTTTGACCATTTGATTAAAGAAGCTTACAAAAATATTATGTGTAGCTGAAAATTTTCAAGAAATTTATGAATTTATTGAAAATGGTATCTTGTATTTACAGGAATTCTCTACCCAAAATAGGGCTTTTAGATGGAGACATTTTTATGTAATCTAAGCTTAGAGGATTCTCATTTAATCTAGGGCTTAACATCCTTTGATTCATGAGAAATCAATATACAATTATCATATGCTTAAAGGAATCTCATATCATTTCAAGGCTTAACATCCTTTGCGAATGATTAAGAAACAAATTGTGGATAAATTAGATAAAAATCCATGTTCCTAATAGGATATCTAATTAAGGGGGAGCATTATATTAAGGGGGAAAAGAAAAATAAAACATTCAACTTGGATATCTTTTTGAATTGACAAAGGGGGAGAAAGAATATAAAAGAGTTTCATCACATCTTGGCCAACACTCACTTGAAAAACATAAATAGCTACAAAAAGTAAATTTTCAGGTATGAAACTCACATGCTTTATATTTCCTTATTTCATATTTAGGAAATGTTTGTCATCTTCAAAAAGGGGGAGATTGTTGGATAAATTGGATATTATGATAAATCCCTTTGTTTCGATGATGACAAACATTTCATTCTTATTAATCTAACGAGCTACTTAAGTGTGCAGGAACAAGGTGATGACAAAGTTCTAGGGAATCCTTACGCTTGAAAGTTTATAAATGTCATACAATGTAATCATTTGTAAACTTGTACAAATATATAATGTACAAGTACTTAGACTTCATGTAAATCAAGCGTTAGATCTCCCTAGCTAAACACCACACTTAGTTAGGTCATCTCCTTCTAATAGATCACATAATGCACACTCATGCACATACTTAGTATCTTAATTAAAAGATTGAAAACAGAGTCAATCTCGGTCGACCACACTCCTCGACCGAGACACTCTCGGTCGACAAACTTCTCGACCGAGATTGACCAAAAGTAGCCGTTAGACACAGCAGTTGACAGTTGCAAATCAACGTTAATCCAGAGAGCCTGTCGGTCGACAAATCCTCGACCGACTGGGCATCTCGGTCGACAAGTCCTCGACCGAGATGGTCTCTGACAGCAACTGCAGAATTAATTAACTAGCCGTTGCTAATGCGCCTAACTTATTCCTAACGGCTAGTTAAGCACTAGGAACCCCCTAGAAGTTGTCTAGAACGTCCTTAAGCATACTTAGGCCATTCCTATAAATAGGACAACCCATAGGACACTAGAATATACTTGTTACACTTAAGAATACACTTGAGCATACTTGAGCAATCTTTTGCAAAGCAAAATTTGAGCACTGTGATCATTGGCCTACATTCTCCTTAGCTCAATCTCGTGTCCTATAGGCTAGATTCTCCTACCTACAGCAATCACAAGTTCACATACTTGGCTAGGAGATCTTACGCTTGATCTAGGCATATCAAGCCTTGGGCTTAAAGGATAAGTTGTAATTTCTGTTTTTCTTTCTTGTTCTTGTTTATCTTGTGTACTCTCCTTGCTACTCCTAGGGTTGGAGGTTGCGGATTGGATAGGGTTGACTTCTCAGGTGGAGAAGGGGACTTCAAGCTACTTCAAGAAGGCTATCGCAGGGGAAGCTACTTCAAGAAGGCTATCGCAGGGGAAGCTACTTCAGATTGTTAAATACTGCAAAAATGGGGTTAATAGTTAGGAAATTCATTACCATCACAGTCAATAATGTGTTACAAAAGTAGGATAACCACTATGAAGTGATTATCCAAAGATAATTATTACCATTTAGTTTATTATATTTATGTTGTGAAAGTGGATTAGTATATAGGCTAAATAGTTTGATATGTTAAAAAAGATACTACAAGCTACATATGCTTAATCCAAGGAAGCAAAACAAGTTATCTTGATCAAATAAAATGTATGTATAGGTTGACACTATGGTGAAACTAGTATCCTAAAGAATCCATCCATCTGATCATCTATTCACTTTAATTTCTACACTTTTAGTTCTCCTTCATAGTTTTTAATCAACCAATCAAAATTTTATTAGTATTAGATAATCAATTTTAGTTAGAAGTAGTTTCTAGCAGTCCCAATTTCCTAAATTTGGCATTCGAGCATCATTGAGTCCCTATGATACTCTGGCATGTACACTTGCGTTAACACACACACACACACACTTGAGGCATGTCAAGTTTTTGACATCGTTGCCTGGGTATTTGCAATGCTATCACTACAAGTTGTAAAACTAGATACTTTAGGTTACTTTAATTTTTGTTATCTTTTTTGATAAATAATTTACTGCAAACCTTTTTGATAATTTTGGATAGTTTCATGTGATTCTCACATTTAGTTTACTTTTCAAGTAGTTTTTCATGATCTGCACACATGCTAAGGATTAAAGAAAGTCTACACCTCCACATGAGAGTAATCAGGATATTGAGCAAGAGTAGGTGATCGATCCTAAAGAATTGGTGGTAGAGCCAAAAGGCATGTTTGACCACAAGGAGAATAATTATGATGTGGCATTTCAAATGATGAGTAAACCTATGGGAAAAGATAAAGGCTATATGTTACAATGCATCTAGGTCCCATAAAGAGATAAGTAATTAATGTGGTAAGTAACAATATTGGTCCTAGACTTATTACACTTATGAAGTTACAAGCTTTATATTAGCAAAATAATGAAGAACCCATGCAGCACAAAAAATTTGTAGAAAGCCACGATATGATTAAGATAGGTTGCATCCCTATCAGTGTCATCTATCTAATTTTTTTATATTCTTTAAAAGACATGGCTAAATCATAGTTCTTTAGTTTATCCTCTTGATAAATACAATATTAGGAGGAAATGATCGATGTTTTCTTTAAAAAATAATTCCAACTCAAAAGACCAATAAATTAATAAGTAAAATCTATAGATTTAAGAAGTACACAAAAGGAACTTATTTAGAGTTCTAGGAAATATTTTCAAACATATTAAAGAAAATACCACATCATTAGATTGATTTGCATGGAAGCCAAGACCTTTTATTATGCCCTGTATACAAGAAAACAACCACACTTGATAGTGCTAGTGCAAGATTTCTTCTAAAAAATAAAGTATTCAAGTGCCATATCTTGGAAATATAGCTAGAAATCTATTTTGGGGTGAAGTAAATGAATGCTCTACAAAAGTGATAAGGCATCACATGAAGTTATGGAACTCAAAATGCGCAACCAAGCTAGAAAGAAAGCTTGAGAAGAAGATGCACTCTAATCTATAGGAGAGGAAGAGGATTGCACATTTGTTCAACAACTCAATATAATAAATGATTATCTGTGGAGGAGAAATCCAAAGTTTTCATGGAAATATTCTAACAACTACAAACATGATCCACCACATGAACAACAAGGTCACACACATCAATAGAAAGTTCCTAGACAATTCCAGTAGGAACAAGGCCGAAAATATGATGATGACTTCAGGGACATCCTTGGAAAATTTATTATAAAATTGAGGCATATTTTGAGGAATATGATAGGGAGAAAAAATGGAAGCTCAACCCAGGAACTTGAGAATTCAATTGTCACAAGTAGCATCAAATGTGGCATAATTGAAAAAACCTTCTCAACAAGGTTTTCCATGTAATACCAAGACAACTCACTAGCATCACCAAGCCAAGAAAATTTCTATACATGAAAATAGTTGATGTAATATGAAAGTTGAGAAAGTATGCACTATAAAATATAGTTCTAAACCAAATTTATTGTAGTGCATGCAGTCACTTGAACCTCAACACCTGGACTTTAATACTTGGATGAAGGGACTCGAGAAAGACATAGAAGAATAGGTTTTTGCAGAAGTGAGAGTTTCACCCTTTGAGGAGCCCATGATGAGAAACAAATAAGTGCCAATAATAACAATTTCAAGAGAAGGTGACTCTACACCAAGAATATGTGAAGGTTCTACTTTTTAGTGGGACAATAATGATTGATAAGGTGACATCCATGATTCATAAGGAAAGACCAATTCTTCTTGAGCCAAGTTCTAATCAAATGGGGGCGGGTGATACCACTTCAATCTTAGGTGAGCGAAGCCACAAAAAATCATATATACCTCCACATAAGCATACCATATATCCTCCTCCAATCACTACTCATGTGGATAAATCTATGTAAAGCCTAAAGTAAAGAACCGATATGAGAAATTCAAGGAAAATTTGCTTATTTTTTAACAAACTCCACATCAACCTTCCATTGGTGAAGGTTCCTTGGAAAATTCCCTCTTATGGAAAATTATTGAAGTATATTATCAACTAGAAGAGACATATCAAAGACTCAAACCATTGTAATATTGATACGATTGTCAATGTGTTAATCGAAAGATGAAGGCCCAACAAATAAGATGGACCCATTATGCTTCAAGATCCCTTGTTCTATTGGAAACATAAAATCTAAAGAAGCACTCTATGATTCTAAGGAAAGTATCAATTTGATGCCTCTTGTGACATTTCAAAAACTTGGAATGAGGGAACCTGTAAAGACTAGTATGACATTGCAACTATTAGATGATTCCATAGTCAGATCTCTTGGGATTTGTGAAAATGTTCTAGTCAAGGTAGATAAATTCATATGCCCAGTTGAATTTGTGGTAATGGATATACCAAAAAACAAAGGATCAAAGTTACTATTGGGTTGATCATTTCAAGATAATGTGGACATAATCATTGCCACAGATTGAGGATACTTGAACTCTGGAGATTAAGAATGACATGGTAGAAATTTGACTACCAACTATTTATTCACTACCCATTCATGACAACCTAGGATAGAGGTAAAATAAATTTGATTCTAGGACTTAAAACAAGTGTGCTTTGTGGAAATCAACCAACATTTTTTTATTTCTTCAATTTCAATAAATTCATCCTTGAAATTTTTATATTTTTAGAGATACTTGTTCTTGATGCAATATGATGGTGCATGGTGGGTATATTCAGTGGGCATAAATAGGGAGAGGTTGGTACCACTGACACAATTCAGTGGAATTGACTCATCATTAATGAGGTATTCACATTTTCACAATACAATTTTGGTACCGACAACCAAACAATCGATGGTACTGACTAAGAACAAGTTATATGCAATAGGCAACTTTACAAAAGTAAGTTGGTGTCACTGACAAGAGTCACTACCACTGAGATGAGGGAATAAAGTGATCTATGGCCCCCAATCTATGGATCACATGTGCGTGAATCCAACATTGACTAAGCAAGTGAGCTATGGATTCTTGGGTGTCAGTACTACCAACTCAAGTTGGTACCTCTTATACAAAAAATCCATGAGTTAGTGCTCTTATTAATCACAAACTTTGGTATCAATGTTCTATACCTAGAGAGCACATATAAGAGTGCAAGTTATTACCTTTGACTACCAAGTTGATAGCACTGATTTTTTACTAGTGGACGGATCTCCTCCTATATAAGGAGGAGGATTCATTTGCATTCCTAAAAAATCAGACATACATTCCTTGAACACTTTTTTGCAAGCTTCCTCGAGCGCTTCTATGTTAAGAAAATGCTCCACTAAGAATCATTTTCTCCCTCTTCTTCAATGATAGGATGCAAGCATCCCTGAAAAGAAGAATCTTCCTTAGAAGTATCTCCTTCCCAGGAGATGAATGAAACTTGAGACCATTGAGAAGAGCAAAAGATATACCAAGATTGTGAAGCATGACTTCAAAGATGTCCAGTATGAAACATGCATAAAGTATCTCAGCTTTAATGAAAACATGTGTAAGGTGTGCACATGCAAGGTATATCTTCCACTAACCCCTTTCTAGGATATTGGATGACAACCTGTGTAAGGTGTGCACGTGCAAGGTATATCTTCCACTAACCCCTTTCTAGGATATTGGCCAATGTATAAGGATATAAAATTAGAATCCTTAGAATACCTAGAGGTGTGTTTCTAGACACAACACAATCTAGGTAATGAATGGGAGACAACTAGGTGACGTTGAAGCGCAACAACAACACCCACCATATCACTTTGAAGGCATTCAATGCCACATTCAAGAGGCCAACCATGGAATGAGATGCTTCCTTTAATATTTTCATCACTCCATGGAATGGAGTAAATTGACAAAGGAATCAACATCTGAGAAGGTCAAGTAGCACAACTCCAACATCACCATCATAAAGTCCCCTTTTCCCACCTTCTTCATCAACTTGATGTACACCCAGTTGGGCACGTCTACTCAGGGAAAAGGGAAGGTCAAAGCCATGGACATGTTTGCACTTTTGCATTCTTCTCATGAGGAATAGAGAAGCTCAACTTGGTTACATTGTTCCTTGGACATACGTAGTCGATGGCCATAAGTGATAAAAGGAAATTGCCCATCCATTTTGGTAGTCTTATCATGATACTTTCAATCCACTACAATATTGATATCTTTATTCTTCAACCAGTGGTGTCAAAGGGGAATTTGTATTTTTGAATGGATTGGAGGTAGCATCTAGGCAACCTCCAAAATGGGCGTAAGATGACATCCAAACCCCATCTTCAACATCACTAATCTTGATCATCTTTGATGGCTAGGAATGACATGAGAGACACAGACCAAGAGGAAGACACTAGAAATGAAGCTAGTGAGGATGATGATGATGAGATTAAGGAGGTTGCACTCCTACCATGAGGGTAAAACAAGAGGCCACACTTAGGCTACATACCTATCACGCCTAATCTTGTACCCCGACTCCATCAAAAGATGACATGTATTCATTTGAAGGTATGTACCATATGTTGTATACCAATCAGATAGGTCAACAACAACAAGATGTGATGATTCATCTCACCATCCCTTCAAGAGAGGATCTTCCACAACCAGGAGCAAATCATCACACACTAGTAAGCAATGTTCGACAAAGAGTGCCTAATTGACTCAATGTCCAATTGATTATCAAAGTCTAATGGACTAAACCCGTTGTAAAGACCCGATCTTTACGGTCAAATATTTACAAAATAATATCAAAAATATAAACAATCTTTATTACATTCATGCTTGTACATCAGAGTCATGGAATCTTACAAATATGATTACAAGTTGGAAAAATAAGAGATGACTCTTATCTAGTCTTCAACAGAGGAATACTCCTGCATGCCTTTTCTTGTCCTTCTTTGTATCACCTGTCCATGAGTTCCCAAAGAAACCAAACCACACATGGACCCCATTGAAGGGAAATAATAAAGGTTAGCTAGGCTGGTACTAAATCCATTATTGAGCTATTTTGAAAAATTAATAGTTATGATATTAAATCTAGGTAATATTGCTTGGTGGACTACGAAGATAACACAAGAATAGTCTAGTTACCATGCTAATTACAAAAAGATACAATAATTCAAAGAGGCAACTAGAAAACGATAAAGAGATACCAGAATCAAGATTTCAAAATGGAACAATTTTTCATTAGACTAGTATAAAGATATCCAATTATTCAAAATGCAAAGATTTATCTATTGGCACAATCAATCTAATATTTTGTCTTCACAAGTGGCTAGGTGCCTAATGTTCTCCCCTCTATGAGAGAATGACACTTCGCCTATGGGGGTAACCAGTACTGGGGGACCTCTAATTGTCCATTATCCACTGTGCACGGTTGGGGGTCATGACCCGCCGAAACTAGTGAGCCAAAGCTCTTAGCTAATATTTCAATTTTTTTGTGCCAATATCAAAATCTAACAATATTTTAGTTTCTCAATAATGTTCAATATTCAAAATCTAGTCGTGGTGAACTTCAACAAAAAGGAAAAGACTAACAACAATATTTGTTCACCAGTTTTCAAAACTTTTATGAATGAAACTCAAGAGGGAGGCAAATAGTTCAATAAAAGAATAGAGAATTTAGTACCTCATTGTATCCAAGAATCCATGGATCGCACAATCACCAAAAATGACTCCAAGAGTGGAAAATATACAAAGTATAGTACAATTTGGTTATCAATTGGCTTGGAATCAATGATCCTTTATTAATTAGTATTTTCCTTCCCACCTAGGGTTATTAATAGTTCGTGATCTTTTTATTATCTTTCTATCTAGGGTTTCTAATTGAATTTTCACTAGTTCATTTACGTTATACTATAGATAACCACCATTTTGCATTATCAATCACCTCATTGTATTATTTTAGAAAATAGTATGTGTTTTTCTAAGTTCTAAAATATGTGTTCCACACTGCTATTGTCTAGCTCGTATTTGCTTCATATGCATTGGTTAATGAATGTACTTAGGAAAAGATATTAATCCAACCAATATACAATATAGAATGTGTTATCATGTATACATAATATATATATACTAATATGTTGTTATGAATAGTTATCGTAGTAGGCTTTTTTTATATATTCATATCATTCTATGAAGTTATAGCTTATGAAGATATTTTTGGAAATGATAAGTTACCGAGTATGTACATTAGTAAGTTGTTAACTTAGACCCATTAAGCTAGCTAGGTTAATATTATAGTTTATGCCATGTGTGAAAGGTTTTCAAAACAGCCAATAGACATATTGTTATTCTATTATAATGGTATTAACACAACTAGATGTATGTCCATATAAACTGATTTAGAATTTTATACACCTACTTGAGTTATCTTTAATAATTATTTTCTCCCAAACATTATCTAGATTACCATTATCTTTCTTTGTGTAATGTGTTTTTCAACCATAGAGATTATGAACTCACCAACCCAATGCATGATCACTCATTGAGATCATGTCTGAATTGACTTTCATATCCACCACAATATGGCTAGCGAGAGAACTCTGAACCAATGCTAGAGGAAGGGTGTTATGACCCACGTTGAGGTTAGCCAGTAAATACCTCAATTAGCATGAAACACCTTGATTAGTGTTGAGTATATTATTTAATAGCATGGTTAATCAAGATAAGCTAATTCATGAATTAATAGTTGAGATTTATTCATATGAGGTAATTAATGATGACATCAATGTTGATTATTAAGTTCATTAAGTTGAATCAAGTAATCACAGAATGCAATTAGAGTTTTGAACCAGTGAAATAGTCTAATTAGCATGCTTTCATACCTTGAGAAGGTAGAGGATTTAGTTCTTGAAAGGATGCAAAAGAAATCATGCTAATTGGACTTCCAAGGAAAAAGTTATGAGGATTTTCAGTTTCTAGGGTCAAATTGGAAATTTTTCCAAAGTTTTACTTATAAACGATTTGTTTCCTTTCTTTTATTTCTTTACGCTTATCTTCTCCAACATCGCCCCTTTGAAGTCGGCGCACAGGAGCGCAGAGGCGACCTGATGGGCGATCTGTGATTTTCTTCCTTGGCTCGATTGATCAGCGTTGGCCTTCTCTTCTTCTTCTCTTCTTCATTTCCCCTTCCTCCACCCTTCTTCCTTCCTCCTTCCTCACCCCATCCGTGGTGCCCCACTTGTAGCTGACCTACAGCGAAGAGCTGTGGCCGCACAACAGTCTTGAGGGCGGCCAGGAGCCGCCTTGGGTTTGGCCAGTGCTAGCAACGACGCCTCCGAGCTCAGCCTTGAGGTCCCTGCACAAATCCGCAACCCTAGCCCAAGTTCTAGTTATCAATCGAGCCTATTTCCAACATATACGTGAGAAGCAACTACTGCTAGTAGTAGGTTCGGTCAGGAGCCCATTTGGGCATGAAGAACAACATGAAATCGACACCCTCAAGCTCGGCTTGAAGTTCAGATCACGAATCTGCAACCACCTAGCTTCGATTCAGCCCCTAGCCAAGATTTCCGGTTGTGCGTGAAGCTGTTGTTGCAGCAGGTTCGTGAATTGGAAAAAAATCCAAAGGTAGAAGAAGACCAGAAATCGCCCGAAAACTGGTCCTTACACGCAATTTCGGACGAACCCGGACAGTTCGAAACACTGTGAGTAGGAGTTCATTTAGTTATCATCATTTAACTCCTTCGTTGGAATTTTTCGGTAAATTGTGCATTTTTGCACTGATATCAGTGGTTATCAGGCGTCTTATCGGTATTTGATGAAACTTGAATTTTATTTTATAAATTTCTTCTGTATGATTATACATGATATAGAATAGCTTCTGATCAGTGTAGAACAGTTCAATGATTTTATTTGGTGCAATGGAAACCAAAAGTGCTTGATACAATTACTTGAATAGAAATACTGTTGTGTATGTTTTGGATAATTTAGATATTTGACTAGCTCTGAGAATGCTTTTGTACCGGTTGAGTAGTTTGTTGAATGTGAGTGGCAGTTCATTCAGAAAACATTATTTAACTCAATTTAAGTGCTTAATTGCTTCAGTATTAGTTGGTATAACTCCTAAACAGTGTAGCACATACAATAGTGTATGATAGATTCATTGAAACTTGAAATACGTAATATGATTGATGAAAATGATGGAATTTATATATATTACAGTTGCATTGATATGTTGATTAAAGGCGGTTGTTAGTATTGAACCTGAATAAGTGATATTGAGTCATGTTGAAGATGACAAATGATTTATATGTGTTTTCAAGTGATATCCAGAATGTGAAATAAGTATGAAATGTACCTTTGGGGTGAAACGACCGATCTAGCCCGGAGTCTAGATGGTCGGTGACCAGTGTTCAACAATAATCCGTGCGTGTGTCACGGTGGCACTGGAGTAAAATAGGGGTTATTCAACAATAATCCGTGCGTGTGTCACGGTGGTAACCCAGACCCTCCGACTATGCACTACAGGTTGCGGGAGGAGTCTAGAGCACTCAGAGTTAGTGCAGTGAGGCCCTTGAGTGCCTGAGACTGCAGTGAGGCCCTTGAGAGCCTGAGAGTGTTGTGAGGCCCTTGAGTGCCTGAGGCCCTTGAGAGCCTGAGAGTCCTGTGCAGACCAGGATGAGAAGTCAGACTTAGCATTTCCCGGGTGTGTCGCTAAGTCTTGTACGGTGGGATCGTAGTTCGCTACAGATCTTCATATGCAGAGTGCGCTACATATGTTTGGGGCATAACTAAAATGTAATAATATAGGATCATAGTAAATTTAATATGTTAAGAGATTTGAACTTCTGTGCCAATTCTCTATAACTATTTATTTGTTTAAAATATCTGTTGTTGCATAGAAATGTGATTATTATCTGTAAATCTGCTATGTCATTAGAACTGCCCTGCTTAGTACTGCACTTATGCTTTATTTAAATTTTATATATCTGATGAGTTGTTTAGTGATAGCTAAATGAAATGCTATTCACTGAGCGAGTAGGCTCACTCCTCTACTCAAACATTTTCAGGTCAACAACAACATCAAGAATCTGAAGGATCTTTCCATCCTAGTTTTTGACAGTAGAAGGTATATGTAGTTAGTTTAGTTAGAGGTCTCTTAGTCCTTTCCCCTCGGTCCTTGGGACATGGTGTGGGTGAGAGAGAGTATGTATGGAGAATGAGTAAAAGATGTAAATTAACTGTTATGTTTTACTTTCTGTTAAACAATGTTACATGTTGTAAACTCTGTTTATGTTCTCTAGCCAGTTTATATGAAATGCTTCCGCAATAGTTTATTATGTTTTAGTTTACAACAATAATCCGGATATCATTACGAGGTTTTAAAAAGAAAAAGTTCTCAGTGATTTGTTTATGTGATAATCCCTCCGTCGTGCCCTAATCTCGTGATTAGTGGTTAGTGTGAGATCGGGGTGTGACAAAGGGGTTCATCTCATCATTGTTGCTTCTGCCAATTCTTCTTCAGATCGTCAGTAGTTGGTGTTGCAGATGTCGAAGGGTAGTCTATGCAGGTCATGTGGAGATCGATTGAAATGGCAACCAAGGTGTGTAGGCCATTAGTCTGTGTTGATTAACAACCTGCATGATTCTTCTTGGAAAGATGAGTCAGTGACGCTGTCAAGATACCACTATTATAGCAACAGATTAGTGTCACACGTAGTTTCATGATGATGGTAGTGGAAGGTGGGGAACCTTGATGTTTGTAGGCCATCGTGGGCCAAGGCAGATCGTGGCTAGAGGGGGAGAAGATAGGGAAGTGTTGCGAGGTCTGTGCAGTAGCCTTTTCTATGTTTCTAGGACCTCGACCCAGCTAAGGGGCGCAACTGCTGTCTCCCATGTCACAGCAGGGTGGCATGGTGGTTGCACAATGGTTTACGGCTGGTGGTTGTTGCAGATGAGGTAAATGGAAGGAGGAGGTGGAGGTGGTGCTGGTGGGCATGTTGTTGTTTCTTGCTAGCGAGGGCGGTGGGGATCGGATCTGTCGTCTGCATCGAGCAGGATCCCAACGCGATGTCGTAGATGATGGGCGATCCTTGGAGATTGGCAGGGACATCCATGAAGCGGGCCAGAAAGGTGTGCATTTAGGTAGATGGTGTGACGGAAGTCAGTTGTCCCGCGGCCAGGCAGAAGGGCGCAAGGAAATTTGACGATCATCAACATATCATCCTGGAGGAGGTGTTTACATTTGGGCAGTCGTTGTGTTGCCGCTTGATGTTGAAATCGGACGACAAGTGTTTCTTCCATGGCGGCGGGGTGAAAATGGAGGAGAGATGTCGAGGCTAGGGTTGAAGGTGAGTGGGCAGTAGGTGGAGGCGTAGCAATGGGGAGCGCTGGTAATGGTGGTGGCGGGTGCAACCCGATTGAGAAGAGTGTCGGGAGGCAACTAGTGCTTGCCGCCATGGATGTGGCAAGCAGGTGAGAGGGCATCGACTGTGGTTGTAAGGCAATCGATATTTGTGGTGAAGAAGAGAGGGGACGTAAGGTCTAAAATGACTGGCTTCAAAGGAAGATGGAGGCGTCCGAGCTTAATAACGACCGTCGTGTTGCCATTTCCTGGTGAGGGAAGGGTCGTGATCGCGGGTAGGGTTTAAGATCATGTGGACTCTTCTATTCAGCCGTTGCAGATTGTCGACGGAAACGCTCCCGTTAGGGTTAATATGGCATTATAGAGAATAGAGACCAAGGGACTCTTGTTAAGATATTAACGTATTGAATATAGTACTTAATGATAAAACTACTATCTACTAATTATTTCAAAACATTTTATTCTAAAACAATACAATCAATTGTATTGCAAATTGACCATGTATTAAGTTTTCAGCAACCCATAGACATCAATGCCTATACTTATTTGGCTACTTGGTTATCATCTTGACATGATGAATAATGTGTATCTTTTAATATAACTAATATTTTTCCAATATTCCAAGCCATATGAACAAATGAGGGTATCCTATGAGTGTGAGGCTAAATTGAGATATCTATGAATTAATGATTCAAAAATTGAAATCAACATGATTCATGAAGCCATATTAAGGGGCTAGTTTGCAAATATTTCTCAAATGAGGCGAATACTTATATTTAGACATGAGAAGTTCAATTAAGAATGGTTTAAATCAAAGACCATGATAATTTAGTCAAAATATTAACTAGTCTTTGGAATGAAGGATAAGATTTTTAAATAAGCTCAAGATGGAGGGAAATAGCTCAAAATTAAATTTAGTACCCAAAATCCAGTATGTTACACCCGTGTTTTGAGATGACTAACCATTACACTTATTTGTGTCTAATGCTTCTACTTTAGTGATTTTAGATTAGGTATAGACACACTCCAATTTCCCTAACTTGTGCATCCTAACTTGGAGAAAAACAAGTTAAAATCAATGCAAGTGCAATTTTGTGGAATATGATGTAAATCGATTAGAATGATGGTGTAAATCACTTGTAATGATTGTATGACTTGTAATTAAGCTTAGAAAAAATCAAGAGAACTTAAAACAAATGTTTAATAACTTAATGATGATTTCTAAAATTGATCACAAAGTGTCTATTTGGTAGAGTTTCATCCTTGATAAACTCATCCGACACCCTTGAGGGATTTTACAAATTTCTAGGTTAGGCTGAGTTTGTCCCAGAATAAACTCGACCGAAACCCTGCACAACCAAAAGAAATTTAAGCCATCGCCCGAGTTTCATCCAAGATAAACTTGACCGATGCTTCAAATTTGATTTGTCACATAGTGCAATCGGTCGAGTTGCCTCTATTGAAACTTGACAAAATGCATTGTACAAAATATCCAAAAAAAGTGTTTCTAGCGATTGGAGTGTTTCAAAGATAAAAAATAGATCCTTTACAACACCCCAAATGACTAGAATTCTTTGTTAAGTGTTTCTACTAGCTAGTAGGCATCCCCAACTATAAATAGGACCCCTTGGGATTCATCCCATGGTTAGCCAAGTACTGTGAAGGTCCCTATATTATAGTTGAGTGCCTCTAAGAGCCTCCTTCCACTCTCAAGATTAATCACTTGCTACATTTGTTAGAGTGAGTAGGAGGTTTGTAAGACATCTAGTCCTACATGTATATCTTGTGAGGCTCTCACTTCCTCCACCTCTCAATCTCTCATTTCTACCATGAAGATGAAGAAGATTCTCTCTCTTGGCTAAGAGAGGTGAAGAAGAAGAAGGGAAATATTCCCCTTTTGAAAGCTTCTCCTTAGAGTAGGTGAAGTCAAAGGTAGAAGATCCATGAAGAGTGGGTAATTCCTTCAAGGTGGAAAACTTGTGCAAGAGTGGGTAAGTACTTGGTGAAGATGGAAGACTCGTTTTAAAGTGGGTAAGTCCTTGTAGAGGTTGAAGACTCTTGGTCATGGATAGGTAAGTAATTTGGTAGGTTATTTTCAGTCTTTTAAAAAGAAAAAGAAAATAAAAAGCGTGATATAATTGTTGATAATTTGCATGTAGAAAAGATGATCTCAAACATGCTAATACTTGCTTGCTAGATAAAAACAATTCTTATCTTAGTCAAGTAGACTTGCTTAAACTTGAAAATTCTAATTTTCTTGATAAGATTAGATTTCTAGAAACACAACTTCTTATGCCTAGTTGTAATGAAGAGCATAGTAATATTGTAAATTCTCTAGTGCTTAATAATGATGTCTTAAAACTAAAAATGAGGAAAATGATTTTGTTTTGCAAGGATTAGAAATGGAGATAGTGCTTAACTTTCTAATGTTTCTTTGTTTGAAAAAGAAAATGCTTCCTTTCTTACTAAAATCAATGTCCTTGAATCTTATTCTAGTTTTACTAGTAGAGAGAATCATGTTGCTGCTCTTCATATTGATAAAGATTGTTATATGACCAATGATCTTTGCCTAGAAACCAATCTTTTACATGCTAGAGATAATATTGTGACGTCCCCGAATTTTCTAAAACTTAATCTGATGTGTGACGTCCAAATTGAAACCCTCACCTCAGCGAGAATCCCAATTTAAGCATCCCACACTAGGCTAAGAAGAAGAAACTCAAGGGAGTCAGAAGGAACATACATCAGTAGCACATGTACATGAAAAATAATAAAACCACAACACCTATTCACCATTCAACATATAATTACAACATGAATTGTTACAACATTTGATATTACATATTGAACAACAAACTTAAACATATACATGTACTACATCTAAACAACAAGATCTTAAGACAACAGGTCCACCTGTACATCAGCTCGCCACACAACTCTCAACTATCCCGGATCTTCAAGAGCATAACCACAACCTAAACAAGAAGATTACATGCGGTACACGTCAGCACAATATTTCAAGAATATTGTACTGAGTACGCCTACGTGTCTTTTTATATACCTCTCATCATATCTTGGCAATAAGATAAAACTAATACTTGGCAGCATAAGAAGAATATAAGAAAAACATATACTTGCACAAGGATATTCGTTAACAAAAGAGAACACATATTTTAAGCTTAGTTTCCATCATATATCTCGTACATCTGCCCCTATGGCTTTAATGTCTTTAGGCCTTGTCATATAAATCGTACATCTGCCCCTAGGGCTTTGATGTTACATCTTCTCCTAGGTCTTTGATGTTTGTCAATGCACTGTACTACCAAAGAGTTTAGTGCTATCATATGATGGATCAGATACTTTATGTTTCATGTTTTCATAGCCAGAAGTATGGAAAAGCTCAAGCAACATAACATACAGGAACAATCATTTCAACCAATATCATATGCCAAGTATTTTACTACACATATATCATAAGCATATTGTATAATAAGCCAAGTAAGAGGTAATGGCATACCTTCCAAAGAGACAACCTAATCATCATATTCCTCCTGTCAACTATATCTTTGTTAAACCTGATCAAGACAAGATCATATACTATCATCAGGTTCTCATCCTATTATATCTCATCTTAACCCTAATCGTGTTCATATTAGGGTTTATCTTATCTCATTAGGATGTTTACATCATTACTTGCATTCTTGTCTTAGGATTATCTTACTGATGTCATATTCCAGATTCTTTACTCATCAACTGGATATACTCATGTGTCACACTCTTATGTGAACATATTTAACATTATGTCACTTTCATTAACCACATTAGAGTTACATCTCATGTATTAAGGGTGCTCTTCATATAACATGAATTTCGTTCATCATTATGATCTCATAATTAAATCTGAGGTTCAATATACTGATATGAGCTTTCTCTGTGAATTTCATCATTTATTGAGCATGTATGCATTTATTGTATATTAATTAGGGTTATAAGCCGTAATTAGCAACATTAAACAAATGGCATGATTTCAAAAATCAACATGGCCATATCTGACATCATATGAATTCTAAACATGGTTATGGACTTACTGACATTTTTCCATAATTTTAGACCATCATTTGATATTTATTATCCATAAAACAAGTGTATAGCAATTTACATGATATCACTGTGATTTAAGCATAAAAAGACTGATATGATTGTTCCATGTTGTTCTATGTATTTTTTTGAGAATTTCGGTAGTTTGTTTGTATTTTTCTGATGCTCAAGCTAATTTCTATTATTCATTTAACTGGTTATTTACTGAAAATATTTACCTTTTCGGCCAGTGGCACGCCGCCACGTGGCCCTATTGGGCGCCCCCTGGCTCCCTGTTGCTCGGCAGTTCAAGGGTTTGTTGTGTCCCTGAACCAGCTGGTCTGGTGGCTGATCCCAGTTCAAGGTTCACGCTCTCCTCAACTTTTTTTTCTTTCTTCCGCTCGGACGCTTGTCGTTCGTCGTCTCCCTGACGCTGCGACGCATTCTTCTCAGCGTCGCCAGGGATCAGCATTGGAGGTCCTTCTCCCAGCCACACGCAGCCCGTGTGCACTGCTACCTGGCCTAGTTTCAGTGAGGATTGGCCACCCTATGCTCCCCAATCTGCTGATCTCGAGGACTCGCCCATCCCTTCTGCTTAGCGTGAGCGCCACCGCCCGCCAAAACGAGCGCCTTCGTATGAGACTCTGTCTCACGACGCTGGTGCCGCAAGAAGGATTTGCTCACTTCCTTCACGGCGCTGCTGGGCTAGGTCCTGCCAAGGGTGCCACCACCAACTGCCATCACAACGCTGCTGTTGCGGCGGGGCAGAGGAGAGGGCCTTCCTCCAAGCATTCCTCGGCCTACTTCCATTCCTGCGGCTATGGCGTCTCCTCCTTAGTCTGCTCGGTGCCGCCATCATCGAGGAAAGATCTCCTTCGCCTAGACTCTGCCCCAACAAGTCGGGGCCTGCAGCCGCCGCCGCCAAGGGCTCCAGGGATCTCGGCGCTCAATGTCTTTCCTCGCCCTCTATCTTGGTGCTATTGTGTCACCTTGCAGCTGGGACCCGAGCGCCGCCACTCATGCCTCTCCTGGTCTAAGACCAGTCTCCACGACGCCACCAGATCCCGTCTTGCTCAACACTTCGCCAGCCCGCCGACACCTGTGAGCGTTGCACACGATCTGCGTGGGCACCACCTGCACCCTTGATGTGTGCCACCATGGAGTAGATCTCCGATAGAGAGTCACCCTCTCCTCCTCCTCGGTCTCCCTGCAGATTTCTCCAAGACCTTTCACTGGAAGACACCTTACTTGCCGTCAAACCCGACGCCGGTCTGTGACGGAGGAGAAGCTTTTCTTTGCCCTTCGCATCCTCTATGACGGTTCTACAGACAACAACTACTACTATGAAGGCTTCTCATCACACTGAGATTGGACGGTGAGCCATCTTCTCCATCCATCGTTCCTGTATAGGATGGAGAGACCTACGAGGAAGGTTGTTGATACTCCCTCGACCACTCACTGAAAATCCACAACAGATGGGTCAAGAGAACATGCTCGTGAAGGCAACGCCAACTGCCTTTGATATCTCTCGTCATTGCACGTCTTCAAAGATCGTGGTGTGGAGTTGTACCCCGGCTGCGTGGTTGTCCCATGCCTCAACCGTCAACATTTAGAGAGGCAAGACAAGATTCTGGCCATTACATACACCGCCAACCATCCAGATTTAGGTTATCTACATGGCCAAAAGTCTTGAGACCTAAAGAGAAGCCATATATTCTCACAACTCAAAACTACGTGATGCATACATGTCACATGTTGCTGACTAAAACTCATACTAGATGGTAAAAGATACTCTTAGTTCAGTACATCGATGTGATATTCATTTAGTCTATTTGTCTTATTAAATATATGAATATTCCAAAGTTCATTCTATCACATCCTACACATCTTAAAACAAACTTCGTCCTTGAAATTAAGCCAAAACAAAATCCACTCTTTCACATCATATACATCTTAAAAGAACTTTCGTCCTCGAAAGTAAACCATACTCATACTTCCAGGCAAAACCTTATCTTTCCTTCATCCACATGTAGCAACCACACTATGTGCAACATATCCAAAAAGGTTACCTAGAACCATGTATCCAAGGCACTATTAGGGGGTTTACAACCATCTTGGATGCACAAACACTCCATTCAAGGTTAAACTCAAGGTTTAAAAACTTAGATTATGACATCACATATCTCATATATTTTAGGATTGCTTCCTTATCTTTGCCCATGCATTAATATTCAACATCATACTATCACGTTCCAAAGGAGTTAACCCAAGTTAACCCATTATCAAGGTGTCATAATTGTTATGCCGTGCTAGCTGTCAAACTATATTTTCCCATCTTTGTTAAGCACTAAGATTAACACCTCATGTAACATGTTTCATTCATATGATCTTATTTCATTGTTCATACTAAATTGCATCATTTACTACTGAATTCATCACAAGATTAATTAACAAAATCACATCATCATTATTATTCATGTGTATGGTTAACCTTTTATGCATGAAGATCTATTAAACCATTACTAGGTTTCCATCATATCATGTCTATATATCATGTCATCGAGATCATATTACATTTTTATCTTTGTTATACCATGGTTGTACTAAACCAACTTATACAAGTGGCTCCTCAAACACATAGGAAAACATCATCTAGTTCAACTGAGGTTCTCCTGACCCATATCATGAGGGTAGTGTCATGCTCAGTCTCTCTAAGCTAACTCAACTCAATGAGTATCTCATATGCACATACTTTATCTTCCCTCTCAGGTCTAGGGTTCTCGGATTACCTCGTTGGCACTCATGATAGCCTTACAAGCTCTATCCACATAAGCACAAAACAAAGCATGCTATGACATTCTCTTCATAGGTCTCTACCCATGAGACATCTTACCTAAAACTCTCTTTTATACACCACTAGATTCCTATGTGGGAAACCATCAACCCGAGCATGAGGCTATACAAAACTAACATAGCTACCTCCTCCAGGGTCTTGGGCTCTCTCCCTCACCCAGATGGCAGACACTCATATTCATATTCATATATACACATATAACCAGCCTCTCTCTGTCTCTAGGGTTTGGTCCTCCCAAGGACATCTAGGGTTCAACAAGACTATAGGAATCATGCACAAAGAGACCCAACTCAATCACTCAGGAGTAATCTAGTTTAGGACATATCATATCACGTATCTTATCATTCTCATATCTTGGAGTTTAGGTTCTCTGACCTTCTCCCTGTGGGTCTCGCTCTCTCTTGAGCTAACCCCAAAAACTGGTCCTAACACTAGAGGTCCTCCTTTATAAAAGAGCTTGAGGCTCATGATGACTCACAACCTAGTCTTAACTTAACTTATCTCATCTCATAAAAGAACTCATACTTGTATCATCAAAACTTATCTCAAAACCTCAAAACTAAACTTACATCCTCAAAGACAAACATAGATCATCACAAACTATCTTATCTCATCTATGTAAGACTTACATCATATCATCAAACTTATATCATCTATTCCATGTATCATATATATCAAAAAGGCTCTAGACATCTAATCTAGAACTACTCTCTCTTCTAGAATGATGTCATACGCTTTCACTTAGGTTACATGATCACCTCCTACTCGTACATGTGTGGGGACATATTTTTGTAATACATATACATAATAAAATATTATATAGTTTTTCTCCGATAAAACATGCGTCAGAGAAAACTATCGAGGTTCGATACGTTTGGAATAAAAAACCAAATCCAGAAACGAGTGCCCCACACATAGTAGAGAGTCCATTGTCATGAAAACTAGTGAAAAGGGTGAGAACAAGGGGTATACTAGTGTAGCTACGCTAGACAACATGCGTAATATGTCTAGGGTTTCTCTTCCCTTGATGCACGTCATTTCCAAATAGTGCAACGTCCCATACCGCTGCACTACAAGGAAAGAACGACATCTAAGGACTTGTTACTCAACAAGCACTAGTCTAGACCTAGTTCTCAGACATCTAGGTGCTAACCTAGAGGCTAGGTCAGATCTAGTCTCTAAAAGACGACTAATCTAACCCTAAAAGATTATTAAGTTCAAGGTTTTCTGGTTTTGAGTTGCATAATGAGCAAATGTCAGGCTTTTCTATTGTTCATGCTCTGATACCACCTGTGATGTCCCCGAATTTTCTAAAACTTAATCTGATGTGTGACGTCCAAATTGAAACCCTCACCTCAGCGAGAATCCCAATTTAAACATCCCACACTAAGGCTAAGAAGAAGAAACTCAAGGGAGTCATAAGGAACATACATCAGTAGCACATGTACATGAACAATAATAAAACCACAACACCTGTTCACCATTCAATATATAATTACAACATGAATTGTTACAACATTTGATATTACATATTGAACAACAAACTTAAACATATACATGTACTGCATCTACACAACAGGATCTTAAGACAACATGTCCACCTGTATATCAGCTCGCCACACAACTCTCAACTATCCCGGATCTTCAAGAGCATAACTAGAACCTAAACAAAAAGATTACATGCGGTACACGTCAGCACAATATTTCAAGAATATTTTACTAAGTACGCCTACGTGTCTTTTTATATACCTCTCATCATATCTTGTCAATAAGATAAAACTAATACTTGGCAGCATAAGAAGAATATAAGAAAAACATATACTTGCACAAGGATATTCATTAACAAAAGAGAACACATATTTTAAGCTTAGTTTCCATCATATATCTCGTACATCTGCCCCTAGGGCTTTGATGTCTTTAGGCCTTGTCATATAAATCGTACATCTGCTCCTAGGGGTTTGATGTTACATCTGCCCCTAGGGCTTTGATGTTTGTCAATGCACTGTACTACCAAAGAGTTTAGTGCTATCATATGATGGATCAGATACTTTATGTTTCATGTGTTCATAGCCATAAGTATGGAAAAGCTCAAGCAACATAACATACAGGAAAAATCATTTCAACCAATATCATATGCCAAGTATTTTACTACACATATATCACAAGCATATTGTATAATAAGCCAAGTAATAGGTAATGGCGTACCTTCCAAAGAGACAACCTAATCATCATATTCCTCCTGTCAACTATATCTTTGTTAAACCTGATCAAGACAAGATCATATACTATCATCAGGTTCTCATCCTATTATATCTCATCTTAACCCTAATCGTGTTCATATTAGGGTTTATCTTATCTCATTAGGATGTTTACATCATTACTTGCATTCTTTTCTTAGGATTATCTTACTGATGTCATATTCCAGATTCTTTACTCATCAACTGGATATACTCATGTGTCACACTCTTATGTGAACATATTTAACATTATGTCACTTTCATTAACCACATTAGAGTTACATCTCATGTATTAAGGGTGCTCTTCATATAACATGAATTTCGTTCATCATTATAATCTCATAATTAAATCTGAGGTTCAATATACTCATATGAGCTTTCTCTGTGAATTTCATCATTTATTAAGCATGTATGCATTTATTATATATTAATTAGGGTTATAAGCCGTAATTAGCAACATTAAACAAAAGGCATGATTTCATAAATCAACATGGCCATATCTGACATCATATGAATTCTAAACATGGCTATGGACTTACTGACATTTTTCCATAATTTTAGACCATCATTTGATATTTATTATCTATAAAACAAGTGTATAGAATTTTACATGATATCACTATGATTTAAGCATAAAAAGACTGATATGATTGTTCCATGTTGTTCTATGTATTTTTCTGAGAATTTCAGTAATTTGTTTGTATTTTTCTGATGCTCAAGATAATTTCTATTATTCATTTAACTGGTTATTTACTGAAAATATTTACCTTTTCGGCCAGTGGCACGCCGCCACGTGGCCCTATTGGGCGCCCCTGGCTCCCTGTTGCTCGGCAGTTCAAGGGTTTGTTGTGTCCCTGAACCAGCTGGTCTGGTGGCTGAACCCGGTTCAGGGTTCACTGTTATGACCCACTCCATGATTAGCTAATAAATACCTCGAATTACGTGAAATGCCTCAATTAGTGTTGAGTATCAAATTAAACATCATGGATAATCAAGATAAGCTAAGACGTGAATTAATAGCTGAGATTGAATCACCTGAGGCAATTGATGATGTCAATGTTGACTATTTAGTACATTAAGTTGAATCAAGCAATCACAGTTGTAATTAGAGCTTTGATCTAGTAGAATTGTCCATTTAGCATGTTTTGCACTTTGAGATTATAGAGAATTCCGTGCTTAAACCGTTGCAAGAAAAATCACTCGAAACTGACTTTCGAGTCAAAAGATATGGACATTTGAGTGTTTAGGGACCTAGTTGTAATTTTCGGTCTTTGCTGGGTAATTTACACTTCGGCCCCTCCGCGACCTTTCTCGCTTATCCCTTCTTTCCCGATAGAACAGGGCACCGCAAGCGGTGCCCAACCAGTCCGAATAGCAGATGGAAGGGGGCGATCAGGGGGGGGGGGATTTCCTGGCCCTGGGCTCCGATCCAGCAGGGTGCCACTCCCCTCCTTCTTCTACCTTCTTCCTTCCTCTCTTCTCTCCCTTATCCACGGCCACGACCAGCAAGGCGGCGCCCCAAGCAGGCGGCCGACCTGCAGCTGGAGCTGCACGAAGCAGCGCCCAGGGGGGGGGCTCATTAGGTGCGGCCAGTACCAGGGACGACACCTCTGAGCTCGGCTCGAGGCCCACACCACGAATCTACAACCAGCTAGCTCTGAATCAACACCTAGCAAGTTGATGTGCATCTTGACCTGTGGTGAGCAGCAGTTACGGCTGCTGTAGCTTGGGCACATGGAGCAGCAACTAGCAGCCCTCGACTTCGGCCGTGAATCCAGAGTTCATTCAGCAGCTCCTAGCCACGACTAGCCACGAGCAACAACCAACAAAGTCCGATTTCAACCTGAACGTGTGTGTGGTACTGTTGATTTGCAACATGTTTGTTTTAGTTTCTAGTCAGTGCGTTGTTCGGCCGAGTTGCGTACAATTCGGCCGAGTTTCTTTATTAGGATTGACGATCAGCATTTTGATCGGCCGAATTGGGTGTGATTCGGCCGAGTTTCATTTATAGGAATTTGATCAGGGCTTGGATCGGCCGAGTTGCGGGTGGATCGGCCGAGTTGTCAGCCGATCGGCCGAGTTCCCAGTTTGGTCGGCCGAGTTTCATTAGTGTGAGTAGTAGTTCATTCAGTAATCATTATTTTACTCAATTAAAATGTTTAATTGCTTCTGTATCAGTTAGTATAACTTTTAAACAGTGTAGTACATACAATAGAGTATGTTAGTTTCATTGGAACTTGAAATACTTAATATGCTTAGTGAAAATGATGAAATTTCCTGTATTATAGTTGCAATGTATTTGCTGATTTAAAAATAGCTGTTTAGCATCGAAAGTGGATAAATGATACCGAATCATGTTTAATGATGATAAAAGATGTATATTTGCTCCATGTGTTATTCAGATTTGTGCAATATGCATGAAATGTGATATTCCTGTTTAAATGTTTATTTAAGAATTTAATATGCATGAAATGTGATATTCCTGTTTGAATGTTTATTTGTTAATCAGTTAATAGACCTAAGTGCCCTAACACCGTAGAACCACTAAAGGAAGGTCTGTTACTTAGGGGTGAAACTCGTGTCCAACATCAACCGGTTGAGTAATTCTGGTGGCACGAGGATAGAAAGAGAGGCAGTGTCCAACAACAATCATGCTTGTGTCACGATGGCACTGGGAAAAAGAAAACATGGTTATCTAACACCATTCGTGCTTGTGTCACGAAGGTAACCCTGTGAGACTCTCCGCCGGTGTACTCAGGTTAAAGGAGGAGTCGGGTGTACTCAGAGTAGTGCTTTGAGGCCGTAGAGCCTATGTTTCTGGCCGAAGAGCCAGGGGTCCTGTGGCAGAGCAGGACTGGAGTCAGACTTAGCATTTCCCGGGTGTGTCGCTAAGTCTTGTACGGTGGGGTCGTAGCATGAACTTGCTGCGGATCTTTATATGCAGAGTACACTGCATATGATTAGGGCATAATAAAATAAATATGAAATCATATAGGATCACAGTAAATTTAAAGTATTCGAACTTGTGTGCTATTTCTTTATATCTAATTATCTGTTCAAATTATGTGCTATTGCGTGAGATGTGATTATATTCTGCAAATCTGATATGTTATTAGAGCTGCCTTGCTTAGTTCTGCATTTATGTTTAATTTCAATTTATAAACCTGATGAGTTGTTTAGTGATGGCTAAGTGAAATGTTATTCACTGAGCGAGTAGGCTCATACCTCTACTCAAAACATTTTCAGGTTATTATCAGCAGCAGGAAATCTGAAGGATCCTTTCATCCTATCGCTTAGTCTGTAGAAGGTATATGTAGTTAGTAGTTAGAGGTCTCTTAGTCCTTTCCCCTCGATCTGTGGGACAAGGTGTGAGAGAGAGAGAATGTGTATAAGATGTAAATTAACTGTTACGCTTTATTTTATGTTAAACAATGTAAAATGTTGTAGACTCTGTTATATTGCTAGTCAATTAATAAGGATGCTTCCGCAGTTTATTTAGTTTCATTTGACAGCATAAATCAAATTTTCCTATTAATGTCTTTAAAATGTTTTAAAAGTAAAAAGTGGTTGGCTTATGTGTAAATCCCATCCTGTCGTGTCCATATTTCGTTGTTTGTGGTTAATGCGAAATTGGGGCGTGACAATTTTGGTATCAGAGCTTTGGTTTGAGTACATAGTTACTCAAGTTCAGGGGACGATAAGAGACCAATAGGATTAAGGTTTAGGTGTCTTTCTTCTATCTGTAATTTTCTAACAGGAAGTGTTCTGTTATATTATTGCAGATAGCAGGAAGAGGATGTGGTCACGAGAATCAAGTAATGAGTTTAAGATGAGTCGTTAAGAATCATTAAGGTCAAAAGATAAAGTTATAAGTAAGGCAAATAATGTATGATGTGTTTTAGCTCTGGAAGGTCTGTGTTTAGATACCCTGGCCAGGTGTCTGAATACTTAGATTGACCAGTATCAAGCTACTCTGTCTATTCTTCTCTGGATGCCCTGGCCAGGTATACAGAGGAAGGATAGGCTAGAGAGAAAACCCTAGAAAATCTTAGGGTTAAGAGATCAGAAATTAATAAAGGAATAAGAGATTGCATATAAGATGTGATTCAACTCTTGTTTATCATTATTTATCTGATTTAAAGATCACTAGAAATTCTTTTATATGCACGAAATGAAATTTTCAATTTGTAAAGTAAACATGATTCTTTTATATTGTTGTGTCATGAAGTGAATTGTTTAATGTTTGTTTTCTTTGTAATAAAGTAGACCCGAAATTATGTTTAATTGAGTTTGCCCTAAGTGGATATTCTTTCCACATGTTTAAGATTAATAGGGGTTGATTAATCCCGAGTATCTCTTGGCTTCAGGACTACAGGTTCGGCCTGGTCCGGCTGGCATGATGCGTTACTGGGATCTAATGACTCCTATTAACAGTAAAATAAGAATAGACTCTAGATGATTTAGACCCGTAACATAGTGAGAATGTTTATACACTAGAATGTTTTAACTATGATAAGAAGTCTAAACGTTCTTTTGTCTTGAGAATTAGGGTTTGAAAGGCATAGACCCTAATCGGCCCAAAATAGAGTTTTGATGATACATAAATATAAATTTGATAAGTAAAGTGTCTCAGTAAATGATTTCTAGTATTTTATGTGTAACTATGATTTGGCTAAAATTGGGATATGAGTTGGATATATATTATGAAAGCAACATTTGGAAAATATCAGAATTTTTGAAGAATATTCTAACCTGTTTATCGGCCGAGTTTCAAACTCGACCGATCACATTTTCTGAATGATATAGAAGTGTGGTAATTGAATTTTATCTTTTTATTGGTATATCCAATTGATCTCCAATTTTAACTGTGTTTGAACAACACAATTTTAGACACTCTGTTAAATTGGCATGATTTTTGGATGACTTTTGACCCCTACAGTAAGGGTGTCGACCGAGTTTGTAACTCAGCCGAACCTGCTGCAGACTGCAATATAGCAGTGCACTGTTCGATTTTTAATTAATTATTGGTAACTTGAAAGGATCTGAAATTTTACTGGAGGTCTGAAACTTCATTAGGTATAACATATAAAATTTCCAGAATTTTTGGAGCTTCTGTTAGCTGTTTAATAAACGAATTACAGAAACCATTGTGAAAACTGAATTTTCAGCCAATATAATTAAAGTTGAGTGTTGGGTTAATATGCTATTGACCCAAGCAACTCAAATTGATTTATATAATCGACCACACACACACAATAATGCTATGATACTGATATGGACCAAAATCCTAGAATGATTAAAGTTGTAGTAGTTTAAGGGATATCATTAGTGATGTAACCTTGAATACTAGTAACTTTGTAAAATAAGATCTTGAGATTTGTTCTATGAAAAGTAAACTGGCTTTGATAGTGACCTAGGGTTTTGAAGAAGATAATCTGATCGGTACATGAACAACATGAAATAACTTAGAGAATAGAGTAAAACATAAAATTGAAATGTAACAATAAGAGAGTAGCATAAAAGCGGAGTATTATCCGATTATGATCTGAAGATAGTTGATGTAGTTCATGTTTTTAAGACATGGTGTCACTATCTTCATGATGTGACAATAGATTATCGCCCTGGTAAGGAGAATATGGTGGATGATGCTTTCAGCAGAAAGTCAGGTTCAACAACCAATGCATTCTCCATGACAGGTTTCAATAGAGACCTGTTAGTAGAAATGTGGGAGTTGGACTTAGACTTAGGGGTAATAACACAGAGTGATTTGATTGTACAAATGTAAGTTGAGCTTACTTCTTATGATCAGATTAAGGAACTACAATAAGGTGATAG
Source organism: Alisma plantago-aquatica (assembly GCA_963693085.1). NCBI lineage: Eukaryota > Viridiplantae > Streptophyta > Magnoliopsida > Alismatales > Alismataceae > Alisma > Alisma plantago-aquatica. The sequence continues at coordinate 785,933,110 of OY856412.1, read as the reverse complement.
TGAGTTAAATCAGACCATGCATGACATGATAGGAGAAAAAGAGACTAGAGTCTAAGTTTGTAAGATGATAAGGTGTTGTATTAGCATGACATGTTGTGTGTACCTCGAGATAGAGTAAAATTCTTTTAAGGGGAAAAGGATGAAAGAAAAGATTCTTATGAAAGTGTATGTATTGATGTACGCTATGCTTTCAGGAAACACTAAGATGTATATGAATCTCAAGTAGTTGAAACGGATGGTCAGATATGCAGAAGAGTGTAGCTAAGTATGTGGTTAAAAGTAGTGTATACCAGTAGGTTAAGACTGAACCCTAGAAATCTATAGCTACCTTGTAATCTTTTTCTATGCCTGAATGGGAATGGGAATTTATCACAATGGATTTTGTGGTAAGATTACCCAGGACACCTAGAGGTTGTAATTTGATATGAATGATTGTGAATAGACTGATTTAGTCTGCTCACTTTCTTCATATTAAGTCGACCTGTGATGTCTCGAGACTTGACTAAGATATACATGGATAAAATAAATAGGTTGCTTGGTAATCCAGTTTCAATCATATCATATTGAGTTTAGAAATACACAACTGATAATGGTACGGTTTGAGTATGAACCCAGAAAAACACAGATTTGGTAAATCATTAGATGCATGATTTCAAGCTAGCAAGACATCATTAAAATATGTAAATAAATCTAATTGCATGCTTCCTGTTATGTTAATGTGAGTGACCTGACATTTTACATGAATTGGCACATTTCTCTAAGATATTATCAGAAATTCTCAAGTACTATTAAATATTTGTGTTATGATACGAAAATAACTCTTAATTGAGTTATGTGATGCATAAACCAGGAATTTGGTTAATATACACGTTCTTCGAGAAATCTCAGATAATTGATAAATAGTACAGATGGTTTCTTATAGGTGAAGTAAATTATTCTTATTGGTGTAACAAGATGTGCAATCACATGAATTTAGTATGTATATGCCAAAATTGATTTGAGTTTGGGATATTTATGAATTTTAAATCTGCCTGCATGCATGATATAAAGATTACTCAGTAATTACAATGATTTTGAATATACTGCTCTGCCAGTTTTAGAATGATACCGTATTGTGATTTGAATTGCAATCAAACAGATGAGATAATGGAAACCCTAAGAGTAGGGTGTTGCCATGTGATTAGTGAATGAGATAACCCTAAGAGTAGGGTGTTGGCATGTGATGAATGAACAAGGCAAATGAAACCCTAAGGATAGGGTGTACGATGAATCAAGTATCTTGATATCAATCTTCATTATAAGATGTGATGATGTTTAACAGTTAAATTGCATGATTTTAATTCTAGTACCAAATTGACATGCATTCTGTTTATTTAAGAATTTTAGTTTGTTTGCATGAATAGTATAATAATTTCTTGGTAATTACCATAAAGTGAGATACTGTTATAACAGATCTGGAAAGACAATGTTTTGTGGTTTGATCTGGAATCAGATCAGATGTGTCCTAGGTTAAGGGACCTATGCAGATGGTTGATCAGAGGATCAAGAAACTTACGATTTGTGAGATACCATTAGTGATAGTTTTGTGAAGAAATCTTAACCTAGAGGGAGCTACGTAGGAATACGAGTCAGAAATGAGTAACATGTTTCCTTTCTCTTTTAGGAATTTCGGGACGAAATTCTTTTAAGGGGAAAAGGTTGTTATGACCCACTCCATGATTAGCTAATAAATACCTCGAATTACGTGAAACGCCTCAATTAGTGTTGAGTATCAAATTAAACATCATGGATAATCAAGATAAGCTAAGACGTGAATTAATAGCTGAGATTGAATCACCTGAGGCAATTAATGATGTCAATGTTGATTATTTAGTACATTAAGTTGAATCAAGCAATCACAGTTGTAATTAGAGCTTTGATCCAGTAGAATTGTCCATTTAGCATGTTTTGCACTTTGAGATTATAGAGAATTCCGTGCTTAAACCGTTGCAAGAAAAATCACTCGAAACCGACTTTCGAGTCAAAAGATATGGACATTTGAGTGTTTAGGGACCTAGTTGTAATTTTCGGTCTTTGCTGGGTAATTTACACTTCGGCCTCTCTGCGACCTTTCTCTCTTATCTCTTCTTTCCCGATAGAACAGGGCACCGCAAGCGGTGCCCAACCAGTCCGAATAGCAGATGGAAGGGGGCGATCAGGGGGGGCGATTTCCTGGCCCTGGGCTCCGATCCAGCAGGGTGCCACTCCCCTCCTTCTACCTTCTTCCTTCCTCTCTTCTCTCCCTTATCCACGGCCACGACCAGCAAGGCGGAGCCCCAAGCAGGCGGCCGACCTGCAGCTGGAGCTGCACGAAGCAGCGCCCAGGGGGGGCTCATTAGGTGCGGCCAGTACCAGGGACGACACCTCTGAGCTCGACTCGAGGTCCACACCACGAATCTACAACCAGCTAGCTCTGAATCAACACCTAGCAAGTTGTTGTGCATCTTGACCTGCGGTGAGCAGCAGTTACGGCTGTTGTAGCTTGGGCACATGGAGCAGCAACTAGCAGCCCTCGACTTCGGCCGTGAATCCAGAGTTCATTCAGCAGCTCCTAGCCACGAGCAACAACCAACAAAGTCCGATTTCAACCTGAACGTGTGTGTGCTACTGTTGATTTGCAACATGTTTGTTTTAGTTTCTAGTCAGTGCATTGTTCGGCCGAGTTGCGTACAATTCGGCCGAGTTTCTTTATTAGGATTGACAATCAGCGTTTTGATCGGCCGAATTGGGTGTGATTCGGCCGAGTTTCATTTATAGGAATTTGATCAGGGCTTGGATCGACCGAGTTGCGGGTGGATCGACCGAGTTGCGGGTGGATCGGCCGAGTTGTCAGCCGATCGGCCGAGTTCCCAGTTTGGTCGGCCGAGTTTCATTAGTGTGAGTAGTAGTTCATTCAGTAATCATTATTTTACTCAATTAAAATGTTTAATTGCTTCTGTATCAGTTAGTATAACTTCTAAACAGTGTAGTACATACAATAGAGTATGTTAGTTTCATTGGAACTTGAAATACTTAATATGCTTAGTGAAAATGATGAAATTTCCTGTATTATAGTTGCAATGTATTTGATGATTTAAAAATAGTTGTTTAGCATCGAAAGTGGATAAATGATACTGAATCATGTTTAATGATGATAAAAGATGTATATTTGCTCCATGTGTTATTCAGATTTGTGCAATATGCATGAAATGTGATATTCCTATTTAAATGTTTATTTAAGAATTTAATATGCATGAAATGTGATATTCCTGTTTGAATGTTTATTTGTTAATCAGTTAATAGACCTAAGTGCCCAAACACCATAGAACCCCTAAAGGAAGGTATGTTACTTAGGGGTGAAACTCGTGTCCAACATCAACCGGTTGAGTAATTCTGGTGGCACGAGGATAGAAAGAGAGGCAGTGTCCAACAACAATCGTGCTTGTGTCACGATGGCACTGGGAAAAAGAAAACATGGTTATCTAACACCATTCGTGCTTGTGTCACAAAGGTAACCCTATGAGACTCTCCGCCGGTGTACTCTGGTTAAAGGAGGAGTCGGGTGCACTCAGAGTAGTGCTTTGAGGCCGTAGAGCCTATGTTTCTGGCCGAAGAGCCAGGGGTCTTGTGGCAGAGCAGGACTGGAGTCAGACTTAGCATTTCCCGGGTGTGTCACTAAGTCTTGTACGGTGGGGTCATAGCATGAACTTGCTGCTGATCTTTATATGTAGAGTACACTGCATATGATTAGGGCATAATAAAATAAATATGAAATCATATAGGATCACAGTAAATTTAAAGTATTTGAACTTGTGTGCTATTTCTTTATATCTGATTATCTGTTCAAATTATGTGCTATTGCGTGAGATGTGATTATATTCTGCAAATCTGATATGTTATTAGAGCTGCCTTGCTTAGTTCTGCATTTATGTTTAATTTCAATTTATAAACCTGATGAGTTGTTTAGTGATAGCTAAGTGAAATGCTATTCACTGAGCGAGTAGGCTCATACCTCTACTCAAAACATTTTCAGGTTATTATCAGCAGTAGGAAATCTGAAGGATCCTTTCATCCTATCGCTTAGTCTGTAGAAGGTATATGTAGTTAGTATTTAGAGGTCTCTTAGTCCTTTCCCCTTGATCTGTGGGACAAGGTGTGAGAGAGAGAGAATGTGTATAAGATGTAAATTAACTGTTACACTTTATTTTATGTCAAACAATGTAAAATGTTGTAGACTCTGTTATATTGCTAGTCAATTAATAAAGATGCTTCCGTAGTTTGTTTAGTTTCATTTGACAGCATAAATCAAATTTTCCTATTAATGTCTTTAAAATGTTTTAAAAGTAAAAAGTGGTTGGCTTATGTGTAAATCCCATCCTGTCGCGTCCTAATTTCGTGGTTTGTGCTTAATGCGAAACTGGGGCGTGACATTCACGCTCTCCTCAACTTTTTTTTCTTTCTTCCGCTCGGACGCCTATCGTTCGTCGTCTCCCTGACGCTGCGACACATTCTTCTCAGCGTCGCCAGGGATCAGCGTTGGAGGTCCTTCTCCCAGCCACACGCAGCCCGTGTGCACTGCTACCTGGCCTAGTTCCGGTGAGGATTGGCCGCCCTATGCTCCCCAATCTGCAGATCTCGAGGACTCGCCCGTCCCTTCTGCTTAGCGTGAGTGCCGCCGCCCGCCAAAATGAGCGCCGCCGTATGAGACTCTGTCTCACGACGCTGGTGTCGCGAGAAGGATCTGCTCCTTTCCTTCACGGCGCCGCTGGGCTGGGTCCTGCCAAGGGTGCCACCACCAACCACCATCACAGCGCTGCTGTTGCGGCGGGGCAGAGGAGAGGGCCTTACTCCAAGCATTCCTCGGCCTACTTCCATTCTTGCGGCTATGGCGTCTCCTCCTTAGTCTGCTCGGTGCCGCCATCATCGAAGAAAGATCTCCTTCGCCTAGACTGTAACATCCCTGACCTGGGTTATGCTTTAACCCTAGGTGTTTTTATTAAGAAATATGATTATATGCTTAATCTCATCTTGTGAAAAGTAACTAAGGCTCAAAAGGAACCTATGTTTCAATTTTGGTCCTGTTTGAACAATGTTGAAGCAATGTTTGCTTATTTTGGACTAAAGTGCAAATTACCCAAGTTGAGGGGTTAAATTGCAAATTTTGCATGATAAGATGTTCCTCTGATGTCAATACATCATAAGAATGAATATGATGTAGTGGTATGGTTTCCACAAGCTTGGACACCAAGATTAAGCTTGTAAAGCAATCCTTGTGCATTAAAACCTAGTTTTGGTGTAATGTGCAATTTACCCAAAATCTAGGGTTCAATATGCAAATTACCACTTCAATAAGGTCCTTAATGTTTCTTGGAATCATGTAGAGAAAATAAAATGAGAGGGAGGAGAGAGAATCTTGATATTAAAATAATCAAGATTTAATCCTAATTGAAACCCTAATTCAATTTAGGGAAAAAATGAATGTATTAATTAAAGGGCCTTCAACCAAAATGTTATTGGTTGATTTTGGTTAAGGATGGACGTTCTTTTTCCAAGATAAGGAACGAAAATATCATAAGTAGGTGAAACTCCACTCACCTTATTATAAAGAAAAGTAATATCCACTCACATATGGGATATTAATATATTAAGCATTAAGGTGCTTAATTTTCTTTTCTTTAAATCATGGATAATTGAGAGGAATATGAGGAAATGAAGATAGCCTCGTCCTTAAGGATTTTTAGGGGAATTTGAGAGGGAAGAGGCGGCCATGTGTTTGGAATTAAATGCATTTTAATAATGCATTTTCTCTCTCATCAATTTCTTTATAAAAGTGCCTTTTCCAAATGAATTGAAAGGCTTTTTCGGCCCTTTCTTCTTCCTTTGCTTTGGATGAGCTCAAGGGGACTTAGGAGCAACAGGAGGACGAGCCCCAACCTGTTGGTAAGCTTCTTGACCCTCGTTCTTCATGATTTCATGGTGGAAATCGAAAATAAATTATGGATTCCTTCTTATTTCGATCTCCTCTTCAACCATAGCCAACTTTTACAATCAAAAGCTTGAGGACGAGCCTAGGGGGAGTTGAAAGAGCTTCATCCACCATTAATGGCGTGAGCTTGGAGTTTTGGAGCTCAATTGGAGGCGGGTTTTATAACTCAAACCCTTAAACATTGCTATTGCATCAATTCTCTATGCTTTGTTGATTGATTTCTTCAATTTGATACACTCTTTTTTCTTTGCTGCAATTTCCATCAAGAACGGTTGCTGTTCTAGGTTGTTCGAAGTAAGGGGATGATGAAATCATCCTAGATGCTTATCCAAAGAAAATTACCAAGCCAAATGGTTTTGATAGCTATTCCAAATCGTTTTAATTTGATTGGCTATGCGGTTTCAGCAAACCGTTTAAGGGCAAACGGTTTGAAACCGTTTGGGTGCAAACGGTTTCAAGGCGTTTGAGATGGTTGACCAAGCGTTGACCGTTTGGTAATCTTGTTCCTAATTATGTAGACTAATTACCCTCCATATTTTAGGGGTTAACGTCAAAGGAATCGTGAGTTGAAGGCCAATCAATTAGGCAAATCAAATTGAATTAAATGCTGATTTTCAACCTGATTAACTGAACCTGTTTGGGCAAACGGTTTCAAAACCGTTTGAGATGGTTGACCAAGCGTTGACCGTTTGGTATTACTGTTCCTAATGATGTTGGTTAATAACCCTCCAAAGTTTAGGGGTTAACTCCAAAGTAATCATGAGTTGAAGCCTAATCAATTAGGGAAACCTAATTGGATTAAGTGCTGATTTTCAACCTGATTAACTTGACCTTTTTGGGAAAACGGTTTCAAGACCGTTTGGTGGAGTTGAAAAAGCGTTTAAAGTTTGAGATTCCTGTTCCTAATGATGTTGGTTAATGACCCTCCAAAATTTAGGGGTTAACTACAAAAGAATCATGAGTTGAAGGCTAATCAATTAGGCAAACCCTGATTGAAAACAGTGCCGAAATTCGAATGAGTTAAGTTGAGATTTTGGGTTGATTAGCCCAAACGGTTTCAAGACCGTTTGGGGATCACCCAAACGGTCTCAAGACCGTTTGGGGATCACCCCAAGACCGTTTGGAGGTCTGGGGTCAAGTATAGTTTACCAATTGAAGGTCCAAAGGTACTAATCATATTGCAATGTAGTGTTGATTTGTTGATCAACTCGATAGACCAATCCATGATGATTTTTCACTAGAATCCAAAGGTTGGATGGGCCAAACGGTCTCAAGACCGTTTGGTGGTCACCCAAGACCGTTTGGAGGTCTAGTGTTGAGTATGGTTAGGTATTTGAAGGTCTAAAGGTACCAAGCTGATATACAATGCAATGCTGATTTGGTGATCAATCCAATGACCCAAACTCTAATTGGTTGACTTGGATTATGATGATATGATGGGAAAACGGTCTCAAGACCGTTTGGAGGTCATACAAACGACCTCAAGACCGTTTGGGGTCAGGTCATTCCCAATTTGGATGATGGTTCAATAGTTTCAATGTAACCAATCTTGCATTGATTAGTGTTGTTGAATCATTGATTCTAAACCCTAATTCAATTGAATCAAACCCTAAATGATGACAAATGGAGGGTTAATTGAGGGTCAAATCAGTTGAAGGTTGACCTATTAAACTCAATTGAAGTATGAGGGTAGGTCCAATTGATGACTGGTTCCATGAATTCAATGATTGAAGGAATCAACATTGAAAACCCTAATTCAATTGGATACCCTATGTAATGGAGGTCCAATGTGATTGAATCTCTTGAGAATCAAGATGATGAATAATCCATTGATCCAATGTTGATTAGTAATGATAATCAAAGAAGGTACAAAGGTTGAAACCCGAATAGTACCTAAGGGATTAGTGCCAATTAAGGGATGAATTCCTAATTGCTTATAGGGTCAATGACTTGATACACTATGTTAATCATAGTTGTATGTACTCAACTGAAGGGTGAGATGACCTATTCAAGTTGAATAGTTGATAGCATGAATTCATACATGAATATGATTCATGTGGTGGTTAAGAGTTATGATCCTTAAGTAAAGAGATCATGAAACCCTAAACATGAACATAAACCCTAATTGACAGGGTTATTGAACTCAAACCCTAGTTGAGGGTGTATCCTTTTGAAAACCTAGTTGAGGGTGTATCCATGTGAAACCCTAGTTGAGGGTGTATCCATGTGAAACCCTAACTGAGGGTGTATCCATGTGAAACCCTAACTGAGAGTGTATCCTTGTGAAACCCTAATTGAGGGTGATTTCATGAGAAACCCTAATTGGGAATGATTAGCAAACCTTGAATATGGGAAACGTGATATGAAACCCTAATGAAGGGTGATGCTATATGTAATCCCTATTCTAAATAAGGGAGATGGTATGTGAAACCCTAATCCCTAATGAAAGAATAGAATTCATACTTGAATATGATTCATGAGGTGAACTCCTGTAGCACGACCGTGTTAGGTAGCACGACCATGGTGGATTCACTTTGCACGACCGTGCAAGGCAGCACGGCCGTGGTGGCTTCCCTTTGCATGACCGTTCTTGGTTACATGGCCGTGGTGCTCTATGCTTGACTTAGAGCTGAATTGAAAGTGACCTAACATGGTCGTTTTGTTAATTTCCAACCTAAGGATGAGAGAGAAACTCATACCTTGTGATGATAATCATTTAATGATACATGATGAATGTAATAAGTATGAATGAATACTTATGATATCAATGAATGCTCCCAGAGGAGTGTAGCAATAAATTAGGGTTGGAGTGATAATACAAATATGAAACCCTAATTATATGTGAAATGGTGATCCTAACCCTAGCTTTGGGTAAAAGGATGAAAAGCCCTAATTGATGGTAAACCCTAACCTTAGTAAGGGAATAGTGGTGTTACCCTGTTTTGCATGATGTGTTGTGAACTTGATAAGTCTATTATCATGTGTGACAATCATGCAGGTCTCATGAGGTGATGATCATAGCCAGGTATGATCTATGATGTTTATTTGATAAGAGTTCATTGGCCATATGTGCCATTATGTTTTTGTTACTTAGAAAGAAGTAACAAGATTAGTATGGGCTTGTAAGCCTTTGTTTTAAAGTTGTTGCCTAGTGAGAGGTGACAAGATGTTTATGGCCTTGTGATCCATGTGAATAAAGTTATTGCCTAGTGAGAGGTGACAAGATGTGAATGGCCTTGTGAGCCATGTGAATAAAGTTGTTGCCTAGTGAGAGGTGACAAGATGTGAATGGCTTCTGAGCCATGTGAATAAGTATCTGATGAAAGTGGTACATGTCTCTTTATAGCATTTGTCTGAATAAAATATGTTTGAGAACTTGACTGATGCTAAAAGAATATGATAATGTACTTAATTAATCAAGTGAAATCTATTCATGTAGTGCTCTGACCATAGATCCATCATCGTCAGGAATAGGTGATGGTGAAACAGGTTGCTCTGCGGCATATCCTGGATTTCGTATATTTTTGAATATACGGGGGTCAATGGGCGAAAATATCCTTACGTCCTCTTGAAGTGATTGTGAGGAGGTAAACAAGAAACCTCTCAAATCCTTCATGAATAGGTCGGGATAGATGTATCACTAATCTCCCGATGATTTGGGCCAGATGTTGTACACATCTCGCAAGGTTAATACCGGATCGATGGAGATAAACATGAAATCTCATGATCGTGAAGAGAGAGCAGATGATACTGCCTCTATAGCGAAGTTGCCAGTATACCCTGGCTAGCTATGTAGCAGAGACACGAGATGTCCTGTAGGTTCTCTCGCACTGACCGGGAGGCAGTGAGGTCATGGGAACCCGACTCTTCCCTAGACCTATGTATGGTACCGGTTTCGACTTTGCAATGGCCGGTTGGAGTATGAGTGGTATACCTCATCTCCTCAGAGCTTAAATATGATTGTAAAATGTAATCAGCCGTATAGCATGTTTGCTTAAGGATTGAATACGAAGATTCATTGGCTGATGTTGCATTTCTTTGTGCATTCCTTAGCGGATAAATGTTATTTATGTCTCTTTATATTCTCTGCAAAGTAGACAGATGAATTACTTATCTACCATGGGTAGATGCAATGCTCTCCTTTAGAATAGGAGATTATCTTATTATGTTCTATGATGAATAATTCTGCCTGATATGGTAAAAGCAACCCCTGCTCAGTTTGAATTTAATAAACTGCAATAACAATGTTTTGGCGGAGAGTTATATCTCTCGCTGGGGCAATTTTGAATTGTCTCTCCCCCGTGGGAAACATTTTTAGGTATGCATGGGAGGCAAGGCAGGAAATCCCTAAGATCAGAAAAAGAGCAGCAACAACAACAACAACAAAGACAACAATCAGATCTCAGGTGGAGATATTGTCTGTCAAGTCATATAGATAGTAGTCCTATGTGTCGTCTCTGTACTCTCAGGTCCTCGGAGTTTTAAATGATTCAATCAGAGTTTTGGCATAGTGCCTCAAAGATTTTATACCGCCTGTGTATATTTGTAACAGGGCAGTCAATGTTGTAATCCTTAAAAAGGAATTGTATAGACTGTGTACTTGTGAACCAGGATGAAATGGAAACACTTTGGTTCTTGGTTAAAGAGTTTTCCTGTGAATGGATCTCTTTGAAAAAGTTTTAAATTTTAGTGATTTTCATTAATTCCGCTGCAAATGATTTGCTTCCGCATGTTTTATTATTGTTAATGGCACTTGTTATCTTAACAATGGCGAGTGTCGTTACAATTTAGTGGTATCAGAGTTCTAGGTTCGCTGAGTCTACAGAGACATAGGACTAAGATGTTGAGTCTGTGTTAGTGTCCTCCAGTATACCCTATAATGATTTCTGCTTGTGCAGAGAAAGGGTAAAGTTTTAAAATGACTAGAGAGCACGAGGAACACATTGCTAAGGGCAATGTTGTTGCACTAAGAAGAGGTGCAAGGGATCATGCAACAATAGAATGAGTGCCTGAGAATCCCCATTAAGACCTGATCAAGATAGATAATCCTATGATCATGTTCTTGTTGGGCAGATTAGGGCAACAATAATGCATATAGTGGACTGGATGCTAGCCTTACAACCAAGGTAATCAGTCCTTTATACAGAAAGCTTGAGCTTTAAATGAGTTCCTAAATGACTTAGTCATGTTGGAATGAGGGAAAATGTGGAAAATATTAACTTATGGCAAGAAAGTAGACTCTTCCATGAGTTTAGACAGATAATAAATCTGTGATGGCAGTGCCCAAGAAGGGGCAATAAGCTGAAAAGTAGGTGATGATCTCTATAATTTTAGAGACATTTGCCTAATGGCTCTAAAAAGCCAAGGTTTTTGGTACAAATAGTGCAATAAATGCCTAGTGTACTAGGGCAGTAGCCACTAAGTAAGTGCAAAGGTCTTAACCTTTCACCTGTAAGATTCTATGGCTTAGTTTTTACTTCTGTAATAAGACTACTAAGACCATGATATGAGGACAAGGTATGTTATAAATATGTACATGTTAAGTACACTAAACCCTTTTTGTTATAAAAAGGAGGATTGCTGATTTTGTTTTCCCTATTTGTTGCTATATAGGGAAGGAATGATGAGAGCTAGAATTTGAATTATGTTCAGTATTCTTTTAAATACTCTACATTGTTCTTACCTCTATGAAATAGGAAGAGGTATAGAAGAGATGTCTGGATAAAATCCAGGTATGTTAAATCTTATGTTATGATAATATGAAAAGCAAGAAATATGATAGCATGTAAGTGCATACTACTTGATCTCAGTATTTGTAAACCCTGATCAGGTGTACAACTATTGATGATAAAGTGAGTATGGAAACTCTTAGATTGATATCTTTTTGATTGCCCTGATCAAGCAATCATTCTGATACAATCTAATGAGTATCATGAAATTGGTAATATGGTATGGATAAATGTATCATACCTTAAGTACAAGAAAGAGGGATCTGATATGAATTCAGATCAGTATGTGTATATGAGGAAGTAAAAGTATGACCCTCATATGATGAAAAAAAAACAAGGGAGGTGATCCCTGTTCAATAAAGTTGTAAATATGATAAAAGAAAGATGAGAAAATAATGTGTTTTCAACACATGCGACTGATACCAAGGTAAGAGATTCTGGTACCTGAGAATTATCAGATGGTTTAGATTGGCTACCTGGAATGGTCAACTATGAAATCAGTCTGATTATATAAAATGATATGAACATCATATGTTAGGGGTTTATGCTTTGCATAAACATAACAACTAAATATGTCTTTAAGATAAGTTCTCATTTGACTCTATGAGAATATTGTGTGAAGGAACTTTGTGTTGATCAAAGTTCTATGATGTCTACATAACAATGAGGTGTTATCAAGAGACATGATGATATGATGAATGAATAATATCTGTTCCCTTTATCTGGGATTTTGTGGACGAAATCCTTGTTAGGGGTTTATAATTTGTAACATCCCTGACCTGGGTTATGCTTTAACCCTAGGTGTTTTGATTAAGAAATATGATTATATTCTTAATCTCATCTTGTGAAAAGTAATTAAGGCTCAAAAGGAACCTATGTTTCAATTTTGGTCCTGTTTGAACAATGTTGAAGCAATGTTTGCTTATTTTGGACTAAAGTGCTAATTACCCAAGTTGAGGGGTTAAATTGCAAATGTTGCATGATAAGATGTTCCTATGATGTTGAGACATCATAAGAATGAATATGATATAGTGGTATGGTTTCCACAAGCTTGGACACCAAGATTAAGCTTGTAAAGCAATCCTTGTGCATTACAACCTAGTTTTGGTGTAATGTGCAATTTACCCAAAATCTAGGGTTCAATATGCAAATTACCACTTCAATAAGGTCCTTAATGTTTCATGGAATCAGGTAGAGAAAATAAAATGATAGGGGCATCTCATTTGAATTAAGTTGGAGGAGAGAGAATCTTGATATTAAAATAATCAAGATTTAATCCTAATTGAAACCCTAATTCAATTTAGGGAAAAAATGAATGTATTAATTAAAGGGCCTTCAAACAAAATGTTATTGGTTGATTTTGGTTAAGGATGGACGTTCTTTTGCCAAGATAAGGAACGAAAATATCCTAAGTAGGTGAAACTCCACTTACCTTATTATAAAGAAAAGTAATATCCACTCACATATGGGATATTAATATATTAAGCATTAAGGTGCTTAATTTGCTTTTCTTTAAATCATGGATAATTGAGAGGAATATGAGGCAATGAAGATAGCCTCGTCCTTGAGGATTTTGAGGGGAATTTGAGGGGGAAGAGGCGGCCATGTTTTTGGAATTAAATGCATTTTAATAATGCATTTTCTCTCTTATCAATTTCTTTATAAAAGTGCCTTTTCCAAATGAATTGAAAGGCTTTTTCGGCCCTTTCTTCTTCCTTTGCTTTGGATGATCTCAAGGAGACTTAGGAGAAATAGGAGGACGAGCCCCAACCTGTTGGTAAGCTTCTTGACCCTCGTTCTTCATGATTTCATGGTGGAAATCGAAAATAAATTATGGATTCCTTCTTATTTCGATCTCCTCTTCAACCCTAGCCAACTTTTACAATCAAAAGCTTGATGAAGAGCCTAGGGGGAGTTGAAAGAGCTTCATCCACCATTAATGGTGTGAGCGTGGAGCTTTGGATCTCAATTGGAGGTGGGTTTTATAACTCAAACCCTTAAACATTGCTATTGCATCAATTCTCTATGCTTTGTTGATTGATTTCTTCAATTTGATACACTCTTGTTTCTTTGCTGCAATTTCCATCAAGAACGGTTGCTGTTCTTGGTTGTTCGAAGGAAGGGGATGATGACATCATCCTAGATGCTTATCCAAAGAAAATTACCAAGCCAAATGGTTTTGATAGCTATTCCAAATCGTTTTAATTTGATTGGCTATGCGGTTTCAGCAAACCATTTAAGGGCAAACGGTTTGAAACCATTTGGGTGCAAACGGTTTCAAGACCGTTTGAGATGGTTGACCAAGCGTTGAGCGTTTGGGAATCTTGTGATGATAATCATTTAATGATACATGATGAATGTAATAAGTATGAATGAATACTTATGATATCAATGAATGCTCCCAGAGGAGTGTAGCAATAAATTAGGGTTGGAGTGATAATACAAATATGAAACCCTAATTATATGTGAAATGGTGATCCTAACCCTAGCTTTGGGTAAAAGGATGAAAAGCCCTAATTGATGGTAAACCCTGACCTTAGTAAGGGAATAGTGGTGTTACCCTATTTTGCATGATGTGTTGTGAACTTGATAAGTCTATTATCATGTGTGACAATCATGCATGTCTCATGAGGTGATGATAATAGCCAGGTATGAGCTATGATGTTTATTTGATAAGAGTTCATTGGCCATATGTGCCATTATGTTTTTGTTACTTAGAAAGAAGTAACAAGATTAGTATGGGCTTGTAAGCCTTTGTTTTAAAGTTGTTGCCTAGTGAGAGGTGACAAGATGTCTATGGCCTTGTGAGCCATGTGAATAAAGTTGTTTCCTAGTGAGAGGTGACAAGATGTGAATGGCCTTGTGAGCCATGTGAATAAAGTTTTTGCCTAGTGAGAGGTGACAAGATGTGAATGGCTTCTGAGCCATGTGAATAAGTATCTGATGAAAGTGGTACATGTCTCTTTATAGAATTTGTCTGAATAAAATATGTTTGATAACTTGACTGATGCTAAAAGAATATGATAATGTACTTAATTAATCAAGTGAAATCTATTCATGTAGTGCTCTGACCATAGATCCATCATCGTCAGGAATAGGTGATGGTGAAACAGGTTGCTCCGTAGCATATCCTGGATTTCGTATATTTTTGAATATACGGGGGTCAATGGGCGAAAATTTCCTTACGTCCTCTTGAAGTGATTGTGAGGAGGTAAACAAGAAACCTCTCAAATCCTTCATGAATAGGTCGGGATAGATGTATCACTAATCTCCCGATGATTTGGGCCAGATGTTGTACACATCTCGCAAGGTTAATACCGGATCGATGGAGATAAACATGAAATCTCATGATCGCGAAGAGAGAGAAGCTGATACTGCCTCTATAGCGAAGTTGCCAGTATACCCTGGCTAGCTATGTAGCAGAGACACGAGATGTCCTGTAGGTTCTCTCGCACTGACCGGGAGGCAGTGAGGTCATGGGAACCCAGCTCTTCCCTAGACCTATGTATGGTACCGGTTTCGACTTCTCAATGGCCGGTTGGAGTATGAGCGGTATACCTCATCTCCTCAGAGCTTAAATATGATTGTAAAATGTAATCAGCCATATAGCATGTTTGCTTAAGGATTGAATATGAAGATTCATTGGCTGATGTTGCATTTCTTTGTGCATTCCTTAGCGGATAAATGTTATTTATGTCTCTTTATATTCTCTGCAAAGTAGACAGATGAATTACTTATCTACCATGGGTAGATGCAATGCTCTCCTTTAGAATAGGAGATTATCTTATTATGTTCTATGATGAATAATTCTGCCTGATATGGTAAAAGTAACCCCTGCTCAGTTTGAATTTAATAAACTGCAATAACAATGTTTTGGCGGAGAGTTATATCTCTCGCTGGGGCAATTTTCAATTGTCTCACCCCCGTGGGAAACATTTTTAGGTATGAATGGGAGGCAAGGCAGGAAATCCCTAAGATCAGAAAAAGAGCAGAAACAACAACAACAACAAGGACAACAATCAGATCTCAGGTGGAGATATTGTCTGTCAAGTCATATAGATAGTAGTCCTATGTGTCGTCTCTGTACTCTCAGGTCCTCCGAGTTTTAAATGATTCAATCAGAGTTTTGGCATAGTGCCTCAAAGTTTGTATACCGCCTGCGTATATTTGTAACAGGGCAGTCAATGTTGTAATCCTTAAAAAGGAATTGTACAAATTGTGTACTTGTGAACCAGGATGAAATGGAAACACTTTGGTTCTTGGTTAAAGAGTTTTCCTGTGAATGGATCTCTTTGAAAAAGTTTTAAATTTTTAGTGATTTTCAGTAATTCCGCTGCAAATGATTTGCTTCCGCATGTTTTATTATTGTTAATGGCACTTGTTATCTTAACAATGGCGAGTGTCGTTACATAGACTCTGCCCCAACAAGTTAGGGCATGTAGCCGCCGCCGCCAAGGGCTCCAGGGATCTCAGCACTCAGCGTCTTTCCTTGCCCTCTATCTTGGTGCTATCGTGTCACCTTGCAGCTGGGACCCGAGCACCGCCACTCGTGCCTCTCCTGGTCTAAGACCAGTCTCCACGACGCCACCAGATCCCGTCTTGCTCAATACTTCGCCAGCCCGCCGACACCTGTGAGCGTTGCACACGATCTGCGTGGGCACCACCTGCACCCTTTTTGTGCGCCACCATGGAGTAGATCTACGACAGAGAGTCACCCTCTCCTCCTCCTCGGTCTCCCTGTAGATTGCTCCAAGACCTTTCACTGGCTGTAAGACACCTTGCTTGCCGTCAAACCCGAGGCCGGACTGTGATGGAGGAGAAGCTTTGCTTCGCCCTTCGCATCCTCTATGACGGTTCTGCAGACAACAACTACTACTATGAAGGCTTCTCATCGCACTGAGATTGGACGGTGAGCCATCTTCTCCATCCATCATTCCTGTATAGGATGGAGAGACCTACAAGGAAGGTTGTTGATACTCCCTTGACCACTCACTGAAAATCCACAACAGATGGGTCAAGAGAACGTGCTCGTGAAGGCAACGCCAACTGCCTTTGATATCTCTCGTCATTGCACATCTTCAAAGATCGTGGTGTGGAGTTGTACCCCGGCTGCATGGTTGTCCCATGCCTCAACCGTCAACATTTAAACAGGCAAGACAAGATTCTGGCCATTACATACACCGCCAACCATCCAGATCTAGGTTATCTACATGGCCAAAAGTCTTGGGACCTAAAGAGAAGCCATATATTCTCACAACTCAAAACTACGTGATGCATATATGTCACATGTTGCTGACTAAAACTCGTACTAGATGGTAAAAGATACTCTTAGTTCAGTACATCGATGTGATATTTATTTAGTCTATTTGTCTTATTAAATATATGAATATTCCAAAGTTCATTCTATCACATCCTACACATCTTAAAACAAACTTCGTCCTTGAAATTAAGCCAAAACAAAATCCACTCTTTCACAAATATCAATCAATTATCTTCTACTATTATTTCTATTATATGTGATAATCATAGTTTGAGATATTTTATGCAAAGATTCTTAGATGATAAAAAGAATCTTAATCAAATCCTAGATCATACTACCAAACAAATGGGTATAGATGGTCATGGACATTGCAATGGTCATTTAATTTTCAATTAAGAATCCTCTAGTTACAGGGCTATTAGATCATCTAATCATTGCAATGAAATTGGTCATTATTTCACATATTTCCCTTTTAGGAAAGAACCCAAGAGAAATATGACTTGGGCTGCTAAGCTAACCCCTATGGAACCAAAAATATAATTGGGGACCATTTCTTCTTGTAGGTAAAGTGAAATTGGACTGACATGAGATATTAATTTGTGAATTGACTTATCAATCCACATGAAAGAAGAAAGGTGAGATGTGTGGGGTAGCAACTAGTGGAAAAAAATGGTAAGAATAGAGGTAATGTTATTCTTTCTCATATCCAATCATTATGCGTTTTTGCCAAGTGAGTATGCATTATCATATGATTTTTGATTCAAAAGTGTTCTATTATGATTCTTATCACTTTCTTGCTCAAAAACTATTCTTGATGCTTTGATATTGCTTTATTTACTTTCTTATACATATTTGGATATTGGCTATGTTTTTATCATGCCACTAGATATGATTTTCTAAAATATATGTGCTTTTTGATAACAATTGTTGTCGGCTAAGTTTTTCCTTTAAGAAACTCAATCGACAGGCACCGATGGGTGTTGCCAATAATTGTTGTCAGCTGAGAAGTTCAACCCAGAAACTCGACCAACAACACTGTGTAAAGAAAATATATAGTTGATTTTTGGAGGAGAATTTTGTTCTCAACTAGACTTTCTCAACCAATAGCCTTATTCTATGGCAATCCTCTTGGTAACTTTATATGTTCTTATTTCCATGCTTTAAATTTCCTATATTTCTTACAAATCAATTACTTTAATTGCTTTGAATTGGTATCTTCATATCTTATAATTATCTATCCTGAGTTGTTATGCATGTATTAATGATGATGTCTTTGGATCTCTTGGTTGTGTCTTAAATTTCTTCCATTTTGCTATAACTTGCTACATCTATCTAGTTGTATATCTTGTTTTGATACAACCTTGAGGCTCTTAGTGGTAATCAACTTTCAGTAATGATGCATGTTTTCTATTGAATAATATCCTTACATGCTTCTGAAACTACATATCTCTTTGTTTGGATATTTCTTTACATATACTCATAGCTTGTTCTTTAACTTTTGTATCTTATTCTATGATCTACATCCTACTAGTATCCTTCAGTTGCAATATCATCTACTAGTAGTCGATATACATGTAGTTCTAGCATTTTTCATCTTTTGATATCTAACACATCAATTGGTATTCAACTATATGTTGTTCTTGTATCTTGTTTTCATACATAGTCAAGCTTATTTATTAACTTGCATATCTACTATCTTGAGTTGCATGCATAGACTTGTATGAGCAAAAAATAGAGCTACATTATATGCAAATATTGGATCATCTGAAGATTTTTTGAATGTTTTGATACAATGTCAGATTTTGGTGCAGAACCAATGTTTTTTTTATGTAGAAACAACCTTCATAATAAGAATCATCATATGGGACCTAACGTTTTTTGGGAAAATTCCATCATCTTGAGGGTCAAAATTGTGCTTTATTAGTTTTTTGCAACATATATGTTATAATTTCAAGGACCTATTTTATTTTTCCTTGATTATTGCTAGAATTACATAATAGGTTGTTCAAATGCATGTCTTGATTTGCTTTATATACTATGCTTGGAAAAGCCCCTAGTTTTTGCTCTTGTTTTCTCCTTTCTAACAGCTGATATCTTCTTTTACTAACAAGTTGTGTTTTTCACCTCTCACTTTTTGAAATGACAAAGTGGGAGAAGTCATGTCTTATGCAAGGGGAGATGTAAAGGGGTGAAGACATATATGTAGAACATATATGAGTAGAAGACATAGTTTCTATAAATGTTATGAAAACTAACCATGTAGGATAAATAGAATCAATTGAAGAGGAGTAAGAGAACTCCACGAGCAACAATTGAGGGGGAGCATATGAACTGAATTCCATTGAAACCTCGGAGGTTTCTCCGAAGGTATGATTTTACTTACATGCTTTCAATACATTTTTGGAATGGTTTGTCATTTTCAAAAAGGGGGAGAATGTTGAGTCAAAGTCCAATTGACTCTCAAAGTCTAATTAACTAAACCGTATTTTGATGATGACTAACCATTCCAATTATTTGTGTCTACTCCTTCTACTTAAGTGATTTCATATTAGGTATTGACACACTCCAAATGCCCTAACGTGTGAAACCTAAATTGGATAAAAGACAAGTCAAAATCAATGCAAGTGCACTTTTGTGGAAATGATGTAAATCCATTAGAATCATTTTGTAAATTACTTGTAATGATTGTATGAGTTGTAATTAATCTTATAGAAAACTAGGAGCACTTAAAATGAATGTTTAAGCACTTTAATGATGATTTATAAAATTCATCAGGGAATGCATGTTTGGTCGAGTTTCATCCTTGATAAACTCGACCGACATCCTTGTTAGATTTTGAAAATTGCTAGTTTCAATGATGTTTATCCCAGAACAAACTCGAACGACACCCTACACAGCCAAAACAAATTTAAGCCATTCTCCTAGTTTCATCTAGGATAAACTTGATCAATGCTTCAAATTTTCTTTGTTGCATAATGCAATCGTTTGAGTTACCTTTATTGAAACTCAACCAAATGCATTGTATGGAATGTGCAAAAAAAGTGTTTCTAGCCATTGGAGTTTTTCAAGCATAAAAAATAGATCTGTTGCAACACCCCAATCGACTAGAATTCATCCTTAAGTGTTTCTAATGGCTAGTAGGCATCCCCAACTTTAAATAGGAT
Organism: Alisma plantago-aquatica; assembly: GCA_963693085.1. Lineage (NCBI taxonomy): Eukaryota > Viridiplantae > Streptophyta > Magnoliopsida > Alismatales > Alismataceae > Alisma > Alisma plantago-aquatica. The sequence continues at coordinate 785,912,953 of OY856412.1, read as the reverse complement.
CCGTTGAGCATCATACCATGGTTAACCAAGCACTATGAAAGTCCCTATATTATAGTTGAGTGCCTCCAAGAGCCTCCTTCCACTCTCAAGCTTAATCACTTGCTACACCCATTAGAGTGAGTAGGAGATTTATAAGAGAGATAGTCCTACATGAAAATCTAGTGAGGCTCTCACATCCTCCACCTCCAATCTCTCATTATACCATGAAGATGAAAATAAAGATTATCTCTCATGGATACAAGAGGAGAAGAATAATAAGGGAAGGAGTCCCTTGGTTAAACCTTCTCCTTGGCAAAGGTGAAGTCAAAGGTAGAAGATCCATGAAGATTGGGTAATTCCTTCAAGGTAGAAGACTTTTGTAAGAGTGGGTAAGTGCTTGGTGAAGGCGGAAGACTTTTTGCAAAGTGGGTAAGTCCTTCTAGAGGTTTAAGACTCTTGTTCATGGATAGGTAATTCCTTTAGTAGGTTATTGGCTCTCTTGTCCTCAAAGGAAAGGCTGGGTATCCTTGGCCCAAAAAAGGAAGGTCATATATTGTATGTCTTGTAATGGATATAAGTATGAAATGGTTACAAAATCCTATTGCTTGACCTCTCAAGGTAGTGGACTAACTTTCTCCTAGTTTGGACATTGGAACCACTCTACATGTCTTTTGTTCTTGTGCTTGTTCAATCTCTCACTCCCTTGCTATATATGTTTTAGTTGCACTCAAAGATCACACTTTCCATATTATCTTAGAAATATCTTGAAGGTCTAATGAATTTTGCTCAAGTGCATTTAGGTCTATTCACCCCCCTCTAGAGCCCATCCTATATCCAACAAGTGGTACTATAGCATTAGTCTTTTTCAACACCTTCTCCTTAATAATTAAAAGAGCTTTTACTAGCATTGTCAATGCATGGAGTACAGTCAGAAACCTCTCTATGATCAATAATGGAGCCAGGGGTGGTTTCCCAACTACCCAAAACCATCGCCCATGCCTTCTGACCCGCAGTTCATCAGAATATTCTACTTGCAAAATCCCAACATGTAATAGAGAACGTTTAAATCCCCTGAAACATGATCATCATGTATATTTGTTTCATCTTTGAGTTTATTTTTGATAATGAGGACATTGTCAAATTGAATCTTAGGGGGTGTAGAGAGATATTTATCTTGTGTACATCTACATACATACATATAAATAAATAAATAAATAAATAAATATATATATATATATATATATATATATATTACATCCATCTATCTTGTATTTCTTTTTTTTTAATTTGCATCTTAGTTTGATTTTGCATCTTAAATAGTTTTTGCTATTTTGTTTTATAATTTTTTTATTTTTTGTGCATGTATCCACATCTATCTATTGTAAAATTGGCGTTAGAAAAATGTTCACATGAATTATTAAAGTATTTATCTCTATTTGACCTTATATTTTATATTTGGTATTTCTTGTTAAGAGTATTCTACATGAGGATTTGAGAGAATTAATCAATCTAGAGACATAGATGGTGAACTTAACTTCTAACTCTACCCTTGACTTTTTGATTGAAGATATTGTTTGAGTATGATCTAACCAAGCTTTACAATGACCTTTTATGCTTATTAAAGAATAATATTTTGGATCAAACTAAATTATTAAATTAGTAGAAGAGAGACATATCATTGTTAGGAAGAGTTTGTAGCTCTTAGTAACTTGATCTCAACCACCATCATCTCACTTCATTTCATCTCCACGATAGACTTCATACATGATTCAAGTTATTTTTTTCTTTGATTTCATCTCATCATGATAGGTAGCATCTAGTTTATCTTTGCATAAGAAAATGCAAAAATATTTTGTTGTATTCATAGTTCACCCATATATGTTATTTTACATAAAACAATTTACATAGTTGCATTTTTCCTTTCATCATTTATAAATAAGGTGAAATATATGTTTGTCACATATTTTTCTAGAATATAGAGATCAAGAATATTGTATATATTCTTACCCCTTCTCCAAGTTGTAAAAGCATTCTAGCCTACACATCAATTTTGTATGGCTAATTATACTTAGAAAAAATGCAAAAGAAAAGAAAAAGAAAAATAGAAAGAGAAAGAAAGAGGAGAATGGAGGAAAAGGGTGAAGAAAGGAATCATAAATTTCTTTTACAAGTGATAGGATTGTGGAATTTTATGAGTAAATCACCTCCCACCTCCACTCATGATTAGGATGAGGAATCTACCACATTCACCATTCCACCAAGCATAGTAATAGTAGAACACATTCAATTTTCATTCAATCATAGTTAGATCATTTTTTGTATAAATGACTTGGATTATGGATTGTTTCTATTTATCAAGCCACTCATTCCATCCAACCATAGCTCCATATGGAAAGCCACTGAGAAGATCTATTCCCTTCTTTCAATCATATTTAGGGACTGCATCCATAGTAGAAATTTTTGAATAGAGAAATGTAGTTAGAGATATCTTGTGACACATTTAAAACAACTTAAACTTTCCTTGATGTCTCTCTTCTTCATCTTACTTATAAGTTAAGCAGTTTAAATTTGAAATTTTGTTTTTCATAATGGTCTCTTGTATATTAGATGTTTTCTATGTGGTTAGAGAGGACATGTTTGGGACTGTTGAGCCAAGGATGATGAGAATGATTTAGTTTACATATCTGTTTTTATTTTGACTTTTTAACCATATCTGAAGTAGTGTTTCCTAAGGGTGAGAAACATTCAAGATTAGGGAATTTTGATGCATGTGAGTTCTCTACCAAAATTGGGGTATATATTAAATATGATTTAGGATGATTTCACCCATATTTATATGTTTTAATAACATTTCCTCTAAAATGACAAAAATAGATGGTTTTCATCATTATTTTCCATTTTACATGTATTTAGGCTGAAATTGCATTATTTTTATTATTTTCCTAACATATTGATGGTTTGTTGCAAACTTGACTAAGAGGAAATAAATGAAAGTTGGTACCACTGATTTGTGTCAGTGTGACGGAGATGAGAATATAAGGAGCCAGAAATAGGAAAAGAAGAATCCATAAGAAAGGAGGGGAAATGTCACAAAGGTTCTTGGTACCACCGGCCCAGTGGCACACATATTTGAAACCCAAATTCACAATAAAAGTGAAGAGTCGGTGGCACTGACTCAAGTAAATGACAGATATTTTTCTAATGGGAAAGATCGAAACAAAGGCCCATCCGATGATCCATGGCTAAGTGATGCCCTAATTCTCCCTATATAAACCAAAGAAGGGTAGACACCTAGAGGCATCTCATTCAGGAGAAATCACATTGGAGGCATCACATTTGTAGTCTATCCCCCAACTGTCCTTGAAGGAACCAGTGCCCAAAGAGGAGACGAAGAGTTTAGAGCAGTCTCTTGGGAGTTTTCTATGGTTTTATTCTCCTTAATCCCTTCTTCTAATTATTTGTTGAGCATGTGGGGGTAAACCCCCATTCTTTAGAAAAAAAGAGTAGCCCAATCGTTAACTCTATGCATGTTCATATTTTGTTTCAAAAGAACATGATCTTTTGCTTCAAATTTTGATATTGAAAAAGATTAACACGATTATTTATTCTTGATCACCGTAAGTTTCTAATTGATTGTTAACTACTGTGAAAGCAAGCTTAACACTTAGAAAAATCATTAACATCATAGTCAATAACGTGCTACAAAAGTAGTCTAGCCATTGTGAAGTTATTATCTAGAGATATTTATTGTTGTCTAGTCACTTTAATTGATGCTACAAAAGTATATTAGTAACTAAGTTAAAAATTTGCTAAGTTGCAAAAGCAAATAGTACAATATGCAAATGCTTAATCCAAAGAAGCAAAATAAGTTGTGCCATCAAATATACTTAATGTGTAGGTTCACACTGTGGTATCCTAAAGAATCCATCCATATGATCTTCCATTCTTTTTACATTCTGCACTTTTAATTATTGTTCTTAGTCGTAATCAACCAATCAACTCCTTTATTAGGCTTAGCTAGTATATTTAAGTTAGTAGTAGTTTTAACAATCCCAATTACCTGAATTTGACATTCGGGCCTCGTTGAGTCCCTTGACTACTGTAACACTTACATGTCTATTTAACAAACAAACTTATGGCTTGCCACCATCTTTCCTTATTCTTTCTCCTTTTCATGGTGCCTCTACAACATCTCCATGTTTTCATCTTCCTCTTCGAGCCTCCATAGAGGAATTTGAAATGGCTAGCATGCTCATGTTACAATGAGTGAGCTGGGAAACACCTTCACATGCCATGATGGTGCCACTGCTCCCCTTCTTCCCCTAATTTAGTGATGCATGACGTCGTTGGGTTATTTTCCTTCTCATATAGACATACACACTGGAGAAGACATTCAACAATCATTGGATTGTGATCCGACACCCCCATCTCATGGGTCTTATCCTTTTCTCACCACTGCAACTAGCAGGCCATACAAAGGGCCTAAGATCCACAATCCCTCTCTCACAAGTCTTAAACAGAGGAGCTATAGTGACTGAATTAGAATTCAAGTGCCATCAAAGTTATCATTATGGTATGTATTCCACTCCTATCTCTCTCTTTCTAGAAAATTCCTATATCTAGCAAAAATCATTTCAAATAGCACGATTATCACAAAATTATGAAAGTATGTACCATTTTAATCCAAAAAACAATACCTTTCTAATACAAATCATATATATTCTTGATTTTCTACTGATCTTCCAGAGAAATGCTATTCTAGTCTTTTGAAATGAATAATGTCATTCAATTATCAACTTGATCATTTACGCTTCAAACCTTTATGACAATATAAGATCAATACCATTAACTGTGATCAAGGAACCAATATTTACCCCAAAATTATACTTAATAATGAACAATTTAATGACGCATCAAGAAATTTATGAAAAATATACCACATTATTGTCAAATATAGTTTGTTACTAAAGATCACAAATTTTTGGAAGCATGTCGAACTAAGATAAACTCGACCACTCTAATGTACCAAAACTTGTTCTTGTGACACTTCATGTGTCATAATATTGAATTTGTGATACCAGATCTCTAATATTGTGCAAATATTGATCTAATATTGTTCAAAACTACTTGTGGTCTCCAAATTAGTAAACTTGATAACTTGTAACACAAAAATTGAATCTTGATCTTCTGTGTCCTGTTAACTTGTACTTTACATGAAATAAGACCTATATGTACTTGTTGATTATTATGTAACATACTAAATCTCAGGGTCTTTCCTACAATTTACCCACTTTTGAGCTTTTCTTTGCCTTCTAGTCCATTTGGACCTTTTTTCATAAATTTCCCTTCTTTTATAATCTTTTTGGATTTCTTGTGCAATTTGAGCACAATTCAAGGTTGAAATCACCTTTTTCCCTCATTTATGATAATGGAGGGGTGTTTGCAAAAATAACCCACTTAATGTAATAATTGAGGACTAAAAATACAAAACGGAGTTTAATGAGTGATATAATTAGATAATGTTAATTTGGAGCTTTTTGGATAAATATAATAGCAATAATGTGTATTTGAATTAATTAATGAGAACATTAACCTCAATTGCTTCTCTCTCCTCAAAATATGATTTTAATTCATGAAAATATGTTATTTAATTGAGAAATGATTATTGAAATATTAATGTGTCTAATATCTCGAAATTTACTCACTTGTTTCATAAAAATATGTCTTTTCATATAATTCATTCATTTTAATATATTAATATACACTTTAATGAGCAATATATTTATTATGGGCCATACTATGAGTAAAACGAGAATATATTTGCATAGGATTGTTCTAGACTTTAATATGAGCATGTGGTTAAAATTTGGTGGCTTTTGGAGTTCATTTGAGCCCTCAAATTGATTTTATAAGCTTTTAATATAGTGTGACTATAGTAGTTGAATACATTCCATTTATGTCATTTGTAACGCTATAGTTCAGTTCATTTCCTTTGTCACGCGACCCAGACCACTGTAGACCCCAATCTGACGGCCCCAATTCACGCACGTGTTGATCCGACGACTAGGAGGTCATCTTCCTCCTCAGGACCGTTCGTGCAGCTGAGCGGACGGGGTCCCTCGACTCGATCTCTCTCCCTGTTTAACCGTTTGGCGTGATTCTTCTTGCATTTGCTTCGGCTTTAGATGGTGGTCCTAACTAGCCCCGACTCATCTCCTCCCTTTCCCTATGCGATAAACGCCCAACAGGGCTCATCTCCCCCTCTCTGCCGCGACTTACAGAATGAGACCTAGCTTCTCACTCGCCTGTATACGACCCCCGTGAGAACCCTTAGACCTCAACCTTTTCTCCTCCCCTCTCAATTTGTTCCCAGCTGGCCTCCTCCTCCCTGACCTATTCCATCTTCATTTCTGACGATCTCGACTGAGGGTCGGCACCTCCGACCACCACGGGCCAATTGGAGGCTAGGTAAGCAACTCCGGCACCCGCTCTTCCTGTTTCTACCCTCAGTTTGCCTCGAGACGCCCCCAGTCGCTGTGTCCTATAGACCGCCGACGAGCTCCACCACCGCCATGCCCTTTTTGCGTTTCCTTGCTCCTCCTGCCACAACGAGGTGTGGTTTTTATTCCCCGTGTCTCCGCAAATGTTTTTACGGCCTTAGCCAGTGGTTTCTTCTTCTTGTTCTTTGGGTTTCTTTCACTCTTGCTTCCCCTATTCTAGACTTGCGGAGCAGCTATTCGAAGCTCCTGTTCAAGAGAAAGCCTCGACTCCAGGCTTGTCTAGTTTGTCAAATGATGGCGAACACGATCCCAACTCCAGGTTGCTCTCGATGAGATCCTAGCCCCGAATCGGATCGACGCCTTCCCTGACCTGCTGCTTCTGCTCATGCCACGGCCAAGGTTGAAGATGGCTGGCCGTGCAATGATGCCCGTGGTCATGCCCCTGTGATTGTGATGATTAAACATCCATGGGCATTATCATCATTTCACCCCTCGTTCTTCCTCTTGTGTGCAATGAATCTATAGTCTCAAATGACCATACTGCCCTCGTCGTTTAAACTGATTTGTTTTTACGAGCAAGGGTATTTTGGTCATTTCACCTACTACTTACAACGAATTGTATTTTGATTTAAATAACGGTCACGCTATGGTTTTCTTGCATTCTAATTGGCCGATTTTACTTAATTCATAGTAAATCGATCCATGGCCAGGAAAATGCAAATAAATAGTCAATGGAAAGGATTTTTAATGTAGAATTCGATTTTGAAGTTTTTGAGTCATGAATCTGATTCCTTTTTTGAAGTTTGCCTTGAATACCTTTTAAGTGTATAAAATGTTCTAAAATACATAATTAATTCATTCTAACTCCAAATTGGAAAATACAATATGTTTTCTTATTCAAGAGAATATGACCAATCTATTAGACTAGATTTTAAACCCTAAATCGTGGTTTTGTAAAATTAGGGTTTTTCATATACTTTATGCCTTAATACATTCTAATTCATATGCAATGGTTACAACTAGGGAATATGGAATGGTGATACGATCAATTTGGTGAATGTGATGGTAAATAATTAAAATAGGTATGTGCACCCTATTTTGTATGTGAATCCTATGTTAATGTATGTGAAGCCTATTTTAGTATGTAAATCATATATGCGAATCCTATAAATGGTGAATGTGAAAGTATATGTGCAAATTACCTATCCTTCAGTTGGGCTCTTATCCAACCCTACCCTAAAGATGTGCTAGCCTTGTTATCCTTCAATATTCCTTTATTTGGCTCTTTACATATTTGATGCTTTTGTTTCCATTATGACTCATCTATTTGAATTATGTGAATCTTGCTACTACATATGTGGCCCCATTTACTTGGAAATGCTTAAATGTTGCTATTGCCTATGTTGGATCATCTTTTGAAATTCTTGGAAACATTGTATAATGTTGTTGCTTTGTTGGCTCCTTTACTTCTTGGAGTTCTTGGATATGGTTGTTGCCTATGATGGCCTATTTATTTATTTCTTGGGTTTTATTCCCAATGCTATGTTGTTATCTTGATATACTTTTCACTCTACTGCCAAGTGAATGTTTATGCATGATAATTGACAATGTAGTGTACATGAGTACAAACCACCCATAGGGCACTGGGGTTTTAGTCCCCCTACCGGGAACTGGGGTTTTAGTCCCCCTGCCATTTTATATATTAGGCACTAGGGTTTTAGTCCCCCTTCCATTGGTGAGGTCCGGTTGGTGTCTCACCCTACATTGAGAGGATGTTGAGTCATAATTTATATTCATGCAAATGTGATAATTGTTGATATCTAAATGTGGCAGTTTTCTAAATCTTATTTACTCATTTGCCTCTCACTCCTTGAAATCCCTTAGTGGAATATTTTGTTATGAAATGATTAAATTTATGATTGCCTTTATCATTTTATTGACACATACATTTTTATCTTTCTCTTGCTGGATGACCCCAACCATCCAGGCTAGGATCAAAGTGTGCATGGAAGCTTGGTAAACCTAAGGCTAAGGATAAGGACAAGAAGAAAAAGAGCATATAGCTTACATGATCATAGTTGCTTTTATGTTATAAGTTATTTTGTTTGGAGACAATGTTGTATTAGTCTAAGTCTTCCTCTACCTAGATCCTAGTTTCGTGTATAAAGATGTACCCCTTTTTGGGAAAAAATTTGTAATGTACTCTTTATACATTTTGAATAAAGTCAAGATTTAAATTTCCGCTGCTACACAATTGATGATTTTTGTTTCCATGGTTTATAGTACAGACTTGGTCTTTACAATTATATCTCTTATATAGTATGAGTATTATAATAATGATACCCCATGTTGTCTGGCCATAGTAACCTGAGTAGTAAGAGCTCGGTGATTCCCAATGAAGGACCCGAGTTTGAACCTCGCCGAAGGCACTTTGCGAAAAACAACCCACACTGATTTGGCACCAGAGGGGGGTGACCAGAGCACGCCCTTTCATGCCTCAAGATTTTACCATGTCATCTCACATGGCGTGGGTTCTCTAGGTCACCAAAAGAAATGATAACACACTCTATATTATGAATTCAAAATAGTTACTTTGACATCTTGTAGAAATAAAATCCAAACATGATCACTTAACAACCCTTAAATGAATTTTACATGATAACATGATTTAAATTGATATGTTGATGATTAAGTGATTCATATATTATCAAGTTTCATGATTTATCTATTAAGATCTATGATCCTAATCATGTTTCTTCCTAAGTTTAAATGATCAATGATGTGATGTAACTTGATAATGACCTAGCATGCTCTAATAAAGATGTTGAAATCAATGTTGTAATAAATAACACACATATTTAAATGAAACATCCAACCCAAGTGAAGATGATTACTAGTATCCTATTGATTTTAACAAAGCCATACCTTTTTTATCTCAGGATCAATATAGGTGATTGTTTTCAAAGATCAATTAAAGTTGGTTAATCTAATTATCTAGTTCAAATATATTATTTACCTCTTATTACACATAATTGTGACAATGATTCTCGTATGCACATGTCATAGAAATTTTATTACCCCAATCCAAATTCCTAGACAATGGTGAATATATTGGAGCATCCATCCTTGATTAGGAAGAAGGAAACTACACACATGCATATACAATAAGAAATAATATCTCAGAAAATTAAAGGTTTATAAGAACTAACCAACCTGATTCATGATTTAGTCAACTTGTCCTTTTCATCCAAGTAGTCAAAAGAGGAAATAGATCTTAGTCATCTTTTTGAAACTTGGTTTCACAATAGGGAAAATTTATGACACACAATCACTACAAACACACTTGTGGACTATTGATAAAACAAGTGAAATTGCATAAAAATAGGATCTTGGCATATATGAAATAAATGCAAACAAAACGTTAAATTAGAGAAGTTGTTGAGGAAAACACAATATATTTAGTATAATTTTTCCTTTATATAATTTAAATGGACATTAATGTCCTCTACCAACTAGGTTCAAGGGTGTAGGTACTAAAAATATCTACACTTAAAGGTGAGAGTCTATTTACCTCCACAATAAATCAATTTACTACACAGATAGGTGTGGATCTGTTTGTGTTGATCTACATTAGGCCATGTCAACATACAAATCTAAGGACTTGTTTGTACTTATGTATCAAACCCTTGGTACACCCAATATTAAGGATCTATTTTCCTATAAATGTTTGAAGTCTATGTATAATAGATTTCTAATTTATGTTTAAATTATACCATAAAAAGACTACCATATGTAAGTCAAGGAGGATAATAAGTGTACCTTCACAAGAGTTTAGAGTAATAAGATTTATGGGCGTAAAAAGTAGATCAGAGTAAAACCCGAGCTCATAATGGATATACATGCTTTAGTATTCTAGTCACAATATGTAGGGACCAGAAGGAAGAAATAAGGGTTTCTTAAGTCTCATTATTGTTCTTAAATGGTGTATGTCATCAATGAACAATAATTTCATATTTTCAAGGTTTCAAGTCCAACATCATGTTCTGATATCGTTATTTCCAATATTCATGGATGGTCAACACCTAATCCATATTATGCACTCAAACCCTAAATCATCATCAAAAGAAAAGTCCAAGTGTCAAGATCTAGGTATTCACAACTTGGAGAGGGAAATCATAAGATTGATGCCCCTATATGCATACTATCACAATTCTAGGGTTAAAACCACCATCATTTTTGGGTACATAATCATAGTTTTGATATTAGAAGAGAAAAGTCAACAACGTTAATATCTAGTCCCATTATTATTCAGGTCATGTCAATATATTTTAGAGTCTCACAAGATAACCATCAGAGTCAAAGACTTAGGATTTTAGAGATTAATCACCATAATTGAGTCATATGATGATTTTCAATATTCAAAGATAGCATTTTCTAGTTATCAAAGCAAAAGCATGTATAATTAGGATCTGGAACCATTTTAAAATAATGTATTCTATTTTTTGATTAAAATGGAGTATTAGATCATAGTTTTTAGATAAAGGAATAACAATATATGATTTTCACAAGATTAGAAGAAAACATATTAAGAGAGAGAGAGATTAAAAGAGAGAGTGTAGAACCTAGATCCAGATTCAGAGAGCAGAAGAGAAGGAAGAAACACACCTATGACTGCTTGTTGAATTAGGAGGAAATGAGAGAGGAGAATAGAGAAAGATCTCATGCATTGTTTGCATACATGATAAAAGATAGACTAAATGGGGTGTCCATATAGATAGGGGGCCTAGGGTTAAGTCTAAATCAAGGTGCAAGTTTCCTTGTAGTGGCCATGGAGAGGTTCTTGAAACTTATAAAAATGGATTGACTAGGGGAAGAAAACATAGGCAAATGGGGATAAATCCAAAAAAGGAAGAGTCTAGACAAAAAGTTGTGTGAAAATGGAGCACAAAAGCCCCTAGCCAAAAGACCTAGGCTTTTCTGTACCCCCAGACATGTAGAAGGTCAATCCTAGGTGGGGATTAACCACCAGTCATTGGATTGAGATCTTATGGCATGCAGGTCAGTTCCCCCTCCCAATTCGACTTGTTTGGAGCACCATAATCCACCGATTAAGGCATAATGCAGCGCAAAAGAGGGTTAAAAGTGTTGTTATTGGGTGCAAACTTGAAAATTTCATATGTATTTATAGGAAACTCCAAGTGTTCCCAAATTTGGAACAAAAATTCAATACAAAAGTTAGAACATGTATGCAAAGATTCAAATCAGGATGAGCTTGTATGATCAATTAATTAGTCAAGTGGATTAGAGGGTGTTTTTGAACTAGAGTTTTATGAATATATGTGTACCAAATTGATTCAAAATGTGGAATTATCTACTTTGAATATCATTATGGAGTAATTGATCATGGAAATTATGAGGAGTAAAAGAAACAAGTCAATTTGAGAATAGTTAGATCATAGTTATTCAAAAATGCACATTGTTAGAGGAATTTTGTCCCCAAAATTCAATTTTACAAAATCATAAAAAATCTCATAGTTCTCATCATCATTTTAAGTATCATTTGCATTGTGTCACCAAATGATTAGTCATGTGATTAATAATCCAAGTTAAAAATAGAGATGATTAAACTGACCCAACAAGATATTAGTTTTCAAATCCAATTACATGATTGGTTTAGTCATAGATAAAAGTACCCGAACCTACACAATGGGGAATCATATTTCAAACTTTGAAGATATGCCTATTCCAACCTCACAATATTGAGTCTGTTGATCATAGTATGGTGTTGGCCTATATTTTACAAATTTCCCACACTACCCTCATTTAGTATGGTGCTGGTCTATATTTTACAAATTTCCCAAGCTACATTGGGTGATGAGAGTAGTATGATAAAGTCAACATAACTTACAAGAGGGATAAGAGGCAATTCACCCTACTTCAATATAATGGGTAGTCTCATGGTTCCTTGGATAAAAGATGAGATGATGGAAGAATCTCTAAGATTTTAAGGGAGAACCTCTATATCGTGTATCAGATCAACTAAATCTAGGTAGAGCAGAAAACCTTAGCCACCATTGTGAGACAGATAGGAGGATATTACTATCCAAAATACAGAGCCTAGACACCACACTTTTCATCATTATGGACTTTTTGGTTTTCCTAGGTTCAAGAGATTGAAGAAATTATTTACTTGATGCATATGTGAGTGTTTTGTCTCAGGGACCAACTGTCACAGAATTATTATTACCCCAATCATGTTCAGACTACCTAAACACTGATAAAGGGATCAAAGTATCCTTCCCTAGGTGGCCTAAAGGAAATAAAACATTACATATACAATAAAAAATAATGTGTCAGAACATGAACAGTTTGTAAGAACTAAAAAAACCAATTCATGATTAATTGAACTTGTCCTTGTCATATGAGTACTTAGAAGTAGAAGAACATCTTAGTCATCTTTCTGAAACCTATTTTCCTAATAGGGAAAATTCATGACATGCAGTCAGTGCAAACACACATGTATAACCTTGATTAAATAAGTGAAATTGCATAAAAATAGGGTATTGGAATTTATAAGATAAATAAGAACAAAACTTCAAATTTAAAGGAGTTGTTAAAGAAAACACCATGTATTTTATATCACTTTTATATTATAAAATTTATATGACCATTATTTTTCCTCTAATGCCTAGGTTCAAGGATGTAGGTATTAACCCCTATCTACAACTGAAGCTGACGATCCTTTTACCTCCACATTAAATCCATTTACCTCCACATTAAATCCATTTACTTCACTTGTAAGTCTTAATCTGTTTGTGTTGATATAAACTAGGCCCCGTCAACACCCAAAGGTTAGGGCTTGCTTTGACCTATAAATTACAACTTGGCTACACCCAATGATGAGGGTCTATTTTCATGTCAATATATAAGTGGATTTTCAATTTATGTTCAAGGCTTTCAAAATATACTTCATAGTGGGAAATTAGAACATGGTATTATAGGTTGTCACTTAGCTCAAACATATACTATTATAAACAAAGAAAAAGGAATCAACTCATACTATACCAAAAAGACTGCCATATGTATGTCAAGGAGGATAAGAAGTGAACCTTCACCAAAGTTCAAAGTAATAAGATTTTTGGGTGTTAAAAGTACAACAGAGTCAAATCTTATCACAATAATGGGTATGTATGCATTAGTATTGTAGTAATCCTAATTAGGGGTTACAAGGACCAAAATATGGTTTCTTAAGTCTCAAATATTGTTCTTTGGTGTGGTATATCATGAATGACCAATGCTTCCAATTTATCAAGTTTACACGACCAACATCATGTTCAGATATCATCATTATCAATGTTTATGGATGGTCCACACCTAAATCTTACTATGCACTTATATCCTAAATCATCATCAAATGTGAAGTTAGAGGGTCAATATCTAGGTATTCTCAATTTATAGAGGGAAATAATAATATTTGATACCCTCATTGCAAAGTATCAAAATTCTAGGGTTAAAACCTACCATCAAGATCCACCATCATTTTTGTGTACATAATCATATTCTTAATAAGAAGTGAAAAAGTCAAAGAAGTAATGATGGAGTCCCATCATGATTTAATTTATTTCAATATAATTTAGTGTCTCAAAAGATAACCATTGGAGTCAAAGAATTAGGATTTCAAAGATTAATGACCAAGATTGAGACATATGATGATTTTAGATATTCAAATATTGCATTTATTGATACTAGAGGAAAAGCACATAGAATTAGGGTATGTAACCATTTTTAAATAATTAATTAGACTTTTTTATTAAAATGAACTATTATATCATAGGTTGATAAATGAATAAAAATATGTGGTTTTCACAATATTATAAGAAAATGTATTAGATGAGATAGAGATAGTAGAACCTTGAGTCGGAGAGAGACAGAGAGGGAAAGTGAGGGAGGAAGAGCAGGTAGTGTTGCTCCTACAGTCACTGAACAAGTTTGGAGGAAAATGAGAGGGGAGATGAGAGAAAGATCCAAGGTATTGATTGCATACATGATCAAAAAATGGAATGAATGGGGTCTTTATATAGATACGTGGGGCTAGGGTTAGGTCTAGTTTTGGTTCAAGTCTCCATGGATGCAACTATTGTTAGGTTCTTAAATATTAAAAAAAATGGCTTGATTAGGGGAAGAAAACATGGACAGACAGAGAGGAATACAAAAAGGGAGTGTTTGGATGAAAAATAGTGCAAAATGGAGAAAAAAAGACCCTACTTTGAGAGACATGATTTCCCCTACTTGTGACCCTATAGTAGGACAATCTAAGGTAGGGGATGACCTTGCATCCGTTATATTAAGATCCGATGGCACATGTTTCGTTTCCCATGCCTAGTTTGACTGACGGGGCACACCTAGGTCGGACCATTAAGGCATTATACATCCCCAAAAGAGGGTTAAAAGGGGTGTTAATGGGTACAAAATTGAAAAAAATTATAGGTATTTGTAGGTAACCCCAATTGATCTTAAATATGGCCATGGATTCATGACTACGATGATCAATAAAAGAGTGCACTAGGATGATAAATAAACTAACTAAAGTATCATAAGATGTTTTCAAATTAGGGTTTAATGAATATATGTGTACCAAAGTAATTCAAAATGTGGACCTTTCAACCATGAAGATCATTATGGAGTAATAGATCATGGGAATTATTAGGACTGATAGAAACAAGTCAACTAAGAGTAATTAGATCATAGTTGTGCCCAAATGCACTTTGTTACATAATATGTATGAGTCCTATTTTTGACTATGCACACTTACTTAAGAAACTCATTCCCTTCAACTAGTATGTTTCATTTTGATTACAATATGTTGTAAAATATCAAAACATAAATGAACTTGTCCACTATACAACCCTTGTTATACCTACATGTATTTTTGGGCAAGGGCATAAATCTTAGTGTGTGTTGCTTAATCAAGGGCACAACCTTGAAATGGTTATCTCTTAACATTTGTGCTTTGAGGTTCCTCACATAGAAATAGAAATAGAATAAATTCTTAGTGTTAGATTTGAATGTCCCTCATGGACTCTTCCTTTAGGAATCTGGTCAAAGGAATTATGATAATGTTGTATGGTATAATGGAAATGTACTCTAAGCCAGTAAGTTTTCATATCTTTTCTAGCATGTGTGTTTGTACTAATTGTGTTTGATTTTATGATTAAAGGTATAACAAGAACACTATGACTACTTTTATGATTGTGATTTCACTATGCTAATAATATTTCTAGTGATGACTCTGATAATGTAACACCAATGAAATCTCCATGTGGTTTGAAATATAAAAGGGACTATGATCTCGATATTGATGGAATAAGTTAGTTTAATTTACACATATATCCTTGTTGTTTATACATTTTGGTTTATAATGTTTTTTTTGTGGTTTTATTTCATGCATATGTTATGTGAATGTACTCCATTTCAAGGACAGATACTTGGGTCCTTTCACCATTGACTTTATAGTCATTTGGATTTGGGATCCAAGTAGTACATGGTTCCATGGTAGGTGGTATTAGAGTTAATCACATAAACTCTATGTATGATTAGAACACAAGCACTCATATGAACCTAGGCAAAACCCTAAGTCCATAATGGTGAATCTGAGGGTATATAGGATTGGTAAATGTAGGGGGCTAATACACCTCCTATTTGCCTATTTGCAGTGGTTAAGGTATCCTATAGACACCTGCATTAAAAAGTGAACTCACAAATGGATTTAGGATTTCTACCTATAAATCTTAGTGAGTTTCTAGAATCCCATATCTTCTTTAAGAATTAACCTAGGCCACCCATTAGATGATGATTAGTTAGTTTTATCATCTCTTGTTGCAATTTTTCATTCATGACAATCAATCACTAGACGTATCAATTATGGGTAATATTTATATGTGAAAACTAAAATCCAAATGAATTCATAAAATGACTAATGATAATGATGGTTCCATGATCTATTCTTAATTTTGATACTTGGGTATTAATAATGATATTATTCTTTGAATTATGTACTCACATTTTATCCTTTATACCATGCAAACTGAATTCTACCAAATTCAGTTTATATGGTTCTTATGTTTGAGAAAATGACAATTATCATTAATATAATCAAATAAGTGGAACTCATGCTTTATACCTCATAGTTGAGAGGTCCATATTGATTAAGTTCATGTAGCCCTTGTATTTTTGATCAAATCTCAAACATGATTATGCAAAACCTTGCCATTTGTTATGTATCCAGCTCTATATTTTGATATGATAATGTCTTTGGACACCCTAATCATGAGAAAAGGACTTATGATAGTAGACAAATTCCATGTTGATTATTATGCCTCTTTGTAAAACACAAACTTGAATAATTTGAAATATGAGATTTCACCATGCCCTGTGATGCTAGATGTGTTTGGAAGAGTCTTAATAGGCTTTTTTAGCTTCCATGTATACCCTTTACTCTTATCTATGAAGGGAAGGGAATAAGATTATAATCTAGAATATTCTAAAATCTTGAACCATAGTTACACTATGATGATAATTGACCTTTGATCTCATGAATTTCTGATATACGAATCAGTATTTGTTGTTTACCATATTTTCTATGCTTGATGTTTCATAACTAATGAGGAAGAATGTGTTGGGTTAGGGTCATAGTTTATTTATAAACCCCTTAACATATTTCACATCCCTAATATGATCGCCTCTAAATGTTTATCTTGTTAATTATTTAGAGTTTTGTATATATAACCCCTTTCATATGTTTTGATCTCTTAAACTAAAGTCCTAATAGGTCACATCTCATGATGACATTGAAACATGATCTCACATCTCAGTTTGATGATAATATTGAAACATAATGATTTTGATTATATCTTGTGGTTAAAGTACTAAGAAAGGCCCATGTCAGATCATTCATCTATGATGAATACCATGGTAATGAAATTGATATTGATATCTCAAAATGTTGCTAGATTATTGTTTATGGATGAATGATCACAATTATGGTCTGAGTAGGAATTTGTATCGTAGCTTTGATATTTTTGGATCTATGAATTTTGATGTCCAAAATCACAACTTCTAATATTCATTTGCAAATTCTAGACGCGTGATTAGTGATATTGATTTTGGCTTGACTTCTATGATCACCCTATCTAGGTCTTGGGAACACTATGATATATGATTGATGGATTTATGTTCCTAGTCTTGAAACTCGAATTATTATGTTGATCTATACATTTATGAATTAGGGATAACCTCTCATGTGTACTAAGGTGTGATTATCCATTTATTTTGATACAAAACCATGATATCAAATATGATTCTAGCCTCAGATTATTGAGATATGATATGTCAATCATGGATACATAACCCCACCTAGGGATTATGTTGAATATAGAAGCATAAATGTTGGGATTGAAATTAATGACAATAATTTTGAATCCAATAGATCTTTTCATTTTGATTACACGGTGATCTCTTCAAATATGTGACATTTGATGATGTATGTGGTTATGTTTATTTTTGATATATCTAGATAATGTTGACAGTGAGGAAATGATGAGAATGAAAGTTGTGTACCAATATAGTAATGATGTGAAATGTGGAGTGTCGATATGCCCTTGAGTATTTGGTTGAATTTTTAGGAAAAAATTCCTTTAAGTTTGGGAGGATGTAAGAAAGTGGTTTTCCTCTTGCACTTAAAATTATACACTTTATCACTCAGATGATGATCAATTTCACTCAATTACATCTCTCCCTAAATAATGAATGATTTTCATCAAATGTTTCTCAATTGATGTTGTATGATAGGTGAATTGCCTTTTTGAACTCAACTAGTGCTATGTTGAGGGCATTAATGAACTTTTGGAATGTCATTTAGTTTTTGAGAACCCCAACATCCTCATATTGATATCAATCTTTTTGTATCACAACACAGACAAATTTGTGAATAAAGTATGAAGTTTCACTAAAATTAGAGTTATATATCGAAATATATGATTTTGAACACTCTTTTTAAAAAAAATAAACTTTTATTCTATGATTCTGGACCATTTTCCATGTCACCGATCACTTTGAGTTGGACACAATCAATGGAAACCCTTGGATTTGTTCCTACATAACAAAGTTTTATCCAAAGGTGTTGAGGTCGTTCCCTACCTATAAAGCATAGGAGAATGGAGGCAGCCATGGGTGCCCATGTCAGCCCAAGTTGGACCACCCTCACCCGATTCATATTCCTTTCATACTTGTCTCCTCTTCCTCCCACTTTTCCCTATGTTTCCAAGGCCTTTCCTACCTTTCAGCTCCACCCACCTATTCTTCTTCTTCCTCCTTCTCCTTGCACTGCTTCAACACCTCAAATTTTTTACTTCTCATCTACGAGCCATGACATCAGAATCCAAGATAGCCAACATGATCTGGTGGTCATGAGCAAGATGGGTGGCACCTTCATGTGACATGGAAATTTCCCTATTCCCCTTCTTCCCCTACTCTAGTGTTGTGTGTCTCCTTTGGGGTCTTTTACTTCTTACATACATGCACATTGGAGACAACATGCATCAGTTGTCATATCATGATCTAAAGCCCCATTTTGCTAGCATTCACCCTCTCTTATCATTGAGACAAGTGGGCCATACCAAGCGCTCAAGGTATTGGTATGTATGCCCTGAGAGTCAATCATATGATGATTTGGATTGGGATACATTATGATTTATTTGATAAATATCAAAGGCAAAATTTCAATTTATTATGATTCAATTAGTTATGAGATAATGATAGAACAAAATTTGAATGTCTAGAGAATGACAATACTCAATGACGTATGTCTTCGGGTTGAGGACCTGAAGAATGAGATCATACATATGCTAAGAGTTTGTACATTCTTGTTGTGTCCCTAGTCAAATGTCATTGTGGAAGGTTGATAAACAACAATGACACATCAAGACTAGAGTGAGTGTTGGTTGATGATAGAGACTCATTAGTCATGATATGTGATATCAAACCAAGCACATAGATACATGTAAGAGAACAGTGTATCGGACAAACCCATCATGAGAGTGACACATGGAACCATGACATGGTAGTCAAAATCATCTCTCATAGTGATGGTGGTGATTGTGATTCTTAGACCTAAAATCACTACACTCATCACATGTCATTGGGTACAATTTGACATGATGAAACGTTGTCCTGAAATATGGATTGTTATAAAGGTGATAATGGGGTGACTTTGACACATGGGGTTTTGACTGTGAGTGATAGATATGGGATTTGTCCCTCCTAAGGGAGTATGATGTCCATGGCCACTTAATAAGTGAGATTGAGAAAGGCATGCACATTCACGTGTGAGTCAATATGTGATATTGATGGCACACATATCTCAGACAGTCTACTTTGGATCAAGGAACATGAATGAATGTTGAAAGGATGACGGTTCCATGCCTTGAGTTCATTTTAGGATATCAGAGACAAAGGAATTATACATTCACTGGAACACCAATCACAGACTATAGGATTGAAAGTTGTTCTCCAACTTTCCTTTTCACTTGGGTAGCACTGATGTGCGACTAGGCACCGCTCTTTGCTTGTGATGTCATAAGCTAGTTATGGACATTCACTGTCAATGTGAAATGGAACCTATAGGGTCACACACAAAGGATTTACCTGGAAGAGGAGTTTATCCATGAATGATGTTTGGATTGATTACTAAAGGTCTTTAGGTACTCAATCAAACATTCAATTGACTTGACTCAGAATCATCAAGTTCAAGTGTTGAACTAACTGATTTGAGTGTCAGATGATTTAGAACTGCATTGATTGTGTTCTACACAATCTGGACCACCAACCAACTGGTTCACTAGGTGAACCGATTGGCTCATGGTCGGTGAGAAGACTGGTTCACATGCTGAACCGATAGGTTTGACTGGACCAAATCGAGCAAGGTTGGGTTGTCCCCATTTGTGAGAAAAGTTTTTGTTTCACTTGTACAATTTGATTGGGAAAAGAATTGATCTTTGCATTGATTAGAAACGAACATGGAAAGTCAATTGGAGGCAAGTCTGGGATGCAAACTGACTGGTTCACTAATTGAACTGACTGGCTCACACTCCCAACTGACCGGGTTGTTTGTGAAATGACCGGTTTGGCTTCCGTTGTGCAAATAGTTCATGGAAATTCCGGACCATTCTACTCCCACTTTAATCCCACATTGTTGGGGGCTGAGAACCCTGACCCTGACCCCTCCTATATATAGAAGGGTACTGGGGGCTTCTCAAGAAGTACAACTTTGAACGTCAGTTGCTCTGCAAAGTTGTTGTCCTCTCTGGTTGTGGTAACCGAGAGAGCCTAAGCAAGTTCTACCCGTCTAGGGAGGAACAATGAAGGAAAGACAACTGTAGGACAACAACTGGTTGTAGGAGAATGTATCAATGACTAGTATGCTGACAGAAGGGGACGAATCCTTCTAGTGTTCTGTAGGATAGGATGACTAGAGTTCCCAGTGGTCTGTGTGGACTATCTATAGAGATGGGAGGTTTCTTCCACCAAGGAGGACGACTGCCAACCACAGTCTGGGTCTGGACCAGGAGTTGCACAGATACTGTCAAAGACTAGGTGGTTGAACACCGTACTAGCTGTGGGGTATTGTCACTGAGAAAGCCTCAGGACCAGGTACACCTCATTAAAATCATCCTTCCTATTTCATAGTCATTGATGCGATCTGTGGTTATTGTTTTTTGGTGAGAGAATTGTTTTGCTTCCACTACCTTCTCCCTCATCTAAAACCCAATAGTGGTATTAGAGCCACATCAATGCACTATATTTTAGGATTAATCGATATGTGATCAATTTTTGGTTTTACAGTCTTCTATTTATTGCATACAATGTGAATATTTAAAGGATTGATCTAAATATCCAATTAATGCCACATGATCCCAAACTAATATATACATATATGATATGGTATAGATATGCAAACGATACACGTCACTCAAAATGGTTTTGATGGTGGATGTGTAGCGTGGTTATGGCCTATAAACTCCTATGTGTGTGCTTGGTTAGTTGTGGTTGTTTGCTCTTGGTCTGCGCACCGAGCCCTCTTCTTCTTTTCTTGATGTAACTCGAGATAACTTGAGATTCTCTTCTACCTTTTCTCCCCCCTAATGTAACTCGAGGTTTCCTAAAGATATGTAAAAGTAGGATAGTTTATTTCCTATTATGTCGAAGACTGGCAGGCGCCCAGATGAGCGGCAGGATGTGCGAGACGACCAGCTGGAGGAGCCAACTGATCATCTAGTAGACCAAGACAACCAGTTGATTGTGCAGTTGGTGGTCTAACGAGGAGCAAGATGACCTGACAAACTGAACGTATGAAGGAGCCAGAGGATCGGTTGGAAACAACCAACCGACCAGCCAGGAGGTGAGCTGACTAGTTGTGTGACGAGCTGATAAAACCCAGAATGGTCTAAGAACAAGATCTTCATCAACAACATGTTGCATGTGATGTAGACCTAGATGACCGTAATTCCTTGTGGCTCAAGGAATTACAATAGGATGTCCATAATCATCGTTTTATCGTTGTTGCATGTTTTTCTATTATGGGATATAGCATGTATATGATATGTACTATATATGTGGTGATTGGATACTTATATGCATATATAAGCATCTTAAAACACCTCAACATAATATTATGTTTAAGATGCCTTCCAAAAGCAACAAACATGAAAAGCTTGATCGACCAAGTGTGGGCACGCCCTAGCGTGGTCCACCATCTATCTCATGAAAGTGTGATGGTGAATATGTGGGTCTGACCTAGTAGGGTGCATATTCATTGTATTGGTGTTTGGGTTGGACTTAACTAGGTGACCTTGATCGAATCAAGCACCTTGAGGCATATAGATGAACATGACAAGGAGTTTCGCATGACATCTATCCTAGAGTTGCATATGATGCAATTGGTAGGTGTTACCTACCTTAATAATTGATTATGGACGTTGGCGTTGGCTGGGTAATAATTCAATTGTTTTGGATCTTGGCTCACTAGAAGGTTGTATGTTGTAATATTTTGAATTGATGGTGAGGGCTATCAATTTGAACAAAATAGTGGGAGTGATAATTAATTAAAGACCTAATTATATCGTCAAAAATTTCAAATCAATCAAATTAAGTCGAAAAGAGTTTTGGACTAAAATTGCATATTTCCTTTTTGTAGAACAAATGGTTGTCAACAATAATCACTTTTCATTGTGATTGGTCCTTGAGAAGGACAAGATAAATGGGAACAACTTTCATGACTAGTTTAGGACATTGAGAATTATTTTCACTCAAGAGAGAAAGCTCTATGTCCTAGATACACCAATGCCAGAGGAACCCACTCCCACTGCACGAAAGGCAGAAAGGGATGCTTAAAAGGAGCATACTGAAGATGCCATTGATACGAAGTGCTTGATGTTGTGCTCAACAAACTATGAGTTGTAGAGATAACATGAGAATATGGACGTCATTGAGATGGTTCATCATCTCAAGAACATGTATTAAGACCAAGCACAACAAGAGAGATATGATGTCTCCAGGTCATTGTGCAAGTGCATCATGATAGAAGGAAATCCAGTTGGTCCTTACATGCTCAAGATGATTGGGTATGTGGAGAACCTAACAAGACTGGGATTCCCTCTGAGCCAAGATGTGATAAAGTGGTTTTCTAACTTCTTTTATACCTTGTTCCTTTACCTTACCTTAACTCAAAACCATAATCCACCTAAAGATTAATTGATCACTCAATGATTGGAATCTCAAGCCCAAATTTTACCAAAATATATGGAATGTTATGATGGACTTATGGTTCAAATTTCAAGTCATTTGGATATTCCTAGCTCCCTCTATGATTTTTACAAGTTTTGTATATAGTTTGATCAATATTCACCATGATATCGATAATCGAGAGTATAGTTTTTGTTTTATTTGAACTTGTCACGTGGAGATGACGTCGACGATCCGCGGATCGCACCTCCTGAGTCACCATGACCATTGGATGGTGCATCCACAGATCCAGGGTGGATCGAACGGTCATCCAGTCATCCTCTACCTCTGCTTGACCTGTGAGTATGTGGCTACAGCCACCTCTTACGAAGGCGAGCCACTACCCACCACTCTGCACCATCTCGCGAGAAGCCAACCAAAGGAATGGACTCATCTCTCCTCCATGAAACTGCCAAGCCCTCACACGACCCCCAAAACTACCCATGCTCCTCTTCGCGACCACACTGAAGAGAGATGCTCTCCAACTACAGCTGAGCCCATTTGGGTGTTCTCTCCTCTCTTGTTCCCTCTTCTATTTAAGCACGGTAACACCTTCCTCGACCTCCCTTTGACATTCCTTGATCTTCAATTCACCTAGAGAAAGCACTACTCACCCCCGAGTCTGAGCTCTTCCTCTTAGCCTGCCCGCCACCGCCGAGCTACTGGGCCAGGCTCCTCCCGGCCTACTCGTCCCCAATTGACCCTCCATCGAGCCCTGAGGGACCTCTTGTCACCTCGATGGCACCTCAAGGCCAAGCTCTATCGCCTACTTCTCCCACTCTCTCCTCCCTCCGCTACAAGCTGTGCTGATCTCCGGTCATCTAGTTGACCTGCCATCCCCACGGGAGCCACGATCTGACAACCGGCTGTCCAATTGCGGAGGACCTCCACGAAGCTCATCCACCCTTCGTCTGCATGTGAAGGAGCCTCCACCACCGGCACGAGCTCGACGGTGCTCAACCCCTGCCTGCAGTAAGCATTGTATAATCCACCTCAAATTTGTTCTATTTTTTACGCACGTAAGATCCCGACCGTTGGATCTGAGCATCCAACGATCCACACCCTTTCTAGATTTCATTTATTAGCTCAAAATTTAGTAAATGACCTATTTTTGGGAAATTCGTTATAAATAGTAGGAATCTCAGAAAAATACAAATAAGTAGTCCATTTTGATCAAAAAAATGTGAGGATCATGAATCTGACATTTTTTTACCCTAAATCTGACTCAAATAAATTATCCTGCCCAAATATGTTTATATCTTGTTTAATTATTTAGAAAATACTCAAACCTAATCAAATCACCAAAAACCTGTGGTCATCATATTTTTACATCTAGATAATCTTGGAATGATAAAATACAATTTTTGTGACTCAATTATCAATCAAATATAATTATCACTCTTTTCCCTATCAAAATGTGCGTAATTTATCTAAAGACTATGATTTTGACCTTATAACCCTACTCTGATGTGACACTATTAATCTTGGACTCAAATACACACTCTAAGACTCATACTCTACTCTCATGACTCTAATCAAGAAAAAGGACCTTTTATATTCTTTTATAAATAAATGATGTATTTGCCAATATATCTAATTAGTACCAAATCCCTTATAATTTTAAGAAATCAAAGATACTAGTGAGGAGCATCTTTGGACTCCCCACTTCTGAGTAGAAGGTACGCCATTATCTCTTGTTGGCTTACTATATTTAATGCTTGATAACTGAGTAGTAGGACACTTGGCATAAGATATTGAATGAAATGAATGTAACTTGTATGATTCTTGAATAAATTGCTATATGTATGGTTTTGGTGTTTTGACTGAATTTCTATATGTATACTTTGAACACTTGCAAAAATAATATAGATGTTCCATCATAAGATTGCTCATAAACTACTTGGTGGTAGAGCACATGCATAATGATCACAAACTACTTGGTGGTAGATCATGTGATGTTTTTATAATGATCACAAACTCCTTGGGAGTAGATCATAAGGCCTGAAGACATCAAAGCCTTGGTGGAAGATGCACGAGATGTATGATGGAAAATATGCTTAAAAGATATATGTTCACATTTGATAATAAACTCTTGCTTAGTAATACTATATTGTTGTAATTGCTTATTACTGCCAAGTTTACTTTTATCTTTATTGCTAAGTATGAAAAGAGGTAAATTGATGACACATAGGCATACTCAGTACAATATATTATATATTGTGTTGACGTGTACCACTTAAAAATGTTTTATAGGTACCTTTTTCTTATGATGCTTATGATGATGAAGATGATACTACACTTTATATGTTGGCTCAAAAAAATTAGATATATCATGGGGATGCTAAAGTTATATGGGACTCTTAGTTTATGTTCTTTTTCTTCTGCAAGAAGTTTCTCATGTATTAAGTTTTCTTATGTAGAACTCCTATGCCTTCGGGCCACTATGTAATTAGCTTTTGGTCTTTGTATGGAAGCTTTTTTTTATCTGGTGCATTTATAGATTCATGTGTTTGATCCACTCAGGGACGAACAACTTTAACTCTATTATACTCCTTACATTGGTGCCTGAGGCGTAGAGTGGAGTTAGATTATTAACCCATGACACAAGAGTTGGCTACTGATCTGATACTACAATCGTTTCTAGAATACTACATTCAGTTTGTGATGAACTACAACATGAATAGCTTTGTCAGACCACTGATAGAGTTGTTGGGCATGTTGAGGACAGTCGAGGCACAAATGAAGAAAGACAAACCAAATTCTATGATGTTGATCAGTAGAAAGAAGGGTAAGTCTAAAGGCAAGGGAAAGGGTAAAGCAAAGAAGGG
This sequence comes from Alisma plantago-aquatica, assembly GCA_963693085.1. Taxonomy (NCBI): domain Eukaryota; kingdom Viridiplantae; phylum Streptophyta; class Magnoliopsida; order Alismatales; family Alismataceae; genus Alisma; species Alisma plantago-aquatica. Next base: position 785,886,810 of record OY856412.1, on the reverse strand, counting down.
TTCTGATGCTATCCAGCAGCCCAAGTCATCTTCAACTCTCAAAGCCAAAGGAGGGGTGAACAAGGGAAGCGAATGCCACCATTGTCAAGAGTCAGGACATTGGAGAAGAAACTGCCCTCTCTATCTGGATGAATAGAAGAAGAAGAAGGAGGGGATGGAAGTCTCCACCTTAGGTATCATGAAATAAAATTGAAACACTTCTTTATTCTGAGGTATATGATACCAAGATATGGATATGACATATATGATATGCAGGATCTGAAAAGAATTGATGGCCTTTTTGAAAGGATCAAGAAGGAGCACTCATCATTGGACCAAGTGTTGCTACCATAGATAGGAGTAATTTTTAGTTTATTTCATCCCAAAGGGCATGTAATAGACTAATGAACAACTATTTCATTTTTCCAATAAATAGAAACATTTTATATATGCATCTTGTAATGACAAGGATGTCTATCAATAATAAAGTTGATGTTTCAATTTCAAATATATGATCTTTTGTGGCAATGCCTTATTTATCTTATGGTACTTGGTATGCATAAGATAAAATGATACCTAAAAGTTACTTATGACTCAAACAAATAATTAGGATGATCATGAGAAATTCATTTCTTGATTCCATGTTGATGGATAGGCCAGACTCTTTTGGTTGTGAACCATTAAGAGATATGAATGTCTTAGGCATGATGACAAGTCAATCTTCATTTGATGTAGTGGGAGAATGACTATTCTATTAGGTATAATACATATTGATATATATATACATGACTATTGGAATAAATGCTAATGCTTTAGAAGGTGTTTATTGAAACACTGATATGAATATATTGAAGTGTTCAAGAATATCATAAATGAAGTACAAATTTGGTAAAAGTATTAATTCTTTGATGAGACCAATGAATGGGATACTTAAAACCAAATGTTTGAGGACCTTGTGAGTAATTATCATAGAGAACTCATGATTAAGGCATAGTGATGTCTAAATCAAAGAAGGAATCATACTTTAAAGAGTTAGAGCATGATCACCAAATAACTAACCTTCTAGAATTCTTCTAATGAACATGATTTACACTAAATAAAGGAGATTAAGAATCACATGTGTTGTGGGTTCTCAAATTCCTTATGTAACAAATACACCTCATATATCTAGGTGATGAATTGTTCATGTGATGAGCCAATAATATAGATGATGTTGAGGGACTAGATTTTGAGTCATGGCTTGAGGCCATAGGATCCAAAATGACTTCCATTTGAACCAATTAAGGTATGACCTTATGGTAGCACTTTATTGGGATAAAATCCATAAGTGCAATTGGGTCTTAAGAGTTAAGACTAACATGGATGACATTTAGAGAAAGGATCATGCTTGCTGTTAGAACTTAATGACTATGAGATTTGGCATATGGATATAAAAACCACATTCTTGGTAGGAATAAGATAAGGTTGTGTACGTGACAAAACCTGAAGGGCTTTATGAATCCAATAGTGCAAATGCATTCTATAAGTTACAAGGGATTAATCAATATGATTTATTAAGTGCAAACAACTCAAATCTAAAGTCTTTACTTTGATTATATAGTCAAAAAGTTTGACTGATATATCAAAATAAAGAAGGGATCTGTGATTACAAAGATTTAGTGGGAGTGTATTCACATTCCACATGATGATGAGGAATGAAATGCTCTAAAATGGAAACTAGTGTGGAAATACCTTCTTTAAGGGAAGACAGAGAAATGTCCTATGTGATAGGAAAATAAATCTATAGAGATAGTTCTAAAAAAACCTCTTGACCTAGTAAAGAAAGAGCATACATTGGCAATTTGCACTGAAGGGTTCAGTATGCACAGATTTAGTGGGTGAAAAGTTGTCCATGTTACATGGAGTTAGTATCTCAGATGCCAAGTGTCCCAAATTCTTATGAAGAATAGGAACACAAAGATAGATATGGATCAGTCATGTATGTAATCATCCCATTATCTTGTATGTATTATACATGACAAGAAAATATGCATTCATCATATTGTATGTATTGGACATGACAATATAATATGCTCATCTTGTTAACTCGTGTGATGAGTGGATGTTTATCTACATCCAGCGGGGGTCACTGGAATACTATGAAGAACTTGTTTGGTACTTATGAAGTACTAGTTCTATGGTAATGAAAGGAAGAGTTGAGTGTAAAGAGTTACACTGATGCAAGCTTTTGAAATGATAGACATTTATAGAAAAATATAAAACATAAAAGTGAATATGAGTTGATAAATGCAAAACATTCCGATTTAAAAGCCGTTTAATTCTAAAAGGGAATGCCAAGTATTCTTATGTCATGAACAACAGAGGATACTGTATTGATCTAGAAGTTCATAGAGATGAACTTATAGATATTCCAACCATTAATGACAAGTAGTAATACTGAGTCAAACAATGGAACTAAGTATTAGGCAATGAATATCAGATCACATATTATGACAACTCCATCTCATATGATATGTTGTACAGTGAAGAGTTATGAAACATGCAATATACTAACGAAAGCAAAGTGTTGCTAACTCACTGCGTTAGCACTGGAGCAGTAGAAACATGTGGGACATGTTTGGAAATCACTAACAATATGATTCAAAGGTGATTGGCTCACAGTGAAAGTGGGAGTTTGTTGGTATGTGTGCCCTGAGAGACAATCATATGATGATTTGGATTGGGATATATTATGATTGATTTGATAAATATCAAAGGCAAACTTCCAATTTATTCAAGTTCAATCAGTTATGAGATAATGATAGAACATAATGAATGTCTAGAGAATGACAATACTCAATGACATATGTCTTTCATTGAGGACCTAAAGAATGAAATCATACATATGCTAAGAGTTTTTACATTCTTGTTGTGTCCCTAGTCGGATGTCATTGTGGAAGGTTGATAGACAACAATGACACATCAAGACTAGAGTGTGTATTGGTTGATGAAAGAGTCTCATTAGTCATGATATGTGATATCAAACTAGGCACATAGATACAAGTTAGAGAACAATGTATCAGACAGATCCACCATGAGAGTGACACATGGAACCATGACATGGTAGTCACAGTCAACTCTCACAGTGATGGTGGTGATTGTGATTCTTAGACTTAAAATCACTGCACTCAACATGTCGATGGGTACACTTTGACATCATCAAATGCATTCCTAAAATATGGATTGTTATAAAGGTGATGGTTGGGTGACTTTGACACATGGGGTTTTGAATGGGAGTGATAAATATGGGATTTGTCCCTCCTAAGGGTGTATGATGTCCATGGCCAATTGATAAGCAAGATTGAGAAATGCATGTGCATGCACGTGTGAGTCAATATGTGATATTGATGACACACATATCTCATACAATCTATTTTGGATCAAGGAACATGAATGAACATTGAAAGGATAACAGTTCCATGCCATGAGTTCATTATGGATATCAGAGACAATGGAATTATACATTCACTAGAACACCAATCACAGACTGTAGGATTGAAAGTTGTTCTCTGACTTTCCTTTTCACTTGGGTAGCACTAATGTGCGACTAGGCACTACTTTTTTCTTGTGATGTCATAAGCTAGTTATGGACATTCACTGCCAATGTGAAATGGGACCTATAGGGTCACACATAAAAGATTTACCTGGAAGAGGAGTTTGTCCATGAATGATGTTTGGATTGATTACTAAAGGTGTTTAGGTACTCAATCAAACATTCAATTGACTTGACACATAATCATCAAGTTCAAGTGTTGAACTAACTAATTTGAGTGTCAGATTGATTGATAACTGCATTAAATGTGTTCTACACAATCTGGACCACCAACCGACCGGTTAACTGGGTGAACCAACTGGCTCAAGGTCACTGAGATGACCGGTTCACTTGGTGAACTGATCAGTTCGACTGGACCAAATCGAGCAAGGTTGGGTTGTCTCGATTTATGAGAAAAGTTTACATTTCACTTGTAAAATTTGATTGGGACAAGAATTGATCTTTGCATTGATTAGAAATGAACATGTAAAGTCAATTGGAAGCCAGTTTGGGATGCTAACGGATTGGTTCACTAAGTGAACCAACTGACTCACACTCCCAACCGACTGGGTCATTTATGAAATGAACGGTTCAGCTGCCACAGTGCAATCAGTTCATAGAAATTTTGGACAGTTCTACTCCCACTTTAATCCTGCATTGCCCGGGGCTGAGAACCCTGACCCTGACTGTAACACCACGATTTTCATAACACATGAGCGGAAGCAATAATTTTTTTTTCTTCTGGGAGTGTCATGAACATGATAGTCATTGCAATTAAAGCAAATGAAACACTTTGCATTAGGTAAAATTAATTCATACATAGTCATTGATAAAAAGAAAACTACAACTCATCTAACCTACTCTTTAAACAAGACTAAGCATAAAAAGATCTGTCTAAACTCTGGATCGTCTCGGTAGATGGCACCCCACTAGGCAAGCTTGAAAACCGGCTACACCTTTTCTTATTCTTTAAATCTTCTGCTGCTCCAAACCCTGCGGACATCGCGTCCCCAGCCATGCATTGGGAAAAACAGTCGTTAGAGTAAGTGGCATGAGTATTCTAAAAATATACATGACTAATAATCTGAAATTGACATTATAAACAAAAAATTACTATCAAGCTCTGAGTAAAATCTGAAACATAAAATCTCTTATTTCTTAATCTGAAATTTATATCTTTCTATCTTATCTTTCTCTAGAGACATATACCCTGGTACATGGATCTCATGACCTACGCCAAAGTGCCTAGGTCTTACTTATCTTATCTAATACCCTCTCATCATTACTCATGGATGAGAATATGGGAATCTCTAATCTATGGTATCTTTTACTTACGATTTTTATCTGTTTGTGGCCACCATTATACAATAAGTCCTCCTCTGTGACACCAAAGTGTCCTCTATGGTGCAACGCACCCTCTGTTGGCACAATGTGCCCTCTGTTGACACCGAAGTGTCCTCTATGGTGCAACGCACCCTCTGTTGGCATAACATGCCCTCTGTGACACCCGCAGTGTCTGGCGCAACGCGCCTCTGAATCGTCCCAGGACTCTCTGATGAGGACTTATTATATAATGCATTATGTGAATGTTTCAAATTAATTATCTTACGTCTATCTTTACTAAATACTGAATCTAACTTATCTGAAACTGAGTACTAAACATGTACTGAATTCTGAATCTGAAATCTGAATCTCTGCTCTTTAAAATCTGAACATAATCTATTATAGAATTTGGATATGTATATCAAATTACAACATATTTGAGATTGGGTCTATATGCATATCAAGTACCTTTTATTCAAAATATGGCTACTCACACAGTGAGTAGTCTAAGTCTGAATCTAAATCTCTTATTCTTGAGTTCTAAACTGAATCTATTATTGGATTTAATCATGTATCTCATTATCTAGGTAAACTTTATTCTAAAACTCTGATTTGGTAAGATTACTTCATTATACCAATTATATCACACATGAGTCTAATGTCTTATGAGACGAGATCTGAAATGAGTATAGAAATACTAAATATACAAAAGTAACTTAAGTAATGTGTATAGCTAAAGTATGATATCTGATTCTTGGCAAGATAACTCATTCTATGTTAAAACCTCATCAAACTCTGATCTTAATGGACTTAAGTCTTAAGATCATAAACCATAGAATAGAACCTTAGAAAATCTTAACTTGCATCTTAATCATACCCAATTTAATCTCATTAAGTCTGATCTCAATACATTTGTATGAACTTAAATCTTAAACCTTAAGGTAGAAGTCATATAGATTCTCTTTGTGCAACTCAATCATGGCTTAATATCTCATAATATGATAATATCATCACAAACTCATGTTACAATATCTTTAATGCCACTTTAGTACATTTATCCTAGAAATTGGGCCATGGTCTACCATGTGCAACACCCATATTCTCACAAAATACTTAACTTTTAAACATCAACCTTATTAAGGAATCTATTTCACTTTTTAATTTCTTAGATCGCTACATATATATGAAACCTTGATGACATGTTCCTATTTGAAATCTCAATACATGGTTACATCTATATTTAAGAGATATGATAGAACTATATTTTCTTATCCTTCTTATGAAATTAACTTCATGATTTAGAATCATTCCATGACACATCACTACTTAAGGTATTGAGCATATGAATTTCTACAATCATAAGCACATAAAATCATTCTTACACATTTAACTTAGAGTGTAGGACATGAATGGCTTACTTAAGAAGCATGTAAATGTACTTGATTTGACAAACATAAATACTCATGGGCATGAACCACTTACCTCTTATATAGATGGCATCGATAGGGAAGTCTCCATTCTAAGTTCCATAACTTTAATAACCTGGATATCATCATAGTTTTATCAGTCCAAGCATATATTCCCTCTTTCTATTTCTAAATCTTAAAACCCCATCTTCCTAACTACATATACCAACTTAGGGTTCTCATTTAGACTAAAAAATAACTTTAATCTAAAGTCACCATAAAATATTGACGTTGAAATAAAATAAAACTCATACTATATAATAAATATTATCTTTATACTCAAATAAGACATAAATTGTCTTATGCACTAATATGAACATATACTTCATATAATGAGAATAATTCTCAAACATAGTCACATATTCTAAACCTACTGACTCAATTAGAAAATCAAAGTAGAATACCCTCACATTACTAATATCAGGCCTAATTGGCCATACATATATCACTTATTGTCAAGATAATCATCTATTACCCTCACATAATGGTCACTCAGGTCCAAATCTTAATACAAATATGATAACACAAGAAAATCCATCAAATCTCTAGAAAAGTAATCACATAATATAGTAAGATCATGTATAAAATATTAGGTTATTTAAAAAAAATCATATCATGGATGAAATACCCAAAATACCCTTATTAGGGTTTACATTAAAAACCTCTTTAAAACTTCATATATGAAAGATCAGGATCTGGATTAATGTTAAACATATCAAAACACACATTTAGTAAAATTTGTATAAATTTCTAAAGGTGTTTACTATTTTTAATTGGTAAAACATCAAAATCATATAGTTTTGTCTACCCAGAATATAATAAATAGAAGACATCAAAATCATACTCTGAAACTATTTTTATAAGATAGTACACTCAAAGAGATTTTCACAGGTACCTTGTTTGTCCCAAACTGAGATCCATAACTCAAGATATGAATTTTTGATGTTACCTTACTCAATATTAATTCCGTCCATTGATCGGAGATCCAATGGCCCTGATCTATTGGTGCACATCCTTCTTCTTCGTTGTATGACCTACGCTTGCTCTGTTCCAGGTCCGAAATAGGGTGGACGGCGCATAGGTCCATCGGCCACGCTCCCAGCACCCGGACTGCCATCTCATGTGGGAAAGGTCCTAGGTGGCATCGTCCCTCTACCCTGATCTCCGGTGGCCTGATCTCCATGAAGATCGGCTTTGGACCGGAGGTATGCAACCTCCATCTCCTCCGAGAAAAGCACCATGGCTGTTCAGTACAAAGGGGCAGCGTCACCCCTATTCCACGCTCGAAACAGAGCACCCACATTGCCAACCTCGGCGGCGGCCAGTGTGCCATCTTCTGTGAGGTAGCCCCCTCGTTTGCTACCGCCTGGCCGACCTAGATGGGCGACGCCGTAGATGCTCGCGGAGAGGCTGTGATTGAAAGTACATGCCTGAATAACTTCAAGCCGCCACTTGCAGTGCCTCGCCCTTCGACTCCTTTGCTCTCCTTCTCCATGACTCGGTTCCCAGTCGAATCGTAGCCTTAGCTTCGGCTAACCCTAGGCTTTTCAGATCCATGGTTAATATAGAAAACAGGAGTCCGGATAGTGTGGGGGGTCACCTCCTTTGCGGACTCTGTTTTGGTCCTTTCTAATGGAGGCGGCGCTCTCCAGTCTGTGTTGGGCTGGAGTGGCCCCCTTCTTTTTATTTTGTTTTTCTTCTTCTTTTAGATAAAAGTCCAAAACAAAGAAATATTTATATAGCCCATCATATAGCTCGGTCTGACTTCAAATTTTGTAGTAAATACTATATAATCATCAACTTCACATAAAGAAATATTTTAAGTAAAAACTAGTTGTACAAACACTCCAAACATGTTTTTTAAATAAAAACGTTATAATTACTAATTTAATTACCTAGGCCACTATATACATCAAAATCATCTAAATTTTCTCCCACCATCTTATATTCTAATTATTATTCTACTAAAAATATTTTGAGCATTCATTATGACCACAAAATATTCAATTCTCAAATTTCACTCCAAGGACCTATTTGTAGAATATAATTGGTCCAATAGGGCTGGAATTGAGCTCTAGTGCACATGGCCCACCCCTTAGTATTTCAAAGGGTCCATGAGCTTGATTGTATTCCAAATCATGAAAATAAGTCTTCAACCAATATAATTTCTCAATTGAAGTCCATGTATAACACATGTGATCAATATTTCGTTAGTTACATAACATGAAGACCTAAGCTAGGTCCAAGGCTCAAGCCATGATCTGGACTCATCATATTAGATATTCGTCACATTATTGTCCATAGGAATAATTCTTTTATGTTCATATACAACCGACTACAATCACACACATTTAAGTCATCATGTATGTATTGGTTGTTTTAGATGGCTTGTATCACACATTTTGTGAACTTAATTACATACCTAGTCATAATAGGTTGATTAGGTCCCTTGGCATACACTTACTAGAAAACCCCACATTAAAGGCTTACTTTAGCTATGAAATTGAGGATGTTACAATTCTACCCACCTTGAAATAAATTTCATCCTCGAAATTTCTCTAGGCTACTACCCACCTTAGGGTTCTGCTTACCTCTTAATTTATAGTAAGGCACACTTATGTTCCGACTTTTACATGGAAATAGCTATGTAATGTATTTCACTAAATGATTTTGTGAGCATTATTTGTTACCTTGCTCTACTACTCAACTCATACTTAAGGTCTGTGAAGCTAAACTGGTCGCTACACTTAAGGCATCTGACTCAACCTTGTCATGAATTTCAAACATCAGGTGTAGTTGACCATCTAATCTTAGGTCTTCCAGGTATCTCCTACACCTCTAGATATGTGGTGATCAAGCACATACCCACAGATGCGAGATCCTGTCATGCTATCTCTCACTAACCTACTAACACATGTGTCCCATACCACACAGACTAGTAAGAAATGAGAGATGCATCAAGGTCTAGTGCTTATGACATTCCTCCTCAATTCTCAATTGGCTGGCCATAACCATTGAGAATGGGGAAGCAACATCATTAGCTAGGGTTAGGTTGAAACATGAGACCTAGAATATAAACATCTCTCTCGGACATCTATATTTCTTCTAAGGTGAACACTATATGTCAATCTATGTCACTATATCTTTCTACGGGAATCTATCCCTAAGCTCTAATCTCTTACCTCTCCACTCTAGGGTGACTATGAAAATCATGTTTGCCTAGTGGCCATTTACCAAATTGCTCTGATACCATATTGTAACACCCAGATTTTCATAACACATGAGCGGAAGCAATAATTTTTCTTCTGGGAGTGTCACGAACATGATAGTCGTTGCAATTAAAGCAAATGAAACACTTTGCATTAGGTAAAATTAATTCATACATAGTCATTGATAAAAAGAAAACTACAACTCATCTAACCTACTCTTTAAACAAGACTAAGCATAAAAAGATCTGTCTAAACTCTGGATCGTCTCGGTAGATGGCACCCCACTAGGCAAGCTTGAAAACCGGCTACACCTTTTCTTATTCTTTAAATCTTCTGTTGCTCCAAACCCTGCGGACATCGCGTCCCCAGCCATGCATTGGGAAAAACAGTCGTTAGAGTAAGTGGCATGAGTATTCTAAAAATATACATGACTAATAATCTGAAATTGACATTATAAACGATAAATTACTATCAAGCTCTGAGTAAAATCTGAAACATAAAATCTCTTATTTCTTAATCTGAAATTTATATCTTTCTATCTTATCTTTCTCTAGAGACATGTACCCTGGTACATGGATCTCATGACCTACGCCAAAGTGCCTAGGTCTTACTTATCTTATCTAATACCCTCTCATCATTACTCATGGATGAGAATATGGGAATCTCTAATCTATGGTATCTTTTACTTACGATTTTTATTTGTTTGTGGCCACCATTATACAATAAGTCCTCCTCTGTGACACCGAAGTGTCCTCTATGGTGCAACGCACCCTCTGTTGGCACAATGTGCCCTCTGTTGACACCGAAGTGTCCTCTATGGTGCAACACACCCTCTGTTGGCATAACATGCCCTCTGTGACACCCGCAGTGTCTGGCGCAACGCGCCTCTGAATCGTCCCGGGACTTTCTGGTGAGGACTTATTATATAATCCATTATGTGAATGTTTCAAATTAATTATCATACGTCTATCTTTACTAAATACTGAATCTAACTTATCTGAAATTGAGTACTAAACATGTACTGAATTCTGAATCTGAAATCTGAATCTCTGCTCTTTAAAATCTGAACATAATCTATTATAGAATTTGGATATGTATATCAAATTACAACATATTTGAGATTGGGTCTATATGCATATCAAGTACCTTTTATTCAAAATATGGCTACTCACACAGTGAGTAGTCTAAGTCTGAATCTAAATCTCTTATTCTTGAGTTCTAAACTGAATCTGTTATTGGATTTAATCATGTATCTCATTATCTAGGTAAACTTTATTCTAAAACTCTGATTTGGTAAGATTACTTCATTATACCAATTATATCACACATGAGTCTAATGTCTTATGAGACGAGATCTGAAATGAGTATAGAAATACTAAATATACAAAAGTAACTTAAGTAATGTGTATAGCTAAAGTATGATATCTGATTCTTGGCAAGATAACTCATTCTATGTTAAAACCTCATCAAACTCTGATCTTAATGGACTTAAGTCTTAAGATCATAAACCATAGAATAGAACCTTAGAAAATCTTAACTTGCATCTTAATCATACCCAATTTAATCTCATTAAGTCTGATCTCAATACATTTGTATGAACTTAAATCTTAAACCTGAAGGTAGAAGTCATATAGATTCTCTTCGTGCAACTCAATCATGGCTTAATATCTAATAATATGATAATATCATCACAAACTCATGTTACAATATCTTTAATGCCACTTTAGTACATTTATCCTAGAAATTGGGCCATGGTCTACCATGTGCAACACCCATATTCTCACAAAATACTAAACTTTTAAACATCAACCTTATTAAGGAATCTATTTCACTTTTTAATTTCTTAGATCACTACATATATATGAAACCTTGATGACATGTTCCTATTTGAAATCTCAATACATGGTTACATCTATATTTAAGAGATATGATAGAACTATATTTTCTTATCCTTCTTATGAACTTAACTTCATGATTTAGAATCATTCCATGACACATCACTACTTAAGGTATTGAGCATATGAATTTCTACAATCATAAGCACATAAAATCATTCTTACACATTTAACTTAGAGTGTAGGACATGAATGGCTTACTTAAGAAGCATGTAAATGTACTTGATTTGACAAACATAAATACTCATGGGCATGAACCACTTACCTCTTATATAGATGGCATCGATAGGGAAGTCTCCATTCTAAGTTCCATAACTTTAATAACCTGGATATCATCATAGTTTTATCAGTCCAAGCATATATTCCCTCTTTCTATTTCTAAATCTTAAAACCCCATCTTCCTAACTACATATACCAACTTAGGGTTCTCATTTAGACTAAAAAATAACTTTAATCTAAAGTCACCATAAAATATTGACGTTGAAATAAAATAAAACGCATACTATATAATAAATATTATCTTTATACTCAAATAAGACATAAATTGTCTTATGCACTAATATGAACATATACTTCATATAATGAGAATAATTCTCAAACATAGTCACATATTCTAAACCTACTGACTCAATTAGAAAATCAAAGTAGAATACCCTCACATTACTAATATCAGGCCTAATTGGCCATACATATATCACTTATTGTCAAGATAATCATCTATTACCCTCACATAATGGTCACTCAGGTCCAAATCTTAATACAAATATGATAACACAAGAAAATCCATCAAATCTCTAGAAAAGTAATCACATAATATAGTAAGATCATGTATAAAATATTAGGTTATTTAAAAAAAATCATATCATGGATGAAATACACAAAATACCCTTATTAGGGTTTACATTAAAAACCTCTTTAAAACTTCATATATGAAAGATCAGGATCTGGATTAATGTTAAACATATCAAAACACACATTTCGTAAAATTTGTATAAATTTCTAAAGGTGTTTACTATTTTTAATTGGTAAAACATCAAAATCATATAGTTTTGTCTACCCAGAATATAATAAATAGAAGACATCAAAATCATACTCTAGAACTATTTTTATAAGATAGTACACTCAAAGAGCTTTTCACAAGTACCTTGTTTGTCCCAAACTGAGATCCATAACTCAAGATATGAATTTTTGATGTTACCTTACTCAATATTAATTCCGTCCATTGATCAGAGATCCAATGGCCCTGATCTATTGGTGCACATCCTTCTTCTTCGTTGTATAACCTGCGCTTGCTCTGTTCCAGGTCCGAAATAGGGTGGACGGCGCATAGGTCCAGCGGCCACGCTCCCAGCACCCAGACTACCCTCTCATGTGGGAAAGGTCCTAGGTGGCATCGTCCCTCTACCCTGATCTCCGGTGGCCGGATCTCCATGAAGATCGGCTTTGGACCGGAGGTATGCAACCTCCATCTCCTCCGAGAAAAGCACCATGGCTGTTCAGTACAAAGGGGCAGCGTCTCCCCTATTCCACACTCGAAACAGAGCACCCACATTGCCAACCTCAGCGGCGGCCAGTGTGCCATCTTCTGTGAGGTAGCCTCCTCGTTTACTACCGCCTGGCCGACCTAGATGGGCGACGTCGTAGATGCTCTCGGAGAGGCTGTGATTGAAAGTACATGCCTGAATAACTTCAAGCCGCCACCTGCAGTGCCTCGCCCTTCGACTCCTTTGCTCTCCTTCTCCATGACTCGGTTCCCAGTCGAATCGTAGCCTTAGCTTCGGCTAACCCTAGGCTTTTCAGATCCATGGTTAATATAGAAAACAGGAGTCCGGATAGTGTGGGGGGTCACCTCCTTTGCGGACTCTGTTTCGGTCCTTTCTAATGGAGGCGGCGCTCTCCAGTCTGTGTTGGGCTGGAGTGGCCCCCTTCTTTTTATTTTGTTTTTCTTCTTCTTTTTGATAAAAGTCCAAAACAAAGAAATATTTATATAGCCCATCATATAGCTCGGTCTGACTTCAAATTTTGTAGTAAATACTATATAATCATCAACTTCACATAAAGCAATATTTTAAGTAAAAACTAGTTGTACAAACACTCCAAACATGTCTTTTAAATAAAAACGTTATAATTACTAATTTAATTACCTAGGCCACTATATACATCAAAATCATCTAAATTTTCTCCCACCATCTTATATTCTAATTATTATTCTACTAAAAATATTTTGAGCATTCATTATGACCACAAAATATTCAATTCTCAAATTGCACTCCAAGGACCTATTTGTAGAATATAATTGGTCCAATAGGGCTGAAATTGAGCTCTAGTGCACATGGCCCACCCCTTAGTATTTCAAAGGGTCCATGAGCTTAATTGTATTCCAAATCATGAAAATAAGTCTTCAACCAATATAATTTCTCAATTGAAGTCCATGTATAACACATGTGATCAATATTTCGTTAGTTACATAACATGAAGACCTAAGCTAGGTCCAAGGCTCAAGCCATGATCTGGACTCATCATATTAGATATTCGTCACATTATTGTCCATAGGAATAATTCTTTTATGTTCATATACAACCGACTACAATCACACACATTTAAGTCATCATGTATGTATTGGTTGTTTTAGATGGCTTGTATCACACATTTTGTGAACTTAATTACATACCTAGTCATAATAGGTTGATTAGGTCCCTTGGCATACACTTACTAGAAAACCCCACATTAAAGGCTTACTTTAGCTATGAAATTGAGGATGTTACACTGACCCCTCCTATATATAGAGGGGTACTGGGGGCTTCTCAAGTAGTACAACTCAAAACATTAGTTGCTATGCAAAGTTGTTGTCCTCTTTGGTTGTGGTAACTGAGAGAGCCCAAGCAAGTTCTACCTGTCCAGGGAGGAACATCAAAGGAAAGACAACTGTAGGACAACAACTAGTTGTGGGAGAGTGTGTCAATGACTAGTACACTGATAGAAGGGGATGAATCCTTCTAGTGTATTGTAGGATAGGATGACTAGAGTTCTTGGTGGTCCGTGTGGAATATCTATAGAGGCAGGAGGTTTCTAACACTAAGGAGCATGACTGTCAACTACAGTCTGGGTCAGGACCATGAGCTACACAAACACCGTCAAAGACTAGGTGGTTTAAGACCACACTAGCTGCGAGGTATTATCATTGAGTAAGCCTCAAGATGAGGTACACCTCACTAAAACCATCCTTCCTATTTCATATTCATTGATGCAATCCATGGTTATGGTTTTGTGGTGAGAGAAATTTTTTGTTTCCACTACCTTCTCCCTCACCTAAAACCCAACACAAGCTACATGCCCCTCTCTCTCATGTGTCTTAGAGGGAGGAGTTGATAATGGATGGATCAGAAATCAAGGTCTGTTAAACTTCACCACTTTGTCATATTTTTTCTTCCTCTCACTCTTATCCTAAATCATATTACATAGCCCCATTATCCAAATAAAGTTAAACTATATACCATTTTAGTAGAAAAAAATTATTATCTAATAAAAATGCTTCCAAACCTAGATATGTGGAGTTTTCCATTGATCTCTAAAAATGTATGCTCTTTTAGTCTTTTGAAATCAACAATGTCATTAAATGCAAAATTTTGATCATTTATGCTTATAAATATTATGATGACCTAAGGTTAGTAACACTTAACATCTAGTGAGACAGGATCCAACCTTTACCCCATGATTGTACTTAATGAAGATAATAGACCATGAATGTGACATATATGTACTTTTTTAATGGCAGATCTAGAAGTTTATGAAAAATATTCCCTAGTGATGGTCAAATCTACTTTGTTACTATAAATTGCTAAATTTGGATGCATGTTGAAGTAAAATTTGGACTTGAACAACCTACTGTACCTAAACTTTATCTTGTGACACTAAATGTGTCTTAACATGGACTATGTGATAGTATATCTCTAACCTTATGCAAATATTGATCTAATATTTGTCAAAACTACTTTGTGGTCTCTAAATGAGAAACTTTATAAATTGTAACACAAAAAATGAATCTTGATCTTTTCTGTCCTAGTAATGAATGTTTTGCATGAAGCATGACCTATATGTTCATGTTAAATATTAGATATCTAATTTTGTATGAATCATACCCTAGTGATGCCCTCATGCTATATTATGACTTAAAAACAATAACTTAGATATCTTGTAGCAAAAAAAATCCAAAAATGATCATTGTGGTACTTTAAAATGACTTTTACATGAAAACATGATTTCAGTTGATATGTTTATGACTAAGTCATTTTGATCTTATCAAGTCACATAATTTCTCTATTAATATCTATGAACCTAACCATGGAAATTCTAGATCTAGCTGAGATGTTTCATCCGAAGTACTAAATGATCCATGATGCAATATGTACTTGATGATCACCTTGGATGCTCTACTAGATATGTTGAAACCAATGTTGATATATGACACATAGACTAAGGTGAAATATCTAGATGCAATGAAAATAATCACATGATTAGTATACTAGTGATGTTAATCAAATCATACCTTGTTTATATAATGGGATAACATTGGGTGGCTCTTTTAAATAATCCGGTAGAGTTGGTTAATCTAATTCTCTTATTTTAAGGTACGCTTTACCTCTTATTGAACATTATTATGATATCATTGGATGTGTGTATATCTATGAATCCCTATGCTTGGCTATATGTACTTGTTTGAGATACATGTTCCATAAGAATACTATTTTTATTTTGATTATATATCCAAAAAAACATGAAAACATAAGTGAATTTTTATGTTATACAAACCTTGTTATACCTACCTATGTTCTTAAGGTAAGGGCACAAGATCAATGCACCTACTTGTTTTGTTCAATCAAGGGCACAACAATAAAAAATGGTTATCTCTTGGCATTTTTTCCTTGAGCTCCCTCACGTAGAAACATGGATAATTCTTAATGTTATCTTTGAATGTACCTCATGGACCTTTCCTTTAGGAAGATGTTTAAAATACCTTATGATGATTTTGTATTCTATATTGGAAATGCACTTAAAATATGCTTTGTGTTAACAAGAAAGTCCTTAATGATTGTTGTTTGTTTTGATTTAGTTATTGCCTTTATATATATTTAACCAAGCAAATTTGTTCCTTAAAACCTACAAAATTTAATATCTTTATAGCAGACCAAAGTGTTTGCATTGATTGTGTCTAATTCTATGGTTTTCGGCATAATAGGTAAACTATGATACTTTCTATGATTGAGCTTCCATTATGTTAATAAGATGTATCTTGATGAATTTGATAATGTATCACCAATACAATATCCACATGGTTTGAAATCTAAGAGGGACTATTATGTTGATGTTTAGGTACTAGGTTACTTTCTTTGATCCATATATCATTGTTATTTATGTCATATTGTTTATATTGTGTTGTTGTGTTTTTATTACATTCACAGTTTATTTAAATGTATTCCATTTTAATGAAGAGCGCTCATGTCCTTTAACCATGACTTTCTAGTCAATTAGAGTACAAATCTAAGTAATAAATGGCTTTGTTACAATTCCATGAATGAAGGAGGTAAAGTTTCACATATTTGCATAATACGAGGGAGTGAGCCAATGTTGGTGTCAATTTTTTCCATTTAGAATTCTATATAGAATTCTTAGTGGTCTTTTGTCATGTATTACTGAATAAATACATTTTTGAATAGATTCTTCTGAAATGTTTGTTGCTATCTCATTGAACATTCGTCTAGACTTATGCATCTATTACATATGATTTACAACTTTAGCTTGTTGGGATTTAGCTGAAAGTTTGTACAATGACGACAACCAATCTCTCCCAAGACCCGAAGGGTACTATGGAGGAAGAGCCACGATGGGACCTCCTATTTGGTCATTATTCCTTTTTGACAACTAGGTTGTCTGAGACTATATTTTTATTCAATCTTTTAGATAGTATTTGTTGATGATTTTTTCAGGTTGTATCTTGATGATGGTGGCCTATAAAACCTAGGGCCTAAAACACCTTTGTGTATGATTGAAGAATTGCATGCATATTGTTGGGATGAATAGAGTTTTTATTCATTATATAAAAAGATTTACCCTTGAATAGAAAGGGGCATTGAATGATAAACAACCCTATATGTGGTGAAAAACAAGTGACCATTGTGTGGAAAGGTTTTTTTTTTCTGATGATGACTCCCAAGGTGGTATGGAGGAAAATTGTTTCTTTTCTTATAAAGGTGCCTATGCAGTGTCTGTCAAGATGTGTTCTAAACAGAAGTGTGATGAAAAAGTAAAAAGAAGAAATCAGATCCCTTGATATCAATGGACTAATGGAGAGGTATAAAGAAATGAATCCTAGTTATTTACTTTTCATTGTCATCTAAATTTTGGTTTAATAGGGGGAAAGATTAACATCATATAAGGTCATCTAGATCCCCATCTTTTGCTCACCCTAAAGAAAATTCAACATCTCATTGCTAGTCTTTACACAGGGTGGAAGGGTGTGTTCTTTTAGTGTAGGAACTAGATGGGATAGAATAACCTTGTCTATAATAGATATGCTTAATCATTGGGGGGGGGGGGGGCTCTTTCAAGGATCAATTCCTTACTACTTCCATCCAATGTTGGTAACATGGAAGTGCATAGCCTTCCTTTATATCAAGGGGTCTTAAATTAATATAAAATGATGAGATTTTATTAAGAGACAAATTTCATAGTCATTCCAAGTGGACATGAAAAAAGAATGATTGTATGAATTGTTAAATCCCTTATGATTCACACTAGGTGTGTTTCTCAATTTTGAGTCTTGAACACATGTGCAATCACACTTAGGTATAATGTAATTGAGGTTTGTAGAATGGAGACTTGTGATGAGTTAGACTTTGATAATATTAGTCCATATAGTTCAATTTTGCATGATTTTCAATAACTTAAACATGACTCAAGTTTCAAAAAATATTATTTTATGTATTGATTCATATCTATATTTAATATTATCCAAGTCTTGAACCCAAGAGAGTTTGAAACTACTCGTTCACTCTGAATGTGCATTATCTAACGATTTAGAGACCAATCATGTTTTGGATAGTATGTGATGTGGTTAGTAAAAATCCATGAAGAATAGTTTAATAGGTCATATATGACCCACTATGATTATTTGACTCCTTAGGGTAAGCATATGCCTCTTATACCAATCCATTAATCCTATAGACATGTAAAATTGACCATTTGCGGAATGTAGCTTTCCATCAGTGGGAGGGTTGGTGTTAGGTGCGTTCTTGGTCTAAGGAGATACAAACTCTATAGTCGCGGTCTAATGTGGATGGAAGGTTCTGTGAGAAGATGCTTACAAAATGTTGTCTTCCATTGGTTGATACATTGATGCTAGGATTATGCATGATTAGGGGAGTTAAGGTCTTTATCAGAAGGGGATATCTCCAGATGAATGCCCCGTGCTAGAAGTACATGTAATGTTTTGTACATATGCGTTAGTGTTTACGATTCCAAGAAAAATGGTGTAGTCATAGGTGATGATAATATTGCTTTCCACATAAAAAGTGTCCATTCTATGGCAAGGGGTGTTTGAAATGAATGTAGAATTTTAGAGTAATTGAAATTTCCTTCCCCAGATAGAGGGATATAGTCTTGAAATACCCAAAAAGGTAAATGAATATTCTTTTACTGTGCATAGCAAGTGGACAAGATTGGCATTCTCGATTGTTGTTAATATTGTTCAAAAGAGAATGGGAAAAACAAGTTTGTCTATTGATATGCAAGGGTCCATCTGGGGTGAAGAAGTTTCATAAAATAGTCATGAATTGGTGTGAATTATAAAAATATGTCTTAATGATTGATCCAAATAATATTCATTACATATTACCCCATGGGAGTTCCTTACATCTTCCTTCTTATCCTTACACAAATGGAGTAGGGTGTTTTCTTCCTATCATAAATGGAAACTTGAATGAACTAGTTATGTGAGTCATCATACAAATGACTTAAATTTTAGGTGATGTTCCCTTTCAAAGAACTAGGTTTTCTCTACTTCCATCTGATGTTGGTGACGAGGAAGCACATATCCTTCATTTTTCCTCTAAGGGTCACATTTTGAGAATGATTGACATATCAAAATTAGGATCTAATAATTGAACCCAGTATGAATGGGTGAAGTAAATGCAAAGATATTTGACATAAGAACCTTTAGTATTTCTTATGTCTTATTTATCATGTGAAGTCAGGGTTTATAACATAGTCAAACTTGTAATCAAATGTGGTTTGAGGTTTTTTGATCCATATTACCAATATAATGTCAGGTATTAAATTGTGTTTGTTCTCCTCAAATACTCTATAAACCATAACAATGAACCCAAATGGGTTGAAAATGTTTTGAAACTATAACAAAATTTGGGGTATGAGATATTTGTAAATCATTTGACATTTACTTGGCTTGTTGACATCACTTTTATGTTTGGCAAAGAAAGGGAATTAACTAAAATCAAGACCTTTTCACAGGTTTGATGTATATTGGGTTTGAGAGGGATCATATAAAAAAAATTTATTTGTGTTTTGCAAGAGAGATTAGTACCAAAAAGTTGATATTTTACATCATTTAGATGCTATTTTGGGTCTTGAATGATTTTGTTTTGCCTAGTTTTGAATGTTAGGTATCATTTTAACCCTATCTTGGGTTTTGAAAAGTGAGATTAACCACGTAGTCTAATGTTCGACCACAATTGATCTTTCATTATGTTTTGACAGATTTAGTTCTACCACAGTGTAGAATTTGATGAAATTGTGATGATATCTTGGGTTTTTGAAAGGTTTGAATGTGATGTTTGTTTTGTAAACTAAAAAACTAACACTCCTACATTTTAGCCATGTGACTTATAATGTCTATATAGTGAAAATAACCAAACTTGTACCAATACCATGTGAACCTAGGGATCCTTTTCTCTACTAGAAATACAATTAAATTACCCTAAATATGTTCTTAGGATCATTGGGCTAGGTCACTACACTCAATGTACATTCTGATCACTATGGCTGCAATTGACTATTGTTAGTAGTGAGTGGTTATGTTTGGGGCTCAAGATGAACCATATTGCTCGAGGTCTCTACCACTAATGATTTGCTAGTGTTTGTCAAACCAGATAGAGTGAGTGATGATCTTCCTTACTTGACACCGTAGGAGAAGGGTCTGAAGTTCTTAGAGCTCAATTTTTATCCCAAATATCTTTTTTTTACAAAATATAGTGAAAAAGATGATCATTTGAACATTGATGGAAGATGATACTAAACTATGATTCCTTTGATCAATAAGCCACATGGACCAAGTATTATAATGAGAACACAGATTCAAATCAATGAAGTGAACAATCCAACCTCTTTGTTTGAAGCGAGGTCTACTTTCTTGTTGAAGCTTTGCTTCTATGGAGTCCAAAAAAATACAAAAATAAACAACCTCAGAAAAGATCTTTGACCACGGGGAGGGAAAGGATCTGATTGTAGATAGAGACAAAAATTTGTTAAGGTGGTAGGGGCGGATGAAGCCAAGTGGATCAAGGCAGTGTATTGTGAATTTATCACGTGCAGGTTCAATCCTCGTCATTTTCCTATCAATAAATGGACCATTAATTATGAAGACACAAACCAACGTTGGATGAAAGTGTCAATGAATCTCGAGGACGAGACGGGAAATTGCGACCTATACTGATTTTTTCATCTGTGTCGCCTACTTGTGGGAAGCAAAACACAAATGGAATGGTTGATTAGAGATTGCATTTAGTTTGATCACAGAGCAATTTTTTTCCCAGATGAATAGAAATAAGGGGATACACCATATATTTCTAGAAAACATTTATTAGTTAAGAAATAAATTTTATGTTGACCATTATGCAAAGATATTTCATCATCAATGCATTAGGAATGCCCCATATTTTTCAGAGAAGTTACATTCACCATTATAATAGTTGCAATTGAGATCCAACATAAGTTGTTCCATCCAAGGTGGACACCTCATTTTTTTTTATTTTCTTATAAGTCATATAGTGTGATGAAGCAAAAGAAAAATAGGGAGAAGTAGGAACGCCTTAAGTTAAACTTATTTACGTTTGTTTTTCAAAACAAAGTGGAAGGATAAATGAAGTTGAAAAAAATATATAAAAAAGAAGATAAAAATCACATAGTTGCACAAAGGATAACCAGATTCTAGGAGGAGAAGGTCATTTAATAAGAGTGTGACACATTTAAGACCCACTGAAAAATAAGATCGATCGTCATAAACTTCAATTGGGGATGTTTGATGAACTTGAACCCTCTTCTTTGATATCTACTTATCTTATTTCATTATCCCTTATTGTAATTTTTGAAAAGAAAAAAAGATTTGAGTATGGGAAATTTTTGGACATCCACTTTACTATGTCATGAATCAATAATCTAGAAGTAGACATAATGATCACTAGGTAAAGACTTTTTGTACAAACACCTGAAGCTTCCATCTAAAATCTTAAGTTATACATGTCATTTAGATTGGAAAGCATTAGTAAAACACCCTTACTGTAAAACCCCAGATCTAGTTTAATGGTTCAACATACTTGTTTGATTTAAATTGGGTTCTTGATTTCAAAATTAAACCTTAGATTATCTTTTGATATTAGTTGACAAAGCTATGTTCAAATTTGATCCAAATTGGACTTCATTTTATAATGTATGTACTTGTAAAGGTTAATACACAGTTTCACCCTTTCTAGGGATCTAACTGCAATTTTAACACATGTATATTATTCTTCATGGTGTTCTTCATGATTTGATAAGTTTTTCTTATTGGAACTTTTGGTATCAACCATTGATGTTCTTTTTGTGTGAAAGTGGATATATTTGCACCTTTTGATGCTTGGTTGGGTTCAACAATTGACGGTTTTGCTTGAGGACTGCAACTCAATAGTTGAACTAGTTTGCAATTCGATGGTTTTCCTTGAGGATGCAACTTGATGGTTGCATTGGTTTGCAAACTGATGGTTTTCCTTGACGGCTGCAACTCGATGATTGTGGTGGTTTGCAATTTGATTGTTTTCCTCGAGGGATGCAACTCAAGGTTGCACTTGTTTGAAACTGATGGTTTTCCTTGAGGGTTACAACTCAATGGTTACATTGCTCTACAAGACAATGGTTTTCCTTAAGGTCTAAATTCTTGGTTGCACTGGTTTGTAAACAAATGGTTTTCCTTGAGGGTTGCAACTCGATTATTGTATTGGTTTGCAAACCAATAGTTTTTCTTTATGGATATCAACCGTTTCTTGCATTGGGTGCACAAACCAATGGTTTTCCTTGAGGGCTACCAATCAGTGGAGTTATGATAATATAAGTAGATGAAATACTTGATCTTTGACTAATGGTAGAGCAGTTTTTGACCTTCGACGTCCTTTTTCTCTATATATAGCTATAAATACCCCTCCCCTCTTCCCTCAAACAAACCTTTCCATGCCAAAAATATTCTTATTGTTGAAGACCACTCAAAACCATTAGTTGATGAAGGAGGAGCTTCTCAATGTCAATGAATTGCTATATTGTGTTTGCAAGTTGTTGTAGAACTTGGATATAGCTCTTCTAGGATGGATTGAAGCCATTCTTACCTAGTTCCTTGCTTATTATACGTAAGATCTTCCCTCTTAACCTTGTTTCTTTATGTTCTCATTCTTTGTCCCTTCACCATTGACAAAATCCATGGTAATCCTTGTTAGAAACTCCTACACATGGATGAAGGACTCTCTTTCTTCTTTCTTTTAATCCAGATCTACTGTGTTCTTGAAGAGAGGAGCTATCTTGAAGATTTTGGAGTGCAAAGCTCGCGTTTTAACTTCTCTTCTTCATGCTACCTTGCTATTTGGACGTTCTTATTCACCTTAAGGTGAGTGATATAGCCTATGATATGTTTCTTGCCTACTCATAATCACTATTACGTAAATTGTGTTCTAAAAAACTCATAATATGAGAAAATATGGCCTTTTGTGCACAATTTGATATGAAAATGATTATGATACAAGTGGTTAAGCCTTCCTTAGACCCTACAAATGTTTTTTCTTCTGTGAATGAGCTTTGTTTTTAACATGCAAGGTCCAAAATCTGAAAATATTGGTGATATGACTTCTCAAATTGTAATATGTGTTTAGATTTTGGTACCCAATGTACATACGTCTGACCCACACGTTAGACGTTACTATATAGTGATTAACCAATGGTGGTTATAATTCTATTATTCACTATTTTGGTTCTAAAATGATAATTTGATGAATTCATAACACTGAAAGTAGCTTATTCATGCTAGGTTTCGGTCACGTAAATTCCTATTTCTTGGAAATGAAATAAATCCTATGTCCAATGAAAATTCATGATGAAATTGGGGGTGATATATTGTTTATGATTTGTGAAACTCTCGAAGAAATTTTAGACGATAACTTTGTTGCTACATGAAGGTATTACTACTTTTCCTAAATGACATTTTGTGTATTTATGCACCCTAGTTTGGGACTAGCCCTTTTTATGATTGGGAATGGGTGAATATACCATGATGGAGTAACATGGAACATATTTCATACATTTTACATCTTTGGAAATTATATTCTACAAATTATTTTGTAAGGATACTTTAGGATCTTGTAAGAAACTTGGTTGATGCAGTCAAAGTACTTAAAGAATGTAATTAATCAAGTGTAACCCTAATCATGAAGCACACTGGGACAGTAGAGCTATATTAGTGTCAAAACTCACCGGATAGTCAAATGAGAAATTCTAAGAGGAGCTTGGAGTCATATAATAATGAGTATATGTGGGTGAATGGAGGTATGGTTCTGCCAACCAGATCCCAAGTTTTATAGAGTGGTCGAGGCTATGTCTCAGAGTTGATATGTGTTGAGAGTGATTGGGCCGTCACTCCGATTTTGGGGTTCACACCCTAGTTTCTAATGTCATGGCCTATGTATGGACTAGGCTATTTTTAGAGTTGATTTGATGTGACACTACAATTGTAACTCGTACTAACCAAGGGGGAGAGATCTTAGGATTTCAGACATCCTAGATCTTGTAGGGGGTTGATTGTGACTTCACAGTGGTCATCTATTATTTTGAGTGGTACACCTCATACTACCTAGGACTTCATAAAATATGTAATCTAGCCATTTATTATGGTTGTTAGGGTTACTTAGTGAATCACATTGGATGATGATCCTTGCATGGTTTGTTATTAACCATATATGATTTATAATGCAGTAAGAGAAATCAACTATACTTACGACTCTAGCTATGCATGTTCTTGTGTATAAGTTATATACTCTTTAAACTCTGTAGTATTATCTACTTTCATTTTTAAAGTACATAGCCCTTCTATGAGCAAATGATGTTTAAGAAGTTATATCTCTCTATGGGACATAATTCTCTCGTGCATCACCACATATTTGTAGCTGATCGTCAGCAATGCCTTGAAACACGTGGTAGTAACAAGGGCCAATTTGGAAATCTATAGAGGAAGAACGTTGGTGGCTTGTTTAGTGAGTCCTAGAGTCATCCCTGTACTATTAGGTCTGGGCGGGAATTTTTTGTAGATGATGTTCATCGACTCAAGATTTTGGTAGTGTACTTGTTCTTTGTACATGTCGTAAGTGTGTGAACAATATTTTTTGTATAATAGGTTGTGGATGAGAACATAAAATAGTTGTAAGATACCTGGTAAGTTTGAATACGTATGCAAGATTTTAGACCTCTGTGTAAATGTTCTATGACATGCTTAGAAAGTTGATTTTAGTTTGAATTCAATACCTTTATGATAACATGATTGATTAGTGTTTGATCAATGTTTTGGTTTTGAGTAATCTCGTTTAGCATGGTAGGTTTCCACGTTTAGTCATATCAGAGCCTTAGGCTCCATGAGCCTACGGGGACACATGACTTAAGTTTCTATGTTTGTTCTTATGTGATCCGACATATCTAACCATGGTATATAGTTATGTCGATGTGTCTAAAGAATGTGAATATCATGCAGAGAGTATCTTTGAGGCACCAATAGGTGGTGGTAGGAGACCGATACCAGAAGTAAGAGTACTTGAGATAGGTCATCCTCTACCGCCTCCATTTGACCTTTCAACCATGTCTAATTCAACTTTTCAGTCTACGTTTGGATAACTTATGGCAATGATAACTCACTTAGTAGATAGGGCACCTACACCTTAACCAATGTCACCTATTCCCATTGCACAATCTCAGGGTCCAGGGAAGACCTTTGAGAGGATGAAGTGAGTAGAAGCCATAGGATACAAGGGCACAAAAGATGCAGTGATGCATATATGTGGTTGACAAAGCTAGAAAAGGTGTTCATGATTCTAAACATCTCTAAGGAGGATAAGGTGAAGCATGCAATATTCCTTTTGAAGGGTGGCACTGACCATTGGTGGGCCATAGAGGGGATAATAGACCATGTGAAGTAGTTGGTTGGGAGGAGTTTCTATAGGAGTTTGTGAGTCGTTACTTCCTAGAGATGTATCTGGAGTAAGTTGGAATGGTTGAGCCAAGGATCATGGTCTATCAATGACTATGAGGTGAATTTAATGGAGTTGTTGAGGTTTTGTCCTCACATGGCAACCACAAAGAAGGAGAGGATTAGAATTTTTGATAAGGGTTTGAATGTTTAATTGACAAGGATAGCATCTACTTTAGATGTATGAGAGAGGTTTTCCACCTCTTTGGAGTCTATGAAGAGGATAGAGAGGATGGAAATGGAGTATTTAGAAGCTAATTCAAGGAAGAGGTCAACCCAGTTTCAAGGGCAATTGTCTGGAAGCTTCAAGAAACTGAGATTTTTTTCACCACAATATGGTTGACTTTTTCTGAGAAAAGGACACAAGTACAGTTGCAGTGGTCACAACTGATGTTACTAATGTTGTTTATAAAGAAGAAGGATGGTCTATGAGGCTTTGCATAGATTATCGATAGTTGAACAAGGTCACAATGAAGAACAAGTATCTATTGTCAAGGATAGATGATATATTTGATGAGTTGAGAGGCACTATAGTGTTTTCCAAGATAGATCCAAGATCAGGGTATCATCAATTCAGGATAAAGGCAGATGACATACCTAATACTACTTTTAAGACTAGGTATGGTCATTATGAGTTCATGGTTGTGCCATTTGGGCTAACCAATGCACCCATAACATTCATAGACTTAATGAATAGAGTGTTCAGACAGTATCTTGATCAATTTTTGGTGGTGTTCATCAATGACATTTTGATATAGTCTAGCACCAATAAGCAACATGAGCAACATATTTGTCAAGTGTTGTTGTTGTTGAGGCAGCATTAGTTGTATGCTAAGTTTAATAAGTCAAGTTTTGGCTGACTGAGGTGTCTTTTCCTGGTCATATACTCTTTTCAAAGGGTTTTTGTGTAGACCCTAAGAAGGTGGAGTAAGTTTTGGGTTGGGAGCATCCCAAGACACTGAATGAGGTTCGAATCTTCCCAAGTCTAGCTAGTTACTACATGAGGTTCATTAAGAACTTTCAGGCAGTTTCCCTACCTTTTACTAGACTGACTAGGAAGGGTAATTGTTTTGTTTGGGATGAAAAGTGTCAACATTATTTTTACTTGTTGAAGGAGAAGTTGACGAGTGCTCCAAGGTTAGTGTTTCCAGAACCTGGTAGGGATACCTCATATTCTATGATGCTTTGAAGAATGGTTTGGGATGTGTGTTATAGAAAGATAAAAATGTTATTTCTTTTGCTTCCTGACAGCTTAGAAAACACGATGATAACTATACAACTCATGGCCTAGAGTTAGTTGTTGTGGTCCTTACTGTAAGGATTTGAAGGCACAATTTCTATGGAGAGAAGTGTCAAATCTTCACAGATCACAAGAACCTTTATTATATGTTCTTAAATTAGGAGCTGAATATGAGACAGAATAGATGGATGGAGTTGATCAAGGACTATGACTCTATGAAATACTATCTAGCTGGAAAGGCGAATGTAGTGACTGATGTGTTGAGTCAAAATTCATCTTCATCATCATATATAGATAAAGCACAACTACACTCCATAGTGTGTCACAAGGGGGACATGTTGGTGTCTCTTACATAGACAAACTTACAATTTGGAGGTCTCCTTGTTAGCAGGTGTGTTGGCACTATTATAGATAAGACTGATGTCAATACAATATAATAAAGATTCAATTAAGGATGATATCATTATAGAGAACATCATATCAAAGTTTGGTAGTGAGAAGCATGATGTCTTTCATGAATTAGATGATGGCACACTTTTCTTCCAGAATAGAACAATGGTTCCTAACATTGGTAGTCTGAGGGAGATGGTATTTGAGGAGGCTCATTCCTCAATGTATATGATGCATCTTGGAAGTAAAAATATGTATCAATATATGAAGGATTTATATTAGTGGCCGTGTTTGAAGCAAGATGTGGTAGTTTGTGGCCAAGTCTCTACTTTGTCAATAGGTCAAGACAGAGCGCAAGAATTTTGTAGGGATGTTACAACCTTTCTCAGTTTCATAGTGGAAATGGGATCACATAACCAAAAACAATGTCCTTGGGCTTCCAAGGATAGACAAAGGACATGATTCCATTTGGATGATCGTTGATTGGTTGACTAAGCCAGATCACTTTTTTCCAATCAAGACCAGCTAGACTATAGAGAAGTTGGTATACAGATCTATGTTGATGAGATAGTACTTCTGCATGGCATACCAGTTACCATAACATCTGGTAGAGGTCCTCAATTCACAAGTAGATGCTCATAATGTCTACATACAATGTTGGGGACACAGTTAAGGTTTAGTACAACTTTGAACCCACAGGAAGATGGCTAGTCAGAAAGGACTATTCAGATGTTTGAGGATCTTTTGAGAGCATGTGTTCTTCAATTTCTTGGGAGTTGGGATATCCACTTGTATCTGATTAATTTTTCCTACCATAATATCTATCAGAGAAGTATAGATATGGAACTGTATGGGGATTTATATAGAAGGTGTTAGCAATCACCTCTTTGTTGGTACAAGACATTTGAGTATCAACTATTGTGCCCTAAGTTATTTCAGCAGACTACAGAGAAGATCAAGATGAACCAACATCAATTAAATGCATCTCAAGACAAATAGAAGTCATACGCTGATAACAGTCATAGACTATTCGAGTTCGAGGTTGGATATTGCATGTATCTCAAGGTATGCCATTATGTGTGTGTGCTAGGGTTTGGTAAGAATGGGAAATTGGCTCCTAGGTTTATGGGACCTTACCTTGTCAAGGTATGAGTTGGAAAAGTGGCATACAAATTGGAGTTACCACTAGAGTTACATAGATTGCATGATGTTTTACGTGTTTCTATGTTGAGAAAGTGACATACTAATATAGAGAAAAATGATACATCCATTGGAAGTAGAGTTAAATGAGGATGTTTCTTTTGTGAAGGTCTAGTTTTGATCTTAGATAAGTGTGTGCAGAAGATGAGGAAGAACCACATAGACTTAGTGAAGGTGTTTTGGCATCATCGAGGTGTAGAGGAAGACACGCGGGAGTTAGAAAAGGAGCTATGTAGGAAGTACCCATCTTTGTTTGTATTGGATTTTGGAGGTGAAATCCATGCTAGGGGTTTATGGTTGAAAGAGCCTTGACTTGGTTTAATGGTTAAACATACTTGTTTAATTTAAATTGGGTTCTTATTTTTGTAATTGAACCATGGATTATGTTTAGACATCAATTGACAAATCTATATTTCAAATTTGGTCTAAATCACACTTCATTTGCTAATTTATGCACTTGTAAGGACCTATATGCAATGTTCCCTTTTCTGGGGACCTAACTAAAATTTAACACATATATATTTTCCTTAAGGTATTCTTCATATTCTGATAAATTTTGTCTTATTTGAATTCTTTGGAACCTTGTTGCATAAAGGTATCAACCATTGATGTCTGTGTTGTGTGGAAGGTATTTGCACCTTTTGATGCTTGGTTGGGTTCAACAACTGATGCTTTTCCTTGAGGGCTGCAACTCGATGGTTGCACTGGTTTGCAATCCAGTGGTTTTCCTTTAGGGATGCAACTCAATACTTTCCCTAGTTTGCAAATCAATGGTTTTCCTTGAGGGATGCAACTCGATGGTTGCATTAGTTTGCAATCTGATGGTTTTTCTTGAGGGCTGCAACTCGATGGTTGCATTGGTCAGCAAACCGATGGTTTTTCTTGAGGGATGAAACTTGATGGTTACATTTGTTTTCAAACTGATGGTTTTCCTTGATGGTTACAACTCAATGGTTGCACTGGTGTGCAAGCTGATAGTTTTCCTTGAGGGCTGCAACTCGATGGTTGTACTGGTTTGCAAACTAACAATTTTCCTTGAGGGTTGTAACTCGATGGTTATATTGGTTTCCAAACACATTGGTTTACCTTGAGGAATGTAAAATGATGGTTGTACAGGGTGTGCAAATCAATGATTTTCCTTGAGGTATGCAAACCTATGGAGGTTCGAATTGTACAAGTAAATGGAATACTTGACCTTTGACCGATGGTAGAGTAGTTTTTGACCTTTGACCTCCTTTCTATCTCATCATAGCTATGAATACCTCTCTCCTCTTCCCTCAAACGAATCATTCTACACAAAAAAATTCTTACTACTGGAGATCACCCAAAACCATCAGTATATGAAGGAGGAGCTTCTCAAGGTTGAAGCCTTGCTAGATCATGGTTGCATGTTGATGTATGACTTGGATATTGCTCTTCTAGGATAGATCAAAGCCTTCATACCTAGTTCCTTGATTATTACACATAATATCTTGCCTCTTCATCTCATTTTCTTATCGTTCTCCTTCTTCTTCCCTTCACCATGGACGGAATACATAATATTCCTTGCTGAAAACTCATACACATGTATGAATGACTCTCTTTCTTCTTTCTTTTGCTCAAGATCTACCCCCATTGAGTGTAAAGCTTGGGGTTTACCTTCTCTTCTTCATGATACCTTGTTGTTTAGACATTGTTCTTCATCTTTAGGTGAGTGATATAACCTATAATATGTTTCTTGCCTACTCATAACCCATTTTATGTAAATCATGTTCTAGAAAACTCATAATATGAGAAAAGATGGTCTTTTGTGAACTATTTTATATGAGAATGATGATTACACAAATTGTTAAGCCTTCTTTAGTCCCTATGAACATTTATTCTTCTATAAATGAGCTTGTCATTGAAAATGCAAGATGTGAAATCCAAAAATATTGGTGTTATGACATCTAAAAATGGAATATATGTGTTGTCTTGGTACTCAATGTAAGTAAGTCTAACCCACATGTTAAACCTTAATATATAGTGGTTAACCAATGGTGGTTATAATGATTTCTCCCTATTTTGGTGCAGAATTGATAATTGGATTAAACCATAATACTTAAAGTGGCTCCTTCATGCTAGGTTTTGGTCATATAAATGCCTAGTTCTTGGAAATGTCATAACTCTTACATCTGATGAAAATTTATCATGAAATTCGGAGTGATATCTTGTCTGTGAATTTTGAAACACTCTGCAAAAGTCTGGATGATAATGATGCAGCTACAAGAATTTGTTATTGTTTTGACTAAATGACATTTTGGGTAGTTATACACTCTAGTTTGGGATCTATCCCTTTTCATTGTTGGGAATGGATGAATATACCATTATGGAGTAACATGGAACAAATTTCATATGTTTTACTTCTTTGGAAATTGTACTCTACAAATTATTTTATAAGCATAATGTTGGCTAAATTGGACATTGACATACCCTTTGTTTTGATGATGACAAACATTTCATTCTTGTGGGTCTAACATGCTACTTGAGTATTTTAGGGTTCAAGGAAATAAGGAGATCATAATAAGTGGATGATTGAAGATCAATATGCTTAAATGTTTAATATTTTCATGATTGTACTCAATGTAAAAATTTGTACAAGTATATAATGTACAAGTACCTAGATATCATGTAAATCAAGAGTTATATCTTCCCTATCCACCCAAAACCCTTCCTTAAACTCACATGAAGACTTTAGGGTTGATAGGTATCATATGAGTCATAAATAGGACCTCACATACATTGCAAAAAGTCCTTCTTTGAGTCAATTTCATTCGACAATATTGTCGATCGAGATATAGTTGTTGTAAGTGGTTTAAACAAGAGAGAAACAGACATATAACTAGATGAACCCAGACATTCATATGATCGATAGTATTGTGGATCAAGAGTCATCTGTTCAACGACATTGTCGATCGAAAAAAGTTCTAAAAACTTTGCATTTAACAAACATTTTAGCCGTTGCAACCGAACTACTTTCTACCTAACGGCTACTTAAGAACTAAGAACACTCTAGAGACTGCCTAAAACGTCCCTAGACACTTACAAACCATTCCTATAAATAGGAGAAGCCTTAGGACACCTAAATACACAAGATACACTTGAGCATCCATTCTAGAGAGCAACTAAGCTGAGATTCACTTGCTATCTTCTTCCTTGTGCTCTAAAGTTGCGTCCTATAGCTACAATCTCCTATTCACCACATATAGCCACGTCCATCTTAAGTGGATAGGAGATCTATGTGTTTGATATAGGATCAAAGTGATGTTCCTCATTGGTTAAGCATTTCCTTTCTTCCAATCTATTTCTTTTGTATTGTACTTTGTTCTACTTGAATACTCCTTGGGTTGGTGGCTATTGAAAGAAGGTTGCTTGGTGCTACTTTCACAAAGTGAAGGCTTCTCCAAGGTATACTTGAGGTTACTTCAAGAAGGATGATTCAAAGGAGGTTGGAGCTACTTCTAGGTGAAGGCTATCTCAATGTGTTCGAGCTACTTCAAGAAAGTGAAGGCTGCTCCAAGGTTGCTTGAGGTTACTTCAAGAAGGCTACTTCAAAGGAGGTTGGAGCTACTTCTAGGTGAAGGATATCTCAAGGTCATGGAGCTACTTCAAGGTGGCGAAGGCTGCTCCAAGGTTGCTTGAGGTTACTTCAAGAAGTATGATTCAAGGAGGTTGAGGCTACTTCAAGGGGAAGGCGACTTTGAGTAGAAGGTGATTTTATTTTGTTGTAACATCCTTGTGAGGTAAATAAAATAGATCATTTTCAAAATCCCAATTGGAAATAGTTGGGTAGTGGACTGAAAACCTTTGATTCAAAGGTTAGAACCACTCTAAATTGAAGTGTCTTCCTTGTTTCCTCCTCCTTCTTTTCTTTAAGTTTTTAATTAATTTTTAAAGTTCCAAAAGCTCTATTCACCCCCCTCTAGATCTTTCAATTGGTATTAGAGCAGGTCTTCAAGGAGCCCTAGCATGTCTTGAAGTAATGGGGGATGGTGTTTCCAGCAACCTTGACATGGAAAGGATGCATGAGCATCGTCCATCAACAAGTGACCTAGATTGTAGATGGTGCTTTGAATGTGAAGTAAAAGGTCACTCGACATTCGGTTGTCTAAATAAGAAGTAAGGAGAAAAGTTCCACACAAATCTACAATGGAAAAATCAAGTAAGAGTAAAGAAGACAAAGTAAGTTGTTTCATAGTAACATCTGATGAAGAAGAAAATGAGCTAAGTCTTCTTGATTTATCTAAATAAGAGCTAGTTAATAGTTTAGAAGAACTCCATGTTAAGCATGTTGAGTGCAAAAGGAAATTGATTTATTTTAAAACCAATGATGAGTTTTATGTCGAAGTACTTGATCTCTGTTTTTGAAAATAACTCCTCAAAAGATTGTATTAATGATAATAATACCAAATTGCTTGCTCTAGAAAATAATAATGATCTTCTTTCTCAAGAAAAGGTTGAATTGCTTGCAAATATAATTGATTATCAAACTCAACCTGCTCTATGTTCTTATTCAAATTATGATATCATTGTTAGAGAAAGAGATTCTTTGCTTTCAAGTTAATATCAATCAAAACTAGATATTGCAAAGAGAATTGATGAAATTGCTAAGTTACAAAAACATGTTGATAGTTTAAAGAGTAATAATATTCTTGATAAAATCTTGGAAAACTCTTTTGGACAAATTTGAAGAAGAGGTCTAGACTGTAGACCTAAAGGGAAATCTTTCCTAAAGCCTAGAACTAGAAAAACACAAAAACCCTAATCAAAGATCTTGTAAGTTCCCAAATACATTATACCACATAACCAAAATGCCAAGAATAGAAATGAAATCGAATTTATTTGTTGTCACTCTTGTTAATGTTTTGGGCACTATTCATTCTCTTTTCCATATAATAAAATGAAGGATATTGATTTGGTATGGGTTCTAAAACCTCCAACTTAGAAATATTGGACACTTAGTTGAGATTTGACATAAATTTCATTTTGACATTCATAATATATTATCTCAACTAAAATTATCTTTAACTATATATCTTTGAGTATTTGATTGCTTAATTGTGTTATTTAAATCAAAACTAGTTGAAAAAGAATTATCTTGATTCATTCTACAATTGTTGAAAAACTTGCAGAACAGTACTCAGTCGACAAAGCTCTCGATCGAGGTGCTTGTTGGTCGGAAAACAAATTTGACCGAGAACAGTTTTATCAGAAATTGTTGTTATTGAAATCATTTACTTGACATCAATACTTGATGGTTATAAAATGTTTTCATTCTAATTCATATATACTAAAAATAATGAAAATCATTCCTAACCAAAACTATCACTATATGGGTACCAAAACTTTTCTACTTTGCAGGTTGGGATGGTCTATAGAAATTGAGACAAGGAAACCTTTCATACACTTGGAGAAAAAGTAAAATTTCAAAGGTAAAACTATTCTCATAGATAGTGTTAGTACAAATTTTCAATGTGGTATTTGTTAAATAACTACATCATAAGTGTTATGACAATGGTTATGGTTCATAGAAAAACATCAAAGATGTTGATGAAGGAAAAATAATTGTAAACATCTTAGCTATATGGATACTATCTGCAAATAATGTATTGTTTATGGCATGGAAAGATTCTTCATGCAAGAAACTTGCTTATATATAATCATTCCCTAAATGTTTTTTGATAAATATGAGATTTGTGTATTCCAGGCAAGCAAAATTAAGATCTCTTTTCAAAACTAAAACTTTGCTTCACTATAACTCAATTGAATCTTATCTATATGTGGTAAATAATGTAGCCTTCTCTTCAACAAAAGATGAATTGGATCTTAAGACACAAAGAGGACTTTATGTTGGAATATTCCACATCTAGCAAATCATCTAGGATTATTATACATCTAAGAGAAAATGATGATTATATCCAACAAATTCAAGACTTAGTCATATCTCCTAAAAGAATTGATTATTGGACAATTGCTTACCTAGAATAATACATAAGATTCGATTCTTAGAACTAAAGCAAAAACATTTATTGGAACCAAATGGCCATGAAGAAATAAACTCAATAAAGCTAGAATATAATGAGAGAAAACAAACTTTAATATGACTTACAATTCATGGCTAGACTTGAGCCCAGTCATATGTTATTTAACTCTAGCCACTCATAAGGTCATAAAACTATTCAAATGGATGTAAAATTTTTTAAAATCATAAAAGAAGAAACCAATGTCGCTTAAACCCATGATTTGAAACAAGATTGGATATGCATACCAAAAAAAAGTTGATTGGTTACTTATGCTAATATAGAAGAAAATGTTATATTGTGGATCATTCTAGATAAAGTTGCATGTTCTGAAATTTGTAGAACTGCCTCTCAGTCGACAAGGAGTTCGACTGAGGGGCGCCCCAGTGAAGTCATGGTCGACCAAAAATAAGCCTGACAGAAATACTTATTTGTAAATCAAATAATTCACTTGCACCCAACATTGGTATATTAAAAATTGTAATTTTCTCATCATATTAAATAATTACAATGAGAGATTAAATAATTACAATGAGAGATATTAAATAATTACAATATTAAATAATTCTAAAGAAAAATAGTGCAAGAAACAAGATTAAAAAAATGACTCATTGTCTTAATTGATCAATTGATTTTAAAGTTTGTTATCATTTGAAATACCTTAATATTTTTGAGCTCACTTTTGTTATGAGACTAAGGGAGATCTCACAAAGTTATTGGATATAATGTGTATATCATCTTGATCTTGCTTTTAATTTGATTCTCTATACCAATATGGGATTAACAACCCTTATAACTGGTCTGAGATACATTTATTGATCCCACTATGAGCCTAAAGGAATCTCGTATCATTTGAGGGCTTAACATCCCTTGTAAATTTTTTTTAAAAAAATTGGCGATTCATTCATCCCGTCGCCTGGGTTCGAACTCATGACCTCTCAGTCTTACATCATCACTTTTACCACCGGGGTGCCACATCATTGGAAACATCCCTTGTAAATGGTTGAGAATTTAATATAGAAATATATTTATTTATCCCACCATGAACCTAAAGGAATCTCATATCATTTGAGGGCTTAACATCCCTTGTAAATGGTTGAGAAATTAATAGTG
Organism: Alisma plantago-aquatica; assembly: GCA_963693085.1. NCBI lineage: Eukaryota > Viridiplantae > Streptophyta > Magnoliopsida > Alismatales > Alismataceae > Alisma > Alisma plantago-aquatica. The sequence goes on along the minus strand of OY856412.1, from coordinate 785,850,850 downwards.
ATTTTTAAATTGTGGCTAAATTTGACATTTTTTTGAAGTAAACAATTAAAGGGGAGTAATCAATTAATGGGGAGTGTTGTAACCCCAATTTTTGGGTTCATATAGTTGGAAATACAATTTCTCCATTAAAGGTATGAATATGGAACTTGTATGATTTATGTGCCTTGAACGACTTTCTTTGGTAATAATCCTTTTCACATAAATGATTTCGTGGATCATAATTTGTTAATGAGTCCAATATGATTAAAAGAAATAGAAATTAAAATAATTATGAGATATAGGTGAAAAGATGTAGGATCGATCACTGTGGATGATATTTTGAATATACATGGCTATAATCTCGAGAAGAGGATAATCAAGAATTTGGGAATAAAGTGCCATGTATTAAAGAGATTTATGTAATGGATTTTTGGTGTTGCAAAATCGAGCTACTACTTTAAATAAGGTAGAATGTCCTCGATGACCATGGTATTAACAACCAAATAAAGAGGTAATGCAACTGAGAGTCAGATCAACTATTATATAATGCGCTTATATAGGTTCCTTGGTAACCAAGGAACATGGGTTTGGCAAGGAGATAATCAAATAACTAATTACCTGTCAATGAGAAAAGTAGTTGTTTACATACAATGTGACTCATTTACTCGTTGTTAAATAGAGACCTAGACGTATAAGAACGCCTCTACTCTTAGCTATATATGGGTTAGGCCTAGAACTTTGATGCCGACAGATATCTTCCATTCTCCATCCAACTGGAATCTATTCTGACCCTGACTGAGAGGAAGTGCAACCCTTGGTGCGACATGGAGCCGCAGAATGGAGTACGAAGGAGGATGGATGCTCCCACGTCATCGGGAAGAATCTCGGTCATCATCTCCTCACTCTAACCCTTGTGCATCACCTACAGGAGGTTTGCAAACTTTTTGCAGGTCGCAGGCCTGACGCACTTGAACCTGGTCATCTCAGCCATGGATAAAGGCCTCGTCAAGCGCGGCAAAGGGTGGCGGAGGCATGAGGGTCATTTTTGGTAACCTCTGAGCCTTTGGGAGGGGAGATAACCTCATGGTCGACTTCGGCGGTAGCATGAGGGTTCACGGGGTAGGAGACAAGTGGACTATTCTGGATGAAAATACCCTCTGAGGCATGAAGAAGCAAGTCGTCGCGCGAGTGGTAGAATCGAAATTTTGTTATGTTTTAAGTCGACTCGGTTGTATAGAAGACAACGCATGTGATGGCTGATGTGTCAGCCTCTCATTGGTCATAGTAAGTAAATCTTCCAAAATTTGTAGTTAATTATTGGTAACTCGGACGTATACATATTATATATGAAAATTGATCAGGAGAACGTGAGGGATCCAATAAATTTTTTATTAAATCATGATTTCGTTTCTAATTCCAAAAGTGTCTTAAGTTGATCATGTATGCATTAAGCTTTGGTTAAAAACCCTAATTATGATTAGAAATCTGATCTAAGGTCCCTAATGGGTTAGTTCGAGTGGTAGTAACCTATTGAGAGGCAAAGTAAGATTTGAACCTGATATTAGATAATAATTTGCTTGTTTTAGGGTTTTACACATGAATCTATGATAATGCACAAAGAAACCCTAATTTAGGGTAAAAAGGGTGATTAACATGATTAATTCGAGCTTCTATGGAATAGTGTAATTATGAGTTGATCCTAAGCCTATTTCGAAGGATTTAACAAGTTAGTTAGGGTTTATGATTAGTTTTGTTGTCTTAGGATTTATAGTGTCAACAATGAAGATGAACCCTAATGAAACCCTAACAAGAAAGAGGAAACCCTAGGAAGCGAGTTCAAATGAATAGAATCAGATAAAGTGAATAGTAAATAGATTACATGTACATTTTAGGATTCTTCCTTGTATGTGGATTGAACTACTTGCTTGGACACTTTCTTGCTTGTATTACTATTAGCTTGTTGATTCGACTGTACAAGTATGTGGTTACTTTATGAATAATCGCCTTTATGATTCACAACATTACGCAAAGTTTCTCAATTTATATGAAACCTAAACTGTTGGATGTTCAATTTTGCAATCCTATAAAGTCCCTATGGGTATCACAATTAAATATGAATGTGCTTCTTGAACCTACATGCCACCTTGATGTATGTTGCAAGACCAAGCCCCAGAGGGAAGACCATTGGGCACCTCGAGAGGTGACCCTAGGCACCAAGCTCAGTATGGAGAAGGTGGTCTTATGTCCCTTGTAAGGACAAAACCCTAAGAGAGGGTAATCTAGGGTTTAGGGAAGAAGTGGTTGAGAAGTCACATTGTAAACGTAACTTAGATTGTTAATCAATTATTTGCTATAATTAGGTTGTTAGAACATATTTGTGATATTGTGATTGTTCTATGCATACCAGTATAGCAATATACTGATTGACGTTTTATTTGTCGGCATTTTAGGTACAATTCTAAAAAAGGACAAATAGTAAATCGAAATTTGTGAAGATACAACTAAATTGATCAAGGAGGATTAGTTAGGTAGACCTTTTATAGGGATAGAAGTCTAGATCTGAATTTTACAAGGTATGCAACAAGTTTTATTTTATTCTAGCTTTTCAGTTTAGTATTAGTACAATTTGATAATTATTTTTAATTAAATGTCAAACCATGGATCCTAAAATATTGGGATAGAACCTCTAACCTCTTGGTCTCCCTTGATTGGGGGTTACCGGGAGGCGGGGTTGTTACATTTGGTATCAGATCTATGGTTTCTCATTTAATCCTAAGTAATTATTAAATTTTACAAACTCTGTAGAACTGAGGGAGTTATTACATGATTTTCCGATGATGAAGGTGTCTAGAAAAGGATCACAGTCTGGGGGCTGGCAATATTTTCCTCCACCCCGCTAGTCAGTCATGAGTACTCCCAGATGTGGTGTGACTGCCTGGCCAAAGTCTGAGGTCTTGACTCAAAATAAGATACCTTTAGGGCTCTCTCATGTATTTCATCCCTTCTCAATCCTAATTCAATTAAGGTTCTAAGATTTAGGGTTTTCTCTCTCCTCCCCACCCTCATGAGGTAAGGGTAAGTATGATAAGGATTAAGGAATCCTCCACCAAATCAAAGGAAAGCATGTAAACAAGATGTCATGGACATAAGTTTAATAGTTTAAGCATAAACTAAATATTAGCTACATGCTTAGGTTGCATGGCGTGTTGTCGTGCCCTTAGGAGAGCACTGAGGTTAGACCTTCTGGTCAAAAGGATGAGGAGAGAGCTAGCCTTGGAGGTAGAGGCCTCCAGGAAGAGGTAGAGACCTGACGCATCCTCTGAGGATGATGCTAACCCTAACCCTACGCGGAGTTTGAGTAAGAGATGACATGATGAGTTATATATCATAGTAAACCATGTACATGGGTTGACATGCATATTGGTTTGGAGAACCCGTGAGTAGCATGAGCTATGTGAGGTTGGTTAATATAGTGCCTTTTGGCAACCCAACCTTGGAAGGGTCATGCCTGTTAGGGTGAAGGATAGCTCCTTCATTGAAGAGGATAGCGGTGACCATATAGAAACCCTTATAGGCATATATGAGCATAGAAGAGCATGCACCTATGTAGGATAGAATGTTAGTGGTGATGGTAGTAGGATGAGACTTAGGTCATAAGGGTTATACGTGACAGGTTAGGAGATGAACATGCAGAGCTTTGGATAATCTTCATCGAACATAGGTTTGGATCATACGTTTCACTTATTTAGGTGTATGCATGTATCCTTAAGAGCTTGATCCACCTTCTTAGAGAGATAACCTCCAGTGGTAAGGTTGGTTGTAGGGTTAGCTCTAGAGAGAGAGAGCAAGACCCAAGAAAGAAGGTCATAAGCTTAGACTCTGAGACATATGGAATCATGGGAAGTTGGGTATGATATGGCCTAGATGGACGACCCTAAGTAGATATATATGGTTTCATCATGCATGATCCTTGGAGACTCATTGTATCTTGGTTGCGTTTAGCAGAACCAAACCCTAGAAGGAGAAAGAGGCTTCTTGAATAGATGTACAGAAGTTGTAGGTGTGTACCTTACCTTATAAGTATAGAAAGGAGAGTTCCTTAGACCCTGGGGAGGTACAGTAACAAGTTATGAAGTCTCACACCGAGTTGGTTGTCCTTGGGTAGGACTATAAGGTGTTGTTCATGTGGAAGAATAGTAGGAAGTGCATGCTATACCTTGTACATGTTTGGTTCGTGGTTGAAACTGAGCATGCAGCTAGATAGTTAAGGCATAGGAAGTAAAATTGGGGTTCCTAGACCTAAGAGGGGAAGCATTAGTACTTGGTGCACCTAATGCTCATGAAGATGTTTGAGTTTCTATGGATTCGAGCATGGCACCCCCCAAGTTTAGAGGAAAAGTAAACCCCTTGGACTAGGGTATATGTTGGATGAAACCCTCACACATAGGTTGGTGACATATGCATGTATGATGTTGGTCCAATGTTGAGGAATAAGGGGCAAGTATGATATACAAAGGAACCTAGAGTGGCTCAGTGGGTTGTCTTCTTTCCAGCTACATGCCTAAGTAGCATGATAGGGCTAAGCGTGCACGTGATGATGTAAACCTTGAAAGGAAGTATGTTGTGACCTTTGTTACTATCAAGAGATAGTTTTCTCCCATCCTGGGAGGGACCCCTTGGTAGGGTGAGTATCAACTTTTATTTAGGTTTGAGGTATCATTAAGAGGTCTCATAGGAGCTTGATGCACTAAGTGGAGAGCACATGGTGTAATCATGAATCCAAAGATCCTTGTGTGACCATATCTTAAGGGCATGAGGATAGGTTGCCATGGTGGGAACATGTATGGGGTCAGACTGAGGTAGGTAGGTTGCCATGATCTCTATGAAAGGATGTAAGTTTGACCATGTATGCCTAGAGATATGATGGAGTTTTGGGTAGGGATTCAAGTTTGAGATGTACCATGATAGAATCTTAAGTCTATACTAAAGTCAGGTGGGGATAAGATTGATGGGAGTAAGTGTTGTCGGTTTCCCTAGTTGCACAGACCATAGGGTCGTGAGGTAACAATTATCTTTGCCCGAGGACCGTGGGATAGGAGATTGATCACCTTCATGAGTTCATGGGGTTCAACGGGCAAAGGAGGTAGGCACTCCTTGGATGCATAAAGGGAGAGGGATGACCCTAAAAGTATTGGCACCCTAGAAAGCTTGAGGTAAGGACTAAGGATTAAGTATAAGTGATGTGAAGACCCAAGAGTGCTTGGGAACAATTTTCCATTGATGTAAACCTGATATTGAGATGTTCATGATGTGAAGACATGTGATGTACGTTTCAACTTAGTTTGGAAAGTGTATTGGCGATGTGTGATGCACCATCTCTACTCTTGGAATGGGAAGAACTCTATATTTGGACTGCAACCAAATGCTTATTTTCTCTCGTTATGGGTGTGAGAGATAGGGTAAAATGCATGCCATACACTAAGGATAAAGAGGAGGTGAGCTGTAACAATGCTATGATATTTGAGGATATCATACCTTTTTGGAAGGTACATGGAATGAATGGTTTACAAACATGAAGAGAACTAAGGTAGTCATCATGAGGACATTCTTATCAAGAGAAGTATGGAATTTATGAGTCATATAAGTTTGATTTTGCTAACCAAAATGATGAGCTTAGAGTTTTCTTGACTCAGTTAGACCTAGTCCCGAGATGAGGATGTTGAGTGGTGTATATGAAGGTTTATATCTTCACCTAGCACATAAGAAATTAATGTGGTAACATAGGATCTTAGTCGAGAGACACCTATTTTGTTTAGCCAGTAGAGAGGCTACAAGAGGTTGTTAGGTGAACCCTAAGTTTGTGGGACATGTATGGCTAACACCTAGATAAAACCAGACCCATTCATCGAGTTGGTGGTTGCTTAGTTAGCCAACCTAGAGCTTGACAAGATAGAAGGATGGTTGTAAGAACCTCAGATACACCTCTCAGGAAAAGGAAGGTGGTGAAACCCACTACTAGAGTGTTTTAGGGTTTCTGAGGAGTCAAACATGAGTAATCATGACATGTAGGAGCTCATGATTTTAAGTACACCATACATTGTGGTACTACCAAGATGGTTAAAGTTTGTAGTAGTACTTTGAATACCTGAGATGAAGAAGTATATAGAGTTGCATATGGCTTGTCTCTATGCATGCCAGGAGGTGAAGGTCGAACACTAGTAACCCAATGAGTTGCTACGGACAATGAAGAGTCCCCGAGAGGGAATGGGAGTAGATTACCATAGACATTATGGAGGGTCTCCTCTGGACCAAGAGAGGTCATGATGCAATATGGGTTATGGTAGATCGCCTTACCAAGTTGACCTAATCCCTTTCCTAATAGAGAGAGCACTATCAATGTGACAGATCCAGTCGAACAATATAAGTATGCATGAGAGAGAGAGATAGTTCAACTACACCATGATCTGAGTTCAACACCTTGAGCATGACCTCAAGTTCACTTCCATGTGGTGGGAGTAGGTACACAAAGAACTCGATGCTAGAATGAAGTCTAGTACAACTTATTACCCCTGACTGATGGACAGTCAAGAGAGTATGATCCAGACTTTATATGGTCTGATCAGAGCATGTGTGCTCGTTCAGGATGATAAATGGGAGCAGTTCTTGCCCCTAGAAGAGTTTTCTCGTGATGATAGCCACCATAGCAAGTATTGGGATGTAAGAAGCTCTGTAAGGGAGGATGTGTCAGTCGCTGCTTCATTAAGATGATGTCAGTGAGAGGACCTTGTAAGTTCAGAGAGACTACTGTGTGTGCAGATGAAGTCGCTTTGATCATGCAATGGCTAAGAAAGTCCAGGGGTGACAAGAGTCATGAGCTAATGCAAAGAAGACTGACATGCACTACACTATGGTTGATCATGTGTTATGAAAACCCGACTCCCCTGAGCTATAGCTGGGAAAGATGAGTCCCCGATACATAGGTCCATTTGAGATGGATTGGTGGAGATACTTATGTTTAGTCTTACCCCGGCCCTCAGGATGACATGATGTATGATGTGTTCTGTGAGTCTGATCTAGAGCACCATGTGATGTTCCCTAGCCATGTACTGAGCCATGAACCTATGGAGCTTCAAGAGAGGCTGACATATCCTGAGTCACCTATGAGGGTACGAGATACCAAGGTGAAAAAGCTCAGATGTAAGAATATAAGATGATAAAGGTTCTTTGGAAGAATCATGGAGAGGATGAAGCCACATGGGAGCCGATGATAGACATGAGGAAGTCTTATCCTGATTTGTTTGTATGTTTGGTGGAATTTTGAGGGCAAAATTCCTATAAGAGGGGAAGGATGTCATAACCCCAATTTTTGGATTCATATAGTTGGAAATGCAATTTCTCCATTAAAGGTATGAATATGGAACTTGTATGATTTATGTTCCTTGAATGAATTTCTTTGATAATAATCCTTTTTGCATAAATGATATCATGGATAATAATTTGTTAATGAGTCCAATATGATTAAAAGAAAAATAAATTAAGATAATTATGAGATATAGGTGGAAAGATGTAGGATCGATCATTGTGGATGCTATTTTGAATCTACATGGTTATAATCTCCAGAAGAGGATAATTGAGAATTTGTGAATAAAGTGCCATGTATTAAAGAGATTTATGTAATGGCTTTTAGTGTTGCAAAATCAAGATACTATTTGAATAAGGTTGAATGTCTTCGGTGACAATGGGATTAACATCCAAGTAAAGAGGTAATGCAATGGAGAGTCGGATGAACTATTATATAATGCGCTTATATAGGTTCCTTGGTAACCAAGGAATGTGGGTTTGGCAAGGAGATAATCAAAGAACTAATTACCTGCCAATGAGGAAAGTAGTTGTTTATAGATAATGGGACTCATTTCCTCATTGGTAAACAGATACCTAGACATATAAGAATGTCACTACTCTTGGCTATATAAGGATTAGGCCCAGAACTTCAATGCCGATAGATATCTTCTGTTCTCCATCCAACCGGTATCTGTTCTGACCCTGATCGAGAGGAAGTGTGACCCCTGGAGCAACATGGAGCCATGGAAGGGAGTGCGAAGGAGGTCGGACACTCCCACATTGTTGAGAAGAAGCTCGGTCGTCATCTCCTCATTCTAACCCTTGCGCAACACCTGTAGGAGGTGTGCAAAACTGTTGTGGGTCGTTGGCCTGACGCTCTTGAACCCGATCATCTCGGCCATGGATCCAGGCCTTTGGGCATGGAGGAGGGAGACGGAGGTAGGAGGGTCTTTTTGGTGACTTCTGATCCTTGGGGAGGGGGTGATAACCCCGTGGTCGACTTCAGTCGGCGGCAGCATGAGGGTTCGCGGGGTAGGAGACGAGCAGATTGTTCTGGATAAAAAATACCCTCCAAGGCATGAAGAAGAAGGTCATCGTGCAAGGGGTAGAATTGACATTCCATTACATTTTAAGTTGACCCGGTTGTACAGAAGACAACGCATGTGATGGCTGATGTGTCAGCCTCTCATTGGTCCTAGTAAGGAAATCTTGCAAAATTCGTAGTTAATTATTAATAACTCGGATGTAGACATATTATATATGAAAATTGATCATGAGAACATGAGGGATACAATAAAAATGTTATTAAAGCTTGATTTCGTTTCTAATTCAAAAAGTTCCTTAAGTTGATCATGTATGCATTAAGTAGCTGCAAAACATGTATTACGTATGCATTAATAAATAAGAAACCAGATCACCAGATCCTACACAAGGTATATGGATGTATAAAGAAGACTCACCTTATCCATAGCTCTATCACAGATGTATTCAACCAATCATATCGAAATAACTCCAAAATATCTTGTATAAATAGGTTGCTTTCGTATGATTGACCTGCAGCATCCGCATCTATAGAAACAGTTATAGGGCAATTTATATCATGTTCGCCTAACCATATTTCCATACCCCTACAATCAGGACCAAACGGGATAGGTAGGTCTTGTGGAACCCAACTTGGTAACGTAGGAGGTGGAGGTGGAGGCCTACATGCCGTGGGTGTCTTCTTTTTAACCTATATATATATATAATTTCAGATCAACTGACATCATATACACACACTAATAATTTAACGTAATGTAAATTTACCATACAGTTTCAGTATAGAGGACATCCACTTTTGGCCACAATATCACTCCACCTTCTGCCTCACCAAGTGTTTCACAATCTGGGTGGGCATATGGCAATGGAAGATCCATCCAATTGTGGAATATACGTATCGGGCTCACACGAACCCAACCAGCTGGTAATGGAGACCCATGAAACATTTCCCCTGGTAGGGATGGGTATGTCGACGCCTCTACAATGACAAATTCTTTACTTTTCAAATGGCATGGCTTCAACCCTTACAAATTTTTGTGTAAAGAATGTTATATACATATATACATATCATCTTGAAAACATATCATCTTGAAAAGACTAGTTACTATGTCATAAAAAAACTTATAGAGGATGTGCTAGGTGGTGGGTCTACAAGATTACTTACGAGCGGGACGCCATAGGTACTGTCTGCTGAGTGGCAGTCTGAGATGCCTGCCACTTGCTCATTGCTTCTTTGAGTTTCCTATCAACTAACTTATCTACCTATACATGGATAAAAGAAATGTTAGCTTCTGATTATTGAATTCTCTTTTACAGTAACATTATAAAGAAATAATAGGTTACCTCTTCTTGTGAAAGTCCCACTTTTAGGACATGTTTGCGTTGGGATGGCCCAAAGAACGCTTTGATGCCCTCACCAGCGCCTACAACCCTAACTCGTCCACGATGCTCTGGGTTACCCAGAGAAACTGTAAATTCTTCCCTTGTGCCCTCAGGGATGAACTTGCCTTGTTTCCTCAGCTCGTGCAGCTCCCGCTAATCGCCAAAACAAAAATTTGTAATTAAGTAAACACACAAATAATCAATATTCGAACTATTGCTCTAAGAGTTGTATTTTACCATTTTTGCAGCCGCCTCAGCAGTTGCGGGCTTCCTTATTTCTCCCTTCTTATTTTTCCTCCCAGCTATCCAGACATCATGGCAAGGCAGAGGTATGGTACCTATAGTAGAGGACTCCTGAGTAGCATCAGACTGAGTAGTAGACTCAACCTCTAGTCTTTGGCGAATGCCTGCATACCCCTTTAGACCCATTGTGTGGTCATGCACATTCAGTGCACGCCTTGCTCTTTGCGCCTCACTCAGGGCCTAGTTAGTATGCACATTGATTTGGTTAGTAACACTAAATGTTAATGTTGAATAGGTGAATACAATGTATATTAATTAAATTGCGAGTGACGTCTAATACCTTGAATTCATCAGTTTGTCTTGAAGCAACAAACGCGTCCCATTCTTCTTGGTCCAGGAAGTTCCACTGTTCAGTGGTTGTCTTCTTCCTCTTATCACCTTCTTTTATGTATTCTCGGGTGAGATTTGTCCTATAGTTCCTTAGGACTCTCCCACAACATTGCATCACGCATTTACGATGCAACTTTTCATCCAATTCAAATATACTCTGCAAAATTGAATTGCTTTTAACTATTATCCAAAAAATTAGTAATCTAAAAAATAGAATTGCAAATTAATAATAACTCACACATAAATCCTTCCATATTATGTCTTTCTTCCCATTAGGAACTTTATGCCAAGAATCTATCTTACAACCGCAATGACTACGAGTAACATATCCAAGATATGAAACAAACAAATTGCAATTCACTCCAATTGCATTTCCTGCATTATCAAAATCCACAATAAGTTTGGGTCCATTGCCCCTTTGCGCTATTAACTTCTTCATCATAGTGATTCCCCTTCTCTTGTCAACTTTTTGGTGCTACTCATCAAGTTCCTCAAGTGCTCAGAGGGTACATGTGCATCATCAACCTAAAATTTGACAAAATAAACACACTTACATGATATAACTATAAATGGACATGTAGATATAAATATATGATATAATTTTAAAACTTACATTGTGAGGCGGCACATTGATGTCCTCACCCTCACGGTAATCATCAACACGGTCATCAGGAGAATGCTTAGCCATCTGAAACTTCACATTCACATTGTAAAGTAATTCACATTGTAAAGCTCACATTGTAAAGTTCACATTCACATTGTAAAGTAATTCACATTGTAAAGTTCACATTATAAAGTAATTCACATTGTAAAATTCACATTGTAAAGTTCACATTCAGAAAAATAAAACATATAAAAAATATAAACATTCCTCTAATAATGCAATTTTTTATCAATTAACAATCCTTCATTATAATCTATGCGCACATACAAGTCATCATTAGCTTCAATATTTGCTGGTGTTGGCAACCCATCTGAGAATGGACTGGAGTCATCATACTTATCATAGTACTCTTCTTCATCTATAGGATCTTCAATGAACTGTCTTTTACCATGAAGAACAACCGACCATTTATCATTTGTAGGATCATCGATATAAAATACTTGTTCCGCCTATGATGCCAATATGAATGGTTCACCCTTCTCGCCAATCTTTTCAAAGTTCACTAAAGTGAAACCCAATTCATCCACTATAACTCCTTTGGTGTTATCAACTGAATTACATTTGAAGAGCAGAATTCTGAAATCTATGTAGTCAAACTCCCATATGTCTTCAATGACACCGTAATATGACATTTTAGCTTCACGTGGACTCTTATCCTTTGCACTTGCAAAAAACATAGTTGACACTTGAAGGGTGACCCCACTATTTTGGATGACACTCTTATCATATTGGCACTTTGTGTAATATGCGAATCCATTAATGTCATACCCTTCATAAGACATAACATTCAATTTTGGTTTAAAGGTGAGGCATTGGATAGTTTCAGTAATATCATCTGGTGTTTGAGATAGTTGATGTAAGACTTTATCTTCGAAGCACTTAATAAATGTCTTGTTATGCTCTCTAGCAAGCCACATTGTATTGGCTCGAGGATATTGTCTCTTGATGAAATTGGTATGTTCCTCGATATAAACACTCACTTCGTCCATGTTGTGTAAAATATACAAGTGACCTTGTTCCAACTGCTCACAGCTGATTACTTTCACTCGTGATCCCACAATTCCTTTTCCAAATTGCTCCTCAATATTCTTGTCATTACCAAGAGTGTCATTACCACTAAGAAAGTCATTGTAAAAATCTATAACCTCTCTCGCCACATAACCCTCAATAATACTCCCTTCAGGCTTATAACAGTTTCAAACATCACTTTTAAAAATGCTCATGTATTGTTCAAAGGACACATCCAATGCAAGAAAACTGGTCCCAACATTTTCACTTCCCTAGTCAAGTGGACAACAAGATGTACCATGATATCAAAAAACGACGGAGGAAAATACATCTCAAGCTGACATAGGGTAACAACCACTTCTCTTTGCAAATTATCGAGAGTATCATGGTCAATAACTTTGCTGCACATACTGTTGAAAAAGAAACAAAGTCTGGTGATTGCAAACCTTACATGCTTCGACAATATAGATCTAATTGCAACAGGCAATATTTGTTGCATTAGAGTGTGACAATCATGAGATTTAAGACCTATCAACTTTAGATCTTTCATTGATACCAATCTACGGATTTGGGATGAGTAACCCTGTGGCACCTTAACATTTACCAAACATTCACAAAAAGCTTTCTTCTCCTTTCTAGACAATGTGTAACAAGAGGGAGGTAAGTATGTTCTTTGATTTCCCATTTCAAGAAATTCTATTAATTCTGACCTTATACCCATTTCATGTAGGTCCATTCTGGATTTTATCCCATCTTTAGTCTTACCTAGTATATTCAAAAAAGTACCAATGACACTATCACACACATTTATCTCAACGTGCATGACATCGATACAATGCCTAACTATCAAAGAACTCCAATAAGGAAGATCCCAAAATATTGACTTCTTCTTGAATAAAGATTTGTCACTCCGTGTGGCCATAGTACATTGTGATCTCTTACCAAATTCATTGACAAAGTCTTTTACTCTTTCATAAACAACCTCCCCTAGTATAGGTTTAGGTGCACTTCGTTCCTCATTCAATCCATTGAATGCTTTGCGCTTCCTACGATATAGATGGAATTTTGTAAGAAACCTTCGATGACCGAGATATACAGTCTTACCCCCATGTTTTAGTCTTGTTGAATCAGTGTTCTCTTCACATATAGGACATACTTTAGCTCCTTTGACACTATATCCAGACAAATTTCCATATGTTGGAAAGTCATTAATAGTGCAAAACAACATAGCATGCAAACGAAATGTCTCTCTTCGTGAAGCATCATAGGTCATCACACCTTCACCCCAGAGTTTCTTTAAGTCGTCAATTAGAGGTTCAAGATAAACATCGATGACATTTCCAGGTTGTTTAGGGCCCGTATCAACAACGACAACATTACATACTTATTTTTCATACACAGCCAGGGTGGAAGATTGTATATAACAAGCATGACAGGCCAAGTGCTATGTTGGTTGCTCAATGTCCCGTACGGATTCATACCATCTGTACAAATCCCAAGTCTTCGATTCCTTACTTCTTCATAAAATTTAGGGTATAATAGATCAATCTTCTTCCATTGTGGGGAATTAGACACATGTCGTAGGATCCCATCATTATTTTTCTTAACATCTGCATGCCACCTCAAATTCTTTGCATCTATTGGATTGGCAAACAAGCGTTGAAACTATGATATTATAGGTAGATACCACATCACCTTGGTAGAAGAACTAGTTTTGGACTCCCCCGAAGTCGTCAATTTATACCGTGACACACCACATTTCGGACAATCTTTCAAATCCACATAGTCCTTTTGAAATAATACACAATCATTTGGGCATGCGTGTATCTTCTTGGCATCCATTCCCATTGGGCACAATAGTTTCTTTACCTGGTTTGTTGAGATTGGCAGCTCGTTCCCTTCAAGAAGCATTTCTTTCAACAAAGACAACAATGACGTGAAGCTTTTATCGCTCCATCTATTGTTAGCTTTCAGCGTATACAATCTCAACACATCACTAAGCTTCGTAAACTTAGTAAAACATGTGTATAATGATATATTAGCATCATGCACAATGTTTATAAAAATGGGAGGTGGATCGGTGTGCTCTACCCCACAACTATCCAACATCACATCAACGATGTCTACTAGAACTGGTTCATTCACATCTACATCATCAGAGGCAATTTCTTCTTCCACACAAGCACTGCTATCTACATCCATTGGTTTCGGGTTTGAATTCTCTCCATGCCAGTGCCATTCTGTATAGCCTTGTATAATCCCATTGCACATGACATGACTTTTGATTTCGTCACCAGTGCTGACTTTCAAGTTGTTACCGCAATGCCTACATGGACAATAAAACCTATCTCCAGGTTGTTTCCTATGTTCCTCGGCAAATCTAATAAACTGATCAAGACCAGAAATAAACTCTGGGGTGCAACGATTGTGAATGGACATCCATGATCTATCCATTCTATGATCAAAGAGAAAACAAGTATATATTACAACAAGATTAGGGTCTAGGATTAGAGTTTTTGCATGGTTAAAACTTTAGGCCAAAAAATACATGTGTTGTCATTCTTATATATAATAAATGTGTACCACCTATCCCATTCTTGAACACCTAATCTCATTAGTAAGTGTATAATGTATATTGGGTTTTCAAGAAAATTTCGACAGCATTTCCCCGATGTTCTCTAAGTACATATGTATTTAGAGAACAAATGGGGAAATGCTGTCGAAATTTTCTTGAAAACCAAATACACACTATACACTTACATCCTAAGTGAGATTAGGTGTTCAAGAACAGTCCCAAACTGGGGACTATCCAAGATTTACTCCTAATGAGTAAATCTTGGATGGGTTTCTAGGCCAACAAATACATGTGTTGTCATTCTTATATATAATAAATGTGTACCACCTATCCCATTCTTGAACACCTAATCTCACTAGTAAGTGTGTAATGTGTATTGGGTTTTTAAGAAAATTTTGGCAGCATTTCCCCGTTGTTCTCCAAGTACAGATGTACTTAGAGAACAAATGGGGAAATGTTGTCAGAATTTTCTTGAAAACCAAATACACATTATACACTTACATCCTAAGTGATATTAGGTGCTCAAGAACAGTCCCAAACCAGGGACTATCCAAGATTTACTCCTAATGAGTAAATCATGGATGGGTTTCTAGGCCAACAAATACATGTGCTGTCATTCTATAACATTGATTTCAACATTTCGAGTGTCCATGCATGTTCATCATCAAGATAAAGATTACACATAAATTAGTATGACCTAGGGATGGAGATATTCATAATTGATTTCAAAATTTCAAACTAGCTCATGCATTATCATCAATCTACATCATACAATAGGGATTCATGCAGAAGTTAGGGTGACACATCACTACAAAATCAGAGATTTAACATTAGGGTTTTAATATCTTACATAGATTGATCACAAGATTTCAACAATATAGTTAATTCAAGATTATGGTGAAATGTGTATTAGGGTTTTAATATATTAATTCAACATATATCAAAATTTACATAATTTGGTCAAGCATTAGTAATCAATTGCAAATGTATCTTCTTCTTCCTACTCCCTCCTTACCAAATGGATAAAAGCAAGGCCATGACCGTGTGGACTGGCCACGGCCGTGGCTGTGTTGGCCGACCACGGCCGTACTGGCCAGCACGGCTGTGGTAGGCCAACACAACCACGACCGTGGCCAATCCACACGGTCGTGGCTGTGTTGGCCTACCATGACCGTGCTGGCCAACACGACCGTGGTCGGCCAACACAGCCATGGCCGTGGCTAGCCCACACGGTCTTGGCCTTGCTTTAATCCATTTGGTAAGGAGAGGGAGTAGGAGGAAGAAGAGATGGAGGAAGAAGAAGAGGGGCATGGAGGAAGAAGAAGAGGGCTACCTGTGGAGCAGCCAGCAGCGTGGAGAAGAGTAGTAGCAGTGTGAGGAGCAGTAGCGGCGGCGAGAATCGAGTAGCGAGATGGCAGCCAGAGCAACTAGGTGTGCGTCCTTGGGCGGCAGAGGGCACAGAGGGTAGCAACAGCTAGGCGTGTGTGTGGGTGGCGGACGCAGGGAGCTGGCAGAGGGCAGGGAGCCGGCAAAGGGCAGGGAGTGCCGGAGGCGGCGAGCAGGGAGAGGATGGTGGCGGCGTGTAGGGTAGAGGGTAAGAATTGCAAAATCACCAGACCCTATTCTCAATCGCAATGAAACAGAGGAAGGGGAAGAGTCTGCTCTGCGCGGGTGCTATTAAGTTACCGATAGGTGTCAGTTAATAAAAAAATTAGACGCTTATAACAATCGGCTATAAATAACAAAATTGACACCTATATTCAATTATAGTCATCGGTTTCTATAACAAAACTGACAACTATCCTAATATGCCGACAAAAACAAAATGTTCTCTAATTCTGACCATAGTCGTCAGTTTCTTTAGAAAACCGACGCCCAATGGGTGTGAGAATTCTCCTGGGAATAGCGTGGGAAAACCCATACGCGTCGGTTATTGTAGTAAAATTGATGACCAAAATGTGCCCAATTTCTGTCTCGCAAAAAAACCTTTCGTCGTCGGTTTAAGAGTTAATAACTGACGCCATATGTTAAATTTTGGAGGTAATTTTTTTCGTTGGAAATTTTGGATTTGGCAGTTAATTTTAGGCGTCAGTTTCTTAATAAGGAACTGACACTGAATAAAAGTGATACTCGTGTCTGGTCACCCTTCACAAATAGATGTCGGTTTTTTTTTGAACTGACGCGTTATGTTTTAGGTGTCGGTGTATTTATACAACCGACACCGTTAGAAGTTACGTTATAAGTCATTTATGTAGTAGTGAGAGGTCATAGATTTGTGCTAGTTGGAGCACATTGAGTGGTGTCTATGTTAGTGATAAGGTAGTCCAGGCTGCAATATGAAATGAGGACTTGTCACAAATGTGTACAAGTGGGGCATATCAGGTGGTGTTTCCCCATGAAGGATGAGGAAGTGACACGACAATTGAGACAGAGTCAGTAAGGTTCCCAACAACATCCTTTCAGCATTCACAGTGGTATAGGACACGACCAGGCTTCACATGCATGATCCTTTAGACCAGTGAGAAGAGGACATGGACAACAACATGCAACAACCAGATTCTACACTATGAGTCAGCCAGAGGAAGTGGTCAATCCACGGGTCGTGACAGCTTAGATGGAACTTTTTCATTCTGATTTGTCTGCTTCTTCTTTTGTATCTATTTTGGTTGACCCGGGTGCGACACACTCTTTTATCACCAAAGAGGTGATAAATAGTTGTTATCTACCTATTTGTAGTACACCTAATAGTCTTCAGTTAGAAACCCCTCTTGTTGATTCTACCAAGTTGCTGGAGGTGTGTCCATCTTGCATTCTTTCTTTCTCAGGACCCAACATTCAAATGGATCTTATGCCACTTGATATGCATGGATTTGATGTGATCCTTGTGATGGATACCTTGGAGAATTACAAGTTTTTTTTGAATTGTAGTTCCAAGGTGATGACATTCCATGATGGAGATGTTTCGTGGATCTTCCAAGGAGATAGGAAGATTCTTCTTATGTGTTTGGTGTCGACTATGACAGTAGAGAGGTTGATGAGATAGGGGTGTGATGCATTCTTTTTACATGTTGTGGAT
Organism: Alisma plantago-aquatica; assembly: GCA_963693085.1. Lineage (NCBI taxonomy): Eukaryota > Viridiplantae > Streptophyta > Magnoliopsida > Alismatales > Alismataceae > Alisma > Alisma plantago-aquatica. Next base: position 785,833,153 of record OY856412.1, on the reverse strand, counting down.
ACCAAGGTGAGGAGTCCTAGTATCCAAGAGGTAAATGTAGTGCAAGAGTTTGAGGACGTCTTTCCTAAAGAGTTTCCTGATGTTCCCCCTCCTAGAGAGGTTGATTTTGAAATCAATCTTATTCCTAGAACACATCCCATAGGGTAATCATCTTACATGATGACACCAACAAAGATGCAGGAGTTGGAGAAATAGTTTTAGGAGTCACTACAACAAATATACCCATCAGTGGCATTTCATAAATGCCACTAAAAAATATAAATGCCACTAAAAGTATTTAGTGGCATTGTTGACACTTAAATAAATGCTTGTAGTACCAATGCCACTAGAGAAATAGTGACACAATTTGTCAATGACACTAAACATCTATTTTAGTGGCTTTCAATAAATGCCACTAAAACATCATTTGGCTTTTATAAAATGCCACTACATATCAATTGGCTTTTATACAAATGCCAAAATAATGTAGTAGGATGTTGTAGGAATCTATTCCTATTGAGTATAATGGCATATGACAAATGCCACTAATGGCATACTTATTGTGTATGATGCCATTTTCCTGGCTTCTAGTCATTTATTTTCGAATTTATTACCAAGATTTTCTAAATGAACATCTATTGTATTTAAAATCACACTTTCAAATGTATAGATGTTGAATATCAAATTTGTTTATTTATTATAAAATGCAAAATACATGGGGAGGACATTTTACCTTGCCCTTTTTTTAAATACAACATTGATGATACACTCTTTCATACAATATTTCCCAATTAACATAATAGTTTCTACATCCTAGGCCGATCTCTTCCTTGATGTAAAGAAAAGTCATACACATGTGAACTGGATGTTTTTAGATTTGCTTATTTCCTATTGTTGACTTGGTATTAAGAATTTTTCTTGGTGGGGAGAATCTTCACAAATACTGCAACACTATTCTTCAATAACTTGAGATCCTTGAGAAAATTAGAAAAAGACCAGACAATGATCTACTTTTTCATAGCATCTAACCTATTCATCAATTGTCTATAACATGCTTGGAGAGAATAAGTTCACGTATTTGGGTCTGCAAAGAAACAAGTGAAACATTCAGTCAATATGTAGCAAACATAGAAGAAAAAAAAATAAGTTTGTTTATAAAGTATGACAAACACATCCAAATCTGGTTGAAGCTTACATAATATCATCATGATAATAATAAGGTTCAACTTTAAGAAAAATCAGCCTAAGTGACTCCAGGTTCCTATCATGGAGGGGGGTCATGTTTTAGAGACCCACACAACTTCATAAATGCATTTGCAACTATGAAATACACACAAAAAATATTGAATCATCCAAGAAACAATCTATAAGAAAATTACTAGCATAATTTGTATGGTAAGTAAAATAGAAAATATCATATATCTTACAAAAACTGTGTATGAACTGGTTTGTTTAGGAAGAAGAAAGAGTAACATATACTTAAATCCAATAACAAGAACATAGAATTTTATGGGACATTTACTTTGCAAGACAACAACTACTTCCAGAGGACAATACTTAGCTTTCATCTCTAGAATCTAGCAATCAGGTGAAGCATAAAGAAAGAATAGGTGAATAGTCAAACATAAGAAAAATAAGATTGAAGTAGATACTCATCACGTATAAACTCTCACACATGGATGCTCGTCACCATATATGGAGGGTGATATGATATTAGGGCTCTACTTATCAGAATGACTTGCCATTCCAATGTTAGTGCTACCCATTTTTTGGGTTGGAACCTTCCAAGATGCAAGAAAAAATAACAAGAAGATGTGAATTTCTTCATATTCAATCCGATGAATATGTCTAAATATTGATCTAAGAGATCAAAACTTGATATTTCATCAGGTAAGACATACTACGAGTGAATTTCCCTACAATAGAAAGATAGACAGCACATAAAACATCCAAGTTAAGATATTGATGTAGATAAATTAAATCATAGGAGTAAACAATAAATAACATCAATGCATCCAACTATTTCTCTAGTTGAACAAAAATTGCAAGCCAATAATTCTGATCTTGATTATATAGATGCAACATTAGCAAAGACTTGGATGTCACTACTATAGAAATAGAAAGAAATAAAAGGGTAAGAGATTTTAATTAGCCTAGCAAGGCTAGTAGGAAGCCTGGGGTGAGTTGAAGTCAAGTCATCTAGGAAAATATCTTGGAAGAAACGATTTGAATAATAAGAAAAGACCACATTTTTAATTAGATAGTGGTGGCTTTGTATATAAACATCTCACTTGAGAAGACTTATATGCCAAAAAAAGTGTTCTCAACAATATCCTCCCTCTCTACCAAAAAGTAAGATACGTTGAAATGCAACATGGCTGACAAAAGAACAAAAGAGTCTAAGAGACACCAAATGAGTAGAAAATACGGCAACACAATCATTTCCAATGGCTTTAGTTGTGTGTGAAGAAACATATTAAGATTTGGTTCTATTGTGGATCATCTAACTAAACCTAGAGATCTCATAAATTGCAATATCACTATTACTAGATCCATAATCATCAATAGTCAAACTTGTAGTTGTAGTGTTTAGCTTTCCGTATGATACAATTTCAACACCATAAATGGCAGTAAAGGTTTCTATTTTTAACTAGATAGGACACATCTTATGGTTATAGTATTGAGCATCCCCCATAATGCAACAACAATGTTGACATGAAAGATTTTTTTTTATTTGTAATCACCAAACCCAAACATCACATACGGTGTAACCCTTTTCCTGCACTAGTAGCCATATCTTGAACATGCACATATGCCTTGTTGGTGAAGTATTATGTTGGCATGTGAGACCAACACTTGACTTCAATGTAGTTGAGATACATGTCCACATTTCCAAGCACATCTTTCACCTCCTTGCTCCTCTCTTCATCATTCTTGCAGTTCATCTCCTTGAGGTGCACTAGATCAACTTTTAATCCATAGTTCAATCCTCTTTTCCAACATCATTAGCCCTGCATTCTCCCATTCTTTGAATCCAGGATGGCTTCCACATCTCCAAAAATTTCTCTACTACCACCGTTAAATCACCACCTACCACTACAAAACGCACCTCTTCCCTTACTAGACAATCACCTCCAAGAACTTACCAACCATCACCTTCATCGCTACCACTTCACCCTAAGCCTTCATCATGGCCATCTCTTCTACAACTTTAATAAACAACACCTTTTTAACTATCCATCGCACATGGGTGTCCACCACCACCACCTCTAATATGCCACTGACCACTGTTAAAATAACCCTCTCTCCACATACTGGCAAATCACCCCCAAGAACCTAAAAACTATTAAATTCACAATGACAACTTCACCACACACCTTTTGACGTGTACCTTGTAACAATTAAAATAATGTTTTATCCAACCACCACCATTCATATTATTTATGTTTCATCTTCCCCCAAACATTCCACACCTCCACTCCAAAAGCGCCTACAATGACATTGTGAAAACCTACTCCCATCTGATCCCATTGTGTGCCACTATCTGCCACCTACTAATGCTTCATCCCTTCTCACTTTTGCATGTTTACCACTACTTCATGTATCTAGCATACATCTCTACAATAGTTGCATGCATCTCACAAACCAACAAGTAGAAACACACCACCATGCCACCATTGCAACTGATCCCATAGACTCCATTACACATGCCATATTAGTTTTAAAACTAATCCTTTGACATCCTGAACCTATATAAATAATTATTAATGTTTGAAAGCTTCCTATCATAACACTAGATTATTAATATAACTAAGAGATACAATACATAAAACTTTTCAGTTCCTAGTTTGTATTCACTGAGTAATAACTAAATTTTTATCTAAATTCTCATAATTGTATGGTAGCATAATCACAATGTATGAACAAGGTACCTAAATTAAATGATCAACATATCCATTGTACATGTGTCCCTTATAGAAACAATGATGTATTCTCTCAACAGACAGAGCCAGAAGCACTAGGGTAGAAGGATAACATGGGAAAAAACATGACTTGAGCACATTTGAAAAGGAAGAGGAAGTGTCTGGGTTGAAGATACAAGCATTAAAATTTTCATGTTTGCCTAATTATTTCATACTATGAAAACACATGCTCTTAGTTGATACGTAGTATGAAAAGTTAGCATTAAGAGTAGAGGAATTTCACAACAGAAGACCACAAGACCACTTCAAAAAAAATCATAGCTAAAAAATCTTTAAGTGAAAGAGAAACTATCTTGGGACATCTAAATGTAGATCAAATTAAGTACATGTATCCATCAATCATCCCAATTAGAAGATATGACACTAACCAAGTTCATATGACCTAAGACACTAAGGAAAATTTTTGAGTTCCCAGTGACTTAAAGTGTAAGGTTAATGCTTTCCAAATTTCTTTTTCATTGCCCTTATGGAAACTAAATAAATCTATTTCCATTCCATGTGTAGTCTTATTATATTTTGTGTAGGAAAATAACAATGTGTTGTTCCACTTGTGAGATATATCATATATCTTTTCTATAGATGTCTGAGCTCATACATTATCTCAAAAGATCTTGATTGTGAAGATTATGGAAGCATCTCTGTAGAAAATTCTAGATCTCAATAGAGGAACGTATTTACTCTCTTTCATGTATAAGAGTAGTTTTGAACATCTCAAGGATGTGGAGCAACCTTCAAGGAATACAATGCCATGCCAAGGTAGCACATAAGAGTTGAACATGGATTTGTTTCACTTCTTTCATAGAGAAATGACTCCAAGACTATACCAAGAATTGTATATAGAAAAAAAAGGATGCTGACATTTGTTCCCCTAGACTAGCACAAACAAAGGAAAGTAATTAGGAGTACTAAGATGCATTATACCACATTTTGATGAGAAGTTACATTATATTACATACAATACCCTTACTAGGAGGGACATATCCAAAAGATAAGAGCCTAACTTTCTTAAGAACCTTGACAATGACATTGATTTCCTTGATCATGCTTGATAGAAAAGAAATGGAAGTATTCTTTATTAAAAAAGACAACATTTGATTAAAGAAGACCAAAAGAGAGATAACAAAAATCCAATGTCATGTATTATATATTTTTAAGCTAGAATAGTATAAAGAAATTTCACTTGCATTTGGAAATAGATGTAGCTAGATTGTGATCATGACTGTCAAAACAAAAAAAGAGTTACAAACAATGTATAGTGTTTTCTTGTTGTTTCGTATGAGAAAACAAAATGTTCTTTAGTTTCAAACCTTCATCAATTGTCTAAGAATATTGTTGATAGCAGATCAATAAAACTAGTTATAGGAGATATGAAGTGAGCAACAAGAGACAAATTATGCTACATTAGAAGAGTGTTGGATTTGTATGTTACACATTGTTAGATTTTACATACCTCACATTAAAAATGCTCCTATTTGTGGTTGATATCAATATTGGTGAAAGTGAACTCTCTAAATCATGACTAAGGTATGAAAAATACTCCATGTTGAGGATGTGAACCTGTGAAAAAAATGTATGAAAATTATGGATAAGATGGACTATGAAGATAAGAAAATATACCAAACAAAATCTGCAATAACCTTATCAGTAAAAAGAACTTCAAGAACAAGATTTGCCACCCCTTCATCGATACACTTTCTAACTACATGAAATGCTTGAACTATTCAATCTATGTGTATAAACTATTCTATCTATACAATATAAATAAATCACACATTTTTTGCAACACTTGAGATGCTAATCTTAGATTCTAGAGACCTTACTTATTTCTTAATGACTCTTGCCAATGATTTCAATTTGTTGAGGTTCCATCATTTGTCCCTTTAAGATATAATATCTTGACCTACTTGAGGGTGTGCATTGGCATCATCTAGATTATGCATTTTTACATCTTGTATAGTAAATCAAAATAAAAAGAAAATCACCTACATACAATGTGTCCCAGTAATTAAAGAAAGGAAAATGCACAAAGGTAGAAGGTGGCAACATGCTGACTACATGATAAAGCAAGAAGAATACTAATAGATAACTATCAAAATTTGGCACATAAACAAAGAGGAACATATTACTTTATTAATACCTCAACATAAAGTATATATAAATGTGGCCACTATAAAGAATGTGGTTATTATTATGCAAGTTGTTATACCCTTTTTTAACACTATTATATATGTGGGTGTTATATAAGTGGAAAGCATTGAGATACCTTCCCAAACCAATTGTGATGCAATACTTTGTCAAAATCCATCTCCCCCAGCTCCGTTGAATCTTTCAAAAGAGTGTCCACATACCCATCAGTACAACCATCCAAATAATCATGACCATAAAAAAACATCAACTCTAATCATTGTTCATTAGCACATAAATCTAATAGCTATCTATGTTGTTTGAGAAAAATGATAGAAAAGTCAATGCTGATAAATATCATACCTCCTATAATTCTCATATTCATATGTTCTTACCATCATGTTTATGTATTAATACATTTCCTGCATTTTTAACATATAATAGCAAGTTGCCTATGCTTCAGTAAACTCATAATTCTTGGCCTTTCTTAGCTCAAAGTATGATATCACTGTTGACTTGCCTAAGATACCAACATCTAAAGATATGATCCATGTATCTGTACAGTTAGGAAATATTATATCTCACTTCAATGGGATATCACATCATGTAAACGATCTAGTGTTCTATCACTGGGTGAGCAACATAGGTTACAATTTGCATGGCTCTTACTTTCACATTGAACTTTGTCTTTAGTGGATGAGTCAATGAGTGTGTGAGATGAGGCAAATGAGGCTCATCTATATACTATAGAGGCTTGTCGAAGATGTTGTGTTAACATATATCAGCATTGTACACAGACTAACACTCCAGAACAGTCATAGAAAGTTTCAAAATACTTCCGTAGGAAGACCAACATGAACTATTTTTTTGTGCATATCTTGCTTGACTGTCTAATAGTGGTTACTTGAATATATAAAAAAGATAAACTAATAATAAAAAACATATGGTAACAATGCAGAGACTACAAATAGTGGCATAATCATTCACATTGTAAACTTGCTCAATAATTTTCAAGCTAAATGTACCGAAATATCTAAAGAAAGCAGCTTCAGTTTACCACTTTAACTCATTCTTGAGCAAGATTTAAGGAACTATTTGTTTACTTATTGAGCAAAAAGCAAACTTCAGACAATGCGGTTGAATCCTCTAAACCATCATAGAAAAGCAAACAACTCTACTTTTAGGTTTAGAGTTTAGATTTAGATTCAATACCTTTACTTCTCGAGATAGATTCATGCTGGTAGGCCATTCCATAACCCGTAGTCTCGTACATTCATTCATAGACAAGAAAAGATCAAAGATCATATTAGACGGGTGGCTTGGTGGCAGTTTTGGTGTTCCTAGAATTCGGTGGTTGATTGGACTGCTGGCAACAGAAATGTAGTAACAAAAATTGAATGAGCATTGCCCTACTTGCAGTGGACAAGGGGCAGCGGACATGGCTGTGTTGGTCGATTGATCGCTGAAAGTAGGAGTAGACTTGAAGCATGGGGTTGTCCCGATCACCTGCGGCAGTGTCACAGTGGATGAGAAGGGGTGCTCTCGTGCAAAGAAATTATAGAGTTTGGAGTCTCAGGACGACATCGCGTGAGTCTGGATTAGTTTCTAGGTCTTTTTCACAATTTATGTTATGAGTCGAGGAAACTATTGCCGCTCAAACAAAATCCAAATAAAGTGGAAATGATAGCAAGAGACTAGAATTGAGACTCACAAAAAATACGGAATGTGCACACAAGAGTCTTCTAGAAGAAAATTCCATATTCATTATCCCAAAGCACATAAAAAATATAGAATAAAGAATTGAAAAGTTAGAAGTGGCTAATATGAAATGCCAATGTTGATATGTAGAAACTCCACTGTTGTGGGTTTCATCCATAAATCCAAATGTAGGAAATTTAATAGCATTAAGATAAAAAATGCCACTGCAGTTGAACGTTTAATGTCATTTTTAAAGAAATGCCTATACACAAAATGCCACTAATTGTCATTTTTCTTGTAGCGAGTTGTTAGAGAAGGGCTTCATCAGACCAAGCACTTTCCCATAGGGTGATCCCATGTTGTTTGTGAAGAAGAAGGATGGATCTATGAGATTGTCCATAGATTATCAACAATTGAACAAGGTCACGATCAAGAACAACTATCTGTTGTCGATGATAGATGATCTATTTATCCAGTTAAGAGGTGCAACTATGTTCTCAAAGATACATCTGAGGTCAGGATATCACCAAATGAGGATCAAGGTGGATGACATACCCAATTCAACTTTTAGGACTAAGTATGGTCACTATGAGTTTGCAGTTATGCCATTTGGGTTGACCAACATGCTAGGAGATTTCATGGACTTGATGAACAAGGTATTTAGAATGTATCTATATCAGTTCATGGTAGTGTTCATAGATGACATCCTGATATACTCCATAGACAGATAGCATCATGGGAACCATATATGTCAGGTGTTGATGTTGTTGAGACAACACATGTCGTATGCTAAGTTCAACAAGTGTCAGTTCTGGTTGATGGAGCTGTCTTTTCTTGGGCACATCATATCTACTAAAGGAATTTGCATAGACCCAAAGAAAGTATAGTTAAGGCTGGAGTGGGAACATCCCAAGACATCGATAGAATTTTGAAGTTTCCTAGGCTTGGCAGGCTACTACATGAGGTTTATCAAAGAACTTCAGTATTGTGACGTTACCCTTAAAAAAGTTGACAGGGAAAGGTGTACCCTTTGTCTGGAATGACAAGTAACAATGTTCTTTCCACCAGTTGAAGGAAAATTTGACCAGTGCTTCAGTCTTAGTAATGCTAGAGCAAGGGAAAGGTTACATCTTCTTTTGTGATGCGTCAAAAAATTGCTTGGGATGTGTGTTGATGCAGAATAATAACATGATTTCTTTTGCTTCATGAAAACTTAAGAAACACTATGATAACTACCTGACACATGATATTGAGCTTGAGGTTGTGGTCTATGAGTTGAAGATTTGGAGGCACTATCTATATGGAGAGAAGTGTCAGATCTTCACAAACCATAAGAACTTTAGTATATCTTCTTTAAGCAGGAGATAAACATGCAATAGAGGAGATGGATGGAGTTGATCAAGGACTATGATTGCATGATAGACTACCATCTAGGGAAGGTGAACATGGTGGTACATGGATTGAGCAGGAAGTGATCTTTTTCATCATCTATAGACAAGGCATAGTTACATGCTTTAGTTTACCGTAAGCGTGAAATGTTGGTGTCACTTTCCCAGATGAATGTACAGTTGGAAGTTTCTATACTGATAGGCTTGCTAGAGCAGTTTCAAGTGAAGACTACATTGATGAAACAGATCAGAGATGCGCAACAGAATGATATTGTGATACAATATATTCAGGAAGAGTTTGGCAACAAGAAGTATGATGATTTTTATGAGATGAATGACAAGACTGTTTGCTTTCATAATGGGATGGTGGTTCCATATGTTGATGGTCTGAGGAGGATGGTACTTGAGGAAGCACATTCCTTGATGTATGTGATGCATCAAGGGAGTACCAATATATATCATAACCTAAAGGGCCTATATTTGTGGCTTGGTCTGAATCATGATGTGGCAGAGTTCATTGCTAGATATCTAGTTTGTTAGCAAGTCAGGGTAGAGCATAATAAGCTTGCATGGACATAACAAGCTTTGCTAATATAGTAGTGGAAATGGGATCATTTCACTATAGACTTTTTGGTTGGACTTTCTAGGAAAGCCAAAGGCCATGATTCCATTTGGGTGATAGTTGACATTTTGACCAAGTCAGCTCACTTCTTGCAAGTCAAGAAGAAGTATGCAACATAGAAGTTGGCAGATATATATTTTGATGAGATAGTTCATCTGCATGGTATCCCAATTATCATAGATTCTGATAGAGATCCTTAGTCTACCAGTCATTTTTGGGAACATCTACATATAGTTATGGAGACACGGTTGAGGTTCAATACAACTTTTCACCCTTAGACAGAGGCTCAGTTAGAGAGGACCATTCAGATCTTGGAGGATATTTTGAGAGCTTGTGTTCTGCAGTTTCTTGGTAGTTGGGATGTGCACCTGAGCTTGATACAGTTTGCATACAACAACAATTATCAAAGGAGCATAGCTATGGCAATACAAAGCCTTGTATGGGACACGTTGTTGATTACCACTTTGTAGGTACGAGGTAGGTGACTATCAATTTTTGGGTCCTAAGCTAGTGTAATATACCATTGAAAAGATCAAGGCGATAACAACAGTACATGAAGGCATCCCAGGAGAGACAGAAGTATTATGCTGACAACCGTCGTAGGCCCTTGGAGTTCCAAGAGGGAGATCATGTGTATCTCAAGATTTCTCCTTGGAAGGGTGTGTTGTGGTTTGGTAAGAAGGGTAATTTGGCTCCCAGGTATATATGACCTACCCTATTCTGGCATGTGTTTAGAAGGTGGCATACAGGTTGGAACTACCACCAGAGTTTCAGATTGCATGATGTCTTCCACATTTACAAGTTGAGGAAGTCACATCTAGATACCGAGTTGATGTTACATCTAATGGAGGTTGAGTTGGAGGAGGATGTGTTGTTCGTTGAGGGTCCTATGTTGATTTTGGATAGGAGGGAGAATAATTTGAAGAAGAAGAAGAGGATATAGTTTTGGTTAAGATCTTGTTGCATCACCATGTTGTATAGGAGGCCTTGTGTGAGTTATAGGATGAGATGCATAGGAAGTACCCGTCTTTGTTTTTGTAAGATTTCAGGGGTGAAGTGCTTGTTAGGGTTTATGGTTGTAAGACCCCTAACCTTGATTTTTAGTTGATCTTGCTTGCTTAGTATAATAAGATGCTTTCAACTTTAATCAAACATCATTATGTGCTTTTATAACATGTGATGAGATTATGTTTTAAGTTTGGTCCAGTTTGGATGTTGTTTGAGCTAGTTTTACATATATGTACTTATTTTGGACCTAATTGCAATTTGTCCATATCTGGGGTTTTTCTTGAAATTTGCCACATGCTTGTTGTGCCTCATGTTTTCACATCATGTTGGAGAGAGTGGTTCTTTGAGGCACCTTGTTATACATTGGTTCGATGTAGTGACTTTCATGTTGAGGATTAGGGTTTGATTGGATGCCCTAAGTGGATGGTTGACCTTGTGAAGTGATTGACTGATGAGACGATCTCCAAGGATCTTGTGATCCATGATTATTAGATGTGTATGATGTGTGGTATGTGCCTAGTGGTCTTGGAGTTTGATTATCCCACGACTCCTCTTAGATCACCAAGAAACCCTAGTGTTTGGTTTCACTGATAGTTGATCCTTGATCGCTGGCAATGTTCAGCGGTCATTGAGTTTTTTGGACCAAGTTAGTCTCTTATTTTTCTTGGTTTTAATACCCTATTTTCATGGGTTAATGTGGTGCTTTTATGGATGATTTTTGGTGGAGACATGTGTTGGCTAAATTGACATTATGATAAATCCCTTTGTTTCGATGATGAAAAACATTTCATTTTTGTTGATCTAATTTGCAGGAATGAGGTGGATGACTAAGTACTAGGGAATCTATATGCTTGAATGTTTGTAAATTTCATGAAATGTAATAAATTGTAAACTTGTACAAATATATAATGTACAAGTACTTAGACTTCATGTAAATCAAGCGTTAGATCTTCCCTAGCCAATCACTACAGTTAGACAGGTCATCCCCTCCAATAGTGTCACCTATGCACACTCATACACATACTTAATGTCTTAAATTGAAACATTGAAACAGGGCCAATCTCGTTCGACAAACTCCTCGACCGAGACACTCTCGGTCGACAAACTTCTCGACCGAGAATGACCCAGGTAGTCGTTAGACACAGCTGACAGGGTAGTTGGCAGTTGGAGATGAACGTTGCAAACACCTGATCCAGAGTGCCTATCGGTCGACAAATCCTCGACCGAGTAGGTATCTTGGTCGACCATTTCTCGACCGAGATGGTCTCTGACAACAACTGCAGAATTAATTAACTAGTCATTGTTAAATCAACTAACTTATATCTAACGGCTAGTTAAGCACTTAGAAACCCCTAGAAAGTGTCTAGAATGTCCTTAAGCACTTGTAGGACATTCCTATAAATAGGACATGCCTTAGGACACCTAAACTTACTTGATTCCACACTTGAGCAATCTTTGAGCATACATTTACATTGAGCAATCTGTTTGTGAGCAATTAAGCATATTGACAACTAGCTACTTCCTCTCCTAGATCAAATTTCGTGTCCTATAGGCTATCATCTCCTAATCCAAAGCCATCACAATTCCATACACATTGGTTAGGAGATCTACACGCTTGATCTAGGCAAATCAAGCCTTGTGCTTCAAAGGATAAGTTGTAATTTCCATTTTCCTTTCTTGTTCACTATTATTGTTTGTACTCTCCTTGCTACTCCTAGGTTGGAGGCTGCGGATTGGAGAGGTTGGAAGATCTTCTTGGTGAAGAAGGGGACCTTGAACTACTTCAAGAAAGCTGGTGCAACGGGTGGTTACTTCTAAAGAGGAAGGCTACTTCAAGGGGGAGCTTGGAGTTACTTCAAGAAGGCTACCTCGGGTTGGTGCATCTACTTCAAGTGAAGGATGTTCAAGGGGTGTAAGAAAGTATTGTATTTTGTGTAAATCCTTGTGAAGGTAATAAAATTAATACTTTCAAAATCCTGGTTGGGTAAGCAACCGGGTAGTGGACTGACAATCTTAGTATTTGCTAAGATTGGAACCACTCTAAACACTTGTCTCCTTCTTCCATTTTCAATTGTGGTTGTTTGAGTTAAATAATTGTTAAAATAATTTAAAAACTCTATTCACCCCCCTCTAGTGTTTTTCAATTGGTATCAGAGCAGGCTTCAAGGAACCCTAACAAGGTCTTGAAGAATGGGTGACGGGGTGCTCAACAACCTTAACCTTGAAGGGACACTTGTTGCTAGGCCTCCAGAGTTTGATGGAACAAACTACACATATTGGAAGAGAAGGATGCAGTTCTACTTTCAAGGCATAAGTTGGGATCTATGGATAATGGTGTCAACCCCTTATGACCTACCTCAAATGGAATATGCAGCTTGGGACACCAATACGGTAAAATCGGCTCAAATGAATGCAAAGGTTGTAAGTATTCTTTATTGTTCAATTTCAGTAGGAGAATTTAATAGAATATCAAACTGTGAAACAACCTATGAAATATGGCATAGACTTTCTATAACTTATGAAGGGACAGTTCAAGTTAAGAATTCCAAAGTCAGTATGCTTCAACAAAAGTTTGAACATTTCTGTATGGATCCAAATGAATCTATTAGTGAAATGTATGCAAAATTCTCTTCTATTGTAAATGGTTTAAATGCCTTAGGTAAAGTTGTTCTTGAGGAAGATCAGGTATCAAAGATTCTTGGATCACTTCCTCCCAAATACAAGCCCAAGGTGACAGCCATTGAAGAAGCAAATGACCTCACCCGACTAAAGATGGAACAACTCATTGGCAACCTAGAAGCTCATGAGGCAACGTTAGAAGAGGAAGAAAGAAGAGAACGTGAACTTCAACAAGGGAGGAAGAAGGACATTGCATTCAAAGCATCAACCAAGAACAATCATGATACAAGTGAAGATGATAGTGAAGAAGAAACTCTCATTGTAAATGGTAAGCAGTATAAAAGTTTTAAAACTAATAAAACTTCTAGTATTTCTTCTTCCAGGTGTTTTGAGTGTGGCAAGAAGGGACACATGAAAGGTGATTGTCCAAAACTCAAGAAAGGGAAGAAATCATCTCACAAAAAGAAAGAAAGAGCATATAAAGTTGCATGGGATGATTCAAGTGATGATAGTGATGATGGAAAAGAAGAAGTAGAGTGCCTCATTGCTACAACAAATGAAGAAGAAGAGGTAAGTCTTTTTGACCTACCAAAAGAAGATCTAATTGCTAGTCTTCAAGATACTCATGAGAAATATATTAAGTGCAAGAAGAAACTTAAGAAATCAAATAAAGTAAATAATGATTTAAATGTTAAACTTCTTGCTCTGGCATCTGAAAATGAGGATCTCAAAAAGGCAAATGAAGATTATGATCTTAAGTTAAAATCTGTAGAAGCTAATTGCAATCTTCTTTCCTTAGAAAAGTTAAACTTACAAACTCAACTGAATGATCTTCAGAAACAACCTATCTTATGTTCACATTTAGATTATGATGAGGTTGTAAATGAAAGAAACTCTCTAGTATCTGACTTAGATCAAGAAAAGAAAGATATAAACAAGAAGATGGATGATATTGTTAAGTTACAAAGAAAAATAAATGAGTTAAGAGGAAATGATATCCTTGAGAATATTCTGAAAATTTCCTCTAGTTATAATGGAAGAAGTGGATTAGGATATGATCCAAAGAAAAATCAAACTACAAGAGCTAAAGCATCCAAGTCTAAGATGGTGTTTGTACCTAAGAACACAATTCCTAGAAAGAGAAATGAAGTTGACTACATTAGTTGTCATTATTTCACGCGCCTTGGACATGATTCATTTTTATGCCCATATAAGAAAAAGAATGATGATTTAGTTTGGATTCCTATAACTTAGAAGCCTAAATTTAACTAGTTGAGATTTGACCTAAACTGATTCTTGATATACAAATGTCATATCTCAACACAATCGAGCTCTAACTTGCAAAATTTTGTTTTACCTGGAAGCAATTAACAGTTCTGAAAACATTCCAGAAACTTTGTCGGTCGAGAATCTATCGACCGAGTGAACATTCGGTCGAGAAATTGTCGACCGAGCAGGTCACTGATTTCCAGTCTGCAATAAATCTGCTGAATATATTTTCAATTGATCAAATTGCTATCTATTTTTTGTTAATGACTGATTTTACATGCAAAAAAAGTTGAAGATCATTATTGAAAAACTTATAAATATAAATGAGATTATTTTGGTTGATCCTCTAAATAAGTTAAAACTGAAATTATGCTTAGTTTAATAAAAAGAAATTTCTGTTTTATCATTATTCACATGATTTTTCCTAAAATATTTTCTGGTCTATCCATATATAAATCATGTGTTATGACATCTAGCTTAAATAATCACAATCATTGTGTTTCATGGAATTATCATTATATGTTCTATCATTACATCATGGATATTCTTTCACTATTTCATCATTCAGCTCATAAAGATGATGATATGTTAGCACGAATAGATAATGATAATTGTATGCATGGATCCTTGGTGATACATAGGCAAGCAAAATGATTCATTGGTGATATGTTTCTTAGAACAAGAACTTTAATGCTTGCAAGAGCACAATGTTATAATATAAAAAATTTCTCAATTGGTATCTTTAAAGACTTGAGATATTAATCGTGCTTTCATCTTATGATGAAAATAAGGGTACCAGAAGAAATAGAATTTTGATATTTATGTACCTACATCAAAGTTTATATAAATATTCTAGGAATATCAAGGAAGAATGTTTTTATATTGAGTATTACTTAACATGCTTCAAAATTGATATCTAATCAAGTTACATGCAGAAATTACACTTCACATATGAGTGTTCAAATTGGAAATCTGCAAAATTACCTCTTGGTTGAAATCAAAATTTGACCAAGGGGCACTATGGTCGAAGTCAAGGTCGACCTAAAATAAGCTTTGACAAGATGCTTATTTGGACATCATTTTATTGTACTTAATCTTAGTATACTTTTAATAAAGGTCAAAGTCAAAACTTAAAAATATTTGTGACCTTAGAAGCTTTAAATTGTTTTAATTGTAAGATTAAGGGGGAGCTCACAAAAACAAATTAGGGCTTAACATTCTTTGTAAAATGGGTGAGAAATCAATACACAAACTTAAAAGGAACTCATATCATTTCAAGGCTTAACATTCTTTGCAAATGATTGAGAAACAAATTGTGGCTAAATTTGACAATAAAATCCCTTGATTTTAATTAGATATCTCTTTAAGGGGGAGCAAAGCTTAAAAAGAAAGACACAAAGTCATACAAAATGACTATATTAGATATCTTTTTGAAATGACAAAGGGGGAGAAATAATATAAAATCACAAACATAAAAATAAGTTTCATAATATCTTGGCCAGCAGTCACTTGCAAAACCAAAGATAGCTACAAGGTAAAATTCAGGTATGAAACTCACATGTTTTATATTTCCTTATTTTATATTTAGGAAATGTTTGTCATCTTCAAAAAGGGGGAGATTGTTGGATAAATTGACATTATGATAAATCCCTTTGCTTCGATGATGACAAACATTTCATTTTTGTTGATCTAACGAGCTACTTGAGTGTTGCAGGAATGAGGTGGATGACAAAGTACTAGGGAATCTATATGCTTGAATGTTTGTAAATTTCATGAAATGTAATCAATTGTAAACTTGTACAAATATATAATGTACAAGTACTTAGACTTCATGTAAATCAAGCATTAGATCTTCCCTAGCCAATCACTACACTTACACAGGTCATCCCCTCCAATAGTGTCACCTATACACACTCATACACATACTTAATGTCTTAAATTGAAACATTGAAACAGGGCCAATCTCGGTCGACAAACTCCTCGACCGAGACACTCTCGGTCGACAAACTTCTCGAACGAGAATGACCCAGGTAGCCGTTAGACACAGCTGACAGGGTAGTTGGCAGTTGGAGATGAACGTTGCAAACACCAGATCCAGAGTGCCTGTCGGTCGACAAATCCTCGACCGAGTAGGTATCTCGGTCGACCATTTCTCGACCGAGATGGTCTCTGACAGCAACTGCAGAATTAATTAACTAGCCGTTGTTAAAGCAACTAACTTATATCTAACGGCTAGTAAAGCACTTAGAAACCCCTAGAAAGTGTCTAGAACGTCCTTAAGCACTTGTAGGACATTCCTATACATAGGACATGCCTTAGGACACCTAAACTTACTTGATTCCACACTTGAGCAATCTTTGAGCATACATTTACATTGAGCAATCTGTTTGTGAGCAATTAAGCATATTGGAAACTAGCTACTTCCTCTCCTAGCTCAAATTTCGTGTCCTATAGGCTATCATCTCCTAATCCACAACCATCACAATTCCATACACATTGGTTAGGAGATCTACACGCTTGATCTAGGTAAATCAAGTCTTGTGCTTCAAAGGATAAGTTGTAATTTCCATTTTCCTTTCTTGTTCACTATTATTGTTTGTACTCTCCTTGCTACTCCTAGGTTGGAGGCTGCGGATTGGAGAGGTTGGAAGATCTTCTTGGTGAAGAAGGGGACCTTGAAATACTTCAAGAAGGCTGGTGCAACGGGAGGTTACTTCTAAAGAGGAAGGCTACTTCAAGGGGGAGCTTGGAGTTACTTCAAGAAGGCTACCTCGGGTTGGCGCATCTACTTCAAGTGAAGGTTGTTCAAGGGGTGTAAGAAAGTATTGTATTTTGTGTAAATCCTTGTGAAGGTAATAAAATTAATACTTTCAAAATCCCAGTTGGGTAAGCAACCGGGTAGTGGACTGACAATCTTAGTATTTGCTAAGATTGGAACCACTCTAAACACTTGTCTCCTTCTTCCATTTTCAATTGTGGTTGTTTGAGTTAAATAATTGTTAAAATAATTTAAAAACTCTATTCACCCCCCCTCTAGTGTTTTTCAACATGGCATGTGTTAGCTTGACACCAAACCTTCTTTCTCTCTCTCCAATCCCATGTTATATAACTATCTCTCCTTGCACACCACTAAACCCTTTGCACCCTCTTTTGCTCTTATTGCCCTTGGAGCTCGTCCCTTTGTGCTTGTGGTAAAGGATCTCAAGCTAAAAAATGGTGTCCAATCCATCTTGCATGTTGAGCTAGTGTTTGGAGCAACCCTTCTTGTGAATGTTTGGTGCAATCTTTGCTTTCCTTCTAGGTCTTGGTAAGTGATCTCCCTCTTTATCTTCATTTCCTTGCTACTCTACCTTACTTTTTTTTATTCTTGTCTGAATCCATGGTTCTCCATTGTAGTGCTTGAGTGAGGATTTGAAGATCATCTCTTTTCTTTTTCCTTTGACCTAGGATTTTCTCTCTTTTGGTGGTGGTGCTATCTTGGTAGAGTGTGGTGATAAAGCTAGGGTTTTCTCTCTCTTTCTCTGGAGCTTCCTTGCTGTGTAAGTTGCTTCATCTCCTTTGTGGTGAGTTATATAACTTTCTCCACTATTATTTATTGGACTTAACTTGGATGCACATAATCTACCTTAAAAATGTGGTTACAAGTTGAAGGTAGTCTGTTGAACTGGGGTTTATGTTTGCATGGTAATTCGTGAGTAGTATACCTCCTTAGATGAACCCTAATCTTGGTACATGAAATCTATCTTTCATGGTAAAGGTCTTGAGACATGAATGTTTGTGGGAACATTGGTTTTCTTTCTCTCAACTTATCATTTTGTTCTCTCTCATGAGAATTTGTTCTTTTGGGTTTTGAAGTTGATTTTCTTCTTGTGATTTACACCTTGGCGGTTTTCGGTTTCATGGTAATGTTAAACCTATTTGATGCTTGTTGTTGAAGATATTCTCTCTCTTGATGGTCCCAATATGTGATCTATGCGGTCGATGAGATTTTTATGTCATGTGAGTCGTTAAGATTTGATCTCCTTGAGTGATCACTAAGGTTGGCCTTTCTATGTGGTCAATGAGGGTGATGAAACTATAAGTGGTTCCTATGGCTCAAGTTTTAAGTGGTCACCAATGGTTTTATGCTCTCTTAGATCAATGATGTCACTTGCCTAAGTGGTCACTGAAGATGGTCACCCACAGTGGTTGATGAGAGTGGTGACTCTAGTCTCAATGGTCACCAACCTTGATCCATGTTCAATAGTTGATGAAGGTGGTGGGCCTTGATCTCATTGGTCACTAATGTGTCTTGACTTTAGTGGTCGCCAAGGTAGTGTGACCTAGTTTTCAGTGGTCGATGAAGATTTTTGGTCTACTTGGTCCTGGTGTTTTGTTGACTCTATCTTAATGATGTTTGACCTCATTGCTTCCAATATTGTTGGAGATGATGGCAATTGGTGTTTATCTTAATTTGCTGATTTGAAACCCTAATTTGGTTGCCTTGTTGAATTTAACCCTGACTCAAATACATACTAATGTTACTTAGCTTTCTTGAGTAATTAGCATGATGATGATATTCTTTCTCTCTCCTAATGTTGTAACTCTAATATGCATTTAAACAAAGATCATAGATAATGAATGATTATTATATCAGCTTATGTATCACATGTATGGTGATTATGACGATCCTTGATGAGGCATGGAGACATGATGATGTTTTTGAAGGAAACAATGTGAACAGTCTTATGCGCATCTGACCTCTTGGTCTCCCTTGATTGGGGGTTACCAGGAGGTGGGGTCGTTACATGGAGTCTCATTGATTTACATGTATTATTATCTTTTTGAAATGACAAAGGGGGATAAATAAAATACATAAAAAAGTAAAATATTTAAAACATTTTCATGAGTTTCATGATCTCTCGGCTTAACATTAATTGGTGCTAAATTACCTTAAGATGTGGATATCATGTTCCATATCTCTTTAGTTATATTAGCATGTATTTTATGAGATTAAAGAACCTATTCATCTCATGTATATCATAGGTATGAAACTCGTTTCATTTCAAATATTTTTGTTATATTTTAGGAATGTTAGTCATCTTCAAAAAGGGGGAGATTATTGGCTAAATTGGACATTAGCATATCCTTTGTTTTGATGATGACCAACATTTCATTCCTGTGGTTCTAACATGCTACTTGAGTATTTCAGGAGAAAGGAAATAAGGAGATCATACTAAGTGGATAATTGAAGATCAATACAAATCGAAGATTAATGCACTTAAATGATTAATGTTCTCGTGATTGTACTCAATGTAAAAACTTTTATAAGTATATAATGTACAAGTACTTAGAGATCATGTAAATCAAGTGTTAGATTTTCCCTATCCACTCAAAACCCTTTCTTACACTCAGATGAAGACTTTAGAGATGATAGGTTTCATATGTGTCATCAATAGGACTTCACATACATTGCAAATCCTTGCAAAAAGTCCTTCTCGAAGTCAATTTTGGTCGACAATATTGTCGACCAAGATATAGCTATTATAATAGGTTTAAACAAGAGAGAAACACACATATAGCCAGATGAACCCAGACAGTCATCCAATCGACAATATTATCACAAAGTTGTATGCTTATGAGTATATGCAGATGCAAGGAGGGCATATCCCTTCCATCTAGATCCCAATGGTTTAGAGAGTGGTCGAGGTTGTGTCTCAGAGTTGACATGTGTTGAGAGAGATTGTGGTCATAACTCTAATTTTGGGGTTCATACCCTTGTTTCTAGTGTTGTGGCTTGTGTACCCGTGGTGGAATAGGCTTTTTTAGTAGTTGGTATGATGTGCCACTATGTTTGTTACTCGTACTGACTGAGGGGAAGAGATCTTAGAATTCCAAACATCCTAGATCTTCTACAAGGATGATTGTGACTTCATAGTGTCCAACTAGTAGTGTGATTGGTATGCCTCTAACTAAGTAGGACTTAATAATATATGTAATCCATATGTGAAGTATATCTGTTAGAGTTACTTGGTGACTCACATTCGATGATGATCATTGCTTTGTTTCTTTTAGTTTGTAAATGATTTATGATGTGGTAAGAGAAATTGATTGTACTTATGACTCTAGCAATGCATGTTCTTATGTATAAGTTATATAGTCTTTCAACTCTATAATATTATATGTTTTAATTGTTTAAGTGCATAATCCTTTTATAATTAACCAATGTTTTTAGAAGTTATTTATCTCAGTGGGACATGGGTCTCACCTCGTGGGTCACCACTTGTTTTTAGGTGATCGTCAATAGCACCATCAGACCCATGGTAGCGAGGAGGATTGATTTGGAGATCTATAGAGGAATAAGGTAGGTGGGTTATTTGATGAGTCCCAGAGTTGTCCATGTACTCCAAGGTCTGAGTGGGGAAGTTTTTTAGATGATGTATATCGACTCAAGACTTTGGTAGCGTACTTGTGTTTTGTGCATGTCGTAAATATGTGGACATTGTTTTGTATAACTGGATGTTGTTGAGGCCACAGAATAGTTGTAAACATACCTGGAATGGTTGTATATATATGCAAGATGTTGAAACTCTATGTAAATGTTCTATGACATGATTAGAAAGTTTTTTTTGTTTTAATTATATACCTTTATGATAACATGATTGTAGTGTTTGATATATGTTTTGATTTTGAGTAATCTTATTTGGTGTGATGGGTTTCCATACTTATGAAGTAAGAGCAAAGGAAAAACCACATTCGATCAAACTATGTAAAATTAAAATTGAAAGAAGTATGCACATGGTACCAGACTTGGAAGGTGCCCCACTTTCCTGTACCTCGATGGTCTCGGGTCAATCATGGTTTTTGAAAAAAAAAGTCTTGACAAGTAGGGCAAGTACCCTAATGATGCTCCTTTTTTGGGACCTTAGACATTGTGATTTGATAGAAAACAAGTGATTGGGGCCACAAGAATAAATATTATATGGGACACATACATATGCCCTAAACAAAAATCGTAAACAATATCAACCCTTTTGGTATCATCAAACACCTTGGTGCTAATATCAATAATGGAGTCTCTATGATTTTTTTTGTATATGGAAGACTAAATAGTGGTAGGTTTGATAATAGGACCCCTATCGCATTTATAAAGAAAACTAAGAAAGAACATAAATTTATTTTAGAAGTGGGTATATCATCCATGCAATGTCAACCAAAGAATAGGGGAAAGAAAAGGGTTATGAGTCAGAAGGTGTTAGGAACTCCCATCAGTTCAAACTCAATATTTTTTATCCTGGAGAGGTAAAAAGTGATATTTTTCATTGTAAGTGTATTCTAAGATGGGTAAAACATTCAAAGAAACTTTCATACTTGATAATTTCATAAGAGAAGAGGGCTAGGACATCGATAGTAATCATATTTTCCATGTGTACTATCATCATGACGTTTTATGATTGGGAAAGGAGATGGTGGAAGGTAGATTTTAGGATGCTTATATTATTTCTATACACAATCTACCTTGCTTAGATGTTGTAGGAAGTGAAGGAAGGATTTTTTTTTTCATGAAAAGGAAATGGAATGGGATCACTAATATTTTCTCTTTCTAGGGTTTTAGAGGTTATAGATGAAGTACTAGAGGCAAAGGGAACAATAATAGCTTACTTCAATGTCAATGGATTGTATACAAGGTTCTTATGTGGTATTTAGTCTTTTAACCTAGGTTTGTGGGTGCTAGCCCATCTATATACTAGTCAAGGCTATTTTGATAGAGGTTGTGGGTTTCTTACAATTAGGGTATACCTTAAACCACTTTAAGAAAAATAAATAGCCTAAGAACAAGTAGGATGTTTGTTCGTATATATGCCCTAGAAGCCAATAATTAGATTATGGATATAGGGATATTTTGTGATTTTGTTTTTATTGATAAATACAAATCCAATTTATTCATGACCACGTAAAAATGTGATATTAAGGTACATAATAAATGTCATTGGAATAATTGGTTAAATTCCATGAGACTTCAAGTACGCGCCTTGAAAATGAGATCATAATGGATGCTTGGAACAATATTCTTAAAATATCCCTAGTCATGTATTATTGTGGATTGGACAATGATAATTCAAGTGAGGCTAGTACGTGTGGTAAATGATGGCCATGTCTTGTGAGTCATAGGTATTGGATACCAAGTCAAACACATATATACTTGTTTTAGAACTAGTGTACTAGACAGACCTTCCTTGAGAGTGATTCTTGGACCATTATATGATAATCATAGTCGACTGTCAAATGCAAAAATATTGTTTTGGTCCTTTGAACTAAAGTCACTACAATGGTGATCATGCTTTGAAACTACACAACGTGATATTATACAAGCTTTCTAAGAAGGCAGTGATTAAGTGTAATGAGAATCATGTTACCCATTTTAAGTGATGTAGAAGGAATTTGACCCTCCCATATAATGGGAGAAATATCCAATGCCTTTTGAGAAGTGAGACGAGAAATTCATGGCCATGATCATGTGAGTTAGTATATGATATTGCATTCACATGTATCTTCCTAGTATACTTGGAGGTCAAGGAACTTAGATTGAACATAATAAGGATGATGTGTCAATGCCTCTAGTTCAATCTGGATATCTATGACAAAAGGATTATACAACATAGCAACACTGGTAATTGATGGTTTAGTCTTGTTCGACTAATCCTACTACTTGGGTAGCAATGATGTCTAGCTAGACATCTCTCATTGCTTACAGATCTTGATAAATATTAGTGAATCCATTGCCAATATAGTATGGTGCCTAAAAGTTCACACACATAGAAATAGATTCAAGTAAGGATGAATTGGACCTTAATGTAATTGTTAATGAAAATCTGAGGTCCTAACAAGTAAGTTCTGAGAACCTAGAAATAAACATGGATTAAGACTTTGGAAATTAGTTTCCATAAGTTAGGGACCCACCCCTTGAGTATAGAGGTGAGTCTGCAAGACACTATGATTCTTGGAATGGTGTGTTATGCATGTGATGCCCAACGCCACACAAAATGAGATTTTTCAAAACTTAGCACATGATCAACAACTAAACAAGACATTACCAAAAAATTAGCTAAATGAAAATCGATCTCATATTATCATCATGTGTGGAAACATATTACATAACGGTCCAACAACCGGTTTCATATTACATATTATAATCAGTATTTACATCTTTCCATGTATGAAAAAGAGAGATATGTTCCACATATACATGCCACATATACAAACACATGCATACTACCAAAACTACATATCGATGTACATCATCTACAAAAAAACATCCCTTCCTGGACCTAAGAGTACATGGATGACACTAGGACTATACTACGAACAACAACTAGCAGCTATCCAACCTTCTGCGTCTATTGTTCCCCAAGCTATTCTTCCCTAACAACACGATCTGGACCACACCGCTAACAAACACCTAAAAATATGTGGTAACCCACGAGGTGAGACACATGTCCCTGTGAGAGATATAACTCTCAACCAATGACTATTGTTTATAGAAGTTATCATTATTAAACAAGATGAGTAGATTCAGCTAAATAAGCAAGTTAAGCAGATTAAGTGATTACAACATATTAATCTATTCCAACATGCTAGTCGCATTAAGAAATCTAATCAGATAGTCATAGAAACATATATGACTAGAAGGAATAACGAAGAACATGTAAGTCCATCCCATACTAAATAGTATAAGAAACAAGGTAATGACAACATCCAATGTGAAGCATGTTCAACCCTAAAAAGATATACTACATGACTATATTATGTCTTTTATTAATACCTCAAGGAATTATGGTATGCCACTCAATTCCAACTTACCACTGCTAAGTCAAAACCAGTGCCATACAAGATATGTAGGGGAGTTGGATTCCTCAGATCTCATCCGCCCTCATTCAGTACAAGTCTGCCACAGCGACATATAAGTCTAGTTGCAAAAACACCTAGTCCATCCTTGGTATATAGGTCATGACACTAGTGAACAACCTAATCCATACTAAAAAGGTCATGATACTAGTGAAACCAGGGTCTATACCCCCCTGCTAGCGCATTTTTGGTGGTGGCATGAAGGGTTGTGGGGTCGGTTTGAGAACTGACACATAACGGTTTGGCATTTAGCGGCGCCCACATAGGTGTCACTTAAAAACCGACACTAAAGGCCTTAAATAACTGACACTAAAGGTCAGTTATGTACTAGTGTCTACCATTACTTAAGGACCACTGTGATGGCACCACCGATCTTAGCTCTGACAAAACTGACCTCTGATGTGAGTGCGGTGAAGAAAACCTTGGCTTCTTAAAGCCACAAGATGGCTTCCCCTAAAACTATGCATGACTCTTCTTAGCATTGGCTTCTTGCTTCTTGATAGAAGACCGCTCTATCCTCCTCACTGACTCCACAAAGGCATAGAACCTCTCTTTATTCTCCAAGGTAGATATTATCATCGACAACTCCATACTCAAACCCTTCTCAAACATGCAAATCCTCTCTTTATCTGTCACCACCATGTGAGGATAGAACCTCAATAGCTCCATAAACTTGATGTCATACTTGTTGTTTGTCATGGAACCTTGTCGGATCTTTTGAACTACGATATATTCTCATCAAGATACGTCTCTAGCAAGTATTGTGTCACAAACTCCCACCAAAACTCTTCCCAACTTATCACAACTCGAAGTCTCTTCTACTGTTCCATGGACCACCAATGGCCAGTGCTACCCTTCAGTAGATAAACAATGTGCTTCACCTTATCCTATTCTGGGATATTGAGGATCTTGAAAGCCTTCTCAATCTCCGTCATCCAGATATTCACATATTTTGGTTCTGTTGTACCTACATAATCAACCAACCCAACATCCCTCAACTGCTTAAACGCCTTCCCAAAACATTAGGACTCCGCATTAGGGACAACTGCCCTAGCTTGGGGTACGAGTGGTCTATCTTCCATATGTGAAACTGTGGCCATCCACTATCCAAACATGGATTGGAATGCAAGATTGGCCATGGTTGTTGGGTCAAACTGAGGTACTGTGAGCTGCTCTGGCCCCTCTCTGGAAATGTATCCTCATGTGCCTACCTCCTCGCACCACCTTCTGGAACCACATAACAAGTCTCACCATATCAAAAGCAAGGAAATGCCTTATCTCCGTTCATGTTTATCATCTTTGAAGAAGTCATTTGTAGGCATTTCAACCAATTGGCGGATGAGCGTGCAATTTCCAGATTCCAAACGAGAGGGAATGCGATAGCGCCGTTAATGCTTCTGTATGCGGATGATATGGTTGTTCTGTTTGAGGTTGATCAAGCATCCCTGCAAGAGGTCTTGAACACCCTTAGATCTTATGAGGCAGCTACCGGTCAAAGAATTAACCGCAACAAATCTGTGTGTGTAGTAGGTGGATCTGATATTGACAAGGCGTCTGAGATTGCTGCGACGTTCGGCATTGAAAAAGCCTCAGCTTCTTTCCTTTATCTTGGCGTTCCGATTTCCAAAGGAAGATATAAGCTTGCTGATTACGAGTTTCTCCTCAAGAAGATCAATTCCAAAGTGGCGGGATGGAAGGCCAAGCTTCTCTCGTTTGCAGGGAGGCGATTACTGATTGTGCATGTGCTCTCCTCTATCACTGTTCATGCGGCGGTTGCGATTGGGTTACCTGCTGGAATTATTCTTCGGATTGAGAAGAAGTTCTCGAATTTTTTATGGGATGGCAGAGATGATCGACACAGGAAGGCGTGGCTAGGATGGCATCGTGTGGCCACACCGTTGGACAAAGGCGGATTGGGGCTGCAGTAGCTGCATGTTATCAACGAGGCCTTCGTATCCAAAGCGTGCTGGGAAGTCCTCACCAAGGACTCTCTTTGGGTGAATTTCGTTAGGGAGAAATACTCTAATCATGCTATTGGGGGATCGGAATCCTATCATGGCCATTTGAAGTTGAGTAGCACACCGTCCCTGTTCTGGAAGAAGATATGGGACACCTTCCCAAAGGTATATCGGCGATGCGAATGGGCTATAGGCCAGGGCAATATCCACTTTTGGGATGATTGGTGGTGTGAAAAAAGGCTTGCTGACCATGCACTGTACGCAAGTGACAGAAGACACCCTTTCCATGTGAAGGATTTCTGGGACTCCGGATATGGTTGGGACTGGAACTCTCTTAGCCAAGTGGTGAATGATAGGGGCCTGGACCTGATCAGGAAAGCTGATGCATGGATTTTTGATTTGGAAGATAAGAGGATTTGGGATGCTGAAGAATGCGGCAGGTTCACCTTGAGATCGGTCAAAAAGATGTTGATGAATGTGCACCAAGAAGGTCCTAATAACTTGGGAAAGATTTGGAAGCTTGATTCCCCCAAGGCATGTGCTATCGTATGGAAAATGGCCAGAGGGGTCATTTCGACCGATGATGTGGTTCGTAGAAGATGCTGCATCCAGTTTGCCTCACGTTGTGACTGTTGTGATGAACCGAAGGAGGAAGACGTACAACACTTGTTTTTCCACGGACAAACGGCGCTGTTATCTGGGAGAAGTTCCGAGAAATTATAAAAAAGGAGCTTCCTCATGACGGCCAATCTCTCATTGACGTGTGTGTAGGAGGCCTGATGGATGATATCTCTTCATGGATAGCAGGTTATATTGCTCTTAATATCCCTTTATGCATATGGAGAGTGAGGTGTTCGAATCGTTTTGATGGGAATAGTAGACCGGTGGGGCATCTTGATTAGCAGCGTCAATATGATGATTAAGAATAAGGTGTTCTCGATTACAAATGATCCAAGCCTTTTCTCTAGGATGAACAATGCCAGAATCTTTGAGCCAAGGTTGAGGATGAAGAAAGTCCGCCTTATTAGATGGACAACCCCAGACCTATTTAACCTGAAGCTCAACGCGACTATAGGGAGAGATTTGGATGAGGATGGAAATAAGCGCAGATGGGTGGCAGGCATCATTCCCAATCACAATGCAGACACTTGCTTGATATTCCGTTCTTGGCTCAAGAATGATGATTTCAAGCTGGCATATATACAGGCGTGCATCGTTGGGCTGAAGTTGGCAGGTGATCAATTGCTCCATATTTCATCTATTGAGGTGGATGATAGATCTGTTTATAACTTCATTTGGAAGGATGCTCTGGTGCTTTGGAGAGCGAGAACCTACGTTAAGGAGCTTAGAGATGAGTTGCAGATGGCTAGTATCAATGGTGGTTGTGTGCATAAGATAGTAAATTCCATTCCAAGGGAGATTGGAAGGATGGGCCGTAGATCTTCTAGCATCTTTGTTGCTACGGATCCTGGTAGATTCCCTAACAAGATTCGTGGGATGATCACATTAGAGAAGAGAAAGACCCCCTACGTCATTGTCGAGCAAGTTTTGGTCGATGCCTGATCCTTCTTTGTCTTTGTTTTGTGGTGTTTTTTTCTTTTCCTTTTCTTGTGGACTTTGGGGAAGATACCCGAGATATAAGAGCGGGAGATGTAATCTTATGATGAGTTAGCCCACAAGAGGGGTGTGGGATGAATAAGAGCGACCCCTGGCTTCAAAAAAAAAAGTCTCAGCATGTTTTTCACATTCTCCAGACATATATGCATAAGAAGAAGCTATAATGAGATATGTTAGATTACGTAAGAATAGACACAACCTAATTCTATATCCATGTAGACTCAGGGAACCTAGATCTTAGATACCAACCTTTTCATGGAACGCCCAATGCCACACAAAATGAGATTACTCAAAACTTAGCAAACGATCAACAACTAACCACACATTACTAGAAAAGTAGGTAAATTAAAACCAATCCCATATTACCATCATGTGCGGAAACAAATTACATAAAGGTCCAACTACCTATTTCATATTACATACCACAATTGATATATACATCTATCCAGTGGCATCAACCACAACCTATGTACAAAAGACAGATATGTTCCACATATACATGACACATATACAAACCCATGCATACTATCAAAATCACGTATCGATGTACATCATCTACAAAACACAAACCTTCTTGGACCTGAGAGTACAAGGACAAAACTAGGACTCTACTATGAGCAACAACTAGAAGCTATCTAACCTTATGCATCTGATATCCAAGCTACTCTTCCTCAACAACATGATCATGACTACACCGCTGACGACCATCAAAAAAGATGGGGTAATATATGAGGTGAGACCCATGTCCCAGCAATAGATATAACTTTCAATCAATGAATATTGTTTACAACAGGTTTCATTATTAAACAAGATGAGTAGATTCATCTAAATAAGTCAGTTAAATAGATTAACCAGCTAAACATATTAAACTATTCCAATAGGTTAGACATATTGAGAAAACTAATCAAAAAGGCATAGAAATATATATGACTAGAAGGAATAAAAAGAACATGTAAGTTCATCACCTACTAAACAATATAAGAAATAAGACAAGGATAACATCCAATGTGAAGCATGTTCAACTCTAAATAGATATACTACACTACTATGTTACATATTTTATTAATTCCCTAAGGATTAGAAGTATACCACTCAATTCCTACTGACCACTACTAAGTTGAAATCAATGCCATACAAGATATGTAGGAGAGTTGGATTCCTTAGGCCTCATCCACCCTCGGTCAATACGAGTCCACCGCAGCGACATACAAGTCCAACTGCAAAACAAACTAGTGCACCCTTGGTATATAGGTCACGACACTAGTGCATGGCCTAGTCTATCCTTAAAAGGTCACAGTACTAGTGAAACTAGGGTATCAAAATCAAACATTTGAGGTACGACCGCAACTGCCCTGAGTCACATCATATACACTGAGTTATGACCGCAGCCATTCTCCTGTCGAGGCATGACAGCAGCCATTCTTAAAACCTTGGGATCAAGATGTCAATGAAACTCAATCACTTGCACCTCACATACTCAACAATATGCGCTCCGTGTTTCCATCAATGGAATACTCATTTCACCATTCAAAAAGTGTTGACACTAGAATGAATCTATGGAGAAGGGTAACTACATGATTAGGATTTCACTTGATAAGTTAAATCTAAACAAATATCTTTTAGTTGCATCAATCAAGTTACATACAAAACTTAAAAAGATTCTACAAAGATAAGGGTACATTGTAACCTCAGAAGATATAAATTGTATAAAGTATGGACTTGTCACATCATCACATGGTACTATTACACTACCATACATGAGGCCACTATGATCACATCATCATGGGATATCAATCCCTTATCACATCATCAAGAGGATATCACCTTAATTAGGGTACCAACCTTGCACAAGGTCATAAGACAATTCACATTGTTTCCTACAATAACATCATCATCTCTCCATCCCTCATCAATGCTAATCATTATCACCATACATGTGATACATAAGCTGATATAACAATCATTCATTAGCTATGATGTTTGTTTAACTACATATTAGGGCTACGACATTAGGAGAGAGAAAGTATTCCATCATTATGTTAATTACTCAAGAAAGTTAAGTAACATCATTATGTATTTGAGTTAGGGTTAAATTCAACAAGGCAACCAAATTAGGGTTTCAAATAAGAAAATTAAGATAAATTGTAACTACCATCATCTCCAACAATCTTAGAAGTAATTATGTCAAACATAATCAAGATAGAGTCAACAAAATACCATGACTAAGTAGACCAGAAATCTTCATCGACCACTTAGGGTTAGTGGTCATCGACCGCCCAAAACTAGGTCACACTACCTTGGTGACCACTAAGGTCAAGACACATTGGCAACTAACGAGACCAAGGTCCACCACCTTCATATACGTTAAACATGGAGCAAGGTTGGTGATTGTTGAGACTCAAGACACCACTGTCATCGACGGCTGAGGGTCACCATCTTCAGCGACCACTTAGGCAGGTGACATTATCGATTGAAGAGAACATGAAACCAATGGAGACCGCTGAATACTTGAGCCATAATAACCTTTTAGAGTTTCATCACCCTTATCAACCTCATAGAAAGACCAACCTTAGTGACCACTCAAAGAGATCAAATCTTAGTGACACACATGACATAAAAATCTCATTGACCACAGAGATCACATCTTAGGACCATCAAGAGAGAGGAACTCATCAACCACAAGGATTAAATAGGTTGATGAAAACCACCAAGGTGTAAATCACAAGAAGGAAATCAAATTCAAAACACAAAAGCATAAATTCTCTTGAGAGAAAACAAAACCATAAGTTGAGAGAAAGAAAACCAACATTCACACCAACATGTATGTATCAAGACCTTCACCATCAAGATAGACTTCGTGTACCAAGTATGGGTTCATCTAAGGAGGTATAGTACTCAAGAATCACCATGCAAACATAAACCCTAGATCAAGAAACTACCAACAACTTGTAACTACATTTTAAAGGTAGATTATGTGTATGCAATTTAGGTGTAATCACTAACAATGGAGAAAGTTATATAACTCGCCTCAAAGGAGATGAAGCAACATCAATAGAAAGGAAGCTATAAAAGAAGAGAAAGAAAACCCTAGCTTGATCACCACACTCATCCAAGCTAGCACCACCATCGAAAGATAGCAAACCCTTGGTCAAATGAGCAAGAAAAGTGATGATCTTCAAGCCCTAACTCAAGCACTACCATGGATAACCATGGGTTTGTCCAAGAAGAGAAAAAATAAAGGTGGGGTAGCAAGGACAAAAATATCAAGAGGAAGATCACTTAACAAGACCATGAAGGAAAGCAAAGATTTAACCAAACGTTCACAAGAAGGGTTTCTTCAAACCCTAGCTCAACATGTAAGATGGATCAGACAACTTCTCCAAGATTGAGCTCCTTCACCACTGAGCACAAAGGGATTAGATCCAAGGGAAAGAAGAGAGAAATAGGGTGCAAAGGGTTTAGTTTCATGCAAGGAGAGAGAGTTATATAGCATGGGGTTAGAGAGCGAGAGAAAGAAGGTTATGTGTCAAGCTAACACATGTCATTTATCCACCAAAACTCATCCATGCAAGCACCACAGTCACGCATGCACCTAGACTGTTAAAAAAAAGAAAAACCAGTGACCAACTTGGTCTAGAAAACTCAGCAACCATTGAAAATTTTTAGCGATCAAGGTGATCAAAAGCTCAACTATTGCTGAAACTAAACACTAGGGTTTCTTGGTGATCCAAGAGGAGTCATGGGCTCATCAACCTCCAAGACCGCTAGGCACACACCTCACATCATCTACCACTAAGAATCATGGATCAAAACATCCTTGGCAACCACAAAAACCAAACCTCATTGGTCCAACACTTAACAAGGTCAACGATCCACTTAGGGCATCCAAGCAAACCCTATTCCTCCACATGAAAGGTCACCACATCAAACCAAGGTATAACAAGGTGTATTAAAGAATCACTCTCTCCAACATGATGCCAAAACTTGTTAGGCACACCAAGAATGTGACAAATTGCAAGAAAAACCCCAGATATGGGTAAACTACAATTAGATCGACAACAAGCACATACATACAAAACTATCTTAAACAACATCCAAACTGGACCAAACTTAAAGCATAAGCTCATCACATGGTATCTGTAACATCCCTGACCTGGGTTATGTACTAACCCTAGGTGTTTTGCCTAATAAATTTGATTAGATACTTTCCCTTATCTTTTGGAATGTAATTAATGCTTTTGAGGAACTTATATTTCAAATTCAGTCCTTCTTGAATAATGTTGAAACATTGTTTTGTTAATTTTGGAATAAAGTGCAAATTACCCAAGTAGAGGGGTTAACTTGCAAATTGCACATGTTAAGATGTTCCTCTAATGTTGAGACATCATAAGAATGTATATGATGTGGTGGTATGGTTTCCACAAGCTTGGACATCAAGATATAGCTTGTAGAGCAATCTTTGTGCGTTAAAACCTAGTTTTGGTGTAATGTGCAATTTACCCAAAACCTAGGGTTCAACATGCAAAATAACACCTCTAGAGTGTCTCTCATGTTTCTTGTAATCAAGTAGATCAAATAAAATGAGAATGGTTCCTCATTTGAATTATCATGGAAGAGAGAGAATCTTGGTATTAAAGTAATCAAGATTTAAGTATAAATGGCTCTTTAATATAACTTAATGCAAAAGGGAAATATATTAATTAAGAAGCCCTTCAACCCAAAAGTTGAAGGATGTGTTTGTAATAATATGGACGAGATTTTTCCATTCTTGTGCACCAAAAAGATCTTGGTTGAGTGGAAGCTACTCACACTAATAATATATATAAAGCAATATTCACTAAAAGATGGATATTAACACATAACTTTTTAAGGTGTTTAGTTTCTTTTCCATTATTCTTGGATAATGGAGAAGTTTTGCAAGGTAGTAGAAGGTGGCCACGTAGCCAAGAATTGGAAGGGGACTTGGTGGATATAATTGGGACATAAAAGGAAATAATCCTCTTTTTCCATTTTCCTTGAAAACCCATAAATATATATATAAGTATCCTTTTTCCAAAACACCAAAGGATCATCTCCTTAGTTTCTTTTCTTCCCAAACTTGCTTTCTCCAACCAAGGGAGAGATCTGGACTAGAGGAAGGACGACCAATCTAGCTTGGTAAGTTTTGATCATCATCTACCTCGAATTCATGGTGGAAACCATAAAACAAGGTTAGATTCATGGTTTTCTTCACTTGGTTTCCTTTTCTAGCCATCTTGTTCATCCAAAGATTGAAGAACGAACCTTGGACAACTTCTGGAGCTCAATCCACCATTAAATCTACGGAGCTTGGAGCTCTGGATCAGTTCTAGAGGTGGGTTTTATAACTCTAACCCTTAAGCATTGCTAATGCATCCATCTCTCTAATAATCATTGGCTATTTTCTTCTTTGGTATTCTTTTGATTAATTGCTATAACTTCCGTGAAGAACAGCAATAGTTCTTGGTTGCTTGTAGGAAGAAGATGATGACGTTAACTTTGATGATTATCCAAAGAAAAACACTTTACCAAACGGTTTGGTTTTGTGCTCAAACGGTTTCCCAAACCATTTGGGATCAAACGGTTTCAAACTGTTTGATTGCAAACGGTTTCATCTAAACCGCATAGAAGCAAACGGTCCAAGACCATTTGGTGGTGTTGACCAAGTGTTTACCGTTTGTAGGACTGTTTATAATAATGTATACTAATCACCTATTAAAAATTATCAATTAACTCCAAGTGGTTCACCAATTAAAGGTCCAACAATCATCAAAACCCTAAATCGGGTTAATTGCTGATTTGATAATTGAATAAGGTTGAAGTTGGGTTGAGTGACCCAAATGGTTTCAAAACCATTTGGGGATCACCCAAACAGTCTCAAGACTGTTTTGTGATCACCCAAGACCATTTGGAGGTCTAGGGTTAAGCATGGTTGACCAGTTGAAGATCTAAAGGTATTAGGTTGAAGTACATTCAATTG
The DNA here is from genome assembly GCA_963693085.1 of Alisma plantago-aquatica. NCBI lineage: Eukaryota > Viridiplantae > Streptophyta > Magnoliopsida > Alismatales > Alismataceae > Alisma > Alisma plantago-aquatica. The sequence continues at coordinate 785,799,005 of OY856412.1, read as the reverse complement.
TTGACCTAGTGATCAATCTTATGAGCCAAACCCTAACTGGTTGATTTGGTTTTTGGTGATTGACTTGGTAAAACGGTCTCAAGACCGTTTGGAGGACATCCAAATGATCCCAAGACCGTTTGGGGTCAGGTCATGACCAAATTGGATGATGGTTCAATGGGTTCAAATCAATTACACTCACATTGAATTATGTTGAAGGATCATCGATTCCAAACCCTAATCAAATTGATTCAAGCCCTAATTGATGATCATTTGAGGGTCAATTGAGGGTAAAATAAGTTTAAGGTTGACCTAATTAACTCAATTTAATGATGGTGATAGGTCCAATTGATGATTGAATATACATATATAACTGTGGAAGGAACCAACAATGGAAACCCTAAATCAATTTGACTTGTTGAGACCATATTTGGTCCATGCAGTTTTGAGGGGGTTTGGACCAAATGGTCTCAAGACCATTTGAGTCCAAACGGTCTCAAGACCGTTTCGGACCAAATGATCCCAAACCGTTTAGGGTTCATGCGGTTTCAAAATCGATTGTGTCCATGCAGTTTCAAAAGTCAAACTTGGGCAAACGATCTTCACCTCCCACTTTAGCAAACAGTCTTGAGTATGCAACTTTACCAAACAGTCTCAAGGGTAGACCAAGACCTCATGAAGGTTTAAACGGTCTTAAACCATTTGGAGGTTTAGTATGTAAGACCGTTTGAGGTCTGAGCTAGTCAAGATCGTTTGGGGCCTTAGTGGCCAAGATCGTTTGGTGGATGTTTAACCTAAACCTCATGGGTACTTAAAGTGGTTAAAGGACAAAGTGATTAGTTAATTAATACATGATGTAATCAAAGGTGATCATGGTACTTGTACCTTAATGGGAAAGTGTGATTGAAACCCATGAAGTAATTAAGTTCTAATGATTACAATGGCAATGATATAAACCATGAAGTCAATTCTCTTTCATGATTGAGTTACTTAACCTAATCAAGGTTGAAGTAAACATCATCCTATATAGTATGAGAGAGAGAAGACTCCTTTTATGAATGTTAATCAAGTATTTGACTTCCAATATGAATGAATATCTATTTAGGGTATGATCCCTCATAGTGAGATCATGAAACCCTAATTATAATGGTTAATGAATCTTAACTCTAATTGAGGGTAATAATGGAAGTATTCCTAATACATGATGAAGGTATGATATTAATTCATAATGATGACATAGTAAACCCTAATTCAGGTTATGCTGAATATGAACCTTAATCAAGGATGATGCAATGTGAATAGTAAGCCCTAATTCCAAATAAGGTAAATCAAAGTGTGAAACCCTAATTCTGGGTTATGCCTTATGGCATAAATCTCTATGATTAAATAATGAAATGAGGAATCACTACTCCTATTTGAGCTAAAGGGGTTGGTTAACTCTAATTGAATTGAAAAGGGAAACCCTAACCCTAGTATGGGCATAAGTGGCGTAACCCTTGAATAGTAAAGTTGTCTTTGTTTTGCATTGTGCTGATATAGAAATAATGTGCCTGTTATCATTGTTACTAGTTATGCAGGTTTTTATGAAATAGTGAGCATAGTCAGGTAATAGCTATGTTGCTATATTCATTGAAAGTACTGAGCTTTGAAAGCAATGATATGATATGTTGCCTAGTGAGACGTAACAAAATAGATTGATAGGTTGTATGAGTCATGTGAAATATCTGCATTGTCACTATTATGTTTACACTATTTAAAATGACTTAATGTCATTAAGTTAACTGTTAAAGTGGTAACAAGTGATTTGATGATCTAAGGGTTTGAAAACCCATATTCTTGGATCATGATGATGAATTGATAGGAGATTGATATCCCAATGTTAACAAGATGTGAAATGAACTTGATACAAATAGTACTCTTTCTTTATAGCAATTTCTTTAATGGTTTATGTTTGAAAACATGCATGGTGCTAAAAGAATGCTATAATGTACTTAAATAATCAAGTATAATGATATCATGTAGAGCCCTGACCATAGATCCATCATCGTCAGAACCTAGGTGATGGTGAAACAAGTTTTCCTAAGGGAACTCCTAGAGAGCATACTTTTGAGTATGTGGGGGTTCTGGACGTGAATATCCTTATGTCCTAATGAAGGAATTGATGTGAGATAAACATTAAATCCCTCAATCCTTCATTATATGTATATGTCACGGTGATGTATCACTAATCTCCCGATGATGATGTTAATGTCGCATCGATGTGAGATAAACAAGAAATCCATTGATGGCGAAGAGAGTACATCATGCCACTGTAACTCTAATAGCAAAGTTGCCAGAATACCTAGGAAAGCTATTTTAGCAGAGACACAAGATGTCCTGCATGTTGTCATCACACTGACTGAGGATGATGAGGTCATAGAAATCCAGCTCTTCTGATGACCTATGTATGGTACCGATTTTTATTTCGCAATGGTCGGTTGGAGTATGAGCGGTATACCTCATATCCTCAGGGCATAAGTATGTTTGAAAAATGTAATCAGCCATGTAGCATATTTGCTTAGGTTGAACTATGAGAAACAATGAATGATGATACACTGTTTATATGTCCTAGTGGGATAATTAATATACATGTTCTTCATATTCCTTATTGATTAAATGACTTGCTATTCAATCCAAATATAATTGAAATGATTGCATAAAGAATCCTGCTTTACTTAGTTATTCAATGAATTACCTGTTGTTGAATAGTTATAATCCTACTGCCCAGTATCATTCTATTTATGTGCAATAACAATGTTTCTGGATGAGATTTATAACTCTCACTGGGACAATTTTCAATTGTCTCATCCCCATGGGTTTCAACGTTTTAGGTAGACGCCGAGGAAGAAGAAACCCATCAGTGGGTGAGCAACATCAACAACATGAAGGACAGCAGTGATCTTCAGGTGGAGACACTGTCTGTCAAGTCTTGTATATAGAAAGTCATGTGTCATCTCTGTACTCTCAGGTCCTAGGAGTCAGTAGATGGTTTGATATAGATTTGAGATTTTGGCTTAATGCCTCGAGATTTTTGTATACTGCTCATGTACAGTTTAACAGGGCAGTCAGTGATATAACTCTCGAGTTGAGTTGATACAGATATGTACTGATGAATCAACTTGTAATTAACTTACTTTGTTTCATTATGAAAGAGTTTTACAATTTGTGGATCTCTTTACAAAAAGTTTTAATTTTTAGTGATTTTAAGTAATTCTGCTGCTAATAATTTGCTTTCACATTCGTTGATCTCATTTTCTGAGACAGACGTCACAGTATCAAATCACATCATGAGGTTTTATTAAAGTTTAAAACATCTTATTATGCTAAGCAAGCATGATTAACCAAAAAGCAAGGTCTGGGGTCTTACAATGCAAGACCCTATGCATGACAGATTCCCTCGTTCCATGAGGGAGTCCACAACCTAACCAAAGAGTATTTTGGAAACCCTAACTCTTCACTCCTTTATATACATAATATGAGAGAGGGCTTTAGGGTACACACTCAAATCCTCTCATCACTACCTCCAATGTTTGAGAAAACCTAAAAGCAACTTTGAGAGAGAAAGAGAGGAAGGAGGAGAGTAGTAAGTCCTTGTTGTCTTTTAATGCTTGCTTCGATACCATGTAGATGAGTTCACATATAGAATTTGTTCTAAAAAAATCTTCATCGGATACATGGGAATTAAGGAGACGATGAAAAGGAGCATTCCTCCACATGAGTTGATGGCAGAACAACATGATAATCTAGACACAAATTTAGGAAAAGGTCTCCTTGATAGAATGGCACAATCCGTCAGGCATGCAAATTGAGGAAAATGTCTCTATGGAGAAAAACATAGGATGCAACACACGTCCACTATGGAAAAGTGTGATCTTCCAGAGGAAAGTTTAGGATCACATTTGGGGTCATCAGAGATGATATTGTGACCTTGGGATCGTTGCAAATCATCAGAAAAATCTGACAATCTTCCATTTATAATCGTCAGTGGATTGCCACAATTATCCATAGAAAAACAATTTCTTGTACACTTCCCAAGGCAATCCCTAGTGTGCTAGAGATGTCAAAAATAACTTTTGATTGTTGATCCTATACAACTCAAGAGAGACATAGGTTTGATGGTATAGATCTACACTGAGCACTACAAGTTGAATTGTTGGAACTTTTTTCATAATAAGGTATAAACTTACAAACTCTAATATGGTATTGTTTCACCATATGGGTCATGCTCAAAGGATTGTAAAGAAAAAAATCATTCTCTTACATTTTTTGCTCTTGAGATTCCTACAAAGTGCACATCAGGGACTTCATGTATTCATGAGGCTTCCATGATATTCAATTATCTAGACTCATCTATATGCAACATGGGATGGGGGAAAGTAATTTGTGTATAGGGATGGAATGCCAAATTTTTATATTTCTAAAATTGTTTCAAATAGGCAATCCATTAATTGTTCCATAGTAGGGTCTAAACCCCCAAAATGGGAGCGTGCTTTTAAAATTTCATACCCCACCTCAATATATGTAAAACATCAACAAGGATGAGGTGGAAAATGATATTGTATGTGATTAGGGAACAAATATGAGGGATGTTTGGGTAACCCAAGTTAGGTGTGAGTGTTGGTGGTTTGAGTTGTATATATTTTTTGGGTGGTTTCAATTTAGTCATTGGAATTCCTCATGTTAGGGTCACAATAAGAATGTCCAAGAAAAGTAGCATGTGGATTGGGTGTCCTTTCTGGTCAGCAGCCTTCTGATTTTCAGAGTTTATTTTCTACATTATGCAATTATGGCCTCTTAACATGAGAGATATTAGGATCATCTTATTAATCCATTTGATGGATAGAAATCCTAGTGACTGTTGAATCATAACTTGTTAACTGATCACATACCTAATAAGAAGCCTCATAGTATATTTTATGTGTAGAACTAAATTGAACCATCTCTATGTATCTTGATATCCCTTAAATTGTTACTCACAAACATAAAATGTTCATATTCGTTTAACTCACTCAAATCCAATCTTTAGTGCCTTACAGACACACTTTAATAACTATAGTTACATACTTAGTTCATTGCTAATTTTGGTTTTAAATTTGAATTATGTTTGCATATCTCAATTTGATTCATAATCACTTTAATTTACAATTTTAACAAGTTTAGATGTATTCAACAACCAATTTAGGCATACCAAAATGGAGTGTCAAATACCATAGTGAAAGGATGCTACAAAATTTTGGGGATTCCTAATGTTGGCAAAAAAACCCCTTTATGATGACGTAATATGTTTAGAATCAACTCCCGATGGCAAGGGAAAGAAAATAGGGGGATATGGTCAATAGTAGCAACAACATACTAAGGGAGGAAAGGGTTTCTATTTTGATAGTTCCCTTTTTTTAGAATCAAGAAATAAGACAAGCTTCCATCCATGACATCTCAATAATATATATCCCATTAACTCATAAAATTGGAAAATATAAACTTTGGCATGACAAACTGGATGATCCACATCTTTAGGTTGGGCGTTGATGAGCACATTGAACTATCCATGTGGCTGAGAGTCCTCACAGCCCAGGCACAATGATGTCATTAACATGGGTGGGCTCTATCATTGAGCAAATAGCCCCTCGTGCGGGCCTCCAAGTGGGAAGCCCATAATGCCAAAAGTGAGAGAAACCCCACCCCCATATAATCTTGGGATATGATTGACTAATTGGATTCACTGTTTCACTTTAGCTTGATATTTCTACCAATATTCCATTCAAGATAACTAATGTTATATAGTTAAGATCAATTTTTACAATTCAACTAAGTATATTCATTAATTTCTATCTGGAAAGGTTCAATAGGTTATATAATATATTAGAGCTTTTAGAAATATCTAAGAATATATTCTTGTGATAAAAATATAGTTTGTATATTTTGTATTTAAGATTTTTTTGTTATACATCCATGATGAAAATTTATTTTAGTTGTCTTTTATACAAATTCATTTTCCCTCTACTTTGACATTATGTCCCACTGTAATAAATTCAGTTTTATACTTCTAATTTCAAGAACTAAACTTTTATTAAATAGTTTTTATTATTTATCAAGATTCTCTAGTCACGTATCAATATTATATATATATATATATATATATATATATATATATAATGGGATTAAGAGATAAAGATTCCCCCCGCTCCCATGCCCGTGGCGGAGGCCGAGCGCCCAGGAGGGTGGTAAATCAAGGCAACAACTGGGAATATATATATATATATATATATATATATATATATATATATATATATATGTGTGTGTGTGTGTGTGTGTGTGTGTGTGTGTGTGTGTGTGTGTGCTGACAAGATGTAGCTCAAGTGGTCAAGCCCAGTGTCCCCTAAAAAAGGGACCCAAGTTTGAAACCTAGTTGCCGCCTTGATTTACCACCCTCCCAGAAGTTCGGCCTCCGTTACGGACATGGGAGAGGAGGAGAGAATGCCTATATTAATTCCATATATATATATAATATATATAAAGGTATATGTCTGCATGCATTAATGGTATCATAAATTTTATTAATGGATTGTGGGACATATCAGTGCGTAATACCATTTATTGAATAGATAGTAAGGTTGCATAAGTGGTTGAAAATTATAATAATGTGCATCCATTCATATATATCAACTATTTTATTATAACCTATAAAGTAGTTTGTATTTATGTGATTGAGGTGTTACCTCAATTACATGAGGTCACTCATGAGTTTCATGCTCAAGGTTGGCACCAAAGCTGATATATTATGCAATGTTATAAATATATGAATGTTTTAGTGAATTTTAGTTCACATAAATAGTGTTGGGCTTGTCCTTGAACTGAATACCATTCTTACCCTGGTCAAGGGTTGGTATATCTTGGTTTCAATACGTTACAACCCAAAAATAGGGGTGTTATTTACAAACTCATATCCATGAGGTTATCATTATAATATTTTATTCTAGTGTAAGTTTTGCAATATAGTTCCAACATTAATTACTATATAATTGAAAATATAACTAAAAATAAATATTAATACTAGAATCATTTTTAGCTATTTTGACTTGTTATTCCATTTATTGAAATTTTTTATAATTTTCTTCTTTTCTATAACTTTCTCTCATGGGATATCTTATAGAAAAATTTAGTTGTATATTATTTCAATATTAATGTGTATTGTTCTTGTTACTGCTAGGAGAAAACCCAGTCAAGATATCATGAAAACATTTTTTGAGGAAGTGGCTCACATCATATTTTATGGTAGGTTACGATACTTTGGTTGTGTGTCAATCTTTCCCGATTTCATTTGTGATCATGTGCATAGAGATGAAAGCTAATCCTATGAATAAATTATAGCTACATTTAATATGAGAAACATTTTCTTACTTCTTAGCATTGTTCTTGTTGGATTAAGGTTTTTGTATAAACCTTATTATTTAGTGAAAAATAAAAATAGTGAGTGATTTAAAAAAATGAATTTATATTGTCTTTTAGTTCGTGAGAAGGTTTGTTGGAATACATCAATGATGATCATGTATGTGGTGGTCTAATTGCTATTTGGTACCATAGTTTGATATTGGACATCACTATAGCCACATTTGTATTGAACTTTAAATGACACAATGAGTTTTAAAAATTGATGTACAAACACATCTTTCCCAAGAAATTTTTTTTTGGGAAATAAAAATATTTTCTACTATTATTACTTATCCACAGTGGGTTGGATAACAAATCATACAAAATATATTATAGTTGCAAGTATAGAAGGGGGTAAAGGAGGACTTTACATGACTAGAAGCATTCCTATAAAATTTATAGAGGAACTAAAAAGTTGATATATATAAGGATGAAAAGAAAATCAATATGCAAGATACAAAAGATAAGAAGAATCCATCAGGGAGTAATATGAAAAAATTAAAAGCACTCTACTGAATTCTAATAAAAATACAGTAAAGAAAATACAACAACTAGGATCAAATAGTCAAGAGGAACACTGATGGATATGATAGATGAAACATGTCATTTAGTGAGCATAACGATATTAATGACCTATTCTTGTGGCTTGAGGGGTATCTCCAAATGGAACAAATCAAATAACATAGTCGTCATTAGAAAAAGAAATAATCCACAAATGAAAATAGGAGCTCATACTAAGATATCTTCAACCAAATATGTATGTAAATGGCCAGCTTCAGCCACATGATAGAGAGCATTAAGTCACAATTCATCTGATAAAGGTAATATGAAAACAATTATAAAAACTAAATAAAACCAACTCCCCAAGAAGAGAAGAGGTAAAGCAAAACCTTCCAATTGAGGTCTTCAAGAAAGATGAATAAGATAGTAGGGAAACAACTAGATTGTGATTAGATAAGAAACAAGATGAAGCTCCTCAGAGTCAAATTAGGGGTACATTGTGAGTTATATCATTTCAAATTATATTAAGATTATAATGAAATATTTATAAGTAACTATTTTAAAGAACAAAAGTAGCAATATAATATGAAATCCATGATTTCAAATGACATAGGTCATTCATATCGATAGGATTAAAAGGAAACTTAAATTTCACAATATATATCAATTCTCTTGGAGAAAGAATATCTATGAAACATGTGCTCAGTCAATATATGGCACTCCCTATAGAACAGACTAGTAAAAAAAGTCAGGATGAAATCTTTTTTTCTTCTTCAGAATATCCATAGCAAAGTCCTTTCAATGCCAATCTTCCATGTAGCAATTCTAAAGTTTTCACAACATGGTCGGGTCCAACGCCACTGGCCTCAAATAGGGTATTTGGTTATGTAACTTTCCCAATCAATTTTGAATTTAATTAAGGAGTTGCAATTATAGAGTGTATATCATTATTACTACTAGGAGGATCACATATGTCAAGGTATTGCTGAAAAGATTTTAGTTTTATGGTGGTTGGGAATATGCCATCTACCCTGCATGATAAAAGAGTTTACTTTGACGCACTTGCCTTTTGTTGGTATGTATGCCCTGAGAGCCAATCATGGGATGATTGGTGGGATACATTAAGATTGATTTGATAAATATCAAAGGAAAGCTTCCAATTCTTTCTAGTTCAGTCATATGAGATAATGATAGAACAGATTGAATGTCTAGAGAATGGCAATACTCAATGACGTATGCTTTTAGGTTGAGGACCTGAACGATGAGATCATACGGATGCTAAGAGTTTGTACATTCTTATTATGTCCGTAGTCAGATGTCATAGTGGAAGGTAAATAGACAACAATGACACACAAGACTAGATTGTGGTGTTGGTTGATGACAAAATCCCATTAGTCATGATATGGAGATATCAAACCAAACACATAGGTACTTGTTAGAGAACATGTGTACCGGACAGACCCACCGTGAGTTTGACACATGGAACCATGACATGGTAGTCACAATCAGTTCTCACAGTGATGGTGGTGAGTGTGATTCTTTGACCGGAAATCACTACACTCAACACATGTCGTTGGGTACACTTTGACAGCATCAAACGTAGTCCTAAAACATGGGTTGTTATAAAGGTGATGATTGGGTGGCTTTGACACATGGGGCTTTTGAGGGGTGAGTGATAGATATGGGATTTGTCCCTCCTGAGGGAGTTTGATATCCATGGCCACTTTATGAGTAGGATTGAGATAGGCGTGCACATGCATGTGTGAATTAGTATGTGATATTGATTTCATACATATCTCCTCCAATCTACTCTGAGATCAAGAAAATGAATGAACGTTGACAGGATGATTGTTCCATGCCTTGAGTTCATTCGGGATATCAATGACAAAGGAATTATACATTCGATGTAACACCATTCACGGATTGTAGGATTGAAATTTGTTCTCCAACTTTCTATTTCACTTGGGTAGCACTGATGTGCGACTAGGCACCGCTCTTTGCTTGTGAAGTCATAAGTGTTATGGACTTTCACTGCCAATGTGAAATAGGCCTGTAGGGTCACAAACATAGGATTTAACCTGGAAGAGGAGTTTATCCACAAATGATGTTTAGATTGATTACTAAAGGAGTTTAGTAGTTCAATTAAACACTCAATCAATTGATAGCTCAGTATCATAGTGTTTAAGGTGTTGGACCGGTTGATTAGAGTATCAGATTGATTGAAACTGCAATTGACTGATTTTGCACAGTCTACACTCCCAACCGATCGGCTTATATGATGAACCGATCGGCTCATCTTGGTGAACTGATCGACTCATGAGATGAACTGATCGGCTCAGGACAGGTTGAACTGACCGATTCAAGGGTTGAAACAATCAGCTCAACTGGTCCAAACGAGCAAGTTGGGAAAGTCAGATTGGTGAGAAATTTCTCTTTGTTTCACTTGTCCAATTTGATTGGAACAATTCAAAACAAAAGAGGAAAAGTCAATCGAGAACTGATCAGGACCACGAACCGATCGGCTCATGCTTGAACCGATCGACTCATGTATCCCAACCGATCAGTTCAGGTGTGAACTAATCAGCTCAAGTCCCCAACTGACTGTTTCATGCTTGAAATGATCGGTTCAGCTGACGCAGTTGGTTGTTTTGTGGAAAATCTCGAACCCTTCTACTCCTGCTTTAATTCTGCATTGCACAGGGTAGAGAACCCTGTCCCATGACACTCCTATATATATAGGGGTATTGGGGGCTTCTCAATGTACAACTCAGAACACCAGTTGCTCTGCAAAGTTGTCATTCTCTCTATTTGTGGTAACCGAGAGATCCCGAGCAAGTACTACCCGATAAGGGAGGCACAACAAGGGAAACACAACTGTAGAAAGGCAACTGGTTGTAGGAGAGTGTGTCAGTGACTAGTACACTGACAAGAGGGTGAGACTCTTTCCGATTCCTTGTGGGACAAGGAGATCGGAGTTCCAGGTGGTCTGTGTGGACTACTACAGAGGTGGGAGACTTCTGCCGCTTGAAGGACAGCTGTCAATCCCGACAGTCCCGGTGAGACTAGGAGTTGCACAAACACCGTCTAAGACCGGACGTAAAGACCACAATAGTTGCGAGGTAATGTCGTCGAGCAAGCCTTGGGACAAGGTACGCTTCTACAAACCATCCTTCCTACTGTATAGATGTTCACGTGATTCCTTTATACTGGGTTCGGAGAGAAGAAAATTTTTGTTTCCTCTACCTTCTCTGTCTCCCTTAAAACCCAACAGTGGTATCAGAGCCACGTCAACTACTCTATACTTTAGGATTATCGATGTGATCGATTTTGGTTTGTCGCCTTTATTTATTACATACGATGCAAATAAAATTGTCTTTATGCATGTCCAATCCTAAATCCACAAATCCCAATATACATATATGATATGTAATATTAATGCACTCGATATGTGTCGCCCTTAAATGAGTTTTGTGGTGGATGTATAGCATGGTTATGGCCAATAAACCCTATATATGTGTGCGTGGTTGCTTGCATCTCACTCTACGCACTGATTTCCTACCTCCTTATTCCTGATGTAACTCGAAATAACTCGAGATTTCTTTCCTACCTTTTCTCCCCCCGAATGTAACTCGGGGTTTACCAATTTAAATGTAAATAGGATAGAACTTTTATTTCCTGTTATTTCAAATAACGGATGACATTTGACGACGACTGAGATGATCAATTCAAGGAATGAACTGATCGGTTGGCGATCCAAACGATCGGCTCGAGGAGTGAGATGAGTGGGTGGTGACCTAAGGAGATGCACGACGACCAGGCAAACTAATCGGTTGGAGGAGCCAACCGATCAGCCGGTGGCACCCAAACGACCGGCCAAGGCGAGTAGGTCATTCATGTGATGAGTTGATCAACTCGGATGGATATAGCACTTCATCATGGACAGGTTGCATGTGATGTAGTCCTAGATGACCGTGATTCCTCTTGGCTCGAGGAATCACATTAGGATGGCCATAATCATCGCTTTTATCATTTCACATGTTTTCTATGGGATATAGCATGTATATGATACGTACTACATATTGTGGTGATTGGATATGTATATGTACCTATAACACCAAATCCCTCATTAAATATTAAGGTTTTAGATGCCTTCCAAATGCGACACACGTGAAAAGCTTGATCGACCAAGTGTGGGCACGCCCTAGTGTGGTGCACCGTCTATCTCATGGAAGCGTGAAGGATGAGTATGTAGGTCTGCCCTAGCAGGATGCATATTCATCGTGTTGGCTTTGGGTCAGACTTAACATGGTGACCTAGATAGGATCTAGTACCTTGAGGCATGGAGGTGATCATGGCAAGGAGTTGCATATGACATCTTTCAAGAGTTGCATATGATGCAATTGGCAAGAGTTGCCTACTTGGAAGATCTAAGTTGTGGGTGGCAGCCCTAACTGGTTCATGACTCAGAGAATTTTAGGATCTTGACCCACTAGAAGGTTGTATGCTGCAATCTTCTGAATTGATGGTGAGGGCTATCAATTTGAATAAAAAATAGTGGGAGCGATAATTAATTATATCTTCAACCTTTCAAATCAATCAAGTAAGTCAAAATTGAGATTTGGACTAAATTGCATATATTTCCTTTTGTAGTACAATAAATGGTTAATCAACAATAATCACTTTATTTGTGATCGGTCCTTAAGACCAAAAAATTAAATGGGAATAATTCCACGAATGGTTAGGAGGTTGAGAAGTGTTCTCAATCAAAGAGTGAAAGCTCTGAGTCCTAGCTATACCAAAACCAGATGAACTCAATCCTACCACACCAATGGCTGAAAATATGCTTATGGAAGCATACCGAGGATGACATTGATGTGGAGTTCTTGATGTTGTGTTCTCTAAACTATGAGTTGTAGAGACAACATGAGACATATGATGTCTCCAAGACAATGTCCTAGTATGTCATGACAGAAGGAGATCCAGTAAGGTATTTAGCACTCCATGTGATTGGGTATGTGGAAAAACCTGACTAAGAAGCATTCACTTTGAGCCAAGAGTTGCCTATTGGTATGATACTGCAAATGTTGTGAGAATCATACAATTCATGATGAACTATGACATGAACAACTTTGACAAGTGTTGACAAAGTTGTTGGACATGTTGAGGACAGTAGAGGCATAGATGAAGAAGGACAATCCTAAGTATGTCATGTTGATCAATAGAAAGAAAGGCAGATCCAAGGGAAAGGGCAAGGGTAAAGCTAAGAAGCGTTATGATGCTAGCTAGTAGCCCAAGTCGTCTTCAGCCTCAAGGCACATGGGAGGGTGAATGAGGGAATCACCCTCTATATCTGGAAGAACAAAAGAAAAAGGAGAGGATGGAGATCTCCACCTAAGGTATCATGAAATGAACTGCTTCTGAGGTATATGATACCAAGATAAAGATCTGACATATATGATATGTAAGATCTACAAAGAAGTGATGGCCTTTACGAAAGGACCAAGAAAGGAGTACCCATCATTGGAGCAAGTGTTACTGCCATAGATTGGAGTACCTTTTAGTTTATTTCAGCCTAAAGGGCATGAAATAGAGTTGAGAACTGCTATTTCAATTTTCCAATAGAAACACTTTATTGTTGCATCTTGTAGTGACAAAATGGCTATCAATATAGTTGATGTTTCAAAGATATGATCTTTGTGGCAATGCCTTGTTTATCTTGTGTTACTTGGTATGCATAAGATAAAATGATACCTAAAAGTTATTGATAACTCAAACAATCAAATTAGCATAAATCATGAGAAATTCATTTCTAGTTTCCATATGATGGATAAATCTAGACTCTTTTGGTTAGAGACCCAGTAAGAGACATGAATCTCTTGGACATGATTAATCAATCTTCACTAATGGTAGTGGGAGAATGATTATCCTATTAGGTATAATACATGTGATGTATTTACATACCTATTGGAGTTAATGTTGATACTTTAAATGGTGTTTAGAGAAATACCAATATGAATATCTTGAAGTGTTCAAGAATATCATAGATAAAGTACAAATTTGGTAAAAGTATTAGTTCTTAATGTGATCAAGGCATAAGGATACTTAAACCAAATGTTTGAGAACCTTATGAGTGATTATGATAGTGTATCATAGTGAATTCATGGTTAAGGCATGGTGATGTCTATATCAAAAAGGGAGTCATACTCTAAGGAGTTAGAGGGTGATTATCAAATAACTAATTTCTTCTTAAATAAAGAATACACCACACTAATAAAGGACATTAAGAATCACAAGGAGTTGTGAGTTCTTATATCCTTAACAGATACACCCCCATTATCTATGTGATGAGTTGGTCATGTGATGAGTCAACTATCTAGATAAATATGAGGAACCGGATTTTGAGTTATGGTTTATGACCATTACATCCTAAATGACTTCCATGTGAACCATAAGGTATGACCTTGATGGTAGAACCCGTTGGGATAAAATCCATAGGTGTGAATGAGTCTTAAGCGTTAAGACACATGGATGACGTTTTGAGAAGGATGATGCTTATTGATTGCAACTTAATTACTAAGAGATTTGCATACGGATACTAAAACTGCATTCCTATGAGGAATAAAACAAGGATGTGTATGTGACACAACCTATAAGGTTTATGAATCCATTAATGAAAATGAAGTCTATAAGTTGCAATGGACTAATCAATGTGATTGATTATAAGCAACTTAGAGTTGGATCTTTACTTTGATGATATAGTCAAAAGGGTTTGACTGATATGACAAAGATAAAGAAGGGATCTATGATTTAGTGGGAGCATATTCACATTCTACATGTTGATGTGAAATGGAAATGTTCTAGAATGGAAATCCAAAGTGGAAATTATCTTTAAGGAAGATAGAGATATTTCCTATGTAATAGGAATAGAGATCTATAGAGATAGTTCTTGAAAAATCTCTTGACCTGAAAAGAGAAAGCATACATTGGAAATCTATATTGAAGGGTTCAGTATGCACAGATTCAGTGGGAGAAAACTTATCCATGTTACATGGAGTTAGTATCCCAAAACCAAGTGTCCAATTCTTATTAAGAATGGAAACACTAAGAATAGATATGGATCTATCATGTATGTAATTATCTCATTATCTTGCATGTATGGACATAGTAAGAATAAAATGCATTTATCATCTTATATGTAGAACATGACAATATGATGTGCTCATCTGGATAACTCATATGTGGGACATGACAAGGGGATGTCTGTCTAGTTCCAGTAAGGATTACTGGAATACCATAAGAACTTGATAAGTACTTGAGAAGTACTCGTTCTATGGAAATTAGGAAGGGTTCACTGTAAAGAGTTACATTGATGCGAACGTCTGAAAAGGTGAATGTTTGTTGATAAATGGAAATGTTCCAATAAAGCCGTTTAAAAAGGAAAAGCTAAGTATTCGTGTGTTAGAGAACATTAGTGGATACAATATCGATCTGGAAGTTCATTAGATGAACTTATAGTTATTCTGATCTTTGATGACAAGTAAGAAGTACTTGCTCATGCAATGTGGCTAAAGGTTAGCAAAGGAATACTAGATCGCATATTATGGCAACTCCATCTCATACGTGTGACGTACATCGAAGAGATGAGAGACATGCTTTTAATACCGACTTTGGCAAGGTGTTTCCATAACTCACTATGTTAGCACTAGAGCATAGTAACATGTGGGATATGCTTGAAGATCACTAAGAATATAATTCAAGGGTGATTGGCTCGCAGTGCAAGTGGGAGTCTATTGGTATGTATGCCTTTAGATCCAATCATGTGATGATTGGTGGGATACATTAAGATTGATTTGATAAAGATCAAAGGAAAGCTTCCAATTCCTTCTGGTTCATTCATATGAGATAATGATAGAACAGATTGAATGTCTAGAGAATGACAGTACTAAATGACATATGCTTTCAGGTTGAGGACCTGAAAGATGAGATCATACGGATGCTAAGAGTTTGTACATTCTTACTATGTCCCTAGTCAGATGTCATTGTGGAAGGTAAATAGACAACAATGAAACATAAGACTAGATTGTGGTGTTGTTTGATGACAGAATATCATTAGTCATGATATGGAGATATCAAACCAAACACATAGGTACTTGTTAGAGAACAGGTGTACCAGACAGACCCACCATGAGTTTGACACATGGAACCATGACATGGTAGTCACAGTCAGTTCTCACAGTGATGGTGCTGAGTGTGATTCTTTGACCTGAAATCACTACACTCAACACATGTCATTGGGTACACTTTGACATCATCAAATGTAGTCTTGAAACATGGGTTGTTATAAAGGTGATGATTGGGTGGCTTTGACACATGGGGCTTTTGAGGGGTGAGTGATAGATATGGGATTTGTCCCTCCTGAGGGAGTTTGATATCCATAGCCACTTGATGAGTAAGATTGATATAGGCATGCACATGCATGTGTGAATTAGTATGTGATATTGATTTCATACAGATCTCCTCCAATCTACTCTGAGATCAAGAAAGTGAATGAACATTGACAAGATGATTGTTCCATGCCTTGAGTTCATTCGGGATATCAGTGAAAAAGGAATTATACATTCGATGTAACACCATTCACAGATTGTAGGATTGAAAGTTATTCTCCAACTTTCTATTTCACTTGGGTAGCACTGTTGTGTGATTAGGCACCACTCTTTGCTTGTGAAGTCATAAGTGTTATGGACTTTCACTGCCAATGTGAAATAGGTCTGCAGGGTCAAACACATAGGATTTAACCTGGAAGAGGAGTTTATCCACAAATGATGTTTAGATTGATTACTAAAGGAGTTTAGTAGTTCAATTAAATACTCAATCAATTGATAGATCATTATCATAGTGTTCAATGTGTTGGACCGATTGATTAGAGTATCAGATTGATTGAAACTGCAATTGACTGATTTTGCACAGTCTGCACTCCCAACCGATCGACTCATATGATGAACCGATCGGCTCAGCTTGGTGAACCGATCATCTCATGAGATGAACTGATCGACTTAGGACAGGCTGAATTGACCAGTTCAAGGGTTGAACCGATCGGCTCAACTGGTCCAAACGAGCAAGTTGGGAAAGTTAGATTTGTGAGAAATTTCTCTTTGTTTCACTTATCCAATTTTATTGGAACAAGGATTGGTATTTGGATCAATTCAAAACAAAAGAGGAAAAGTCAATCGAGAACTGATCAGGACCACAAACCGATCAGATCATGCTTGAACCGATCGGCTTAGGTGTCCCAACCAATCGGTTCAGGTGTGAACCAATCGGCTCATGTCCCCAACTGACTGTTTCATGCTTGAAATGATCGGTTTAGCTGACGTAGTTGGTTGTTTTGTAGAAAATCTTAAACCCTTCTACTCCTACTTTAATCCTGCATTGCCCGCGATAGAGAACCCTGTCCCATGACCTTCCTATATATAGGGGTATTGGGGGCTTCTCAATGTACAACTCAGAACATCAGTTGCTCTGCAACGTTGTCATTCTCTCTGGTTGTGGTAACCAAGAGAGCCCGAGCAAGTGCTACTCGATAAGAGTGGCACAACAAGGGAAAGACAACTACAGAAAGGCAACTGGTTGTAGGAGAGTGTGTCAGTGACTAGTACATCGACAGGAGGGTGCGACTCTTGCCGATTCCTTGTGGGACAAGGAGATCAGAGTTCCAGGTGGTCCGTGTGGACTATTATAGAGGCGGGAGACTTCTACCGCTCGGAGGATAGTTTTCAATCTCGACAGTCCCGGTGAGACCAGGAGCTGCACAGACACCATCCAAGACCGAAGGTGAAGACTGCACTAGTTGTAAGGTAATGTCACCGAGCAAGCCTCGGGACAAGGTACGTCTCTACAAACCATCCTTCCTACTGTATAAACGTTGACTCGATTCCTTTATATTGGGTTCAGGGAGAAGAAAATTTTTGTTTCCGCTGCCTTCTCTGTCTCCCTTAAAACCCAACACCTTCAACAAGGACGACAAGGTCTTAGATCAACTTCCTCATTGAGGAACTTAATCATGGAAAGTATGGAATCTTCAAAGAAATATTTGTTTCTATTACCCATCATTAGGCCAACAATTTTCAAAATAATACAATTGATCTTACTCAATTGTCTCCACACGTATGAATGGTTGTTGTTATCCCTAATGACTAAAATAGAATCACTTTAAATGTATTTCCTATGGATCCATCTGACCATGTATAGTCTTTTTAGCTAGGATATTCTAGAAATTTTTTATTAAGTTGATCGAGTTAACATATTGAGTAATCCTAAGACCCATGCCACCATCAATATCCATATGACATACTTTATTCCATGCAATGATATGGATGGATATTTTTATTGGTATGTATGCCTAGAGAGACAATCTTATGATGATTTTAATGTCATAACTTGTAATTCATTTGATAAATAAATAAAGGCAAGCTTCCACTTTATTCTGTTTAATTCAATTATGAGATAATGATGAAACATTATAAATGTCTAGAGAATGACATTACTCGATGGCATATGTCTTCAAGTACACGAATTGAGGAAATGAGATCATATGAATGTTAAGAGTACATATCTATTCTCATTATGTCACTGATAAGTTATTATTGTGGAAGGTTGATAGACAACAATGAGACATAAGATCAGAGTATGAGTTGGTTGATGACAAAGTCTCATTAGTCATGAAATGGCTATATCAAACCAAGCACATAGATCCATGTTAGAGAATAGTGTATCAAGAAGACCCACTATGAGACTCACACATGGAAACCATTACCATGGTAGTCATAGTTAGCTCTCACAAGTGATGGTGGTGTTTGTGGTTCTTAAACCTAAATCACTACACTCATCACATGTCGTTTGGTATGCTTTGACATCATCAAATGTAATCTTGAAACATGGGTTGTTATAATGGTGATGATTGGGTTACTGTGACACATGGGGACTGACTGTGAGTGATCGAGATGGTATTTATCCCTCCAACAAGAGTATGATATCCTAGGCCTCTTGATTAGAGAGACCGAGAAATGCATGGTCATGTACATGTGAGTCAATATGTGACATTGAGATTACATATATCTCAAACAGTCTGCTCTGGTTCAATAAATAGATTGAATGTTGAAGAGGAAGACTACTGCATGCCTCGAGTTCAATTTGGATAATAGTGACATAGGAATTATACAAACACTACAACACATATTGCAGGTTGAAGTTGTTCCCCAACTTTCCATTCACTTGGGTAGCACTGATGTGCGACTAGCCACCACTCTTTGCTTGTGATTTCATAACACTACTACAGAAACGGCCTTTGGCGTCGGTCGTTTAACCCCATTTGGCGTCGGTTTCCGACCGACGCCTATGTGGGCGCCGCTAAAGGTCGAACACTTCGGCGTCGGTTTTTTAACCGACGCCTATTTAATCTATAGGCGTCGGTCGTTTAGTAGAGAACCGACGCCAAAAGGGTTCGCGCCACAGAAAACGGCATCATCTAGGGCACTTTCTGCGTCGGTGTTTTAGTAAATAACCGACGCCACTATGGAATATAGCGTCGGTCTTTTAGTAGATGACCGACGCATAAAGTGCCCTAGATGACGCCATTTTTTGTGGCGCGAACACTTTTGGCGTCGGTTATATACTAAACGACCGACGCCTATATGTTAAATAGGCGTCGGTTTGATATGAATATCCGACGCCATTTCCAGGACTGCTTTGGCCACATCAGGCGTCGGTTTATTGAAAAAACCGACGCTGTAGGTCTTTCCTGACGGTTTTCTATAAATAACCGACGCCTATTTATATATTTTTTTTTTTCAAATCAGTTTGCAGGCCTGCTGTGGCTGGTCAGCAGGATGAGAACCTGCAGTTCAGTTTTCTGAACTGCAGGTTTACGACATCCATTGATATCAGCCTACAAACAGGCCGCAAACCTGCAAAAGTCACAAGCAAAATTCTACACAAGTACATACATTCAGACATCAATTCAATTCTCACATTCACACACATATAGAAACATTCAAATACATGTATTAACATTCAGAAATATTCATTTACATAGTATCATTCATTATCGCTATCAACATCCCAATTATATCTTACAGTTGCCACTGCTTGTATGGCTTTTGCCCATTCTTCTCTTACTTCATTTAATGCTTCCATCGTATATGGAGCATGTATATTTTTTAAACGTTTACCTGTAGTGTTGTCAGTTTTAAACACCTGCAAAGAGAATGATGTATATATATAAGTAATAATATAAAAATAATATAAGATTGATATATTGCATACTAACTAATGAGACTATATATAATACCTCACGTATGGTATCGATGTCCAATGCGGCATATTTGATAATCATCTGCATAAATCGCATCACATAGTATGCGCATGCCCATCCATTGTCTTGTGTAGCACACTATAAATTGAAACATACAAAATAATACAACTAAGCACAATTCACATCAATAATATATATATTTGAGTCGGGAACTTACTTGTACGTTCTGCCAATTTATTGGCTGGTTCTTTTTCCTTGGGACCGTTCCTCCAGCCTTTTTGAATGCATCTAAACCCCTACATGTTAATATAACACAATAAATTGCATAAGTAAATAGTAATGTAATAAAAGATGTTAACGGATATAAAAATGAAATATTTCTCACCAGAATAATGGCATTCTCATTACGTGTCCAATTTTAGTGTTCAATGTACTCCCCGCAGGATCTAGATAATAAACAGTGAATGTCCCGGGGACAATAACTAGTAACTCCCAATGTCTACCGCTAGAAGTAAGAAGTTAACAATTAATAACTCAAAATGCAAAATAAAAATGGAATTTTCTTAAGTCCAAATTATAAATAAAGTAAACTTACTTGACATTGAATGGAGCTATTATTATCGTCTTATTTTGCTGACCAAAAATTGTAAAAGCATCTATACAGTATTGTTGAACATTATCAGGATCTTTAGCTACCAAACTAATCAATGATGGAATCAAAAATCCCACATGATCAAATGCAAATTGTTTGCAATGATCTTCGACTAGGTAGCTGCAAAACATATAGGCGTATGCATTAATATATAAGAAACCAGATCACCGGATCTTACACAAGGTATATGGATGTATAAACAAGATCTCACCTTATCCATGTCTCTATCATTGATGTATTCAGCCAATCATACTTAAACAGCTCAATAATATCTTGTATAAATAAAGAGCTATCGTATGATTGACCTGCATAATCTGCATCTAAAGAAATAATTATAGGGCAATGTACATTATGTGCCCGTAGCCAACATGCCATTCCCCTACAAGCAGGACCTAACGGGTATGTTAGGTCAGTTGGAACCCAATCGGGTAATGCGGGAAGTGGAAGTGGAGGCCTAGGTGCTCCTGGTGTCTTCTTTTTAACCTGTACATATAATTTCAGATCAGTTGACATCATATATACACATTAACAGTCTAAATCAATGTAAATTTATCTTACAATTTCAGTCGTGTAGACGACATCTGCTTTGGGCCACAATATCACCCCGCCTTCTGCCTCACCAAGTGTATCAATATCCGGGTGGGCATATGGCAATGTAGCTTCTCTCCAATCAGGTAACACACGTATCGGGCTCACACGAACGTAGCCCTGTGGCATTGGAGTCCCGTGAAACATTGCCCCAGGAAGGGACGGGTAAGCCTGCGCCTCTGCAACAACGTAGTCTTGCATTCTTAAGCGGCATGGCTTCAATGCCTACAAATTTACGTAAAGAATATTATACATATATACATATCATCTTGAAAACATAACAACTTGAAAAGACTAACTACAATGTCATAAACAATACTTACAGCAGACGTGCTAGGCGATGGGTCTCCAGGATTACTCGCAGTCTGTGCATCAGGAGAAGAGTGGGTCGCCATAGGCGTATTGGAAGCCTGAGATGCCTGCCACCGCAGCAATTCTTCCTTGACCTTCTCAGCAACTACATCGTTGATCTTCTTAGCAACTAAATCCTCAACTCTCTTATTCTCCTATACATGGATAAAAGAAACATTAGCTTCTTATTAATGAATTTCCTTTTGCAGTAACATTCTAAAAAAAGAATAGGTTACCTCTTCTTGAGAAAGTCCCGCTCTGGGTTTGCGCTGGGATGGCCCAAAGAATGCTTTGATGCCAACACCAGCGCCGGCACCTCTAACACGTCCAGGATGCTCTGGGTTACCCAGAGCAACTGTCAATTCATCCCTTGTGCCCTGAGGGATGAACGTGCCTTGTTTCCTCTGCTCGTGCAGCTCCCGCTAATCACCATAAATAGAAATTGGTAAGTTAACACCACAAATAATCAATATTCAAATGATTTCTCTAAGAGTTGTATTTTACCATTTTTGCAGCCGCCTCAGCAGTTACAGGCTTCTTTATTTCACCCTTCTTGTTTTGCCTGCCAGCTATCCAGATATCATGGCGAGGAATGGGTGTGGCAGACTCCTGAGTAGGAGCAGACTCCTGAGTAGGAGCAGACTCCTGAGTAGCCGCAGACTCCGCCTGTAGTCTTTGGCGAACGCTTGCATAGCCTTTTGGACCCATAGTGTGGTCATGCACATTCAGTGCACGCCTTGCTTTTTGTGCGTCACTGAGGGCCTAGTTAGTATGCACATTAATGATTTGGTTAGTAGCACTAAATGCTAATCTTGAATAGGTGAATACAATGTATATTAATTAAATTAGGAGTGACGCCTAATACCTTGAATTCTTCAGATTTTCTTGAAGCAACAAAATTGTCCCAATCTTCTTTGTCCAAGAAGTTCCATTGTTCAAGGGCTGACTTCTTCTTCTTATCACCCTCTTTTATGTATTCTCTGTTCAGATTTGTCCTATAATTCCTAAGCATCTTTCCAGCGCGTTGCATCACATTTTTACGATGCAACTTCTCATCCAATGCAAACAGATTCTGTAAAATAGAAATGTTATTAACTAGTATCCAAAATAGAATTGCAAATAATAGAATTTGTAATCTACAAAATAGAATTGCAAATAATAATAACTCACGCATAAATCCTTCCATATCGAGTCTTTTTTCGCTTGAGGAACTTTATGCCAATTGTCATACTTAACACCACAATGGCCCCGAGTGGTACACCCAAGATAGTTCACAAAATTATTGCGGTTCACTCCAATTGGATTTCCTCCATTATCAAACTCCACCACCAATTTAGATCCACTACCACTTAGCGCTAATAACTTCTTCAACAGGGTGATGCCCCTTTTCTTGTTAAGTGTCTGGTGTTGCGCATCAAGTTGCTCCAGTGCTTCAGTGGGTACAGGTGCATCAACCTAAAATTTGACAAAAATAAAACACACTAACTTAGCCCAATATAGAAATATAGGATATATGACATAACTAGAAGATAATGAATTTTATAGAAATACAGGATATGTTTTTAGAACTTACATTAGTATCCTCGCCATGCTCATCATGGACTTCATGCTCATCATGGACATCATGCTCATCATGGTCAGCCATCTGAAAATGTCATTAAAAAGGCAAACATTTAGCATTTGTATTAACTAGAAAAAGGCAAACATTTAGCATTTGTATTAACTAGAAAAAGGCAAACATTTAGCATTTGTATTAACTAGAAAAAGGCAAACATTTAGCATTTGTATAAACATACATGTCTCTAAAATTGTGATCTTTTATCAATTAACAATCCTTCATTGTGATCTCCGCGCACATATAAGTCATCATTAGCTTCAATATTTTGTGGAGTTGGCAACCCAACTGAGAATGGACTGGAGTCATCATACTTATCATAGTACTCTTCTTCATCTATAGGATCTTCAATGAACTGTCTTTTACCATGAAGAACAACCGACCATTTATCATTTGCAGGATCATCGATATAGAATATTTGTTTCGCCTGTGATGCCAATATGAATGGTTCACCCTTCTCGCCAATCTTTTCAAAGTTCACCAAAGTGAAACCCAATTCATCCACTATAACTCCTTTGGTGTTATCAACCCAATTACATTTAAAGAGCGGAATTTTGAAATCTATGTAGTCAAACTCCCAAATGTCCTCAATGACACCGTAATATGACATTTTAGCTTCACGTGGACTCTTATCCTTTGCACTTGCAAAGTACATAGTCGACGCTTGAAGAGTGACCCCACTATTTTGGACGACACTCTTATCATCTTGGCGCTTTGTGTAATATGTGAATCCATTAATGTCAAACCCTTCATAAGACATAACATTCGGTTTTGGTTTAAAGGCGAGGCATTTGATAGTTTCTGTAATATCATTTGGTGTTTGAGATAGTTGATGTAAGACTTTATCTTCAAACCACTTAGTAAAAGTCTTATTATGCTCTCTAGCAAGCCACATTGAACTTGCTCGAGGATGTTGTCTCTTTATGAAATTGGTATGTTCCTCGATATAAACACTCACTTCATCCATATTGTGTAAAATATACAAGTGAGCTTGTTCCAACTGCTCACGGCTGATTACTTTCACCCGTAATCCCAAAATTCCTTTGCCCTCCTCAATATTCTTGTCATTATCAGGAGTGTCATTACCACTGAGAAAGTCATTACAAAAATCCATAACCTCTCTCGCCACATAACCTTCAATAATACTCCCTTCAGGCCGATAACGGTTTCGGACATCACCTTTAAAAACGCTCATGTATCGTTCAAAAGGATACATCCAATGCAAGAAAACTGGTCCCAACATTTTCACTTCCCTAGTCAAGTGGACAACAAGATGTACCATGATATCAAAGAACGAAGGAGGGAAATACATCTCAAGCTGACATAGGGTAACAACCACTTCTCTTTGCAAATTATCGAGAGTATCAGGGTCAATAACTTTGCTGCATAGACTATTGAAAAAGAAACAAAGTCTGGTAATTGCAAACCTTACATGCTTCGGCAATATAGATCGAATAGCCACAGGCAATATTTGTTGCATTAGAGTGTGACAATCATGAGATTTAAGACCTATCAACTTCAGATCTTTCATTGATACCAATCTACGGATGTTGGATGAGTAACCATGTGGCACCTTAACATTTACCAAGCATTCACAAAAAGTTTTCTTCTCCTTTCTAGACAACGTGTAACAAGCGGGAGGTAAGTATGTTCTTTTATTACCCATTTCACGTAATTCTGTTAATTCTGACCTTATTCCCATTTCACGTAGGTCCAGTCTGGATTTTATCCCATCTTTAGTCTTACCTGGTATATTTAATAGAGTACCAATGATGCTATCACAGACATTTTTCTCAACGTGCATTACATCGATACAATGCCTGACTGTCAAAGAACTCCAATAAGGAAGATCCCAAAATATTGACTTCTTCTTGAATGAAGAATTGTCACTCCGTGTGGCCATACTACATTGTGATTTCTTACCAAATTCATTGACAATGTCTTTTACTCTTTCATAAACAACATCCCCTGGTATAGGTTTAGGTGCACTCCGTTCATCATTCCATCCATTGAATGCTTTGCGCTTCCTACGATACGGATGGAATTTTGAAAGAAACCTTCGATGACCAAGATATACAGTCTTGCCGCCATGTTTTAGTCTTATTGAATCAGTGTTTTCTTCACATATAGGACACGCTTTAGCTCCTTTGACACTATATCCAGACAAATTCCCATATGCTGGAAAGTCATTAATAGTGCAAAACAACATAGCGTGCAAACGAAATGTCTCTTTTGCTGAAGCATCATAGGTCATCACACCTTCAGCCCAAAGTTTCTTTAAGTCATCAATCAAAGGTTCAAGATAAACATCGATATCATTTCCGGGTTGTTTAGGGCCCGATATCAACAATGACAACATAACGTACTTATTTTTCATACACATCCAGGGAGGAAGATTGTATATAACAAGCATGACTGGCCAAGTGCTATGTTGGCTGCTCAATGTCCCGTACGGATTCATCCCATCTGTACAAAGCCCAAGTCTTAGATTCCTATCTTCTTCACCAAATTTAGGGTACAGTAGATCAATCTTCTTCCACTGTGGGGAATCAGACGCATGTCGTAGGATCCCATCATTATTTTTCTTAACATCTGCATGCCACCTCAGATTCTTCGCATCTTTCGGATTTGCAAACAAGCGTTGAAACCGTGATATTATAGGTAGATACCACAACACCTTGGCAGGAGAACCAGTTTTGGACTCCCCCGAAGTCGTCAATTTATACCGTGACGCACCACATTTTGGACAATCTTTCAAATCTACATAGTCCTTTTGAAATAATACACAATCATTCGGGCATGCGTGTATCTTCTTGGCCTCCATTCCCATTGGACACAACATTTTCTTTACCTGGTATGTTGAGATTGGAAGCTCGTTTCCTTCAGGAAGAATTTCTTTCAACAAAGTCAACAATGAAGTGAAGCTTTTGTCGCTCCATCTATTGTTAGCTTTCAACTTATACAATCTCAAAACAGCGCTAAGCTTCGTAAACTTAGCACAGCCTGTGTATAACGGTATCTCAGCATCATGCACAATGTTTGTAAAGATAGGAGGTGGATCGGTGTGCTCTACCCTACAACTATCCAGCATCGCATCAACGATGTCTGCTGGAACTGGTTCGTTCACATTTACGTCATCGGAGGCAATTTCTTCTTCCACCCAAGCACTACTATCGACATCTACTGGTTTCGATTTTGAAATCTCTCCATGCCAGTGCCATTCTGTATAGCCTTGTACAATCCCGTTGCACATGACATGACTTTTGATTTCCTCACCAGTGTTGACTTTCAAGATGTTACCGCAATGCCTACATGGACAGTAGAACCTATCTGTAGGTTTTTTCCTATGTTCCTCGGCAAATCTAATAAACTGATCAAGACCAGATATAAACTCTGGGGTGCAACGATTACGAATGGACATCCATGATCTATCCATTCTATGATCAGAGAAAACAAGTATATATTAGGAAACAAGTATATATTAGGAAAAGATTAGGGTATACACTTACATCCTAAGCGTATAATGTGATGTCATTCTTATATATAATAAATGTGTACCACCTATCCCATCCTTGAACACCTAATCTCACTAGTAAGTGTATAATGTATATTTGGTTTTCAAGAAAATTTCGGCAGCATTTCCCCGCTGTTCTCTAAGTACATATGTACTTAGAGAACAAATGGGGAAATGCTACCGAAATTTTCTCGAAAACCCAATACACATTATACACTTACATCCTAAGTGAGATTAGGTGTTCAAGAACAGTCCCAAACCGGGGACTATCCAAGATTTACTCCTAATGAGTCAATCTTGGATGGGTTTCTAGGCCAACAAATACATTTGATGTCATTCTTATATATAATAAATGTGTACCACCTATCCCATCCTTGAACACCTAATCTCACTAGTAAGTGTATAATGTGCATTTGGTTTTCAAGAAAATTTCGGCAGCATTTCCCCGCTGTTCTCTAAGTACATATGTACTTAGAGAACAAATGGGGAAATGCTACCGAAATTTTCTCGAAAACCCAATACACATTATACACTTACATCCTAAGTGAGATTAGGTGTTCAAGAACAGTCCCAAACCGGGGACTATCCAAGATTTACTCCTAATGAGTCAATCTTGGATGGGTTTCTAGGCCAACAAATACATTTGATGTCATTCTTATATATAATAAATGTGTACCACCTATCCCATCCTTGAACACCTAATCTCACTAGTAAGTGTATAATGTGTATTTGGTTTTCAAGAAAATTTCGGCAGCATTTCCCCGATGTTCTCTAAGTACATATGTACTTAGAGAACAAACGGGGATATGCTACCGAAATCTTCTCGAAAACCCAATACACATTATACACTTACATCCTAAGTGAGATTAGGTGTTCAAGAACAGTCCCAAACCGGGGACTATCCAAGATTTACTCCTAATGAGTAAATCTTGGACGGGTTTCTAGGCCAACAAATACATGTGTTGTCATTCTTATATATAATAATTGTCTATAAACTACAGGAAACATGGTTAATCCTAATCAACAGAGCATTATTAAATAATAAATCAAGAAATCAATAGTTTTAAACAAAAGGTCTAGGAATCTTTACTAGACATTATATGTATCCCTAATCATCAAACTAGGGTTTTCTTGAATATCATAAAAGGTAGAAGAGCATTCTTTTCGGTAAGTTGACCTTTTCATATTACTTTGACCATTACAAACACATGTTTCTAGGCCGACACAAGGTGTAACATGTAGGTGATATACCTAGGTTGACACACCTTAATGAGTGTAGGCCGATACACCTTGAATATAATGAATGGATACACTTGAAATTAATGAGAAGGATACACTTTGAAAAGTGTAGGCTAGCTAGTATACCCTAAAAAGCAGCAGACAATATAACAAGTTAAAGTTGAATCTAATATTCTAGTAAGGATGAAAGAAACTTGTACTAATTGTATGAGAAAGGTAATACCTTATAATGATAATTGATGAAAGTAATCAAGTATAATTGAATACTTAAAGTAATGAATTAAAATCCTAGATGTCGGGGTTATGAATTAGGGTTTGTCTGTTGAATAAAACCCTAACGACCTTAATCGGATACAATAGAAGTCCTAACCCTAATTATGAAAGGTTGTGACTTGATTGATAGATTATTTGTGATACAATTGAATGTAAAGATAATAATATAAGCTCCTAAGAATGAGGAGTTATGATATAGGGGTGATGATTGAACATAACCCTAAAAACCCTAGTCAAGTTCAAAAGAGCAACCCTAACCCTAATGACAAAAGGTAATGTAACTTGAAATGGAATGAGAATAATATTTAGTGGTAACCGTGAATTACTTATCATATTTCAGTAAGAAAATTTCAACTATGGCAGAGAAATTCATCCCCAAGCCTCACCCCTACTATCGTAATCTCTATTGCAGCAATACTACCCTCGTAATCCCACCAATCACCCGCAAGCATTGTCACACAAATAAAATACATGTACATCAATAAAATACAGAGAAGAGGGCATACCGATTTGGAGGTCTGGAGAAGACGGCGGTAAAGAGGAGCTGTGGTGGCGGCGCGGCGGAGAAGCAGCTAGCTAAACCCTGGTGGCGGCGCGACGGCGGTGGAGAGCAGCTCTGTCGTCCTGGCGGCGGCGGCGAGACGGCGGTGGAGAGTAGCTCTGTCGTCCTGGCGGCGGCGGCGTGGAGGCACTAGCAGTTGCGGCGGCGGCGTGGCGGGAGCAGTCGGGTGGGGCGACAGCAGTTGGAGGGTCCAGCAGTTGCGGCGGCGGCGGTGTGGAGGGGAGGGGCGACAGCAGTTGGAGGGTCGGGCGACAGCAGTTGCGGCGGGAGCAGTCGGCTGTTTAGGCGATGAAACAGAAGAAAGGGGAACAGTCGGGTGATCGCAGGATATAAATTTCACCTATAGCGTCGGTTGTTTGTCACAACCGACGCCTAAAATAATTTAGCGTCGGTTGTTTGAAACAACCGACGCTCAAATGGACGATATTTTCACGAAATTGTTTGGCGGGAACCACTTTCGGCGTCGGTTATCAACAGATAACCGACGCTATAAGTGACACTTTGCGCGCAAAGTTTTCATCACATATAGGCGTCGGTGGCTATTTAAATAACCGACGCTGTATGTGACATTTTTTCTTTTCGCTCGAAAATTGGATTTCGCAGGAGCTTTTAGGCGTCGGTTTGTTATTGTCAACCGACGCTAAATACAAAGCGGTACCCGTGTCTGGCTGGTCTTCGAATATAGACGTCGGTTTGCTTAAACAGCCGACGCCCTATATGATAGGCGTCGGTTTTTCTTAATAACCGACGCCCAGAAAAGCGACACTGAATGCTATTTCTGTAGTAGTGTAAGTTAGTTATGTACACTCACTTCCAACGTGATATGGGACATATAGGGTCACACACATAGGTCTTGACCTTTAAGAGGAGTTTAATCTTGAATGATGATTGGATTGATTGCTAAAATGTTTAGGTATTCAACTCACACAACAAATCAATTGGCTGCACTACTAGATGATCGACTCACTCAAGTGAGATGTCTGTTTGGAGTGTCAGACGGTTTTCTCAAGAGTTGAGATGATCGTTTGGAGTATTAGACCGATTGGAACCGAATTGGCTAAGTTCTGCTCAAACTGAGGTGTAAACTAACTAGTTCAATTTGTTGAACAGAACGACTTAGCTAACCAGACAACCGTCTGGGTGAGCAAGATGACAATCTTGTTTGAGTGAAGTCCATTTGTGAGAAATTTGATTGCATCAGGAAGTAGTCCTGATGTCATGTTGTGCATTAATTGGATTCAAAATTGCCAATTTTGTATGTGATTGGGAAACAAGTGAAATTACCATCCCGCATATCAGACAACCATTTGGGTCTCCAAAAAACTATTTGGGTGTTTGTAGGTTGTGAAAATTCAAAATCTTCTAGTCCCTTCCACTTTTGCATAGACTGATAATCCTGGCCCAAAATCCCTCCTATAATAGAGGGGTACTGGAGGCTTTCTAGAACACAACACAGACAATTGAGTATCAGTTGCTCTGATAATTGTTGTCTTCTCTAGTTGTAGTAACCAAGAGAGCCCAAGCAATCCCTACTCAACTAGGGAGGGATAGGTACCAGAGAGAACAATTGAGGATCATCATTATTGGAGAGAAAGTTGGTGACTAGTACGCCAACGGGAGGGACAAGTCCATCCTGTCTGTTCTTGCAGAACGACATGAGTTCTAGATAGTCTGTGTGGACTTCTCTAGAGGTGGGAGGTTGTTGTCTGCTACTAGGAGAGAAACATCATTGTTGTATGTGGTGCATACCAAGAGATGCAATAGTTCTGTTGTTTGTGGTGTAGATCAGAGGGTGCAATAGTCAGATGAGTCCCACTGCAACTAGAAGACGGTTGTGCATCTACAACGACTAGGAAATGTCACAAGACTTGCTCCCGTATTAGGTATATCCTTGAAACCATCCTTCCTGTCTTATATTTATTGACGTGATCTAGTAGTTATGGGGAATATGGTAGATAAAATCTTTGTTTCTGCTACCTATTCGGTAGCCATATTTCCCTATAGTGGTATCAGAGCCAACTTCAATTTACTATATTATGGGATAATCAAAATGATCAGATTTTGGTTTTTTCATTTATTTATTGCATGCGACGCAAATAAATATGTCCAATCAAATACCACACAAAACCCCAAAATAATATAATATATATATGCAATTTACACGCATCACTCTAAAAATGAGTTTTGATGGTGGATGTGTAGCATGTTATTGCCAATAACCCCTATTATTTATGCATGGTTGTGTGGTTGGTTAATGCTACTTATTTGGTCTGTGTGCCGAGCCTCTATCTAATCTTCCCAATGTAAAATTAATTCTTTCCTACCCTTGCTCCCCTCGAATGTAACTCGAGGTTTCTCAATAATTATGTAAAGGTAGGATATTTTATTTTCTTATTTTGACAAAGAAGATAAACACCAACTGACCTCCCAAAAAAGGCGAGACCACTGGCTGGTGGGTCCAAGATGACCGTCTGGTGGGGCCAAGATGACTAGCTGGAGAGTCGACCAGGAACCCAAAGGACCTGACGAGATGACTGTTTGGAGGATCCAAACAATTAGATACAGGAAGACCAACCATTCGTTTGGAGGAACAAGACGAACGGTTGGTGGTGACCAACTGACTAGCCAAGAGGTGAGCCCATCGGTTTAAGGGTTGAATTGATCTACTCAAATTGATAATAATAGTTTTTTGCATGCGATGTGGACCTAGGTTGTGGTAATTCCTTGTGGATCCAAGTAGGCTCGCCATAACCATCACGCTCGCGTATCGTATGTTTTTGTTGTGGGATATAGCATGTATATGATATGTATTATATATGTGGTGATTGGATGAAGTATATGTATTCATAAATACAAACTCCCTCAAATAAAATAGTAAGTCTTAGATGTTTTCTAAAAGGGGCACACATGAAAAGTTTGATCGACCAAGTGTAGGTTACACTAAAGCGTGGTACGTTGTCTATCTCATAGAAGTGTGATGATAGATATGTAGGTTATACTAAAGCAGGGTGCATATTCTATTGTGTCTGCTTTTGGGTCAGGCTTAACTGGTGATTTTTATACAGTCTAATCCTGGAAGCATACAAATGATTATGGCAAGGAGTTTCACAAATCATCTATCTAAGAGTTGCATATGATGCAATTGGCATGATTGCCTACCTTAATAATTGACTATGGATGCTAGTGTAGATCGGGTAATAGTTGAATTATTTTAGATCTTGGCCCACTAGAATATTGTATGCTATAATATTCCAAATTGATTTATGAGGGCTATCAATGTGAATAAAATAATGGGATCGATAATTAATTCAACGCCTAATTGATATCATCAAATTTTTATATAAAATAAAATTGAAAAGGGTTTTTGACAAAATACAAGTTTTCTCTTGTAAAATCAAATGACGAACAAATATGTATTGCGATCGGTCCTTAAGAAAGACAAACTTGGCGGGACAAATTTCCATGATGGGTTTTGGACTTTCGGAAAGGTTATCAATGAAGAGTGCAAGCTCCACATCTTGACAAACTAGTGCCAAAAATACTTTCTCCTGATGCACCTAGGGGGGCAAGTGGATGCTTATTGGAAGCATGTCAATGATGCCTTAGAGAGAAAGTACCTTATGTTTAGCAACATGAACTATGAGTTGCTTGAGTAGTGTGAGGATATGAGTGTTATTGAGATGGTAACACATCTTAAGAAAGTAACACTTGGTCTTACAAAGCAAGAAAGGGACAATATCATGAGGGTGCTACTTGAGTCTAAGCTGACACAAGGAAGCTTAGTAGAAGAACATGTACTCAATATGATTGAACATGTATATCATATTTAATAATTGGGATTCACCTTGAGCTAAGAGTTGGCCACTGATATGATTCTAAAGACAATTCTAGAATCATATAGCCACTTTATTGCATGTTAGCATGTGAATAATATGGTTGAACGAATATCAAACTTGCTTGCCATGTTAATTCATGTTGAAGCAAAATTGAAGAAGGACAATCCCGTGATGATAATCAATGCAACTGAGTCCAAGGATCAAGGCAATATCGAGAAGAGTTTTCAGGTCAAGCCCAAATCCAAGTCTTCAACACTCAAGATAAGGAAAAAGAATAGTAAAAGAGGAACCCATCCTTTGTACTTGAAGACATTTAGGAAGAAGAAGATTGGGATGGTGATATCCACTTGAGGTATATATGTTATTGATATAAACTTATCTACTTCTTCATCATGGTTACTAGATATCGGATGTAAATCTCTCATATGTTCTCATATGGAGGATCTGAAAGGAAGTAGGCATTTGGGAAAAGGCAAGATGGAACTATGAGTTGCAAATATCTCAAGAGTTGCGTCCAGTGTAGTTGAGACCTATAGTTTATCTTTGCCCATAGGGCTTGTAATAGAGTTACAGATCTACTATTATGTACCTTCTATAAATAGAGACATCATTTATGTATCTTGTATGGACAAGGATGCATTTGAGTTCCATATTAAAAATGATTGATGTTCTATTTCAAAAGATGGGATTTTTTTGGCAGTGCCCCAATGTCTTATGGTCTTTATTTGTAAGATCTAAAGATAGATGATTATAATGTAAATACCAAAAGACTAAAACTCAACAACTTAAAAAAAACATACCTTTGGCATTGTCGTCTAGGACACATAAATGAGATTCACATATATAAACTCCATAAAGATGGTTATCTAGACTCTTTTGACTTTGAATCAATAGAGACATGTGAATCCTATTTGTTGGGCAAGATGGCTAAGACCCCCTTCACTTGAAACAATGAAAGGGCAAGTGATCTATTAGGACTCATACATACTGATGTGTGTGGACTTTTTAGAACAACTGCTAAAGGTGGGTATAAATACTTCATTACCTTCACTAATGACTTCAATAGGTATGGCTTAATGAAGCTTGGCCCTAGATCTGAAAAAATGTTATTTTGTTGGATATCCCAAAGAAACCATGGGATACAACTTGTATAATCCATATGATAACAAAGTGTTTGTTTCTAGAAATGATGTATTCCTAACAATGGATTTTATTTCCAAAGGAATCAATGGGAGGCAAGTGGAACTCAAAAAGGTTCAAGACCAACAAGAAATCATTGAACCAATAGATGTGGAAGAGGAACAAAGAGAATAAAAAGTTGTTGTGAAATCTCAAATTCCTATAGTAACACAGGAACCTTATATATCTAATAGGACATGCCTTGAACATGAGAGATATGGGTATCTTGTGACTCATGAAGGTAGTGAATTGGTCATAGATGATGAGCTAATAACCTATCAAGTTGCTATCGAGGGACCAAAATCTAAGAAATGGCTTAAGGCCATGAGATCTGAGATGGAATCCATGTATACTAACAAAGTATGAACTTTAGTGGATCCACATGAAGGGGTAAAATGCATAAGGTGCAAGTGGGTTTTCAAGAAGAAGGTTGACATGTATGGTAAAGTACAATCCTATAAGGGAATATTGGTTGCAAAGGATTTCAGATAAGTGTAATGTGTTAACTATGATGAAACCTTTTGTCCATTGGGCATGGTTAAGTCCATCATGATCATGCTTGCTATTGCAGCTTATCATGACTATGAATTTGGCAAATGGATGTTAAAACTACAATCCTTAATGAGAATCTTCTTGAGGATGTGTATAGGATACAACTTCAAGGTTTTATAAATCCAATGTTTGCAAATAAAGTTTGTAAGATACAAAGGTCAATCCTTGGATTGAAGCAAGCATCTCGGAGATGGAATCTTCATTTTGATGAGTCAGTCAAAGAGTTTGGCTTTGTTCAAAATGAAGATGAACCTTGAATGTACAAGAAGGTTATTGGGAGAATAGTGTCATTCCTCATATTGTATGTAGATGACATACTATTGATGGGGAATGACATCCCTACATTACAAAAGGTAAAGACATTGCTTGGAAATATGTTCTCTATGAAAGACTTGGGAGAAGGATCCTACATCTTGGGGATAAAGATATATAGATATAGATCAAGAAGGCTTCTTGGACTAAGTCAAGGTACATACATTAACAAAGTGTTGAGCGGTTCAGGATGGAGTCCTCAAAGAGAGGAAACATGTCTATGCGTTATGGAGTACCCATCTCTAGAGCTCAATGTCTCAGTTCTTGTGAAGAAATGGAACACATGAGTTTCATTCCATATGCCTTAGCAATCGGATCAATCATGTATGCAATGTTATGTACTTGTCCAGATGTCTTGTATGCCTTGAGCATGACAAGCAGATATCAGTCAGATCTAGGTGATGCTCACTGGATAGACATTAAGAACATCCTCAAGTACTAGAGAAGAACTAAGGATCAGTTCTTGGTCTAGGGAGAAGAGGAAGAGTTGGTGGTAAAGGGTTAACTGATGCAAGCTTCCAGGATGATTACAAATCACAATCAGGATTCATGTTTTGCCTAAACAATAGAGTTGTAAGCTGGAAGAGTTTCAAGTAAGAGAAATTTGTCGATTCTACATTTGAGGTCGATCATATTGCTGCATTGAATGCAACAAGGGAGTATGGATCAAGAATTTCATCTTTGAACTTGGGGTAGTTCCAAGCATCAATGATGCAATTGATCTATATTGTGACAACAATGGAGCTGTTGCACAAGCTAAGGAAGTAAGATCACATCAGTGCTCAAAGCATATACAAAGGTGGTTGGTATGTATGCCCATAGAGCCAATCATATGATGATTGTAATGGCATAGCTTGTAATTGATTTGATTAATAAATAAAGGAAAGCTTCCAATTTATTTTGTTTGTACAGTTATGAGATAATGATGAAACATTATAAATGTCTAGAGACATCACTCAATGATGTATGCCTTCAAGTATGTGACTTGAGGAAATGAGATCATACAGATGTTAAGAGTACATATTTATTCTCATTATATCTCTTATTAGTTTTTATTGTGGAAGGTTGATACACAATAATGACACATAAGATTAGAGTGTGAGTTGGTTAATGATAGAGTCTCATCAGTCATGATATGGCTATATCAAACCAAGCACATACATACATGTCAGAGAACAATGTATTAGACAGACCCACCGTGAGATTGACACATGGAAACCATTACCATGGAAGTCATAGTCATCTCTCACAAGTGATGGTGGTGTTTGCAGTTCTTAGACTTGAAATCACTACACTCATCATGTAGTTTGGTACGCTTTGACATCATCAAACATAGTCTTGAAACATGGGTTGTTATGACGGTGATGATTGGGTGACTGTGACACATGGGGACTGACTATGAGTGATAGAGATGGGATTTTCCTCCTATAGGAGTATGATCCTAGGCCTCTTGATTAGCGAGACTGAGAAATGCATGGTCATGCACATATGAGTAAATATGTGATATTGAGCTTACACATATCTCAGACAGTCTATTCTGGTTCAAGAAATAGATTGAATGTTGAATAGGGTGACTACTCCATGCCTCGAGTTCAATATGGATATGAGTGACAAAGGAATTATACAAACACTGCAACACCATACACATATTATAGGTTGAAGTTGTTCCCCAACTTTCCATTCACTTGGTTAGCATTGATGTGAGACTAGGCACCACTCTTTTCTTGTGATGTCATAAGTTAGTTATGGACATTCACTTCTAACGTGATGTGGGACTTATAGGGTCACACACATAGGTCTTGACCTAGAAGAGGAGTTTAATCTTGAATGTTGATTTCAATTGATTACTAAAATGTTTAGGTATTCAATTCACACAAAAACTCAACTAGCTACACTACCATACAATTGGCTTACTCAAGAGAGATGGCCATTTATAGTCTCAGGCGGTCAGCTCAAGAGTTGAGATGGTCGTTTGGAGTATCAGATTGATTGGAACCGAATTGGCTAAGTTATGCTCAAACTAAGGTGAGAAGCGATCGGTTCAATCTGTTGAACTGATTGGCTCAACTCAAATCACCATATGACCATCTCAGTGAGTGAGATGACCATCTCACGTGAGTGAGATCGATTAGTTTGAGAGAAATTTGATTGCATCAAGGAATAGTTTTGACTTCATCTCGTGCATTAATTGGATTTGAAATTGCCAATTTTGTATATGATTGGGAAACTTGTGAAATGACTATCTCACATTGCGAGATGACCATCCTGCATGTCAGACGACTGTCTGGGTTTCCACATGACCATTTGAGTGTTTAGAGGTTGTGAAAATTTAAGGTATTCCTGTCCCTTCCACTCCCAAATAGACTGGGAACCCTGGCCCAAACCCTCCTATAAATAGAGGGGTACTGGGGCTTCCCATAACACAACAGAGATAATTGAGAATCAAATTCTTTAACAATTGTTGTCCTCTCTGGATATTGTAACAGCAGAGCCCAAGCAAGTCCTACCCAACTAGGGAGGGATAACTACGAGAGAGAACAATTGAGGATCATTGTTGTGGGAGAGAAAGTTGGTGACTAGTACGCCAACGGGAGGGATAACTCCTTCCTGTACGTTCTAATAGGACGACATGAGTTCTAGGCGGTCTATGTGGACTTCTCTAGAGGTGGGAGGCTATTGTCTGCCGTTAGGAGAGAAATGTCAACCTGCTATCTGTGGTGTGGACTAAGAGGTGCAATAGTTATGCTATCCATGGTGCAAATCATAGGGTGCAACAGTCAAACGTGTTCAAGTGCCACTAGAAGATGGTTGTGTATCTACAAAGATGAGGAAATGTCACCGAACTTGCTCTAGGACCAAGTATATCCTTGAAACCATCCTTGTTGGCTTATAATTATTGACACAATCCACTGGTTATGGGGAATATGGTAGATAAAAAAAATTGCTGCCTATTATGTACCCATATTTCCCTATACTTTTATCTTTCTTGTCCCGCACTAGAACCTCCTACATATACTATCTCTTATATTAACTACAAATGAAGGTGGTAAATTGAGTCTAATAAATACTACAAGCTGAGATAGCATATTTCATAAGATCCAAACAACCAACAAAGAAGAGAAGGTTGGAATTCCAACCATCTATCTTTGTCTTCATGTCATCTATAAGAGAGTTGTAAAGGCTTTGGGTTAGCCTTCCATGAAAGAAGGGAGACCAAAATAAGTAAAAGGAATGGAACATATAAGGTTTTGGGAAAGTGACTGAGCATTATAAAAAACCCTTTCAATTTACCTTAGTCATAGGGTTCAACACCAGTGACTAAAGACACAAAAGGGACAAAGATTAAAACTTTGTCCACACTAGTTTTACAGCAACTAGACATGTCTTTTTTGTGAAGAAGTCAAACTTTCATATTCAAATCCGAACCTGCCACCAAAAAACTTTTTCACTGAGTAGATTTGGTAACATATTTTGCAAGACTAGTGGAGGAATAAGGTGTGTCAAAGATGATATCCCAAAATATCCACCAACTATCCATTTCTCTTTATAACCCACTCATATGATTGATAACTCCACATTGCGCTCTCCTTTTATCGATAATGTGCTAGCATTGCAAAACTCTTCTTTGCACTCTCCTTGTAGGTAATGACAGTTGGTCCAAAAGATGTTCCAAAGGTTGTACTCAAACCATGGTTTTCATGCCCCTATATCAATTAAAGACAATTGAGTAAGATTTCTAATAAAACCTAGAAAAAAATTAGAAACTACTTTTCAACAACCCGCCTTCGAACAGTCAATCAACTGTTTAGCTTAGTCTAGTTTCTTGACAGACCTGGATGAGCTGTCGTATAGTTTCCTACTTAGGATTTCTAGTCAAATGACTAGTTCATAATAGTCTTTACTGGTCAACAGATCAAGTCAAGTATGATGATTATTTTTCTAAGGTAGTTGGCCAACCAAACTAGCCAATTGACCAATTGGGTAGATCTTGATCCATTCAGTCAACTAGACCATTTAGTTGGTTGAATGGTTTATCTAATAGGTCAACTAGACTTTCTAGTTGGATGAGTGTCCTTCCAATCAATTTGTCACTCATTCAATTGATTGCATAAACTTTTTAGTAACCAAATAATCATGTGTCCATGATTATGCTCCTCTTACCTATGCATCCTATGTGAGTGACCCTATATGCTCCAAACTATATTGGTACTATGTATAATTACACTATGATATCACAAACAACGATTGGTATTTAGCAAGAATTCATTTCCATCAAGTATTTGGAGAAGTTTTATAATAACTTCAACAAGAAAAGTGATTAGTTATCTGATCGTATAATCCTTTTGTCACGACATCCAAATTGAAACTAAAACAAGGAGTTATAAGACTCTTATAATTCAATCTATGTTCCTTGACTAGATCAGATTATTCAAAATATTATGAACTCAATATCATACATTGACTCACATGAGCATGGGCCTTGCAATTACATAGTCTGACTTATCAATTCACCAAGATATCACTCCAAAGGAGGGAAAAATTCTACATCACTACAGGACCTTGAGATGTCCTATTCCTTTACTGACCATCAACATGGATTTGGCTATGTGTTTCATTTTCCCTAGATAGTTCTCAACATGTCAAGCAACTCTATCAATCCTTAAAAAAAACTCATGTTGTACCTCATGACAAATTGTTTGTATCAATTGAGAAATGATTACAAAACCAATATCTATGGCCAACTCTTGGCTCAAAGGAGATCCCTCTCAAGATAGTATTTCCATATACCCAATTAACTTGAGTGAATTTGGTCAAGTTAGATCACGTTCCTTCATCTTGCACCTATACAACTCCTAGGAGACATATCTTTCCTATATTGTTCTTAATACATGGCCATGAATATGTTATCATATCAATAACATCCATATTCTCATGTTGCTTCTGAAGCTCATTATACATGGAGTAAAACATAAGACATTTGATGTATATTGTGTCATTTTAATGCTTCATATGAGCTTACATTTCCACCCTAGGGGCATTCTGGTTCATTTGGTACTGGTGTGTCTAGGACATAGAGATTACACTCATGTGTGAAAGTAATTCTCAATGTCTTCAACCAATCATCAAAGTTATTTCCATTTTTCTACTCAAGGACCAATCACATAAAAAGGGTTGTTTTTTGTGTTTGCCATTGATGTACATAGAATATTTTTACATGATTCAACAAATTGAATTGAAAATTAGTTTTAATTTTATAAATATGACTCTACAAAACTAACTTGCCCTTTGATTGATTATACTCCCACAATTTTATTCAAATTAATAGCCATCACTATCAATTCAAAATATCAACAAAACTAGTCTTCTTGTAAGCTAAGATCCACAATACATTAAGTCATGTGTGAATTTTTGCTAACCATTTATAACTTAACTATTTAGGTAGGTAACAATTACCTATTTCAACAAATGCAATTCCTAGATAGATGATTGCACAACCTATTATCAGTATCAAAATGTATGCATCTAGGTGTTTAATCCTATTAAAATCACCTAGTTAGCTCTGACCCAAAAGACAATACGATATAATATGCACCCTACTTTGATAGACCTACGTATCTATTCTCACACTCTTGCAAGATAGACAGTGCACCACACCTTGGCATGCCCACACTTTTCCAATCAAGTTTTTCATTTGTATTGCATATTGAAAATCATCTGAGAGTTAATATTTTGTTCAAAGTTATATACATATATACATACATATATATATATACATGTATCCAATCACCATTATATTTACTATTATACATATCATATAATATACCAGTTCCACAAACAATTACACAAGATACGTCAACAAGTACAACATCTTGAGCCAACAAGTATTGTAAAAAGACAACTAAGAGTTTCACATTTAATGCAACTATAAATCTTCACTTTATAAGATTTCCAACTACCCAACTAGGAAAGACAATCAATCGACTACCATCCGTGTACTGGTAAGGTATTATATTGTTTATTAGATCATCTTCTCATCTTCATCACGAACCCTGCAAGAACCATCCTCTTTGTCATGGGTTTCTATTTGTCTCCTCGTCTCCAATATGATCTATGTGTGATGTCATTACATCAATTATTCTAATTTCATTATTAAAATCTAAATGGAAAATGTATAAAAAGAAGCTAGGTATGCAATCCATATACATGTCACATACCTTTGATCAAAATCAAAATAACCATATTAAATACTTTAGATCATACACAATGATCTGATTTCCATATCCATGCTCACCAAACAAATCAATATCCGATGCATCAAATTGATTTATGTAATATATATATATATATATATATATCATACATGATATTTGGTGATTAGTGTGGATACAAAGTTATAAAAATTGTGTTCAACATATTGTTTACAATTCAAAACCAAAACTAACATTAAAAGTTCATGTTAGCGCGCTTTGATACCACTCTAAATTTTTTGGGGAAGGTGGTGCAGTGGAATAAGAACATATTTCTTCTTGCTTTATCTTAGATATATGATCCATTATAGCCACTTCTATAGAACATAAATTTGGCGTCGGTTGTTTAACCCCTTTTAGCGACGGTTCTCAAGCGACGCCTATGTGGGTGCCGCTAAAGGTCAAACTCTTCGGCGTCGGTTTTACAAATGACGCCAAAAGACTTCGCGCCATCGAAAACGCACCAGAAGGGCAACTATATGCATCAGTTAGGTTTTCGTAAGCCGACGCCAAAAGGGTTCACGCCATAAAAAGGGTGGCATCTACGACAATTTCAGCGTCGGTTTACCAATCAAAACCGACGCCATATTCCCAGATGCCACAGATGTGCTTCCCTGCACGGTCATGTTTAGTACTATCGGCGGGGTTTTGTACGAATAACCGACGCCATTTTCCACCACGGTCGTGCTTTCCTGCACGGTCGGGTTGTTTGTCACATTAGGCGGCGGTTTTTATACAATATTGACACCTTCATTTTCATTTTTGTTTTCTTATTAGTTTGCAGGCCTGCTGTGGCTGGTCAGCAGGATGAGAACCTGCAGTTCAGTTTTCTGAACTGCAGGTTTACGACATCCATGGATATCATCCAACAAACAGGCCACAAACCTGCAAAATCAAAAAAATATACTTTTCACACAAGTAGATACATTGATACATTCAGACATCAATTCAATTCTCACATTCACATATGTAGAAAAATTCAAATACATCTATACACATTCAGATATGTATAAACATTCAGATTCATATAACAAAATACATCTATATTCATTTATAAAATACATAAAGTGCAGCACGCACAAGTGCTTCAGATTCATATAACAACATGACAGACTAACACATATATAGTGCATAACAACAGCAGCGCCGAATTTACATACAACACTAGCTTAGTACATATATAATGGGAATAAGGTGAAGATCCCACCTGCTAAAACAGGTTACCGACAACTACATGTTACGACTGGGAGGTCGTGATTCGGCAACTGT
Organism: Alisma plantago-aquatica; assembly: GCA_963693085.1. Lineage (NCBI taxonomy): Eukaryota > Viridiplantae > Streptophyta > Magnoliopsida > Alismatales > Alismataceae > Alisma > Alisma plantago-aquatica. Next base: position 785,756,558 of record OY856412.1, on the reverse strand, counting down.
ATGCATTAGCAGGAGGACAAATAGATTTCACCACAAATGGTGAAATCTGTTTGTCCTCCTGCTAATCCATACGGTTGCTGAATCACGACCTCCCAGTCGTAACATGTAGTTGTTGGTAACCTATTTTAGCAGGTGGGATCTTCACCTTAGTCCCACTATATATGTACTAAGCTAGTATTGTATGTAAATTTGGCACTGCTGTTGTTATGCACTATATATTTGTTAGTCTTTCATGTTGTTATATGAATCTGAAGCACTTGTGCGTGCTGCACTTTATGTTATTGTATCTGATTCCTGCTTCTCTTCATTGTGGCTTCTTTTTCTATTTTTCATGGCTTGCTGCCTATATATCTATATAACCTTTGGCGAACGCCTGCATATCCTACATAGCTATGTCATGTCCGTCCTGCATAGCCTGTAGTCTTTGGCGAACGCCTGCATATCCTCTTGGACCCATTGTGTGGTCGTAACATGTAGTTTTCGTTGAGCATCGCTGATAGCCTAGTTAGTTAGCACATTGATTTGGTTAGTAACAATAAAGGTTAATCTTGAATAGGTGAATACATAAAAATGTATATTAATTAAATTGGGAGTGGCGCTTAAGACCTTGAATTCATCTATTTTTCTTTGGGTAACAAACTCCTCCCAGTCTTTGGGGTCCAAGTAGTTCCATTGTTGTGTGGCTTCCTTCTTCCTATATTTATTTTTCAAAGAGAATACAAACAAAAATTATTAGTGTAGAGTTAGTAAAATATTGATTAATGTCTAGAATTGGAATCAATCAAGAACCTATTCTCAGCATCGCGTATGTAATCTCGGGTGAGATTGGTCCTATAGTTCCTTAGCACCCTCCCACAGCGTTTAGCATTTGTATTAACTAGAAGATAATGAAACATCAAATCAGAAAATGATTTTGATATTAAAAAAGTAAACATTTAGCTTCAATAAAAAAATATAAACATGCATGCCTCTAAAATTGTGGTCTTTTATCAATTAATAATCCTTCATTGTGATCTCCGCGCACATATAAGTCATCATTAGCTTCAATATTTTTTGGAGTTGGCAACCCAACTGAGAATGGACTGGATTCATCATATTTATCATAGTACTCTTCTTCATCTATAGGATCTTCAATGAACTGTCTTTTACCATGAAGAACAACCGACCATTTATCATTTGTAGGATCATCGATATAGAATATTTGTTTCACCTGTGATGCCAATATGAATGGTTCACCCTTCTTGCCAATATTTTCAAAGTTCACTAAAGTGAACCCCAATTCATCCACTATAACTCCTTTGGTGTTATCAACCCAATTACATTTAAAGAGCGGAATTCTGAAATCTATGTAGTCAAATTCCCATATGTCTTCAATGACACCGTAATATGACATTTTAGCTTCACGTGGACTCTTATCCTTTACACTTGCAAAATACATAGTCGACGCTTGAAGAGTGACCCCACTATTTTGGATGACACTCTTATCATCTTGGCGCTTTATGTAATATGTGAACCCATTAATTTCAAACCCTTCATAAGACATAACATTCGGTTTTGGTTTAAAAGTGAGGCATTTTATAGTTTCCGTAATATCATTTGGTGTTTGAGATAGTTGATTTAAGACTTTATCTTCAAACCACTTAGTAAAAGTCTTGTTATGCTCTCTAGCAAGCCACATTGAACTTGCTCGAGGATGTTGTCTCTTGATGAAATTGGTATGTTCCTCGATATAAATACTCACTTCATCCATGTTATGTAAAATATACAAGTGACCTTGTTCCAACTGCTCATGGCTGATTACTTTCACCCGTAATCCCAAAATTCCTTTGCCCTCCTCAATATTCTTGTCATTAACAGGAGTGTTATTACCACTCAGAAAGTCATTGCAAAAGTTCATAACCTCTCTCGCCACATAACCTTCAATAATACTCCCTTCAGGCCGATAACGGTTTCGAACATCACCTTTAAAAATGCTCATGTATCGTTCAAAGGGATACATCCAATGCAAGAAAACTAGTCCCAACATTTTCACTTCCCTAGTCAAGTGGACAACAAGATGTACCATGATATCAAAGAACGAAGGAGGGAAATACATCTCAAGATGACATAGGGTAACAACCACTTCTCTTTGCAAATTATCGAGAGTATCAGGGTCAATAACTTTGCTGCATAGACTGTTGAAAAAGAAACAAAGTCTGGTGATTGCAAATCTTACATGCTTCGAAAATATAGATCAAATTTCCACGGGCAATATTTGTTGCATTAGAGTGTGACAATCATGAGATTTAAGACCTATCAACTTCAAATCTTTCATTGATACCAATCTATGGATGTTAGATGAGTAACCATGTGGCACCTTAACATTTACCAAGCATTCACAAAAAGCTTTCTTCTCCTTTCTAGACAACGTGTAACAAGCAGGAGGTAAGTATGTTCTTTTATTACCCATTTCATATAATTCTATTTATTCTGACCTTATTCCCATTTCACGTAGGTCCAGTCTGGATTTTATCCCATCTTTAGTCTTACCTGGTATATTTAACAGAGTACCAATGATGCTATCACAGACATTTTTCTCAACGTGCATTACATTGATACAATGTCTAACTGTCAAAGAACTCCAATAAGGAAGATCCCAAAATATTGACTTCTTATTAAATGAAGAATTGTCACTCCGTGTGGCCATACTACATTGTGATTTCTTACCAAATTCATTGACAATGTCTTTTACTCTTTCATAAACAACATCCCCTAGTATAGGTTTAGGTTCACTCCGTTCATCATTCCATCCATTGAATGCTTTGCGCTTCCTACGATACAGATGGAATTTTGAAAGAAACCTTCGATGACCAAGATATATAGTCTTGCCTCCATGTTTTAGTCTTATTGAATCAGTGTTTTCTTCACATATAGGACACGCTTTAGCTTCTTTGACACTATATCTAGACAAATTCTTGTATGTTGGAAAGTCATTAATAGTGCAAAACAACATAGCGTGCAAACAAAATGTCTCTCTTCTTGAAATATCATAGGTCATCACACCTTCAGCCCAAAGTTTATTTAAGTCATCAATCAGAGGTTCAAGATAAACATCGATATCATTTTCGGGTTGTTTAGGGCCCGATATCAACAATGACATCATAACGTACTTATTTTTCATACACATCCAGGGAGGAAGATTGTATATAACAAGCATGACTGGCCAAGTGCTATGTTGGCTGCTCAATGTCCCGTACGGATTCATCCCATATGTACAAAGCCCAAGTCTTATATTCCTATCTTCTTCACCAAATTTGGGGTACAATAGATCAATCTTCTTCCACTGTGGGGAATCAGACGCATGTCGTAGGATCCCATCATTATTTTTCTTAACATTTTCATGCCACCTCAAATTCTTCGCATCTTTCATATTTGCAAACAAGCTTTGAAACTGTGATATTATAGGTAGATACCACATCACCTTGGCAGGAGAACCAGTTTTGGACTCCCCCGAAGTCGTCAATTTATACCGTGACGCACCACATTTTGGACAATCTTTCAAATCCACATAGTCCTTTTGAAATAATACACAATCATTCGGGCATGCGTGTATCTTCTTGGCCTCCATTCCCATTGGGCACAACAATTTCTTTACCCGGTATGTTAAGATTGGCAGCTCGTTTCCTTCAGGAAGCATTTCTTTCAAAAAAGTCAACAATGAAGTGAAGCTTTTGTCGCTCCATCTATTGTTAGCTTTCAACTTATACAATCTCAACACAACGCTAAACTTCGTAAACTTAGCACAACCTATGTATAACGGTATCTCAGCATCATGCACAATGTTTGTAAAGATAGGAGGTGGATCGGTGTGTTCTACCCTACAACTATCCAGCATCGCATCAATGATGTCTACTGGAACTGGTTCGTTCACATCTACGTCATCGGAGGCAATTTCTTCTTCCACCCAAGCACTGCTATCGACATACACTGATTTTGAGTTTGAAATCTCTCCATGCCAGTACCATTCTGTATAGCCTTGTACAATCCTGTTGCACATGACATGACTTTTGATTTCGTCACCAGTGCTGACTTTCAAGTTGTTACCGCAATGCCTACATGGACAGTACAACCTATCTCCAAGTTCTTTGCTATGTTCCTCAGCAAATCTAATAAATTGATCAAGACCAGATATAAACTCTGGGGTGCAGCGATTGCGAATGGACATCCATGATCTATCCATTCTATGATCAAAGAGAAAATAAGTATATATTAGGATAAGAGTAGGGTCTACGGTTAACAAATACATATGATGTCATTCATATATATAATAAATGTGTACCACCTATCCCATCCTTGAACATCTAATCTAACTAGTAAGTGTATAATGTGTATTGGGTTTTCGAGAAAATTTTGGCAGCATTTCCCTGCTGTTCTCTAAGTACAAATGTACTTAGAGAACAAACGGGGAAATGCTACTAAAATTTTCTCAAAAACCCAATACACATTATACACTTACATCCTAAGTGAGATTAGGTGTTCAAGAACAGTCCCAAACCGGGGACTATCCAAGATTTACTCCTGATGAGTAAATCTTGCACGGGTTTCTAGGCCAACAAAATCATATCATTAAGAGCATGGTTTCATGTTAGGTCATAATAATCCATTAGAATGGGCATAAGAGTATTAGATCTTGATTCTAGAGTGTACAAGACATAATAGTGACTACTGATTTTGTGGGATGATATCATTTCATAGGATTTATAAATTCAAATTTAACAAGTGTACAAGTTGCATCATTTTAATACTCTAAAGGTGACTAGTGGGTCATAGCACATAAAAGATGCCATTACAAGGAATGTAAGCAAGCTAGATCATTTAACACTCATCTCAAGGAAACATTAGTTACTGAGGGGACCAGGAAAGAGTGCTTTTAATCAGGGTTTTGGGGGATGTTTACCTCTATTTGAGCCCAGTCGGGCGTCAGTAGGGAGAGAGGGCAAGATGGAGGGTAGGCGAGTAGGCAGGTAAGTAGGCAGGTGAGCAGGTGATGGGCAGAGAGACGGCGGGCAGCAATAGATGATCAATTAATTCCTGAAACATAGTATAGAATGTGCATTATACAGTAGTAGACAGTACATGATATGTACATTATACCATTATATGTATTACAAACTACAAAGTACATCTACATAGATAATACATTAGTTGAACGGATAACAATACAAGAAAAACTAAGGTATGAATGTATGTATAGGTACAAGTATAATGTATCAGTAAATATTATTGGTTGAGTTCATAGTAGAGCATCAATGTATGTACAAATGATAAATATGTAATATAGGTGCAGTAGGTTCATACATAAAGCAGTTCATACATAAAGATGTAAATGGATGCAGCAGTACATACATACAGCTTATATGAAGTAGGAACGATTTTAATGCATGTACAACTCAATTAAAAATGAGAAGAGGAGGAAGAAGCCGGAAGAGGGGTAGGGAGCCAGCAGCAGGAGCAAGGAGCAAGCCGGAGAAACCCTATTGTCTAAGCAGGAAGAGGAAGAAGAAGGGTACCAGGTAAGTGGGAGACCAGGAGTAGAGCGCCGACGAGGAGAGAGAAGCAACGGTGAGGAGAGGAGTGTCGGAGGTGTGCGGACGGGTGACCAGGAGGCAGTATCAGTGGCGAGCAAGCAGTCGGCCATTGCAGTAGGAGTGCTAGGTGGTGGTGTGCAAGAAGGGGGAAGGAGCGGCGGCAACGGCGGGTGCTTGCTCACCGGAATCGCCAGACCTAAAATCGACGCTCGATTGCAGTGAAACAGAGAAAGGGGAAGAGTCTGCTTCGCGTGGGTGCTAATAAGTAACAACTCGGCATTGGTCATTACACAAAACCGACGCCAAAGCAAAACGTGTCGGTTGTTCTGTAGATAACCGACGCCGATTCATCTTCAGCGTCGGTTGATAGGAAAAAATGGACGTCCAAATTAGACAATCTTTGCCCTAAATTATTTGGCGGGAACTATTATCAGTGTCAGTTATCAAAGGATTGACCGACACCGAAAGCAGAACTTTTTGCAGAAATATCCTTCTTGAATAGGCGTCGGTGATTATTGAAAAAACCGGCGCTGTATATGACGCAAATTTTTTTCGCTCGAAATTTGGATTTCATGGGCGATTTTAGGCGTCGGTTTTTTATATCCAGCTGACATTGAATACAAATCGGTACCCGTGTCTGGCTAGTCTTCGATGATAGACGTCGATTTCCCTAAATATCTGACGTTGACTAATATAGGCGTCGGTTTACCTTAATAACTGACGCCCAGAAAAGCGACACTGAATGTTGTTTCTGTAGTAGTGAGCTATAAATGTCACTAAACTATAGACATGGAAGGTAAAAGATTATAGGTAAAAAAATATCACTAGTTTTTCAACAACTAGACGTCATTTTCGGTGAAGAACTCAAATTTTCAAATCCAACTCTGATTCGGATCCCAAACAACTTTGTCATGAGTAGATACGGAAACATATTTTACATGAAAACAAGAGTAAGAAGGTGTGTCTGAGACATTTTTTGAGTGTAGCCACCAACATGTAAATGTCTCTACATTGTCTACACAAATGGTCAGGAACATCATATTGCACTACAACATCCGATGCTAAGGAGTTGCATTTTTTTGGAAACTTACTAGTATTACAAGACTCTTGCTTGCACTCTCCTTGTGGGTAATGATGATTGGTCCAAAATTTGTGCCAAAATGTTATATTCAAACCATGTCCATAATACCCCTATAATTATGAACATTTAAGTTGGATTTCTGATAAACCATGCAAAACAAAAAGACAATAGGTACTTTTTAGCAGCCTAATCATAGACATGTCATCGTCTTACTGTATTCATCCAGTTTCCCAACTAGACAATGTGGTTTGCCTTATAGAGGACCTCTTGGCATTTCTAATCGGTTGATTAGACAATCCAATCAGCCGATTGGACTAGTTTGGAATGAACTAGACAAATATATAGATCTAAACCGATCAGATGACGATAACATATCCCAGTTGATTGATTGTCTTGTCTAATCTAGTTGACCAACTTGACAAACCAGTAGACTAGTTGGGTGGACCTTAACACATTCAATCAACTAGACCATTTAGTTAGTCAACTAATTTGTCCTTTTGGTTGAGTGGACTCTCTAATCGGTCAGATGGATTCAAATCAATCCATCATTGATTTAATTGATTACCGAAATTTTTATCAACCAAGTAATCATATGTCCATAGTTGTACTCCTCTTCCTTATTAATCCTATGTATGTGACCTTATAGGCTCCAAATTACATTGATAATGATATCTATAATCAACTTATCATTTCATGGACAATGATTGGCATCTATCAAATCTTCATTTCCACCCACGTAATTGAAGAATTTGGAGAACAACTTTCCCTATAGAGTGACTAGTGTTACCAATATCATACAATCCCTTTTTCACAAATATCCATATTGAAATTGAGGCATGGAATTGTCATCATGTTATCAACCAATATATGTTCCTTGAACCATATTAGACTATTTGAGATGTTGTGAGTTGAATATCATATATATACTCACATGAACATGGTCATGCATTTCCATTGTTTGTCTTATCAAGTGGTTAGGATATCACTCCAAAGAAGGGACGAATTTAATCTACATCACTCCCCATAATTCACACATATCAATATGCACCCAATCACCACATTTACGGAAACCCTTATTCATAGTCATGTTGGGATAGTGTAAATGTTCATAGAAAAACATGTGATTGTGTAGTGACTTTAGGTCTAGGGATCACAATCACCACTGTCACATTGAGATATGACTTTGACATGTTATTACAAGAATATCATGTGTCATCTTAAGGTGGTTTTTTCTAGTACAACTTGTTCTCTAACAAATGCCCATGTATCTAAGTTTATGTCTTATATCATGACTAAAGATACATATTCATCACTCACAATACATACTAGTCTTGTGTATTATTTTTTTTCTATAATATCCGCAATAATAATTGGCTTGGGACATATTAAGAATTAGCACTCTATTTATTATATGATGTCATATCTAGGTCCTCAATCCAAACCATATGTCATCGAGTCAGAACACTCTTAGGACATTATTAGGTTTACTCATTATCTCAATATTGAAACAAACATAAATGGAATTTCCTAAAATAAATAATCATATCATATATGAAGTATCCCTATTAAAATCATTATTTGATGGATATTAGGGCATAAAACCAACAAAACATCAATATATATCATTTTTTTTCAAAAAAACCTCTTTGTATCAAGAAACTACCACAAATGTGAAGCATGAACTTCAAGATGGAAGCATTGAAAGGAATGGAGGTGCCATATTCCATCAGATTTATCAATTTTAGTTTTACATTTTGTATCAATGATACCAAGGCCCCAAACCATAACAATCTTCCTCAAAGGATGGGATTTATGATAAGAACAAGGCCAAAGACTTTTCATAGTTTTGTAAATTTTCTTCTTCCTTATTCTATTCTTTAGGAGAAAGGAAATATAAAATTTCACTCTATGAGGTTCTTCTTGGCACTTTGTTGGTGGCAAACTCTATGAAGACCATGAACATTCTAGGAAGTGATTGATAGATTGCTATCCATTAGGGGGATAGGGATCTACCAGTCTCAAAAGAAAAATCATATTAATTCTTCCACAACTTGTTCCTAAAATTTCAGTAGGGAAATGTTAACTCCAAGAACTTTAGTCCTTTTTTTCCTTATTAGTCGTAGTCATGCATTGATGGGTATCTAGACTTAGAATAGAAACTTGGAAGGCATTATCTATACAAGGAGCAGCTTAATCAGTAAATTTGCAATTAGTCTGGGACAATGATATAAGATTCTTGCCTACCATAGGACACTTATTTGGAGAAAAAGTTATATTCTTCACTAACATAACATGTTATGTAGACATATAGAAATTGTAATAAGTGTATGAAGAACAAAAGAATTTATATTAGTGTAGAGTCTTACAGACACCATTTACCACCTCAAGAATACATATGGTCAATATATAAGATACATTTCCTTGAGATGTCTTGCTATTTGATGATCATCCTACCTATACAGAATTAGTGTAACTAGAATATCTACCACTAGTAATCACAACATGGAAAATCTTGGTATTACAATCAATCTTAGATGAATATAGAGCATTAGGAATTTTATCTTGATTAGGCTCACCTATAGTAAAAATAAAATCATTAGTATCAAAAACCTAACAAAGACTTGGCAAGGGTGACTTTCCTAATATCCTTTATTTTCTAAATAGGAACCCATTGACCATTCTACGGTTTGTCATATTAAGGTTAAATTTCATGAGTAGTGTAATATGGCACCATAGGCCATAAATTTCTCACAGTCCAATTGTATTTAAGTTTGATTACATCTGATTCACTAATACCACTAATTGTAGGAATAACCTCTGCTAATTTTTAATTAGTAGACATAATAACATTCAAATGAGTGAACTCAACTCAAGTGTATCTATCACTTTTAATAGGTCATCCAAGAAAGTTATTGATTCCTCTGAACATGCTTCCTCCCCACATCTCTAAAAGAAGGTTTTATAATTTAAAAAAAAAACAGATGTCAGTGATAGTTCTTTCCTTAAGACAATCCCCAATTTTCCACTGTTTTAGTATTAGAGGTTTTCCTTCGACAAACAATGGGTTGGTATCTAGTGTGTGGTGCATACTCTTTAGATTTAAAGAACTTGGTAATGAATAGAACATAACCAATATTAACTTGCATTTTCCGTAACCACACTAGGTTCTTAGCAAGAGTCGTATGATGTGTCTTCAAGTCTATCACATAATCGACGACTCTATTCTTCCCTTTCTTGGCATTTTAAATTGCTTGCACATGTGGATACTTAACTTCTCCTTCAAAGAATTCAGTCAAATCTGACACAATTTTCTTCATTTTCCTTCCTTTGCCTCCTTGATTAAATCATACATAGCTGACATAGAACAAGGAAAAAGAGGATTAGAAAGGCTCGATTGAATCTGAGTAGAAGTGTTGTGGGATTGGACTAGGGGAGGATGCACCTAAAAATTGCTTTTAGGGAGCGTTCCTGCCTCAACGCCATTCAAAGACATGTGTGTCTTGTACCTACACCATGAAAAAAGTAGTAATTTGCATATGAAGTGGGGGCATGGTCTAAAGGAAACATTTGTTTTGATGTTCCAACATCTACAATGACATGTGCCGGTGGATGTATGTTACGAAATCCTTTTCTTTGAAATTCTCTACCTAGAAATTCTTGTGTATAGATTTAATAATTTAGATTGTAACTTAACGGCAAGACCTTTGTCCCCTATTATTTATGATGTCTTTATTGGCCACATAGCTTTCTTTATTTTGTTATTTCATCAAACAGCCATGGGCCTCTATGTGAGCCTATACATTAGAAGGTCCAGGCCCTCTACACTAGAAGGCCTTTGGCCTTTACAATTATAGGTCACAGACTAATAATGTAATGCATTTTTGAGATAAAGGCTTAATGATTTTTAACTTTTATGCTTGTGAACTGGCCTTGAGAAAGACGTTTTACTCACCAAGACTAGCCGGGGAACATTGCTCAGTTCTTAACCTTGACCAACCAGTTAACCTCAAGGATTGACCAGGGATGCGGCCTTGCTCCTTGAGTTGTTTGGTAGTAATGTTTTCTTTTGAAAATACGGAGTCTAACATCTGCCACTACGAAAAAGTTAGCCTTTTCCATTTACTATAAACCTCGTTCTCTTAGGCAGAACAGAATTGTTGAGATGATTTTTCGTTTCTATTAGGATCTGACTGGTTCAATGTAATCTATCTTGAAAACACCGGAAGTCAAGTTCCAATTTTATTTTTATATGAATGGTTCAATGAAAGTCTGGAATTTGAGTTCTCCAAATTTCCGTGGATTTCTGGCAATATATATAGTTTGGGGTTTTAGACTTCCCTAACAATTCATCCTGAAAACAAGTTCCGCACCCAGCCGCATCACGCCCTGTTCATTTGTTCGACAGGACAGGGCGACGACCAAAGTAGATGTGTGATATTCCGGTTGTTGTCTCCCGCTGCGGACTGAAATCCTACTCATTTTTCTCGGGCAAGCAGAAGTTGTAGACGGGGATCGTTGACGCTGGATTTTGTTTCCAAATCACCGCAAACGGGAAAACCAAAACTTTACTAGTCTTTTTTATTCAGATCTGTACAGAAAGCAAGCAGAGATAAGCTTCCTATCTGGACGGCCAGATCTGAGGCAAGTTGCAGGGAAGAGGCGTAGAAATTTTTTATCCAGATTACCGTGTGTAGTTTATTTAATAAAGTGGACAATTGCTGCGAACAAATAAGAAGAAGAAAAAGAAGAAGAATGTTCTTTCCCTACATCTCTTCCGACTTAATCTGTAACCCAATTGACCATTCAGTTGCACGCGTGAAAGAAGTTGGTAATTGATGTATAAGGTGCCGAGTGCGGTGATGTTGGTGGAGGCTTGGTTATTTTATTTTTCTTCTTTTACTTCCGTTTTGTACATTTGCGTTCCATTGTTCCTGATTTGCATGAGAATGACACCTCTTCTTCGATTGCCTTTTTATATTGATGCTTTGAAGTTGTCCGATATAATATCAATGATATTTGTATCCAATTCAATGTTGTGTCTTGAAGTTGTTTGATGGAAATCCCAAATTTTTAAGAAAACTCTTGTTTCAGACCAATCATCTGGAACTGATTTTCACGGAATTCAATTTCAGTTCGGAAAAAATGAGTTCCTGGAAAGTTAAAGTTATACCAAACCAGTCAGAGGAAATATATGCCTCGGGCAAATTTACATCATTGTGTCTGTTCTCTCTAAGACTTAGGTCCTATCCTTACAAAGTCATCTTTAAACAACAATTTCTTTGATTTTGTAGTCAAATCTAGGATCATAAAAAGCGAGGAATGGTGTCAGTACGCACTGTCAGATTAGTTCCTGAAATAAAATGAAACAGATGCAGATAAAGTAATTGAATTGGTTGTTCATATTTAATTCGATGCTCGGCAGTTATGTGGTTAAAGGGGATATACTTTCACTCACAACACAATAAGACCATGTAACCACCAATCGATGTGCATCTTTACTGCTTTCGTAGGCTGACCTCTTTCCACATGTGACTGAGCTTGAGCACATCTTTAAGGCTCGAGTTCAGTGCATCCGTGTGAAAATGAAATTGAGGCGCGTAGGCCTATCTCGATTGTTTTCCCTCCAGAATACATGAACATGGGTTTTGCAAAATCTGATTGCCGACCTCCCTCCAGATGTTGCTGCTAGCTTGCTTACCCACCAGAATCCCCTAAGAAGCACAGTTCCTAACTTTCCGTAGAGTCGTTGTCTGTAAACTAACTTTCTCGGCAGGGTTACCACGGGAAAATTATTTGGCCAATACCACCTCCACTGAAAATGGCATATATACCGGGAATACACAAAACAACTCATATATAATCTATTAACACTATACAACACGGTCTTTTGGATAAAAAGTCTCTTGGTGTTGCAGCAATCAATACATTTCTTCCATCCAACTACCAGTTGTTCAACTACCATATTTATTCTATGTCCACAAACAAAAGAGTTAATGTCAAATATTGATTCTTTTTTCCCGTTTCCCTCCAACTCTCAGTTATACATAATACTACGGACAACTATCATGTTTTTATTTTTCTACCAAGTACAAAATCGGTACTTAACGTGTGAAAGATAATACCAAGAATCATCAACAATTAGACTCAACATAAAACACTACAATGCGTACAGTCTCGAAAAATTGTTTGTTGTTTATTTGTGTGTAATAAATTATTATTATTTTATATAATATCATCCGATTATGTAATATACTTCCAAATCAGTACAAATTTACAACATCATACTAAAAAAAATCCTATAGTAACAACCCATGTATGCTTCTTTTAGCACAGTGCAAAACAAACTTATAGGCTAGTAGATTTTCCTTTAATCAATCCACTTCTCTACTAGATATTACGAACATACCCGTAGTCACATTTCTACATATCTAGTTGTTAAGTCCAAAGACAATACTACTCCAATTCAAGACAATACTCAAACATGTCAACAACTGGACCTAGAACAAACGAGTAAAATGTGTACCAACAAATTAATTGTCTACTGTTTATATTTCTATAATGAATTATTAAATTTGTTCTTAAATGTCATCACATCCTCTGATATACCTCAGAAACGATAAGAATCTCACAACGACACCACACTAAGAAAGACACTATTAGCATTCCTATATGCTTTTTTAGTACAATGTGATATAAACTTTCGGAAAAAAAACTGAAATGCACGAGTTTAGACAATTTATTGACCAAACTAGACAAATTTGGTATAAATTGTCTACAATAGACGACTTTGGGAGAGAGAAACTAGTGAAAACGCCAAACGAAACGGCGTCTCCATTCTGATTGGACGAGGAAAAGCGACCAGCGCCCCGCCCCAACGGCACCTGGGGTCGCCGCGCCACGTGGCGGCCCCAGGATGAAGACGCCAGTCAGAATGGCGTCTTCATCCTGGGGCCGCCACGTGGTGCGGCGACCCTAGGTGCCGTTGGCTCAGGATCAACATTTTTTATACTTTGATACCATGTATTTAGTTAATGTGCAATATTTACATTTTAATTAATATATATTATTTTACAATAATTAATTATTGCATCTAAGTAAAAATATCACATTAATATTAATTATAAAATATTTCTATTTGATATTAAATAATATGTTATATTTCAATATATTGATTTATAAATCCATTTAATAATAGCATATTTAACTACATATACATTTAATTATTGTCTATAGATATATTTACGAGTTGAATACAAATTTTTAACGTAAACTTTCAAACTACATGATAAAAATATTATTCAAATGTAGTATGTAAAATATCATATTACACATAAAAGTAATTGCTATATTAATCAGATAATATTTGTATGTATATTAAATAATATAAAAATTCAATGTAATATAGCACTATATATACACTCATTATATGCATAATATTGTTTTAGATATTATATCATATATTATACTATGCATATTAATAATAATAATTAATATATGATATTAGATTAAAATGGTATGTCTACTATATGTTCATATTTGTATATTTATTTATTAATGATATATTAAAGATATATACATACTATTATTATATCATTAATAAGTAAATATAGTTTGCATATACATAACGTTTTAATCTAATATCATATATTATGTCTACTATGCATATTAATATTAATAATTAATATATGTATATTTGTATATTTATTTATTAATAATATATTAAAGATATATACATACTATTATTATATCATTAATACATAAATATAGTTTGCATATACATAACATTTTAATCATTATATACGTAATATTGTTTTAGATATTATATCATATTTCTATATTTATTTATTAATGAATAATACTAGTAGACATAATGTTATGTATATGCAAACTATATTTAATTTGTATATGCAAACTATATTTAATATGCAAACTGTACATAATTTTGTTTTAGATATTATATCGTATTTGTATATTTATTTATTAATGAATAATAATAGTAGACATAATGTTATGAATAATATGTATATATCTTTAATATATCATTAATAAATAAATATACAAATATGAACATATAGTAGACATAACATTTTAATCTAATATCATATATTAATTATTAATATTAATATGCATAGTATAATATATGATATAATATCTAAAACAATATTATGTATATAATGAGTGTATGTATAGTGTTATATTACATTGAATTTTTATATTATTTAATATACATACAAATATTATCTGATTAATATAGTAATTACTTTTATGTGTAATATAATATTTTACATATTGAACAATATTTTTTATCATATAGTTTGAAAGTTTACGTTAAAAAATTGTATTCAACTCGTAAATACATCTATAAACAATAATTAAATGCATATGTAGTTAAATATTTTATTAATAAATGGATTTATAAATCAATATGTTGAAATATAACATATTATTTAATATCAAATAGAAATATTGTATAATTAATATTAATGTGATATATTTACTTAGATGAAATAATTAATTATTGTAAAATAATATATATATATATTAATTAAAATGTAAATATTGCACATTAACTAAACACATGGTATCAAAGTATGAAAAAAATGTTGATTCCGCGCCAACGGGTCCCTGGGGTGGCCGCGCCACGTGGCGGCCCCAGGATGAAGACGCCATTCTAAATGGCGTCTTCATCCTGGGGTCGCCACGTGGCGCGACAACCCCAGGGACCGGTTGGCGCGGGGCGCCGGTCGCTTTTCCTCGTCCAATCAGAATGAAGACACCATTTTGTTTGGCGTTTTCACCAGTTTCTCTCTACCAAAGTCATCTATTGTGGACAATTTATACCAAACTCGTCTAGTTTGGTCAATAAATTGTCTAAACCCATGCATTTCAGTTTTTTTCCTAAACTTTCAGACAAGAAGTCTACTGGTGTGACTGCATGACATGTATGTAGCTGCAACCGCGAACTCATGCTGTCACCTCCCCACAGAGGCGCCATAGAGTCACTGAGGTGAGGACGCCACAGAAACCAGCTAGCAAACTGAGCCATGCACCCACCGAGCAAAGAGACTATCTTTGGCATCGCCGGACCCTCCTCCAGAGATGGTAGATGCCGTTACCTGCAAGACATCATACTCAAGCCCTGTAACAGACCCAGCCTGGACATACCTCCACCAATCTCGCGCTAAGTGTCCCAGAGCTTTGCACCGAAAGCAGAACATGGGGAAGATCATTGTCGCCTCCAACGTCCGCGCTGGAGACAACGAAAGCATCAAACCCTACGAAGGGGGTGGCGCCTCCGGTCCGGCCTCTCCGCCTCATAGTTGTGCGCCAGGTGCCCCGAGCCCCGACACCGAAAGCAAACTGTCAGCACTGAGCACTGATGTCGCCAGTGGCCCCGTCGTAGGCACCAGAAGTATGCACCCCTTGAGGTGCTAGGACCCGCAAGGGGGTTGGCCAACTTGACAGAGGACAGGGGTGCTTTCGAAGGCGCTGCCTGACCAACAACCACACATGCCGACCCCACAGCTCGGGAAGATGTCGCCGCCAGGGGAACACAGATGTCACCAACCCAGAAGAAGGCCCCTCCTCTGATTTCGAACAACAAAGCGCAACTTGTTGCCTGCTCCAAACATGTACTAAGATCATGCACCTCACGCATAACCTCGAGTGGGCATCTGCCTCCTCGAACATCTGATCCCCATGCACGAAGAATGAGATCGCGCCCCCAAGAGCACTCCTCTAGCATCTGGTCCTCAACGACCATCTCCGACAGCGCTCGAGCGTCGCCCTCACCAGCCAAAGGTAGCTCGCTCCCTCGGCCATCGATCTTGCCAGACCCCTCATCAACTGATGCAACGGGGAAGGTGTCGTCATCATCGCCTGATTGCGCCCCTTCATCTTCTTTGCCACTACACCCTGCTCCCATCGCGATGGGGTCGATGCCGGTTCCTGCTCCCACCATCAGCTCCGGATCACCTGCTATCGAAGGAGACAAATCTCCTAGCCACCCCCATTCCGCCTGGGCCGCCTTGAGCCGAGCCCTAAAAGCGGTAATGGTCTAGGACGGAGGTTGACAAGAAGGAAGCGGAGAAGGAGACAGGAGGTGTTGGAGGATTGAGGTGGTCATGGTGGAGGAGGGAGCCGCAGGGGCCTCCCCGTCGTGCAGCGGGCCGCCAGGCGAACGCCCTCCCTAGGAGCCACCCTCGCCCTAGCGACTTGTCATGCCATTGTTCTAGCTTGTACCTCTTTACCACCACCAAACCACTTATATTCATTCTCCCGTCTATAAATAAAACAAATCATTTTTAAATTCAAAATATATTTTTTCATTTTCTTCAATTACTTGACTATGTGTCATGTCTTGACCGCCAAGAGTCACATTTTCATATATTAAATGATTAAGTCTAAAAACTGTATTTAAATATGTTCAAGACAATACTAAAAACTATCAATAATGAAACTTAAAATAAAGTAACACAATGCGTCACATTTAAAATTTTATTGACCATTCATTATATATATATATATATATATATATATATATATATATATATATATATATATCATTATTTGATTTAGTTGGTATAAAAGAAGTATATATATGATAATTGATCATATTTGATTAAAATATGTTTACCATATCTCTTAATATTTAATATTTTGCTGATAATTTTAAATACAATATTAGTTAAATATTCATTGCACTATCAAAACAACAACAATTGTACTTGATATAAATGAAAATAGTACTTACGGTCATGAGAATTCATGATCTGGAAAAAATAAGGCACAATGGTTATCTATTATTTTTTATAACTTTTACATTTTACATGTATAATTCACGACTACAAGCTCACATTCATCAGCATCGAACAAAAATAAAAGTAAAATTAATACCAAAATACATTCAACACATATCTAAATTTTATACATAACTTGATTTTTCCCTTCGATTTAGTTACCAAGACTAGCACACCCGACGGTCATGACGTAGTACTAAAAGTAGACGGTGGCATGAGTGCAATTTGATGACGGAGACTAGGAGGCAGTCTTTGGCACGACGGCAACCATGGTGTGATAGAGGCTTGGATGTGCAGACGTCATAGCACAGCGGTGGGCTGGGCATGCCTTCATCCTGAGCGGGACAACGTCCTGATTACGGCAGCAACCTTGACTAGGTGGTAGGCTAGGCGCCACTTCAGCCTGAGCGTGATGGTGCAGATTTGACCTAGGCGTGACGGCGGCCATGGAGTGATGCACTCGGGCGAGGCGTGAGGATGACGATGTCTTAGGGCCCGTTTAGTTGTGTTGCACTGGAACACATGCGGGTTCAACTACACAGTGGGTTGCAAAAATTTCGTTTGGTTCGACTTAAGCCCAACCCACACCAGGAAAATGAACCCACACTTGGGGAGTAAGAACCGCACAATTTTTGGGTGCGGTTCATTCTCCTCGTGAACGCATCGCGTTAGGGTTCCCGCTGCCCCCGACTCCGTCTACTTCTCTGTCTCCTTCCTTCTCCATCCTTTGTTGCGGCTCTTGCTCAGTCCTCTATATTTGCGGCGGGGACATCGGTGCTAGTTCACTAGGCGACGATGACGGCGGAGCTTGATCAACCAGTGGTAGTGAGACTTCCTCGTATCACCCGACCGTTGTTCATCCCAAGTTGTTGTGCTGAAGCTGCATCGTCAACTGTTCTACCTCCCTGGCGAACACTCTGCAGGTATGTTTCCTCCCTCACAATATTTCCCTAGGCTTTTCCTCTTCCTTCAGGATTTTTTCCTCCGCGATTTGTTCATTGTCGTATTGGTATCTGTGATTTATTAATGGTCGTATTGGGTATCTCAGATGCCAACTGAAAATGATTCTCCGTTAGATTTCATCTAGGGGTCAGGGGTTCACTCCGGGCTCAACCTAATAGTATTATTTTCGGTGCTTCTTTTTGATTGGATGAACATGCATATTCTAAAATTGGGTACACTCAGTGTCTCCTTTAATCCAATGGCAAGTCCTCTGTAATTCAATTGCCCATATATACCTCTCGACAAACTTCAGTATACCTACCTGGACCAATGCTTCCAATGAAATGACACACCCGATTCTGGGATTATTTTGGCTTCACACTAGATTTTTTAATTGCCCATCAATCCATTTGTTCCACTGCAGTTTGAGTACTCTGTGCTCCATGTGTGTATGTCATTGTCCTTGTTCTGTATCCTATCAATAAAGTCATTATCTTTTCTTTTTGTTGTTAGTTGTATGCTCGATGACCACTGCATGATCTCTCCAAAGGGATGCCTTTTGGGTACATTATTAATATTGATTTTTGTTCCAGTACGTACTAGTGCCTTTCCAAGGGAGCACGAGCAACTGAAGGCCACAAGAGACGCAATAGCAAGCCACCCAAAGTAAGTGTGGACTAATTTGATTTTTTGTTATACTACGAGCTTGTCACAGTAAGCCTATATGACACTAACAGTTAGCTATTTTTTCCCTTGTTATTAAGTACGTTAGTGGATCATTTGAAAAGCACATTTATCTAAAAATTGCAGTTTCATCGTCTTGCTAGATAGAATTAAATGCATTAGTGTTCCCATATTAGACTGGCCCTGGGCACAGACACAACATATGCAATAATAGAACAGAAAATCAAAAATTTTGGATGAACCATAAAAGGTTTACATAAGGGCTCCATATGCGATATGAAAGGAAGGACCTAAAATAATAATTTTCCGTTGTCCAAGATATTAGGTGATATAGATCATAATAATTCTTGTTTTTCTCTATAAAGCATATAAATTTTAGATACTGACTTGTTTTCACTATGCCATTATTTATCTTTCAGATATGGATCATCAATATCTCAATATTAAGGCCGAGGGTGGAACAAATCGTCGTTGTCATGTAGTTGATGTTGAAGATGATTTCATGATAAATAAAAAGAGGAAATATGTTGACAAGGTATAAATGCTTTCTTGCCATGTTAATTAATTTTTTTACATCAACATGCTAATGATTTCTCGGCATATATGTAAATTCTCATATGTCGCATTATGATTACTTGAACTCTATATCCCAAAACATAGATATAATAGAGGCTGAAAATGAGGAAGTTTGATTTTTTATCCTCTAATAGATGTCTAGTGATGATATGAACCGAGAGGAGATGATAAAGCAAGTAGATGTTTTGGGTGCCATGATAATAGTATCTCGTCTATGTAGAAAGATTGTTCATATTTCAAGAACTCCTTATCGCAAGAGATCTGATTGGTTTATGAAAGTCATTGTACATGGTTCAACTGACATGTGTCACCATATTACTCGGATGGAGAAGGAGACCTTTTTTTCCTTTTGTTTGATGTTGAAACAAGAAGGCTTGTTAAGGGATTTGATCAATGTTGATGTTGAAGAACATGTGGCGATGTGTCTGTGCATACTCGGGCATCATACTCGAGTTGTTAGCTTAGTCACCATATTTGGAAGATCAAGGGAAACCATTCACAGATATTTCCATGAGTTTCTTTCTGTAGTCTGTGGATTGGCATCAAGATATATCAAGTTGCCTTATACTGATATACCAGAACAAATCTTGAATAGTTCAAGATATTATCCTTGGTTTAAGGTTAGTAATGTATAGGCATGTTTCATTTTACATCTACAATATCCCATATGGAATTCAATTTCAATAAATTTTGTTGTAATGATTCCTAGGATTGTTTTATCAGTAGCTCATAATATCTCCATATCTTACTTAATATGTTGGACGGCTAAAGAGAAGCACCAGTGGTCTAATTTGATTCTTATATCCCTTTGTCTATTAATAGTCAACCAGACACTTCTATAGTGTAAATTTAATTTACATTTCTTTTTGGTAAATATTACTATTATGCTATTTGTTATCTTTGTAATGCCTACTCTTCCGTCCATCTTTATACCAGGTTTATTGTTCCAAGCTATAACTGCAGTATCAAATGGCAAGCTTTGGTAACTAGGAATATATTTTTGTTACTGATATGAAATAGCAAGCATGTCATCAACGATATTCTGGTTTTGAGGTTTGATTGTTATGGATAAAAAACTTATTTATATGTAAAACCAAGTACTAGGAATAATAATCTATTTATATGGCAAACCAAGTGCTAGAGATAAGAAATTTAAATCTATGGACCAAGTCATGAATTAGAATAAGGATTATATATGCATTACACTCATGCCCCTTATGTGACCAGCATGTCATGATTGCAATATGTTTGTTTCTTCACTCTTGATAAAACTGAGAATGTATTTTTAATAGTACTATATTCTTTCTTTTTTATTATGCAGTTGCTACTGACTTAGTGACTGGATAATAGTGGAAGAGAGGAACAAAGCATAGGAATAGAGGAACATGGATGCTGATGGAATAGAGGATCAACTCTTTTCTTATGTAGTTGTTGCTGATTTGGTTACGAGATATTGGTGCAACAGATAAACAGAAGAACAAAGGAACAAGGATAATGAGTCATGCCTATTGTGTTTTTATATTTTTGTTGTATTCCAAACAAATCGAACGGTCAGTACTGTTGAATGTACAACTCAAATAGTTAATGACGGTCTCATTCTAGTCTTATATACAGGAGATTTCATTGATATATGACAATATTGTCTTGATTTTGATATCCGCATGCAATGTCTTTAGTGAATGGAGGTCTTGTTTGTCTTATGATCACAGGTGTCTTCTGTATTCATTTATTATCACATGGTCTTGTTTTGTCTTATGGTCGCAGACGTGAAATTAATGATATTGTCAGCAACTATTTCGGGAAGGTAACTTTACCGGAGGTGTTAATACCCTAAAACAACAGCCAACCAAACACTGGAAAACCAACGTGGCCGGTTGGAAGGACATGCAACCAAACATGTTGAGTTGTAGTTTCGTTTCACGTTTTTAGTTTCCTGTTTTCAAATTGCATGTTGGGTTGCAAGCACATCCAACCAAACGAGGCCTTAGCTACAACATGAACCTTGTCGAGGAGGTGGGCTGGGTGTGACTTCACTCTGGGTGAGGTGGCGCCCCGGTCATGATGAGCGTTTGGGCATGGTGGCGGGCTGAAGGTAACAAAGACGTAGTCGTGACGACTGTTGGGGTGCTACAGCCTGATCGAGGCGACAAGTACAGAGATGAAGAAGCAGTCATCGTGCGGCACCGGGTCGGACGTGACAACGGTCTAGAGTGGGGGTGAGCAATGTTAAAATGAGAAAAATAGTGGGGAGGGGATGGTTTTTATAGGTGTGGCTATCTTTTCGACTATTGTACTTTACTTATTTGTGTCTAGCACTACGTGTATGTCTCCTCATTAACACATGTGGACTGACTATATTGAATGGTTGTTTTGTATCTCTAGGTTGGGGTGAGAGTATTGGTGTATATTGTGTGTTGTGTATCGATACTCTTACTACAAGATTCGGTAGTGATATCATGGATACGAGTTTGTCTTTGATTTATATGCAGTTCGCAGATTTTTTGCTGAAGTGGTTTGACATGTGTTTTCTTTTACAGGTGGTTGATTATGATTCTTTTAAAGGTCGAGAACTGCAGTGTCCACTTACTTGGGAAGATCATCATCAAACTCCTGTTTGATTCGAGATCGATATTACGAAATATGGGTTGAGTTAGTCGATAGATCTGAATTAGTTTGTCTATATTCGATCATGTTTTTGTTTGACATCTGATCTCATCTCAAGCACTTATTAGATTTGACTAATCTCATAATTGATGTTTTAAAGTCTGGCATGTAAAATAAAATAACATAAAAGATAGAGTCAAATCCTGACTAGGATTGGAAATCCTGCTTAGAGTAAGACAGACTTGTTCTAAATTAGAAAATTATACAATCCAAAACGAACACCAGTAATCCGGTTTCTGCCAAACAAAATAAGACTGAAACTGGACTAGTTAGTCAAAATTAGCTTCTACTTGGTATAAAAAGACAGTGTCTAATCTGGGTCAGATCACAAACCAAACAGCACACAAGAATCTCCTAGACCTCCACATGAGCGTGCTTAGGACTTCAGCCATTTTTCAGGGAGACGACATCATTGCGACATTGGCGCAGGGGCTTTATATCACTTCCCTATTTTAGAACGCTTTTTAGTAAAAGCAACTTTAGCTGGTCCTTGTTCTCCGAGGAGGTTAACACATGACTAGTGCAGTTGGGCTTTCTTCTGCTCGAGCATCCCAATAGTATATTAGTGCAATCGACATTTCCTGGGAGTTCAGGACATGGATATAATGCGGGTATGATGACTTTTCCGTAGAAGATTCGGTTTCTTCTGTGGACCCACTAGATTGTGTTATTGTGGAGCCATTTTCCACAATTATTAAGGCAAGTTTGGCTCATTGGAGAGACGCTTCTTTGGATGTTGAGGCACATAATAGTGGCTCGTTTTTTTGATTTGGCAGTCTACTTACGTTGTTTGACGTGGTATGAGTAGAAAACATATATCGATGGTATCTTTACTGGTATAGTTTCACTTTTAACATAATTCAACCATGTAACCATCGATTGGTCGTGTGTTTATTGATTTTTTAGGCTGACCTCTTTCCAAATGCGACCGAGCTTGAGCCCATCTTGAAGGCCCGATCTCACTGCATCCGTAAGAGAGTGAATTTCAGGCCCGCAGGCCTCTCTTGAGTGTTTACAGTCTAGAATACCCGAACATGGGCTTTCGCTCCATCTGGTTGCCCATCTCCCTCCAAATGTTGCTGCTGGTTGCCTGCCAGAATCTCATTGGAAGCAGACTCCCCAATCTTACAGTAAGGGGACGTTTGGTTTGCCGAGTTTAACAGTATTGGATTGTATCCGATAGGAGAAAAATACCTTTGGTTTATAGGATTGGAGAAATGAGAACAATCCTGCATTTCGGAAACAAGCAATAAGTACGGGATGGGTCTATTCATTTCAAATCCGCTGGGCGTCCAGTTCCAGCACGGCCGTCCATGCTCTCGCGCTGCTGCTCGGTGATAACACGCCACCAACTGCTCAGCTTCCGCGGCGCCGCGGCGGAAGTGCAGACATATCAAATGTAAAGTATGGTGTTGCAAGAATTTTTAAAACTAAAAATTCACCGAAACATGAATTAATGCTGCATTCATGCAAATCCAACTAGATCCAGTAAAGGCACGTTTGGTTTGCCGGATTTTTAGAAATCCTGTATTTTGTCCATCCTGCATTATTAAAATGTTGCATTGTCAAAATCCCACAAAATAAAATTTTATGTTTGGTTTGCTAGATTTTGTAAGTGCGGGATTTTTTTTTTCGTGTCTACGACGTTCGTCATGTTGGATTTTGGCGTCCGGGAGAATTTTGATGGAGACCAAAATGCGGGATTCCTATTATGTCTGAAAATCCCGGGATTAGCCTCACTTCTCCAATCCTGCAAACCAAACGTAAAATTTGTTGAACTGGAGTCCAAAATACAATCCAATGCAGCAAAATCCAAGTAACCAAACATGCCCTAAATCAAACATGCCCTAATAAGTCGTTGTCTGTAACCCAACTTCCTCGGCGGGGTTATTACATGATCCACTTATTAGCGATCTCACCGCTGACGTATATTCTCGGTTTCCTGGGTCCCGTGCTAAGGGCCTGTCTGGTTAGGCTGCATTTGTTTAGAGGGAAACATGTGTGGATTTAATAAGAGTTTCACTATTGGTAGGCTTGAAAGTTGAAAATTTTATGGTGGGCAGGTTGTTCTAAAAGTTGTCGTTTGGAAAAATATATATTGACAATCAATATATTTTAAGACCTTTTGACTTTAATATTTTTGGGTTCTTAGCACCACAAGTTGTGGAGCTTCTTAAGAGGGTGTAAAAAGTTATGCACAACAATGACTCCAAGATCTATGATGTAATGCTTTAGAGGATAGAGTTTGTCATTCAAAAGGCGATGGCGGTAACTTGTTGTTGTCTACCTTCTTTTCATTGTAACTGACCTTTTCTATATTATAACTTTGATATAAAATCTATATTACAGATTCAAACCTAACGTCATGGCCCCAAACGATATGTTTTACTTGATTTCAATGTGTAAGGATTTGTTTCTATCAAGAACTAGTCAATTATTTACATCAATTTGATTTCTTAATAGTTCAAATCTCCAACTACCACAATCTTCAATCAGTCACCTATAAACGTTTACTTCTATTTTGCAAGATGAGTTAGTTTTATTGCCTTTTGGACTTCCACTTATGGTTGGTTTGCGTGATCTTTTTAACTTACTACATTTTGGACTTCCACATGTGTGTTTTTTCCAAAGATGGATCAATCATATTCATTATACATCCATCCATAGGAAAAAAATACCAAAGATACAAACAAGAACAAGTGCAACATCAAGCCACTCATGACAATAGAGTTCTAACCAAGAAAAAAAAATCCACACCCCCTTAAAAAGGAGAACTAAAGCACCACCTCTAACCAAACCCTCGGCAACCTCAACTTCTTACGACTACCTAAATCATCAAGATCAACAACCAACCGCTCACAAAACATGAAAAAGCACCAACAAACATCACAATCACACAAACCGACATCCCATGGAAGAACTAGAACGGAACCAAGCCCCACCATTGTCCAAGAACAATGCCCACCATTGTCCAAGAACAATGATCACAAGAATCATCAAACAATAAACCTTTTATGACATTTTCAAACATCCAAATGTGTATCGAAAGGATCATCAAAAAGATAATCACAATCAGCATACCTGCTAAAAAGATCACCATATGAAGACATATCGTCAGTCCTTGATCTACCTCTAATTTTGGTGAATCGTCGTGTCCCACCCTCGTTCCAAGAGTTCAGTGAACTTCCCCTTCTTGAACTTATATACCGAGACCTCAGAGAGGACTATACCTCAAGCACTATGTGATTAAGAAAGTTTGTCAGGTGACGGTGATGCAGAAAATGCCAATGACTGTCCTGAGTGAGAACTCTACGGTTGTGCATAAGTTGCAGATCTGTGATGCTAGGAGGATCGTCATAGCTTGGCTCCAAGGTGTCTTCCCCATTAGCATTGGGTGGAGACAAGATAGGATGGGATAGTGGAAAACACATAACCTCCTTATGAACCTGTAGGGATTCACCAAAGGCAAAGAGAATAGGGGCCCCATTTCCTGATGCAAACCCATCAACCTTGGTAAGAGACACCTCAAAGTGAAGGTCAAGGAAGCAAAATCCTACAAGAGCATGGATATCCTACTCAAATGCCTCAAGAAGCATGAGATGTCCCTCCAAAACACCAGAATCAGATCTCCAATTCAAAACAGAACTCACATCACCAAACAAGAAAACATCTGCTTGATCGAGCCTTCATTCCTACAAAGAAAGGGAATCTCATCCACGTAGAACCACAAAAGAGCTCTTTGTTTCCCCATATGAGAAAGGTGAGTCTTTGTGATGATAAGCTCCTCACCACACATCCGAGGAGGCATACCATGGAGCTAAGAAGAGATAAAGTTCTCATGTGGGAAAAAAACTAAGCCGTGTTGATCCAGAATCCACTCAACACCTTGGACCTATGTCCATAGCCAAATAGGGTACTACAAGATCCACTTGTCGACCACTTGGTGAGAACCACCAATAATAGTTGTGAGACTGACATCTACCAGAATTCAACATCCACATCATGCTTGACAAGGTGCCGCACCAGATTAGGCACCACCGACATTGCTGACCAGGTGCTCTCGATGAGAGGGCACTGATGTAAGATTGTAGAGAAGTTAGTCGCCACATCACCAGGGCACCAACAACAATAATAACAATGCAGTCCCTGATACTACCTTTGCCAATATCCATGTCTAAGACACTGGTAGCAAGTGTTTTTGGGGATGGGGAACATGGTGGATCCACAATGTCACCTACCAACAAGGGAGGGTCTTGGTGAGGGAGTACGCTACCTTCTGGCTGGGGATGGTGAGGGAGTCCTCAAGTTGTTGGCCATAAGGGTATCCTCCATGCTAGAAATGGGTGCATCCTCTGTCAGTTGTTGTCCATGTGTTATTTACTCCACTGATTGCTTCTAGTCTAGACCTAACTCTATAGGACACTGATCACCTGACACCATATCAACAACTACAACCAAAAGGCCCTTAACCAACAAATTATCATCCACCACAAACTGCTCAGGCTGGTTGAGCTATGTAGGCTTTGATGGTCAAAGAGACCAAGTTACTCATATGGTAAGGTGAGTCCCCCAGGCTCACATTTATTAGACAACGGATGAATGTTTATATCTCAAACAACTCAAGCTTATTGTGTCTAACAATTTCATATGTATTCATATATTAATCATGTAAAATCTCAAGGCTCAATGACTCTTGAAAATAAATCTAGTAGGCATATTATCTCCGTTATGTCAAGGAATGCATAAAGAACGATCAACTCACATCATTATTTGACCAAAGTTCGAAATTTCTCAAGTATTTGATTGTCATGATATCATTCCTCCCTCTCCAGGATAAACTGAGAAGAAACTAAGGGGTACATGAGGAATGGACACATCACTTTTGACTCTCTAACAACCATTCCATCCTAAGATATAATCAAACTCTAATATCTCTCAAATTTGTGAAAATCAAGTTTACTAGAAAGACATTATAGTCAATAGGGACCCTTCAACTACAAGACATATTGTAAAGATTTTGTCACTTGAAGTAGACCACCATACTAAAAATCTTGAGTTCACTTTGAGTATTGCATGGTTGCATTAATCAAAAGTACTATCAATTCTCATAGTTCGAGTCAAGAATCAGATCATCTCAGCCTTTTTTTTCAAATTTATTTGAATATTTTTTTATCCCATGCTACCCAGATATAGGGAGAGTATAGATTAAGCCAAAACCCTAACATAAAATAGGAGAGATGAGGAGTCACCCTACTTCAATTTACTGGGAAGTCTCGGGGTTCCTTAGGGAAAAGACAAGATGAGGGAGGAATTTTAGGGTTCAAGGATAACCTTTTGGTCCAATTCTGGATGGACTAAAGTCAGGTTGATAAGGGAACTTGAACCACTATTATTGTGACACCTCGTCACGCTAAATGAGATTAATCAAAACACAAAACATGATCAACTACTAATTAATCACATAGTAAAAAATGTGGGATAATTAAAACCAATTCCAACAATGTAAATAAAATCTAGAACATTTACAAAAGGTCCATCATTCCATTCTCATATATTGTAACAAGTATTTATATATGGGTCCAAAGACCTCAGTCACATCCTTCATGCAAAAGATATTTCACATGTACATGCCATATATTTACAAACATTGTCACACTACCAAAATCTCTTGTCGATACAAGTATATCATCTAGAAAACACATCCCATACCCGGACCTAAGAGTACAAGGAAAACACTAGGACTCTACTACTAACATCTACAACTAACCAACCTTCTGAATCTATTGATCACCATGTTGGTTCTCTTCCACAGCATGACCTCAACCTCGTTGCCCGCGACCACCTAAAAAATGTGGTGATCCATGGGTTAGACCCAGTCCCAACGAGAGATATAACTCTCTCCAACATATATTGATATAACATATTAATTAATAGTAAATACATTGAGCAGTTAGGGTATTGAATAAGCAATACAAATAGATTGGACAGTTTAAGCATACTAAGCAGTTAAGTAAATAAGTTGTAACATCAAGTAGGATCACACAATTTTCATAAGTCGACATCATGTAAGAACTATGTAATGTAAAGACAAGACAAGGGGTAATCAACCAATGTGATACATATTAAACCCAAGCAATTATACTACACAACTGGTATCACTTCTTTTATGACATTGCCCTGAGGGATTTGAACATACCACTCAAATCTCAACTGACCACTACTAAGTCGAAATTAGTTCCATACAAGATCTAGATAGTGTTGAACTCCTAAGATCTTCTCCGCTCCTGGTCAGTACGGGTCTGCCACAGCAACACCTAAGGTCAAGCTGCTAACAACCTAGTTCGTCCTTAGTATAGGTCACAATACTAGTGAAACAAGGTGGATACACATACCCTACCATCCGAGGTACAACCACAGTTGTCCTCCAATCTCATCATATATATATATATAATCACCGAGACATGATCACAGCCATTCTCAAACTGAGGGCTAGGTATGACCACTGTCATCCACCCTAACACTTGAATTCAGGATGACAAGCACCTCGCATACTCATCAATATGCGCTCTGAGTATCCCTTAGGAATACTCATTTCACTATCTGGCAATTTCTGACACTCAGATATATCTATGGCACAAGGCACTACATGATTAGAGTTTTACTTAATTAGTTATGCCAATTGGGTGAATTAAGGCTAAATCATACAAATGGACATTCAAACCCTAATTCTTTTCTAATAAGAGTATATGTATAACAACTTCAAAAGATATAAAACATTTGAGATATAAATCTTAATCACATTACCACATGCTATCATTCATTGCAAATTAATGGACCACATTTATCATCATACTTTTACAAGATACCAATATCTTATCACAAGTTCCAGGGTTTTAACCCTTATTGGAACATGAAGAGGATTTCACCTCAATCATGGCTTCAAACATGCCCAAAGGTCGTTAAGACCATCACATTATTCATAGTAAGGTTATCATCATCATTCCATGCCTTAAACAAGGCTCAAAAGATCATTAACACATGTGTCCATAGATATTAACATGGTAAGGCAATATGATATTCAAATAGTACTACATTATGGTTTCAACATAAGAAGAGTGTAATTCATTATCACATTAATCATTCAAGAGGTCTAATTATAATCAATCAACTCATATAATTACATTAAGGCTAGGTATAACAAGATAGATCACATGGGAGTTACACATCCACTTATTATAGTGATTTATCAAATATAACTACATGATGGCAAAGGTAAGACTAAAAATTAATGGCATTGGACCATAGAATTATCATCACTAGGACCCACATATAATACCATGTGATTTATTCTAATCTATTGGATGTGAAAGCATCTAATATTATTCATTGGATCAGGTTCATTGTTCAAGGTTATCAATTGAAGTATAGGTCTAACCATTAGATCAATTGAACCAAGGAACCATTAGTTTAAGGTTTAGTCAAATCTACAATTACATTCTTAACTCATCCTATATGATGATGACATGATTCACCATTGATTGTGATCATTAGGCCACCATTGGTTGTTAGATCAGTAATACATTCGGCTAACACCATCAAATATTAAGCTAATGTCATCATCGATTGATAACATCATAAGAATACTTAGTAGATGATAATTAAATGTCTAATTGAGCCAAAACCTGACCTAAGGGGGTGACCATAGGTTGTCACCATAAATTTGAAACCCTTGATCATGAACATCAGTTGCCAAGATAACAACACCATTGGCTATTGAATGGTATGACCATTGATGGTGTGATAGAGAAAGAAATAGCTTGAAAACCCTAATTTGAACCATCAACTATTTTGTGCTTAGCACCATAGATTGATGCTATCAACCTGTCCCAGATCATGTTACACCTTAGAAAGGCCATACACATGTTTACAAGTTCATATAGAACTGGAACAAAATAGGAAACACCATGAAAATTCATAATTCTAAACAAGCATATTTTCTTTATGTTTAGATCATCACATTAAAGCAAAAAACATGAACTAACGAGCTTCTAGTAAGCAATATAAGTGAAGAATGTTATATAACTCACCTCTATAGAGTAGGTCAGATCCCAAACAGCAAGAATCTTGAGCAAATAAGGCAAGAAATCCCTAAATTCAGATCTGAACTTGGCCAAATAGACACTTCTCTCCACAAAGAAGCAAAACCCTAGAAAAAGAAACAAGAAGGATAGATTTTTGAGTTCTAGGGCCGCTTTCACCATGAAACAGTAGGGTTATGACCTGGAGAGATATAGGAGGAATAAGAGAAAAGAAATAAATAGAGGAAATAAGGTAATACTTACACTTTTAGGTCAATATCACTAGGAGGAATCTTTTTAGACCCAAAAAGGAAATAAATTGCAACCCTAGAATTTTTTCCAAGAAGATCCCCACTTTCTTCTTCCTTGGGCAGCACAATTCACATCAACACAAAGGGGGAACGAAGGTCAGAGAAGGAGGGAAGTGGTGGAGAGAAAATGGTTCGTTTTGGTTCTTGGGGATATGTATATGAAACTTTAAGATAAAGAAAAAGAAAACGTTGAAGTTCTAGTATCTATCCAAGTGTCCATGGCCTTAAATGATTAAGAATATACAAGCACACACACAAGCAACTCTCCCACTATATGTATAGACCTTCTTATCTTTGAAGATATCCCACTATATGTATAGACCTTCTTATCTTTCCTTTGTCGAACAGCCAATCACATAATTCATTAGTTGATAGCTACTAAAAGTAGCTCATCCATGAAGGGGTAAACCCTAAAATACCCTTGAGGAAAACACCTTCAAACGAAGGCTCAACTAGGAGCCCCATGGCTCAAAATACTCAAGAATGATGATATAACATCTAAGGAACATAATGTATGTGACAAATTGCAAAGAAAACCCCTCAATTGGGTAAATTGTAGAAAAGTCCAAAATGTATAGAAAATTGCATAACTTAAACAGTGTCCAAATTGGACCAAATTTGAAACTTAAGCTTGTATTATGATTTCAACCATATAAAAACGTTATATTATAGTCATTAAATTATGGTAATTAATCTTATTCAACTCATTAAGCAAGTTTAGGGACCTTACAATTATGAGGCAAATAGGATGTGATTACTAGCTAGAACTGCAAGCCTAGACACCTCAATTTTCACCATACAAGATTTTTGGGTTTTTTGGGTCAAGAAAAATGTGAGATTATTTACTTAATGCATATGGTATTGCATTGGCTCTGATACCAAATGTCACAGAATCCTTTTTACTCTGATCCCAATCCCACTACCAAGATAGTGGTGAAGGGAATGAAGCGTCGTACCTGATTGGATTATTCTCACACAATCATATACATAAAATAAAATAATATATATCTTACTATTGAAAAGGAACCACAAACATTTTACGTGGCCCTTAGGCAACAATATAGAAACTTAAAATAGAGTGGAAGTAAATACAACATTGCTACAATATAATTACATTTTATGCTCCTATGTTTGTAGATTTATGGGTTTAGCTTAAAATCTTCTAGCAAAGTTCAACAGATAAAGGGACATGAATAGAATCTTCATTTCTTTCCTAAATTGAAAATCATGACCCAATGCCAATGTAAAACATTGAGTATGGTTAAAACATGAAAGAAGATATGTATATTCAAAATGAAATAACCACTTGGCATATTGATAAGAAAAAAATAACAACAAAGAGACAACATTCAATTGTTGAACAAGTAAAGATTCTAAAATATTTTTTTATATACTCTGAATAAGAGTCAATCACCTCACATATACGAGAGTGGGTGGAAAGACAACAAGGCCCTACTCAACCCTAAGGGAAAGGCCATAGTCACTTAACCCTAAGGGAAAGATAAGGATTCCACTTGAACCCTAACAACGATAAGGGAGTCTAGAGTAAGGAAATTTGAGGAGTATATTGTGGATCTAGTCATCAAGTAAGTGAACAAATAGTCTACAAATAAAATTCAAAACAATATTATGTAGGGAATGTGGTAGCTCATGCAAGTAATATAGCCAAGTGTTCAAATCATACATATGTACACATACATTACATCATATTAATCATGTTTAAGAATATCTAGTAAATGTATCT
The DNA here is from genome assembly GCA_963693085.1 of Alisma plantago-aquatica. Classification (NCBI taxonomy): domain Eukaryota; kingdom Viridiplantae; phylum Streptophyta; class Magnoliopsida; order Alismatales; family Alismataceae; genus Alisma; species Alisma plantago-aquatica. The sequence continues at coordinate 785,724,112 of OY856412.1, read as the reverse complement.
TTTGAGAATTTATTAATTTGTGATCCCAAGACAAAAGCAATCGAAGAGTAGGATCAAGACCTGGTCAAAGGATCACGTTTAGAATTTGATATTTGATAATTTGGCCATCATAAAAAATAAGAACTGAGATACTTGTTCCATATGACAATAATAATAATTATTCATTTACCAAACGAACAACAAGCAAGATCTCATAACTTATCAATAAGATCAAATATCCATCATACTCATATCTCTATATTCTCAAATAGGTCATTATAACATTAAGAGACCCATAATATATATCAAGTTTTAAATTCATACTATAAATTACTATTCTAACACTAAATCTGATATTAATCCTATAAGTATTTCTGATAACACGGTCAAGATGAGATAAAGTTATAATTTTTATTTGAAAAATCACCATTAAAGTCCATTAATATATAACATATAGAAAAGGATCAAGAATTAGATGTTGAAAGTAGTTCCATTGTGTCCAACTCATTCTTGTGATTGAAATGGACTATAGATTTGACCATTTTCAATATCTAATGCATGAGATATGTTAAAATATGATCCAGAAAGAGAGAGAGAGAGTGTGTGTGTTCAAACTTGTAAAGAGAAAGAGAGGGACATGTGAGAGCGGGCTGCAACAATGTCACGTCTTTACTGATTGGATGCAATTTTTGGGGAAAATGTGATAGGGTGAGGCCATCACAATGCCACAACATGCCATCAACACAATCTTAGAATAAATGTCAGAGGGTTTGATGAAGCCATCAAAATTCTTGGTTGTGTGTATGGATAAAGTAGATAGGGTATATATATAATGTGTATATATATGAGGGAAAGAAGTGGATGGGTGATGGTCAAACCTGCTTTATAATTTAGTGCCATTTTACAAATGCAGAAACCCATATAAGTTTGTTTGATCAGTCAAGAAACTTTTTGGTCAAGGCATATACTAAGTTCTATAATATAATTAATCCTTTTCAAAAGACATGAAAAGACTTTTTCATATAACAAAATATTTTCACCTCCTAAGAAAATTTTATTTGTGTTATTTAAATATGAATATTACATACCATTTTTACATTATGTCAACGACTAACCCAGTATTAAATTGAGGCATTAAAACAAGCATTATTCACCACTATTCTTTCATTTTTCATAATGTTGTATCCTAAAAAACTGTAAGTTTCAATGATATGAAATTTTGATCATGTCTTCCCTATTATGTAAAACATTGTCCTCTTTTTTGGGTTTTAATAATAAAGAGACAAATATAAAAATATTTGAAGGTCTAAATAATTATTCAAACAAGATAAATGTCAAGAAGTCCTAATTATCATTAAGATTCACCAAACCATCACAAGATATTTCTATAATCATAAATAAATTCTAAAAATATATTCTTATCTACCAAATTCATACTTAACCTTGATGAAATAAACCAATTCGATATGACTTTACTTTTTAACGAACTCACTAAAAATTATTTCAAATTACTTCATTTCTAAATATTTATTGATCCATCTATTAAACATGGTCCCAAACATTATCTATAAACTATATATTCAAAATCATTTTCCCATTATTTATCAAAATTTATAAAAAAGTCCAAATTTTACTCAATAGGACCCATCTAAAATTTATATTTATTGGATAAAGGAAACTAAAAATATCAAAGTTTTATTGTTCATCAAAATAGTGTAATGCACTTGAACCATCAAATCCAATTCAACCATAATTCTTATATATTTTGTTTAACCCATAAAACAATATTTTATTGGTATATTATTTTATATCAAGCTTAAATACCACCATAAAAACTCTCCCACAATTTTTCATCCAAAAATAATTAACCATATAACTAAAATATCACCATAGAATTATCATTTTTGGCCCATAAGAATTATATTATTATTCAAACAATCTCTAGAAATTCTCAAATCTTAATAATAGATCTAATAAATTATTATAAGCTTCATGTCTAACTTTGAGGTTATTTGGATACAACAAAATATCAAAGTCATGTATTCTATAATTAAACCTTGAAAATCAAGTTTTTCACAGCTTGGCTGTCAAGTCGGAACCAAATCGGAACCCAAATTTTATTCATACATCTCAACTCGAAGCCAATTTGGATTGAAACTATAAGTTCGTAAAAAAACTTGAACCCCAAATTTATGATTATTCTTTTAGAAAAATCAAATTTATGATAGACTTACCCATACAATTATAAATTATTTCATGATATAAAATAAAGCACCAAATTGTCAGTGATTACGTAACATTCATAATATCATTTTTCCTTTACTTTTATTAAAGAAAATAATACCAATAGTAAAACATCAATATTGCCTATATGAAATCTCAAGACAGCTACAACATCAAGTATATCATACAAAAATATTACATATATTATACCAAAATTGTTGCAACATTATCTATATCATACAAAAATTACATAGCGATGTGTATATAATTGTTGTGAATGGTGAGTGGAAGCAACACAACACTCATGGAGATGTGTGCATGCCATAGTAGTTACGAAGGCCGAGGTCAGCATGGTCATAGTAGGGGCGGTTGAGGGTATGTTGCGGATGATGCAGACACTCTGTAGAATGTTGGTTATCTATTACTTGAAGATTTACCAGCGGGTGACACAAAAATGGTGGATTTAGACAAAGGACATGAGGAAACTACCATTACTGTGGAATCCATATCTACAATTTGTAGGAAATAATGATAGTAATCTTCTTCATGATGTTGGCATTCATCTTGTCTATGGAGGTATGCGGTTTGTGTTGGTATGTATGACCAAAGAGCCAATCATATGATGATTGGAATGTGGCATGAGATATATGATTTGATAATAATAAAGGTAATTATGTATATTATGTTTATCTCAATCATGAGATGATGACACTATAACAACCACCACCAAATTGATATCCAAATCGTCACTAATTATGCGGAATAATAATAAACAACGGATTAATAAAATCACTAAAAATTAAAATCATTTTGCAAAGAGTTCCATTTCCAGGAAACTCTCTTAAAGGAAGAACAAAACTTTATATACAACATGGTTCACATTGTACATACTTTGTACCATCTAATTTTGAGGATAACATATAACAGTTGCTTTGTCAAACCTCATACATAAGCAACATAAAACCCTTGAAGTAATCAAGCCAAAATCTCAGATCGTTCATAAAACCATCACGTACTAACCCAATGACCTAAGAGTACAGAGACGACACATAGGACTTCTATCTACAAGACACGACAGATAGTACACTCAACCTGAGTTGTTACTTCTGTCCCTATTGTTGTTGTCCTTCCTTTACATAACGATCTCTACCTCCTTGTACACGTCCACCTAAAAATTGTGGATCCCATTGGGTGAGACAATTGTCCCAGCGAGAGATATAACTCTCCGCCAACAATGTTATTATCACAGGTAAACAATATAAAACTGAGCAGAGGTTCTTTTATATTAATAAGTAAGGTTAATCACTGTGGATAAGTAGTTTAGAACATTCTTATCTTTTAAAACATTGTATTGTCTATGATAGAGAAGTAAATCATCTATTCACCTTATAAGGAATATGAAGAACATGTGTATCATTTACCCATCATACTGTACCATCACCTCAACCTTATCATGTGATAATATTATCATGGTATGATATCCATGAATCATTATCATTTCTAGTTGTCGGCCTCAGCCAATTTGCTAGCCAGGTATTGTATTATACCAAACCTGAGAATATGTCCTAGCCAGGCTTGGACTATGCCAATCCTGTGAAAGTGTAGCCATGTATTGGACTATGCCAATCCTGTGAGATTATATCTAGGTATTGGATTAGACCAATCTTGTGAAGTTATATCCAAGTATTGGGTTGTACCAATCCTATGAGATTATATCCAGGTATTGGATTATGACAATCTTGTGAGATTATATCCAGGTATTGGGTTATTCCAATCCTGTGAAGTTATGTCCAGGTATCGGATTATGCCAGTCCTGTGAAATTAAATCTAGGTATTATATTATGCCAATCCTGTGAAGTTATGTCCATGTATTGGATTATGCCAATCCTATGAGATTATATCCAGGTATTGGATTATGCCAATCATGTGAGATTATATCCAGGTATTGAGTTATGCCAATTATGTGAAGTTATGTCCAGGTATTGGATTATGCCAATCCTGTGAAGTTATGTCCAGGTATTGGATTATGCCAATCCTGTGAAGTTATGTCCAGGTATTGGATTATACCAATCCGGTGAGATTATATCTAGGTATTGGATTATGCCAATCCTGTGAGATTATATCTAGGTGTTGGGTTATGCAAATCCTGTGAAGTTGTATCTAGGTATTGGATTATACCAATCCTGTGAGATTATGTCTAGGTATTGGATTATGCCAATCCTGTGAAGTTATGTCCATATATTAGATTATACCAATCCTATGAGTTTTATCCAGGTATTGGATTATACCAATCCTATGAAACTATATCCAGATATTGGGTTATACCAATCCTGTGATATCATGGCCATATTGCTAAGGATTCCATAGTAGTGGAATACCTTTATGTTTCCCTTTCATTTTCATTATGGGATATCAATCCCTTAAACTCATCACTGAATTCCACATCACCATTACAAGGCATTATACCCATTCACATCCTTTATTTGATACAAGTATTACTCATATCTCATTTAAACATATTCAAAACACTATATCCCTTATTTTGCTATAATCATAAAGCATGTATGACCAAGATTTCATTACTATTATAACCATTTATTATTATTATGATGTTATTGGGTTTCCATTTCCCTAGTTCATTTTGACCATTTCCATCTTTTACATCAATCTCTAGATCATGAGACTTTTATAGACATCTTGTCACCTCTCACTAGGAAACATCCATCTCTAGGTCATAAGACCTATATAAACATTATACTTGTTGTACATGTATCTCACGTGACTTACAAGACCCGTATAATCTGTATTATATGAAACATCATAGCTCATACTTAGCTATGCTCATTATCTCATGATACCGGCATGATTTCAATATCAAATATCTATCATCACCATTTAATACAAGAGAAATACAATCTTTCCATAATTAGGGTTAGGGTTTCCCTTTATTAACTGATTAGGGTTTCCAGTATGTTCATCAAGAAACAAAACCCTAATGCATACTCCACACATATTAGGAGTATCAATGTATACTCATTACATGAGTATTATACAACTATAAGTTTTTCTTTCATCCTCACTAGGATGTTGATTACATCATACTACATTAGGTTGGCTCAATCCTTCTCTCAAGGTACATTGGCCCATACTTATCAAAATGCATTAACTCCTTATGTCTTAATGTATCATTATACATAACTCACTACATGTGTCACTTATTCAAGTGTATTAGATTGAGGCAATTCCTCCATATCGGGTATAGTGGTTTATCCTCATCACCATATCGTGCATGATATATCTCCTTATCTCCATATCATGCATTCATATTAAGTTACTCAACATTTAGGGTTTGCATATCGGGTTTGACTCTTATACTCATATCCCTTCAAAACCTTCATGGTATCGCCCTGCCCTTCATCATGTGATGAGTAATAGGCTAGACAATTGATTAGTCACAACTAGCTCAAGTGTAAAAACCAATAGGGATGTGGGGTTACAATGCATATTGGGTTTCACTTTCCCATGTTGGGTTTCAACATCATATCGGGTTATGGTATCTTCTTGATACCATATAGTGTATAAGGTGGGTGTTTGACCCCATATTGTGCACAAGATGTATGTATATGTCACTCATATTGTTCATGAGGTACAAACTCATCGATATGTCATTCGAGTGGTGTATTTATATCATCGTATTGGGTTACTCCTCATCTAGGGTTTGTCACATCTGATTTGAGAATATACTTGACTCCATGTCGTGCATAAGGTGTATACTTGGCCTCATATCATGAAAATGGTGTATGCTTGACACCATATCATGCACAAGATGTTTACTTCATCAGCATATCATGTATAAGGTGTATGTATTCCCCACTACTACAGAAATGGCTTATAACATCACTTTTAAAGGTGTTGGTTGAATAAAAAAACTGACACCTCAAACATAAAGTGTCGGTTAAATAAAAAAACCGACATCTATCTGTGAAGGGTGACCAGACACGAGTATCAATTTTATTTAGCGTCGGTTCTTTAATAAACAATTGACGCCTAAAATTAACCGCCAAATCCAAATTTTCTAGTGAAAAAAATTACCTCCAAAATTTAACATACATCGTCGGTTGTTAAAACAGAAACCGACGACTAAAGGTTGACCACGAGATAGAAATTTGACCATTTTTTATCATCGGTTGTCTTACAATAACCGATGCCATTGTGTTTCCACACACTTAACCGCAAAAATTTTCACCCCCCTTTAGCGTCAGTTTTTATACAGAAACCGACGACTATGGTCTTAATTCGAGAACATTTATTTTTGTCAGCATATAAAAATAAATGTCAATTTTTCTAGTTGGAACCGACAACTATAAATGAACAATAGTGTCCATTTGTTGTTGGTAACAAATGCCTATAGTTTTTAGGGTCGGTTGTTTTTAATAACCGACGCCTATTATTAACTTAACAACACCCGCGCAGGAGCCAAACTCTTCCCCTTCTATTTCATTCATTCCGCGATTGAGGGTTTTAGGTTCGGTGATTCCTCTACCCCTGTCTCTGCCGCCGCTTGCTAGTCCACTGTTTGCCGTCGTCGCTCACAGCTAGCTCCGGCCACTATGCTCCATATCGATCACTACTCTAGTCGGCCGCTGCTCTCTTGCTAGCTCAGCTCCCTGCTCTCTTCTTCCTCCACGCCGTTGACAAGTAAGTTGTTGCCCTTCTTCTTCCTATACCTCTTCTTCTTCCTCCACCTCTTCTTCTTCCTGCTCCCTCCTTACCAAATGTGCATGGCTGTGGTCAGTCAACACAGCCACGGATGTCGTGTCCAGCGCACATGCAGGTCGTGCCTTGCTTTTATCCATTTGGTAAGGAGGGAGCAGGAAGAAGAACATATATTTGCAATTGAATACTAATGCTTGACCTAATTCTATAAATTTTGATGCATGTTGAATTAAGATATTAAAACCATAATACACATTTCACCATAATCTTGAATTAACTACATTGCTGAAATCTTGTGATCAATCTATGTAAGATATTAAAACCCTAATGTTAAATCTCTGATTTTGTAGTGATGTGTATCCCTAACATCTACATGAATCCCTATTGTATGATGTAGATTGATGATAATGCATGAGCTAGTTTGAAATTTTGAAATCAATTATGAATTATCTCTCCATGCCTAGGTCATACTAATTTATTTGTAATCTTTATCTTGATGATGAACATGCATGGACACTCGAAATGTTGAAATCAATGTTATAGAATGACATCACTACTATTTGTTGGCCTAGAAACCTATCCAAGATTTACTCATTAGGAGTAAATCTTGGATAGTCCCCAGTTTGAGACTGTTCTTGAACACCTAATCTCACTTAGGATGTAAGTATATAATGTGTATTGGGTTTTCAAGAAAATTTCAGCATTATTTCCCCATTTGTTCTCTAAGTACATATGTACTTAGAGAACAGTGGGGAAATGCTGCCGAAATTTTCTTGAAAACCCAATACACATTATACACTTACTAGTGAGATTAGGTGTTCAAGAATGGGATAGGTGGTACACATTTATTATATATAAGAATGACAACACATGTATTTGTTGGCCTAGAAACCCGTCCAAGATTTACTCATTAGGAGTAAATCTTAGATAGTCCCCGGTTTGGGACTGTTCTTGAATACCTAATCTCACTTAGGATGTTTTAACCATTAATTATATATAAGACCTTAAACCCTAAAGTTTTAACCATAAGCCCTAATCTTTTAACCCTAGACCCTAATCTTGTTCTAATATATACTTGTTTTCTCTTTGATCATAGAATGGATAGATCATGGATGTCCATTCCAAATCGCTGCACCCTCAAGTTTATTTCTAGTCTTGACTAGTTTATTAGATTTGTCGAGGAACATAGGAAACAACCTGGAGATAGGTTCTACTGTCCATGTAGGCATTGTGGTAACAACTTGAAAATCAGCATTGGTGACGAAATCAAAAGTCATGTCATGTGCAACGGGATTGTATAAGGCTATACAGAATGGCACTGGCATGGAGAGATTTCAAACCTAAAATTAGTGGATGTCAATAGCAGTGCTTGTGTGGAAGAAGAAATTACCTTCGATGATGTAGATGTGAACGAACCAGTTCCAGTAGACATCGTTGATGTGATGTTGGATAGTTGTGGGGTAGATCACACTGATCCACCTCCCATGTTTAGAAACATTGTGCACGATGCTGAGATACTGTTATACACAGGTTGTAAGTTTACGAAGCTTAGTGCTGTGTTGAGATTGTATAAACTGAAAGCTAACAATCAATAGAGCGACAAAAGCTTCACGTCATTGTTGTCTTTGTTGAACGAAATTCTTCCTAAAGGAAACGAGTTGCCAATCTCAACATACCGGTTAAAGAAATTGTTGTGCCCAATGGGAATGGAGGCCAAGAAGATACACGCATGCCCGAATGATTGTGTATTATTTCAAAAGGACTATGTGGATTTGAAAGATTGTCCAAAATGTGCATACGTAATATATGTTTTGCAGTCACTTACACAAGATATGTAGATATTTTAGGTTTTCCCATGTGGGATTTTTGGTTCCATCTTTGATTATTCTTATAGATACAGACCCTTCTTCAGTTACTTCATACTGCTGTGATGCTTTTGAATATTTTGGTAAAAATAAGAAGACGGTGATAATAGCTCCATCAATGTCAAGTAAGTTTACTTTGCTTATAATTTGGACTTAAGAAAATTCCATTTTTATTGTGGATTTTGAGTTATTAATTTTTAACTTTCTTACCTATAGTGGTAGGCATTGGGAGTTACTAGTTATTGTCCCCAAGACGTTCACTTTCTATTATCTAGATCCTGTGGGGAATGAGTTGGAATTATATGGACATGCAATTAAAAGGCCTTTATTCTCATGAGAAATATTTCATGTTTCTATATTTATTAACATCTGTTACTACATTACTATTTAATTATGCAATTTAATGGGTTACATCAATATATGTAGGGCTTTACAAGAGTACAAAAAAGCTGGAGGAAAGGTCCCCAGGAAAAAGGATATGTCACTAATTTGGGAGAATGTGAAAGTAATTTCCTGACTCCAATGTATATATTATTTATGTGAATTGTGCTCATTTGTATTTTTGAATATTTTGTATGTTTCAATTTATAGTGTGATATACAAGACAACGACTGGGCATGTGCCTACTATGTGATGCTATTTATGGACATAATCATCAAACATGCCATAATGGAAATCGATAAGATACAACAAGTATTATACATAGTCTCATTAGATAATATGAAATATATCAATCCTATGATATATTATTAATTATATATATACATCATTATCTTTGTAGGTCTTTAAAACTACTGACTTCAGCACAGGTGAAAAGCGTTTCGATGTACATGCTCCCTATATGAGAGATGAATTAGATGATGTAAGAGAAGAATGGGAAAAAGCCCTACAAAGAGTGGGAATTTTTAGATATAATTTTATTGACAATGATGAAAATGATGAATAAAGAATAACTTTGTTCTCATAAATATTTTTGTGTGAATGTGAATGAATTTTTATGAATTGTCATATGTGTGTGAAGATGATCAATACATAAATATTTCTACATGTGTCTGAATGTGAAAAGAAATGAAATGAATGGAATTGCAGGTTGCTACTGGTTTCTACATGTGTGGGATGAAAAAATAATATGAATGAAATGTGCTTATACATGTGTGTGAATCACATATATATAATATTGTCCATCTTGTTAATTTTGTAGGTTTGTGTCCTGTTGTTGGCTGATACCAATGGATGTCGTAAACCTACAGTTCAAAACTAAACTGTAGGTTCTCATCCTGTTGACCAGCCATACAATAGGCCTGCAAACTGATAAGAAAAAAATCTTAACATATGTGTTGGTTATTTGAACAAAACCGACACGAAAGACATACAACGGCAGTTTTTGATACAAACTGATGTCTATGTGGCCAGGAACCACGACCGTGCTGGGAAGCACGACCATGGTGGCAGGTAGGGGATATGACATCGGTTGTTTGCACAAAACCGATGTCAGTTCAGCTGATATGGCTAGGAACCACGGCCGTGCTGGGAAGCACGGCCATGGTGGCAGGGGAGATGGCATCGATTATCTTACAAAACGGATGCCTATAGGCCCTTTTCTGGCGCATTTTCGGTGGTGGGAAGCGTTGGGACATCGGTTCTTTTAATAACCGACGTATGTAACAATTCTATAGTGTCAATTTTCTTAAAAAACCGACGCCTATAGTCCCTTTGCTGGCGTGTTTTCAGTGGCGGGAAGCTTTTTGGCGTCAGTTGGGAACCTACGACGAAGGGGTCCACCTTTAGCAGCGCCCACTTGGGTGTTACTTGGAAATCGACACTAAAGCCCTTAATTAACCTATGCTAAAGGCCTATTCTGTAGTAGTTCCCATTGTATCCTTTTAGTGACATGATCACTTCAGCATATCGATTTAAAGGTGCTTCAACCCAATATTGGGTTGAACCATGATGATGTCATCATCATCAACATCTAGACTCTTATTCTCACTATTCTAGTTCATGGAAAATAGTCCTAGGTCACTAATAGAACTCATAGATTCATAAAGAAAATTTGATTTGAAAGTTAATCATCAACTATGACAAAATTTGATTGTAAATAATAACATAATTGAGTTCAAGTTATATAACCCTCCTCAAGAGAAATTTCAAAGCCCCAAGCTCCAAAGCTTCACGTTCCCAAGGTTGAAGATGAGCTTGTCAAAGGTCCAAGACTTGAGTTCCTCAGTACCATGCACGATACTTCACCACTTGTGTCCGATATCCCTCACTTGGTCGATATCACTTCACTTGGTCGATATCACTTCACTTGGCCGATATCACTTTGCTATGGCCGATATCACCTTACTACGGACGATACCAAAGCTCTATGCATGATACCCCTCTTCCTATGCATGATACTAAGACTCTGTGCACAATATCTAAGAGCAAGAGGGTGATAGATTTTGAAAATTTTCACTAATAGGTGAAAGGAAGGGTATATATACTTGAGGTTCATGAAAAAGTGTGTATATGAGGTGTCATCATTTTAAGATACTAGGTGCCACGTGTCCATGCATGGTTGACACGTGTAATTGCATGCACTCTCATTTATCTTGACATTCAAAACACTATAGGATAATCTAGAGATAATATTTTGGCCATCACTTATCTTGTTGGGCAAGATATCTCATCTTTATCTCACAATTATGCAATCTGATACAACTTTTTGCAAAGGAGCATCTAACTCATCATGGATCACCTCCTTGAGGTGCTTTTCTCATCATGGCCTTTGCCAAGAGTTCACAAACCAATATGAGGCTCCCCTATGGCTCCTTGGCCAATAGGCATTCTCATATGGACTCTACAACTCGATACAACTCAAGTTAAGTTTTCATATACAACCCCTTTCTTGGTCTTTCTATCACCAAGAATACCATCACTTATACAAGATTCAAACATGGTGTCTCCTTCTTTATATCTCCTATAAAAGATACTAGGATGGAGTAGGGACACTCTATAGGTGGTAATTTTCATATCAGCCCTGCATTTTTGGGTAAATTACAATTTGTACCAAAATTGATACACAAGGTACTAGCATTATTGAAACAAGTTCAAATTTGGAGTTTAGGCTTTCCACAAGACATTACCTTGCATCATTCACTCTATTATGATCCTAAAACACATGAGGTATGTTTACCATGTAACATATTTCAATATAACCCCTCATCTTGGGTAAATTGCATTTTGGTCCTAAATAAGAGAACATTTCTCAAACATTATTCAAACAGGACCAAACTTGAAACATAAATTTTTCACCTGATAACAAAATACTTTAGAGGATTATATTAAAGTTCTAAGAAAATTATTTAGGCTAAACAAATAGGGTTAGCTCTAAAACTAGGTCAGGGATGTTACAAGTTATAAACCCCTAACAAGGATTTCGTCCCCGAAATCCCAGATGAAGGAAGACAATTTGTTATACATGCATCATATCACCAAGACTCCTCATAACATATTGATGTCATGAAGATTCCATTGAACTTTGACCAGCATAAAGTTCTTCCATATAGGGTCATCATAGAATCTATCATACAAGGCACATACTCAATTGCCCTTCCCATTAATGATTGCAGTGTCAATCTTATATCGGGTAACACTTTCTAAATTAGAGAAGTACTATACATACTTTGTATAACTCGGGTGTCAAATCTCATTGCTTTTTCACCTTTCTCAACTCATATCTTTCATGTAATAAGATTCTTAATCTTGAAAGTTTTCCATACCCCTCACTTAGTTTAGCATTTCTCCTCCAAGGAAAAGCTAGAGTTACATTATATTATCCATTTGGATCTACAAGTCTTATCATACTTTTATTGTGACAATCTAATCTATTGACACACACTAAACTTACTTATGACTTGAACCAACCATTCCATTAGTTGGTTATTTTCTTGTCAAAAGGAGAGGCTATTTATCAAGAAGAACTATCTTCGAGGTATCTCTAGATGTTATTTGCATAAGCTGCCTTAACAGATCTAGGTATCTTAGCTTGATAAAATTTTCCCAAGATGATTCTAAAATCATTCCTTCATTTAATAAATCCTTATTGATGGTATGTTTATGCAGATCATAAATCCCTAACATATGATGTCCATATCATCGTATGTAACTAAACTAATCTCAAAGTTGGCCTTTCTAGGTAATAAAAAATATTCATCTTTTTAGGAGTCATGCTCTCACTATCTCATACCTCTAAAACTTCTTGGTCACTAGAATTCCTTACCTTGGTGTTAGTTACATGTGTCAATAACACATCATATCCTTATTATTTCCATCCTCTATTGTTATTACCAAAACCAATAATATAATAGGACTTTTCTTTCATTTTGGGACATTACTTAACACACATACTTTGTCTTGGAACTAAAATCCATGACTAGATGATACTTTTCAAAGTATTCTTCTGTAGATTTCTTCTAATCCATGCACATCATGTGTCATTCAATCTTGTTTTCTCTTAGGTTCCTTGCTTTCAACATAGTAATTATAAAGACGATTACATGTCATCGTCCCTTAGCATTATCATCATCATGATTACTAGATATGGGTATTCAAACCCTTAGTTAATCACTGAACATTGTTACCTCTTATCAGGTAATTGTTACCTCTAGGTCCTCAGACCAGGGTATACCTTATGCTAAACATCTTGTTTTGTTTAAGTTTATTTGTGATTAACTTAGATTCCTTCGTATAACAATTAGGATGTGGTAGAAATATCTGTGCCACATTATGCTCTTTAGATTGTCTCAAAATGACTACTTGATCAGAGAAATTAGAAAGATAGCAATCTAAGAGTGTCATACTTACCTTGTCTTCAATAGATGAATACCTGGCCAGGGTATTCAAGAACTAAAATTAGGTAGTATGCATTTTGTTTTATATTATATTTCTTACTCTTATCATCTCTTTAGATTTTACTACTTAGTATCTCAAATTTTCTTGGGGTGTTTCCTTTACATCTCTTCCCTTTCTACATGGAGAGAGAAATTTCAAAACATATAAGAGAATATTGAACTGAATATAGGTTCTCATCCTTCTTATCTCTTCCTTATGTCCTCATAGGACTAATTAAAGGAAGCTCAACAACAACTACCTTTCTTATAATTAGTAGGTAGAGAATAGAAAAGGAAAGATAATTCAGAATGGAAAGTTTTATTTGACATGTTACCTCTTACAGTTTACCTAGTGTCTTGGCTGACTCAACGCATGGAGTCTAGTTGTCATCTGCTACAGCCTTTGTCCACCAGAAGTAGATGGACCAAACTACAACTCTTGTCTTCATCATCGGCCTTCTACTCCACTAAACTATGGTCCTTGTGAGTTTTGTAGATTATGCCTTGACTGTTGGGTCACCTCGTTATTTCTTCTTGGACATTGCCGCCTTAGATGTCCTATCTGTCTACATTTATGGCAAGCTCAGCCCTCATATTATGTTCTAGACAAGTCCCTTATTGATATTAAAGGTACTCTTAGAGTTCTTGGAGGTATACTCCAACCTTGGTCATCACTTGGTGACCACTGCATTGGTGTACTATATTGTTGTTGAACTGGTGTTACCGAAAACTTTGGTTGTTTAGTACCACCAATCCACTATTCTTGTAACTGTGTAGACCTCCTTTTGAGGTTTGCCTCATGTTTCTTTGTCACAAACTTTTCTATCCTCCGGAAAGATTCCATGAATGTGGTGAACCTCTCTCTCTACTTTCTAATGTGGCTGCCGAGATAGACACCTTAGCATTCAGTCCTTTCTCAAAATGTCAAATCTTCTCCTACTCAGTAGCTGCCATTTGAGGACAAAACCTCAAAAGTTCCATAAACCTAGCCTCATATTCATTAATTGACATGGTTCCCTTATGAACCTTCTCAAACTTTGAGATCTTTTCTTCTAAGTATGCTCATGGAAAATACTTATTGACGAATTCTTGACAAAATGCCTCCCAACCAACCTCTTCATCATTCCTCTTTACCTCTTCTATGGCCCACCAATGGCCAACACTACCCTTCAAAAGGTATACAATATGTTTGACTTTATTAGCATCTGGGATACTAAGGATCTTAAAAGCCTTTTCTAACTCAGTGAGCCATAAATCAGCATATGTTGGGTCAGTTGTTCCAGCATATTCTATAGCTCCTACACGGTGTAGCCATTCAAAAGTCTTACCAGGCCCATGTCCCTCATTGGGAACTGGTGCCCTAGGTGCTGGTGTTGGCATCCGATCTGCCATATGTATCATTGTGGTCCTGACTTGCCCAAAAAGAGCATGAAAGGCTGGGTTTTCTAGCATAGCTTCATCAAAATGGGGATTCTCAGACACTGATTCCTCTCTTGCTTGATCCCTTGCACCTCCTACTGGTGCAACAACATTGCTCTCAGCAACATGATCCTCATGTTATCTAGACATCATTAAGATATAACTCTCCTTCTGCATAAGAATAAGTCACTATAAGATATATTGGATCGCTCGTTTTTGTTTCTTTTTGTTTTATTTTTATTTTTGTTTTAAACTCAACAATCAACTTTTCCAATCGGTCTAGCTGATCACGACCAGTTAGTAGTAGTCTACTGCAATTTACATTTCCCTGAGTTTGACTTGGGCCTCACAAGGCCTATATTACTTCGATATGTGCACTTGTATTTAATGCACAGTAAAATCGTGTCAAGTTTTTGGTGTCGTTGTCGGGGAAATAGTAAATTTCAGCACTACGAGTGCTGCAAGCGGCCACTCTAGGCCACTTTTTCTTTTTATTTGCAATTTTAATTATAGAGATTAATTGTCTATCTTTTAGATTCTTTATTCGTTTAGCACTGTACTTATTCGATTTTCCACATTTCAGGCACTAGTACATGGTGAAGACGCGTAGTAAAGACTACACACAGTCGACACTTGAGGTTCCACCTTCGGGATCTGAAGACGAGCGGATAAATACACCACTTAGAGACTTTGAAGAAGAATTTGAGGTTTTCATAATGTCCGAAGAACAAACTATATGGGAGAAGATTAAGGCTTCTTCTTCTTCTACACAGAAGGGGCCAATCAAGAAATAAGCTATCAACATACCCAGTTACAAGATTGACCCAGGGTTGATCCAGTTGGTCAAGTCACAGGCTTTCCATGGGCTAAACAATGAGGACCCCGTGGCCCACATTAGCACGCTTGTGGAGAACTGTGACATGGTGAAGGTGGATAGGTTTCCACATGAAGCCATTTACCTAAAACTATTTCCATCATCTCTGGCAGGAAATTCAAGGGAGTGGCTATACAATTTGGACGACGAATATGTTGAATCTTGGGACATGATGATAGAAGTATTCTTTGAGAGGTATTTCCTGCCCAAGAAGACAAATGGTCTTTTCAAAAGGATTCATAATTTCAAACAGCAGGCAGGTGAAACATACTTAGAGACATGGGAATGTTTCAACATCATGTTCTGGAAATGCCCACATCATGGGCTGGATTTAGAAACTCAGGCAAAGATCTTCTATTTTGCCCTTAATGAACACGACAGGAGTAATTTGGACTCAACAGGGATATATTTCTTTCTGAACAATAAAAGCTCAAAGTGTAGAGAAATTTTAAAGCACATGGCTAAGAAGCAATCCTGGGGTGAAAGAGATGCACCAGAGCATGTCAAAATTGTAGGGGAATCCAAGGCAATTAAAGAATTAAATGAGAAGATGGAAATGATAGCAAAGAGACTGCTAGCAAAAGATGATGAAGGATCTGATGATGATTCATAGGCTAAGTTCATGCATCAACAATAGGTCTATATGAATAATGATTATTCATGGAGAAAGGACAAGAAGTTCTCTTGGAAGGATCCAAATAACTTTTTGTAGGATCTGGATCAAAAGCCATAGCCCAGTGAAGAAGGTAAGAGTAATGAGTTGCTCAACTAGGTGATAAAATAAAATCAAGAGTTGATGAGCACTTTCGGCAAACAAATTAAATCACAAGGAGAATTTATGAACTAATTCGGCCAGACTTTGCAGAGTCATGGGGCACAAATGAGGTCACTTGAGACATGTATTGCACAGATGGGAGCCAAAATTGAAAGTTTGAAGAGGCCAACACAGTAGAGTTTTCCAGGGAATGCTGATGTTCCAGGAGGAAACCACCAAGCTAAAGCAATTTTTTTGAGGAGTGGAAAGAAAATTTTAAACTCCAAGGCTGATGAACCAAGCACACCACAGCTAGAAGCCACAGGTGAGGTTGTAGAGGATGTCATAGTCACATAGACAGTGGAGGATGAAGTAGAGAAGGCCACATAGGAGTCCATTGTAGAGAAAGAGACGGAGAAGAGGACACCTTATGTGCCACCACATCAAAGGGCACAGACTTTCCCAGTTCCTTATCCAAATAGTTTGAAAGTAAAGAAGGTGGATGCACAGTTCAATAAGTTCTTGGATAGCTTTAGGAAACTTTCGATCAACATTCCTTTGCTAGAGGCCATTGACAAGATACCCTCCTATGGTAAGTTCTTGAAGGATATAATTACCAAGAAGAGGAAGCTTCCTGACACATAGGTGGTAGTGCTTAAGGAGCAGGTCAGTGCCTTTATTCTGGGAAAATTGCCACTAAAGTGATAAGATATGGGTTGTTTCAATATTTCATGCTACATTGGAAAGGTGAAATTCTGCGAAGCACTATGTGACTCGAGAGTGAGCATCAATTTTATGCCTCTCTCCACTTTCAATAAACTTGGTCTTAAAGAATCTCGGAGGAGTAACATGACAATCCAGCTTGCAGATAATTCTGTTGTAAGGCCTTATGGGATTTGTGAGGATGTTCTGGTCAAAGTGGACAGATTTGTATTTCCGGCAGATTTCATAGTGATGGAAATGCAAGATGAGAAAGGAAATTAGTTTCTTCTAGGTAGACCCTTCTAGGCTACAACTGACATGATTCTGGAAATGGGTAGAGGTAGGTTGACTATGGGCATAGCAGATCACATATTTGAAATAAAGATGCCAACTGGCTCACAATCATCACAGGAGCAAGGACAGTGTAGAAAAATTAGACACTTTGATCACAACATTTCCATTTGTCTAGGGAAACCATTTCTTGATATGGCTCACGTCATGATAAAGGCAGATAAGGGAACACTTACTGTGGACATCATGGAACAAACAAAGGTGGTTTCTCTTGTTATAGCTGTGGGTTATCCCAATGATAAAGAAGAGGAAGTCCCACCATCTACTGAGGATGATGCTATAGAAGTCTCCATGCTTGACTCGTACCCACAATTACCTCTTAAAGATTGCTTGTTCAACATCATGGATGATTGGATGAGAAGTACATCATTACAAGAATGTGTGAAGATGCTTTGAGTGCTTCCTTGCTACTATGCCAAGCACTACAAAGAACTAGGATAGCTGCCACCACCGCTTCAATCTTCTTTGGTCAGACCGCCAGATTTAGAGATAAATCCGCTGCCCCCTCACTTGAAATACACATTCTTAGCGGTTGATGCAAAGCTACCCGTGATCATTTCAGCATATCTGAGTGCCGCTGAGGAAGAGAAGTTGATGATTGTGTTGAAGAATCACCGTGGTGCATTCAGGTGGTCCATTTCTGACATCAAGGGGATCGCCCCTACTCTCTGCCAACACAAGATATGGCTTGTTGAAGGAGCCAAACCTATGATTCAGCCGCAACATCACCTCAACCCCATCATGATGGAGGTCGTCAAGAAGGAGGTGATCAAGCTTCTCTCTGCGGGCATCATCTATGCTATTTCAGACTCTACATGGGTGAGGCCAATACATGTAGTTCCTAAAAGGGGGGGATCACGGTAACTCAAAATCTTTCGAACGAGCCTGCCACCACCCGATTGGTAACAAGGTGGTGTGTTTGCATTGATTACCATCATTTAAATTCCACCACTTTGAAATATCATTTTCCCCTACCATTCATTGATCAGATTTTAGAATGGCTAGCTAGCCACTCTCACTTTTGCTTTTTAGATGGCTATTCTAGGTATTACTATATTTCCATAGACCCAGAGGACCAAGAGAAGTTTACCTTCACTTGCCCTTATGGGACTTTTGCATATCACCGTATGCCATTCAGTTTGTGCAACGCGCCGACCACTTTTTAGTGCTGCATGCTTGCTATCTTTTCAGATATGGTAGAGCATTGTCTAGAGGTTTTTATGGATGACGTTTCCATCTACAGTGCATCTTTTGATGAGTGCTTATATAATCTAGACAAGGTGCTACAAAGATGTGAGGACACACATTTAGTCCTCAATTAGGAAAAATGCCACATGATGCTTAGCAAAGGCATAGTGCTTGGATACAAGGTGTCTAGCAAGGGACTGGAGGTGGATCCAGTGAAGATTGAGGTTATTTCCAAACTACCCCCACCAAACTCGGTGAAAGGGGTGAGGAGCTTCCTTGGTCATGCGGGGTTTTATCGTCGGTTTATCAAGGATTTTTCTAAAATTGCTAAGCCAATATCAGAATTGCTTGAGAAGGATGTGGTTTTTTATTTCAATGACAAATGTATGCATGCCTTCAAGGTTCTGAAGCAAAAGTTGATTTCCATGCCGATTGTTCAAACACCGGATTGGAGTAAGCCCTTTGAGCTTATGTGTGATGCATCAGATTTTGCCGTGGGGGCCATTCTTGGGAAGCACCTTGAGAACAAACCCACAGTTATTTTCTATGCTTCTAAGACTTTGAATGATGCCCAACTTAATTACACCACCACAGAAAAAGAATTGCTTGTCGTGGTTTTTGCATTTGAAAATTTTAGGCAATATTTAGTGGGGTCTAAAGTTGTGGTATGGATGGATCATGCCGCCATAAAGTACTTCATGGAAAAGAAAGATGCCAAGCCTAGACTCATTAGGTGGATCCTACTCTTGCAAGAATTTGACATTGAGATTAAGGACAAGGCGAGCATTGAGAATGTGGTTGTGGAACACTTGTCTCAGTTAGAGGGGTAGATGAGAGAGATACTAACATACCCATTACCGATACCATCCCGGATGAGCAAATCCTTTCTATTCAATCTAAGGACCCATGGTTTTCACATATTATGAATTATCTAACATGCAAAGAACTCCCAGATTATTGGACTTACCAAGAGAAAAAGAGGTTTTTCCATTCTTTGAGATATTATTTTTGGGATGACCCTATTCTTTTGAGACAGTGCAGGGATGGAACTTTACGCAGGTGTGTACTCAAGAGAGAATATGATAGTGTGCTCAGTCACTGTCATACATTGCCCACCAGCGGTCATCATGCGAGCACGAGGACGGTGGCTAAGGTATTAGAGAGTGTCATTTATTGGCCCACACTTTTCTGAGATGCCTATAATTATGTGAGGAGGTGTGACTCATGTCAAAGGGCAGGTAACATCTCAAAATGGCAAGAAATGCCCCTCAATGTGTTTCAAGAATTTAAGGTATTTGATTTGTGGGGCATTGCTTTCATGAGACCCTTTGTGTCCTCCAATTCTAATTTATATAACTTGCTTGATGTTGATTACATGTCGAAGTGGGTAGAGTCAATACCCACAAGGACTAATGACGTTGCGGTAGTGTGCAGGTTCATTAAAGAGAATATCTTTTGTAGGTTTGGTGTGCCACAGATGATCATAAGTGATGGAGGCACCCACTTCACGAACAAGAAATTCACTGCACTATTGAGTAAATATGGGGTCAAGCATAATGTAGGTACCCCATACCACCCGCAGACGCAAGGCTAAGTGGAGGTGTTCAATAGGGAGATCAAGAAGATCTTGGAACGCACGGTGGCCTCTTCCAGGAAAAATTGAAGTGCACTACTACTGGATGCACTATGGGCATATAGGATCGCATTTAAGACACCTATAGGCACCAAACCTTTTAGGTTGGCTTACAGGCGGGATTGTCACTTGCCGGTGGAGTTAGAGCACAAGGCACACTGGGCACTAAGGAAGCTAAACATGAACATTGATGATGCAGGGAGAAAGAGGATGCTAGAGCTCAATGAGTTAGACGAGCTAAGGATGAATGCATATGAGAACTCAAGGATCTATAAGGAGCGGACAAAGCAAATACACGATCGCCACATTCAATTGTGAGTTTTCAAGAAGGGTGATAGTGTGATATTGTTCAATTCAAGATTGAAGTTGCATCTCGGGAAATTGAAATCCCGGTGGAGTGGACCCTTTGTGGTTGAGGAGGTGCGACCCCATGGGGCTATCATGGTGAGAGATGGTGTGAGAACATTCTTGGTGAATGGTCAAAGGATGAAGCACTACTATGGGGAAGACTACACAAAGAAAGTGCATGAGATCAAACTCATGGAACTAAAAGAGGAATGAGGATCTTGATTGTGTCTAGCCCAAGACGTTAAATGAGGTGCTTGTTGGGAGGAAACCTAACCTTGGTAGATTACATGGTTATCTCTTTAAATTTTTCATATTCCTAGGTAGTTTTCATTAATTTAGCACTTAGTCTCTAAAAATGATACCCTGATATGTTTGTTGAGTGTGCAGGATGGGAAACGGTCGATACCATCGACGCGTGGGTCGATGGTATCAAATTTAGAACAGAAAGAATTTCTACCGAAACTTCATCCCGTCAATACTATCAACGGCCTCGTCGATGGTATCGACATGGGAACAGGCAGAAAGATGGTCAAGAGTCGATGGTATCGACTGTATTGTCGATGGTTGCGAGATGTATGAAGATTTTCAGACCGGTTTTTCTCAGTAAAGTCGATACATCGACACCCTGGTCGATGGTATCGACACACCATCAAAAAGAGTACCGCCAAACCCTCACAAGGATCAGAAGTATTCACAGGCGTCGATACTATCGACACCCAGTCGATGGTATCGATGGACATGTCAATGATATGCGCGTCTCCATCAATGGTATACATCGAGATCCGAGGGCATTGTCAATGGTATCGAAACCCTATCGCTACCATCGACACTTTGACGATCTGGGCCCCCGTCATCCATCCATCGACAGTCGTCGATACCAGTGAGCGATGGATTCTACTACTCGTCGATACTGTCAACAGACGCGTCGATGGTATTGATGCACCAACATTAGTGACGGCCGACCCTTATAAAAGGGAGTGAAATTCTTCAATCAAATATCACACTCTCAAGCCATCTCTTCCACCTTCTAGCCCTAGCATCCCCGAGCACCCAGAAGCTTAAGAAATCTACACCGACGGTCTTCCTCACACATCTCCATCGACGTTGCGGATCTCCGTCTTCTTCGATCTTCACTAAAAAATCTTCTCTGATCTCTATTGCTAAACCTCTTTCTCTCTCACTCGTTGCCCGTGCAAAAATGGTGAGATCAGGAGCTTCATCATCCAGGGCTGCCCCACGTGCCCTACCTACGCCTTTAGAAGGATTAGTCTCTCACCCGAGGCTATTCCACCCATCCCCAGAGGTTAAAAAGGTGTACGAGGAGCTATGGAAGCACTCCATTGAGTCGACCCAGTATGGAGACTGACAGTTGATCAAGGGTCTGGGTTTTGAGGCCAATATGGCCTATGTGCTACAAGGACAATCGAGCAAGTCCCCTAGGTTGTGTCGTGACCACGCCGAAGGTCATCCATTCTTCATCGGGTGGCCCACTTTCAAGGAGATCATCATCAAGTTCATGGAATCTTTGGAAATTTGTGTCATTCCCAATGAATTAACACCAGCGCGCACAGAGTGGAAAGAGGGGCGTGTTTCTTTCCGCCTCTACAACAAGGACTATACGATCACCCTTTATGAGTTTAACGCGATTTATGGGTGGACCCATAGCGACCTCCGCCAGCCAGCGCACAATGCAGATTACGATGCCATGATTGCAAAGCTAGTTACTGTACCAGCGGGGTACTCGATCAGCTAGAACAATGCCTCCATAGCTGATTTTGAGCATCCATTTGTCAAGATCTTGCATCGAATTCTCTCTAACACCTTCTTTGCAAGATCGAAGCTATCTCAAAGCAAATTTCAGGAGATAGACCTGTTCTTCCTCTATAGTCTTCTAGAGAGGACACCCATCAATTTTGGAGCCTTCTTCCTCATGCACATAATGGCGGTTAAGAGGAACACTTCTTGTAGGGCCCTCATTTATTTTGGGGGTCTAACTATGTCGATTGCAATGTACCTGGGCCTGGATTTGTCTGGGCTACCCAAGCTGGAGTGCAAGTACACGCTCAATTGGAGCCATTTTGTGAATGCGGGCCTCGTTGAAGCCCGTCATGGCACTGTCTATGCCACCTACCACGTGGCATGAGTCTTTCAGAGGAGGGAACTGCCAGACCCTTCCTTCAACATAATGCCTGGCCAAAGCTATAGATGGCCTATCATTGATGTTGATGAGGATGAGGAAGAACAAGCTGAAGAAGTGGAAATTCAAGATGGCAATGATGATGAAGAAGAGGAGGAGGAAGCAACCATTCCTCTTCGATGAAGGGTTGCTCCGTGAAAGCATCCATGACACTATGGAGCTTCCACTTCTTCCCAACCACCGCCACCACAACCCTCTCAAGATGGAGAGGATGTCTATTCAATGCAGGGGATGTATACAATGCTGCAAGATATTCAACAGACACAACACCAGCATACCACCTCTTTTGAGGGAATTCAAGAAACAACAAATTGTCTATTTGAGAATCAACAAGCAATCTACGAGAATGAGTGCCTCCTCTTTGCCAACCAAGAAACCATCCACAACATGTTGCATAGGATGGAGATGCAGTAGTAGCTATTTTACGACCACTACGCCAGAACTTTTTTGGAGGATACCCATAGCCACCACCGATGCCCCCATCTGATATGTCATTCCAGGGGCATTTTCCTTCTTGGGATCCTAGCAGCCACCGATACCCGCCACACCCACCATCGGAGCATCGTTGTTCCACCTCTTAAGTTAGGATTTCGACAATGTGGCCATAGTCGAGTTCAAGCTTAAGGGGGGTGCTGGAACAACATCCTATCTAGTTTTTTTATTTTATTTGATTTTTTATTTGTTTTTTGCAATTTTCATCTTTCTTTATCCTAGTTTTGTCAATTGCTAGATTTACTGTTTTCTAGGACCCACTATCTATCTAGTGTAATCAGTGGAGTCTAATTTAATTGCATGTCATCTCATTTTCACTTGGGGCTTTGTGAGAAAATGATTTTTAATGAAAAAATCCTTAAGAAATTGTAAGTTTGTCTTGTGAGAACTTGAGGACATTGCTTATGAAACTTATTGGGTAGGTCAACTTAAAAACATATGAACATGATTGTATATCCTTATGGTTCATGTTAAGAGGATTGATATGGATGTTGAGCCTAAACCAACCAAATGATAACGTGGCTTTAATTTGAAGTGAGAGAGAGAAACCCCTTGATTAATTGGTATACAAGTCAGTAAGGAGGGACATATAATTCTATCTAAAGGTTCTGTCAATTAGTCTTATGATCTGATCCACCACAATTTCATTCACTCTCCACCATAAGAACTGGGAGCACATTACTATCTTTCACTCTTTGATTGCATCCCACGTAGATAGGTCATGCATTACAGTTATTTTTGCATGTTTTTTTATAAAAATGGAAAAAGAAAGATATATAGTAGTTATACATGCACATTATCCTTATGTGCATGTCATTTAGTTGCATAATTGTCATAATGAAGTGCATTCACATCTTTTGAGCATATAGTTGTACATCATGTGTTGTATGTTCTTTTGAAAAATTAAAGGTGTTGAACTTGTTTCATACCCTCCAAACAGAATGCATCAAATGTGCCAATTAGAAAAAAAGAGAAGGAAGCCCAACAAATAATCCATTACCATTTATGAAAATGAGGGCTTGAAAAAATGAATGAAAAAAAGTATGAATAAGAGGGAGAAAGGAACATGTTCTCACCCGCATTTTAGGAAGAACAAGCACATGGTGTAGTTACTTAGATATTTCATCTCACTTTGAGACGGAATGATAGTGCATGCATCATTTCACAGAAAAAAATGTAGCATTAGGGCATTTTCATTTGCATTTGCATCATGATAGGTCATTCATTTTTGTTTTTGCATGATCGATTGTACTATGCTTCCATTTCTTCCATAGCCACCCATTCCATTCACCCGTTGCTCTAAGTGGTAGGCTACCCAAGATATTATCCTCATTCATGTATATCAGGAGATCTGCTTCCATTTAGATGGTAGTTAGGAAATGAACAACGTAGATAGGAGATCACAAGATGCACCAAGCCTGAACCTGAGGATTTTATTATATTAACTGCTTTACTGGATAGTGTTCGTGATCTTGGGCTGGACATCTCTCATGAATGATTATTGTCGCTTTAAGGGTAGTTGTCATTCCATGGTTGGTAAGGGCCGATATGTGAATTGTAGGTGGGAATCATATTGAGATATGAATTTTGTGATTATGTTCTTTAGCTGACCCTCTCAATCAGATTTTATGTTTTGTTGCTCGAGGATGAGCAAGATTCAAGCTTAGGGGAGTTTGATGCAGTGAATTTGAGTCAAATTTATAGGTTGGTTTCATACTTGTTTTGTGTGGTTATGTGTCATTTTATGACTATAATAGCATGATTCATATTCCTTTAGCCTATAATCACTATATGTATCAAATTCAGTTTATTTTATCTTATTTTATATGAATTATCAAAATTTTTGGATTTGATTTGTGTTCCTCTCTCTGTTTCAGGTACTTTGTATATCTGAACCCGTCAATACCATCGATGACTATGTCGATACCATCGACATGGCATCAGTACCCAAGCCGGAAGGAGAGCATCCAAGTCGATATCATCGACCAAGCCGTCAATGGTCGAGATCATATCAGCAGGAATTAAGTCAAGCCCGTCGATACTATCAACAGAACCATCGATAGTATCGAGAGTTCACCAGGTTCTAGTAACGGATTCCATTATTTTTAGCATTGGAAGTGCACCTTAGCCCGTCGATACTATCAACGGAACTGTCGATAGTATCGAGAGTTCACTAGGTTCTAGCGATAGATTCCATTGTTTTTAGCGTTGGAAGTGCACCTTAAGGTGTCGAAACCCCGTCGTTGGTATCGACACCGTCAAATTAGAGTTGCGCCTAGAATTGCCACGATCGAACGGCTGTGATCTTTTGGCGGCCGTAAATCATGCCTATACCTAAGAAAATATGGCCAGACCTAAGTATCAGCTGCAAAAGTCCCGGAAAGGGAAGAGCAAAGAACACAGCCCAGAGCTACGCCCCGGGAGATTCTAGAGCCACAGACAGATGATTTCACTATTGGAAGTTTGCAGATCGTGCATCTCGCACTGAGGATCACCCAAATCTTCTTTGTTTCATGGGTTAAATCATATTTTATCTCATTTCCCCATGCCTTCCTCTTTCTTCTCCATGTGTACTATTGAGATGAACATGCAGGGCTAATCCCCATTGTTCTTAGGACCGGGAGTAGCACGAGGAATCATTGTATGACAAAGTTATATTAATTATCATAATTTGTCTCACTTTCCCTTGATATGTTATTGTGTTTCCATTGCAATTTGCTATGATTGATCACCATAGTTAATCTCTAATATTGTTAATTGCTCTTGGCGGAGGATTAGTGGTTGAAAAGGCATGATTAACACATTAATCAATGCATTTCTTAGATAAGGTAATGTACGATTAATGGTGGATACTCAGAGAAATAATTAAAGCACCTAGATCTAGGGTATAAGTTACTACTGGCGTGGAACTGACCTAGAACTAGGTAGTGAATTGTATCGCAGAAGTGAGCAATTCAAACTACGGGCCATAATCAGGGAAAGAGAACGAATTATGTTAATTGTGTAGATTTGTGTGCAGTGAGACCTCACAGTGAAACTGCAATCCTAAGGATTCCCATTCAATTTGATTAAATTAAACACTTAATCATCTCTCATTTTTGTTTCTTTTTGTTTTATTTTTATTTTTTTTAAACTCAACAATCAACTTTTCCAATCGGTCTAGCTGATCGCGACTAGTTAGTAGTAGTCTACTGCAATTTACATTTCCATGAGTTTGACTCGGGCCTCACAAGGCCTATATTACTTATATATGTGCACTTGCATTTAATGCATGGTAAAATCATGTCACCCCCCCATGATCATCTGCCACGTCTGCGATTCCAAGAACCGCGACCTACTGCTAACTCTGATCACGCCTGCGATCTACCCCAACAATAGAGAAACCGCGACCTGCCTAGTCACCCCCACACCACGGACAGTCCTCCAGCAAACACCACGACTGCGGTATGAGTAACCTGACCGAGATTTCATCCCCTACTCTCATGATCACGACCGCCTTATTCTCTTCTTCCACTGATCGTGACCGCAATTCCAATTAACCATGACTTGATCTCCTCCCATGACCGCGGTTCTACTCCTCCTTACAAATCACGACCACTTCCCTCATCTCCTCACCATGCCACAATTGCAACCAGCTACAACCCTACCTCCTCACAATCACAGTACCCTTCTCCATCAACAGCGACACCCACCACCATCACAACCTTCTCTTCCAGCAACTAAACACCACGACCTGCTACTCTCTCCGAACCGCGATCACCTCCTTCCCTAATCGCACCCGTAGTTCTGTCCTTCACCCACACCCATGGTATCACCTCCTCTTCACCTACGCCTGAAGCTTCTCTTCCATCCACCGCGACCTCCACTATATGCTAGAGAAGATCGCGACCTACAGGGCAACTAACCGCGACCTGCAAGTCACCGTGGACACCTATCTATGATTTCAAGAACCGCGACGACAACAAATCGTGACCTTCTGCTCCTCCCCACAAATCGTGACCGTGACTTCCACGACTTCATAAACATCCTGCTCATAATCACGACCTCTCATCTGCTCACCTACAACATCGCGCCCCACGGTTTTACCCGGCAACCCTAGGGTCCTGACGGCTATAAAAGACCATCCGCTCCACGCTCACATCATGGGATCCCGTCGACAGGCTGTGCCTCATGCACTCGACCCTTGCGTGGTGGCTCGATCACCCCCACCATCTCCATCCCGATCGAGAGCGACACCACAGGTTGCCACTTCCCTTGCTTGACCCATATGGAAGCTACTCCTCTTCCACCATCATCCTCTCCAGCCACCGTTAGGCTACAGGTCTGCCCTAAGCCTAAGGAGATGATCTCCACAGCCAAGAGCCTGCCTTCGTGGTGGTCTTGCACCTCGTTCACCCAGATCTGAGGTGCAAACCCAGATATGATAGCCACTCCATTCAGATCTAGATCTAGATCTAGATCCATATCTAGATTTGTTGCATCTACATTGTGCCTATGTCGCCATCACGTCCACGGGCTACTCCTCCTGCTGCGAGTAAGGACCACGAGAAGAGAGAGAAGGTGGAGAGAGAAGATCTACTCCATCTGTTGTGGTGTTCTTCCCTCCTCATCCAGATTTGCCCAGACATTGTGTATAGGACCATTTCTCCACCGAGTTGCGATCATCTTCTTCACCATGCTCATGGTGGAATCTTCTCTCTCTCTTATTTTTCTTGTTTCTCACACCATGAGTGAGTAGTTTCCTTTTACTGGGGTATGGGGACTAGCCCCACTGCCCATGCTTACATGTTCATTACTAAACATTCCATGGCATGTATATAACTTTTCATTTCGTTGTTAATCGTCGATGTGTTCTTGTGGATTGATCACCTGCTTGCATTTATCTTGTTCTTTTCCTATGTTGCAAGAACTTCAATATGTAGGATTTGAATGTCGATTAACGTAGTTGATTCCCAAACTAGAAATAAAATGGGATTCCTTGAGGTCTTAAGTGTATGATTCATGAGGGGACGAGCCATCTAGCCCACGGTGACGCTTCTGTGTACCTAACGCCTATATAGGGGGCCCACAACTTCAGTTGGATTTCTGTATCTTCAAAGCAGTAAATATATGATCCAAATGGTGACGATACATCTGATACCTAAGGTGATGCTTATGCGAACCTGACACCCGTATGGGGGGTTTTATAGCAGCTCTATTTGGATAGTTATACCTTACCTGGATGTTTGTGATTGGATGTGTTTGCATGTGCAGTGGCAGTGAAACTCGGGACTATCCCAGCGATTCCCTTCATTAATCTTTAATCAACTTTTAATCCTACTCTTTACTTTCCTTGCACTTAGTTTAATTAAACTCAAATCAACCAACCTTGTTCTAAATATTAGTCTTGATTCAACTAGATTCGACTAGTAAAAGATTCTTAAAAACGTTGTCCCTTGGGATTCGATGCTCAACTATACTACGATAAGACCCTTCCACTTGCGGGTGGTATTATTTTTCAAGGTTTTGGTTAAAACTTTGGAATTTAAACCCCGAGTGAATTTGTTAGTGTGATAATATACCACATCAAATTCTGGCGTCATTGCCGGGGACAACATAATCATCTAGTTAAATCTAGTTCTATTAAGGCAAATTTAGGATTTTGCTTTTAATTTTAATACTATCGATCATCTACTTGAATTTGACTCTACTTCGTCCACCTTACTTCTGAAAGATCTTTCCATCCTAGGTACCCTCAAAGACTAGTGTATGCACTGCTCGAACAGTTCTGACCTTGCTGCTAGCTTTGACCCTGAGATAGAAAGAACCTTTTGTCATCAGAGTAGAGAGAACCAAGCTAGGATGGCACAAGAGGAGGAAATTTCCCAAAGGGTTGCTCAAGCCATTGCTGCACAAAGAGATAGGCTTATGCAAGAAGCCAGAGCTACAGTTGAAACGGAGATCCTAGCAGCTCAAGCAGTAGAACAAGTAGCAGAACTGCAAAAAGACCTTAGGGAGTTCTCAATCCCTTAAGTTGCTGATGTTCACCACCCAGTACAACCTCCTCCCATCAACACTCCAAATTTTGAGATTAGGGCATGTTGGATCACCCTACTTCAAAACAACCCTTTATATGGTAAGCAAGGAGAAGATAGTCAAGAACATCTTCTGAGATTTATAGATCTATGTGCTATGACAAAGCAGAATGGAGTCATAGATGATGCCATCAGACTCCGTCTTTTCAAATACTCCCTTGCTGATAGAGCTATAAGTTTGTACAACTCCTTGCAATTTGAACCCATCACCACTTGAGAACAACTTCAAAATGTTTTTCTGGAAAAGGTATATCCTCCTTCTCTCACCTATGAAATTAGGGGCTGAATAATGCAATTCACTCAGGTCCCTGGAGAATCCCTTGCTGAAGCATGGGAAAAATAAAAAGAGCTTCTGTGCAAGTGTCCACACGATGGCATTCTTAAGAATAAACCCATGGAGATCTTCTATAGGGGTGTGGATGACGATATCAAGAAGTTCTTAGACTCTTCATCTGGAGGAAACTTCATGTGTCAAAGTTATGATAGTGCATGGAAGGTTGTCACTTTTGGTGCTGAAAATCAAGCTAATTGGGGTAGACCAGTAGGAAAAGGAGTGTTGAAGGTAACTATGGCTGAAGCTACTCCTGAGTACAAGTCTATCTCCGAGTCTCTTAAGCTTCTAGTCACCAAGTAAGATCATCTTGAATCATCTATTATTGCTTATGAAAGAAGACATTCACCCCCTCAACAACAAGAGCAAGTCAAGTCTGCCTCTCTGTTTTGTGAAGCCTGTAAAGGCAATGACCACTCTACTTTATCCTGTATTGTTCTTTATGATGTTGTTTTAAGAAAAATCAATGGACAAGGAGATAATGGCCAGATGGAAAGTTTGATTGTTGTCAACACTATCCCTGGTCAAGGATACTATAACCCAAATCAGAATAGGAACCATCCCAATTTTCAGTATGGAAATCCTTCGGGAGCGGTAAACTCGCATCAATTTGGTTCAAACAACCAACAACAGAATTTCAGGAATCAAGGGAACTTTAGGGGTAACTTCCAGAATAGGAACTACAACAATTACCAGAACAACCCTCAGTTCCAAGACCCCAATCAAGTCCCTTATCAGAATCAACAACAAAGACAACAAGCTAGTCCCATCTCTCCTAACGACAAACTGTCGTCTATTGAGAAGATGTTACAATCGCAACAAACATTGATAGATAACCAGCAAGCACACCAGAAGGCCATTGAATCTCAACTAGCTCAACTTGCAGCTAGCCCCAAGCCACCTACTGGAGATTTAGATGGGCAACCAGAAGACAATATGAGGCACGTGGAACAACTTAAAGCTGTGACAACTCGTTCAGGCTTTATCTTACCAGAACCCATGACTCTTGTCACTTTGACAAATGTCCAAGGTACTGAGCATAGTGCAGGTGCCACTCAGAATGATAAGACTGACAAGGCAAGTTCTGAGGAACCTATTGTTGCTGATGCAGAAGACCCGCCTGAGCCAGCTGTTCCAGTGTATAAACCTCGTGTACCATTTCCAAGTCGACTCAATTTTACCCAGATCGACACACATTTCAACAAATTCAAGGAAGTTATGAGGAAGTTTTATGTCAATGTCCAGCTCTTGGATGCCATGGCTGAGATGCCCCAATGGTCAAAGTTCTTCAAACTCATGCTTAGTCGAAAGTACAAAATTGAAGAACATCAAATAGTGAAACTAGAAAGAACATCACCTGATTTATTAATGGATAGGATGTCTCACAAACATAAGGATCCTGGCTCTTTTGGAATTTGATGCTCGATAAGCGACTCCATCAACCGACCGGGTCTAGTTGATCTTGGAGCTAGAATCTCCATCATTCCTCTTAGCCTATGCAACAGATTGGATCTTACTAACTTCTCACCCACTAGAATGTCCATCGAGCTGGCTGACTCCTCCATGAAAAAACCAGTTGGCATCATAGAGGACATCCCCGTAAGGCTTGGGAATCTATATGTCCCGTGTGATTTTGTAGTTATGGACATCAAGGAGAATCCACACTACCCCTCATTTTTGGGAGACCTTTCCTCTCCACTACTAGAGCTCTAATTGATGTTGAATCTGGAGTTTTGACCCTAAGAGTGGGAAACCAATCTTTTGATTTCTATGCATCCAAAAGTGCAAAGGAACACACTGCAGAAGAAGAGGCATGTTTTGTTGACTGTGTTAATCAATTTATTGAAATGCAGCAGCGAGTCCTTTCCTTAAATTCTGACATTCCCT
Organism: Alisma plantago-aquatica; assembly: GCA_963693085.1. Taxonomy (NCBI): domain Eukaryota; kingdom Viridiplantae; phylum Streptophyta; class Magnoliopsida; order Alismatales; family Alismataceae; genus Alisma; species Alisma plantago-aquatica. Next base: position 785,692,205 of record OY856412.1, on the reverse strand, counting down.
CATAATAAGACCATGATGAAAAGAAGACTGAGAGTGAACCAGTCTTTGTAGAGATAAGAGAAATACTGACAACTATGAAAGAGACACCTCCTGACCCTGTTGTTAGACATACCGAACCTTCTGTGGATTTCCATGAGCCTCCTCATCTAGAAACAACTTTTCTATGGAATGAACGGGTAGCCCAACAGGCGGAGATAACTGATTTCATCTTTCCTCCGCATCAAAAGTTGGATTGTGGTTTTTACCCAGAACATCCTCCAGATCCTTATCTGACGGACATCTGTGACCAGAATTTTTATGAAGAAGGGATAATGCATCAACAAATGAACTTTTCTTCCGAGCCTCATCAGAACTACTTTATCAATGAAGCCGTTCAGACCCCCCTATAATTATTCTCCACCTTGGATTGAGCAACAGAGAACAATTCAACATAACTCAAGTTGTTTCCCTATGTGTTCTGACACTTCCTGCTCTGTATGGGGAAGAATACAAGAGGCCAGAATCAAAGCAAGGATAAATGAATGGCTGAGAAAGAAACCACCAAGAGAATATGTCAATCCATCTCAAGCTCCACTCAGAGCCCCACCATGGTGATAGTATCCACATCGATCCATCGACGTAAAACAAAGGCACTTGTCGGGACGCAACCCAACCCTTAACATAGATTTTTACTTTGAGTTTGAGTTTTAGATAATGCATCGCAAGATGCAATCTTAAGTCTTGATAATTTTCATTTTTGAGATTTCAGATGGAGGACACATCACCGAAAAGAATGCAACCACATCTGGTGGACCAACCAGCATGATTTTTCCCCTCCATATCAGATTTAGAGTTTGTTCGAGATGAGCAAATTTCTAAGTTCGGGGTGGAGGGTGGGTGGTATGTACTTTAATTTCCACCTACTCCTATTTGTTTCAGAATCAAGATTTCATCGTTGCAATTTTGAGCAAAATTTTTCAAAATTTTGAAGTTTTCAAAGTAGTTTGTATATAAACTTGATGCATTTTTTATGCTTTTGTTTCAATAAAAGCAATTACCTAGCCGGCTATCCCATTTTTTCATGCATTTTTTAATCATTGTACCCTCCTTATTTGAAGCAAAGCCTCAAAGGGGAACAATTTCTGAAACTAGCCAATGGTTAGAAATCACCGTGTGAAGCATATGAATCCTAACATCATGATCAGTAAAAATGGCAAGTATCTGTCGAACGGAGAGGGATCAAACACATTGTGCTTCCTAACTAACTAGTGGAACAATAACGTGGAATCTCCACCAGATCCTCATCAAGACATTATTTGAGCAGAGTATGATAAGGAGAACAACTCGGTGCACTGAATTGTAAATCAAGTTGCATTCTGATCTGAACTCTCTTCTACACTTCTTCTATCATCTTCTTACCCCTCCGTCCATAAAAAAAGAAACAAAAAGCCAATTTAGTGAAAAACCATAAGTTTGGGGTGGCACACCCTCCCTCTTTTTATATGCTTCTTCCATACCCCTCTCTATGTAATAGGGGTGTACCACCAAGAAAAGATGCCAATGCACACACAAAAAAATTGCAATCTCGAGTCAAATAGAGGAGAGATTTGCACAAAAAAATGTAATCAATGAAATTGCAACCATATAATAAAAATCTCGAGTCGAATAGATGAGAGATTTATTTCTTCCTTTCATACCCCCTTCACTCCCTTTTCCACCTAAAGGCACAATGAATGCCTCCCTCATTCTGAAAAATACCAGTGTCAGATCAAGTGAACACTTGTCATTCTGCGGGTATCTATGGACTCTTACAAAACTCTTAGACATGCTTCATGTTGGAAAAAGTGGAGAGGAAGTGTGATTGAGAAACAAACTCAGGAATGAAGATATTGTAAGATGTGTTCAGTGGTCTCAGGAAGTTGAGATGCTTAGTCATACAGAGTAGAGAAGAAACAATCGTGATATGAGGATGAGGCAATCACACGAGTGAAAGTATACATTGGCGACTGTTTCATATTTTGTGTTACTCGAGGATGAGCAATGTTTAAGTTCGGGGTATTTTTATGAATGCACATTCATCTGGGTTCAGTCGCCTTGTTGGGCCCAATTTTGCTCTGATCATTCACTTTTATTGCCTAATTCTCATCATATACATCTTTCCTTAGCTTGATTGGATTATCCCTAATTGTGCTTGGTTTATCCATCGTTTAATCAAACCTTACATCTTTTTGCAGGCCCATCCTTTACTCGTGGGCTTCTCTTTATCCAAGCCCATCTTCACTCAAGTCACAGACTGCGGTCATCGACTTCTGCCACATCGTGACTCTAGCCTAGCACCGCGATTGCGGTGTCCTCCATCCCTCATCGCGATCAACGACAGCCAGTCCTTGAGCCCGCGATCATCTCCAGCAAACCGTGACGTCCGCCACCTACTGCCGCGGTCTGCACGCGTGCCCTAACCATGGTCTCTTCTCTGCCTACTACCCACCGCGATCATCTACCATGTCCGCGATTCCAAGAACCGCGACCTGCTGCTAACTCTGATCGCACCCGTGATCTACCCCAGAAATAGAGAAACTGTGACCTGCCTAATCACCCCCACACTACGGGCAGGCCTCCAACAAACACCACGACTGTGGTATGAGTAACCTGACCGAGATGCCGTCCCCTGCTCTCATGATCACGACTGCCTTATTCTCTTCTTCCACTGATAGTGACCGTGATTCCAATTAACCGCGACCTGATCTCCTCACATGACCGTGGTTCTGCTCCTCCTTACAAATCGCAACCACTTCCCTCATCTCCTCACCATGCCACAACCATGACCAGCTACAACCCTACCTCCTCATGATCACGGTACCCTTCTCCATCAACAGTGACGCCCGCCACCATCGCAACCTTCTCTTCCAACAACTAAACACCACGACCTGCTATTCTCTCAGAACTGTGATCACCTCCTTCCCTAACCGCACCCATGGTTCTGTCCTCCGCCCATACCCCGGTCTCACCTCCTCTTCATCTATGCATGAAGCTTCCCTTCCATCCACCATGATCTCAACTGTATGCCAGAGAAGATCGCGACCTGCAAGGCAACTAACCGCGACCTGCAAGTCACCGCAGACACCTGTCCACGATTTTAAGAACTGCGACCACAACAAATTGCGACCTTCTGCTCCTTCCCACAAATCACGACGGTGACTTCTGTGACTCCATAAACCTCGTGCTCATAATCGTGAGCTATCATCCACTCACCTGCAACATCGCGACCCGTGGTTTTACCCGACAACCCTAGAGTCTCGATGGCTATAAAAGCCCGTCCGCTCCACGCTCACATCATGGGATCCCGCCGACAGGCTATGCCTCACGCACTCAACCCCTGCGCAGTGGCTCAATCACACCCCCCCCCCCCCCCCATCTCGATCTGAGACTTCTGTGACTCCATAAACCTCGTGCTCATAATCGTGAGCTATCATCCACTCACCTGCAACATCGCGACCCGTGGTTTTACCCGACAACCCTAGAGTCTCGATGGCTATAAAAGCCCGTCCGCTCCACGCTCACATCATGGGATCCCGCCGACAGGCTATGCCTCACGCACTCAACCCCTGCGCAGTGGCTCAATCACACCCCCCCCCCCCCCCCATCTCGATCGAGAGCGACACCACATGCTGCCACTTCCCTGGCTCGACCCCTGTCGAAGCTACTCCTCTGCCACCATCATCCTCTCCAGCCGCCGTTAGGCTATAGGTCTGCCTTGAGCCTAAGGAGATGATCTCCACAACCAAGAGCCTACCTCCGTGGTAGTCATGCGCCTTGTTCACCCATATATGAGGTGCAAACCCATATCTGCAAGCCGCTCCATTCAAATCTATATCTAGATCTAGATCTGGACCTAGATCTATTGCATCTACGCCATGCCTACGATGCCATCACGTCCATGGGCTGCTCCTCCTACTATGAGCAAGGACCACGAGAAGAGAGAGAAGGTGGAGAGAGAATATCTACCCCATCTTCCATGGTGTTCTTCCCTCCTCACCCAGGTCTGCCCCGACGTTGTGTAGAGAACCATTTCTCCACCGAGCTGCGATCATCTTCTTCACCATGCTCATGGTGGAATCTTCTCTCTCTCTTGTTTTTCTAATTTCTCGCACCATGAGCGAGTAGTTTCCTTTTGCTGGGGTGCGGGGACTAGCCCCGCTACCCATGCTTACATGTTCATTTACTAAACATTCCACGACATGTATATAACTTTTCATTTCATTGTTAATCATCAATGTGTGCTTGTGGATTGATCACCTGCTTGCATTTATCTTGTTCATTTCCTATGTTGCGAGAACTTCAATATGTAGGATTTGAATGTCGATTAACGCGGTTGATTCTCAAACTAGAATGGGATTCCTTGAGGTCGTAAGTGTATGATCCGTGAGGGGATGCGCCAATTAGCCCACGATGATGTTTCTGTGTACCTAACGTCTGTATAGGGGGGCCACAACTTCAATTGGATTTTTGTATCTTCAGAGCAGTAAGTATGTGATCCAGATGGTGATGAGACATCTGATACCTAAGGCGATGCTTATGCGAACCTAACACCCGTATGGGGGGTTTTGCAACAGCTCTATTTGGATAGTTATACCTTTCCCAGATGTTTGTGATTGGATGTGTTTGCATGTGCAGTGGCGGTGAAACTCGAGACCATCCCAGCGATTCCCATCATTAATCTTTAATCAACTTTTAATCCTGCTCTTTACTTTCCTTGCACTTAGTTTAATTAAACTCAAATCAACCAACCTTGTTCTAAATATTAGTCTTGATTCAACTAAATTCGACTAGTAAAAGATTCTTAAAAAATGTTATCCCTTGGGATTCGATCCTCAACTATACTGCGATAAGACCCGTCCACTTGCAGGTGGTATTATTGCACAAGGTTTTGGTTAAAACGCTTGGATTTCAACCCCGAGTGAATTTGTTAGTGCGATAATATACCGCATCATTCCCCATGACTCAAAAAGATCAAGAATGATGAGAGAATATCCAAGGAACATAATTCAAGTGATAAATTGCAAATAAAACCTCTCAATTGGGTAAATTGTAGAAAAGTCCAAAGTGTGCATAAAATTGCATAACTTGCTCAAACAGTGTCCAATTGGACCAAATTTGAAACTTAAGCTTGTATTATGATTTCAAAGCATATCTCAAGGTTATATTAGGGTTATAAGCATTAAATTAAGGTAATTAAGCTTATTCAACTCATTAAGCAAGTTTAGGATCCTTACAGAAACATTTACCAATTGCATCAAATGCAATTCTTAGATTGATGATATGCTCGAATCTTTGACATAATCATTTGCATGCCTCTGATACTTAAACCCAAAATCCAACACAATAAATATGCACCCTTATTTTCCAGAACCTATAAATCTACCATCACACTTCTACAGGATGGACAGTGAACCACGCTTTGGCGCGTAACCTAAACTTTATCAATCAACCTTTTCATGTGTTCTACTAATGGAAATAATATTAAACTAATATTTTAATTGATGGAGTTTGTATTTATACATACATATACTTTATCCGATCACTGCATGTATATAACACGTATCATATACATGTTATAACTATGATGAAAAACATGCAATAAGCAAAAGTGATGGTTATGGACATTCAAGTGCAATCGCTTAGAGCCATAAGGAATTACCAAAACCTAGGTCCACATCTCATGTAGAAAGCTATTATTGATGAAGTTTTATGCTTTGTCAATCTGGATTGACTAGTTCAACCATTAAACTGGTCAACTCGTCTCCTGGTCAGTCGGTTGGTCATCCATTAACTGGTCGATTTATATCCTCCAACCAATAAGTTCTTCTCTGTCCTTTGGGGTTCTCCTTTGTCATCCATCTGGCTGGATCAGGTTCACCATCTGATCCATTCAACTCCTCGAAATGATCAGTTCAACGATGAGACAGCTGGTTGGTATGGCACTGATCATCATCTTATTCATTGTAACAAGAAAGTAAACTATCCTACTATTACATGATTATGGTGAAATCTCGAGTTACATTTGAGGGAAGCAAAGGTAGGAGAGAATTAACTTACATGTGGAAGACAAGATAGAGGCATAGTATGGAAACTAAGATAGAATAAAAAATAAACACACAGCCACCTTGAATAGATAATTAGAGTTATTGGCCATAACAATGCTACACATCCACCATCAAAACTTACTTTTAGGGTGACGTATGTAAATTGCATATATATATATATATATATATATATATATATATATATATATATATATATATATATATATATATATATATATATATATATATATATAAGTTTGGGATTTATGTGGTATTTGGTCGAAATTCATATTCACATTGCATGCAATAAGTAAATGATAAAACCAAAAACCTGATCAATCAATAATTCTATGATATAATAAATTGACGTGGCTCTGATACCAGTTTTGGGAAATAGGACATCAGGTAGGCAGCGAAAACAATTTTTTTATTGACATATTCCCCATTACACCAGCGATCGCATCAATAACAATACAAAGAAAATATGGTTTCGAGGATATACATGGTCCTGGAGCAAGTTCAATGATATATCCTCGTCATTCTTGTGCATAATTGTCTGAAGTAGCACCACAAATAATGTCTATGTCATCCTCATGGTTGATCACCACAAACGACAAGTTGACGATGTCCACCTAGAAACAACCAAAGGACTCCTCTATAGTAGTCCACACAGACCATCGGTTGCTCCTGTCATTCTAGTAGAACAGACATGAAGGAGTTTTCCCCTTTTGTTGGTGTACTACTCAACAACTTGCCCTCCCACAAGAAAAATTGTTCTCTCTCACTGTCCCTCCCTAGTCGGGTAGGACTTACTTGGGCTCTCTTGTTTACTACAACCAGAGAGGACAATAATTGTCAGAGCAACTTATTCTCAATTTTATGTCTTGGCAAGCCCCAATACCCCTCTATTCATAGGAGGGGTTAGGGTCTGGGTTCCCAATCTGTGCAGGAGTAGAAGGGTATGGAAGTTCCATGAACTTCACAACCTATGATTGGTGAGTCGGTTGGTACATTGGTGAACTGGTCGGCTGGGCAGTGAGGTGATCGGTTCACTCAATGACCTAGTTCTTTCACATGTTCCCCAAATTGCAATCAAATTTCCAATTTGTTTCCAATTAATGTTCAATATTAATTCCTTGTACCAATCAAATTGTACAAGTGAAACAATCAACTTTTTTTCTCATGAATCAAGAAAATTATTAGAAGGTTCGGTTCAAAAAATTGAACCAATCGATTCACTAGGTGAAGTTTTTGTCTCACCAACCTGAGCTATCAGTTCACCCTATGAGCCGATCGGTTGGTGTCCTAACTCATATCGAATTCACTCAATTCAATATCCAATCAATCTAACACTCTAACCAGTTAGTTCAACACTTGAGCTTGATGGTTCTGAGTCCATTCAGTTAATTGGTTGTTTAATTGAATACGTAAACATCTTTAGTAATCATGTTAAACATCATTCGTGGATAAAATCCTATTCTGAGTTCCTATGTACTTGACCCTATAGGTCCCATATTACGTTGGCAATGAATATCCATAATCGTTTATGATATCACATGCAAAGAGTGGTGCCTAGTCACACATCATTGCTACCCAAGTAAATGGAAAGTTGGAGAACAACTTCAACCTTCAATCTTTGTTTGGTGCTGCAGTGTTTGTATAGTTCCTTTGTTACTGATATCTAGATTGAACTTGAGGCATGGAGTAGTCATCCTCTTCAACATTCAATCTATGTTCCTTGCTATAGCAGACTGACTGAGATGTATGTAAGCTCAATATCATATATTCACTCACATGTGCATGGCCATGCATTTCTCAGTCTCGCTAATCAAGTGGCCAAGATATCATACTCTTGTAGGAGGGACAAATCCCATCTACATTACTCACAGTCATACCCATATGTCACAATACACCCAAACATTACCTTTATGATAATCGTTATTCAGGATCATGGTGGATGATGACAAAGTATTCATAACGACATGTGACAAGTGTAGTAACTTCAGTCCAAGAATCACAGACATAACCAACACTATGAGAATTAACTATCACTACCATCGTACTGGTTTCCATGTGTTACTCTCATGTTGGGTTTGTCTGATACATTGTTCCCTAACAAGTTTCTATGTACATGGTTTGATACTGCCATATCATGACTAATGAGATTTTGTCATCAGCCAAGACACTTTTTCATATTATGTATCATTACTGTCTATCATCCTTCCATAATAACATATGACAAGGGATGTAGTGAGAATGTATACTCTTAACATTCATATGATATCATTGTTCAAGTCACGTACTTGAAGATATACTTCATTGAGTGATAACATTCTCTAGACATTTATTATGTTATTTCATTATCTCATGATTGAATAAAATAGAACAAATTGGAAGCATGCCTTTATTATTGATCAAATCATTCACAAGTTTTTCCATTACAATCATCACATGATTGTCTCTCTGGGCATACATACCAACAATATGTTTTACGTCAGTTATTTACAAAAGATGAATGAGGTTGACTTAAAACTTATATTGTACAATCACTAATAAAACTGACATCAAGTTATTCAATGTCAGTTATTTATCATTACCCAACCGACAGATATATACATTCTATGTCGGTTATTTACAAAAAACTGACGAGGTTGACCTAAAACTTTTGTTGTTCAATCAATGATAAAATTGACATCAAGTTATTTTATGTTGGTTATTTTTTATTTATTCAATTGACAAAAAAATGTCAACGACGTTGATTGTTTTTCTTACAACCAATAAGGATAGGTCAAAGGAGACCACAAATATGACACCTGCTTACCATTACATCATCGGTTTTGTTGTAACATGGAACCAATGACAAAAACTATGTCGTCAGTTTCATAAACCAACGAAGAATGGCTTGAGTTCTAGCATCGCCCACTTAGTCGTCAGTTTATAACTGATGATATGTGTCTAAAATAACCGACACTATGTCCCCATTGTGTAGTAGTGTTTGTCTTAGTTAACTAGAGTTTTTGACAACTTATGATGGGAAGACAATTAGTGTCATGATATCAATGTACATCAGGAAACCTACCAAATATCATAACATTTGATCCTTTACTAAGACCTATAAATGAGGTAGCTACTAAATAATCTTTACATGTCACCAATTCCCACATTATCTCAAGGCAACCATGGAAACAGTCACCATTGCTCTCCTCTTGGTTGTTCTATTAGCTTCTCTTATTCTCAAGCTCCTCTTGGATGTGTGAGATCCCACCCTTACCATTTCTTCTTAATTAGTGAGGATTTTGAGTTCAAGGAACCTCAAATTGGGATTCAGAAAAAAATAATGGGGTATAAAGATGAATAGGGAGGACATCAATAAATTGCCACATCTGAATTGAGACAACAATAGTCATGGCAAGTTCCCTTGAGACAGATCCACAATGTTTGAGCTTGTAAATCTTTTGGTGATTTGGGACCCAGATCCCTTGACCCACGATACAAGGGAAGGATTTTGAGAATTTAAGCCTTCAACGATGCCATGCTTTCCTAAAGGAACAAGAAGTTTATGTGGAAAGGAAGGACTAGGGCGTGTGGGACCCAAGAAATATGGGTAAATGGGATATTGCTAAACGGTACATTGGAGGGCTCTAAGATGACTCAGAGAAATTGAGGGAGAGTGGATCATGGTAAGGCTACATGTCATCTTCAGGTTTGTTAAATGTTAACCGAATTACCACACCCTATTAAAAATGTAATTGATTTACTTAATTTAAAGAAAAGACATCTTTTCCAAGTAAGTTTCATGATGAATTATGGGAAGCTCAAACAATTATAGATAAGGTCTCATTAGAAATAAAAAAATATAGAGATTTTTTGTATGTCATCAAGTATAGGTCTTATTGCTTGAGGTGAACATATTTTAACTAAAAAAGTGGTAAATGATTATTATTAACTAGAAACTTTTGAAAATTAGATATGAAAAATATTATTGACATCCTTGATGTTGAATATATACTTTATACTTATTATAAAGACGTATTATGAAAGGTTTAATGATTTATGGAAAAACTCAAACTAGGCATAAGAAAATAACTTATTATTCACCCTATTCTGTGAAATTAGTATAAGCACATTAATGCATGGAAATTAATTATGTTCTATGAGATTAGTAGAAATGTATAATATGATAGTTAATGTTCTTAATCTTATATACATATTATTAACCTAGTTAAACTTATAAACCCTAGCTTTATGCTAGAAAATATAAGTAATAGTCAATAAATTTCAATCTCGTTATGTTTAGCTCGTATTAATGTAGGAAACCCGATTATAAAGTGTGAGATACTTAATGATGATTGGGATGAGTGGTTTAATGGAAATAACCTAATAATGTTCTAAACCTAATCCAACTACAAAACCCTAACATATAGTGTAATGAGCATGATATTGGTGTATGATTTCATCCTATTGCACCAAAGTATAGAAATGATAGGATACATAATATATGATATTGGGTTCAATTTAGTATAAGCATAATAAATCAATTGTAAGCATGTAGATTACTCTATGATGTTAAATAACTCTAACAAGGGGATACCAACTTGGAACCAATAATACATGGTTCAAGTTTTGATAAGAATCTAAAATATTAAGCATAACAGTAAATCGGGAAGCTAATAACCAAATAGTGGTTTTCTATGAGGGACTAACTCCCATGGCCACTTTCCACTTTAGATAAGTGTGCCATGTCAACTGAAGTTCAAAACTAATAATAACTTAAGCTTGTTAACATAAGTATTTAGAAGTAGATCTTACATGCACACCTTTGTGGTGCTTTAAGTTTTACTTTCATACAAACAACATGTTATGTTTTGTTTCATATGAAGTTTGCCTATAACTAATCTTATTTAAATTCAGATTAAGTTATATTATAAGAACTCTAGAATTTAGACTGCTAGGACTTGAGTTGCCTTTAATTATACAATTATTCACATTTTAGTTCTACTTAGTTTCTTAAGATTTCAAAATCATATATCAAATATTTTATATCACTCATGATATAAGAAACTTTGGCCAAATTAGAATGACGTTAAGGATAAGAAAGATTGCTAAAACATTATATTCCAGTTTCAAATTCATGTCTATGCATATTGTAAGCTTTCACACATTAGATTCTAATTTGATTTATTTTATCATATATTTAGTCTCGGTTATCAATTTCAAGATTCCATTATTTATTTTTAGATAATTTAATTCATGAAGAGTATATGAACATAACATTATATAGTCAATCATCAATTGATATCCTAAGCAACTTAGAGGATATTCATGCCAAATGTGAAGTGTCTCAATACTAATATAGAGGTGCATCGTTGCCATTAAGAGGTACTTCACTTCTTTCAGAGGCACATCAATGCCAACATAAAGAGATATGTCAGAGTTGGACACTCAAAGAATGAGGAGTGTTGTTGTATAATTGTGATTACTACAAGATAAAAGTCAGCAATGAAATAGATACTTCAATTCAATTGAAATTTATCGGTTTTGGTTTTTTTATATAAATCCACATTTTTACTTGGTACAAATTCAATATGACACATTATGATACAACTCTGGTACAAATGTTGTACTTGTGCATGATTGAGAACGAGACATTCACATGGATGGAACATCTATACAATTAGTCCAGATAGATGATGAATCAACAACTTTAGAAGATTTGCTTGGTAGGATGTCATCTTTAATATCCAAGAGTTATATTTAAAGTACATAATTACCTATGTATTAAATATCTTATTTATACAATTTAATATCTATAAAAATTCTTTCTAAAATGATTGAGAATTCTTTTCTGCATCATTGAATGTGATTGACTTCTTTTTATTATTGTTATGATGTAAGTCGTGTATTGTGACAGTCCAAAAGAGTCAAGGAACGTGGATACTTATTTATATTTCCACTCATGCTTTTCAGAAATTGAAAGCTTACAACGTACTTTTGGTAATAAAATGTGACAATAGTGCTTTATACTAAAAGAAAAAGTTATAAGCAAAAGATGTCATTAGTCACTTTCCAACTTGTTGTCCAGTCGTTTTGGAAGGGAAACTATGCACTCTGTTTTGTTTATAATTATAAATTACAAAACGACCGCGGGTCACGGGAGCTTGAATTCTTTTAATTTGAATTCAATGATGAAACAACCAATAAAGAACAACACGTTTTAAGTTTTCTATTCAAGTCGATTAGAAAGCAAGATAATTTATGGGTGACATGAATCGCCCTCCGATCTGTCTCACTTAACTAGAATTGTAAAGAACATACGCCAGGCAGCCAACTAGATGTGGCGATGCCGATGTACGTCAGGCAACCGACCAAATATTGTAAGGTTTGATTCTCCACTACACCTATAAACGAGAAAGCTTTACATGCCACTAATTCTCACATTATCTCGAGGCAGCCATGGCAGCAACCACCACTGCTCTCCTCTTGATTCCTCTATCGGCTTCTCTGCTTCTCAACCTCCACTTGTTGTCTCCCTTGGCCGTCCAGTATTCCGCCTCGCCTACAGCTCCGCGCTGGGCGGATCATGCCGCCGCTGAGGCCGAGTCAGTGGCCGCCATCCCCTGCTCCGGCCACGGCGAGGCCTTCCTGGACGGGGTCCTCGACGGTGGAGGTCAGCCGGTGTGTGAGTGCCACAAGTGCTATATCGGAACTGACTGCTCTGGTTTCGATCAAAGCTGCGTCGTTGACCTGAACGGGTACATCTAAACCACTACCTTCTCATGTTGATGTTCTTCAGACGCCTCAATTATTTCCTACTCTGTACCGATCCATGGCTTCTGGATGATCTTATAAAGCAGAGGAGCTAGTCTTCCGACGAATATATAGATAATACTATTAATCTAGCTCTCCTTATTTCACCAGCGGCGATCCCCTGTACTTGGAACCTTACTGGCGTCACCACGCCTCCATCAGCACCGTTGTGATCTCAGGATGGCACCGGATGAGCTATAGTACTGATGGCGCCAATTTTCAGTCACAGGAGCTGGAGAGGCACATCCGGCTGCTCCATCAGTATGCCGGAAACGCGGTTACGGAGGGCAGATACGTCGTGTTCGGGATCGGTTCCACGCAGCTCCTCAACGCCGCCGTCCACGCCCTGTCACCCGACGATGCCCAGGTACCCGCCACCGTCGTGGCTGCGGTTCCGTACTATCAGGTAGGATTCAGTCCCTTCCGATCTTCATTAACCGGATTGGTAAAAGGGCTAACATGATTGTTGCTTTTGACACATATGCAGATGTACGCGGCTCAGACGAGCTTCTTCAACGAGCGAGCCAACAAGTGGGGAGGCGCGGCGTCGAATTGGGTAAACCTCACTGCGACATCATCCTCTACAAACCTCATCGAGTTCGTCACGTCTCCGAACAACCCAGATGGCTTCCTGAAAACGCCCGTCCTCAACAGCTCCTCCGTCATCTACGACCACGCATACTACTGGCCCCACTACACGGCCATCAAGAAACCCGTAGACGGGGACGTCATGCTCTTCACCATGTCCAAGGTCTCAGGCCACGCCGGGAGCCGGTTCGGGTGGGCGGTAATCAAAGACGAAGCTGTGTACAACCGCGTAACGCAGTACGTACAGATGAACATCCTGGGTTCGTCCCACGAGATGCAGCTTCGGATGCTGAAGATCGCAAAGGGCATCCTAGCGCAAGAGAGGAACGGTGAGGGTGATATCTTCAAGTACGGGTACGGCATCCTTAGTGAGAGGTGGAGGGCGTTGAAAGAAGTCGTGGACTCCTCCAATGGCCGGTTCTCCCTGCCGCAACTCAGGGTGGAGTACTGCGGGTACTTCGACAAAGTCAGGGACCCTTCTCCGGCCTATGCTTATCTGAAATGTGAGAAGGAAGACGAAGAGGACTGCTATCAGGTTCTGTATGATGCAGGTATACTTTCCCGGACGGGGTCGTTGTTTGGGGACAGTACCCGGTACACGCGCCTGACCCTTCTCAGGAGTGACGACGACTTTGAGCACTTCATGTCGCGATTCAGGGCCCTGGTTTTAGATGGTAATGATTCCCACCACTCGCAGTCGCAGAGGTTTAACAACCTATCTTCTTGGTGAAAACAGGGGAAGTTAAGACCAAAGGTAGAGGAAATTACAGAGGCCATTGACTGTGCTATACACATGTCATACATAAATGCCTTAAAAACCTATCTTCTTGGTGAAAACAATGGGAAGCTAAGGCTAAAATTAAAGGAAATCGAGGCCATTTACAGATTTACTTAAAAACCTATCTTCTTGGTGAAAACAATGGGAAGCTAAGGCTAAAATTAAAGGAAATCGAGGCCATTTACAGATTTACTGTTGTATAGAATGTCATAGAGAAGTACCTTGTGGTTGTCACTTGGTATACCAATCTCGTGGTTGGGGCTTACAAATTGAGTGCTCAATCGTTTGGTTCCGTGCAAGTTTAGGGACTGTTTGGTAGGATGTAGCCGGATGACAAAGTGCGTGTTTAATGTACATTTTTACATTGCAAACTCACACAACTGCACCCTAGTACACCCAACCAAACTAGCCCTTAACTCAATTTCCTCCATTGTTTATATTTGGTTGAAAGTGATTTATTGTTGTGGTCGTGAATGGTGAGCTTACCGGTGAACTAGTTGACATGATTGCCTATCTAATGATGGCATTATCGATTGTTTTGTATGCCCGGTGAACTAGCCGATGAATGTCAACACCTGCTTCAGCAAGAGCGGTACAATAGGAAGCAACAGAGAATTGAAGGTGTCCAGCTATGTGGTATGCAATATCCTATCATGTGTTGCATCCAAATACAAGATTACAAATCAGCGTCCTTTCTTACACTAACCCTAACCCATCCTTTCCGTTGGAATATCAGGATCTAATTCTTTCCTTCCAAACAAACATGTCCTAATATTTATTACCACGATCTCAAATTTATGTTGATATGGATGCGGATTGATTTTTCTTGCACCGTACATGACATGAAAGATTCCTAGTGAGAAATGCACCAGATTCTGCAAGATCCCTTGTCAAATCAAGCATTAGCACTGCTTCGTCATTTTTGTATTCATTGATTTATTTTATTCTGAGACCTCAAAACTTGGATTGGTGGCCGTGGGGGCCTACTTGTAACTCGTACGTCACATGGCGCCAAGAAAGCAGGTGTTTGTTTCGTCTAAGGGCTCGTTTGGTTGAGCCGTAAACGAAGTGGATGAGTTGCAACACACGTTTTTTTCCCAAAATCATCTATTTGGTTGGACGACGTTGCAGTTCGCAGTGTGGGAATCAACTACCCGGCACCCTCTAACGACGTACAAAAGTGAGAAAAACAACCGTGCCCGATTTGGGCGCGGTTTCTTCCGCCGTTTTCTCCGGACGAAGCAGCAGATATCTGGTAACTAGCGGTAAATATTAACTTTGACACCTGTGCTGCGTTCTTATCATCCCACGTCAAGGTGTAAAGATTAGATACTCGGTAACTTTATTATTCCGCCAACTTCATCATCAACTTACGCCGTAGCAAACAACAACAAACGAAAGAGAAGAACTCCGACTACGACTAACCAAATGAAAATGTTGCGGTTCCAATTCATTACAAATGATTTCCTGTTTTGAAATTCCTTGGAGTTACATCCAACCTAGACAAGCCCTAAACTGTTTCTTACTCCAGCAATTATGGAGCCCGTTGGCAGACGCCACCTTCTTCCTATGGGAAGAATAAAGACGAGCGTGGCCTATCATGGATTGGATGATAGGATGCTACTGTCCCCAACTCCCAATCATGGTAGAGGATCCAGTCAGTTCCCCAAGATACCCTCCTGCGTCGCTTTCTCCACCTATTACTAATAGCAATTTACTATTAATAGCAATTTAATTACTACCTACCCAGCGGCGGAGCGCCTGCAATCTGCATCAAAACATAACTTCCTAGTAATGAGGACGGGACCACGACTCTAGCAGCCATTGATGTTGTTCAATGTGGTTGCCGGACGACAGTAACCCACACGATGTCCATGCACTTTGGCCATTTTGTGGAGGCCTAAGGACACGTTTGGTTTACCGTGTCCAGCTGTATTGGATTGTAATTATAAATCCATAACTAGAAAATTTGTACTTGGTTTGATGGAGCGGGAGAAATGAGGAATCCAGCGGTGCTCCCACACGCAGTAAATGCAGGAGAATCATTTCTTTCTCAAATCTGCAGGTCTAGAAGAAATGGAGCAGTCCACCCGCGCAATCGCCAGTTATCCCAGTGGTCCCCCCCCCCCCCCCCCCCCCCGGTGCTTACATACTGACTGCTACAATTTGTCCACACACGTAACGAAATGCCGAAATGCTATCCACATGAACATACATAAGGCATGTTTGGTTACCTGGATTTTGTCGTATTTGATTGTATTTTGGACTCCAGTTCAGCAAATTTTATGTTTGGTTTGCAGGATTGGAGAAATGAAGAAAGTTCCATGTTGCTGCATTTGTTTAATTCCACAACTAACTAATTCAGCATGAAGAAAGTTCTGTATTTTCAATAATCCAGCGGAATCCTGTAAACCAAACGTGCACTAAATGTTTTAGTAGACTTCTTTTTTATTGTAATTTTTCATATACACGGCGTAGAGCCCGTAGATATGCTTTCCCACTGTAGCATGCAGATATTTATGGGAAATAAATATAGGAAAAAAAACCAAATAGCACACTATTGTATAAATATTTATCAGTATAACACCTTTTCCAACTTATTTCCCAAACTAGCACACTTTCAGACTAAAACACCACTTTAGTCAGCGTTTTACTGTCGCGGGGATAGAAAGCGCCATATAATGTGGCGTTTTCAAGGTTGAGGACCTAAAAGCGCCAAATAATATGGTGTTTCCAAACAAAAGCGTCAAATTAATTGGTGTTTTCCAAAAGTGCCAAACAATCCAGTGTTTTCAAGAAAAAATGCCAAATTAGTTGGCGTTTAATGCATAAAGTGTTCGGTGACGGAGATATTGGTTCCTAGGAAGATCGCTTGTATCCCGATGAAGCCTCCTGAGACGTGCGCGACGTCGAGCTGGAGCTGGTCCAGCGCCCTTGATGCTAGAAGCAGGCAGATGGGCGCCTCGGAGTCGTCGTTAACACGCCAAATCTTGGTCCCCGCCCTAGCGGCTAGTGGTGGCATGCATCAACAACAACCACAATCGCAGCTCCAGATCAGACCGGTGTTCCTGCATCCGCAGCCGTTGTTGCGACAACTGCCACAAATACCATTACAGATCAGGCCAATGCTACGAACGATGCTGCATCATCAGCAAACGCTGCCGCAGCCACCGTCGCAAATGCAATCCTAGGCCAGGCCGGTGATGGAGCATCAGCAGATGCTATCGCAGCCACGACCGCCATCTCAGATCAGGACGGTGGTGAGGACGGTGCTGCCGCAGCAGCAGCCACTGTCGGAAATGCCATCTAGCTTTGTCTACTGGGGGCCAACTTCGGGAAGTACAACACACGGCGCCTTGGCATCGTCACGTCACACTACAAAAAATTGGTGTATTAATGTCAAAGTTTACGATCACTTTATTATCTTGTCGTAATAAATACAATAAAAATGAAAAACAACATTTTCTGTCATTGTTGGTGTAGCCAACAACGACAACTTTTTTTGTCTGTCGTAAATAAACAAATTTTCCGCCGTTGTTGGTGTAGGCAACAACGACAACTTTTTTATCTGTCGTAAATAAACTAATTTTCCGCCGTTAAAACTCTTCCCTCACTATTTTTTTTATAATGAGCAACCCCTCCCGGGATCGGTCACTTTGGACATCACTCAGTCAAGGGTAAACCCCTGAACCAACCACGTACATGGGGATACCGCGGCGTGCTCAGTAACGTGAGGCCTTGTTGTACCCCGAGGGTTGATATCCAGAATCAAACCTGGGTCCCTCTTACACATCAACTTTTAACATAAAAATAAATTCACATATGCACTCTACATACTTTATTTCAGATTTGTTAAAACACAACCGATCAGATGGTTTATTTTTTACACGTGGTTGACGACGTTATTCAACCCAATAATTATATAAAATGATAAAAGTTTATTTCCCCCCCCCCAGACAACCCGCTTAACCCATCCCCTTTTTAATACCAAAAAACTATATTTCCCCATTTCCCGATCTGTGTGTTGGCCCTAGAAGAACGCCGCAAAGCAAGAGCGTGCATCTTACCCTCAGCGCAATCAACCAGTTCATTTTCCGCGCCACACAGCGCACTAGGGCTACCGCTCCATCTCCTCTCCTCCTCTGTCCTCCGGTTCTGCTACTTGTTCCTCTCATCCAACGTAGGCGAGACTTATTTCTTCTTCACTGGACAACCGCAGGACTTCCTCTTGGTTCACCCGGTGGAGGGACTTCCTCCTCGTTCTCCCGACGTTGTTTAACCTGAGCTGCCTTGTGTTGGCGTAGCAGCTTCCCTGTGCTGGTGTGGCATGGACGACTGCTCTACATTCTTAAGAACAACTCTACTTCCTTGATAACAATCACCTGGTGGGTTTTCTTCCCTCACATTCTGTTACTAGGCCTTCTTCATGTTCATCGTTGTTTTGGTTTGCCCCTTCTTACATGAGCAATGGATGTTTCCCTAACATACAAATTTGATACCAATAAGGAAGCCATAACCACCTCTGTTTCATTTTCTCTGTATATAAATATCTCTGTTTAATTTTCAAGTTCTGGGTTTCACTTGTACATAACATTCCTCCCTGAAAGTGTTCGCGAGATTGCCTGAGTGATAAGGGAGGTATGGGCATTGTTTGTTTATTTCTTTGACTACTAATTCTCACCTTTTTGAGGTTTTGTTTCCACCAAGTATTATCTCTCTGCCTTTAACCATCTAGTCAATTTCCTACTTTCGATTCCTTGTTTCTCCAATTCGATGATGCCATTAATAACTCACAGTCAAACACCTATGATATCCCCTCCTGCTGCCCCTACTTACCATGTTTCTGGAAAACATGGTCATTTAATAAAAAAGTGTTGTTTAATTGTCACAAGTGCATACTATGGAAAGATCCACACGACCAAGGATAAACATTGGAGATCCTCTTGTTTGTTCTACACATTGCGCAACTATTCCTCTGTAGTAAAATATTTCTGGAAGGTAAGCTCACCATTGGTCTTTGGATTACAGAACAGCAGGCAACCAAATGCATGAAAATCAAGTTGCTGAGTTACAACTAGCAACTACTCTATAAGGTGACCTCTCTGCACGCATAAAACATACCGCTTTTTAAAACACTGGTTATCATTATCTTCTACCATGACAACCCTTTGCACATACTTACTGAAAATACCATACAACTAGGTTTAACTTAGGCCTAGTCACATCACTTTGTGGTGTATGTTGTTGTAAATATTTGGATTCAACCCAATAGTTCTTTACGGTATGGTTTGCTTGATGGTTCACACTCATGAATCAGAAAGTGCAAACTTTTCAAATGTAAAGCTATTCAAGCATCTCAAGTGTTTTATGTTGATGATCACAATAATAAAGGATGGCATGTGGTGATAAAGGTTGAGCCACATGATAAATTTGAGCTAGTTGATGCGGATGAAGCAGAAGAAGTTCCTATTGATATTTGTGATGATGTTTAGAAGATTTATTTTTCATTTAATTTGTTGTAGTGATGCCACTAGAAAAGATTATATGTTTTATATCTTATCATGATATTTTCAGCCTAATTTTCTATAAAGTTATTGACTATGACATTTGGTCTTTTACTTTATGCAATCAAGTATTATTATGTAAACATGTGTAATAATTGTCATTTTTATTGGTTTGATCAACTACATTTATTGATAGTTGATCTTCTAATTATTGTCCTTGGTGGTACAGAATAATGTCTACAAGAGGATCAAAAAATGAGAAGGATCCTAATAAGTCTAGGTCTAAGAATTATCTCTTGCCACAACAGCTAAGTGTAATTGGAAAAATATGTGTTCATGGATTGGTACTTAAAAGTAATTTACCAAATCTCAAAGGAGATAATATCCGTGGTATGGATGGGTATTGTGATAGTAATTTATTGCACTTAAATAGTGGGAAAAAGTCTTTCTCTTCCAAAAAAAGTTATTGTCTTCCACAAACATGGAATGATTTTACCTCCAAAAATGTTCCATCTCCACCAATGAAGAGTACTCCTCTACTAATTGAAAGTTCTCTCCTGATTAGAAATGTTGCCCTGCCAATTCAACATGATCCTCCACCAATTGAATCAGGTCACGTACCTCTTGAAGAATCTCCCAATCAACATGGCATGGCTGCTGAACCGATTTCCACACATTCTATTGGTGAGATATCAACCATATAAGACCCCTTATAGTTGTTGTTGATTTGCATTAGTTTGAAATATTAACATGCACCAATTAAGTTACATATTCTCCTAGTGTATACAAAACTGATTTCCCAATATATTTTGTTATTTATATATTATTTCTTTTTCTACTTGATGACAGGTAATGTGTTTGAAAAGATAGTGAGGCGTCGATGAAGTAACAAATGTAAAAAGGTTGCTATACTTAAAGAAGGCAGCAAGATAGATATCACATTTTATCAAGGTCGGCCAGTTGGGAAAAACCATAAGGTATGGAGTAGACACTTGGGAAGAATTATTCGTGATCGTAACATTTGCCCGTTGAAGGTTCATTCATGGAATGATATCATTGAAAGACAAAAGGATCACATGTGGGCTACAACTGTGGTGAGTGAGATCAATTCATTTTATATTTATCTAAATTCTTAAATGTTCATAAGATAATAACATCCTTAATGCATATTTTGTTGTGTAGGATAAATTTTCTAACAACAACATGGATTATTTTAAAAGCCATACAATAAAACATATGAAAGAGTTATGGGTGAAATGGAGGGAAGCAATGCATCATACCGTGAAAGTGCTAGACATGAAGCACCAATTATTGAATAAGCCTATGGAAATTCAAGTTGATGGTGATTGGGAATGGCTCGTAAAGGAAGTTTTTCATTGTGAAAAGTTTATGGTAATCTCATGAGTAATCATTTTCACACTGGTACAAGTTACTTGAACTTATGATTGTGATTTCTTAATCATATTTGTTTTATTAATAAAAATGTAGGCCTTGAGTAAGAGAAACTCTAAGAATAGAGAAGGATTGAACAAGAAGATACTTCATCGCACGGACAACATGCCTCTTAGAGAAATTTCATGGCAGAAGGTTGTTTAAATATATCTTCAGTACAACCTTCATTCTTCTTATTTACACAACTTATTTTGGTAATGTTATAGGGGGAAGATGGGAATGCACCTGACTTTGGAACAATATATTTTGAGAGCCACAAGAAAGATGATACATTATCTAACATGGAGGTATCCCAAGTTCATGTAAGTATACTAACATGCATGGTCATGTCACTATTTGTATATTTACACTACATTAATTACTTTCTCTTATATGAAAAAATTGTTAGCATCCAACAAGCTGAGCCATCCCTTCATCATGTAGAGGTTGTAGAAAAAGTATATGGAGAACCACGAACAAGAAAATACATATCAGGTTATGGTGGAGGAGTGAAGCCTAGAGATGTAAGAGGACCATACAAAACCAAGAATATCACATCCATATGAGGATGTTCAGAAGTGACATATCCATATATTCAACATCATTTTCATATCACATCCATATGAGGTAATTGTGATAGGTTCCATCTTTTTTTCCAATCATGTATCGAAATCTAATATGTATCTTTCTTTTGGAGTAGCCTTTCTTCTTCATGTTGAGCATGAATGTTGCATTACATCCCATGCCATTTTGATTTGAACTTGACTTATAATTGGGAGTGTTTTATTACTTGAACATGACAATTTTACATTGCTCCATTAATAAGATAGTGTTGTTTAAAGAGTTTATCAAAAAGCATCTTACAGACCATACTTGTTTTCTTTTACAGCTTGGGTTATGCTAACTGTTCCAAGTGAATAAGAAGATGAATCAATCAAACTCTAAAATTTTCATCTTTAATTGGATTTGGTCTTCTATTACAGACATGTAAGTTATAAATCATAAAATAACTCAGTTTTTTTCTTATATATAATCATAGTCACTCTGGATATATGTCCCAATATTTGATATTTCTTTTTATTTTCAGGTTTCTGTTGATTTTACTTGGAAAAGAATCAGTGAATGCTTGTATTGAAACACTACGTGAAACCCCCTCTCCATCCCTTAACCTTCTAAATGCTCGCCCATTTTGTTTTTCAACGCATGATATATGTTGTTTTAGTTTTTGAGTGAGCATATGAAAAATATGCCCCGTAACACATGCGGAAAATATGTCTGTTGCACATACAGAGATATGTGTCCATTGCACATTCAGCTTTATGTGTCCGACGCACATCTGGAGATATGTGCATTCCATGAATTATGTTTCTAATACTTAAAATCTCTTTTGTAAGTTTCATTTATGGTGATGGTGATTGGTATTCAGATTATATATTACTCTGTTATGGGATTTAGCTATAAATGGTTTTCTTCTTCTACTTATTCTTCACTATGAGTGTCTCATTGTCTTTGGTTCAAGATAAACCAAATATGTGCAATCAAAAGGTAAGTACTCTTTTCTTACTCATTAAAATATACAACCGCGAGTACTCAATTCTTTTTTCCTATTAAAATTGATATATATTTAGTATTTTAACATTATAAAAATCTATGTTGAATACACTTAGCTGCACGTATCAATTGTCTACACTATATAATTTTTTAGTCACATCTTTAGTTGTTCAGAATATAGCTGTCTAAATCATAAGATATTGGACCTTATAATTAACTAAGTGCATTGAACAATTCTTTAAAACATGAGCAGTGATTAAGAAAGTGGCCAATGCGGCCACTAAAGTTCCCGCTTTAGCGTTTGGAACTTCTGCCGTAGGAATTATTAGTTGAGCAGACATCAATTCGTGTAGGAAAATGTTCTTGTGTCGGTATAAGCCATTCGTATCTGTTGCACATGCATAAAATGTATTTGTTGCACATATGAAGTTATATGTTTATTGCACATTCCTTGATATGTGCCCCTAATATATCATTTTTTTGCAGGTACATAGTTTTATATATGTGATGATAATTTCTATTCAGATGATATGTGCACACTCATTATGGAAAGAGCTATATATTATTTTCTTCTCGATTCATTCTTCGATTAACACACAATAAATTCTTTGATGCAAGAAAAGAATGTCACATCCATTAGAGAAATTCTTCCTTATGCAAAGTATGAATTTGAGAGCAATTTACATATATGAATATACCACACATGCTTGATTGAAAGGCCAACCTTCTATTACAAATAAGTAAGTTTTCAAACATGAACTAACTCATTTTTTTCTTTAATATATATAGATTCATAGTTACTGTCACTATATGTTCATATGATTCTTTGCATTTTTAGGTTTTTTTGATTATTTTACATGGAAAAAGACTGAGCGGAGTATTGTACTGAAACACTTCTTAGAAACCCCTCCCTATCCCCTAAACTTCTAAACGCATGTTTTTTTATTTTTCAGCGCACAATGTATATGCTGTTTTGGTTTTCAAGTGAGCATATGGAAAATATGCTCCGTAGCACATGCGGAAAATGTGTCCGTTGTACATCCGGAGATATGTGTCTGTTACACATTCGACTTTATGTGTCCAATGCACATCCGGATATATGTGCATTTCGTGTATTGTTTTTCTAATACATTGAACTTTCTATTGTAGGTTTTCATTTATCATTAATTGATGACAACTGATATTCACATGATATGTTACACATAGTTGTGGGACTGGACTATATAAGGTTTTCTTCTTCTATACGTTCTTCACTTCTATCAGGACCTCATTTCTTTGGTGTAAGAAAAATCATACATGGGCATTGAAAGAGTAAGTACTCTTCTTTTATACATATTCAATTTGTGAACGTAAGCATTTTTCATCTATCCATATATATATATATATATATATATATATATATATATATATATATATATATATATATATATATATATATATATATATATATATATATATGACAATTCAAAATAAGCATATAAATTATGTCTTACAATTTATATTGAGTACTCAAACATGCAAATAATCTAAGTTGAGCACACTTGGTTGTACTCATGACTTGTATACACTGTATTAGAAGTCACATCTTTAGATGTTTAGAACAAAGCTTACTAAATTAGAAGATGTTGAGCCTTATCATTTGTAAATATGGTGCATTGAACTAGATTCTGAAACATAAATTTGTTTTAGCCTTTATCATTCCTACATGTAGTAGAGATTTGTAGATTAAATCTTATGATAAGCCTTCATCAGCTCCATCACCACCAACATATTTCCTTACACCCTCTCATTCTTCCTCCTACCTCTTTTCTTACTTCTCTACATATCCATCTCCCCTTCTTATCTCTTGCCTGTGTATCTTAAGTAACACTTAAATGTATGCCTCTTCTCTTTCTCCCCTCTCAATCTCCAAGGCACCTTATTTTTCATCTTCTCCATCACCACCAACATATTTCCTTACACCCTCTCATTCTTCATCCTACCTCTTTTCTTGCTTCTCTACAACTCCATCTCCCCTCCTTATCTCTTTCATGTGCATCTTAAGTAACACTTAAATGTATGCCTCTTCTCTTTCTTCCCTCTCAATCTCCAATACACCTTATTTTTCATCTTCTCCATCACCACCAACATATTTCCTTACACCCTCTCATTCTTCCTCCTAATTGTACATGTTAACCATTACTTACACCAGTGTTGTCATCCTTATGCCTCCTCTTTTCTTGCTTCTCTACATCTCCATCTCCCCTCCTCGTCTCTTTCCTGTGCATCTTAAGTAACACTTAAATGTATGCCTCTTCTATTTCTTCCCTCTCAATCTCCAAGGCACCTTATTTTTCATCTTCTCCATCACCACCAACATATTTCCTTACACCCTCTCATTCTTCCTCCTAATGGTACATGTTCACCATTATTTACACCATACTTGTCAAGTTGTGCGCCTAGGTGGCCGCCTAAGCGGTAAGGCGTCCCAAAGGTTGCACCTAGTCGAGACAAATTTTTCTATAATGCCAAGCTGACTTAGATTTTTGGGTTTGGTTGTATATTGACGTATTATAATGTTTAATGTGACTATCCTGATGTTCAAAATCAACATTGTTGCCTATGTTATGTGCCAAATATCACTTGAATTGGACCTAATACTCTTTTTTGGGTTTAACTGGATCTAATACTCTTTTTTGTGACTAGATCTTATACTCTTAGTACGGATTTGATTTTTCTTAGTTTGCACCTTCAATTCAGATTGTATTAAGTAGCTATGCTATGAAAGATAGTGATTACATTGCTCAATAGTTGTAGTTATGTATGACAATAAATATATATTTATTTGTTGATAACTCTCTTACATTCTTTACAATAATTCTTTTCGTGTCCTTGACATTATTGTCAATGGTAATATATTAGAAATGTAATCGGTTATTTTATCATACATATATATATATATATATATGAGGAGATCGACCATAAATATGTAGATAACTACATACATAACTATACAATGTGTGTATATGAGTGGGGAAAAACCATGACACATGTATATATACATAAATTATTATTTTTAAAGGTCGCCTAAGTGATGCCTAGTCACGCCTAGTCACAAGGCGTTTAGCTAGAACGCCATGCCGCCTTCACACCTTGATAAGTATGACTTACACAAATAACGAAAACCAATGTCTCTAAATTTTACTTCCCTTGATTTTATCATTCCATATATTCTTACTGCAATAATTATATAATTAAGGATCTTGATATATGTTGTAAGTTAATTCATACTTTGACTTGTGAATATATTATTATATGTTGATTGTTGGTTGGATTTCATGGAGATTTCCATCATAGATGATTGATTTAGATCAATTTGTGTGTTTATACATCAAGCTTATTTTATGCCAAAATATTCATATATAAATATACATACTTGTATAATAATAAGTTATTTGTTCACATTGTCGTGTCATGTCCTGCATTCACTACAAGAAAACACAATAATAACGTCGGAAAATATTCGTCGTTATTGTGGAAAAATTTGTCGTTATAGCTAATAGGGATAGAAAAAAAGAGTCGTCGCATGTTGTCGTTACTGGTCTTGCTGTTAATACAATTAATGACAAAAAAATTCATTCCATCATTATTATCAACCACGACAAATAATATAGCTTGTCACTAATGGTTATGGCGACAACCTAATTTACTTGTCGTTATTGGTAATCACGATGACATAATTCCATTACAAATACCAATAACATCAACTTCATTGGTTTTGTCATTATTGGTAATCACGATGACATAATTCCATCACAAATACCAATAACGACAACTTCATTGGTTTTGTTATAAATGTTAACTGAGTCGGAAAGTTTCCATCGTAAATAGGTATAGTGACCAACAACATTTTTCATATAAATGTTGGAAGCATGTACATAATATATTATGTGTGTATTTGTTATATTGAAAAACACAATGCATGAACTACTAGTTGTAACATAGAAAATTGTCTCAGATTAGTCATAGACATCTGAAGTGTACACCTTAACAATTATATGCACTGTAAGTTCATAAATTATATTTGTATTGAATAAAAAATGTTAATTTACAAAAGGGAGGATATGACCTTTTCCCCTTGAACAAATAAAAAATACAATAATAATTGTGCATAAACGGTGAATCTACCAAACATATTAGTCATCTACACTAATGTGGGCATTTCACATAAGACCAGTAGTCAGGAAATAACAAAGCAGTAGTCGTAGAAGCTGACATCTCTCCAGCCAGAAAACTTTAAGTAGAAGGAGAAGTTGTTGCACATGCATTACTAGAGGAGCTGCTCCTGCTGCCTCGTCTTGGAGAAGGGGCAAGTGAAGCCACATGGGAACCATACAAAGTGGCAGCATTAGCAGCATAGGACCTCTTATTATCATTCTGGCATGTGCACACATGTAAAAGTCAAAGTTCCGTGGATGACACACAATGTTATCTATGACGGTTCCTATAGAGAATAAAGAGCTTCAGTGTTACTAAATTCTGAAAGAAGTTTTTCTATATCCCGCATGTGTTTATTCAATGCAATTTTACACGTCTTGCAAGTACACAGATTTTACCTGCAAGGACATCATCAGGGGATCCTTCTTGAAAAAATTTGGTGTGGTGATTCTTTTGTGCAATGATCAAGGTAAACTTCGGGGACCACTTCTCATCCAAATATTTGCATGCCTAGGCCAAAGTAACAAGGAAAAAGATTAGGCCGTCACATCCTAGTTGTAAGAAAATTTGTATTAAGCACTTAAAAAGATAATCAACCATCTCCACCCTAGACGATTGATCACTTACTGCTGCTCTATATCGAAAAATCAAAGGCCACGGATGAGAGCTAACAACCTGAAAATTGAAGGCAATTAGTGATCAACCAATACAACACAACCCAAAAAATGGGAGCATCCTGAAAATGTTACAATTATTAGTGAGTTAAAGTACATAGCCTTGGTCATGAATTAGAAGAACAATTTCAAATTCTAAGAAAATCACCACGGCAATTGATGCATCAGAATGGCCAGGGGAACCATGGGATACATCCATCCCAAGTATAAGTGTAGGAACCTTTGAGATGACTGGAATTGAAGAGCTATGCTCAATGCATAACAAAGAATTTAAGCCACCAAGCTGACATATTATAAAAGATAAAATGTTAAAGAATTTATACCGAGTCTAAGAGTAGAGATAAGAGACACAATTTAGTTTATGTAACCTTTGCGTTCATTTTTAACAGAAGGTTAGACAAATATTGATCGTTGACCCTTGTTGTGCCATGCACTGAGTGATAATACCAAAATCGGCAAGATTCTTCTTTTTCCATGGACCTTTGTAAGAAATGTCAATATACTTGAAGGCATACAGCCAAGCAACATCAAAAGGGACAATTGAAAGAGTTGAGGACAAACCATAGATGCTGCAGTTCTTCCTTTCAGGCAATAGACAAAGTAGAAACCAAGGAATTCCAGGGAGCTTGGTCTTAATCTGTTCAAACATGTCATCCACCCTGGCAGTAGGTGGAGCTCTTCTCATAGAAGGACTCTCTTCAATCACCTCAAATGGCTGATCAATAGTCTGTAAAAATTGAAAATAAGTACTCGTTTAGGAAAAGAATAGAATGAGTAAATTCAAAACAGAAGAAAGGGGAAAACACTCACTATGCCCTTTATCTGACCACACCTCACGAGGTCTAGTACGAGACGACGAACATCACAATGAGCAGAAAAATTTACAACAGCCCAACGGTTTATGCTAACACTTTCATACAATCTCTTCAAAGGAGAGCAGGTAATGAGCACATATACAGACAAGACTTTAAACTAGTGCAAAGATTATACCTTGTTTATTAGATTCCATCTTCCACCACGAGGGAAGAGGTCCTCACCACCCAATTTCAACTACAAAAATAACAATAAGATAATGTAAGGTATAACAATACACATTGTAGGCTTTCAGACAAGGTTTGAAAAACATAACATTATATATTAGTTAATCTTTTAGTTAACGTCCAATGAAGGCTCTTCCATGGCTAGGGCTCTACCATGGGAGAGGAACAGATATTGGGTTCACAAGAGCCTTGAGGGTTTTCTCTGTTCAATCACGTGAGATATCTATGGGAGCTTTTGAGGCAGAGTATTGAACTGTGCCGTCGGTTTTTAGAATTGGTGACTGGGTCCCTGGTCCAACCTGTTGGATGACTGATACTTGTTTTAAGTGAAAAGCGAGTGTGGGAGGCAACCACACCTTGATTGCGGTTTGTTCCTGGTTGAATCAGCCAGAAACCTTGCTCGATTGTTAGCAATGTGTATGCATGCTATGAATGTCTATAATGCAAAAGTTGATCTTCTATCCATTGCATGTCCTTTTATACATCACTGCCATCACCTATGAAGCACAACCATTTCAAAACACTCCCCAAATCCATACTGGATAGAAGCTTCTTTAACACTCCTGAATATTTATTGAACAACTTCCTAGCTCTGCCCAACAATTCGTTTCTTCTTTAAGGATGTTGGATACAAATTGGATACTTTTCTAGTTGTGCTGTAAATTTTCCTTTATTCTATAATCGGAAGGCCATCAGCCCTGCAGGTGGTATCTAGCCAAGGTTGCCTACACTTAGATTGTGGTGGCTTTTCTCATATTGCAAAGATAGCACGTCATCCGTGCGCGCACACACACACACAAACACCACCACCCCCCCAACAAAACAACATAAAACTGCTCGTGACTCTGTCCCCCAGAGCACAACACACACACACCACCACGCAGCTTGCTGCACTTAAAACTGCTCGTGACTTCTTTATTATCAATTGAAAATAATTACTCGTTTAGGAAAAGAATAGAATGAGTAAATTCAAAACAAAAGAAAGGGGAAAACACTCACTATGCCCTTTATCTGACAACACCTCACGAGGTCTAGTACGAGACGATGAACATCACAATGAGCAAAAAAATTTACAACAGCCCAACGGTTTATGCTAACACTTTCATACAATCTCTTCAAAGGAGAGCAGGTAATGAGCAAATATTCAGACAAGACTTTAAACTAGTGCAAAGATTATACCTTGTTTATTAGATTCCATCTTCCACCATGAGGGAAGAGGTCCTCACCACCCAATTAGGGAAATGTCTGACTCGAGTCCTTGAACCTGGTCAAGGTTCATTGTAGGAAACTATTGTCATTATGGACACAACAGAGAATATAGACAGAAGCTACCCGATGATAAATAGTATATCAGAGGGATGACACAACAAAAGCATGAATCAATAACCTATGCTGGAATTGTATTAAATGTGGAGGAATCAAGATCATCCATGGGTAGTTTATATACTGCAAAGTAAATGACTCAATGATTCTGACCACCATTTATGATAGCCCAAACCCTACTCTTATGAAACTCATTTGGAGTCAGCTAGTGGAATTGTGATATGATATTAAGGAGTCTTGTATTGTAATTAGTGTTCAACTATATGTTGCACCTTAGTGATAAGAGAGGGAATTCCCACTTCAATCTAAATGATTGTGAGTTGTTCCAGGAGGCCCTCATGCTTGATAGTCTCTCGGATATGGGCTTCTATGAAAGCAATATACTTTTCAAAAACGTAAGAGGTTGGTATCTGAACGACTGGATAGGCTGGTTCACAACATAGATCGGATTGAAGACTTCACTTGCTTTGTCGTTAATCATCTCACCCACATCAGTCCTTATCACCACCCCACTCTAATCTGCAATTTAATGAGTACTAAAAGCAAACCTCATTTAAAAGCTCAAGAAGCCTGGACCCTGAATGATGATTTGTGAAATATTATTCTCACTTGTTGGAAGGGTAGGCAGCCTTTCTCATGAGGCTTTAGGGAATGTGGAGCATTCAGTCTTAAAATGGAGCTCGCATATAATGACGAAAAGCAGAAGCAGAAAGAAAGGCTCTAAACTGGAGCTCTGCTCTGTAGAAAACGAAAAACAATCAATAGAAGTGACACTTGATGGGGAGTGCATTTAAGAACAACTGTAATCTAGAGTATTTACTATTTAAAGGAGAAGAAAATTAGAAATAGGAGAGTACTGTTACCTTTGGCACCTAGAGAAATAGGAGCTTTCGAGATAACTCCAGCAGCACAACCACTTTGGCACCTAAAGAAATCATTATAGAATCATAGTGGAGCTCTTTTGTAAGTTTTACATATCCAGTTTGGAGGCTAAACTTCTCTCAGTAGCTCTGAAAAAATAAAACTACAACAACTATAGATATAAAACCAAAGGGGCAGTCTATACAGATTCAAAAAGATAAGAAGAAAATGAGGCCTCGAGCCATATAACCAAAACAAGCTCCTCTTGAAAGTTTTATATAAGACTACATGTAGAGAGAGTGGAGATATCACCTTCCACAACTAAGAAATTTCATAGGTCATTGACTTGAAGGAACTTATCACTCATCTACATAAATAAACTGCATAAATTACTACACAAAGAATATACCAAGTAATCAAAATAATCCCTTGACTAGTTATAATCCTCAACATGAGGTTAGTTGTGTTGTGTAGGGCTATAATGGGGTGACAAGTAGGTGTTTCGGTCACAAGCTAAACTGAAAAATTATAATGAATGTGTTAATGCTTATTCTACCGTTGTGGGTGATTTGTTGATTAGTAGTCTAATGACTTCCTTCTCCTTTGAGCCTTCTGATCCTAGGCCTCAGGAGACACCATACGATTTGGTAGTAGTATAGATTTAGACCCAACCCATAGGGTTCATTAAACAAAAAGACACGGACACCATGAGATAGTAGTGAAGATGCAAGCAATTTTTTATTGGATGGTTTTCATAATTATTTCTAAAATTGCAAGAGGTAGGATACATCACTAGATGCCTCATTACCCAATGAAAAAGATTTGATAACTATGGGTAAGTACTATGTGAAGCAAACAAGTTACAATGCAAGATCTGGGTCACTCAAAGGTCTCAAAAGAAATAGCAGCTAGGATGGGATCTAAAACAGTGTCTCACTATCCAAATCTGACCTTGAGTTTGTTTATTGATAAATAGGAAAATTTAGCAACAAATATGAGCTTTGGTACACTACTATATACATTCAAACCGATATATAGGGAAATCATGCTTAAAAACATCCAGGGTGGCATATAGGTAGGTGTAAATCAGCACCCCCTTAGGCTTCTTAATGCCTAGGTGGCCACATAGGTACATTTGCATTTTACCTTTAAACCAACAGCTGAGAGATAAATTAGATTATTAAATAAAGGACCATTGCAACACGTTGTACATAATATAATCTTTCAAATTATACTCGACTCATTAGATTCCCAAATTCATAATTTAGAATTTTCTATACCTATAATATAGAGGCGAGCTAAACATTTCCCAAGCACCTGTTTCAAAAGGAAAAAAGAAAATAAGAGTAAGTGTTGAACCCATACATAATATATAACCAGTAGACTATTATCAATACTAATGTTCTATCATCTACATCTCATAGTGGCAATATACATGTGATTTACATGTTGCTCCATCAATAAGGAATCAGGGAAGTATGTGAATATTATCAACAATTTGGAGCAGCTTCTTCATCTTCTCCTTACATTCTTCACAATGTATATAACTAGAAGAAAATATCGATAATTGAGAAAACTGCAATCATATAAACACCACAACACATTGCTCATAAATAAGAAAAACTAGCATGGTAAATATAGATAACAAAGATAATATTGCAGTAGTCTTCATGGATTGGTTAAGAGACAACAAAAGCCATCAACCCCTACCCATCCACTATTTCAACCTTCTCAACTTCCTCCTCCCCCTCAACCTACTCCCACCACTCTGCATTTTGCTAGTGCTGGTCAGGAAGAAGTGGAGAATGGGAGGGAGATCACTTCAACTGCCTAGAAGACTCCTCAACGGATGGGTACATAAGTTAGTCATTGATGTAAATCAATAGTTTTAAATCTTAAAATGAAAGCATGATGTCCAAAATTTCATAGCATCATTAAGGAAGAAGACTTCAACCATATAGATTTACACTAAGCTCATAGCTAGGATCTTAGTTAAAACCAAACAATAAAAAAGATTGGCTTCGTCAGAAACAGAAAAGAAAAGAGATCTACAGCAGAATTTCAGCCAACAAAGGCCTTTACTTGAGCCAAGTTCAGACACAACCTAAAGAAGAAAGGTGGAAGCAACTCCATAGTCTCATAAATTCTTGGATCAGGCCTATATTGGCTTCTCTGTCATCAAAACAATATAGAAACCTCCAACATTTACTAAATCAGCAAAAGAAGATAGATAGCTTGTTCAAACAATGCTCAAATAAAAAAAATCAGGTGCAACAAAATCATAGAACACTAAAATACATTTGAACATCAATATACCTATTGCTATTAACTCAGACTTGGTTCACCACCATTCTGACTCAGCCTCATTGGCAGTGGGCTTTCTAGAGCTTGAAGAGTACAATTATATACGAACTAAATGTTAACACATTATTACATATGATTGAAACGAATGACAAATGCTAAATGATAACAACCACTCATGGGTTACATACAACCAATTTGTACTCAAAGTGATACAACCACATTCATACTATGGCATTAACTTAACCACAATCTAAACATCACTATCATTGGCCACCTCCCACAGGACCAAGTGTGGGGCCTACAAACCAACATATATAGAAAATAAACCAATGTTATACTTATAAAAGATATAATTGATTTTCTCAATAAAACTTCACCAAACCACTCTAGTAAATTAGCTACATCACAGCTGAGCAACACGAATATATTTTTTATCCTACTATTAGTTGTACTCAGAGCAACTTGTACTCAGAGCAACTAGTACATTTTGTTCATAAGAAAAGGTGGAGAATGTCTAGAACAATAAATATAAACAGCAACGAAATATAAATATTAACAAGTTCTTCCTTCATAGCCTAATGTTCCAGCTTAACCATATGATGGGATCCAAATGGTTAATAGAATTGGAGACTCCAATTCCTACAAGATAAAACAATAAAACAGTTAGTTTCATTTCACCAATAGATATGTGTAATAGAAAACTATGATATGCAAATATATATACTATAAATAATACAATGGCAATAAGAAACATCATCAATTGGTGAACTGACCTCATAACTAATTTGAGGTATCATCATCTGAAATAGCCGGAGAAAAGGCACAACGATCATCATCCTCACTAAAATCCAAAAGTTCCTGAAATTTTTGATTGTTGATTATCCTATATAGTGCATTTTCCACATTTTCCAAACGTTTTTGTGTGGCACGCTTTCCATCTTCAACTATTTTAAGAGCTTTCTCTTGTACTTTCAAAGCTTCCTCCTTGTCTTTCAATGCTTGGTCTTTTGCTTTGAGTTCATCAAGTAAGGCATTCTTTGTTTTGTATGGTCCTCTAACATCTCTTGGCTTTACACCTCCACCATAACAGGATATGTATTTCTTTGTCTTTGATTCTCCATACACTTTTTCGGCGACCTCAACGGGGCGAAGGGGTGGCTCTGCTTGTTGGTTGGTTATGATTTTTTCCTGAATCAACAATTTATGTTAGTAACTAATGGACAGAAAATAGATATTTTTTTCTTACTTACATGAACTTGAGATGACTCCATAGTAGCTAAGGTATCACCCTTCTTGTGGCTTTCAAAGTACATTGTTCCCAAGTCAGGTGGGTTCCCATCTTTTCCTCCCTATAGTACAACAAAAAAGTTATATGCATACCTAGAGACAAAGTATAGCATAAAGAGAAAATTAAACAACCTTCTGCCATGATATTTCTCTAAGAGGCATGCTACCAGTGCGATGAAGTAACTTATTGTTCAGCCCTTCTCTGTTTATGGAGTTTCTCTTACTCGATGCCTGCATTTAGTATAATGTGCATATAGATAGAAGAAAGAAAAGAAATATAAGAACAAATAATTTGAATTGATGTAAAGTTTTATAATAAAATGGTCACCATAAACTTTTCACTGTGAAAAATCTCTTTCACAAGCCATTCCCAATCACTATCAACTTCAATTGCCATAGGTTTCTTTGATAGTTGTTGTTGCATGTCCAACCCCTTGACAGTTTGATGCATTGATGCCCTCCACTTTATCCATAATTCTTTCAAGTGTTTTAAAGTGTGAGCTTTGTGTTCCTCCATGTGGTCATTTGAGAATTTATCCTAATACATGTTTAATTACACAAGAACATCAATGCATCATGGATGTTTGTCAAATGATTATAACAATAAAGTGTAGAAGATATTACCATAACTGCAGCCCACATGTGATCTTTTTGTCTGTCTGTAACTTCATTCCAAGAATGCACTTTGATTGGACAAATATTCCGATCACGAACAATCCTGCCCAAATGTCTACTCCACACCTTATGATTTTTTCCAATAGGGCGACCTTGATAGAATGTGACATCTATCTTGGCACCTCCTCTTAGTCTAGCCACTTTTTTACATTTGTTACGTCCTCGACGTCTGACTGCCTTTTCAGTGGCACTGGCTATATTCAGTAATAAAAAATAAATAAAACAAGTTAAGGAATGTCTGACTCAAGCTCTTGAATCTGCTTATTATGAATAAAGGAAAGTGAACATACACATTGAAACATCATTGACGACATTAGTGGACATCAGTTCGGTCTCCACGTTCTGTTCTGGTTCAATAGGAACTTCTTCAAGAGGTGTAGGATCAGCTTCAGTTTGTGGGGAAGGAACATTTTCAGTTGGAGGAGCATCACAGTCTTGTGGTGGAGAAACATTTTTAGTTGGTGGAGGAGTAATTATTTTTGACATGGCAGCCATTCTAGATTGATCCTGAATATTGCTTTGTTTGGAAGTCAAGTTGTTCAAAAAGGATAAATGATTATCACATGACTCCATGTAAGCACGACTTTTGCTACCTCCTATATGATTCAACAAGCGACTCTTAATTTGTAATCCATGATTACGTCCTTTCCCAATTACACTCAATTGTTGTGGTGAGATGAACTTCTTAGCATTGGACTTAGCCATTGGATCTTTCCCATTTCTTGATGTGCTAGCAGCCAACTTCCTACAAAACCGTCAAGCTAGTTGTTAATATAATTGCTTGCATAAATCAGTATAAATGAAATTATAATTGCATAGAATGTAAAAAGGAATAATTAAGTTGACACCATCACAAGAACAAGAAGCTTATGATCCAACATAGTGGCAAAGCCAAAACAATGATCGGTTTTGTTATATACAACATATGGCAGGAAAAAAATAGGAGGGTCTTCCTTAATAATAGAAGGGAGGTCCAGGAAGTGTGGGATACTGCTCTCTATGATTCAGTGAGCATGTATAGATAGCTGTTTCGTTCTGTACAACTCTTTTTTTGTTCTTTTCTTTTCTGTTTTGTACATATTTTTACATAGTATCAATAAAGAGGAGCAAGCTGGTTACCACCAAAAAAAACATTGTAATGAGATACGAAAAAAATAAGTTTGACTATTATAATTGTTACACGTTTAGAAGTACTTAAAGAGGAATAGTAATCTAGTTAACATTATGAAATAAGCATTGGATCATCATGTGCATCATTTGTATCATCAACTAGCTCCAACTTGTCCCCTGGATCGATCTTTGTCACAATATGCCACCCCTTATTAATCTGATCAATCGCATAAAAAACTTGAGATGCTTGAGTTGCTAATATAAATGGCTCAACAGTTTTCCAAATACGCTTGCAATCAACACTCGTGAATCCATACGCATCAGTCTGTACTCCTTTAGCAACATCAAACCAATCACATAGAAATAATACCACTCTCTTACTGCCCAAATATTGTAATTCTATAATCTCAGTCAGTTGTGCGTAGTAATCTCTGCTAATTCCACTACCATCATCACCAACCACGGTTACCCCACTGCATTGTGACCTTGATCTTTCATCATGAGACTTAGTGTGGAACCGATAACCATTCACTATATAGCCATAGAAACATTTCACGCATTTGAGTGGACCACGTGATAATGAAAGCAACTCATCTGTCTTCTTGCTTTTATCATTCACATGTTGATCTGCTATCTAAAAAAAGATAGTTAGTAGAAAAACTAAATCAAATTAGTGTGTATACAAAACCATATTGAACAAATCAGACCAGCTTACTTTCATCTTAAACCATTCTATGAAATCCTCATTTAAATCCTTAATAGATATTTGGTCTGGATCAACTCCTTGAGCTTGATAATATTCTCTAGAATAAATTGAAAATGCATGTGATGAAGTTAGTAAACAAAATATAAAATCTATCAGCAAATGGCTCAGCTACACAATTCAAGAATCACGTACTCAATGAACGGCTTAACTTCACAATTGTTCAAGATGTATAAATGAGCTTTCTCCCACTCAACTGCATCAAGGTCCCTTGTTGTTCCACATCCTAATCCTCTTCCCTTGTATGAAAATATAGATAATGTTGCACATTCATTGACATAATCATCATAGTTTCTATCAAGACGATTGAACCTTGTCTCTATAATATGCAAATATCTGGAACAAAGATTCATGCATTCTTCTGCTATATAGCCTTCTGCTATGGAACCCTCTGGACAACATCTGTTGCGAATATAGGACTTCAATGTGTACAAATATCTCTCTATCGGATACATCCAATGATCATGAACGAGCCCACATAACATAGCCTCATGTGATAAATGAATAGGCAAATGTAGCATCACATCAAAAAATGATGGTGGGAAAATTCGCTCCAACTTACAAAGTGTAATTGCAATTTGAGCTTCAATTTGCTTCAGATCCCCCATATCTAAACATTTGTTTCCCAAAATCTTGAAGAAACATGACAACTCAAGAAGTGGTTCATAAACATCCTTAGGAACAAGGCCACGCAATGCAAGAGGGAGTATGTGGTGTAACAAAATATGATGATCATGACTCTTCAATCCTGAAAGTTTATTTTCTTTAAGATTCACACACTGGGAAATGTTTGAAGAAAAACCATCTGGTACCTTTAGATCCTTCAAAAATCTTAAAAACCTACGTTTTCCGTCTACAGATAATAAGAATGATGCATCAGGAAGCATTGTTTTCCCTCCAATTATCATTGGGTGCAACTCTTGCCTAATATTCATTGCTTGCAAATCTAGACGAGAGTTATAATTGTCCTTTGTCTTATTCTTCACATTCATAATAGTTCCAAGAATACTATCACATATGTTTTTCTCAATATGCATCACATCTAAAGTATGTCGTATCAATAGATCTTTCCAGTATGGAAGCTTAAAGAAAATGCTTTTCTTGTTCCAATTATCCCCCCTGCTCTTGTGAGATACATTTTTTGAACATTTGCTAAGAACATTCCCTTCCAAACTTTGCACTTGAATGAGGACATCATTACCACTTAGTGGTGTAGAGGGTGTGCCCTTCTCGATCGTGCCATCAAATGCAGATTTATTCTTTCTCCACCGATGATCCAAAGGCAAATAACGCCTATGACCCATAAAGCATTCCTTTCTCCCATTAGCCAGCCTAATCGAATGAGTACCCTTATGGCAACACGGGCAAGCAAGTTTTCCCTTGGTACTCCATCCAGATAAAATCCCATATGTAGGAAAATCATTGATGGTCCACAACACAGCAGCACGAAGATTAAAATTTTGATGTGTAGTTACATCAAATGTTTGTATACCATTATTCCAAAGCTGCAATAATTCATCTATTAATGGTTGCAAATAAACATCAATACAATTACCTGGACCATCAGGACCTGGAATCAGCATGG
This sequence comes from Alisma plantago-aquatica, assembly GCA_963693085.1. NCBI lineage: Eukaryota > Viridiplantae > Streptophyta > Magnoliopsida > Alismatales > Alismataceae > Alisma > Alisma plantago-aquatica. The sequence goes on along the minus strand of OY856412.1, from coordinate 785,653,665 downwards.
ACAAAATGAGATTTGTTTGCTTCATGCACATCCAAGGAGGCAAGTTGTACGGAATAAGAATAACGGGCCAAGTGCTATATGATGACCTAGAATTGTTGAATGGTTGAAAACCATCACTAGCAAGGCCTAGTCTGACATTCCTGGGCTCTGCAGAAAAAGTACCATGAAGCTCATTCAACTTTTTCCATGCCAAGGAATCGGCCGGATGATGTAAATTCCCATCATCTTCTTTATCGTGATGCCACCTCATTAGTGAAGATGTTTTTGAGGACATAAACAACTTTTGAAGGCGGGGCTTTAGTGGAAAGTAACGCAAGATCTTTGCTGGTACTTTCTTTCCATTTGCTTTTAATTTCTCTTCCCCATTGTGCTTGTTATACTTCCATCTTGAAGTATTGCAAATTTTGCATTTATCAAGGCCACAGTCTTCCTTCCAGAACAACATACAATCATTCACACATGCATCTATCTTGTCATATGAGCAACCAAGATCTTTAATTGTCTTCTTTGCTTCATAATAAGAACTAGGTAAGGTTGAATCACATGGGAATAGTTCATCTTTCAATAATTCAAGTAGCAATGTGAAAGAATGATTACTCCATTTTCCAAGGCTCTTGAGATGAAGCAATTTTACCAAGGCAGATAATTTTGACCCCTTCGATCCCTTATAGAGAGGTTGATTGAGGTCGTCCAACAACCTAAAACACCATTTAGCCTCGGTATTAGGTTCCTCTTCATGATCACCATGGTTGGAATTTCCCATTCCACCATCATTCCTCCCAAGATTATGTGAACTAGGGTGCATTTCTTCAAGAAGATCTAGCATCTCGTCATCTACTTCATTATCCCCTTCATCGTTATTGACTAAAGTATCTGAATCAGACTCACTTTCATTTCCCATCTCACCATGATGATACCACAGAGTATAACTGCTCAAAATACCATAAACCATCAAGTGTGTTTTCACCACATCACGTGGGATAGAAGAAGTATTAACACAACGAACACACAAACATCTGATTTTATCTGCACCAATTTTTTGACATGCATAGGTAAGAAACTCTTCAACACCGATTTCATATGATGGATCATCAAGCCTATCGTCAACAAGTCTGATCCATTCCTTATCTGGTGCCATTTTCTACAAAGAAGAATTCATGTTATTTTTTAAAAGTCATACAATACAATTATTTCTTGTTGGTGATAATATAAGATTTCTTTCTCTTTTTTGTTACCTTTATAAAAAAAGATCAAGATGTGTAGCATGCAGCTCTATGCCCGAGTCCTTTGGGCGTCTATATATTCAATGTTTAGCACTTGGGTTATGCAACACCTTGAAAACTAATAAGGAAGTTAAGATAGGTTATACACAGTTATATCATGCGACCATAATGCAGGAAGTAAAAATAGTTTTCCAATTTCGTTGTTGCAGACCATGATGCATGAAGTAAAAAGTCATATCATTCACTATTGCATAGAGGAGTGTGACTTGTTTTATATCCACTCGCATCATATTTTTTGTGAGGTATGACGGAGGATTTATCAGGGGAAAGGGTTGAACATAAACAAAGTTAGAGAACGAAGTGCAGGAAGACACCACCAATGCAATCCCTTCTTAGTCCCCCCCCTCTCCGGCGTCTTCCCTACCCCCTTCTATGCACTCTCTGCCTAGACAGAGAGCGGTGGCCCAACTTGACACACCATGATAGCTCTTAGAGGATGAAGAGAAAGAAGACACCACCAATACAATCCTTCCTCCCTTTCTCTCTTTTCCTGTCCATGTTATATAATACATCAATATCACCTTTGTAACTATTGTTTTCCTTAAGTTGTATGACCCTTGGACTGGATATTGTCAGAAAAGCAGACCTTAAAATTGCAAATCACCTGGATAGCTCGATTCAATTTATTAGTTTGTTTTTATCCTAGGTGCAGGGCAGAAAATGGGGTAAGGAATGGTGTACTTACATGCATAATTTACTGGACATCTGGTATAACTGAGACTATGGGATACCTGAACAATCGGGATGTTCTAGAAGCTATAGATAGTTTAGGACTAGTGACTGACCTCCAGGGCATTCTTGATAACCTACTTTTACAAGGTTATCAGATTGATGCCTCAAATCATGCAATCTTTTCTCAGGGGTAATGGGACATTTGAGAACAACCATAGGGCACATGCCTCCATTAATGACAATAATGGTTTACTGATACTGAATTCCAGAATTTCAGACCATCAGCAAAATTCCATTGCTTTATACAAACAATTATCTATTCTTTACAATTGCGTTGACTTACTAAATTTTCTAAGAGTTCAAAAATAAATAACTTCACCATTACAACATTGTAGTGCTAATAATATTTTTCATCTACTAGCTCTCTTTAATGCTCTAAATCGAATAAGAGATTCAGATAGTAAAATGATTGGATCGAATTTGAGTTGAACTAAATTGGACCTAATTTAACTTCGTATGCCCTAATTTGGCCTAAGTGAGACCTATATTAGTATAACATGACCAAATCAGACGTAACTTCCCCTTAGTTTTTCCCATATTGATAGCACAAAATGTCTATTATCTGAATAAGCAGCTTTCATAATAGGATTCGTCAATTTTGCATTTGTCCCACTGATTGAATACCACCTAGGGTATTGGTGTAAGGCTGAATAAATTAACTCTATCATATGTCTAAGCCGTTTATCCTTATTATGCAATAGTTGTTTCTATCTCTAACCATTTCACTGATGTAACTCGTTATGTGACTTTTCATACATAATGTTCTTCCAGTGACAAAAATCCTAATGCTAAAACTAAAATGGACAAGAGGACAACATATTAGCCATCACTATGTAGGAGTCAGAGAAGCAAGTGGATATTCATTCTAACCATTTCATTGAAACTTTATATTTAGGTAAATACACATTCATAGAATTTCAGATCTGTGTGCAACATATTCCAACATCTTCCCCTAATTGTGGTTTAATTAACTTCTAACATTATTCAAATATCATTTTCAATTCAAAAGAAGACATCAGTGATGAAACATGTCTTGTAGCTGGTTCATGTGATACTTGACCTTTATTCTACAGAGAATGAATCCAATACAAGTACTATGCAAAACACTCATTGGTGTTGGTAGTCATCTGGTACTTCTTTTGAAGTAAATATTATCATTCATCGTAACGTTTACATGACTTTAAGTCTAGGACCAATTAGTACAAGAAGATTATATCATAATGGTGGCTGCCCAGATGACTGTAAGGTTGGCATATACATGATCGCCCTCTTCAAGTCCACCCCCCATGCTATCACACGATTTGGATAAGTACACTGTCAACTTGAGGTTACTTAACTAGGAACAAAACAGTTAGAGGGTGATCAAGGTTGTTATCTATATCCACTTTCATAAAAAATATAATGCAAAGATCATGCATATGAGCTTTAAAAATAATGTTTCCCTGCACATCGTTTTATGTTTTATCCTTAAACAGAAGTAGTTACATTGTGTGCATTAATAAATTGCAAACTACCATTTGTGTCGTATAAATTAAATGTGATATTAGTTTTGCTTTGATTTGAGATCTTATGACTCATAACTAATCCATCATTACAAGTTAGTAAAATGATATTTAACAGCATATAATTCTAATGCATTTTCATAGACTTTACAGAAATCCTACCAATATTTTTGAGTTTGTATGTTGTGCTGTCAGCAGTGGGGCTTCTTCCAAGTAGTTTTCCCTCCCTGGACGGTCATGGAGGGATGGTACAAGGTGAATGTGGTTCTATGTAAGCCATAAATAAAGTGACTATGTGTGCACAGATTCAAAGGAAGGTGATCTTCATATCTAATTAAACTAGGATAAGAAGAAAAAATAAATGAACCAAGCAGGGTGGGATATAAAGGCCCATGTTTGGCCTATAAACTGGTGTAACTGTCTGCGCCCGGACTTCTAACGTAGGCCCTAGTTATTTGGAACTAGTTCAATGAAAGGTTCCAGCAGCTTATGTTCTTCAATGAAAGGTTCCAGCAGCTTATGTTCTTCAATGAAAGGTTCCAGCAGCTTATGTGTTGCATGGAAGACGATATGTAAATCACTTAGGCATAAGGTTGAGGGATCTAACACACCAGAGAGATTGTGAGTGTGTGTAACCTCAATTTTGTAATAAAGTCATTAGGAAATTATCAACAATGTCCTATAAATCTAACAGTCATGCTCCATAACTCTTTCTTAAATGCATCTAGTCATTTTCATATAAATACAGCAACACAAAAGCATTGCAGATGCAGACATATGTCAAACGTGATGGATCAGCAAGCCAATGGATATTGTCATAACTGACCTTTGTCCCTTAAGTTTTGAGGATTTTGATTTATCTCAATATAATTATACTGATTTTCAGGATGGTGGACATTGTTGTTGGTTTCTCTCATGCCCTATGTGGTATGTATTGCAAACATCTGAAACAAAAATTACAAACATATATTTCTTTCAAGGCTAATTTGATAATACATCAATGCATTGTCCCCGCAGATTCCCTTCTCTGTTCGAACAAAACTACAATGCCTCATTACTAGTATGAGCATTGAAATCAAGGAAAGACATGTGGATGTTAAAGGAATGCCCCTGGTGCAATTAACTGACTCACACTTCTGGTTTGTATGACCAACTTTAGTTTTATTTGTCATTTTTCCTGTGTTATTTCAGGTATTGTGTAACCCAAGTTGAAGAACTGCCCTGCTATTTTCTAGTAGAAGATACTTACATTTATATTGTCTCACATTATTCAAATTGATATCAAAATCCATATGATATGCATTTCTTCATCTAAATAATTCTCAGCTATATAATTTTAGTATCAAGCACTTAATTTTACAACTTAAATATAATAAATATTTGTCCTGGGCTCTCATTGGTTTGATTGGCTCAATGCAGAATGTTTTCAAATCATCTATCTCCTGTGGAATTGGGCACGCCTATCTCATATTATTCAGTTGTTAGAGAAATCTATGTATGCTAATATTCTTAGACACATTCTCTCTATCATGTACTATGAGTCTGCAATGAATCTAGTTTCCATTCCAATCACAATCTTGTAGTTGCAAGAGTTTTCCTTGGGTAAGATATTGAGGATTAATCTTAGAAATTTCCCACGTCTTTTATTCTAATAAACTAGCATGTTCATTATAGTTAGTCAAGATTTCAATTTACTTTCCCTTTGGCACTCTTTTTCAATGCAGGAGTTAAGTTTGTATGTGCCTATGTTACTCTTCCACTATATGTACTAGTATCTCAGGTATATGTTATATTACTCTTGCATTCTATGCACTTGTATGGCAAGCTTATATTTGATTGATTCACAACTAAGAGATAAGAGAATAAACGTGTTGTACTGGGTAAGAATAAATTCAATGGAAGAGGGTGAGAGAAAGGGGAGGACGTCTTTCACTATAACAAGTAGAAAAGGAGGATAATCATAACTAGAAAGGGGACAACATAATAGGTGAAGGTGAGGAGGAAGGGACAAGAGAGGAGAAAAGGTATTGTGGTATACAAAGGGGAGGATAAAGACGAGATTGAAGAGGAAAAAAGTCTAGAAGAGAAAAAGGGGTATCATATCAGGGGAGGGGGGCAAAGAGGGAAGGGAGAACATAAATCAATAAGAGGATGAGGTGAAAGAGAATCTATGTAGGTTGAGATAAATTGGGAAGAGGGGGATGTGGACTAGGAGAAAATGGACAGTGAGAGCATGATCAGGAAGCAAGAAGGAACTTGTGTGATGGAGGAAGCGCAAAGCAGAATGAGAAGTATCATGGTGAAGCACTAGCATAAAGAAAAATAAAATAGGAAAAACAAGACATGGAAGAGGAAGAGAAGGGGGGGAGAATACATGCAAGAGGAAGAGAAAGGGGAGAATGAGGTTCTTAAGAAAAGGAGGAGAAGGGAGGAAGATAATGGCACGTGGAGGACAAAGACATGGTGCACAACTACCCTTCATAACCTTTTATCCTCTTTTTTGATCTTATCTATAGTATGTTTTTGGTTATTATTTATCTCAAAACTTGTGTAGGAATATCCCACATCTAGTAAGTGGCCCTCAACAACCCCAGAAGGTTTTCATGCTATAAGAACGCATGATAAGTTCTCTCTTGTTTTATTCTTTCTTCCAAAACCATTCCTTGGTCACAATGTTCATCTATTGAAGTCACAACATGAGATTCTAGGTACCTCTTGGCCCCTCATTTCCTCCTTCCATGATATATCTCATTTTCTCTCTATTGGTTATTTCTACTAGCAGAAGCAAAGGATTAAAAGAACAAGGAAGGCAAATGAAGGGGTGAATACAGGTGCATGTGGTCTATGTATGATGTAGTAGTACTAGACTATGTGGCCATTGTAGTGGCAAAGGTGAAAGGGAAAGGGGAGAAGAGAGTTGGAGAGCACTAGTTTGAGATTTTTATGACAATATCACCTTGGAAAAGAATTAGTGTAACATCTTATAGGGTGGATATATTTGTATCATTGACACCAGTAAGGGATACAAGTTCAGTGTCGATGTGGAATTTACTCCACTAAAACCATTGGTAACACATGGCTAGATGAATAAAAATGAACCATGTGGTTAGCCACAATATGGTTGGAACTCAAGAGTAGGGGCGTAGTTACCCCCTTGAACACTTCCACTTTGCAAAAATGCCCTCTTTGTTATGCAGCCATCTTCAATTGTGATTTAGCTTGTATTATAATTTTGTAATCACTCTTTACCTACCACCCTCCTGGCCCTTCATTTACTTTCTTCCTTAGATCACATGAAATGGGAGCCACAAAAAGAGGGTTGTATGGGGCTATAACAACATTTTAACCCTTCCATTATAAATAAATAGATCCAAAACCTTAGTGGCGGTCTAACTCGGTCTTTTTTAGCAATAGAGATGCTAACATTGTCATTGTAGATGATAGTTGTGCTACACATTTTCTTCAGAGATTGTGGATGTCGAAAGAAACACATTAGTGATAGCACTACTACATGCATTTGAAGTGTTGTAATTGGAGAAAGATCACACCCCTGAAATTAGATCCAATCACACATGCATCAAGGCAAAATGCTTAGAAGGACAATAGCAAGGAGGTTCCAGTTTTTTTCAATGATCTGACTGGAAGAGGGGATATGGAGGAACCACTCAACATTCCACCCATGCCATCAGGAGAGAAGTGGGCAACATGCCTTGATGTAACGAAACACCTAGGAAGGAGAGGGTTGCAACTGCCCTTGCGGTTGCTGATAAGCCAGACCATATGAAGGCCAGCTAGCAGCAGCTAGTAGCATTTTTTACCAATAACAACAGTTGTTTAAGGACATAAGCTAGACAATGTCTTTTGCTTCTAAATGTGTTGCGAAAATGTGATAGCTCTCTTTTTACAAATAAGTCCTACATAAAGGGAAATTAGTAGATAAATAATGTGGAATGACACATAGATATAAAATAAAACACCATGAGCATGACAAATCACTCTATAGTGCAATAAGATGGGTTAAGTAGCTTTTCATTGTGCCCGTTTATCTATATTGTCTTCATTAGATATGCTCATGTTCAAAGATATAGTTCTGGTGGTTGTCTGCTTTCCCCATGTAGAATGGTGCTTGTTCTTCATATTCATATCTTATTGGTTATCATTTTTGTTTTACTAATTTTTATAATTGTGTCAACTGTCAACAATAATCGTGCATTTCTCCATATTGTTCTATTTGTAGCCTGTTGGCGTTGTTGGTGCTATTACCCATTGAAACTTCCCACTTGCCATGATCACTTGAAAGGCTAAGCTATATGTTTCCATAATGTGATATGTAGTATGAACAATATCTATTTCACATCCTTGATTAGAATTGTGGTAAATGCCTACTTGTTATATATTCTACTAGGTTGCACCTGCACTTGCTCGTGGATGTACATTGGTGATGTAACCATCGAAGTATACTCTTTTAACAACTTCGCTGCCGCTGAGCTATCTTTTCAGGCTGGAATACCCATTGTAAGTTTCAATACTTGTCTTTTTACTACCTTGCATCTTGTATGATTTACATCTCTTAGATTTCTTTCTTGTACTGATTATTATCATTGATGATTGAATCCTTTTATAGCACCTAGGCTCTTTTAACAATGACTTCCACATGCTATTTCTAATTTATACACGAATCAGTTTTTAAAGTGACACGCGAAACCAAAATGGAACCTCCAATTTCTCCCAAAATCCATAACGCTAATGGACACTAGTTAACCCTGAATCACCTATATTAGAATGGACACATATAAGGACTCTCGATAGATTACTTAAAGTGCATGAATGAAACATAATGTAGAGTATCCATTATACTATGTTTCTAAGAGGGTCCCTATCCATGGATAATCACCCTCACAACCTATATATAACTTAGGATTTCATAGTATTGGTTAGAAATATATAGAGCTTCATTCATGTTCCATGGCACTAAAAGTTAATGAGGTCACTGATGAAGAGAACTTGTAAAGTTTCTAAGATCGAGGAAAGCAGAGTCTGGCGATAGTAAACTCCCTCATCCTGAACATGTTTATGTGTCAATCAATCTAAAACAACAAATAGGGAAGCAAAAAATGGCATACCCTCCCGTAACATTTGAAGCAAACATGATTCCGACTGCCTTGGGTCCGTAGAGATTGTAGCTCCTCTGGCCTTTCAATCTACAACCCTTTCTCCTCGCTCAGGTCGCTCGGGGCCACAGGATCTTACTGCACGAAGAAGAGAGAAACAAAATAAAGCTGGGAGAGATGAGTTGAGGAGAGATTAGATTGGGAGTAGAGTACAATGGGGGCCTCATACCTTTCTCTTCCTCCTGTAGACCAGTTACCGGATATTGTCCTAGGTTGCTACTCAAATCTTGTTGTAGATCGGCGTTCGTTTACTCAGGCTATTGGCGTCTATCTAGAATCGTGGCTGGATGCTAGCCTCGATGCCCTGGATCACCCTACATCTGTCGACAGAAGAGCTAGCTCGATTTGATCGTCATTGCTAGAAGATGGCGGAGGACGTCGGAGCACACGCCGGTTGACCTAGCTAGCTAAAGTTTTGATGCCTTCGGGAGCCGGTCGGATCGCCCTAGATAGTCCAGTGCAGCCACATGATCGATCTCTCTGTTCGTGGGGGTGTTGGAGGGCGCGGAGACTGACAGGGTGAAGTGGGAGAATGTGGGAGTCGATCGGGACTCGGAAGTGGAGTTCTATTCCGCCGCAGAGATCGGGCTCAGTTCCTGGTCGCACGGGATGTGCGCGCATTGGAGGGGGGCTGAGGCGGGAGGAGACGGCCCAATTTTTTGTATTTCATTTTGCCACATAAAAACATATAAATTTGGAAAAAATTGAGGGGATTTAGAAAAAAATGGAGTAATAACATAACATACGGGTATTTTGTAGCGACGGAATAGACATTATAATTACGACAGCTAAAATATATGGTCGTTATTAACTATACTAATAGCAACCATTAAAATGAGTGGTCACTATTACGACAATATTTATGACAAACAACTTATTTTGTCGCGACTTTGGTCGTTAAAGCCTTTATTTCTTGTAGTGATTGTTGGAAGTTGTGGTGCCTTTTAGTATGTGGCTAAATCCATGCTCGTGTACATGTTCGTATTTTCTAGGTTAGGATCCAAGTGTGTTGCAAACATGATAGACAAATTTAGTAATTTGTTTTTTTTTGTCATTATAGCTATTTACGACAGAAAAAGAACGTCGTTGTTGACCTTTGTCATCAAGCCTGCTAGTCGTTGTTACTAGTATCAGCGACAAGATTGGGTGGTCGCAACTAGTATCAACGTCAGACATTTTATATAGTTATTAAAACTATTAACGACAAACTATATAAGTCGTCGTGATTTGTAATAGCGACGAACTCAAACTATTCGTCGTTATCTTTATTAACGGAAACACCAATAACGACAAGACGCGACGACTTTTTTTTCTCATCGTTAATAGTTTTAACGACAAATTTATTCACATTTACAAACAACTTTTTCAGCCGTTATTGTTAACTTGTAGTGCAGCACTTGGTGGCTGCGGAGGCGTCTGGTGGTGGAAACAGGCCACGACACACTCCAGCTTAGTGGAAGCGGGCTGCTGAGAGGCGCAGGGAGCGTGTAATTTACGAGCAGTGGAAAGCGGTGATGGAGAATCTGGGGAAACGGTATGCTGCAGGTGAGAAGTTATTTGATGAAGAAGATGAAGAAGATGAGGAGGAAGAGGAAGATGAAGAAGACGAGGAGGAAGAAGAGGAGGTGGAAGAGGAAGAACAAGAGCAGGTATCCATGCATCTTGAATTGCCGATCTTTGTTTTCTTGCTCTTTCTTGCTTATTGGATTCGCCGGTAGTTTTTCGGTTAATTGATCTCGTTATACTTTACAATGGTGCAAGGCCGTGAACGACGAGTCTGACGGCTAACCAGATGAACCAGGCAAACAGCAATAACAGAAGCAGCATGTCAGGAGGCTTCATCGGGATACATGCGATCTTCCTAGGAACCAATATCTCCATCACGGAAACACTTTATGCATTGGACGCCAACTAATTTAGCGTTTTTGCTTGAAAAAAGCCATATTGTTTGGAGCTTTTGGAAAACGTCAATTAATTTGACATTTTTGTTTGGAAACGCCAGACTATTTGGCGCTTTTAAGCCCTCAACTTTGAAAATGCCACATTATATGACGCTTTCTATCCCCGCGACAATAAAACGCCGACTAAAGTGACGTTTTCAGTGCTAGTTCGGAAAATAAATTGGAAAATATACTATACTGATAAATATTTATACAATAGTGTGCTATTTGAGTTTTTTTCCGATAAATATACTTGGCTGGACTAGATACAGTCCAACGAACGCCGAATCGGACCTATAGTTCAGTCAAATATATGACACACGTATAACAACGTATATGACACACGTATAACAAAGTTTGTGCTATTTCTTGCTTCATAATGAATGGCAGATCAGACCAGAGATAATCGCTGCTAATATGTAATGAGTGAGATTGGAGAATAGATTGTGGCAGACTGAAACGGAAGTGAAAGTTAAACATTTTTAGGTCTTGGACACCAAATTGTAGCAACAAATTAACCATCGGTGAATGAAAAATAAGAGATACCCGACCCATTTCCAGACCTACATTTTTAGGTCTTGGACACCAAATTGTAGTAACAAATTAACCATCTGTGAATGAAAAATAAGAGATACCCGACCCATTTCCAGACCTACATTTAGCTATATAAGTTGGTGTATATAACTACAGAAACATAAACAAAAAGTCAAACTCTTGTTCAATCGATACAAATCATATTCTTCCTGATCTAAAATGTATCCAGGCGAATACACGCATGTAAGTGCAAATTTTATTTACCTACTTCATACAGTAAAAGGAAACTAAAAATGGAATACCATTTCCTAAGTCTCAAGCCCGACCCAGGTCAGACTAGTGCGACATGTGCGCATATGTGTATGTGCCATGCCGTCTTCTAGTTTTTTGTGGGAACACAAAAAAATTATCCACTAGCCATCCAATACATAAGCGCTAGCCCGTAGGCAATATGGAACTAATAGTCCCTTTTAAAACACTGCTCACCACTACAATACAACATAATCACTACTATTCTAATTATTACATGATCCAGATTTAACAATATTCCACGAGGTCTGATAGTAAAAGTGGTCACCAAAAGTTCTATCAATACCATTGCTATCCTAGGAACACGAATAAGTTCAAGAATATTTTTAACATGTAAAGTGAGCAATGTTACTATGATTATATAGTTTCTTTGACACAGATATCCATATTGAAGTTGAGCTATGGAGTTATCATCCTCATAACATTCATCTATGTTTCTTGAACTAAAGCAGACTATTGATGTTGTGTGAGGTCAATATCATATATTGACTCGGGCGAGAATGCCCATGCATTGTATAGTCTCAATTATCATGTGGCCATGATATCACTCCACTAGAGAGACAGACTCTATCTACAACAGTCACACTAATACACAAGTGTCAGAGTGCACCAAAACACCTCATGTATGGCAACACTTATTCAGATTCATGTTGGATAGTGTTAAAGTACACAAAACACAATGTGATTATTGTTGTGATTTTAGGGCTAAGGACCATAATCATTACTACCACATTGAGATATGACCGTGAATGTCATGACATGCATTTCCTGATTCATTCTCGACGTAATATACAAAGTATCCCTGTTGAATCATCACATGATAGCTCTCATGGCATACAATCAACATGTTAACCTCTAAATATTTTCCAAAACTAGAAGGAAACTACATACTCCTACCAATCCAAGGGCCCCAAATAAATTTCAAATGGAGAAAGTCAAATAGGAGAGAAATATTAGAATCATGGCAAGAAAAAAATATGAAGAAATATTGGTGTGATATTGTTGTTCAAGGGCCATCCCAACAACGTGCGCTAAGAAAGTTAAGCCAATCTCAAGATTGAACATGTTTGTTCATGTATGCTCAGCCTATGATGCAAGGAACCTAAAGTTTGTGGGTATGTCACCTAAATGATTCCTATTTTTTAGTATTCTTTACTATCATGATTCTATAGAATCATAAATTTACATGAATTATGAGGAGAAAGACTTTTTTGAAAAGTTACTAATGTTTTGACTTGTTTTAATTTTAGAGAAAAATATTGTTTAAGAAATCCAGGATATCATATTATTACATCACTTTCCTCATGCATGTAGAGTCAATCTGAAATATAGAATCGAAACAAAAATAATAATAATAAAGATTGTGCTACCACTACAGTGACCATGAATTAAGCTAAGATAATTTTTTTTAGGAGGAACGTTGTTCCGCTCATATTTTGCCAAGATCAAGGGCATTATTTCTTCATATAAATTTCTTTGAATGTGATACTTACTAGAACCAAACCTTTGTCCAAAATTTTTGTATACCTAACATTTTTTTGAAAAAGGTCTGTCAAAACCGAAATATTTTAACACATTTTAGGTATTAAAATTTTTTTTATCCCGAATTCATACTTTTGAGCCACAGTTTGGCTTGTAAAATGGTGTCTGCACTAACATTGAAGTGTGCACCAAATTTCATCATTAGATTTAAAGTTATATAATTGATTATCAAAAAGTTTTAGTATTACTAAAATTTAATTTGGTTTTTAAAGAAAAGATTGTTGAACCAAAGTTATAAAAATTTCCGTCATTTCAACATAAGTTTTCTATTGGAAAAAGGGGGCTATGTATCACACATGAGAGGTAGAAACCCATATTAATTAATAATATTTTCACAAAATCTTTCCGCCTACACATGTAAAGGGAGAAAAAGAATGTCCTTAGTTGTAGTAGTACTAGTATAGTTTGCTTCAGCCTAAATGGACATATGATCATCAAGTTTAGGGTACTATCCCCGATGTAACTCCTTATAATGACAAGTAAATTTTATCTCAAGTGTGAGGTGGGCATGTTTGTGACTAAGAATGTCCCTCTTGCACATGGTTCCTAGCTAGTGTCATAACCTAAACTTTTTGGATAAGGCAGGGTGGGCATTACTCTTTCCTACTAGACTCCATATGAAGGTGATGATATTTGATACTTATGTTTATTTGATAAACCCGAAGCATAAACTAATTTATAGGAGTGAAAGAAATGAAGGAATGATAACAAAAAAACATAAATATGGATAAAGAAAGCAAATTGTAGTTAAATTATATTTTTCCCAAGAAAATTAGAAATCAACTCTTTTGGTGATGGAATTCTACTTGCACATATATGAAAATGTGTTATCTAAATCGTAGGTGCACTACAGAAAGATGCCCTACCCAAGGTGTTGAACCAAAATTCATAGTCCATAAAGATCAACTATGGAGAATATTTGTTTTGCACGAGTGGGCATATTGAAGGAACATTCATAGACATAATTAATAATTTCATCTATATGACTGTGAGCATCTTCTTGAGGATGACCTTGGGACCTCCTCCCAATATTATAGGTTGACGTAGTGCTTGATTAGTTGAGTCATGCGTTCCATGGAAATGACAAATATGTAAGGGGACAGTGGGTCTCCTTGCTGGAGGCCTCTAGACGTCTTGAAGGAAGGAAGCAATTTGCCATTGAAGATGACACTCGTGCTACCCGTACAGAGGGACTTTAGAATGTAGGATTTAATATTGGGAGGGTCCTAGACATACTTAATAAACCTTGGGACCTCCTCCCAACTCTCTAGTAGGGTTTTAGAAATGATGATGCCCCACATAAATGCATATTGTAAAACCTAGGTCCACCACCCAAGTCTCTAGTAGTATTTCAAAAATGACGATACCCCCACAAACCACCACTACTCTCAACAATTCACTTTGTCCTCACTCACGTGTAGCATGAGATCAATATCCTGAATGGTCACCCATCCTAGTACTACTCCAAGATGGACTGCTTAACTATGGAGTTCTTAGTGATGGGCTTCCTAAAAAATAGGTGCACCTTGGTGATATGGGTAATGTAATCGTTCTTTTTAAGGTCATTTCATCTAAGGTCTCAAATCCTAGGATGTTGTAATCTCCCCCCCACCCTTAGAATATTGACATCCTTGTTAAGGCTCAATTATATGGCCTCATTATATTTTTCCATTTCAGTGCAGGCCTAGAATGGCCCATGGACACCCAGCTCTCAATCATGGAATATCAGTGCAAGGGTGGCTACATGACCGTGGACAACCCTTTCCAACATACCTAGACCACACTACTCAAGATTGGCATGCCACGTGCCCCTGTGAGTCCCACCTACTGGAGGGGTTATGGATATGCTACCATTTGTAAATTTGGGGTCCACTATCCAAGGCTCTATTCGCATTTTAGAAATGAAATACCCTAAAGATCACCACTAGCCTCAACAAAACACTTTGTCCTCACTCACACACAACACGAGATCAACTTTTCGACTGGCCACCCATCTTAGTACTACTCCAAGCTGAACACCCTGAACTATAGAATTCTTAGTGATGGGCTTCCTGGAAAAAGAGGTGTACCTTGGTGATATGGGTAGTATTATCATTTATTTTAAGATCATTTTATCTGAGGCCTCAAATCCTAGGACATTGCACATGCACACATAATGATACAAAAGAGGGTTTAAATAATGTTATTTATAAGGAATTATTGTTCTCATATGATCATATCATCACACCATTTTGGATTATGAAAACAAGGTAAAGGAGAGAGTATACATAGTGATGCATACTCCTTTACCGTATTTGGACTTCATATAGTTGAATGGAAGACAAAATTCTTCATTCCCACCTAGAGTCTACTTTGAGATCACCACTTATCTTGATCGGAGATGTGAGACTAACTTTAGGGGCTATCCTATATTCTAAGGGTTTCTGGGTTCATTGAATAATTTTGGATCTCTATCTAACTCTCAGGTTTACACCATTGGAACCCTTCTATGACAAAACTATAGGGTCACTTTTACAGTGCTAGGAAGGTCATTTAGGGCTATTTCATCTTGTTAATGATTTTAAAGACCAGACTAGAAAATACACCAATGTGTTTTTGATGCAACCCCACTTACACGTTGGGCTAAAAAAATTAGTTAGATGACTTAATTAAGATCATTGCCACAATAGCAAACTAGGTGTTTGCATGCCCTGCTTGGATGCCCACATGGTTGTTTCAGTATAACATTTGAAATCTACTTAAATACGAAACTTATTTAGCGCCAATGTTCTATACTTTTGACATGGGTGTGTTGTAGATATCGAACCATGTCAAGATGTGTCTCAAAAAGGTTGATATAGGAGATTAATATTTCAAATGTGCAAATTTTGGGAACAAAAAACTAATGGGTGTTCTTATGTTGGGCAACCAAATAACCAACTAGATTTTCATATTTATTTGATGTTTGTTTGACTTGAAATTTGGTGGAAATAAAGGGTCACATGGGTAGGCTAGGATGATAAGGAATGTTTGGGATATGTATGATAAAATTGATTGTGGTTGGGATATAAAATAGAATATGTTGGTGTAATGGTTGAGTATAACATAAAAGTAAGATCCTATTGTTCTCTAGTGGTGACCTCCAAGCAAGGCAGTCCATTATAGACTTTCCCTTTGTTATATATCTATTTTAGTTGAAATATTTTCCATTGCGGGAACATCTATTTGAGTTCATGAGGATGACCCTAATCACTAAGAAGGCTAGGACCACTATACAAATGATTCATTGGATGATGATCAATGGTCATTATTTTAATGCATTTATGATTTCTTTTCTTTTTTATCGAGAGAACTGCCCCCGTAGAAGCACCACTTTTGTGACCCCCCCCATCCAGCGTAAAACTCTCGGGCCCTGAGCGCCCCACACACCCGGGAACTAGTTAAAGTGTACAATTGGCCGGTCTGCACGACGAGTACCATTTCGGAGGCGGCCGCTGGGTTTCGAACCTGGGTCCCTTCATGAGGGGACATCGTGCCAAACCACCTGAATCACTCCTCCCCAAAAATGCATTTGTGATTTCTATTATTGTATTCAATAGTAAGTCTAGTGGTATGTTTAATTTTTAAGAATTCAATGGAAATAACTTTTTATTTTTAATTTCCCTTAGAAAGTAACTCACGAACTCAAAGAGTTCTCAATTCTTACTATAAATACACAACTTTTACTGCCTTATAGAATGATTTGTGTAACTACTGTTACCTATATAGCTTATTACTGAAATTGTTTGGGTGAGAATGTTTTGATATTGTGATTTGTTTTGTGATAATTGGTTGACAATTATCATATTTTGAAATTGTGTATGCATGTGAATCGAAATATGACAAGCATAGAAACCTCTATTTTAGGTAAACCAAAAATATTTTCCTAACTATTTTTTCCCTTAGGATGAGTTTTGAGGCACAATTGGTGAATCCACCCATGAAGAGAAGTGAAACTTGGAGACTGACATACATACATTTTTGGTCAGTCAATATGTCCCAATTTTTGACGGTGAATTTCTATATATGGATGTTGTTTTGACTCATTAATAAAGTTAAACTGATCCAATTATATAATGTTTTCCAACCTAAATTAGTATGTAGATCCCGTTCACCTTGATAGGACTTGATATATTTCTCATTGCAATAAGGTAAGACATCGATGTGTTTGCTTATGTCTTGAAATTAGATGCAACTGCAATGAGGTTGGAAGTAGTAGTGCTTACCACATCATGACTTGAGATTGAATAGATTGGGTGTCATTAGTTGATGAAATATGGTAATCTATTATATGATAATATGTCTTCAGTTTCCTCTATTATGATCTTGAAAGGAGAGTTGTAGTAAGGGGGCCCTAGAAATTTTTTATGGAACAAAGATTCCTTTTTTGACAAGAAAATATTGGCTTGATGTATCATTGAATGATTCATGGTCTGATATGACTCACATCAAATAGAAGTAGATCACTTATCTTAGTAAGGCTTGAAGTCATTGTGACCCCTGTTAGACATAAGATGGCACTTACCTTGGTATCTATTGAAGCAATGCTTACATTGATAAACTTAATATGGTGCTTAACTTAGTAAGACCAGAGTTTTTCTAGTTTGTTAATGATACATGTTGAATTGATGGATTATAAGTGGGCCCAAGAATTGAGTTGATGTTGATTCTTATATGAATTCTCATAAGTTATGCAATAATTGTCAACAAAAATTTGTCCCATATTTGTATAGCTTGGAGTCATGTTCACCTCAACAAGTATTTATGAGAATTTGGATATTTAAGATATTATTTCTCTTATTTATGATATAATAAATTAATAAAATAAAAATAAAATATTCTATGATGTGAATATAATGAATTTATTAATAAGTTTAGAGATATTCCTAAATGAGAATTTTCTAGGATAATTTAATAATACTATGCACATATTCATCAAAATATTCATATATGAATTAAAGGAATTAATGTTTGAGGTATTAGTAGTATTTTTAACACTAATTAATTATGGTATTCTTTAGAATGATATAACTTGCGATTATAAGAGTATATTATAGGAAATGAGTGTACATAATATAAATATCCATAATGCTCATTATAATTTTTTATTTTGTTATTTTGAATGTTGTCAAGTAAAATTGCTATTTGATAATATGATTTTGATAAAAAAATTGAAGACCATTATTTGTGTAACTAAATTTAATTAATATCAAAAGTATTTTATACATTTATAGAATTGAATATAATTTTCAAAACTTAAATATGAAAAATATTATAAAATAGAAACGAGTTAGGAAAAAGGATAGTGATAGAAAAAAGTTGATAAACATATGGAATAAAGGGAAACAAGTACATGTAATAAACTCACATATCTAAATAGGGATGAAACATGTATAATTAAAAATAGTGTGATTAAATTAGATAGGAAATGCATGTTTCTTTGTAAGTTTGATGTTTCTCAGCTTTTTAGAATGTCCAACAAATTTTAATTCTCAAAATTTATATACTACGATATTTGTTCATATTAAAGTTATCTTAACTCATGAAATAATTGATCCCAGTTATGTTGTTTTCCTTTAAAGGGATTCTTCAAATATAGTAATCTAAGCATATTTACTTATCTACTTTATTTCCTTAGTAAAAACTACTTGAACAAGTTGTTCATCCATGACCATATCAATATCTAATTTCTTGTATTTTTTGATAAAAATATGTTAATGGACTACCAAAGGATATGCCTTCAAGATCCTATAGTAGAGTATTAATCAAACTAAATTATCTTATTGACTTAAAAACATGTTACATATTAAGGAAGACTGGCATGCATATCTTAGTATTAGAATTCATAGAATAATAACATGAAAATGTTTTAGATAGAAGAATAGATAACCTAACTTTGTTTTGGTTCATGACTTATCATATCATGATTTTGTTCAACAAAAATCTTGAGAATCATATAGTATAACTTTTGTTTAATCCAACTTTTTCCATCCATTAGAGAAAGTATTACAACCCCAACTTTTGGGTTCATTTGGTGAGAAATGTGATTTCTCATATTAAAGATATTTGAACAAATAAAGATATAATTTGTTTTGAATAAATGGATTTCATTTACAATAGCCTTGATGATTGTTTTGTGGGCTTTATTGGCTATTGGGCCCAATAACAAGGAAAAGACAAAAGGAATTCCATTGTTAATATGAAATGAAGAAAAGAAAGATGTAGAAACCTCTAGAAGGAAAAAGTATATAATCCAAAGGTGGATTTCGTGCCTCTTGGGTTCCTTGGGTTCCAATGAGTCCAAAGTTGCAAAAAGAAAGCAATAAGAAAAGAAAAGATCAATTAAATATTTCTTTATTAAGAAAGAAATTGAAAACAATGATAAAATGTGGAAAATAAGTGAAAAGAGGTATAATTGAGTTATCATTGGTGGATTTTCGTATCCAAAAGATTCCTAATATGAAAAGGAATGCCAATGACGAAAATAAAAAGAAAGATAAAGAGATATTCTCAAAAAGAGATATTTTAATAAGAAATAAACAAGATAATGAGAAATAATGAATATAGATGCATCTAGAAGGATAACGAGTATCCACTAAAAAGGATTTCAAAATATTAGAGTTTCTTGGGGTCCAAGGAGCCCCAATAAAGAGGAAGAAAGAGAAAATACTAATACTGCAAAATAAGAGGATAATGTGTTACATAATTAATGAATTATGTGGTATTGTTAAAAAGGAAGTATTTTCTACTAAAAGAAAATATAAATTTGTGCCAATGGATTAAAAAGCAAACATAAACATAATAAGAGAAAGATTTTTCATATTTCTAATTATCCATGAAATAAAGAATATCAAAGGGATGATGAGGAGAGAGAAGAATACTTCTCCTTGAAGGAATATGACTCCCATTGGGAGAGGACCTTATTAATTCATGTATAAGCCAACCTAGGGCTTTGTTACTCACCTTTATATAAAGGGTAGAGCCCTAGTCCAAGTTCTAGAGAGATCCCACGTCTCCCTCTCTCTTCCCCATCTCCTTCTTCTTCCTTTTTCATTCAAAACCCTAACAGAGGGTGTAGATCTACCCCAGGGACAACAAAGGTGTTGTATGTAATCTTGATGGAAGTAGGACACTCCCACGACAACCAAGGAGTGACAAACCATCATCTTCTTGCTCTCATCCACGCCCAGCGCCTACAGGAGACTGTAAACCCGTGAAAAAGCACAGGCTTACCGCGCATGGAACTGGTCGTATTGGCCGTGATTGGCGGCCTAGTTGGGTGCGGCAGGGGGAACTGGAGGTAGGGAGATGGGTTTGGACAAGATCCGAGCCTTGAGGTGGTGGGAGGTGGCCCCACGAAGTGCTGTAGGTCGGTGACAGTAGGGATTCACAAGGTTGAAAATGGGTGGTGTCGTTTGGACAAAAATACCCCTCCAGGTATTAAAGAAACTAGCAACTTAAAAAGGGCAGTTTGGTCTTTGTGTTATGTTTTGCAAACCGGGTCATGTTGCATGGACGGAGACGACGTGGCAACTCCTAATTGGCTCAAGTAAGTATATTCTTGCAAAATTCATAACTAGTTAACCGTAGCTCAGATGGATACACATAATATATGAATTTTGCTCAGCAGAACACGAGGAATGCAATAAAAATATAGTTGAAGCCTTTTTCTAATTGCAATTTGAAAAGTAATGGAAGTTATCAACTTTAATGATTAAATGATTAAGAAACCCTATTTTGAGCTGACTAATATATTTTGTAGGGTTTAATGGATGATTAAAGTTGGTATAAAGATGTTAATTGTAAAAAGACACATCAAGAACAAAAAGGATGAACTTTGCATGTAATTAATTTAATTGAGAGTTTCATGTGCGTAAATATGCTTTAATGGGCCTTGAAACCCTAATATTAGTGAATGAGACTGTTAATGGCTTTAATTGATCAATTTCATGATTAAAGTTGAGATATGAAAATTTTAAGCTTTTTCAAGTATAAAAGTTCCTAGTTGTGGATAAATGCCCTTAATGTAGTAATTAGGGTTTTCTAATGGATAAAGGTAGAATTAATGGCAAATTGAGTCTTAGACCATAATGAACTATGAATTGATGATAAATGAGCATAATGATCTTGTCATATATTAAAAGGATAAAAATGGTAGCTTTAATGTAAAAGAGGCTTAATGGACTTAATTAATGGTTAATTGTGCTTTTTCTGAAATTAGGGTTATATGTTGTTAAAAGATAACCTTAATATCTTTTGTGAAGAATAGATGAGATAAATAGGGTTTGTAAGCAATTGTATACAATTAGGGTTTAAAATAGTAAAAATGAAGTGGAACCCTAATTGCAACGGAAACCCTAAAATTGGGCTAGAAACCCTAGGAAGTGAGCTAGGTTTAATAGATATTGATGACATGAGTAATAAAAGGGAATTGCATGATTATTTCAGGATCCTGTTATGTGTGCTTGCTTGCTTGGATTTCTTACTCGCATGGAATATTTCTATATCAAATCATCAGATCAGGTATGTGGTTACGTTTATGATTAACCGCCTTAGTTTCACGATAATTCTCGGAGATTTTATTGGTTGTTTGAAATAAACTGCTTGGATGACTTTTATTTCTTACAACTATAAAGTGACTATTATTATCACTATAAATGTATATGTATATAACTGGCTTAGATCCGGATCCTCCTCTGTGGCTTTGCAAATGCTAAAAAGGGTAACCTAGAGTAAGCTCAAGGCTATCACGAGTTAGAATTTGGGCTACTCACGTGTAGTGCCATGAGACTCTATAGCACGCCATGAGTTAAGGAGTGGGCTACCTACGGGTAGTGCCATGTGACTCAACCCTAGAAACGGATTCACCTATTAGGTAGGATCATGAGGGGTTTAATGGGGATCTACCGAAAGGAAGGTAGCATCCAGGTCCACTGCAGGGACAATGCAGAGGATATGATATGTGTAGATCGCAGTTATATTTAAAATGTAAAGTTGTTTGTTAAATCGTAGTTGACTGTAATATGTTGTTATTAATTGCACGATTGTTGTTTCCCCCAAATACCAGCTTTATGTTGACCGACATTTTATTTGTCGGCGTTTTAGGTTCAAGTGAAAAGAACAAACAATAAAGTGGCATATGTGGAATTAAATGAGGATTAACGATCAAGGATGATTAGTTAGAATGTTCTCTCATATGGATAGAAGTTTAGTAATCCAAGTTTTTGAAAAAGGTATACAAAGTTTAATTTTATTACAACCTTTCATATTAGTTTAGTAGAATTTGATAATTATTATACATTATTTTTTGAACCTTTGATCTGGAAATTGGGATAACGACTCTGACCTCTTGGTCTCCCTTAATTGGGGGTTACTGAGAGGCGGGGTCGTTACATTTGGTATCAGAGCATAGGTTCCTCATTTAATCTTTAATAATTATTAAATTTTACAAACTCTATAGAACCCAAAGGAGTTATTAGAGGAATTTCCGAAGGACAGAGGTGTCTAGAAAAGGATCACATCGGGGGCTGGCAAGATTTTCCTCCGCACCGCTAGTCGTAATACGAGGACTCCCGGATCTGTGTGACTTCCTGGCCAATGTCTCAGGATTTAACTCGAAATAAGATACCTTTAGGACTCTCTCATCTTGTTCATCCCTTCTCAACTCAAATGTTGTTAAGGATTATAAGGATTAGGGTTTTCTCTCTTTTCCTCACCCTCTTGAGGTATGGGTAAGGTTGATAAAGTTTAAGGAATCCTCCACCAAATTAATAAAAAGCATGTAAATAAGATGTCATGGACATAAGCTTGATAGATTAAGCGTAAAAGATTAGATACATACTTAGTTCGTATGACATAAGTTGTCATGCCCTTAAGAGAGACATGAGGCTAGACCTTCTTGTCAGGAGGATAAGTGTAGAGAGTTAGTCTTGGAGGTAGAGATCTCCATTACAAGTAGAAACCTAGCACATCCTCTGAGGATGATGTTAACCCTAACCCTAAGTGAAGGTTAAAGAGAGAGATGACATGATGAGTCAAATGTCATGGTAGACCAGGTGTTTGGATAGACATTCCTTGGATGTCATATGAGCCATGAGAGGTTGGATGACCTAGTACCTTTGGCAACCCAACCCTAGGAAGGGTCGTGCATGTTTGAGTGAAGGACAACTACTTCATTGATGAGGTTAGAGAAGAACCCACGGAAACCTCATGAGCTTATATGATCAAGGCATAGTAGGCACCCAGATACATCAGTTGTGCGAGCAGTAGGTTGAAACCCTGGCCAAGGGAGTATGTTGGATAACTGATGAGATAAGCATAACGGGCTAGGGATAACCTTGAGCAAACATAAGTTTGAACATAAGTATCACCCATGAAGGGGTATGTTTGTGAGCTTGATCCACCTTCATGGATAGAGTACCTCTGGTAGTGAGGCTTTTGTAGGGTTAGCTCTAGAGAGAGAGAGTAGGAACCATGCAAGAAGGTCAAAAGCCTAGATTATGAGATATGAGGAAAGTGGGGAGTTGAGGATGATGCGACCTAAGTGGATGTTTGTGGTTGCCTCATGCTTGATCCTTGGAGGTTGATGATATCTTGGTTTCCATTAGAGGAACCAAACCCTAGAGAGAGGATGAGGCTTCTGGTACCTAGGTGCCCATGGTGTAGGTGGTTATCTTGTGAGATAGGAAGAAGGGTTCTTTAGACCTGTAGAGGTTTAGTAACAGGTTGTGAGGCCTTGTACCTTGTTGTTTGTCCTTGAGGTGGACTCAACTCTGAAGTGTTGCTCCAGTAGAAGGATGATATGAAGTGCATGTCATACTTTGTACATGTTTGGTTTGGGGTTAAGAGGCTGAGCAGATAGTTGGACATCAGAGAAGTGGACCTAGGGTTCCTAGGCCTAAGAGGGGAAATGGTGTACCCGATACTCATGATGAGATTTGAGTTTCTATAAATTTGAGCCTGGTACTCCTCATGTTTAGAGGAAAGGGAAACCCCTTAAGTTAAGTTATGTTTGATGAACCCCTCACAACTAAGTTGATGACAAGGGAAGGTATGATCTTGATCTAATGCTGAGGAATGAGAACAAGTATGACCTAGCATGGTTTAGTAGGTGGTCTGCTTGTGCCTTAGTAGCTTGCTAGGGTTAAGCATGCTCATGTGGATATAAACCCTAAGGGTGTTTTTGACCTTTGTTATCAAGAGGTGTAGTTTCCTCCCATCCTGGGAGAGGGACCCTTTTGGTAAGATGTACACCAGTTTCTGTTGGTTTTGAGGAAACCTAAAGAGGTCTCATAGGATCTTGAGAAGCTAAGTGAGAAGTACATGGTATGTGGATGAACTTGTAGACCCATAGATTACCATCTCTAAGCGTATGTGGATGTGTTACCATGAAGGGCCTGGCCAAGGTAGGCAGGTCTCCATGACCCCTATGAAAGGATGAAAGTCAGCCCATGAATGTAGAGAAAGAGATGATGAAGGCTTGGGTGAGGTTCCAAGTTGGACATGAACTATAATAGAATCCTAAGTCTATCCTAGGGTCAGGTAGGGATATGACCAATGGAAGTAGGAGTTGCCTAATTCCCTAGTTGCACATGACCATAGGGTGGGGAGGTAACAACTATCATTATCTGAGGGCTATGGGTTAGGAGATTGATCACCTTCATGAACTCAAGGGACCCAAAGGGTAGATGAGTAGGGCACTCTCTGGTTGCATAAAGGAAAGAGGGATGACCCCCAAAAGTGTTGGCACCCTATAGACCTAGAGGAGATGACCAAGGAATGTGTGTGAACCCAAGTAGGTTCGAGACCAGTTATCCATGGAAGTAACTGTGATGTCAAGATGATTGTGATGTAGAGACATATGTGGCACATTTCAATTTAGATTTAAAGGTGTACTGGAGAGGTGGGATGTACCATTTCTACTCTTGGAACATGAAGAACTCTGTATTTGGACTGCAGCCAAATGCTTATTTCCTCTTGTTATGAGAGTGAGAGATAGGACAATACACATGCCATACACCAAGGATAAAAGGTGATGTGAGTTGGAACGTTGCCATGAGGTATGAGGACAGAGATGATAACATACCCTGGTGGAGTGGATGATACATGGATGGTTTACAAGGTAGTCATCTTATGAGGATGTTTTTATCATGAAATATGAGTCATACAAGGTTGAGTATGAAACCCAAGGAAATAAGCTCAGAGTCTTCTGGATGAAGATAGACTTGGAGTTGAGATGAGATAATAAGTGGAATATCGGGAGGTGTATGTCTTCAACGTTACCTAACACCTAAGGATGTGAAGTGGTAATGAATGCCTTGGTTGAGATGTAGATGTCTAGTATAGCTAGAGGCTAGATGAGGTTGTAAGGTTAACCCTAAGTTTGAAAAATAAGATTTGTTTGGCTAACACTCAGATGGCACAAGATCTATTGAACAAGTTAGTGGTTGCTTGGTTAGCCAACCTAGGCCTTGATGCAATAAAAGGATGGTTATAGAACCTCAGATGCACTTCTCTGGAAAGAAAGGTGTTGAAACCCTGATTAGAGTGGTTTAGGGTTTCTGAGGAATCAATATTAAGGAATCATGACAATACATGAGATCATGATTTTAAGATCACCATACACCGTACTATGAAGATAGTAAGTGACAGTAGTACTTTGGATGCTTAAGATGAAGTTTCATGCGGCATGTGGCCATGAAAGCCAGGAGGTGGAGGACGAACATCAGTAACCCAGTGCGTTGATATAAAGTATAAAGAGTTCCCGAGAGGGAATGGGAGTTCATCACTATGGATGTTGTAAGTCTCCCCCAGACCAAGGCAGGGCGGGATGCAATAAGGGTTATGGTGGGTCTCCTTACCTAGATGACATGAGAAAGAAAGAGTATTGTCATGGGACATGTCGGGTTGAACTACACATGAGAGAGATGGTTCAACTACACCATGATGCAAGTTTAAAAGTTCTTGAGTATGACCTAAAGGTTCACGTCCATAAGGTGGAAGTAGGTACATCAAGAACTTGATGTTAGTACTCTTATCACCCCTAACTAATGGTTAGTATGATCCAGACTAGAGGGTCTGATGAGAGCATGTGCGCTCGTTTAGGGTGATACATGGAGATAGTTCTTGTCTTCTGTAAGATGTGATGATAACCACCATAGCCAGTATCGAGATGTAAAGAATCTCCGCAAGGGAGGTTGTGTCGGTCACCACTGCATTAAGATGATGTTGGTGAAGGGACCTCGTGAAGGTCAAGAAAGGACCATAGTATGTGCAGATTGAGTCACTTTGATCATGTAATGGTTGAAAGGGGGCCAGAGACGACATGAGTTGTAAGCTGATGCAAAGTAGACTGACATGCAGTTCACTGTGGGGGAATATGTAACATGAAAATCCGACCCCTCTAAGTTATAGCTAAGAGAGATGAGTCCCCGATGCATGGGTTCTTTTGACATGGTTTAGTGGAGAAGGTTAAGTTTTGACCTTACCCCTCGGGATAAAGTAATGTGTGATGAGTTCCATGTGTCCAATTTAGAGCACTATGTGAGGTACCCGGATCATGTGTGGAGCAATGAACCTAGTGAGCCCCAAGGGAGGCTGAAATGACCTGAGTCACCTTGAGGTTTATAGATGACAAGGTGAAAGAACTCAGAGAAAAGAATATGTGATGATAAAGGTTCTTTGGAAGCACCATAGATAGGGAAAAGCCACATAGGGGCCAATGATGGACATGGAAAAATCTTATCCTGAATTGTTTGTTTGCTTGATGGAATTTTGGGGACAAAATTCCTATAAGAGGGGAAGGATGTTACAACCCCAACTTTTGGGTTCATTTGGTGAGAAATGTGATTTCTCATATTAAAGATATTTGAAAAAATAAAGATATAATTTGTTTTGAATAAATGGATTTTGTTTACAATAGCCTTGATGATTGTTTTGTGGGCTTTATTGGCTATTGGGCCCAATAACAAGGAAAAGACAAAAGGAATTCCATTGTTAATTTGAAATGGAGAAAAGCAAGATGTAGAAACCTCTAGAAGGCAAAAGTATATAATCCAAAGGTGGATTTCTTACCTCTTGGGTTCCTTGGGTTCCAAGGAGTCCAAAGTTGCAAAAAGAAAGCAATAAAAAAAAGAAATGATCAATTAAATATTTCTTTATTAAGAAAGAAATTGAAAACAATGATAAAATGTGGAAAATAAGTGAAAAGAGGTATAATTAAGTTATCCTTGGTGGATTTTTGTATCCAAAAGATTCCTAATGTTAAATGGAATGCCAATGAGGAAATAAAAAGAAAGATAAAGATAAATCCTCAAAAAGTGATATTTTAATAAGAAATAAACAAGATAATGAGAAATAATGAATATAGATGCATCTAGAAGGATAATGAGTATCCACTAAAAAGGATTTCGAAATATTAGAGTTTCTTGGGGTCCAAGGAGCCCCAATAAAGAGGAATAAAGAGAAAATACCAATACTGCAAAATAAGAGGATAATGTGTTACATAATTAATGGATTATGTGGTATTGTTAAAAAGGAAGTATTTTATACTAAAAGAAAATATAAATTTGTGCCAATGGATTAAAAAGAAAACATAAAGAGAATAAGAGAAAGGTTTTTTGTATTTCTAATTATCAATGAAACAAAGAATATCAAAGGGATGATGAGGAGAGAGAAGAGTACTTCTCCTTGAAGGAATATGACTCCCATTGGGAGAGGACCTTATTAATTCGTGTATAAGCCAACCTAGGGCTTCGTTACTCACCCTTATATAAAGGGTAGAGCCCTGATCTGAGTTCTAGAGAGATCCCACGTCTCCCTCTCTCTTCCCCATCTCCTTCTTCTTCCTTTTTCATTCAAAACCCTAACAGAGGGTGTAGATCTACCCAGGGGACAATGAAGGTGTTGTATGTAGTCTTGATGGAAGTAGGACGCTCCCACGACAACCAAGGAGTGACCAACCATCATCTCCTTACTCTCATCCATGCCCAGCACATGCAGGAGACTGTAAACCCGTGGAAAAGCACATGCTTTCTGTGCATGGAACTGGCCATCTCGGCCGTGATTAGCGGCCTGGTTGGGTGCGACAGGGGAAACTGGAGGTAGGGAGATGGGTTCGGGCAAGCTCCGAGCCTTGAGGTGGTGGGAGGCGGCCCCACGAAGTGCTACAGGTCGGCGACAGTAGGGATTCACAAGGTTGAAGACGGATGGTGCCGTTTGGAAAAAAATACCCCTCCGAGTATTGAAGAAACGAGCAACTTATCAAGGGAAGTTTTGTCTTTGCATTATGTTTTGCAAACTGGGTCATGTTGCATGGACGGAGACTATGTGACAACTCCTAATTGGCTCAAGTAAGTAGATTCTTGCAAAATTCATAACTAATTAACTGTAGCTCGGATGGATACACATAATATATGAATTTTGCTCAACAGAACATGAGGAATGCAATAAAAATATAATTGAAGCCTTTTCCTAATTGTAATTCGAAAAGTAATGGAAGTTAACAACTTTAATGATTAAATGATTAAGAAACCCTATTTTGAGTTGACTAATATATTTTGTAGGGTTTAATGGATGATTAAAGTTGATATTAACCTATTAATTGTAAAAAGGTACATTAAGAACAAAAAGGATGAACTTTGCACGTAATTAGTTTAATTGAGAGTTTCATGTGCGTAAATATGCTTTAATGGGCCTTGAAACCCTAATATTACTGAATGAGATTGTTAATGGCTTTAATTGATCAATTTCAAGATTAAAGTTGAGATATGATAATTTTAAGCTTTTTCAAGTATAAAAGTTCCTAGTTGTGGATAAATGCCCTTAATGTAGTAATTAGGGTTTTCTAATGGATAAAGGTAGAATTAATGGCAAATCGGGTCTTAGACCATAATGAACTATGAATTGATGATAAATGAGCATAATGATCTTGTCATGGATTAAAAGGATAAAAATGGTAGATTTAATGTAAAAGAGGCTTAATGGACTTAATTCATGGTTAATTATGCTTTTTCTGAAATTAGGGTTATATGTTGTTAAAAGATAACCTTAACATCTTTTGTGAAGAATAGATGAGATAAATAGGGTTTGTAAGCAATCATATACAATTAGGGTTTAAAATAGTAAAAATGGAGTGGAACCGTAATTGCAAAGGAAACCCTAAAATTGGGCTAGAAACCCTAGGAAGCGAGCTAGGTTTAATAGATCTTGATGACATGAGTAATAAAAGGGAATTGCATGATTATTTCAGGATCTTGTTATGTGTGCTTTCTTGCTTGGATTTCTTAATCGCATGGAATATTTATATCTCAAATCATCAGATCAGGTATGTGGTTATGGTTATGATTAACCATCTTAGTTTCACGATGATTCTCGGAGATTTTATTGGTTGTTTGAAATAAACTACTTTGATGACTTTTATTTCATGCAACTATAAAGTGACTATGATTATCACTATAAATGTATATGTATATAATTGGCTTAGATCCGGCTCCTCCTCTATGGCTTTGCAAATGCTAAATAGGGTAACCTAGAGTAAGGTCTAGGCTATCATGAGTTAGAAATTGGGCTACCCACATGTAGTGCCATGACACTGTATAGCTCTCCATGAGTTAAGGTGTCAGCTACCTACAAGTAGTGCCATGTGACTCAACCCTAGAAACTGATTCACCTATTAGGTAGGATCATGAGGGGTTTGATGGGGATCTAACAAAAGGAAGGTAGCATCTAGGTCCACTACAGGGACAACACAGGATAGGATATGTGTGGATCGTGCAGTTATATTTAAAACTTAAAGTTGTTTGTTAAATCATAGTTGACTGAAATATGTTGTTATTAATTGCACAATTATTGTTTCCCCCACATACCAGCTTTATGCCAACCAACATTTTATTTTTCAACATTTTAGGTTCAAGTGAAAAGAAAAAACAGTAAAATGGTATATGTGGAATTAAATGAGGATTAACAATCAAGGAGGATTAGTTAGAATGTTCTCTCATATGGATAGAAGTTTAGTAATCCGAGTTTTTGAAAAAGTTATGCAAAGTTTAGTTTTATTACAGCCTTTTAGATTAGTTTAGTAGAATTTGATAATTATTATAGATTATTTGTTGAACCTTTGATCTTGAAATTGGGATAACGACTCTGACCTCTTGGTCTCCCTTAATTGGGGGTTACTGAGAGGCGGGGTTGTTACAGAAAGATTATCATCATGTGATGAAAGCTCTTAGATAAATAATCCTTTAAAAATACAATTTATTTTCTCTTGATATACTAGTAAATCAGACTCTTATACTACTTAACAAAAAGGCCTCTATACAATCTTGCTATCTTAAAAGGTTATCATTGAGATATATCTAATACAAAAAGGATGAAGATGAGTTCTAGTGGGTCTTACCTTTCATGGGTTGACAATAAGAATAAATGAGTGTAATATCATTTCATGAGGAAGAGGATATTTTTGAATTTGATTGTGAGATTTCATGAAACTTGCTTTTTAAGTACTTCATGTTATCCATATGTAAAAATGAATGATGGTAAGAAAAAGAGAGATTAGTCATGTAACCTGCTAGAAGTCTAATTCCTAAACTAAATATGAACAATATCATAGTGCTTTTGATATTAATGTTATTTTAGTTACTTTTTAGGTTCTCATAAAATTTATCTATTTTGATATTGTTTAAAAGTAGTGCATAGTAACTCTCATGCTCTATTAAACAGGAGAAGGTAAAAGAAAAATAGAAACAAAATTATAATGGTATGCACTAGATTGATGTGAATACTAATTGGTAAGCTAAGTAGATTTCTTTATAAGAAAGCAAGGATAAGTGGAAATGAAATCAGAAAAGTTAAATTTAGGATGAAAATGCCAAATGTGATGGATGACAAAAAATATTTTCTACATAGTTTAAGGATGGAACTATTCATGTGGGAGAAGTTATGATACCTTAAAAATGGAATAATCAATAAACCCTTATCTTGGCATGCAAATTGGAACCATTAGTCATAACTCACCCAAATGTATAATAACACAAAAATAGTGAAAATATGAAGCATTTCTAATGAAGATGATGGTTGAAGAAAGCAACAAATCACTAAAAATGGTCTTAAACTACAAAAAAAATTGTAGAAAATACCCCAAATTTTATAGCTAAAAGCTTTTTCTACATTTGTTCTTACATATAAAATATGAAGGCAATCAAGTCTGATTTGAAATCAAAGTACCAGTTACATCATGAATGCAGAGAACCCAATAGTTTGGGAAACATGGAAACCAAGGGTCAATGTGGATATTGTGGAGGTGTTAAATGATCTGAAGGTAACCTGTATGAAGATAGACAATGGAATATGGGACGTGGACTTCATTAATGAGTGGTTGGATGAGGACATAATTGACACAATCTTCAATAAGTGATCCTTCGATAGGACCTAATTATTGGAGTTGGGAGCCAAGCAACAAGGGCATCCTAAAAACCAAGGAAGCTAATCGTCACATAATCAAAACTAAAAGGCGAGTCTCATCAGGGAAGTGAAAAACTCTATGGAGGATGAAAGTACTAGAAAAGCTACATTTCATTGTGTGGTCATGTATGCATGAAATCATAACAACCAATATCAGATGCCATCAAATGGGAATGGAAGGTGACCCAATTTGTAGCCTATGAAACAATGAGGAGGAAAAGATGTTGCATGCACTTAGAGATTGTAATGAAGCTCGAAAAATGTAGGAACGGATAAACCCCAACATTGGGGAAACCTTCTTTGAACTGCAAGATTTCAAGGCATGGACCAACGTCATGAAACATATGAGTCAACACAATCAAGGATGGATGAAGAAATGACTCATGACTAGATGGTACATTTGGAAAGGGAGGAACACGAGGTATTTCAAGGAAAAGAAATTCATAATGACCTCAATATAGCCAAACTGGTAGAAGGTTCTACTCAAACGAACAGATAAGCACCCACTCATGTGGTACTAGAGGGACTCATCATAAATGTTGATGCAGCAGAGAACAAGGCAGACAACAAGCTGGTGATATGTGCTATACTCAGGGACGGTTTGACAACTTCATGCAACAATCTTAAAAGCCAGCACACTATAAAAGAAGAAATACAAGCCATCATGCAAGGGTTACAATTGGCGGTGTCAAGAGAGCTTCAAAGCATAATCATCTATTCAGACTCTATGGTTTCTTACAAACTAATCAATGGAGTCAAGAAAATTTGGGGGAACATGGACCGATCTTCCATAAAACTCTAGAGGAACTCGATAAAAATGGAGAGTGGAAGGTACAATACATTAACATAACCTATAGCAACCTAGTTGATAATGTGATGCCCCGCACCACACAAAATGAGATTACTCAAAACATAACTGCAAAAAAGAGATTAACGAGTAGATTATTGAGAAAACAGTAAAAATTAAAACCTTTTTCAGAAAACAACCATATCATAAGAACCTTTACACATGTTTCCTTTCATGCCTCAAAACATTCACAAAGCATGTTGTCAACCTATTATGAAAGAGTTGTTCCTGAACATATACATACATAATTCCATTATATATGGTATACAAAGGACACATAAAGAAAGCATGTTCAAGAAACATCTACAAAATGTTCCCAAAGAACTGAGTGTACAGGGATGACTCTAGGATTCTATCCAAAAACGACATCCAACAACACTTCCAACCTTATCAATTATTGCTCCTCTGGCTGCTGCTCAATCTCCTCTGCACGATCTCTACTTCTTCATGTTCATCCACCTAAAAAGGGAGTGGGAAACCCACGGGGTGAGATTCCAAATCTCAGAGTGAGATATAACTCACCACCACCTCTATTATCATCACAAATAAGATAAACTGAGCAACAGTATAGATACAACTAAGATGAAACATGATATAATTATTAACATGAAGGGCTATCACTGTTAAATTATGAAACATCTTAATAATTAAAAAGGAATATGAAGAACATGTATATTTTATATCAACAACCTTGTATAAAGATCAAGCATGACCTCAACCAATGTTTTCGTATTTGATCCTATACAATTATTCTACACGACGGATTACATATTCATTATGCCCTTAGGATTTGAATCGTTCCATCCAAATCTAACCAAACACGATATGTATACAGTCGAAATTAGTGCCATACAAGGTCTAATGGAAGAGTCAGAATCCATGACCTCGCCTTCCTCATCCAGTATGAGTAAATATGTAGTGACATCATGAGTCATCGACTTCCACAGACATCTAGTCCAGTTGTGCAGATTTTACCCACCTTGGTACATGGTACGATGCTAGTGAAATTGAGCTACGGCTTACATCAGTGCTCTTCCAGGATTTGACTTATAGTGAATCCCATGATACAAATTCCAGTTATGAATTACAGTCAATCCTGTGATACATTTCCAGGTATGACTTATAGTCATTCTTGTGATACATTTCTAGGCATGACTTATAGTAAATCCTATGATATATATACATTTAGGATACAAGGTGGTATTCCAATTTGCACCCTGCATATTCAATAATATGCGCTGCAAGTTAAACTCGTTTCACCATTCAACAAGTGTTGATACTGAATGGATCTATGGCAAAGGACAACTATAGTATTAGATTTCACTTAATTAATTAGATCAAATTTAATATCTTTAAGCATCAATCAAGTTACAACATTTAACCTTTAAACACAATCTACATAAATAGGGCATAGCTCATCACCAGAACAAACTAAAACATAGTAGGTAAGATCTCATCACATCATCACTTTATGCATGTTATTGATTATATGTCCATCTCAAGGACCAATGTCCATCAAAAGGACCAATGTCCATCACAAGGATCA
Organism: Alisma plantago-aquatica; assembly: GCA_963693085.1. Lineage (NCBI taxonomy): Eukaryota > Viridiplantae > Streptophyta > Magnoliopsida > Alismatales > Alismataceae > Alisma > Alisma plantago-aquatica. The sequence continues at coordinate 785,619,782 of OY856412.1, read as the reverse complement.
ATGTCCTTGTGGGACCAATGTCCATCACAAGGACCAACGTCCATCATAAGGACCAATGTCCATCACAAGGACCAACATCCATCACAAGGACCAATTTCCATCATAAGGACCAATGTCCATCGCAAGGACCAATGTCTATTACATCATAACCACCATAGCCCATATCTGGCTATGTACATCAATTAGTATCACCTGCATGGTTGGAAATCGATAAAAAGAAGGCAAAGCACCATCGTCTCATAGAACTCATGCTATATATTCACATCATATATTTTACATCATAGAAATTAGGGTTTCACTTATCCCGATTAGGGTTTACAACATTGGATCACCAACCACCCTTAGGCCATCACTTCCTTCATCGTTATAAAGTATATTTATGCATATTTCTATCATTATTATGAAACATGTAAAGAGGTCTAGCTTTCAACATCATACACATGATTACACCATAAGGTATCACATCACACCATGTAACCCTAGCATCAACAAGATTCATCACTACACATCACATAGGGTATTCATCAGGGTTAGGGTATCGATTAATCCTAGGTATCGGGCAACCAACCTAGATAGGATATCGACCTACCAACCTCAAGGTAAATATCAGTTTATCATCACTTGTATCGGTTAACACAAATGATATCAATTTGGAGGTACATGAGAAATTGTATCAGCCATTCACTCTCATAGGGTATCGATGTAAGTATCTCTTTAGATATCAACCACCTTCATCATGGGATATCGACCACTAGGGTTTAGAGTAGATTAGTTGAACCTCAAGGGAGATGTTTCCCTCTTCAACCCTAGGTGTATCGGGTTGCATGTCTGTCAGATTATATGTACATTAGATTAGGGTTACCCATCTCAACTTCCATACTCAACTGAAAGCATGGAATTCAACACTCTTCCTCACTATTCATCACTAGATCATGACAAACCCCATCATGGTACGTATATCAGTTTAGCATATCGCATTACATTTCATATTGATTTAGCATATAGTATTGCATTGCTTATCAGTTTATCATATCGTATCGATTTTGTCATCTTCTACCTCAAGATGATGATACTAACAATGAAAAAGATAAGTGCATCTCATGGAAGCAACTTAGAAAGATTTTGTTCTAAAAAAAAACATAAGGCTACCAAGAATAGCTACTAACAAGCAAGGAATAACGAGCGAAGGACAACTAGCAAGGTCAAAAGTAGAAAGGTGATAATAATAAAGTAGGTTTAGAGTTATATAACCCACCTCAAGAACAACCACCAAGCTCTAAGATCCCAGGTCAAGATCTAAGCTCACGAACTCTAGTTAGTGGGAGAAGATCCTTCAAGCACAACACCTCTAAGAAGGAAGATAGAACTGAGGTTAAGAGAGAGCAAAAGAGAGGAAAGAAGATACCAAGGTCCATGGCCGAGAAGAAGAAATGAGAGAAATAAAGCTAGAAAACCATGCTTACTAAGGAATAAGATGAAAGAGAGCACCACTAGCTTTTGGCTCACCCACCAAGCTCTAAGGGAGAGTGCTCTTCAAGCTCAAGGTCTGCCACCAAGGAGAGAAAGAAAAGATCACCTAAAGGGTTCTCTTACATGGGAAGAAAGGGGTATATATATATATATATATATATATATATATATATATATATATATATATATATATATATATATATATCTGTGTGTGTGTATGGCCAACGAGTGAGAGAGAAAGGGGAAGGTGTCACCACCTTAGAACCCTAGATGACACATGTCCATAAGGAAGAACCACATGCCACACCATGAAACAAGGTGATAGGACCTATGTCTCACCCACTTGGTCACCAAGGAAGGTCAAGGTCGATACACCCATCCACCCCCTTCACAAACTGATAGGGCTGAAACCCTAGGACCACAAACCGATATGTCACTCCTCTAGAGTCACCACAACCCGATATGGTGATCTTAAAGATGCCACCAAACTGATAGGGTGTCCCACAAGATACCCTCAACCCATACCAAGCCTCTTCAAGGCAACCAAAAATTGATATAGGGTCTCACCTAGGCTCTCAAGCCCGAGACAACAATATTATTGTTGGGTTTTATGGCCTCAGAGTAGGCAGTGGAAATTAAAATTTTACTGGCCATTAACCCATAATAGGAGATCGCATCAATGACTATGTAATGGGAAGGATGGTTTTAGCAAGATATACCGGGTCTTGGGGCTTGCCCAATGACAATACCTCACAGCCATGTGCGGTCTTCAATGCCATGTCTTGGACAGTGTTTGTGCAGTTCTTGGTCTTCACCATGGACTCTGGCCTCCACCACGGACTGTGGCTGATGTGTCCTCCTAAGCGGTAGACATCTCCCACCTATTCAGATAGACCACATAGACCACTTGGAAATCATGCCATTCTAGAAGAACATGCAGGAAGGAGACGACCCTCTTGTTGGTATACTAGCACCAACCTACTCTCCCGAACTCAGATTGCTTTTCTGTAGTTGTCTTTCCCTCATTGTGCCTCCCTAGTCGGGTAGTACTTGCTCGAGCTCTCTCAGTTACCAAAACCAGAGAGTACAACAACTTTTGCAGAGCAACTGAAATTATGAGTTGTGTGTTCTGAGAAGCCCCCAGTACCCCTCTATTTATAATGGAGGGTAGGGTCAGGGTTCCCAGTCTGTTTGGGAGTAGAAGGATCCAAAAATTCCATGAATAGTTTGTACTGTCACAGGTAAACTGATCGGTTCACTAATGACCTAGTTGGTTGGGTGTAAGGAGTGGGACCCCAGTGGGGGATCCACTCCCTACTAAAAAAATTTGAAGAATAAAAAATCCATTCCTAACACACTCAGAGGTATGATGGAATAGGTGCAAAATTTTCAAACTTTAATAAATGGTATTCAAAACAACCAAAGTGTAGCAGTAGAATAAAAATAATGACTATATTCAATTTTCACAAATGATTACAAAAGTATATTATAATATCCCATTAGGGTTTATAGAAAGATACAACAAAAAGGATCTAGATAGAGGGAAGTCTAAACTACTTCAAATCTATCTCCAAGCAAAATGTCCAAGAGATAGGTCCATGTTGGAAGCTATGTTCTCCTTCTTCATGTTTAACACCTTGATCTAAACCTAGGTGGTTGGGAAATTACCCAACAAGAGGGAAAGAAAATAAGGTATGTGTCAAATAATGAAAAAGAACAATAGATAAGGAATAACATGAAAATAAAGGATAAGATTTCATCATAAGATGAAGAGAACAAGAGTATGAGGCATAATCAAATTAGATGATTTCCATAACATTAAAATAGTAAAGGAATTGCATGCATGATTAATATTGACTACATTAACTAAGTAGGGTTGAGGCACCTACCGGACCTCAACCTATAGGTGAGGGGAGAATTAATACATTCTTAGTCACCTACACATATTTTTATGGGGGAGAATAAGACATCCCCCAGGGCGAATTAGTTTGTGCCCTATAAATGGGTGGTTGTACATAAGTACCACTATTATAGCTAAATAGTCCATAAAATCAACATGCTAGAAAAGAAATCATGGCAAGTAAAAGCATCATATTAATTAGAACATGGAAATAGGATACAAGACCCAATAAAAAGAATGTCATTACCAATTTTGAGCCAAAGGAGCAAAGGAATCATGAATAGAGGGAATAGGGTTCATTAAAGCCTCATTAGGGAAATATAGGATTTGGTTTGCAAATATCCCATCTTAGGGTGTAAGAAATGCACATACACAAAGAGGTATTGCACATACCTCTGTTATTGATATCAATTACTGAATTCCGCCACTTTAATTGAGTCTAAGTTCCACTTTGCCTATTTTCAATGTATTAACAAGTATTAAAGTACATAGTGCACATTAATGTATAGAACCCCTAATTTTAGAACTTTTTAGAAAAACTCAGATTTAGATTTTAAAAATATGACCAATGAACTTATTAGGTTCTCCTGATCAAGAAAACAAATTTTTATGTTAATTTTGGATTTATGATGATTAAGATGTAATTTTTATGGATTTTATGCATTAAATTCATTTTACAAAAATCATCCTTCGGCAAACCATGAAATTAGACCTTGAAAATATTTTTATTAGATATAGAGAAATTTTCCAATTTTAAAACATATTTATTTGTCAAATTTAGATAAGCGGACTAGATGATATAAATTTTTCAATACTGACCAATAGGAAATTACCACATCATCAAACCGATTGAGATAATTAAAGAGAGAGGGAGAGGGAGAAAACACCATTTGACCCAACATAAGGTTTCAATTTGCATAGGTAACCAAACTAGAGCTTCTAGAGAAGGTAAAACAACAAGAAACCAAAACCCTAGAAGAACATGGTAAAAAGAGATGGAGATCATCAATTTTAAACATAGAAGCATGGGTTTTAAGCATGTAGTAAGCAAGATATGAGAAGGGGGTATACAAAACTCACCTCTAGGAAGGTAAGATGGTCCAAATAGAAAGGATCCTGAGATTAGAAGGTCTGGTTGCTCCAATCCAAGCTCTTTTCTTGAGCAAAGATCACCTTCTCCACTTTAGAGGTGCAAACCCTAGCAAAAGAGCATAAAGATGAGATGTTTTAGGGCTCTAGGTGGAGTTTTACCATGGAAGGTCATAGTTCCGACCTGTAAGAAGGTGGGAGGAAGACTAAAAATATAAAAATAAGGAAGGAAAGGAGGATACTTACTAGTTTTGGTCAAAATCACCAAGGAGGAGCTTAAGAAATCCTAAATAGAGAAATATGAAACCCTAGGAGCCTTCTTCCCCAAGGTAGGCACCCTCTTTTACCTTGGGACAGAAACTTCATAGCCAAACATAGAAGGAACGACGCTCTAATCTGGGGGAAAGAGAAGGATATAATTGCTTCTTAGATTCAGAGGTGGGAAGGGGTAGGCATGGCTTTATAAAGAAGAGGGCAAGCATGAGGTGTCTATGGGACTTTCCATGTGTCCTTAGGCTAAGGCTTCATGTCCATGCAAGAGGATAGATCATAGAGACTTCTTGTATATCCAAGGTCAGTCTTAAAATCCCATGGAGACTTCTAGGCCATCCCCACTATCCTCCAATCAAAGAAATAACCCCATTGGTCGATAGCTTTTAAAGATAAGCTCATTTATAAAGAGGGTAATCCCTATAATGCCCTTTGAAAGTAACACCTTCAAACCAAGGTTAAACTAGGTTCCCCATGGTTCAAAAACTTTAGAATGCTAAGTTAATAATTAAATATTATAATGCATGTGAAAATTTACAAAGAAAACCTTCGAATTGGGTAAATTGCATAAAAGTCCAAAATGTGCATATAATTGCATAACTTCCACAAACAACATCCAAATTGGACAAAACTTAAAACTTAATCTTGTATCATGATTTAAAAACACTTCACAAGGTTAGATTAAGATTTATAGTACTTAAGTATGGTAGTTAAGCTTGTTCAATACATTAAGTAAGGTTTAGAGCCTTATACTTCTAACATGGATTTATTTAGCGTTGTTCCACTTAAGCGGTGATTTTACATTTTAGATCCTTAAATAAGATTTCACCAAGGTATTTGTGCATAAACCCTTACATTGTTATAATTATTGAACAAATGTTCACCAAACCAATATAAATTCTACAATTTAAGCATCAAGGTCAAAAAGGATAGAAATGATAGGAAAATATTGGGAAAGGGCCAAAAAGAGAATATGTTGAATTTCCAGTATGTTACAACACTCCACCCCTTAAAGAAGATTTCTTCCTAAAAATATAAAGCAAATTGAGAAGGTTGAGTATGCAACATCTCACCACTAAACTTCCAGGTTGTTTCCATTAAACTTCCACCAAAACTTTTACTATCTTAAACTCCTTGTTTTTCTACTGCTTAATGGGAGTTCAGAATATTCTCAAGCAACTCCACATAGGTCAGGTTCTCATGGATCACCTAAAGGTTACACTTTTACAATTTATTTTTAAATTGTTTGGCTTATTAAAATTATATTCATTAGGATATCACATTATAATTATTATTCTTTTAATAGTGTATTGTCATATTTACTTTGTTTCCAAAAAGTTATATTTCATTTTTATGCACAAACCCAATATATTTCTTATTTATCTCATTAGGAATTTATGCATTATATCTGACCATTATCTTTAATAATTTGGATTTAGACTCCATTATCAATTGTAACAATTATTTTGTATGAAATAGGACACTTTGTCCAGTTTGTTACAATTAATCCAAATGATGTCACATTAATTACTTATATGTATGTTAGACATTGCTACTTTACTATTATTTCTCACATTAATGTCATCATTAATAATTCTCTCATATTTATTCACTTATTCTTATTGATTATGAACATTTGTGTGAATCAATTACTTCTTATCCATATTGAAGTCATTATATATATTTTAATGATCAAGGTGGGACATATTACATATTAATGATTTGATTCACATACTAAGTCATTAGGTGATTAATTACATGTGTATTAGAGAACAAAGTGATATGCATTTCATATTGATGACCTAATTAATCTATGATTTATGTGTATTAAAGTATGTTATCTAATTATGACACCTAGTGACACTAATGTATCATGAATGTCATTAAGGATGTATAGGTTAAGGTTAGATGATTACAAATTAGGGTTTAGGATAACATGATTACACTAATGTATCATGAATGTCATTAAGGATGTATAGGTTAAGGTTATATGATTACAACTTAGGTTTTAGGTTAACATGATCATTATTCTTCACCTATAGCTTCTTAGGATGCATTAAGTCCAAGGTTAGATTGCAATTATCTTTGTTGGTATATATGCCCATAGAGCCATCCCACACAATTGCATGGAGTCAGATATTAATTAATCAATTCATACAATTATTTGGTTAATTAATTAATTATAGAATATTCTAATTAATCCACAAGCATTTTAATTAACGTAGTCTTTCTATATACCGGTGTGTTTAGGAAACCCTACCTCTTTTCCTCTCCTATTTAAAGGGTCTTGACGGCCGATATCTTTATAAGATATTAACAGAGGCATTTCAGTTTACACTCACATACGTAAACCCTAGTTGTCACCATCCTCAGGAGAAAAATGAGAGCATCACGACGCTAGCACGTCACCGCACAAAGCCTACTCCTTCTCGCCAGCTTAGGAAGCGTGACGTGGAGTTACAGTCCATCCACATGGACAAAGTAGAGACACAGACGTTGAGATGCCTGTGTTCTGAGGATGTCAATGACCATACATACGCGCAATGAACGGCGTACATCACTGCATGAAAGGAGCACCACCATATCTTCCTGTGATGCACTCAGTAAATGGGAGAGAAGTATCGTCCATGTAGGCCAGCAACGTTGCACAACATTGTGCAGTGGAACATCGTCAGACTTGCTCCGTGATAAGGTATATCCCATGAACACTGTTTCCAAATACACTATTGTTGACGAGATCCTATTTTGGGTTGCGTGGAAATTTTTTTTGTTACTTCCGCCACGCATGTTTTCTCAACAAAACCCAACAATCTTCCCCATCATACCATTAGGGTTTATTGGTTTATGACATGGTCAACATCATGCTTATCCAATATTAGTATTAAAATGTGAGTTACTCTTATTATGTGCATTAGATATTCATTAGGGTTCAAACATGTGAACTATTCATTAGATGATTGTTATATGTTCTTTTGGATACCAAGAAACATGTGGTTACAACTATAACTTGTTTGGTAAAAACTAAGGATTCAAGAACACTAACTTCCTAATTAGGGAGTTAGGGTTTCTAAAGTCAGAGTAGCTAGATTTCGGTACTCTACATGACTCCATCCCCTTGGAAAGAATTTCATCCTCAAAATCTAACTACCCAAACATCATCAAACCAAATACTCTCCACCCTTAAAAGGTTTGACCTACCAAGCTAAACTAATCTACAGGTAAAAGGGTGAGTCTAACTAAACCATATACAAGACCCATCACGCTTCATTGCACACTCTGATTTATTACTAAACACCAAACTTGAAAGTCTAGGTTCTAGGGATAACTATCCAAACATGAGGTTCTATGGGTCATAAGTGAACTATATTGGGTAACCATCCTCAAACAAGTCATTACACCTGGGAGACTAGTTCAACATATTAGGGTCCCAAAAGATAAATCATATAGATGTCTAAGGCAACTATTGCCTAAAAGCATGCTATTTCGAACAATTCATATCAGCTCAGGCCAGGCCGGTATCATATGGATTTGGGAGTCCTCGTAAACTCAACTAGTGGTGTGGAGGAAAATCTTGCCAGCCCTCAAACCCTGATCCTTTCTAGACACCTTTTCTTTCAACTTCATGTCCTAGTAGCTGCCTAAAGGCGAAGCTAAACAACCTCAAGTTACTATGGTTACTTATACATCTTTTAGTTGTAAGTATTTTAGGGATATATTCATCATTATTCTAATGTGAAACAATAGGATCCTAAATAAACCCTTCATCATCTATTGACCAACTCTGGGAAAAACATGTCACTTAAAGGTAAGGCAAGCATTCTAACTAGGGAGACAAAATTGAAATAGTCAGATTCTAACTACCATGGGCTCTGATACCATGTTGTAAGGAGTGGGACCCCAGAGGGGGATCCACTCCCTACTAAAAAAATTTGAAGAATAAAACATCCATCCCAAACACACTCAAAGGTATGATGGAATAGGTGTAAAATTTTCAAACTTCAATAAATGGTATTCAAAACAACCAAAGTGTAGCAGCGGATTAGAAATAATGACTATATTCAATTTTCACAAAAGATTACAAAAGTACATCATAATATCCCATTAGGGTTTACAACAAGATACAACAAAAAAGATCTAGTTAGAGGGAATTCCAAACTACTTTAAATCTATCTCCAAGCAACATCTCCAAGAGCTGTAGCTAAAGACTTGAAGATGTTCAATCAGATCATCATGTGCATGAATGTCACATACATGGTCCTAGTTCTCACATGGATCACTACGTCAACTGTAGCTAAGAATGGCCTCCCCAAGATGATAGGTACACTCCTTTTATCATTTTCCATATCAAGCACAATAATGTCAATAGGAAATTAAGCAGAAGTCTCGTCATCAAGTCTAACTAGCACATCATCAACACACCCTCTAGGCGTCTTCACTGATCGGTTGGGAAACTGCAAATCACAATGAGTTGGACCTAATTTTCCCATTTGGAGCTTGGGAAACACATCATGTGGCATCAAGTTCACTCTATAACCCAAGTCTAGAAGGGCTTGGTCTATGCAGTGTGCTCCAATGCAACATGAAATGATGGGAGCACTAGGGTCTTTCCTCTTTGTCAACATGGTGTGATGTAGAATTGAGTTCACTTGCTCAGTGAGCTTGACTTTCTTTTGCATTCTCCCCATTGTTTTCCTTTTAAACGTGCACAGATCTTTTAGAAACTTAGAATAGGAAGGGATTTGCTTGACCACATCAAGCAAAGGAATGTTTATCTTCACTTGTTTGAAAGTTTCTATGATATCTTCAGTATGTTTCTTCTTTCTTCTCTCAATAGAAGGCTCCTTAAGAGCATCAAGAAATGGGGGAAGTTGGGCTCCCAGTTGGTTCATATCAACAGAATCATCAACTAGAATCACAATATCACTACTCGGTGTCACTATATCAACTCTAGTTCCTATGACAATATCATCAATCTGGATCTTAGTATCAACCTGTCTGGTCACAGTATCACCTCTATCCTCACTGGCTTATTTATCAACAACAGTATCACGAGGCTACTGTAAAGTACGATCACTCCTCAAAACCGTTGCCGCCTTCACATGCTCATGGGTAGAGGAAGAGGTAGCTTGTGGATTTTTCTGTGGCTGTTGAGGTGGTGGTGGTCTTTGGTAGGGTGAATTGGTATTTTGAAGGATGAATTGTGGTTGTGGTTGTTGTTGTGGATTTTTTGTTGTGGAAGGGGTGATACTACAGAGGGGGTTGTTGGTATGAGTGAGGTGGAGGTGGAGCATATTGATAGTTGAGAGGAGCTTGAGGAGATGGTGGAGCATAGGTATTTGGTGGTTCTTGACATGAAGGTTGTGGCATACAAATCACAAAAACAAGATCTACTTAAGCGGAAGCGTTCGTTAGCAGCGGATTACCAAAAATCACTAAAAATTAAAACCATTTTACAAAGAGATCCACACATAGGAAAACTCTTTCATAAAGAACTGAAGTAATTTAATTACATACTAGTTCACAAGTACATGTCATGTATCATCTTTTTCTGAGAATTAGAAGCATCAACTGTCCTGTTAAACTATACACAGGTAGTATAAAATCTTGAGGCACTAAGCCAAAATCTCAAAAGCACTAACTATTACTCTGAGGACCTGAGAGTACAGAGACGACACATAGGACTTTCTATACATATATACAAGATGTGACAGCTAGTGTTTCCACCTGAGAAATCACTGTCGTTCTCTTCTACTGCTGATGTTGCGGTCCTTCACCTACTGAAGGATTCCTGCCTCCTCGTCCATGTCCACCTAAAATGTGGATCCCACAGGGGCAAGACAATTGTAAATTGCCCCAGTGAGAGATATAAGTCTCCACCAAAACATTATTATTACAGTTTAATTGAATAAAATTGTACAGAGGAATTATATATCCAACAACAGATAGATCAATGTCTAAATAGATTAGAGCACTATTCTTATTTTGAGCATTTCATCTATAATTTGATAAAGCAGCATGATACTTATTCAATGAGGAATTAAAGTACATGTATAACATTTATCCTTCTAGGATATGCTAAGTAGAGTAACATCAACCTTCTCGGTCAGTACGAGATTATATGGCAGAGACATCATGTGTCAAACTACAATTAGCTTGCCAGGGTATATTGACATCTTCACAATAGAGTTATAGTCGTAGCATATACTCTCTTCAGGCTTAGATCACACAGCTAATTCCTGGTATTGTTTTGTGGAGTCATGGCCTGTAGCCATACTCTTTTAATAAAGTATTGAGATCTTAATCCCTCACCTCATCAGGTACATTTCCATTTCTTAACAAGTTCATCATCATGATTATAGAATATGGGTATTCAAACCCTTAGTTCATCATAGAATACTTGTTACCACTTATCAAGTAACTTAATACCTTCAGGTCATCTGACCAAGGTAATCATGATTCTTGCTACACAAGCATTCTACATAGCTCACAAAGCTCATTTCACCTCTTGTTACCTCTTAATAGGCAACAAGGTATATTATGGCTCATTAACAACTTTAATAAAAGAAACATCATAGCTCATACCTGGCTATGTTCATCTTCTCAGGATACCTACATGGTTAGTACTTCATGATAATAGTTATAATGCTTACATATCAGCACCATGCAACACAAAGTAATACCACTATTCCCTTTTTAGGGTTAGGGTTTCTCTTACATATCATCACCCTCCATTAGGGTTTTCCATAAATAACCATTTAGGTTCTCAAGATCATATTATTAATTATCAAGCCTTATTCCATTGCTTCACACAGCTAGGAGCGAACATTGATAACATAAGCATTTGATCATGCTTATTTATTCTCATCACTTATCATTGAATGAATTATCAACACAAGATATAAGTTCCTCTCTCAACTTTACCAGAATATGATTACATCATACTTTATTGATTTGGATTAACCTTTTCATAAGGCATGTTAGCCTACACTTATCAAAGTGCATTACATCTCAATGTAACAATTGACATGACACACTTCATGTGTTACTCATCCAAGTATATTGGATTTAAAATACATCAAGGTGTATAAATATTGAGGTGCTGGATGTGATATCTATCATATCTTGATGTATCACTTCCCTCATCACCTTTATCTTACTTGAGTTCATCAACTTAGCTTGTATTAGGGTATTTCCCATCCTAATACTTTATGCACCATTTCATTACATTTATCATGTAATGTATTGGTCATAAGTCACTTATTTAGAATACGCAACCATTGCTAATGATATGGACTCATCTTTGAGTTAAGGCAATATTGATATAAGGCCATCCATTACCAATCCCTTTAGGTGTTTCACTTATCAATAAATTAGTCACTATTTCATTATTACGAATACTGTTTCCCATCTTTATCAACTAGGGTTTAAATAACATCTTTGTATTAGGGTTTCACTTAACATAACCCTTGATTAAGATTTCTCACATCATCACCCTAGATTAGGGTTATACCAAGCATTGCCCTAAATTAGGGTTGGGGTTCATCAACCTTTTCAATTAGGGTTTCATGATCTCTTTATCAAGGATCATACCCTAATTACATATTCTATATATTTTGTATTTGTTGAGGCTGGATTGCTATATGATTATTATACACGTATGAATTTCTCTCTCTCATCCTCTCTAGGATGTTCATTACTCCAATCTTGATTAGATTGATTCAATACTTTATTCAATTACATACATTTAGGGTTAGCATAGTGTATTGAGTCATTGCTTCCATAAGCATCAAAGGTTAACCCCTCTAAGGGTACCAATCATCTAAGTACATTAGGGATTCAACCATTGTACTTATCTTTGATAATCATTATTATCAATCATGGGATAAACTAATCTTTTATCACTTTAAGTCTTTAATCAATTTTGTATATGTTGAACCTCTATTCGGTTTTGACCCTTGAATCTCCAAACGGTTTGAAGTCAATTGCACTCCAAATGGTTTTGAAACCTTTTGGACATCTAGGGTTAAGACCAAATGCCCTCCAAATGGTTTTGAAACTATTTGGGCACTCAACATTAGAAACCGTTTGAACAATTCATCACCAAGATCGATTGAACAAACTAATTGTTGAAACCGTTTGACAATTGAAACAACTTGATCATTCAAATGGTCTCAAGACCGTTTGGTCCAAAACATCTTGAAACCGAATGAATCATAATGGGGTTTTCATTAACCAATCGATTTAGGGTTACCAACAATGAACCATCCATCAATGGGATCTTCAACTAACAACCCTTGGATTTCCATTTAGCATCATAGTTCTTGACCACCAAACGGTCTTGAGACTATTTGCATCCAAACGGTCTTGAGACCGTTAGGTCACCAAATGGTCTTAAGACCGTTTGGGCCAATCAACCCTTAATTTGATTCAATTCAATTAGGGATTCAACACTCAACCCGATTAGGGTTTGCAATAAAAGGAACATTCACAATTGGAACAATTAAGATCAAATCAATTGTAACCAATGGATCAACCTTCAACTATATCATCACTTGTACTCCAAACGGTCTAAGACCATTTGATCCCAAACAGTCTTGAGACCGTTTGAGTCCAAACGGTCTTGAGACCGTTTGGTCTCAAACGATCTTGAGACTGTTTGGTCTCAAGTCCTTTGAAACCGTTTGCTTTAGATACTATTGAGGTGTGTTCTTGGGATGATGTCATAATCATCAAACTATGTTTCTTCAAAACTTGCTATGATTTTCATGGTGATTTCATCAATCAACCAAATAGATTTTCGAGAATAAAGAAAGAATCAACAATTGATAAAGATATGAAATCAATAATAACATTCAAGGGTTCAAGTTATATAACCCGCCTTTAAAGAATGCTTCAAAGCTCCAACTCCACGTATTTAATGGTGGAAGAATCTTTCTAAACTATCCCGAGCTCGTGCTCAACTCTTTGAGTGAAAAAGGTTGGCTAGGATTGAAGATTGATTGGAGAAAAGAAGAAATCAAACATTGATTTGTGATTTCCACCATGAAATCAAGGTGAAAGGAGATCATGGAGCTTACCTATAGGTTGGGGATCGTTCCCCTGCTGGTCCTAAGTTCCCTTGTACTCATCCAAAGAAAGGAAGAAAGAAAATCCGAAAAAGAGTCTTTGGTTGAGTGGAAATGAAGTGTTTATAAAGGAATTTCAAGGAGAGAGAAAGTTGAAAAGAAATCCTTCAACTCCCCAAATTGTGCCACATACTCCCCTCACTCCCTTGTATATAAAGGCATCCTCATTTGCCTTTAATTCTTCTTCATTATCCATAATTTAAAGGAAAAGCAATTAAGCACCTTAATTCATGTAATACTAATATCCCATTTTTAGTGGATATTACTTTTAATCAACTAATGTGAGTCGGCTCTCCACTCACTTAGATATTTTTGTTGCCTTTGAAAGGCATAAGGATGTCCACACTTATATAATTTCAACCATCTCATTTTTGGTTGAAGGGTACTTCAATTAACATATTTATTTTTGCATTAATTTGAAGTAAAGTTCCATTTATGCTTAAATCTTGATTATTTTAATATCATGATTCTCTCTATTCCAAAATGATTCAAATGAGGCGCCCCTATCAAATTGTTTTCTCTACATGATGTCAAGAATCATTAGGGACCCTATTGAAGTGGTATTTTGCATATTGAACCCTAGGTTTTGGGTAAATTGCACATTACACCAAAACTAGGTTTTAATGCACAAAGATTGCTCAACAAGCTCTTTTCTTGGTGCTCAAGCTTGTGGAAGCCATACCACTGCATCATACTCATTCCTATGATGCTTAAACATCTGAGGAACATTTTATCATGTACAATTTGTAAGTTAACCCCTCAACTTGGGTAATTTGCACTTTAGCCCAAAACTAACAAAACATTGTTTCTATCATTATTCAAAAAGGACTAAAATTGAAATATAAGTTCCTCTTGAGCCTTAATTACTTTTCAAAATATAAGATCAAGCATATAATCAACCTCATTAAGAAAAACATCTAGGGTTAACACATAACCCAGGTTAGGGATGTTACAAAGGTGGAGCATATGAACTTTGAGCATTTCCCATGAAAGTGCCATCATTGTTCAGATTTGGCATTGGTTGAGATGGGAGTCTTCCTTCCTCTCTCCTAGCACGTGAAAGAGATATTTGATCCAATCTTTGCATAAGATGGTTAATGGACTACCCATGAGAGGACACATCTTTCTTTACCTTATCCAAACTTCTCAATCTTCCAAGCACTTCATCTTCAAATTTTGAGCTATACCTTGGCCTTGGCTTCCCTTGTCCTTGACCATCCTCATTTTGTTATTTCCATGAAAAATTAGGATGGTTTCTCCACTCAGGATGTAAGTGATGGACATAGGACTTTGATTTTTTCAGTTTCTAAAAGAGTGCAAAGCATGAACTTCCTCTTCTTCAGTTTCAATTGCCACGATGTCTTGACTAGAAGAACCAACAACTTGGCTCTTCATCACATTCATCATGTCTGCCATCATCATCATCCTGTTGGGGTTGGCAGCAATCCTGGTTGGAGCTACGGGAGGAGGTGGAGGGATGTAGTTCTGGCCACATTGTTCCCCTTTAGTAGAAACCCGATGGCGAGAATTTTCAGCAAGGTGTTCAAACAATGGCCATGACTCCTCAGGTGGCTTTGCCATGAATGTGCCTCCACATGACAAGTCAACATTGTTCTGGCTTAACTCTTTGAGCCCGGTGTAGAAAGCATGGACCAAGTGCCATAATGGTACCTCGTGATGAAGGCATTCATGCAGGAGCTTCAGGAATCTTTCCCACACCTCATGGAAAGGATCATTTTCCATTTGGGCAAAGGTGGTGATACATTTTTGCATGTGAGTCACCTTGGCAATTGGAAAGAACTTCTTGAGAAACTCATTTTTGACCGCATTCCACATCACTAGCTCTGGCTTTGAAATGTGCCATTATTTGGCCTTCCCTTTATAGAGAAAGGGAAGTGTGTCCTCCAGATGGAATCATCGATTGCAGCAGGTGTGCGGAAGGTATAAAAAGTCTCAAGGAAGGCGTCGATATGATGGTGGGTATTTTCATTATCCATCCCATAGTAGGTAGGGAGGAGTCTGAGAAGTGCTGGTGGGATGGAGAATTTTTGACCTGACATTTGGTCAATAAGGGTGGCAATGGGAGAATTGTAGTTCCCTGGGGTGAGATACTCATGGAGGGGGAATTTGGGTTGAGTCGGATGTTGAGCATTTCCATGAGGTTCATTTTCTGCCATGTCGGTTGCTTGGCGTTGCATGCGGCGTCTTTGGCATCTCCTCCTACCTATCTCTGGGTCGTACAACACCAAGTCAGTACAAGTAGAATGTGTATGGTGCATGCACAACTATCATCTACACAATACACAAACAAGCAACAAGAAACCAAGTTAGTCTGAAAATATGCAAAAGTGAACAAACTACAAAGAATAGAAATGATGAGGGCAATAGGAAAGGATAAGCTACACTAACTAGCTAGGTCGAGCGCCTCTATCCCCGACAATGACACTAGAAAGCTTGGTGCGATTTTGCAAGCACATGTGGTCTTTTGATATTTATAAGGTTCCCAAAAGTAAGGTCCACTCACAACACTAAAATATGCTCCCACAAGTGCACATGGTCATGTTATAACATAGATGAGAGGCAAGCAAAGGGGGTCAAACCACAGGGATAGAGGGGGCACTAGAGTTTAGTTGGTGTTGGCTATATTGCTACAACAGAGGCTAGGGTTGAAGGGTTTAAAAGAGGTTTTGGTTTGATTACACTAAGCAAGCAAGCAAGTAAAGGTAGTATAAAAACTAGATTACCAAAAACTAGATCATCCTAGGCAAGTTAAGTCTAAGCAACTAGATTAAGAAATCAACTAAAATAGAGCAAGATGATCTACACTACTCTAGCAAAGCAATTAACAACTAAGAACTAAGCTAAAAACTAGGGAAAACAAGATCCTATGTTAACCCTAAGTAACAAGACTAAGCAATTGACTAAAGGAAATGAAGGCAATTAAGCTAAACTAGCATTAACAAGCAAGAAGACTAAGGTGGGTTTCAAGCAATGGATTAGGTAGGTGGGTCGTTTGGGAATGTGATTTGATATTAGTTGGGGGGTGTCAACATGGCATGCAATTATCACAATTCAATATATATTACCAAACCAAACCACAAGGCAAGTGCTATTAAAATGTACCCTATACTACTAGTTGGAGAACTATGGTTAGGTGTAATTCTAGTAGGACTTGTCAAGTCTAGGTTTCTAGGGTAAGTGGTATTAGGGAAATTGAGAGACAAGGGTAGGAATGGTAGTAGAGATGAGGGTTTTTTACCCCATGCTACAAGCCATCTAGACTTTAGAAAGCTTTAGGCAATTACACTAATCACACTTACACTAGCTACTTAGATCTCACACTCACTTGTAGAAGGGGTGATATGTATGTAGGAACAAAGGGGGCTATCTAGGGATCCACTAATTGGACCAAGGAGCCATTCCTAAGATTGCTACATATATTCCAATTCCTCCTAGAAGCTAAGTGTCATCAAACATAAAAAAGTAAGCAGTTTATGTTTAAGAGCAAAAATCACATGCAAGATAGTGGAAAATGAGATAGAAGAAAAGGCAATCATCATAGAATGAAATTATGTTGATTACAAATTATTCTCCCCCAACATGGTATCACAGTCACATTTTAACCCCAAACAGCCCACCACTAGGGGCTTAGCTAGACATAATCAAAGAAAAGGCAAAAGAAATGAGAAGAAGGGGATAGGAATCCATGGAGCTCAAAGTAGATCCTCCTTATTCACCTCCAGGATGATGTAAGGTGACCTCCTTCCTGCAAGGTGGATGATGGGCATGGAAATGAAGGGAGTTATGGTAGAAAACCTAGAAAACTAGGTTTCTATGATGGAGATGAGATGGAAATGGTGGATGGAGAGCATAAATGCAAAGAGGATTGCAATGAATTCTCTAGACAAGTAATGGCAGTTGGGGGAGTCTAACCTTCATGTTGTGGCTGCCACCTATCTATATATAGGTGGTGGGGAAGCACTAGAGTAAGTAGGGGCAAAGTAGGAAAATCAATGGTGAAAATGGGTAGGATTAGGTGGTGATCACGGCCTTGGTAGGGGTCGCATGGCATGGTTGTGGGATATGAGACGGACGAGGTGGGAAGAGGAGTGAAAATGATAAGTATGTATGGTGGCCACGGCCGTGGCGGGGTGCCACAGTCGTGGTGGGTAGGGGGTACCATGTCCGTGTGGGGTACCATGATAATGTTGGAGGAGGAGGCCATGGGTGAGGCAGCTTGGAGGTTTTCGTGTCTTCAATTCGCCATGGGCGAGGTGGTCTTCAAGGGCCATGGTCGTGGTGATGGCCACGACCGTGGTCCTTCACGTGTAAAATGGGCCATTTCCCTATTGATTTTGGGGATCTTTGTGCATAAATTACCATGAGTGAGGTGATGACCACGGGCGAGTTGGAGTGTGCTGGCCACAACCATTCTAGGGGCCACAGTCGTGGGGTCTTCAGTGACCACGACCGTTTTGAGCTCCACGGCCGTGGTCATTCATGTGTAAATTGAGCACCTTCCCTATTGATTTTGGATCTCTTTGTGCATAAATTACCACGATCGTGGTGGATGTACCATGACTGTTTTGGGGCTATCTTCTTCGTCTAGCCTCCTTTTGCTTTCAATTGCTCTTATGCATCCAAGGAAAGCTCGGGGAAGAGGTAGATCCACTCTTGGGGTGTAAGACCCCATAGCCATCCTTCATCTCTATCACATGCATCAATGCATGCATAAGTTCCCTGAAATACACACAAAAGGAGGCATAAGTGCATTTATCATAAAAGATCACATTGAGGGGAATAGCTTGTAATCTAAACTGTTTATAAGTGATTATCATGCAAAAAGGCATAGGATGAAGCCCTAAAATAGGGCTGCATCATCATCTTGTGTGTCAACACTTAAAGAATCAACTCTTGGACGACTTGGTTCTGCCCAACAATCATCAAAGACAGCTTCACATTAACGACACAACCTTATGGGTCCACAAAAACACAAGATCTTCCATGTGAAGTCACCAATATCATGCTATGTCCATGGTGACCCCAAACTCCTATGAATTGCTAACTCTTGCTCCCATCCACTCTACATGTTCAAGCCGACAAAGTATCCATAGGTACTTGTCCCTACACCAACCTCTTGGTAAGATAAGATCCTACCAAAGTCACCATCATTATAAAATACTCTAGTACTAGGGAAGGGACACAAAACTCCATTGTTGAAATTGTGATGATGCCACATCCCGGGAAATACATCAAAAATCCTAAAATGGCTTAGACTTCAGTGGTGAAGAAGGAGTCTCTTAATGATGCTCATCTTGAGAAGGAGTTGGACTTCACAACTGGTCGTCAGTATCATTTGGCTCCTAATAGTATCATAATCAAACACTGCCACTAGGTAAAATGAATGCATCAAGTTACTTTGGCAAAGCAAAGAAGTACAAACTGTATATAAAACAAAAGATACCTCCGACCGGTGGAGCACGAGCCAAGTGTTGATAAGCCTGAATGCTCCTAACTTTGTTTTTTTCATATAAATCTATTATATATATTGAAGGAAAGATGAGAGAGAAAGAGTGTGTGCATACAATATCCATCTTTGTGTATCTTTTCCTCATACTATGCCCTTGAATGTTTTCCTACCTTCCTCTTTCTTTCTTCTACGTCTTTATTGCGACCCATTTCTTCGGCAGACACTGCATCATGCTTCACTTCACAACTCTATGAACGTCCACTGCCCCACCTATAGAGGAAAGAAATAGAGATACCCTATCTTTTTTTTAAGAAACTATGGGAGAATTCTATTCATCTCATTCCCTATCTAAAAGATGTACAAGGAAGATAGCGACTAAATACAAAAGGATCCTCAATGTCGATCTCAGACTCAACAAAATTACAAAGTGTCTATCTAGCTAAAGTGTGGTATCCACAACCGCCTAACACCTCAAGTACACAAGGCCCCATGATTCTAACCTATACAAGCCCCTGACAGGAGGTGACATCATCGTAAGCTCTCTAAAGACATATCTATTAGCAAGGCCAGCCCCATATTCCTCTAACCCTACCTGCCTCGCTCATACATCCCACCGACCGAGCGACCACAAGATTAACCCAAGCAAGCTAGATAGGGTAGACAAGGTTGACCCTATCATTCTCGTGAAATGGGTGGGTGGGTTTTACTTAGACTTGTCATGTTGATCAGTCTTTAGTTGTACTTAGACCTATTAAATGGATGGGTAGGTTGGGTTTGAGTTGGGTCATTATGGATTTGGCTCTCATGGGTACGGGATAAAAAGATGCAATGTCAAACAGGTGGAGCAATAACACATTTAAACCCGACCCAATTGGTGCCCACATGCTATTTATATAATAAAAAAGATGCTGCTAGTTATCTCTTTACAATAAGAAGTAGAATGGTTCATTGATAAATTTCAATACAAACATAAGATAATGAAAGAAATCATCTACCGTGTTTGATGTCAAATACAATATAATGTACATTAGATTGTTATAACATAAAAGCGTAAGGAAAAAAGATTGTCAATTGTTGTAATGTAAAATTAAAAATAACTATTATAGGTCTCGCAAATAGCATATATAACACTAGAACACTATTTTTTTAGCTAACATTATAAATGACTAACATAACATGTTCTTATGGTTTCTACTTCATAAAATAAACATAAAAATAATATAAAACATGCAACATAAATGTCATATGTCCACCAAGATAAACAATAATATATATATAAATAATTTTTTTATTAGTATAACGAATAAATACACCAATCATGACCTTTAGATTTTGTATTTTAGCACTATATACATTACGCATCATCCATTTTAGATATTTATAAATGTTTTAGTGTGGTATTTCTTTAGAATCATACATGTTCAAAATTAACGATAATTATTTATCTTAGTTAATTGGATCACTGACCAGTGAAACTCGCTAATTAAACGGGCGTCATGGATTTGGTGATTTCTAGCGAATGGAAAATTTCATCATTCAAACAATTTAAATAGGTCGACCTATGGGTGCTTATGATTTAAACCTGATTTGGGATTAAGAGAGGCATTTTCTCTCCCTCTCTCACGCCCGTGATGGAATTTGAACGGGTCCAAATCTCCTGTTGTGAGTTTTTGTGGCGCTTCGTGTTCCAGCCACTAAAAACATGTCGCGTATGTAATATAAATAATAGGCGGTCGGGTGAAAATTCTAGAGAACCATAAACTGAACTGTCCAACAAATGGGAAACTACACCCCGACTCTCGTCTTTTCCAAACCAAAAAACCTCCGTCAAACCCAAACTCCCATTACTCTTTGTCAGTCTTTTTAACCTTTCTATATCTTTTCCGTCATAAAGTATCTGTGCCGGAGATTCATGAAGATACTGTGTCACAATTGTGCGTCATCTATTAAGCACTTGTGGTATGACTGTACTAGATGAAGATCTGACTAATATATTTGTTCAAGTAAACTTGGTATTGCATTTGCATAAAAGATTGCATCTTTTTTAGTATTACAGAGTAGATTTTTCAGGCGTGTAATCTTCAGACTGTATGAAGGCACTGGAGTGAAAGGCAAGAATATATGTGAGAAGTCAAATATTTTGGGTCTCAAAATTGTGGAAGACATAATTTTTTCATGACAATACAACAACAGGCACAACGGATGTAATGATTCTCTCATTATCTTACTATGTATATATGTTAATATTATGTGCTTAAATCTATTCTTTGCCATGAATATGCTGATTCTTATATGCAATTCCCTTTTTTTATTGTCTACGATGTTACTTCTTGTTTTGTATAAACAATCCCGTATATATAAGTTTAGATTATTCATTTTTCATCAGCATTTTTTATTCAAATCTTTATGCATATTGTCTGAAATAAATTGAATTATAGTGTCAAAATCTAACTAGTATCATTGCATGCACTTATTGTTATAAGTTTTTTATTGATTGTCTTATTTTATAGAAAAATAATGGATCAAAATACTCCCACTCATAGATTTGAATTTGACGGTGACAATGTCTTGGACACGAATACTGAGATTTGCAACTTAAAACATTGTAGCCCTCAAAGAGAGGAAAATTCTGTGGAACCTTCTATAATGGCTGATCGGGTTACTCCTAACTTAAGTGATGTTAAATCTATTCATGCTAGAATTGATCAAGGCAGTATTCCTAAAATAGGAATGGAGTTTGATGCAGATGAGCCCAATGCTTATAACTTTTATAATGAATATGCTAAATTCGTGGGTTTTAGCATTCAAAGAAGTACCTTTCACAAAGACAATTTTGGGGTCTTGGTTGATAGGACTTTTTGTTGTTCATGCCAAGGTCAGCGAGGACCTGATAAGAGATGTGGTGAGGTTAAAAATCCTCACCCAGAAAATAGATGTTGTTGCTTAGCTCATATAAAAATACAGAGGTAATTCAATGGAAAGTATCAAATTATTAACTTTGTTTGAGATCATTCACATAATCTCGTTTCTCCCAGTAAAAGTTTCATATTGCGGTCTCATAGGAAAATGACTATTTCACATATTATTGAAGCAGACTTAGCTGACCAGTCTGGCATAGCATCCAAAGCAAGTGTGTCTCTTATGGACAAAAGAGTTGGTGGTAGAGAGAATTTGGGTTTCATTCCAGAAGATTGTAGAAACTACCTATCTAAACAACGATCAATGCAAATGATGGGAGGAGATACTGGTGGTGTGCTAGAGTATTTACAAAATAGACAGTTGGAGGATCCAAACTTCTCTTATGCTATTCAGGTTGATGTTGACAATCTCATAATTAATATATTTTGGGCAGATGCAAGAATGAAACTAGATTTTAATTACTTTAGAGGTGTTGTGTGTTTTGATACGACGTACAAAAAAATAAAGAAGGGCGACCTTTTGCACTTTTTGTTGGCGTTAATAATCACAACAAACTATTATTTTTTAGGTTGCCTTACTATATGACGAGTGTTCTGAAATATTTTGTTGGTTGTTTAAAACTTTTTCTAAGACAATGTTGGGAAACAAGCCAAAAACTAGTTTTACAGACTAAGATTCAACAATGGAAACAGCGTTATCTTTAGAATGGCTAGAAACATTTCATCGTTTATGTATTTGACACATATACCATAATGCAGCTAAACACCTGAGTGATGTCTTTGAAAAGTTTCATGCTTTCTCTAAAGATTTTAGTAGTTGCATTTATGACCATGATGAAGAGGTGGATTTCTTAAATTCCTGGAACCAAATGATATCCAGATATGATTTCATGATAATTCTTGGCTGAAACAACAATTTGAGTTGAGAGAAAAATGGGCCTTAGTTTATGGAAGACAAACTTTCTGTGTTGATATGCATAGTACACAACGTAGTGAGAGCATGAATAGTCACTTGAAGAGATATATTTGCTATCAATATGATCTACTCTGATTCTTTAAACATTTTGAAGACTTGGTTGATGATAGGAGATATGAAGAAATAAAAGTTGATGTTAAAGCAGACCAAACCAAGCCTTCACTACCATATCAAATAGAAATTTTGGTACATGCACGTGAAGTATATACTCCTACAGTTTTTAAATTTTTTCAATCTGAGTTATGGCTGGCATAGAATTGTGACTTGCATCATGTTAGTGTTGTTGGATTAATATCAACATATAAGGTTGTCCCACCCAAGAAGTCGATTTTTCATACTGTTACATTTGATTCTGACGAGGGGATCATTGAATGTAGTTGCAAGAAGTTTACTTTTGTTGGAGTTTTATGCTCTCATGCATTGAAAGTTTTTTCTATTCATAATGTCAAAAGAGTTCCTGAAAGATACATAATGAAAAGATGGACAAAAAAAAAAATCCAATCTGAGCATAGATAACATCTCACATGATACACCTCAAGATAAAAAATCAAGCATATCATTGAGATACAAATAGTTATGTCACATGTACATGCAAATAGCTAGCCGAGTTGCATTGACCGAAGAAACTTATGTGCTTGCTTCGGGATATCATGAAAATATATTAGAAGCTATTGAAACCAAGCTAAGAGGTATGTCTGTTAATGATCATACAAATGGAAAAAGTAAGGATCCTTGGAAAAAGTAAGGATCCTTGGGGCAACGGTGCTAGAGAAGACAAAAAAATGAAATGGACGAAGGTAATTGCCACACAAAATTTGCTAAAGGCATCAAATGCAGGGCCTTGAAGCCAAAGTCCTCTAAAAGGTTGTTGGGAGCATTAGAAAGATCTTGTAAGAACAAAAAGCCTATGAAGGAAACAACAATACAGAAACAAAAGAAATTTAAGGTAAAAATCAATACTTCCATAAATAGGGTTTGTGAATATATTTTTATTGGTATGTTTGTAGGAGGTAAAAAACAATATTTTGAATAACATCAACACATTTTTGAAGCCATGGAGGTAAAATACCACTTTTTTACTTTTCATATATTTTTAGATATTCTAATGGAAATATTTGTAGGATGCAAATGCTGACTATTCTAACGTGAAAAAAAATGATGCTTATGGAATTATTGGAATTCCTCATGGGACTGACAAGAATAAAATATTGGTAACAACTTTTTTATCTGTATAACAATTTACAGTCTAAATTAACATCTACTAATGAGAAGTAGCTTTGGTATATATTTTTCCAGCAGTCTGCATGTGATACTAAAAGTTCTTCTGGAGCTTTCATGCAACTTTTGTTACAGATACTATATATGATATTTTCATAAATCTTATATGTATAACAAGTTCAAAGATAACACTTCATGTTGGCAGGTTGATTCACGTGAGACTAACCTAGATAAGATACTAGAACAAGATCATATAAACCATCGTCTGATGTGAAAGTACAAACTTGTGGCTGAACAGACTAAGTAATTAATACAATTTGTTGATTATGGATATTGGCATATTAATAGGTAAAATGGAATGGATCGATTGCCTCTATTGTTGGCTTTATTGAAAAGTTGATACAATTTCTTACAAGTCTCCATTTATTTTTATTACATGATTTTCCAATACGGTGATGTATGTTATATATCTATGCAAATTCATTATATTCTTAGATTACATAATTATTAAAATATGTTGGATTTAGACTAGATATCAAAGAATTTTTTTGGTTGAATTTGATTTTGACATGTCATCTCATTAAATATTTTCTGTATATAAACCTAAGTTTACTTGATCTACAACAAAGGGCATTAGCTCCTATCAAGCCTCTTGAATTTCCAAAGATTTTAGTGGTTATAAATGTATCTCTCTGTATATTAAATGATATAATATATCAAAAAAATGGATTTGGTTCGGTTCAGGGTTAAAACTTTCAATCCCGATTGTTTGATTATCAATTCCAGACCCAAAATCTAACCCCGAATCTTAATCAGACCTCTCAACCTGAATTTGACTCGGATTGAAAAATCTAAACACGAAACCAAAACCAGATCCAGATTTCAAAAAGATTTTATTAAAAAAATCATTTCAATTGCAAAATTTTCCATACAAATTATTTCATATAGGATTCTAATATAACATAAGTATTTAGAACATGGTTTTGTTTGATTTCTGAACCCAGACTTGCTTCGATTTAACTCGGACATGTAATCCTAAACTTAAAACCGATAGGAAGGGTCATACTTGAAACTCAGACCTTTTTCTCCTTACCAGACATAACCAGATTCGCAAGTTCACACAAATTTTGATTGTCCTAATATAGAATGATGAGAGTGTAATCATTTTTGACTTTATTCAGTCAAGGATAATAATAGTAACATGGAGGCCAGTTAGTTGGTAAAAATATTCGGGTTCAAATATGATGTCCAGAATCAATGTCCCAACATGTCCCTGTTAATCTCAGTCGTAAACACACCTATTCAATTTTTTTTATAAGTAGGCTTTGCGATAAATAAATGACAGATTTTTTGAGACACAATCATAGTAATAAATCTGGTACAACAAACTTAGAAGTAAAATATTCATGGATAATGGTGAAGTGTGATCCGCTAGTTGCACGGCCAACTTTGAATTACATGAGACATATACTATTGAAGAAAGATACCTTTTCTCACCGTATCAAGACGAAAAGCTAATGAAAAAATTAGAAAAAACATTGCGAAATGACGGTTTAACATCAAGAGCTATGTGTTGTCTTGTCCCACTGTATGGTGTGTTCAGGTGTCTACAGTAGTTCCCTTGGGGCTACTACATAGATGTTGCACAGATGCTTTGCGGTTGAAAAGATGTAGAAACTTGAAAAAGACGACAAGGAGCGATGGCAGTTTGGATTCGACGGAGAACGTTGAAAAAGACGATAAAGGAGTAACACGGAGGCTTTTTGGTTTAGAAAGGGCGGGAGTCGGGGTGTAGTTTTCGGTTTGCTGGACAATTCGATTTACGGTTCGCTAGACTTTTTACCAGACCGCTTATTATTTCTATTAGATACGCGGCAGATTTTAAGTGGCTGGAACAGAAAGCGCCACAGGAACTCGGAACAGGAGATTTGTGTTAGATAACTGATTACGTTAGTTATTAGTTATGTAACTGCTGTAGCTATTAGCTAGTTACTGTAGCAGCTCATTAATGTAGCTAGACTATTGTGGTAATCACTTATTTAACATGGGTTAAGCCCAATGTAGTGCAGCAAGTACATGTGAGAATGTAGTGTTGTTTCTAGTACAAATGACAAAGAAGTTTTATCCCATATTGCTCACACCTAGAACTTTTGTGGTCCTCATATGTAGGATCACATGGGGCACTAGTGTCTAAAGGAGTCCTAGGAAGGAGGTATGCTCACCTCCTTGGTGGGTGGGGTTACCACATCACAACGCACGCGCGCGCGCGCCACGTCACGCCTCGCCTGGCCTGACCGGGCTTGTGGATTGTGGATTGTGGATTGTGGAGAATGTCTTCCGTCTTCTTTTTGCACTAGGATACAACTACATAATTAATTACTCGTGTAATTAATTGTTGCTTTCCTATTCGGATTTCTTTAATCCTAATTAGAAAGTGTTTCTCTTTTACGGATTATTTCCGTATTGTGTACGAGAGCAACCGAGTGTTGCGTCTAACTGGGAATAGGATTATGGACGTGCGTGACTATTTATATGACTCCGGCCATTAGGGTTAAACACATCGAAAACAGTTTTTCTGCCGCCGTGTGTTTTGTGAACCCTAATCCTGAGTGCGAGAGTCGTACCCGGAGTTGCTTTGCGGAGTTGTCCTCCTGTGCGAAGCGAGACTCGTCCTTCCCTTCAGACGCAGCTGTCAGGCGGTGGTACCTGCGGTGGCTGTGCTGCACTGGTAGCAGTGCGACGTGCGAGAGCAAGACGTGCAACTTCCAGGTTCGTGCAGGATCGAGACTGGGAGAACGGTGCCTATCCGCGAGGATTGTCGGGCACTGGTTTCTTTAAGTAACACGTTCGTTTCTCAACGAACGATCTGGTTTGCGAATCTAACTCTTATTTTTGTTCTCCTGCATTGTTTGTTCTTCGAATCTTATCTTGGATCTGCCTGCATTGTTAATTAAATTGCACCTGACGCTGTTGCATGAACAACAACAACCTATATTTTAATAACAATTTGGACCCTTCCTGGTAAGGAGGCGGACTTTGCATTCAGCGATCCGTGTCATCGGGCTCCTCAACAATATCATAATCAATCACCTACATCACGCATAAAGAAAGAATGTGTCATCTGGCTCCTCAACAATATCATAATCAATCACCTACATCAGGCATAAAGAAAGAATCAAATTACTTATAACTCTGACCGGTGGAACACATGCCAAGCTTTGATAAGTTTACACCTATACGAAGCTCCTAACTTTATTTCTCTCATTTATTGTAATTGAAGAAAGATGAGACAAAGAGTGTGTGCGTACAATTTCTATCTTTGTGTATCTTTCCCTCATACTATGCCCTTCAATATTTCCCTACTTTCCTATTTCTTTCATCTACGTCTTTATTGCGGCCCATTTCTTCGGCCGACGCTGCATCATGCTCAGTTTCACAGCTTGTCAAACTCCGACGCGTGACCCGGTAGAGAAGATTGGCCCTGTCATTTTCCTGAAAGAGTGACCCGGTTGGTTGAGCGTGAGAGAGACAAGCGAGTGAGCTTCCATGGCGGGTCTGTTCGACATGCAGGCAGGCTGAGGTGTACGCCGACGCCCGGCCGACGTACCCCCGGGAATGGTATGCAAAGATGACGGCGCTCACCACCCGTCACGACCGCGCATGGGACACCGGCACCGGTAACGGCCAGGCGGCACTCGGCGTAAGTAAACTGGAGCTAGTTCGCTTACGCACCTAGTAGATGCTAGCGACATCTGATCTCTTAGGATCCACTTTGATCAGACAGTGGCGTTTGTGGCTTCTGTTCGAATTGTATTTTTTTTTCCTCAGAAATTTATTCACCTGTAGGCTGCAGAACACTACGATCAAGTAATCGCCACAGACGTAAGTGATGCGCAGCTGAAGTTTGCCTTACCACACCCCAACGTCAAGTACCTCCACACTCCTCTTTCTTCATCAGCAAACGAGCTCGTCTCCCTGGTTGGGGGCCAAGACTCCATCGATCTCATCACCGTCGCTCAAGCAGTGCACTGGTTCGACCTGCCAACCTTCTATTCGGCCGCAAACCGCGTCCTCAGGAAACCAGGAGGGGTCATCGCCGTTTGGGGCTATAACGACTGCACTGTCAGCGATGCATTCGACGCTGTCTTCAAAAGGTTCCACGGGACGACGATGCCTTACTGGAACACAAAGATACAACACTTGTTCGATGGGTATCAGTCGTTGCCCTTCCCGTTTGATCCAGTTGGGTTCGGTTCTGAGGGCTCCCCTGTAACCATGGACATGAAGAAGGAGACGACGTTTGCTGGGTTCATGGGGCTTCTGAGATCATGGTCGGCCATAGTGACAGCCAAAGATAAAGGAGTAGATCTATTGCCGGATGAGCTGGTGGAAGAGATGGAGAAGGCATGGGGAGGCTCAGATGCTGTAAGGGAGGTGACATACAAAGCCTTCATGCTGGCCGGCACCCCTAGGAACAAAGATTAGCCTTGCATGCAGAAGCTGATACTTTTCTTTTGTTTCTTCTTTCCCAGATGCAAGGAACGGTGATGTTCATCTGGTACCAAGTTGAACCAAAATTTGACTGCTTAATGTCCTTGAGACGATATGTCTGATAGGACCCATTAGCCATGGACGCCTATCCTATAGGAGGTCGGCCTCCTGTAGAAAACTGATAGGAGGCCAATCAGGATTTTTTATAATATTAATGAATTTATTTTAATGCAGAAAAAATAAATTTTGTCTCCATTAATTTTTTTTATGGGTTGGGTTTTTGTTGTTCTCGTTAGTTGTCTTATACAATAAGTATAAAAGGCTTCCTATACTACCAGTTTTGATTAGCCATTGTGTCAATATCACAAGATTTATGCTGATGCGAGGCGGATTGATTTCTCTTGCACGGTTATACTGAAACGCGACACGAAAGGTTCCTATCTCGGATAACTTTTGCGTGTAAACAAGTTATATCGCAAACATACAGAGAGTGACGCTCGGCGGAACCTGCTGCGCTATTGACAGCTTGTGGCTGTCGTTTGGTGGAAAATCAGATGCTATCCGAGCTGTATCCCAATTTCTTCCGCTATAACACCGTCAACGAACGCCACCTTTTGCTATCCGAGCTGTATCCCAATACCTTTTGCTATCAGGTGAACGCCCAAGCTGGGAAACCGGATCTGGCGTGACATATCCTTTTTTATTAAGGGGCCATTCAGCTGAGAACTTTTAAAATATAGTCTAGAGTTGTGCTGATAGAATTGCGGCCATGCACAGCGGTAGTACAAAGGTAATGTGCTGGTAGCCGTATCGGCTGTTCGGCAGGCTTATTTGTCGCAGTTTACAACCAAATTTTTTTATCAACTTTCTCCCTTGATAACCGGATGTTCCAGAATTAAACACCATTCCTATCTGGAACTACGGCAATTATAACGACGGCTGCCAAACGGCTCCTTATTATAAGATCTGACTCCACAGTAGGAATTTTTTAAGAAATATGCTTTGTATGAGCGGAGGTTAGGTACTATGTGGACACGCACTTTTGGGGATTTTAGATGGAGAGAAGTTGGTATTGAGAGGGGAACTTGGCAAAGTTATAGTGGTTAATTTTGAAGCTGTAGATGTCAAACAAGTAATGATTGGAGTGAGAATAAGTGGGAATGAGTAGATTCTTTCTTTTTTGATAGAAAAAAAAAATATAAAAGAAGAGGGATGTAAAGAGGAAAGATGAGGAAAGTAAAATAAAATAAAAGATGATGAAATTAAAAGGGAAGATGGCTAAACTAAAATAAAAAGTAGTCAACAAAGGGGAGTAGACTGAAAGAGCACAAAAGTGATGCTGGTAGAGGCCAGAAGTGAGGACTGAGAGAGGTGGGAAGTAAATGGGAAGAGGATGGAAGCAAAGAAGAAAAAGGAGGGAAGTAAAATAAAATAAAAGATGTGGTAATGAAATAGGAAAGATGGGCAAGTAAAATATAAAAGAGGAAATTAAAGAGGGAAGAGAAGGGAAATAAAACAGAAGCCGAGTGAACTATGAATCTAGAGGAGGGAAGTAGACAATAATTGAAGGGAAGTGATGGGGGGGGGCAGAGGAGGAAAGTGAGGTCTGAGAGATAACATAAGTAAAATGGGAAGAGGAGGCAGGTGATGAGAGGAGAGAAGAGAATTTTTTTCAAAGTGGCCAAAATAAAAAATGGGCACAAAATGACCAAAAGTAGGTGTTCAAAGATAGAAAATAGGCTCTAAATAATCAAAGGTGGACATAAAAGGAACAAAAAGGAAAATTCATCTAAAAATGGGTGTCGAAAGTTATAGACACAAATTAACGGAAATTGGGTATTGTAAAACCAAAATATGTGCTAATTGACCAAAAGTAGCCGCTCAAAGACTAAAAATGGGTGCAAGTTGAGCAACAATGGGCGCGCAAAGAAAACAAATCTTTGAAAATTTGACCAAAAATGGGATCAAAAAGCCAAAAATGGTTGCAAATACCAAAACTGGGTTCAGAAAGACCAAAATGGGAACACAACACAAACAAAAATGGGCATAAATGATAAATAGTGATGCACAACACGCTTCCTTTACTTCCCTCCTCACCCTCAATACTTTCCTCTTCTCTCCTTACTTCCCTCCTCTTTCTTAGTTACATCTATCTTCCCTCATTACATCCCTTCTATCTCCTCATTCTTTCCTCCACATTCCTCATTACTTTCCTCATCTTTGCTCATTACTTCTCTCCTATCATTACTAGGAATAATTTTTATCACACCAAAGTCGCCTTAACTGAGGCTCTAGACTTGTAAGTATTTGAATCCTCCTTCTCTAGAACTCAACTAGAGAAAATATATTTACTCCAAACCTAGTTCTTCTACTTCCTAAGAAGTTTGAGGTTTTTATGTCAGTCCATGAAACACAACACATAACTCACATACACTCTATGAAATGATGTATGTTCAAGTACTCATGCATCAATTAGAAGAAGCCAGATTATGAATGAGGTTGTTTCCACAAGATGATAATGCACTCATGTTTCTTGTATATATTATGTTAGCAATTGTACGAGGGGCTTCACATGTACTATGGGGTCTAGAACCCAACATAGAAAGGTTTTATTTACACCAACCTTTATTAAGTAAGCATATATATAAGTGTGTTCTCACATCTTTTATCATTGCACTATCTTACCACTAGTTGATCATATTTTCACCTAGGTTATACTCATGGATGTGAACTACTATTTATCTATATAAATAACATTATGAGGTAATACTTCTATATATCATGATCATATTATTAAATTAAGCCCAAAATATTCATCACATATGCAACTGGTGTGTATTAAAGGTGGGTACCCATTCTCTTACACCTACACTAAGTTGAAATCGACATTTGAATGCAGTTCAATACAAAGTTCACATCATTTCACATGTAAATATGGTGAATCCACATATCATCTTATATTTTGTAATTAGGCTAAGTCATGTTAAATGAGTGACTCTGCATACATGAAACATTTTTTGAACTCTAATGAGTTTTTCACCATTATGAATTCAAGGATAAGTGAATTGATCAAGGGTCTTGAGTGTTTACATGACGTGCCTTAGGTTTCATTTTATTTCTCGAGTTACAATCACGGTGATCTATCCAAGTTGTCATCAATCAACATACTATCTGTTGGATCAAAGGGCTCTAGAGGGAAGGTGAGTAGAGTTAAAAATCACTTAAAAGAAATTGATTAGACCTTCGAATTACTTCAAGAAGTGGGATTGCAAATATGGAATTTGATGTGCAACTAGACATACATAGAAAGTATGAGATAGACCAAACAAGCAAAAGAACATGCTACGTAGAGTGGTTCCAAACTCCATACTAGGGAAAAGTCAGCCAACTACCTAAAGAGGTCAAGCCCTAGAATTTTACAACCATTGCATACTTATATTCCAATATAAGACATACAATGAGACCTTCCTTTAGCAAGGCTAGGATACCTAGCCTTCTTTTTTAAGGATTAAAAGGAGCCAAGAAACCATAAAAGGTCTCACATACCCTTTGAGCAAGAGTCTTTAACCTCTACAACGACTTACCCACTTCCGCAATGAGTTGGAGACCTTCACCAAGGAGCTCTCCTTCTTACAATAAGTCTTCCACCTTAAAGGAATTACCCACTCTTCTCAAGGATCTTTAGACTTCACCTTTTCCTTCAACTTGGAGAAGATTTCACCAGCATATCTTGAAGAAAGGGGTTGGGGAAAGAGAAGATTGAGAGCTTCACAAGATTACGATGAAGTATCTCTCTCATAAATACCCTATCTCACTCATATGGATGTTTGATTTGTAAGTAAGAGAGAGAAGGAGGCTCTAGTAGAAAAAATCCACTCAACTATAGCTAGGAACTTGAATAGCATGAAGGAACAAACTTGGGATGAAGCTCAATGGGCCCTATTTATAGTTGGAGATGTCCACCTAGCCAGTAGAACAACTTAGGAACAAAATATAGTCATTTGGGGTGTCACAAAAGATCTATTTTTGATGTTTGCAACACTCCAAAAACTAGAATAACTTTTTCTACACATTTTGTATAGTACACTCGGTCGAGTTTTCATAAAGGCAACTCGACCGATAGCACTATGTAACAAGCTAATTTTGAGTTGTCGGCCGAGTTTATCCTAGTTGAAACTCGATCGATGGCTTAAATTAGTTTTCCAGTGCAAGGTGTCTGTAAAGTTTATCTCGAGGTAAACTTGGCCAATCTTGGATATTTCCAAGACCCGTCTTAGGAGTCGATTGAGTTTCTGGGGGGGAACTCGAACGATCAAACAACTTGCGATGTATTTTAGAAAATGTCATTGTAGTGATCAAACATTCAAATTAAATGCTCCTTATTTTTTCTCATCTTAATTACAAGCATAACTTCAATACAAATGATTACAAAAATTGTCCTAATTCATTTATGGCTATTTCCACAAAAGTGCATTTGCATTGACTTTGGCTTGTATTGAGTCAAGTTGGAACTTGATTGCATTGATCTTGTTCTTATACCTAATACTTGAAATCAATCTCAAATAGGAATATTGGATATATATGAATGGAATGGTTAAGTCATTATTAAAATATGGACAATGTATAACTGTTAGGTCAACATTTTCCCCCATTTTGACAACGACAAACCATTCCTCAACATATTAAAAAGACTTGGAAATTTAAACATTTACCTTATGAATTGTAAGGGAATGCATGAATTAACAATTGAAATTGATCCCACTCATTTCATTCTTATCTTTTCCTATAAGGTTAGTTTCTCCAAAAAGCAACCATAGAACATATATATTATTGAGTCCTCTTACAAGTCACGTGATATTTTAGAGAATACACTAGAAAAGGATCACAAAGCAATATGATTGAGCTCACTTATCCCCCTTTGTCATATCAAAAAAGTAGGGGGTAGAAGAGATAAGAAACATTAGTGTTATCCACATGCACAAATGATACAAGCAACCACCATAGCAAGCACCAAAATAGAAAACTTATAGAGAACAAGTATGCTAGAGTCATAATCAAAATATGAAAGCACATATCAAGAACTCATAAAACAAACCCAAGCATAGAGTTAAGGTACATATAATCAGATTACAACACCAAATATGTCCTCTCTAGATGAAAATTACAAAATAGCAAAAAACAATGAGAAATGAAAATAGTATGCCTCAATTACAATGCCTAAATGTTTAGTACATGAAATTCTACAAAAAGAAATATGTATGAGCACCCTATAGACTAAGAACTAAACATCTAAGGCATCTATGTCAATAGCCTTGTCATCACCATCATCATCATCATCATCATCTGGCAGGTACTCCTCATCTCCATCTGAAGGTGCATTTGGAGCAGTAGGTGTAGCCTCACCATCATCTCCATCATCATCACCATCAACACCATCATCCTCATCACCATAAACCTCATAATCATCACCCTCATCAGCCATCTCAGTGTCCTCATTAAGAATAGAGGATCAAGCACTGGGCCACCTACGGTTTTGCTCTACCCAGGAAATGCCACACTCGAGTAGTGCCTTTTCTTACTCAAAATTGGGCATAGAAATCCAATCATAGCTAGAAAGGAAGGTAGTAGTAGGTCCAACTTCAAGGCAAGAACCTAAGAGGCAACACACTGAGAGGAAGCAGGAGTAGGTCCACCATCAGAGGTATGGGTACAATGAAATTAGTAGGTGGAGGGGCCAAGTAGAATTGACTGTATGCATAGGAGGCATAATCAACACTAGGGTAGGGCTGGTATATGGGGTAGGGATGGGTGCATGATAAGTTCATATTTGACATGATCTGAACTAAATCCAAATGCATGTGGTCCTGAACCTAGAGGTTGTATGCTTATTGGTGTATCGTGTAGCCCATCAGGGTTTCATTGGACACCAAGAACGAGGAACAATTAGGTCTATGAGGAGATGAAGGAGCCCAAGCGGAGGTGTGAGAACCAAGTGTGGTAGAGGAGGAAGGATGAAAATACTTCTTGATAGTGGTTTCGCTGATGTGAACACCTTTCCTACTAGTTTTGTATCCATGATAATGGGAAAGGAATTTCTCAACATGATGAGCAAACAAACCACAAATCAAGTTGGGATAAGGTGGGTGGATTCTACTGGTGCTATTCCCTGAATCAAAACAGGTCATGTCGTGAAGAATGTAACATGCCCATTTGACCCCGACATCATTCAGGAGATAGTATATTAACATAATGGTGTTCTTTGCAATATCTGTTTGGTTTTTCTTTGTGTGGATATTACAGTTGTCTACTAATTCAATGAGGTGAGTCATTATGTTGAGGGAAGAAGATGAAAGGATGGATTTCTTCCTATAGGAAACATCATGTTTCTTTAATAACATGTGGATGTCAGTTAGGGTAAGCTTGGGATCAAAGATTTTATAGAACTTCTTAGGGTCTAGTAGATCAAGATACTTGTGATCGGAGGTCATCCATGTATTTGCAAAGTCAGTACCATTGAAGTAGGAAATTCAAGGTATCCTCAGAGATGATAATCTTGGTACCTGCTATCATGGAGGTCAAGATAACTTAGGTGTTAGGTGGTGGCACAAGGGTAGTGTGGTTCCACAAAAGATCAATATAGAATTTGTGGACCACTTTTATGCTAGAAAGAGTATTGGTATAGCACAATCTCTCTACAAAAAGTGCACTAAGATGGTGAGTTTTGAAAACATCAGGTACCTCTTGCATCTAACCACTAGGTGATTCTAGCAAAGCACGAAAAGGAAAATGATTTATAGGAAAAGGATCCTTATACCTATTCACAGCTTGAGTGGAAATAAATGAGGTGCCATCAAAGGAAATGTGCCTAGAAGTAGTGGTGGACGTGGGTACTCTAGCTGGTCCAGTCTATTTTCTTTGGTTTGAAGCCATGGAGGTTGAAAGAGATGAAATCGCCACAAAAAGAAGAAGATAGTGGGAGTTGTAGGTCGCACAAGAACCTAGATCGAGGTAGGGAAATCTTGGGTAGGTGATCTGGGGGATAGAGAAGGTATGGAAAAGGGTTGGGTAGACCTAGGGTTTAAGGACGAACAAGGTAAAGTGGCGGTCGGTCAAATTTCTCTAGTTGAGAGGGATAAAACTCGGTTGATTGCCTATATATTTTCTTCCCAACAGTGTTGTCAGTTGAGTTTTTATTTTGGGAAACTAAGCCGACACTGTAGTTTTGTTCAATCCTTGTTTTGTTTTCAGTCAAGTTTTTCCCAGAACAAACTAGGCTAATAGCTTTGTTTGTCCAAAAGATAAGAAATTTAATTCTAGGCCACTATAGTGCTAGGTAAATTTATTTTTCTAGCCTATCATGTATTGTGAACATATTGAGGTAGGCTACTGTTTTGTAGTAAAATACGTGTTTGCGAAAAATAGCCAAAATAAAACAAAAATAGGGCGTATATACTAGTCAAATATAGCGCAATCAAGTAAGAGGAGCAATTAAAGAGAAAGAACATATATGTATGAGACATTTAGCTAGAAGGCATGTCAATATCATCAAGAGCATAATAACTAATTTTAATCTACTAAAGGTAAATTTCTCCCTTGCCAAAGGTTTTGTGTAAATGTCTGGAAATTGATTTTCTGTGTCCACAAGCATAACATACATATTCTTTTTGACACTATGGTCAAGAATAAAGTGATGGTGAACCTCTATATGTTTGGATCTACTATGTAATATAGGATTGTAAGATAGATTGATTGCACTACTATTATCATAGTAGATAGGAGAAGCATCAAAATGAATGTTAAAGTCTTGGAGCATTTGCTTCATTCATAGGACTTGGGAACAACAACTCCCATCTGCAATTTATTCAACCTCAATAATTAAAATATCCATTGCACTTTGTTTATTAGAGAAATAAGAGACGAAGTATGATCATAGAAAGAAGCAAGTGCCACTTGTGCACTTTCTATCAATTAAGCAGCCTACATAATCTGCATCACTATAATTAGTAAGAGTAAATTCCCTATACTTGGGATACCATAGTGCAAAATTTTGGGCTTTGTCTAGATACCTCAAAATCCTGTTAACTACTATAAGATGGGATCTTCTAGGACTTAATTGAAATCTAGCACACAATACAACACTAAACATGATTTTAGGTCTAGATGCATTTAAATAAAGTAATCTACCAATCATACCTCTATATAGGTTCTCATCCACTTTCTCACCTTCCTCTTCTCTATCAAGTTTGATGGTGTTTGACATGGGGGTGTCCATCAACTTGGTGTTTTCCATCCCGAAGTGATTAAAGATTTCACTTGTATACTTGCCTTGGTTGATGAAGTTTTTGTCCTTTGTTTGTTTGAGTTGAAATTCAAGGAAGAGAGTAAGTTCCCCCATCATACTCATCTCAAACTCACTCTGCATAAGAGAACTAAACTCCTTAGAAAAATCAAGATCAGTTCCGCCAAAAATGATATCATCAACATAAATTTGAATGATCAAAAGGTTGCTAGAAGTGTGTTTAAGAAAGAGGGTAGAATCAACATTACTCATGATATATCCATCATGTTGGAAAAAGTTCTTTAATTCCTCATACCAATCTCTAGGGGCTTGTTTGAGTCCATATAGAGTTTTTTGTAAAAAATAAACATGGTTAGGAAGCATATCATGTTCAAAGTATGTAGGTTGAATCACATAGACTTACTCCTCAATTTTAACATTTAGAAACACATTGTTAACATCCATTTGATAAAGTAAGAAATTCATATAGCTAGCAAAGGCAAGTAACATTCTAATAGATTCAAGTCTAGAAATAAGAGCATAAGTTTAATCAAAATCAATACCTTCATGTTGATTGTAGCCTTGAGAAACTAACCTTGCTTTACTTCTTACCACTTTTCCACTTTCATCTAGCTAGTTGTTGCATACCCACTTCGTAACAATGATCTTCCTATCATTTGGTCTTGGCACTAAGATCCACACTTTGTTCTTTTCAAACTGCTCTAACTCCTCTTGCATAGCTTGGATTCATTATGTCTGCTTGTTCTTTGTTGAATGCAGCCTGCGTCTTCACCCTTTCAAAAGGATTCCCTATGATGTGCTCTTTAGGATGATTTTTATGAAGTGGGGATTTGGATCCTTCTTTTCTTCTTCATCTATTATCACCTCTTTTCCAATGTCAATGACGTTGATCTCTTTCAAGTGAGGAATCACCTCATCTACAATATCATCATTTAGAATATTCTTGGAAATAGAGAGGTTAGTTTCAACAAATCTAACATTGATAGGTTATTTTCCTTTAGACAATTTTGATGTTAAAAACTCTATAAGCTTTTCTGGTAGTTCTATAGCCATGAAAGAAAGCCTTGAACGATTTTGCATAAAACTTGTCGAGAGAACCTTGGTGTTTAAAATAAAACAAGGACAACTGAAAACATGAAAGAAATCAATAGAGGGATTTCTACCATGCCATAACTCATGGGGTTTTATTTAAATATGGATAAGTGAAAACCTGATTTTGCCCAAAAATGAGGTGCTAACAACTTCGTCCCAAAACTTCTTTGGAGTATATACTCTAGAAGCATGGTCCTAGCCATTTAC
The DNA here is from genome assembly GCA_963693085.1 of Alisma plantago-aquatica. Lineage (NCBI taxonomy): Eukaryota > Viridiplantae > Streptophyta > Magnoliopsida > Alismatales > Alismataceae > Alisma > Alisma plantago-aquatica. The sequence continues at coordinate 785,581,257 of OY856412.1, read as the reverse complement.
TATACAGACCTATTATTTCTCTCGATAACCCCATTTTTTGAGGTATACGAGGGGAACAAAAGTTGTGCATGTAATCAGATTCCTCACAAAACCTTTCAAACATATCATTTTCAAATCCTCACCCATGGTCACTGCAAATAGAGATGATCCGATAGGAAAATTTGTTTTCAACTCATTTGTAAAAAGTTGAGACAACATCAAGAGTGTTGCTTTTTGAAACTAAGAAGAAAGTCCAAGTAAAGCGAGAAAAGTCATCGACAGTCATGAGGAAATACTTGCTACCATGAACCCGTTGAGTTCTCATAGGTCCAAATAGATCAATATGAACAAGTTCAAGAGATCTTTTGGTACTAAGGACTCTTTTGGATGTAAAGGAGGATTTTGTTTGTTTTCCTAGTGTACAAGGTTGACATTCCTCTTCCTTCTTAAAGTACAATTTAGGAAGTACCTTTGATAATTCCTTTTTGCTCAACTTCTTCATTGATGCATATTTATGTGGCCAACCCTATGATGCCACAAAGATATATCACTCATATCAACAAAAAGGCATCTACCAAGAATATGCTTAAAAGAATAAAGAACAATAACTTCATGGTTTCCATTTCTAGCTCCCTTATATATAACATTATAGGAGAGAGATCTAGAAGTAAGCATTCAAGTGAGGTACATAAAACAATCTAACCAATATCACATAATTGGCTAACACTAATTAAGTAGTGATATAGGCCTTCCACAACAAGAACATTCTTGATGCATAACGAATCACCTACATCACCCTCATATATCACTTTACCTTTGTTGTTGTCACCAAAGGTCACTGATCCTCCTTTTTTCTTTGTGAAGTTGTTGAAGTAGCTTATTTCACCTATCGTATGCTTGGAGAAACCACTATCAACAACCCATTTTCCTTTTACCTACAAGAAAGTAAGATTTCGGTGCCCAACTCAAACCTTGGGATCTGGAGTTAGCTTGGGGACCCATTTCATCTTTGGATTGGTCCCCTTTTCCTTGTAAGGACAACAAGTAGAATAATGATCATCACTCTTGAAATGTGCACAAACCATAGGGTTCTTAGAGTCTGATGACTCTCCACATAAGATAGGAGGTCCCTAGCTCTTTTTCTTACCCTTACCCTTTCTCTTTGGATCTCCCTTATATCCCAAACCACTTTTACCACTATGTTTGTTAGAGTGATCTAGAATTTCATTAAGGGACTTTTCCCTCTGAGGAACTTTTGCAAAGAAGCTCTAAGGTTATGATTATCATCACTAAGAGTAATGAAATTAGAAGAAATACTAGCTAAATCATCTTGAGCTTGAAACGTGTCGACCTCTAAATAGAGGGATTTAGTATGATAAGAATCTCTCTCAAGAGTGATTCTAGATACTTCATTACTAGACAAAAAAAGTCTAGAAGAAAGATCATTTATTTGAGAAAGAAATGTACCATTTTCAGTTCTAAGCATGATAAGCTCATCAAGATATATCCTATTTTCATCTTTAATAACATCACAAGCATGTCTACGATCATCATTTTCAATTCTCATTAAGACAAGCTCATCAAGTCAAGTTTGGTTTTCATACTTAAGACTATTGATGTTTTTAAGGTAAATACCATTCTTGACTTCAACTCCATTATATTGGAGATCAATATCAAAAAAATTCCCTACAAAGAATTAATAGTATCAAGATGATCCTTTTCATTTTTCTCAAGAATATTAATTTTAGCATACAAGTCATCAATAATTTTCCCTAATCTCTTCTTCTTGGATTTGAAGGAAGCATTAAGCACATCAATAAGGGAGTTTTTATATAGTTCATTTAAACTTACCTTACTTACCTCACATATGTCATTACTAGTTGATTCCATGAGAGAAAGGTGGCATTCTTCCTCATTGGAGCTGGAATCACTAGAAGAAAACTCCTTCCATGCGACATGGGCTTCATCTTTTCTTCTTCTTTCTTTCAACTCCTTCCTCTTGTAATTTCCATCATTCTTGTAGTCCTCCTTATTCTTAGAGATGCTCTTGTTGTAGGACTTCTTTGCCTTGGGGCAATCATTCTTGTAGTGTCCTTTTTGTCCACATTCATATCACCTTGGAGTAGAGGAGGATGGCTTTCCCTTGAAGTGCTTCCCCTTGGTGTAGTTAGCTTCATGATTGATAGGGGGTTCATCTTCACTTGAGGAAGGAGGAGTAGGCCAGAAAGTAAGTTGTTGTTGAAGAAAAATTTACTCCACTTAAGCTTTGAATGGACTATCCTTAATTTTCTTTGACTCTTTCTCTTCTTACTTCTCATTATCCTCTTACTTGTCAAGTCTTGGCTCATAAGCCTGAATATATCCAATGAGCTCTTTAGTGGAAATGTCACCAAGGCTTCTTATTTCTTCAATAAAAGTCACCTTTGATTCCCACGTTTTGGGAAGAGACCTAAGGATCATGGAGTTGATGGTCCCTCTATCCATAAGATGGCCCAAAGAAGCAAGTCCATTGATGATGGTGTTGAGTCTTGAGTACATCTGATCAACTCTCTCCTTCTTCCCCATATTGAAGTTCTCAAGGAGACCTTTGAGCATGTAGATCTTGGACTCCATGACTTTCTTGGTCCCTTCATAGGTGATGTAAATCTTGTACCATATCTCATGGGTTGTATCCCAACAAGAGACTCAGTTCAACTCAGAAGGGATGAGGGTTGCATAAATGATGCTTATGGCCTTTGCATTCAGTTGTGCCTTATTTAGTGTAGCTTTATCCCAAGTGGCTACATCTTCGGTCAGCTCCTTGTAGCGAAGGATGACTATTTTCCACATGTCGCGGCTTATCACTTGCAAGTAGAATTGTATCTGTCACTTTCAATTAAGGAAGTTTCTGTCATCGAAGATTGGAGGCTTCATGGAGAATCCACACTCCAAGTTGAGAGAACCTAAGAGGTTGTCACCCATCTTCTTGTCTTGTGGGAGATCTTGTCATAGAAGACTGTGGCTCTGATACCACTTTCTGGATCAAAGGGCTCTAGAGGGGGTGAATAGAGATAAAAAGAACTTAAACAAAATTGATTATACCTTCAAATTACATCATGAAGTAGAATTGCAAATATGGAATTTGATGTGCAAATAGACATAAATAGCAAGGATGAGAGAGATTGAACAAGCACAAGAACAAACTATGTAGAGTGGTTCCAGTCTCCAAACTAGAAGGAAGTCAGTCCACTACCTAGAGAGGTCAAGCCCTAGAATTTTGCAACCATTGCATACTTATATTCCATTATAATACTGTAAGGCCCCTGTCCTATCTTAATGCTTAATTATGTTTCTCTTGCTTAATAAGATGGTTGAACCTTAATCTAATATCTTGAGATTCCTTAATAATATGTGACAATCTTATGTTTTCAATTTGAACATGTGTTGTTGATGTCTGAGCTATGTTTGCTTATTTTGGACCAATTTGCAATTTACCCATGTTAAGGGTCAATCTTGAAGTTTTTAACATGTAGATAGTGCTTCTTGTTCCTTATCACATGAGAGAGAAGATGATGCTTTTGGGGCCCTTGTTGGATCATGTATTATGAGGTGGCATCATGTGTATGTTTACAGTTTGCATGGCTAAGCATGAGTTGAATGGATGATGGTAGAGACCATGTGTGTATTTCTTGAGTGTTGACCAGTGTAGTGACCGTGTGTTGAGTCTTGAGTAGTGCTTCGACCACTACACCATTTCTTCGATGGTTTTCTTCTACCTAGTGCCTTGGGCATGTACGTTGGTTGCTGGGGTTTTACTTTGATGAGGTCTTGTGACCAAAACACTCTTGGTTTGCTTTTGTTGCAACCGATACGAGGGTCTTGATATGTGTTATGACCGCTCCAAGTGAGTTATTCGACCATGTCGAGTTTGGGAACCAAGTGGTCGCTACACCACTTTGGTTTTAACATTTCTTTTGCATGTTAGCATGCATGGCCGATCCTTGGTGGGACAAGTGTCTTTTTGGTGCCATAACCTCTTAAAACCTCATATCTTTACCTCCCTCAGAACCTTGAATATATAAGCTCTCTCCTCAAAATGCAAGCAATCCTTTTAGTTCTCTCTTCTTTCTCCTTCTTGCTTGGATGACCTTGGATCTTGGCAGAGCTTGAGAGGGATGACCTGGGAGCTTTGGTGGCCGATCATCCTTACATGTGGTGATCTTGAGCTTGATCACCTTCCTTGTGGTAATCTTTAATGATTCTCCTCTTGATAAGTGGATCTATCACCATGATCTCATTTCTTATGTACCCTACCTCTTCCTTCTTATTTGTGAGACTATGGGGAAGCCATGGTGGCTATCTTGAAGATCTTCTCTTCACAAAGGTCGAAGACTATGGTTTGAACATGTTCGTACCTATGTTAGAAGAAGCTCTCTTCTTTCTCCTCTTGTTCGTCCTAGGGTTTTAGTTTTCCTTTTTCTTGAGCTCTCCTTTAACCTTGATGTTTCTTCTCTTATTGTTGTGACCTTGTGGACGAGGTGTTGATCCAAGTTGGAGTTATTCTTCTCTTTTAGATCTTGTGAACTTGGGAGCTTGATCTCTCCATAAGGCAAGTTATAGAACTTTCCCCTCTTCTATTATTGTACTAAATTGTTTCTTGCATGTTGATGTCCTAATCTATAAAATGTGAAATAAAGATGCTAGATGATGTTATCATGGTCTAGGGTTTATGATTTTTTAGTATTTTGTCATGGATTACTCTCTTTCCTAAACCCTAATTTTCATGCACCCAATTTGTAAATGATGGAGGAATTGATGATTTTTACATGCATATGATCTTTGGGTGTTATCACCATGCTAAGTGATGACTGTAGGTTTTGATTTTTGATTGCATGAGTTTGATGATTGGTCTTTCTCCTATAATGATTTTCCTTATGTTCTTTGGTGACATTTGGTTTTAGGGTTTTGATGTCCATTTTTGCATGGGGTTTTTCCACTTAATGATGCATGGATCCTTGATGTTCATTATGTGTTTTGATCAAGGTTTAGTTCTATTTCAGAGTTGGTCATGTGTTGTTGTTTGTACCTTGACCTTGATGGTCACTACACTTATCTTGAAGCTCATGATTGCTACATGTTTATGGGTGTTACCAGTGCTACATGGCTAACCCTAATCACCCTTGGTTGTTACACTTTGTGCCTTTGTTGGTCAATGCACTTTGATCTTGGTTGATGGTCGTTATGCTTGGCTTTTTTATTCATTCAAATCACATGATCTAGTTGGATTCTCACTACACTATTTGTTTGTTTCTGTTGAAGAATCATGGATGGCTATGTTGGTTGCTACTCTTGGTTGGTTGGTGTGTTGCAGTCAAAGTGCTTTGAAGTGTTACGATCACTACACATGTCCAAGGTTGTGTTGCGGTCGCAACACTTGTATTCTATGATGTTGGTATCATGTGTGATTTCTACACATGGGTGACACCTTTGCTATAGGTTGCTACCCTAACCTATGCTAATGGTCACTATACGTGAATGAGCCATGATGGTTGCCACATATGTATATATACATAGTGGTCTCTATACATGTATGAGAGATGATTAGTGGTTGATGCATATTTCTATTTACATGATGATAATTACATGTTTGAGGTAGTAATGCTTAACCTAATATGTTCCAAGAAATTGGGATATGATGTACCTAGGGTTATATGATGATGGGAACCTTGATCGCCTACATGGGAAAACCCTAACTCTAATTCTCAAGTTAATATTATAATTGTTGAGCTTGCTTGAGTAACTAGCATGAGATGATATTTTCTCTCTTGTACTTGTGTAGCTCTATCCTTGCAAGTGGAAATGAATAACATATCTAGTGAATTCTATGGTGTGATTGATGTGACACAAGGCGAGTGATTATGAGCCATGTTAAGGCATGATGATAAGATAATGATGTGTTTAGGTCTCATGACCTAGTAGAGGCTTTATGCCTAATGAGAGATGATAACCTTTAGCAATGATATGATGTATTGTTATCCCCTAATTATGTGATGATGTTGATGGCCTTGTATGGAAGTGGGTACAAGTGATGATGTGATAAGTTATACTTCATACATTTTATATCTTCTGGAGTTGTAGCATACCCTTATGTTTGTAGAGTTTTTTTAGGGTTTGTACATTGTAACTTGATTGATGTTAAAAGACATTCAATTGTCCTAACTAATTAAGTGAAACCCTAGTCATGTAGTTTCCTTATGCCATATATCCATCTTCAGTGTCAGTATTTGTATGGTAAACCGATTCTCCCTTCATGGAATCTCAGAGTCATATACTGTTGAGTATATGCATTTCACAGGATTGGATGCGGTCATATCTTGGTAGGAGAATGGTCGAAGTTGTATCTTAGTGATGTGATTTAGTATATGTATATGCTATGTTTTGAGGATGAATGCAGTCATACCTCAGCAGGAGTGTGACTGGGGTCATAACTCAGTTTTCACTAGTGTTGTGCCTATATACCATAACAGACTAGGTTGTTTTGCAGTTGGATTTTATATTTCACTACATAGGACTTGGATTGACTGAGGGTGTGGGTGGTCATGGTGTTGGATAAATTGGACATTATAATGAATCCCTTTGTTTCGATGATGACAAACATTTCATTCTTGTTGATCTAACGTGCTACTTGAGTGTTGCAGGAAATAAGTGCATGACAAAGCTCTAGGGAATCTATATGCTTGAATGTTTGTAAATGTCATGAAATGTAATCAATTGTAAACTTGTACAAATATATAATGTACAAGTACTTAGATTTCATGTAAATCAAGCGTTAGATCTTCCCTAGCCAATCACCACACTTAGATATGTCATCCCTTTCAAATAGGTTCACATATGCACACTCATACATTTACTTAGTGCCTAAATTGAAAGATTGAAACAGGGTCAATCTCGGTCGACCAAACTCCTCGACCGAGACACTCTCGGTCGACAAACTTCTCGACCGAGAATGACCCAAGTAGCCGTTAGACATAGCTGACAAAGTAGTTGGCAGTTGCAAATGAACGTTGATCCAGAGAGCCTGTCGGTCGACAAAACTTCGACCGAGTAGGTATCTCGGTCGACAATTTGTCGACCGAGATGGTCTCTGACAGCAACTGCAGAATAAAGTAACTAGCCGTTACTAACGCACCTAACTTATACCTAACGGCTAGTTAAGCACTTAGAAACCCCTAGAAGTTGTCTATAACGTCCTTAAGCATCCATAGGTCATTTTTATAAATAGGACATGCCTTAGGACACCTAAATACACCTAAGCTACACTTGTGCTATACTTGAGCAAGCAATTACATTTGCAATCTGTCTGTGAGCAATTGAGCAATTCCTACATTGGCTATTCATTTCCATTGCTCCCATTTCGTGTCCTATAGGCTAGCATCTCCTTACCACAACACTTACACTTCTACACTCATTGGTTAGGAGATCAATATGCTTGATATAGGCAAATAAAGCCTTGTGCTTAAAAGGATAAGTTGTAATTTCTATTTTCCTTCTTGTTCCTTTTTATCCTTTGTATTCTCCTTGCTACTCCTAGGGTTGGAGGCTGCGGATTGGAGAAGGTTCTTCTCGGAGGAGAAGGTGGACTTCAAGCTACTTCAAGAAGGCTATCGCACGGGAAGCTACTTCAAGAAGGCTATTGCAACAGGAAGCTGCTTCAGGAGGAAGGCTGCTTCAAGGTGGTGCAATTACTTCTAGGTGAAGGCTGCTTCAAGGTTGGGCGATTACTTCTAGGTGAAGGCTGCTTGAAGGGTTTAGGGAGAGAATTGTAATTTTATGTAAAGTCCTTGCGAGGTAATAAAATTAAATTCTTTCCAAATCCCGGTTGGGTAAGCAACCGGGTAGTGGACTGACAACTTTAGTATTTGCTAAAGTTGGAACCACTCTAAATCCTTGTCCCCTTGTCCAATATTCTTGTGGTTGATTGTTTGAGTTAAATAATTGTTAAAATTATTTTAAAACTCTATTCACCCCCCCTCTAGTAGTTTTTCACATGGGAGTCTAAATCCTCCTAGATCTTGTATGGCACTTATTTTGACATAGAAGTGGTCCGTTGGAACATGAGTGGTATACCTCATCTCCTTAGGTCATTATAAAAGGCATAATACATCCATGTATAATACTTGCTTAGGGTTAAATAGGACTCACATAGTATCATCCTTTTCCTTATCTTTTGTATTGATTTCTTGAATTATAATGTGGTAAGGGAAATCATATATTATGAATGTTCTTCATATTCCTTCTTAAGGTATAAGATGTTCTACTACTCAGTTGTAGATGCCTGAATTGCTTAAACAATGCTAGTTGTTTTACACATATCATTTAGCTGAATCTACTCATCTTGAACATAATGTTATATACCTTCTTTTATATATTTGTGCTTATAATAGACGTTAGCAGAGAGTTATATCTCTTGTTGGGATATTGGTCTCACTTTTTGGGTTTTCATATCTTTTAGGTGGTCATGCACGACAAGGTAGAGATCGTGCGGTTGAGGTTGAGCAACAAGAGGAGCAATAGTTGTAAATGGTTGGACATGCTGATAGTGTTTTATAGTTGAGTCCTACATGTTGTCCATGTACTCTTAGGTCCTTGGTGTTGTTTTGTAGACTTTGTATATCAATATGAGATTTTGGTAGTAGGCCATATATGTAACATATATGGCTTGTATATGCGAACACATTCTTATATGTAACATGTTTGTGGCATGATGGCCATTGAACAATGATGTGCACATCTTTGAGAATGTTATATGATACATGATGTGTTGTTTATGGACTCATAAAAAATGTTTCCACTTTTGTGATTATGTGAAATCAGTTTCAATTTACTATATTTGTGGCAACACATCCCACTATCACACAAACAACGAGGTGTTACGTGAAAACGTGCGGAAATCACCATAAAACCACAAATTACCAAAAACATGGGTTAATTAAAACCGATTGCAGGAAAACAAAATAACTGAGAAGCTATTACATATAGGTCCTCATCCTGCAAGGAAATAGGTTATATAAACATATACAAGTCTTGATACGTGTCCACAACTTAGAATATCAGCTGTCTTGTCATCACCTGAGTTCATCACCTGTTTATACATACATAACGGCCCACATCCGGCCAGCAACAGGATATACAAAGCATCCACAACTACACATCGTGAAACAATGTCAAAACACCTCCAAGGGCCTGAGAGTACAGGGATGACTCTAAGACTCTACTACAAAACATCCATACAGCAGCATATTCATCACTTACCTTCTACTGCTCGTCTTGCTGCTCGGCCGCAACTCCGTGACCACTGCCATGTCTAGCTCGAACACCTAAAAAGGGTGTAAACTAGTGGGGTGAGACACACAGTCCCAGTGAGAAACATAACTCCCCGCCGAAACTACAAAACCTCAGAAAGATAAAGCAACAACCGCTGATAATTGATAAAGGGTATAACAAGAGCAGTTTATAAAGTAAAGCTATTCATACCGTCAAGCTTACCAGATGTACGGAAGGCATATATCCAATTGTTTCCTTATGGAACATGATTAACAAGATAAGATTAATAAGGTCTTACTACATAACATGAGGAACATATAAGTAACTACAAGGTATAGCAAGACTAACTACACAAGCAAGGCCTAACAAGGATAAGATTAATAAGTTCCATGTTTTGCCTTAAGCAGTAAATACTATACGGCTGGATTACATATTATTATGCCCTGAGGAAGTGAGTCGTACCGCTCAAATCCAACCTTTGGTTGCGAAACCCAAGCCGGTGCCATACAAGGTCAATGGAAGAGCCAGACTCTACGACCTCCCACCTCGTGGTCAGTGCACGATTACAACACAAGTAGTACCGCAGTCTTGTGCTTAAGTGGCCTCAGCCACAGGGTCAGGCTACCCTCTGCCTAGCCTGCCTCGGTACAGGTATCGACGCTAGTGAAACTGAGCCACAAGCCGGTTCACCATGCTCTGAGCCATGAACGCATTCATGCTCCCATATCACATATCCTGAGCCATGGGCTTGTTCACCATGCTCTTCACATATTGAGCCCCGGGCCTAAATCCGCACTCTAGAGTCTACAACCAAAGTTGCACTCATACCTCCTCATTTTTGGCTAGGAGAAACCACACATATTCAATAATATGCGCTTCCAGGTTAACCCACAGGAGAACCTGTTTCACCATCACCAGCTCCTAACGATGATGGATCTATGGCCCAGGAAAACTACATGATATATTCCACTGTGATTAATTAATACATTTTAAGTAGATTGCAAGATTCAACCAAGTTGTATAACATGCAAACTATAATAAGAATAAACAACATGAAACTCAAAATCATGCTTCTAATGTAATCAACATCATCCTGATCCATCACAAGGATCCAACATTACATGTTATCATTTGGCCTCTTGCCAATCATCTAGATCCATCACAAGGATCATCACATTACCATGGGATCTCAATCCCTCATCATATGGTGTCATTGCCTCTCAAGGCATTCTCATCAACGTAGGTACTTTAGTCAAACTTAGGTCCTCAGACCAAAACACATCATATATCATATCTCATCATCAAGAGTAATTATCAAAGCAGTGTTACTCAAACATATATACCTCATAGCACTTTACCTGGCTATGCATCACCTGCATGGTTAGGATGTACAAGCATCAAGGATCATTAGGAGAGTTATATTATCAACATAGGGAAACATTGATGATTATGAGCTTCCTCAATAATACCTCAACCTGTGATCATAGACATAGGTCGTAACATCATGCAAAGCATCTCACATGTTTACCATTTCCTTAGCATTGTACAGGTTATTCAAGATGATTATATACATATGTAAAATCATGTTAAGCTACATAGATGATCTCTACCATAACGATTACCATCAAGCATATCAAGGGTCACCATTATGACTAAACGTGATAGCAAGAACAACACCTAACATATCATTTTCTATAAGGGGACATGGCCCTCACTAAAAGCATCCACTACCCTCACCAGAGGTGGTATCGGGTAGGGAACCCTCACCTATCGCCCAACACATAACGGTCAGCACATATCGGCCAGGCACACCAGCTCCTATCAGCCAAGCACAAGGTGTGACGTGCAACGCCGTGTCAGCATCAAGGGTAATGACAACCAAGCGTGTAGCTAACCAAAGAAGCGTATCGTGCAACGGTGTGTCGGGCTCCATGGCTACGACCACAAGGCTACTTTCTCAGGTCAGGTGTTTCAGGAAACAAGGACTTGTGTGTGACGCCCAACACGCAAAGGTCAACACCCAGGAACCTAACGCCCGACACAACACCACCAACTAGCTAACAAGCTACAACCCTCAACATATAATGACGTCAAACCACCACAGGGGCTAAGGTATCGTGCAAGTTACTCATTAAGGGGTGACGCTCATCATAGAACTAGCTAGAAATGACCATAACTCAAAGCACAACGACACCAAGCTACATTTGGGTCATGTATGTCGGGCAAGGAACTCAACAAGAGGCAACGCCTAAGGGTGCAACTCAGACATCCAACAAGGAACCTGTCGTTCAGCCAACCTATCCATGGCCTATCAGCCGTCACAAAGTAAGGGTTGTGGTGTGACACCCGTCACAAGGTCAAGGACTAGGGGGTATCGTCCATCACATACACAACATGTCATCTAAGGTTAGACCAAGGAAAAGATATCGGGCATCACCACCATGAACACCATATCGGGTAAGATGCACCCCGACAGGGTCACCACCAACCTAAAGCTCAAGGGCACCAAAACCCTAAAGGATCAAGAAGATGGCTCACCTCTCAACTTAAACGAGAGAGGGGTCTTGCACATCTCATATCACCAATCGGGCAACACAAGGAACAACCATAACCAAGGTGTACAACTACCACCAAGCTCACCCTTCAAGTCCATGGTGAGGGGAGGGTGTTGCTCAAGCAACTAGAACACAAGCTCACCTCTCAACTTAAATGAGAGAGGGGTATTGCCCATATTACTAGCACTCAAGCTCACTCCTCTAGACCAAGGAGAGAAAGGAGTATTGCTCACCAAGAAACCCTAGAACCTAGGTTCGGCCAACAAGAACAACTTAAGAAAGGAACTAACTAGCAACACATATAGCCGACATGATCATAAGCAACATATAAGAACATAAAGGAAGGTAGTGTAGTTAGGGTTAGGAGTTATGTAACCCGCCTTAAGCAAGCTCCAAGCTCCCAGCTCCAAGATCCTAGCTCCAAGCTCCAAGCACCACCAAAAGAAGGAGAGCAAGGCACTCTAGGGTTCGGCCACCACTAGAGGAAGAAGAAGACTCTAAGAAGGATCGACCACCAAGCTTGCCAAAGAAGAGAGTGTCGTGCACCAAGGAGAAGGAGACTAAGGAACTAAAGGGATCCTTAGCAAGGGAAAGGAAACACATATATAGGAGGGGATGGAGGAGAAACCAAAGTAGAGCAAGGCAAGGTGTTGCCCACCTAGGGACACTTGTCCATGTGAAAAGCTACCACTCATAACATGCCCTAAACACATGTCCAAGGCCATTGCCACATGCAAGCATCAAGCACCAAGTGTCCACTAGTGGTGACACAAACAAGGTCAAAGAAGGTCAAAGGGTCCATGGGCGACACACCTGGACGATACACTACCACCATGGCCGACACAACCCCGGGCGACACAACACTAGCCGACACAAAGCTCTCTTGCCCGACACAATGCTCAAAGAAAACAAAGGCAAGGCACCAAAAAGCCCAACAAGCTCAACCAAGCCCAAAGGAACTCAAGCAACGAGCCCAAACCTTCCTCTCAACACTAGAGGAAGCAAGGAGAGGGAGGAACACCTCACAAGGTGGCAAACTTGCCCACAAACCCTAGACTTGGGTTAATTGCAAGTAGCACCTCCAACTCTCAACAAAGCACAAACAAACCCTAATCACCACCAAAGGTGATTAGCAAGCAGCTAATCATCAGGGTTAAGCAAAAAAAATAGGGTAAACCCTAAACGGAGGTCAGGGTCCTTACAAGCTAACCCCCTACAAAGGGATTTTGTCCCCGAAATCCGAAGAGAGAAGCAAGGGATACTCCTCCTCATCTCTTCCTCAAGCTCCCATGTGGCTTCCTCAATGCCACGATGATGCCAAAGAACCTTCACAAGAACCAGGTCCTTCCTCTTTAGCTTCTTAACTCTTCTGTCAAGGATCGCCACATGACCTTCCTCGTAGGTCACATCTTCATCAAGATCAACTTCAACTGGCTGTATCACTATTCCCGAATCAGGATGAATTTTCTTCAGCATACTGACATGGAACACTGGATGCAACCTGTGCAACTATGGCGACAACTCTAACTTGTAAGATACCTTGCCCATACGTTCTATGAACGGGTAAGGCCCCATATATCTGGGTGCTAGTTTACCCTTCCAGTCAAACCTTAGCACACATTTACATGGCGAGACTTTAAGATACACTTTGTCTCCTACTTGGAACTCCAAAGGTGGTCAGCGATTGTTTGCATAAGACTTATGTCTATCCTGTGCCGCTTTCAACTGTTGTTGTATCACCTTGATCTTTTCTGTTGTCTACTGTACTAACTCAGGACCCAAAAGTTGATATTCACCAGACTCATACCAACACAAAGGAGATCTATACTTCCTTCCATATAAGGCTTCATAAGGAACCATGTCAATGCTCCGCTGATAACTGTTGTTGTAAGAAAACTCTATCAAACTAATATGTATGTCCCAACTGCCTAGGAACTACAAAACACAAGCTCGAAGGAGATCTTCTAAAGTCTGAATAGTCCTCTCAGACTGTCCATCTATCTGCGGGTGGAAGGCGGTATCGAACCTCAACTGCGTTCCCAACGCTTTGTGCAACTGTTCCCAGAAACGACTTGTGAACTGAGGACCTCTTTCAGAAACTATCGTCGCTGGCACACCATGCAAACGTACTATCTCATCCACATATACTCGAGCGAGCTTCTCTGCTGTATATGTTGTCTTTACTGGTATGAAATGGGCAGACTTCGTCAATCTGTCCACTATCACCCAAATGGAATCATGATTCCTAGTTGTCCTAGGTAGACCAACTACGAAATCCATGGTTATGTGATCCCATTTCCACTGCGGTATAGGCAGGGGTTGCAACGTACCTGCTGACTTTTGATGTTCATCCTTGACTTGCTGACATACCACACACCTAGACACGAACTCGGCTACATCTCTCTTCAAGCCGGGCCACCAATACAAGTCCTTCAGACTATGATACATCTTGGTGACACCTGGATGCATAGCATACATCGACGTGTGTGCTTCCTCAAGCACTAACTTCCTCATATCATCATCATCAGGAACTACCATCCTATCATGATAGCAAACTAGCCCATCCTCAGACTCATGGAACCCATCACGCTTTTCACTGCCGAACTCTGATCTAATCAACTATACCACATCATTTGTTTGCTGTGCATCTTTGATCTACTGTCTCAGCGTAGGCTTGACTTGTATCTGTGCTAAAAGTCCAGCTAACAAGAAAACTTCCATCTGTACATTCATCTGTCACAAGGAAACAAACATATCCCGTCTATGGCATACCAGGGAACTCAACTGTGCCTTCTTTGAAGAAAGAGAATAAGACTTTCGGCTAAGCGCATCAGCTACCACATTCGCCTTACTAGGATGATACTCGATGGTGCAGTCGTAATCATTGATTAGCTCCATCCATCGATGATGTCGCATGTTTAACTCATGCTGCGAAAAGATGTACTTCAGATTCTTATGATCCGTAAAGATCTGACACACTTCCCCATACAGATAGTGTCTCCAAATCTTTAATGCACGAATAACTGTTTCCAACTCCAAATCATGATTCAGATAGTTCTCCTCGTGTTTCTTAAGCTGTCATGAAGCAAAAGAAACCACATAATCTTCCTACATTAGCACACAACCTAAACCTTTCTTGGAAGCATCGCAAAAAACAACATAGCCCTTCCCAGGCTCAGGTAGGATTAGCACTGGAGCACTAGTCAACTTTTCCTTTAGACTTTGGAAAGCTCACTGACAACGATCATCCCAGACAAAAGATACATCCTTTCTAGTCAACTTCGTCATCAGCAACGAAATCGCACTGAAGTCCTTGATAAACCTCTGGTAGTATCCTGCTAAACCCAAGAAACTATGAACTTCTGTCAGCGTCTTCGGTTGCTCCCAATCTGCAACAGACTCCACCTTCTTCGGGTCCACTTTGACTCCTTCAACAGATATCACATGACCTAAAAAGGTTACTTCTTCCAACCAGAACTCACACTTACTGAACTTGGCATATAACTGATGTTGGCGAAGAAGAGTCAACGCTAGTTGAAGATGTCGCTCATGCTCTCGCTTGTCCCAACTATAGATCAAGATGTCGTCTATAAAGACTACAACAAACTAATCTAGGAACGAACGGAACACTCTGTTCATCAAATCTATGAAAGCAGCAGGTGCATTGGTTATCCCAAACAGCATAATCACAAACTCGTAGTGACTGTACCTCATCCTAAAAGCTGATTTTGGTATGTCATCCGCCTTAATCATCAACTGATGATATCCAAACCGTAGATCGATCTTTGAAAATACTGTAGCACCATACAACTGATCGAACAAATCATCTATCCTTGGTAACAAGTACTTGTTCTTGATCGTGACCTTGTTCAACTATCGGTAATCTATACATAACCGCATCGATCCGTCCTTCTTCTTAACAAACTACACCGGAGCACCCCAAGGCGATGTACTCGGTCGGATGAAACCTTTCTCCAAAAACTGTTGCAACTACTTCCTAAGATATGCCATATCTACTGGAGCCATTCTATACGGTGTATGTGCAACTGGTTGCGTTCCTGGAACCAGATTGATCTCAAAATCAATCTCTCAGGGTGGAGGAACACCAAGGAACTCATCTGGAAACACATCGGAAAACTCTCAGACAACTGGAACCTCTTCAAGGCTAGGACCTTTTGCCTTGGTATCTACAACAGTATCCACAATGTGGGCTAAGAATGCTTCACATCCTTGCCGTAGCAACTTTTCTGCCACATAGTTGATACTAGACACGTCAGAAGAATCTTCCTATCTCCTTGTAAGATCCACTTCTCTCCAACATCATCAAACACTGCTTGCTTGGAACCACAGTCCAAAACAACCTTATACTTCTCTAAGGTATCCATCCCAAGGATAACATCGAACCCATGCATATCAAGTGGTATAAGATCCACTTGTATACTATGTCCCGAAAAAGACAAGACACAAGATGGACACTCTTCTCTAAGCATCGAGGAACCATCAAGATGGGTTTCTAACAACAAGCTATCGTTCTTACAACTAACAGGTAAACAACAGTTTTCAAGCATACTATAGGCGATAAAAGAGTGTGTAGCACCCAGGTCAACCAGAACAGATATGAAGCAAGAAGAAGACATATCAGAATGAAATAACTCCATCTGACCTGTCACCACTCGCGGGTTGACTATCGCCTCCGGATGACTCATAGCATAGAATCGAGTCGTTGCTTGCTGTCCACGTCCTTTGCTTCCTTGAGCAGATGATCCCGCTTGCGATGCTAGATCACGTCCTCATCCTCTGCTACTACTGGGCTACTATCTATCTGACCCTTGATGATTCTGTCTCGGCTGCTGTGTCACTTCAACATCTCTGTTTGGGCAGTTCGACCTCCAATGCCCGATCTGACCACACAGATGGCATGAATGGTTTCGTTGTTGTGGCCTCGACGGCCCTGTCACTGCCACAGAGGCTGTACTATGTGCTTTAGACAGTGTAGAGACATATCCTCTTCCCTTACTCGGAGACCACTGTGACGGTGCACTGGAACCTCTCATCACAGAAGGTGCTGAAAACCTGGGGTTCTTGAAGCCACCAAACCTCTATCCCTGGAACTGAGAAGGCCTCTTCTTAGACATAGATTCTCTTTTCTCCCTCACCGACCGTTCAATCCTCCAGAAAGATTCCAACAAGGTAGCAAACCGCTCACAGTTCTCCAACGCAGAAGCAGGTGTTGTCAGCTCAGCACTCAGACCTTTCTCAAAGCGTCTGATCTGCTCCTCATCTGTTGATGCCATGTGAGGACAAAACCTCAGCATATCCATGAACTTGGCTTCATACTCGGTGATGTTCATCGCTCCTTGGCGCAAGCGCTCAAACTGACTGATCTTCAAATCTAGATACGTCTTCGGAAAGTATCTGCTGATGAACTCGCGCCGAAAAACCTCCCAACCGATCACCTCACCAGGTCACTTCTCCTCCTCGATGGTCCACTAGTGACCAGCACGAACCTTCATAAGGTAGACAGCGTGCTTTACTTTGTCTGCTTCGGGGATGTCAAGGATCCAGAAATCCTTCTCAAGACTTGTCAGCTACAAATCTGCATCCGCTGGATCAGCCGTTCTAGCATAATCCGAAGCTCCGACTTGGCAAAGCCGCTCAAAGGTCTTACCAATACCTGGTGTTTCATCATGGGGAGCATGTGCTCTCGGTGGAGGCAATGGAAATCTTTCTACCATGAGATTCATCGTAGCCATCATCTGCCCCATAAGCTGTTGATAGGAAGGATGTTCAAGAATGGCTGGGTCAGGTTGGGGGACCTCAGGCACCCGATCTTCATGTGCCTGCCCTATAGCTCCATCAACTGATGCAACATCACTGTTCTCAGCAGCGTGTTCTTCATGGTTTCCAGACATCTCAACTTTTCTTCCGCTGAGGGCAGAAGATGATTGTAAGAAAATCTGGAAGACTCACAAGAACAGACACAACCTAGTCCTAAATCCCTGTAGACTCAGCAAACCTAGAGCTCTGATACCAAACTTGTGGCAACACATCCCACTATCACACAGACAACGAGGTGTTATGCAAAAACGTGTGGAAATCACCATAAACCACAGATTACCAAAAACACGGGTTAATTAAAACCGATTGCGGGAAAGCAGAAAAACTGAGAAGCTATTACATATAGGTCCTCATCCTGCAAGGAAACAAGTTATATAAACATATACAAGTCTTGATACGTGTCCACATCTTAGAATATCAGTTGTCTTGTCATCACCTGTTTATACATACATAACGGCCCACATCCGGCCAGCAGCAGGATATACAAAGCATCCACAACTATACATCGTGAAACAATGTCAAAACACCTCCAAGGACCTGAGAGTACAGGGATGACTCTAAGACTCTACTACAAAACATCCAAACAACAACATATTCATCACTTGCCTTCTACTACTCATCTTGCTGCTCGACCGCAACTCTGTGACCACCGCCACATCTAGCTTGAACACCAAAAAAGGGTGTAAACCAGTAGGGTGAGACACACAGTCCCAGCGAGAAACATAACTCCCCACCGAAACTACAAAACCTCAGAAAGATAAAGCAACTACCGCTGATAACTGATAAAGGGTATAACAAGAGCACTTTATAAAGTAAAGCTATTCATACCGTCAAGCTTACCAGATGTACGGAAGGCATATATCTAATTATTTCCTTATGGAACATGATTAACAAGATAAGATTTATAAGGTCTTACTACATAACATGAGGAACATATAAGTAACTGCATGGTATAGCAAGACTAACTACACAAGCAAGGCCTCAACCAATGTTCTGTGTTTTGCCTTAAGCAGTAAATACTATATGACTGGATTACGTATTATTATGCCCTGAGGAAGTGAGCCATACCGCTCAAATCCAACCTTCAGTTTTGAAACCCAAGTCGGTGCCAGACAAGGTCAATGGAAGAGCCGGACTCCACGACCTCCCACCTCATGGTCAGTGCATGAGTACAACACAAGCAGGACTGCAGTCTCGTGATTAAGTGGCCTCAGCCACAGGGTCAGGCTACCCTCTGCCTAGCCCACCTCGGTACAGGTATCGACGCTAGTGAAACTGAGCCATGGGCCAGTTCACCGTGCTCTGAGCCATGAACGCATTCATGCTCCCATATCACATATCCTGAGCCATGGGCCTGTTCATCGTGCTCTTCACATACTGAGCCACATGCCTGAATCCACACTCTGGAGTCTACAACCGAAGTTGCACTCATGCCTCCTCATTTTCGGCTAGGAGAAACCACACATATTCAATAATATGTGCTTCCAGGTTAACCCACAGGAGAACCTATTTCACCATCACCAGCTCCTGACGATGATGGCAAGCTTCATGATATATTCCACTGTGATTAATTAATACATTTTAAGTGGATTGCAAGATTCAACCAAGTTGTATAACATGCAAACTATAACAAGAATAAACAACATGAAACTCAAAATCATGCTTCTAATGTAATCAACATCATCCTGATCCATCACAAGGATCCAACATTACATGTTATCACTTGGCCTCTTTCCAATCATCTAGATCCATCACAAGGATCATCACATTACCATGGGATCTCAATCCCTCATCATATGGTGTCATTTCCTCTCAAGGCATTCTCATCAACGTAGGTACTTTAGTCAAACTTAGTTCCTCAGACCAAAATGCATCATATATGATATCTCATCATCAAGAGTAATGATCAAAGCAGTGTTACTCAAACATATATACCTCATAGCACTTTACCTGGCTATGCATCGCCTGCATGGTTAGGATGTACAAGAATCAAGGATCATTAGGAGAGTTATATTATCAACATAGGGCAACATTGATGATTATGAGCTTCCTCAATCATACCTCAACCTGTGATCATAGACATAGGTCGTAACATCATGCAAAGCATCTCATATGTTTACCATTTCCTTAATATTATACAGGTGATTCAAGATGATTATATACATATGTAAAATTATGTTAAGCTACATAGATGAGCTCTACCATAACGATTACCATCAAGCATATCAAGGGTCACCATTATGACTAAACGTGATAGCAAGAACAACACCTAACATATCATTTTCTATAAGGGGACATGACCCTCACTAAAAACATCCACTACCCTCACAAGAGGTGGTATCGGGTAGGGCACCCTCACCTATCGCCCAACACATAACGGTCAGCACATATCGGCCAGACACACTAGCTCCTATCGGCCAAGCATAAGGTGTGACGTGCAACGCTATGTCAGCATCAAGGGTAACGACAATCAAGCGTGCAACTAACCAAAGAAGCGTATTGTGCAACGGGGTGTCGGGCTCCATGGCTACCGCCACAAGGCTACTATCTCAGGTTAGATGTTTCGGGCAATGAGGACCTGTACGTGATACCCAACATGCAAAGGTCAACACCTAGGAGCCTGACGCATGACACAACACCACCAACTAGCTAACAAGCTACAACCCTCAACGCATAACGATGTCAAACCACCACAGGGGCTAAGGTATCATGCAGGTTACTCATCAAGGGGTGACGCTCATCACAGAACTAGCTAGCAACGACCATACCTCAAAGCACAACGACACCAAGCTACATCTGGGTCATGTGTGTCAGGCAAGGTACTCAATAAGAGGTAATGCCTAAGGGTGCAACTCAGACATCCAACAAGGAACCTGTCATTCAGCCAACCTGTCCATGGCCTATCGGCTGTCACAAAGCAAGGGCTATGGTGTGACGCCCGTCACAAGGTCAAGGACCAGGGGAGTATCGTCCATCACAGACACAACATGTCGTCCAAGGTTAGACCAAGGAAAAGATATTCGGAAACACCACCATCAACACCATATCGGATAAGATGCACCCCGATAGGGTCACCACCAACCTCAAGCTCAAGGGCACCAAAACCCTAAAGGATCAAGAAGATGGCTCACCTCTCAACTTAAACGAGAGAGGGGTCTTGCACATCTCATATCACCAATCGCGCAACACAAGGAACAACCACAACTAAGGTGTACAACTACCACCAAGCTCACCCTTCAAGTCCATGGTGAGGGGAGGGTGTTGCTCAAGCAACTAGAACACAAGCTCACCTCTCAACTTAAACGGGAGAGGGGTATTTCCCATATTACTAGCACTCAAGCTCACTCCTCTAGACTAAGGAGAGAAAGGAGTATTGATCACCAAGAAACCCTAGAACCTAGGTTCGGCCAACAAGAACAACTTAAGTAAGGAACTAACTAGCAACACATATAGCCGACATGATCATAAGCAACATATAAGAACATAAAGGAAGGTAGTGTAGTTAGGGTTAGGAGTTATGTAACCCGCCTTAAGAAAGCTCCAAGCTCCTAGCTCCAAGAACCACCACAAGAAGGAGAGCAAGGCACTCTAGGGTTCAGCCACCACTAGAGGAAGAAGAAGACTCCAAGAAGGATCGGCCACCAAGTTTGCCAAAGAAGAGAGTGTCGTGCACCAAGGAGAAGGAGACTAAGGAACTAAAGGGATCCTTAGCAAGGGAAAGGAAACACATATATAGGAGGGGATGGAGGAGAAGCCAAAGTAGAGAAAGGCAAGGTGTTGCCCAACTAGGGACACTTGTCCATGTGCAAAGCCACCACTCATAACATGCCCTAAACACATGTCCAAGGCCATTGCCACATGAAAGCATCAAGCACCAAGTGTCCACTAGTGGTGACACAAACGAGGTCAAAGAAGGTCAAAGGGTCCATGGGAGACACACCTGGACAATACACTACCACCATGGCCGACACAACCCCGGGCGACACAACACTAGCTGACACAAAGCTCTCTTGCCCGACACAAGGCTCAAAGAAAACAAAGGCAAGGCACCCACAAAGCCCAAAAAGCTCAACCAAGCCCAAAGGAACTCAAGCAACGAGCCCAAACCTTCCTCTCAACACTAGAGGAAGCAAGGAGAGGGAGGAACACCTCACAAGGTGGCAAACTTGCCCACAAACCCTAGACTTGGGTTAATTGCAAGTAGCACCTCCAACTCTCAACAAAGCATAAACAAACCCTAATCACCACCAAAGGTGATTAGCAAGCAGCTAATCATCAGGGTTAAGCAAAACAAACAGGTTAAACCCTAAACGGAGGTTAGGGTACTTACAGTATTTTCTAGTAATCTATTTGGTTAGTGTTAGGTTGCTCTTTGTTTTAAGTAATCTCACTTTGTGGCACATCAGGGTGCCATACTTGGGTTGGTATCAAAGATCTAGGTTTGCTGAGTCTATAGGGACATAAGACTAGGGTTTGTGCCTATTCTAGTATCCTTTGACATATTTAATGGTAACTTCTTCTTATGAAGAAGAAGAAGAAAGGAAGAAAAGATATGTTTGGAGAAGAAAAAGAACATGCTGAGAGGAGTGTTGCTGCACCAGGAGGTGGTGCTAGGAGGCAGACAAGGGTTGATGGAGTTCCTGAGGAGCCTTGGTTCAACCCTATAACTATGGCCAACCCCTCTTTTTAGTCCAAGTTTGGACACTTTATGGCCACCACGACGCATATGGAGGATAGGATGCCCATATACCAAGCTAGAGTGGCAGTCCCCATTGGAGAATTCTAGGGTTCTACGAATACATTTGAGAGGTTGAGGCGTGTGTGACCATTGGAGTATGTTGGTACGGAGGATCCGACAGACGCTGACATGTGGTTGACTAAACTAGAAAAGTCCTTCAAGATCCTAAATATCCCAGAGGAGGATAAGGTGAAGCACGTAGTGTACTTATGGAAGGGAGTGTTGGCTTTTGGTGGGCCGTTGAAGAGGAGAAGTGTGATGATCGTCTAGCAAAAACAAGATTAACTAAACTATCTGATGCGGAAGAGAATACTTAGTAGCAGAATTACTGAAAATAACTAAAAATTTAAAACTTTTTGCACAAAGATCCATTAACTATAAGAACTCTTTCATAAAGAAATAAAGTAAGTTATTTACATTCTGATACATCAGTTCATCTCTGTATCATCCCATCTCAAGAGTCAGAAATATTGACTGTCCTGTGAAACTGTACATAAGCAGTATACAAAAATTTTGAGGCATCAAGCCAAAAATCTCAGATCTAACTCGAACCATCTACTGACTCCTAGGACCTAAGAGTACAAAGATGACACATAGGACTCTCTATATAGTGAACCTAACAGACAATGTCTCCACCTGTCGATCACTGTTGTCCTTGCTGTTGTTGTAGTTGCTGCTGTTGCTGCTCACCCACTGAAAGATTTCTTCTTCCTCGGCGTCTTAGTAAAAATTTGAATCCCACGGGGGTGAGACAATTGAAAATTGTCCCAGCGAGAGATATAACTCTTTGCCAGAAGCATTGTTATTGCTGATAATAGAATAGCACTGAGCAGTAAAATTATAAATATTCAACAGCAGATAATTCATTGAATAAGATATGCAGAGTAGTATTCTCTATGCAATCATTTCAAATATAACTTGATTAAGCACCAAGTCATTCATTTAATATGGAATATGGAGAACATGTATATAATTTATCCATCTAGGACATATTAAACAATGTATCACCAAACATTGATTCTCATAGTTCAACCCTAAGCCAATATGCTACATGGCTGATTACATTTTACAAACATACTTAATGCCCTGAGGAGATGAGGTATACCGCTCATAATCCAACCGACCATTGTGAAATCGAAATTGGTACCAAACATAGGTCATCAGAAGAGCTGGATTTCTATGACCTCATCATCCTCAATTAGTGTGAGGAACAACATGCAGGACATCTTGTGTCTCTGCTAAAATTGCTTTCCAAGGTATTTTGGCAACTTCGCTATTAGAGTTACAGTGGCATGCTGTACTCTCTTCGCCATCGAGGGATTTCTTGTTTATCTCACATCGATGCAACATTAACATCATCATCAGGAGATTAGTGATACATCATCCCGGCATATTCATATAATGAAGGATTGAGGGATTTAATGTTTATCTCGCATCAATTCCTCTATTAGGATGTAAGGATATTCGCTTCCATAACCCCCACATACTCAAAAGTATGCTCTCCAGGAGTTCCCTTAGGAAAACCTGTTTCACCATCATCCAACTTCTGACGATGATGGATCTATGGTCAGGGCTCTACATGATATCATTTCACTTGATTATTTAAGTACATTACAACATTCTTTTAGCATCAGACATGTTTTTAAGCATAAACCATTATAACAAATGCCATAAAGAAAGAGTACTATTTTATCAAGTTCATTTCACAACTTTATTAACATTGGGATCTCAATCCCTTATCAATTCATCATCATGATTCTATATTATGGGTATACAAACCCTTAGATCATCAAATCACTTGTTACCACCTTAACAGGTAACATAATGCCATCAGGTTATTTGACAGTGTAAACATAATAATAGCAATGCATGTATTTCACTTGGCTCCTACAACCTATCCGTCTCTTTTGTTCCCTGTTTACTAGGAAACATAGAATATCATTGCTTACAAATCTTATAAAGTACTTTCATTAAACAAAGCATCATAGCTCTCACCTGGCTATGTTCAATATCTCATAAAACCTACATGATTAGTATAGATGATAACAGATACATTTATTTCATATCAGCACAATGCAAAACCATGATAACATCACTATTCAAGGGTTGCACCAATATGCCCTTACTAGGGTTAGGGTTTCCCTTTTCATTTCAATTAGGGTTAATCACCACCTAAACTCAATTAGGATTAATGACTTATCATTTCATTATCCAATCATAGAGCTTCATGCTATAAAGCATAACCCTGAATTAGGGTTTACTGTTCACATCACATCACCCTAGGTTAGGGTTTATTATTCACATCACATCACCCTAGGTTAGGGTTTACTATTCACATCACATCATCCTAGGTTAGGGTTTACTATTCTCATCACATCACCCTAGGTTAGGGTTTACTATTCACATCACATCACCCTAGGTTAGGGTTTACTATTCACATCACATCACCCTAGGTTAGGGTTTACTGTTCACATCACATCACCCTAGGTTAGGGTTTATTATTCACATCACATCACCCTAGGTTAGGGTTTACTATTCACCCCAAGCAGGAGTAATCATCAAATTACCTTGAATTAGGGTTTATCATGTCATCCTTATGAATTAAGTTCATACCATCCTCATGCATTAGGATTTCACCCATTAATGCCCTCAATTAGGTTATGATTCATTAACCTTCATAGTTAGGGTTTCATGATCTCACTATCATGGATCATACCCTAATTAGACATCTATTCATAATAAGAGTCCATTACATAATTATCATTTATGTAGGTAATCGTTTCTCTCTCATCCTTTATAGGATGATATTTACTTCAGCCTTGATTAGGCTAAGTCAAATCAACATGAAATAGAATTGACATCATAGGTTATGTCATTACCATTATGATCATTAAGGATTAACTACTTATTGGATATTAATCACACTATCCCATTAAGATACAAGTATCATAATAATCTTTGATTACATCTTGTATTAAACAATTAACCAACTTAACCTTTAACCACATTAAGTATCCATGCGGTTTTAATTGATTATTCACCAAACGATCTTAGCTACAAAGTCCCCAAACGATCTAGACCACAAAAATCCAAATGGTTTAAGACCATTTAGACCTCCATGCGGTCTTGCAAAACCTCTGAGACTGTTTGGTAAAGTAGGTAGTGAAGTCCGTTTGCCAAGGTTGACTTTTGAAACCACATGAACTCCTCTTTTAAACTGCATGAACTCAACCGATTTGGAAACCGCATGAACCTAAACGGTTTGGGATCATTTGGTCCCAAACGGTCTTGAGACATTTTGGTCCAAACCCCCTCAAAACCGCAAGGACCAAAGTTGGCCTCAACTAACCAAATCGATTTAGGATTTCCATTATTGATCCTTCAACCATTGAATCTATGGAACTACTCATCAACTGGACTTATCATCATACTTCAATTAAATTAATTAGGTCATCAATCAACTGATTTGACACTCAATTAACGCTCAATTGATCATCAATTAGGGATTGAATCAATTGGATTAGGGTTTGGGAACGTTGAACCCTCAACATTAATCAATGTGAGTCTAATTGATTTGAAATCATCGAACCATCATCCAATTTGGACATGACCTGACCCCAAAAAGTCTTGAGGTCGTTTGGATGATCTCCAAATGGTCTTGAGACCATTTGACCAAGTCAACATAAAAAACCAAGTCATCCATTTAGGGTTTGGTTCATTGGATTGATCACCATATCAAATATTGATTGCTCTTCAACATAGCATCAATAGATCTTCAATCACCTAACCATAGTCAACCCTAGACCTCCAAACGGTCTTGGGTTACCCCCAAATGGTCTTGGGGTCGTTTGGGTGATTCTCCAAATGGTCTTGAGACCGTTTTCCCATCACATCATCATTAACCATGTCATTCATTTAGGGTTTGGATACTAGGATTGGTTACCAAATCAGCAATTGATTATACTTCAACTTAATATCTTTGGACCTTCAATTGCTCAACCATACCTAACCCTAAACCCCCAAATGGTCTTGGGTGATCACCAAATGGTCTTGAGACTGTTTGGGTGATCCCCAAATAGTTTTGAAACCGTTTGGGTCATTCAACCCAAGTTTCAAACTCAAACAATTATCAAATCAACAATTAACCCGATTAGGGTTTAGGTGATTGTTGGGCCTTCAACTAGTGAACCAATTGAAGTTCATTAATAATTATTGATGGAGAATTGACCTACATTATTCTCAACAGGTCTCCAAATGGTCAAAGCTTGATCAACACCACCAAATGGTCTTGGACCGTTTGCTTCTATGGGGTTTAGTGAAACCGTTTGCATTCAAACGGTTTGAAACCGTTTACTCCCAAACGGTTTGGGAAACCGTTTGCGCAAAAAAAGCAAACCGTTTGGTAAAGTAACTTTTTGGATATTTATCTAGGATGATGTCACCTTCGTATTCCTTTGATCTACCAAGAACCGTTGCTATTTTTCACAGAAGTTATAGCAAGAACTCACAAGAGTATCAAAGGAAGAAAAGTAACCAACGATTTTTATAGAAAAGAGTGCAATACTAATGCTTAGGAGTTAGAGTTATAAAACCCACCTATAGAACTGATCCAAAGTTCCAAGATCCACGGATTTAATGGTGGATGGAGTTCCATTAGTTGTCCAAGGTCCGTCCTTCAACTTTTGGATGAACAAAATGGCTAGAAATGGAAATCGTGTGACGAAAACAAACAATTAACTATTGTTTTGTGGTTTCCACCATGAATCTGAGGTAGATGATAATCTAAACTTACCAACAGGTTTGGTCATCCTTCCTCTTCTCTAGAGCTCTCCGTTGGTCGGCCAAAGCAAGGTGAAAAGAGAAAGAAACTAAGGAAACGGTTCTCATGTGTATTGCAAAAGATATACATAAGAGATATGTATATGGATTTTTAAGGAAATAGAAAAAGAGAGTTATCCACTTTAATTTCAACTAATTTCCACCAAAGCTTCCTCCATTCCTTGGCCACGTAGCCACCTTATATATTCCTTGCAAAACTCTCCATTATCCAAAGATTAATGGGAAAGGAACTAAGCACCTTAAAGCGATGTATATTAATATCCATCTTTATATAGAATATTGTTTTATATTATATTAATGTGAATGGCTTCAACTCAACCAAGATCTTTTTATGCCCAAGCAAGGCACAAGCTCGCCCAACTTATTTCAAACACATCCCTCAACTTTTGATTGAAGGGCTCCTCAATTAATATATTTCTTTTTGCACTAAATTATATTAAAGAGCCATTTGTGCTTAAATCTTGATTATTTTAATGTCAAGATTCTCTCTCCTCCATGATAATCCAAATGAGGCACCCTTCTCATTTTATTTTCTCTACTTAATGACAAGAAACATGAGAGACACTCAAGAGGTGGTATTTTGCATGTTGAACCCTAGGTTTTGGGTAAATTGCACATTACACCAAAACTAGGTTTTAATGCACAAGGATTGCTCTACAAGCTTTATCTTGGTGCCCAAGCTTGTAGAATCTATACCACTACATCATATTCATTCTTATGATGTATTAGCATCATAGGAACATCTTATCTTGTGCAATTTGTAAGTCAACCCCTCTACTTCGGTAATTTGCACTTTAGTCCAAAAATAACAAAATAATGTTTCAACATTATTTAAAAAGGACTGAAATTGAAATATAAGTTCCTCAAAAGCCTTAATTACTTTTCAAAGTATAAGAACAAGCATATAATCAACTTAATTAGGCAAAACACCTAGGGTTAGTACATAACCCTTGTCAGGGATGTTACTAATTATCCACTCCTTATAAGGATTTCGTCCCCGAAATCATCAACATAACATTTTAAGAGAAAAGAGTAGGGTATTTCCTTCTCATCTCTTCCTCTAGTTCCCATGTAGCTTCTTCAATGCCATGATGATTCCAGAGGACTTTCAAAAGACTAATGTCTTTCTTCTTCAGCTTCTTGATTCTTCTATCGAGAATCAACACAAGTCCTTCAATATAAGATATATCATCGTTTAACTCTACTTCCATAGGCTGCAGAACTGATTCAGTATCAAGATGACATTTCCTTAACATGGAAATGTGGAACACTGGGTATAACGTTTGCAGCTCAGGTGGTAATTCCAGCTTATAAGCTACCTTTTTATCCCGTTCAATGATTGGATAAGGCCCCATAAATATAGGAGCTAACTTTCCTTTCCTTCTAAATCTAAGAACTCCTTTCCAGGGTGAGACCTTGAGGTACACTCTGTCTCCAACCTGGAATTCTAAAGGTCTATGACACTTATCAACATAAGATTTCTGCCTATCCTGTGTAGTTTTTAACTGTTGTTGTATTATTTTAATCTTCTCGGTGGTCTGCTGCACAAGATCAAGACCCAAAAGTTGATATTCACCAGTTTCATACCAACATAGGGGAGATCTACAACATCTTCCATACAAAGATTCATAAGGTGCCATGTCAATACTATGTTGATAGCTATTGTTATAGGCAAACTCTATCAAACTTAGATGCAGATCCCAACTTCCTATAAACTGGAGAACACATGCCCTGAGAAAGTCCTCCAAAGTTTGTATAATCCTTTCTAATTGTCCATCAGTCTGAGGATGAAAGGATGTACTAAACCTTAACTGTGTGCCTAAGGCTTTATGAAGTCACTCCCAAAAACGACTCATAAACTGGGGACCTCTGTCAGAAACAATGGTAACTGGGATCCCATGTAGCCACACTATCTCATCTACATATAACTGTGCCAACTTTTCAGCAGAATAGGTTGTTTTGACAGGTAAGAAACGTGCTGTCTTTGTCAATCTATCAACTATTACCTAGATGGAATCATGACCTTTGGCTGTTCTGGGTAAACCAACCACAAAATCCATGGTTACATGATCCCACTTCCACTGTGTTATGGATAAAGGTTGCAGTGTTCCTGCGGGCTTCTGGTGTTCAACTTTAACTTGCTGACACATTGGACACCGCATAACAAACTCAACAACGTCCTTCTTCAATCCAGGCCACCAATACATATCTTTCAAGTTATGATACATCTTGGTGCTTCCTGGATGCATATCATACATTGAAGAATGGGCTTCTTCCAGGACTAACTTCCTCAAATTTTCCACATCAGGCACTATCATCCTACCATGATAACAAGCTACCTAATCATCCGAATCATGGAAACCATCTTGTTTTTCACTACTATACTCTGATCTAATCTACTGAACTGCAACATCAGCTTGTTGTGCCTCCTTAATTTGATATCTCAGAGTAGGTTTTATGTGCATCTCAGCTAACAACCCAGATAACAACGATACTTTTAACTGTACATTGTCTTGCCTTAAAGAGATAAGCATATCCCTCCTAGAGCATACCAAGGAATTTAGCTGTGCTCTATCTAAGGCTGGTGTTGCTGATTCCTACTCAAAGCATCAGCAACTACATTGGCCTTCCCTGGATGATAATCAATTGTACAATCATAGTCCTTGATTAATTCCATCCAGCAGCGTTGCCTCATGTTAAGCTCATGCTGAGAGAAGATATACTTAAGGTTTTTATGGTCTGTGAAAATCTGGAATGTCTCTCCATAAAGATAATGTCTCCAGATCTTCAAGGCATGGACTACAACAGCTAATTCTAGGTCGTGTGTCGGATAACTCTCCTTGTGTTTCTTAAGCCGTCGAGAAGCAAAAGAAATCACTTGTTTATCCTACATTAACACACATCCTAGTCCATTCTTAGAGGCATCACAAAAAACTATATACCCTTTCCCTTATTCAGGTAACACTAGCACAGGTGCACTTGTCAGCCTTTCCTTTAATAACGGGAATGATTGCTGACACTTGTCATTCTAGGAAAAAGGAACATCCTTCCTAGTCAACTTAGTCAAGGGTAAAGCTATGGAACTGAAGTTCTTAATGAACCTCCAGTAATATCCTGCCAACCCTAGAAAACTGCGGATCTTCATCAGTGTTTTCGGCTTCTCCCACTGCAAGACAGATTCTACCTTTTTAGGGTCAACACGAATACCTGAAGCAGATATTACGTGTCCATGAAAAGAAACTTCAGGTAACCAAAACTCACACTTGCTAAATTTAGCATATAACTTATGCTCTCTTAGCAAAGTTAGAGCTTGACGAAGATGCTGCTAATGCTACTGGGCATCTCTACTATAGATCAAGATGTCATCTATGAAGATGACAACACACTGATCCAGAAAAGGTCAAAAGATTCTATTCATGAGTTTCATAAATGTAGCTGGTGCATTAGTTAGTCCAAACGATATAACTATGAACTCATAGTGACCATACCTTGTCCTAAAGGTAGACTTAGCTATGTCACCCTCCTCAATACGCAACTGATGATATCCTGACCTCAAATATATCTTTAAGAAGACTGTTGCACCACACAACTGGTCAAAGAGATCATCAATCCTTGATAAAGGATACTCATTCTTTATTGTTACTTTATTTAATTGTCTGTAATCAATGCACAACCGCATTGATCCATCCTTCTTTTTAACATAGAGGACCGGAGCACCCCAGGGTGAAGTACTCGGTCGGATGAAACATTTCTCAAGCAACTCTTGCAGTTGTTTCTTGAGTTCTGCCATCTCAGCAGGTGCCATCCTATACGGTGTTTGTTCCATTGGTTGCATGCCCGGGGTTAGATTGATTTCAAAATCAATCTCTCAGGGCGAAGGTACACCTGGAAGTTCTTCAAGAAATACATCTTCAAATTCCCTGACTACAGGAACTTCAGCAGGTTTAGGACTCTCCATAGTGGTATCTACCACATGGGCCAAGAATGCATAACATCCTTGCCTCACCAACTTCTCTGCAACCATAGCTAACACAAGACAGGTTGGAAGAATCTTTCTATCTCCCTGAAAGATCCATGTGTCACTATTATCAGTGAACACGACTTGCTTGGACTCACAATCCAAGACAACCTTATACCTTTCTAAGGTATCCATCCCAAGGATTATATCAAACCCATGCATCTCAAGTGGTATAAGATCCACTTGAATGAGATGTTCAGAAAAGAAAAGAATGCAGGGAGAACACACCTCCCGCAACACAACAGATCCCATCAAAGGAGTTTCTAACTTCAAACTCTCTGTCGTATGATCAGTCCTCATATTGCAGTCAAGAATCACCCTTCGAGTGATAAAGGAGTGCGTAGCACCCAGATCAATCAAAACAGATACGACGTAGTATGTAGACATATCAGAATAAAACAACTTCATCTGACCTGTCACAACCCGAGGGTTGATCAGTGCATCAGGTGGATTCATCACATAGAGTCTTGCCGTCGCTTGTGGTTGATTCGGTGCTCGATGACTGGGTGCTGATGATCCAGCTTGGGACGGTTGTCCACATCCTCTAGTGCCACCTGGAAACTATCTCCTTTGGGAACCTTGCTGACTCTGCCTTTGAGGTTGAGTCACACTCACCTCTCTAGCTCTGCAATCCTTCATCAGATGCCCCACCTTTCCACTTATGTAACAACTTTTGATCCCTTGCTGTGGTCTGGATGGTCCTGTGACCGACACAGATGCTGATCTATGAGCTCCTTCTAGTGATAAACTTCATCATCTACCCATGTTTGACATCCACTGTGTCTGGGTACTGAATCTAGGTGGTGGTGTAGGCACAGAAAACCTCAGTTTCTTGAAACCTTTGGATGAGGATCCTTAGAACTAGGGATACATCTTCTTGTTTTTGGTTTGTCACTTCTCTATTACATACCTCTCTATCCTTCTAACAGACTCCACAAAAGTAGCAAATCTTTCCCTATTCTCCAGAGCAGATATAGGGGTGGTCAACTCAGCATTTAACCCCTTCTCAAAACGTCGAATCCACTCTTCATCTGTGGTTTCCATATGCAGACAAAACCGCAACAGCTCCATGAACTTATCCTCGTACTCTCTAATGTTCATTGGTCCTTGTCTTAACCTCTCAAACTGAGAGATTTTCTCATCCAGGAACGTCTTAGGAAAATATCTGTTGACAAATTCTCGTCAAAATACTTCCCATGCGATCTCCACACCTGGCCTTTTCCCTTCCTCTATGGTCCACCAGTGACCAACACTCCCCTTAAGAAGGTACACATCGTGTCTAACCTTCTCAGCTTCTGGGATGTTCAAGATTCTAAAGGCCTTCTCTAACTCAGTTAGCCACATGTCAGCATCTACTGGGTCAGCTGTCCCAGCATATTCTGTTGCTCCAACACGGCGTAGTCATTCAAACGTCTTGCCGACTCCTTGCTTTTCTTGAGGGGTAGGTGCCCTAGGTGTAGGTATGGGCATCCTATCAGTCATGTGTGTCATGGCAGTCATGAACTGCCCAAACATGGATTGGAAGGCTGGGTTCCCCATGTCAGCGGGATTGAACAGGGGTGGTTCAGGTACAGGTTCCTCCCTTCTTTGGCCTCTTGCACCTCCTTCGGGTGCAGCGACACTACTCTCTGTAACATGTTCCTCATGCGATCCAGACATCTTTTAGTTTCCTCTTCTCCTATATGAGCAGAAGACACTATCAGATATACTGGAAGACACTAGAACAGACTCAACAACCCTAGTCCTATGTCTCTGTAGACTCAGCAAACCTAGAGCTCTGATACCACTTAATTTGTGACGACTGTCTCATGAAAACAAGATTAACTAAACTATCTGATGCGAAAGTGAATGCTTAGTAGCAGAATTACTGATAATCACTCAAAATTAAAAACTTTTTGCACAAAGATCCATAAACTGTAAGAACTCTTTCATAAAGAACTAAAGTAAGTTATTAACATTCTGATACATCAGTTCATCTCTGTATAATCCCATCTCGAGAGTCATAAACATTGACTGCCCTATGAAATTGTACATAAGAAGTATAAAAAAATCTCGAGGCATCAAGCCAAAAATCTCAGATCTAACTCGAACCATCTACTGACTCCTAGGACCTGAGAGTACAGAGACTACACATAGGACTCTCTATATACTAAACCTAACAGACAGTGTCTCCACCTGTGGATCACTGCTGTCCTTGCTGTTGTTGCTGTTGTTGCTATTAGTGCTCACCCACTAAAATATTTCTTCTTCCTCGGTATCTACCTAAAAAGTTGAATCCCACGGGGGTGAGACAATTGAAAATTGTCCCTGAGAGAGATAACTCTATGCCAGAAGCATTTTTATTGCTGATAATAGAATAGCACTGAGTAGTAAAATTATAAATATTCAACAACAGATAATTCATTGAATAAGATATGCAGAGCAATATTCTATATGCAATCATTTCAATTATAACTTGATTAAGTAGCAAGTCATTCATTTAATAAGGAATATGAAGAACATGTATATCATTTATCCATCTAGGACATATTAAACAATGTATCACCAAACATTGATTCTCGTAGTTCAACCCTAAGCAAATATGCTACGTGGCAGATTACATTTTACAAACATACTTAATGCCCTGAGGAGATGTGGTATACCGCTCATACTCCAACCGACCATTGCGAAATCGAAATCAGTACCATACATAGGTCATCAGAAAAGCCGGATTTCTATGACCTCATCATCCTCAGTCAGTGTGAGGAACAACATGTAGGACATCTTGTGTCTCTGCTAAAATAGCTTTCCAGGGAATTCTGGCAACTTCACTATTACAGTTAAAGTGGCATGTTGTACTCTCTTCGCCATCGAGGGATTTCTTGTTTATCTCACATTGATGCGGCATTAACATCATCATCGGGAGATTAGTGATACATCATCCCGACATATCTATATAATGAAGGATTGAGGGATTTAATGTTTATCTCACATCAATTCCTCCATTAGGATGTAAGGATATTCACGTCCATAACCCCCACATACTCAAAAGTATGCTCTCCAGGAGTTCCCTTAGGAAAACCGGTTTCACCATCATCCAACTTCTGACGATGATGGATCTACGATCAGGGCTCTACATGATATCATTTCACTTGATTATTTAAGTATATTACAACATTATTTTAGCATCAGACATGTTTTCAAGCATAAACCATTATAACAGATGCCATAGAGTACTATTTTATCAAGTTCATTTCACAGCTTTATTAACATTGGGATCTCAATCCCTTATCAATTCATCATCATGATTCAAGATTATGGGTATGCAAACCCTTAGATCATCAAATCACTTGTTACCACCTTAACAGGTAACATAATGCCATCAGGTTATTTGATAGTGTAAACATAATAATAGCAATGCAGGTATTTCACTTGGCTCATACATCCTGTCAGTCTCTTTTGTTCCCTTTTTACTAGGCAACATAGCATATCATTGCTTACAAAGCTTATAAATTACTTTCATTAAACAAAGCATCATAGCTCTCACCTGGCTATGTTCAATATCTCATAAAACCTGCATGATTAATACAGATGATAACATATACATTTATTTCATATCAGAAAATTGCAAAACCATGATAACATCACTATTCAAGGGTTGCACCACTATGCCCTTATTAGGGTTAGGGTTTCCCTTTTCATTTCAATTAGGGTTAATCATCACCTAAACTCAATTAGGATTAATGACTTATCATTTCATTATCCAATCATAGAGCTTCACGCTATAAAGCATAACCCAGAATTAGAGTTTACTATTCACATCACATCACCCTAGGTAAGGGTTTATTATTCACATCACATCACCCTAGGTTAGGGTTTACTATTCACATCACATCACCCTAGGTTAGGGTTTACTATTCACATCACATCACCCTAGGTTAGGGTTTACTATTCACATCACATCACCCTAGGTTAGGGTTTATTATTCACATCACATCACCCTAGGTTAGGATTTACTATTCACCCCAAGCAGGAGTGATCATCAAATTACCTTGAATTAAGGTTTATCATGTCATCCTTATGAATTAAGTTCATACCATCCTCATGCATTAGGATTTCACCCATTAATGCCCTCAATTAGGTTATGATTCATTAACCTTCATAGTTAGGGTTTCATGATCTCACTATCATGGATCATACCCTAATTAGACATCTATTCATAATAAAAGTCCATTACATAATTATCATTTATGTAGGTAATCCTTTCTCTCTCATCCTTTATAGGATGATATTTACTTCAGCCTTGATTACGCTAAGTCAATTCAACATGAAAGAAAATTGACATCATGGGTTATGTCATTACCATTATGATCATTAAGGCTTAACTACTTATTGGATATTAATCACACTATCCCATTAAGATACAAGTATCATAATCATCTTTGATTACATCTTGTATTAAACAATTAACCAACTTAACCTTTAACCACTTTAAGTATCCATGCGATTTTAATTAATTATTCACCAAATGATCTTAGCTACAAAGTCCCCAAACGATCTTGAACACAAACATCCAAATGGTCTAAGGCCGTTTAGACCTCCATGAGGTCTTGCAAAACCTCTGAGACCGTTTGGTAAAGTAGGTAGTGAAGACCGTTTGCCAAGGTTGACTTTTGAAACTGCATGAACTCCTCTTTGAAACCACATGAACTCAACCGATTTGGAAAGCGCATGCACCTAAATGGTTTGGGATCGTTTGGTCCCAAACAGTCTTGAGACCGTTTGGACTCAAATAGTCTTGAGACCGTTTGGACTCAAATAGTCTTGAGACCGTTTGGTCCAAACCCCCTCAAAACACAAGGACCAAAGTTGGCCTCAACTAACCAAATCGATTTAGGATTTCCATTATTGATTCCTTCAACCATTGAATCTATGGAACTACTCATCAATTAGACTTATCATCATACTTCAATAAAATTAATTAGGTCATCAATCAACTGATTTGACACTCACTTGACCCTCAATTGATCATCAATTAGGGATTGAATCAATTGGATTACGGTTTGGGAACGTTGAACCCTCAACATTAATCAATGTGAGTCTAATTGATTTGAAATCATCGAACCATCATCCAATTTGGACATGACCTGACCCCAAATGGTCTTTAGGTCATTTGGATGATCTCCAAATGGTCTTGAGACTGTTTGCCCTAGTCAACATCAAAAACCAAGTCATCCATTTAGGGTTTGGTTCATTGGATTGATCACCATATCAAATATTGATTGCTCTTCAACATAGCATCAATAGATCTTCAATCACCTAACCATAGTCAACCCTAGACCTCCAAACGGTCTTGGGTGACCCCCAAACGGTCTTGGGATCGTTTGGGTGACCCCCAAACGGTCTTGGGATCGTTTGGGTGATTCCCCAAATGGTCTTGAGACCGTTTTCCCATCACATCATCATTAACCATGTCATTCATTTAGGGTTTGGATCCTAGGATTGGTCACCAAATCAGCAATTGATTATACTTCAAATTAATATCTTTGGACCTTCAATTGCTCAACCATACCTAACCCTAAACCCCAAAATGGTCTTGGGTGATCACCAAATGGTCTTGAGACCGTTTGGGTGATCTCCAAACGGTTTTGAAACCATTTGGGTCATTCAACCCAAGTTTCAAACTCAAACAATTATCAAATCAACAATTAACTCGATTAGGGTTTAGGTGATTGTTGGGCCTTCAACTAGTGAACCAATTGAAGTTAATTAATAATTATTGATTGAGAATTGACCTACATTATTCTCAACAGGTCTCCAAATGGTCAACGCTTGGTCAACACCACCAAATGGTCTCAGACCGTTTGCTTCTATGCGGTTTAGTGAAACTGTTTGCATTCAAACGGTTTGAAACCGTTTGCTCCCAAATGGTTTGGGAAACCGTTTGAGCAACAAAAGCAAACCGTTTTGTAAAGTAACATTTTGGATATTTATCTAGGATGATGTCACCTTCGTCTTCCTCTGATCTACCAAGATCTGTTGCTATTCTTCACGGAAGTTATAGCAAGAACTCACAAGAGTATCAAAGGAAGAAAAGTAACCAACGATTTTTATAGAAAAGAGTGCAATACTAATGCTTAGGAGTTAGAGTTATAAAACCCGCCTCTAGAACTGATCCAAAGCTCCAAGATCCATGGATTTAATGGTGGATGGAGTTCTAGTAGTTGTCCAAGGTCCGTCCTTCAACTTTTGGATGAACAAAATGGCTATAAATGGAAATCGTGTGAAGAAAACCAACAATTAACCATTGTTTTATGGTTTCCACCATGAATCTGAGGTAGATGATAATCCAAACTTACCAACAGGTTTGGTCGTCCTTCCTCTTATCCAGAGATCTCCTTTGGTCGGCCAAAGCAAGGTGAAAAGAGAAAGAAACTAAGGAAATGTTTCTCATATGTATTGCAAAAGATATACATAAGAGATATGTATTTGGGTTTTTAAAGAAATATAAAAAGAGTGTTATCCTCTTTAATTTCAACTAATTTCCACCAAAGCTTCCTCCATTCCTTGGAAACGTAGCAACCTTATATTTTCCTTGCAAAACTCTCCATTATCCAAAGATTAATGGAAAAGGAACTAAGCACCCTAAAGCGATGTATATTAATATCCATCTTTATATAGAATATTGTTTTATATTATATTAATGTGAATGGATTCAACTCAACCAAGATCTTTTTATGCCCAATCAAGGCACAAGCTCTTCCAAATTATTGCAAACACATCCCTCAACTTTTGGTTGAAGGGCTCCTCAATTAATATATTTCTTTTTGCACTAAATTATATTAAAGAGCCATTTGTGCTTAAATCTTGATTATTTTAATGTCAAGATTCTCTCTCCTCCATGATAATCCAAATGAGGCGCCTTTCTCATTTTCTTTGCTCTAATTAATTCCAAGAAACATGAGAGACCCTCAAGAGGTGGTATTTTGCATGTTGAACCCTAGGTTTTGGATAAATTGCACATTACCCCAAAACTAGGTTTTAATGCACAAGGATTGCTCTACAAGCTTTATCTTGGTGCCCAAGCTTGTAGAATTCATACCACTACATCATATTCATTATTATGATGTCTCAGCATCAGAGGAACATCTTCTCCTATGCAATTTACAACTCAACCCCTCTACTTGGGTGATTTGCACTTTAGTCCAAAAATAACAAAACAATGTTTCAACATTATTCAAAAAGGACTGAAATTGAAATATAAGTTCCTCAAAAGCCTTAATTACTTTTCAAAGTATAACAGCAAACATCTAATCAACTTAATTAGGCAAAACACCTAGGGTTAGTACATAACCCAGGTCAGGCATGTTACAAGAAGCGTCCTGGTGTGGTGATCAGTTGGGAAGAGTTTCAGAGAGAGTTTGTGAGTTGATACTTCCTGAAGAACTACTTGAATGAGAAGATCATGCAATTTGAGAAGATATGGACAAGATCTATGTTGATCAATGAGTACAAAGCCAAGTTCATGGAGCTTGTGAGGTTTTGTCCGCATATGTCTTCTACTTATAACAAGAGGATCAGACATTTGGAGAAGGGTTTGATCTCCAAATTGACTACACTGGTGTCAGCTTTAGAGAATAGAGAGAGGTTTTCCATGTTCATGGAGTTTTTCAGGAGGGTAGAAGGGTTAGTCATGGAGGAGTAAGAAGTGAATTCCAAGAAGATACATGCATATTATCAAGGACAATCCTCTAGAGGCTTCAAGAAGCCTAGTCTTTCAGCATCATAGTCACAACAAAAGGTCAGTGGTTTAGTCTCAGTGGTTACCAATCAAGTGTAGATGTTGTACCTTTCTATCGGTAGGAGCTCATAGTGTTGCGTCAGTGATAGTGGCAGGGCCATATAGGCCATAGTACGAGACCATGACTTGCAACAAGTGTGGGCAAGTAGGACATATAAGGTGAGCATGTCCTGTGAAGGATGAAGAGGTGAGACAACAACCATGACAAGGTCAACAAGGGTTTCATCTTCATAGTTTAGCAGTGCTGGAGGCTGAGGATGTGGTCAGATGTCGTAGGTTGGTTTGTCTTGACAAGACAACAAGGGAAGGGTACGACAACATGAAATGGCTCGATTCTATGCCATGAGTCAGATGGAAGGAGTAGTCAACCTAAGGGTCGTGACAGGTTAGATGGAGTTATTTCATTTTGAATTTTCTTCTTCCTATTTTATATCTATTCTGGTTGACCCAGGTGCAACACACTCTTTTATCATTAGAGAAGTGATTGCTAGTTGTTCTTTTCTTATTAGATGTAGATGTGATAGATTCACTTAGAAACCCCTTTCGTTGGTTCCTCTGAGTTGCAGGAGGTGTGTCCATCCTGCATTCTTTCTTTCTTGGGATGCAACATTCAAGTGGATCTCATTTCACTTGACATGCATGGATTCGATGTAATCCTTGGAATGGATACCTTGAAAATGTATCAGGTGGTCTTGGTCTATAGTTACAAGGTGGGGACGTTTGTCTATGGTGATGTCTCATGAATCTTCCAAGGTGATAGGAAGACTCTTCTGACATGTCTGGTGTTGGCTGTAATCATAGAGAAGCTGATTAGACAAGGATGTGATGTGTTTTGGGCACATGTAATAGATATTAAGGTGAGGAATCCTAGTATCCAAGAAGTGCTAATTGTTCGTGAGTTCGAGGATGTGTTTTCCAATGAGTTTTTAGGTCTTCCCCCACCTACAGAGATTGACCGGTGTTCCCCTACCTAGAGAGATTGACTTTGAGATCAATCTGGTACCCAACACAACCGATGGCAGAGACACTATAATGGATGGCTCCAGTTGAGATGCAAGAGCTAAAGAAGCAATTGCATGAGTTGCTTGAGAAAAGTTTTATCAGATTGATCACATCTCCTTGGGGTGCTCCCATGATGTTTGTGAAGAAGAAAGATGGATCCATGAGGTTGGAATTGGTTACCGACAGTTGAATAAGGTGATGATCAGGAATAAGTATCCTTTTCCACAAATAGATGATCTATTTGATAAGTTGAGGCACACTATAGTGTTTTGAAAGATAGATCTTAGGTCATGATATCATCAGCTACGTGTCAAGGAGGATGACATACCCAAGTTAGCTTTTAGGATGAGGTATGGTCATTATAAGTTCTAGTTATGCCGTTTGGGCTAACCAATGCACCAACAACGTTCATGGACTTGATGAATATGGTGTTTCAGGCTTATCTTAACTTGTTCATAGTGGTGTTCATTGATCACATCCCGATCTACTCCCATGATAGCCAACAATATGAGCAACATCTATGACAGGAGTTGACCTTCTTGAGATAATAGAAGTTGTTTACTAAGTTCTGGCTGAAGGAGGTGTCTTTTCTGGGACATGTCATATCTTCTGAAGGTGTGCATGTGGATATGAAGAAGGTTCAGTCTGTGTTAGAGTGGGAGCAGCCAAAGACACTAATGGAAGTATGTAGTTTCTTGGGTTAGCAGGTTACTACATGTGTTTCATCAAGAACTTCAGCGTAATGGTGTTACCCCTAAAAAGTTGACAAGGAAAGATGTTTCTTTTGTCTGGGATGACAAGTGCCAATGTTCTTTTCAATCATTGAAGGAG
Organism: Alisma plantago-aquatica; assembly: GCA_963693085.1. NCBI lineage: Eukaryota > Viridiplantae > Streptophyta > Magnoliopsida > Alismatales > Alismataceae > Alisma > Alisma plantago-aquatica. Next base: position 785,540,374 of record OY856412.1, on the reverse strand, counting down.
AAGTTGACTAGTGCACTAGTATTAGTCTTTTCAAAGCAAGGAAAGGGCTATATAGTCTTTTGTGTTGCGTTGAACAATGGTCTGGGTTGTGTGCTAATGCTAGACATGAACATTATTTCTTTTGGTTTGCAACAACTTAAGAAGCATGAGGAGAACTACCCTATGCATGATCTAGAACTTACAATGGTGGTCCATGCCTTGAAGATATGGAACCACAACCTTTATGGAGAGAAGTGTTAGATCTTCACCGACCACATGAACCTTAAGTACATCTTTTCACAGTAGGAGTTGAACATGCGACAAAGACACTAGATGGAGTTGATCAAAGATTATGATTGCACCATAGAGTACCATCTAGGGAAGGAAAAAATGGTGGCATATGCTTTGAGTAGGAATTCTTCTTCGTCATCATCTGTGGATAAGGCACAATTATGTTCTTTGATGTGCCATAAGAGATACATGTTGGTCTCCTCACATCCGATGAATGTAAAGTTGGAGGCATCCTTGTAAGTAGACTATCGGCCTAGTTATAGGTGAAACCTATGTTGAGACAGTAGATCTGAGATGCACAACGTGATGATACTGTGCTATAGCAGATCCGAGTAGAGTTTGGCAGTGAGAAGTGTGATGGCTTCTATGAGTCAGAGGATGGGACAATATGTTACCATAGAAGAGTAGTGCTTCCCGATGTGTCTAAGGAAGTTGGTTTTGGAAGAGATTCACTCTTCCATGTATGCCATGCACCCATGTAGCACCAAGATGAATCACAATCTAAAAGACCTATATTGGTGACCTGGCTTAAAGCGTGATGCAGCTAAGTTTGTGGCTAAATGTGTAGTATGTCAGCAGGTTGAGGTAGGACATCAGAAACCTGTAGGAACTTTGCAAATGTTGCATATACCATAGTGTAAATGGGATCATATCACAATGAACTTTGTGGTTGGAATTTCTAGGACAACCAAAGGTCATGATTCCATATGGGTGATCATTGATAGATTAACTAAGTCAACCCATTTCCTTCCTGTGAAGATAATGTACACAATAGAAAAGTTGGCTCAGGTTTATGTTGATGAGATCATTTCTTTCTATGGTATCCTAGTATATATAGTGTCATAAATTGGTCCTTAGAATACCAGTCACTTTTGGGAGAGCCTACATGAAACTACAGGTACTCAGTTGAGGTTTCATACCGCTTTCCACCTGTAGAAAAGTGGACAATCGGAAAGGATTATACATACCTTGAAGGATCTGTTGAGAGCCTGTGTTCTATAGTTTTTAGGCATTTGGGATATGCATCTCAGTTCAATAGAGTTTGCATATAACAACATCTACTAGAGGAGCATTAATATGGCACCGTACGAGGATTTATACAGAGATGTTGCATATTTCCATTGTGTTGGTATGAGACTGGTGAGTATCAACTTTGTGTCATGCGATTGTGCAGTAGACCACATAGAAGATTAAAATGATTCAACAATAGTTGAGGGAATCCTAAGACAAGCAAAAGTCATATACTGATAATCATCGTAGGCCTTTGGAGTTCCAAGTGGGGGACAAAGTGTATCTCAAGGTCTCTCCTTGGAAGGGTGTTTTGAGGTTTGGGAAGAAGGGTAAGTTGGCTCCCAAGAACACGGTACCCTATCCTATGGTGGTACATGTTGGGAAGGTGGCTTATAAGTTGGAGTTTCCACTTGAGTTGCATAGGTTGCATCCAGTGTTTCATGTTTTGATGTTGACGAAGTGTCACCCTGACACTGTATTGGTTTTGCAGCCAGTGGAGGTTGAGATAGATAAGGATGTGTCATATGTGGAGGGTCTTGTGTTGATCCTAGATAAAAGGATCAAGAAGTTGAAGAAGAAGGATATAATTTTGGTCAAGGTTTTATGGCATCACTGTGGCGTAGTGTACGTCACATGGGAGCTTGAGGAAGATATGCATAGGAAGTACCCATCTCTTTTCGTGTAGGATTTTGAGGGTGAAATCCTTGTTAGGGATTTATGGTTATAAGGTCCCTGACCTAGATTAATTCTTAATTGTGTTTGCCTTTCTTAATAAGATGCTTGGACCTTAATCTAATCTCTTGATATGCCTTAATAACATGTGAGAAACTTATGTTTTTAGTTTGGTCATGTGTTGTTGATGTTTATGCTATGTTTGCTTATTTTGGATTAAGTTGCAATTTACCTATGTTGAGGGTATATCTTGAAATTTCTCACTTGTAGATAGTGCTTCTTGTGCCTTAGCACCATGAGAGAAAAGATGATGCTATGGGGTGCCTTGTTGGATCATCGATGATGAGGTGGCATAATGTGTATGCTTTAGAGTTTGCATGGTTATGCATGAGTTGCATGGATGATGGTACCAACCATGTGTGTGTTTCTTGAGTGTTGACCAGTGTAGAGACCTTGTGTTGAGTCTTGAGTAGTGCTTCAACCTCTATACCATGTCTTGGATGGTTTTCTTAGATCTAGTGCCTTGGGCATGTGCTTTGGTTGCTAGGGTTTTGTCTTGATGAGGTATTGAGACCGTAACACACTTGGTTTGGTTTTTTTGTGGTCGATACTAGGGTTGTGAGATGTGTTAGGACCTCTACCAAGTGTGTGATTCGACCATCTTGAGTTTAGGAACCAAGTGGTCTACCAAATACTTGGTTTTAATGTTTCTTTTGCATGTTAGCATGCATGGCCGATCCTTGATGAAACAAGTGTCTTTTTGGTGTCCTAACCTCTTGACACCTCATATCTTTACCTCCCACATAACATTGAGTATATAATCTCTTTAGTCAACATGCAAGCAAACCTTTTATCTCTCCCTTCTTTCTCCTTCTTGCTTGGATGACCTTAGAGTTTGGTGGAGCTTGAGATCACTGATTTTGGAGCTTTGGTGACCGATCATCCTTGCATGCGGTGGCCTTGAGCTTGATCACCTTCCTTGTGGTGATCCTTGATGATTATCCTCTTGGTAAGTGGCTCTATCATTGCGATCTTATTTGTATTGCATCCTACCTCTTCCTTCTTGTCTAGGAGACTATGGTTCAACCATCGTGGGTATCTTGAAGATCTTCTCTTCACAAAGGTCAGAGACTATGGTTTGACCATGGTGGTACCTATGTGAGAATAAGCTCTCTTCTTTCTCCTCTTGTTCGGCCTAGGGTTTGAGTTTTCCTTTTTCTTGAGCTCTCCTTTAACCTTGGTGTTTCCTTTCTTCTTGAGGTGACATTTTGGCCAAGGTGTTGATCCAAGTTGGAGTTTTTCTTCTCTTTTGGAGCTTTTGATCTTGTGATCTTGATCTCTCCATAAGGCAAGTTATATAGGTTTCACCTCTTCTATTATTGCACTATATTCTTGCTTGCATGTTGCTGTCCTAATCTCCAAAACGTGAATTAAAGCTTCCACATGATGTTATCATGATCTAGGGCTTATGATTTTGTAGTATTCTCTCATGGATTACTCTCTATCCTAAACCCTAATTTTCATGCACACGATTTGTAAATGATGGAGGAATTGATGATTCTTACATGCATTTGATCTTTGAGTGTTATTACCATGCTAACTGATGATAGGAGGTTTTTAATTAATGATTGCATGATTTTGACAATTGGTCTTTCTCTAATAATGATTTCCCTTATGTGCTTTGGTGACATTTGGTTTTACGGTTTTGATGTCTAATTTCACATGGACTTTTCCACCTTAATGACACATGGAATCTTGATGTTCATTATATATTTTGATCAAGGTTTAGTTTTATTTTGGAGTTGGTCATGTGCTGTTGGTTGTAGCTTGACCTTGATGGTCACTACACTTATCTTGAAGCTCATGGTCACTACATGTTTATGGGTGTTACACACGCTACATGGCTAATGCTAATCGCCCTTGGCCATTATACGTTGTGCCTTTGTCGATTGATGCACCTTGATCTTAGTTGATGGTCTCTATGCTTGAATTTTTTATTTTGTCAAAACACATGAGCTAGTTGGATGGTCACTGCGCTATGTGTTTGTTTCAGTTGAATCATCATGGATGGCTATGCTGGTTACTACTCTTGGTTGGTTGTTGCGTTGTGGTCGAAGTGCTTTGAAATGTTATGGTCACTACACATGAACAAGGTTGTGATGTGGTCACAACACTTGTTTGCTATGATGTTGGTGTCATGTGTGATTGTTGCACATGGGTGGCACCTTTGCTAGTAGTCGCTACCCTGAACTATACTAATGTTCGCTACACTTTTATACTCCATGATGGTCACTACATATGGGATTAAGAGAGAAAGATTTCTCCCCCCTCTCCCACTCCCGTGGCGGAGGCTGAATGCCCGGGAAGGTGGTAAATCAAGGCGGAAACTGGGATTCGAACCCGGGTCCCTTCATGAGGAGACACCGTGCTTGACCACTTGAGCTACTCCTTATCGGCATGATGGTCACTACATATGTTTATATACATGGTGGTCGCTAAACATGTGTGAGTGATGATTAGTGGTCGATATATACTATTGTTTACATGATGATGATTGCATGTTTAAGATAGTAATTCTTAACCTAATGTGTTCCAAGAAAGTGAGAGATGATGTATCTAGGGTTATATGATGATGGGAACCCTAATCGGCTACATTGGAAAACCCTAACCCTAATTCTCAAATGTATATTATAATTTTTGAGCTTGCTTGAGTAATTAGCATGAGATGATATTTTATCTCTCCCACTTGTGTATCTAACCTTGAAGGTAAAAAATGAAATACATAGCTAGTGAATGCTATGGACTGATTGCTATGACATAGGGTGAATGATTATGAGCCTTGTTAAGGCATGATGAGATGATGATGATGTGTTTGTTAATGCGTGATGAGATGATGATGATGTGTTTGGTTCTCATGACCTGGCAGAGGCTTTATGACTAATGAGAGGTGATAACTTGTAGTAATGAGATGAGGGATTGTTATCCCCTAATGATATGATGATGTTGATGGCCTTGTATGAAGTGGTATCAAGTGATGATGTGATAAGTTATACTTCATATATTTTCTATCTTTTGGAGTTGTAACATACATTGATCTTTGTAGAGTTTGTTTGGGGTTTGTATGTTGTAACTTGATTGATGGTAAAAGACATTCAATTGTCCTAACTAATTAAGTGAAACCATAATCATGTAGTTTCCTTGTGCCATAGATCCATCTTCAACGTCAGTACTTGTTGGATAATGAAACATGTTCTCCTTTTGTGGAAGCACAGAGTCATATACTGTTGAGTATATGCATTTCACAAGATTGATTGTGGTCATATTCTGGTAGGAGAATGGACGAGGTCATATCTCAGTGATGTAATTAAGTATATACATATGATATGCTTTGAGGATCGCTGCACTCATACCTCTATAGGAGTGTGGTTGTGATCGTAACATAGTTTTCACTAGTTTTGTGCCTATATACCACGACAGATTAGGTTGTTTTGTAGCTAGACTTTATATGTCACTACGGAGGACTCAAAATGGATGAGGGTGTGGGAAATCATAGGAGTCTGGATCCTCCTAGATCTTGTATGATACTAATTTCGACTTAGTAGTGGTCTGTTGGAGCATGAGTGGTATACCTTATCTCCTCAGGGCATGATAAAAGATGTAATACAGTTGTATAGTATAGCTTAGGGTTAGACACGACTCCCATTGGATGAACCTTTGCCTTATCTCTTGTATTGATTTCTTAAATTATTATTTGGTAATAGAAATCAACTATTATACACATTCTTCGTATCCTTCTTAAGGTATAAGATGTTCTACTACTCAGTTGTTGATGCCTGAATTGCTTAAACAATGCTAACTATATTACACGTATCATTTAGTTGAATATGCTAATCTTGAATATAATGTTATTTACCTACTTTAATCTATCTGTTCTTATAATAGACATTGGCAGAGAGTTATATCTCTCACGGGGGTGTTGGTCTCACTCTATGGGTTTCCATATCTTTTAGGTGGTCATGCACGATGAGGTAGAGATCGTGCAGTTGAGGCTGAGAAGTAAGAGGAGCAGTAGTCGTAAAAGGTTGGACATGCTACTAGTGTTTTGTAGTAGAGTCCTATGTGTTTTCCCTATACTCTCAGGTCCTTGGGGGTGTTTTGTAGATTTTGTATATCAATATGAGGTTTTGGCAGTAGGCCACGGATGTACAAATATGGATTGTATATGTAAACATGTTGTTATAGGTAACATGTTTTTGGCATGATGGTCACTGAACAGTGATGTGTACATCTTTGAGAATGTTATATGAAACATGTGGTGTTGTTTATGGATTCATATGTAAAATTTTTCCACTTTTGTGGTTCTGTGAAATCAATTTTAATTTACCATGTTTTCTAGTAATCTGTTTTATTAGTGCTAGTTCCACGCTTTGTTTTGAACAGTCTCACTTTGTGGCATGTCGGGGCACCACAAATACATACAATAAGACCTTCCTTTTGTAGGTAAAGGATACTTAGCCTTCTTTTTTAAGGATCAAAAGGAGCCAATAAACCATACAAGGTCTTACCTATCCTTTGAGTAAGAGTCTTCAAACTCTACAAGGGCTTACCAACTTTTGCAAGGAGTTGGACACCTTCACCAAGGATCTCCCCTTCTTGCAAAAAGTCTTCCTCCTTGAAGGAATTACCCATTCTTCTCAAGCATATTCAGCCATCACCTTCTCCTTCAACTTGGAGAAGCTTTCACCAACATATTTTGAAGGAAGGGATTGGGGAAAGGGAAGATTGAGCACTTGACAATATTATAATGAAGTACCTCTCTCTCAAATACCCTATCTCACTGATATGGCATTTCAATTCATAATTAAGAGAGAGAAGGAGCTCTAGTAGAAAAACTCCACTCAACTATAACTAGGAGCTTGAATAGAATGAAGGAGAAAACTTGGGATGAAGATCAAGGGTTCCTATTTATAGTTGGAGATGTCCACTAGCCATAGAAACACTTAGGAATCAAATCTAGTCATTTGGGGTGTTGCATCGGATCTATTTTTGATGTTGGCAAGAATCCAATGACTAGAATCACGTTGTCTACACATTCCATACAATGCATTTGGCCAAGTTTCTATAAAGGTAACTCGGCCTATATCACTATGAGACAAGCTAATTTTGAGTTGTCGCCCAAGTTTATCTTGGATGAAACTTGACCAATGGCTTAAAAATTAGTTTTCCAATGCAAGGTGTCAGTCAAGTTTATCCTAAGATAAACTCGGCTGATCCTAGATATTTCTAAGACCCATCCTTGGCGTATGTCAATTGTCTGGGAGGAAAACTCAGACAATCAAATAGCCTGTGATGCATTTTGGAAAATGTCATTGAAGTGATCGAACATTCAAATTAAGTACTCCTAATTTTTTCTCATCTTAATTATAAGTCATAACATCAATACAAACAATTACAAAAATTTTCCTAAGTCATTTAGGGAAATTTCCATAAAAAATGTGTTTGCAGTGACTTTGGCTTGTATTAAATCAAGTTGGAGCATGATTGAATTGATCCTTTTATTGTACCTATATCTGAAATCAATCTCAGATAGACATGTTAGATACATATGAATGGAATGGTTAAATCATTATAAAAATATGGACAATGTATAACTATTAGATCAACACTATCTCCTTTTAATGTAACCTAAAGTCACACCTGTAGACAATAAGTTCGTCATTCTTTTTAATTAACAAACTATCATTTTATTAGTCTTTCATTAATCACATAATTCTTATGTATTGTTGGCATTTAGCCATTCCCTTAGGGTGTCTACGGGTGTATGTACTTGTGTAGTGACATTCTCCTAACCCCTTGAGCCTCATGCACCTCTATAATCCTCCTATTTAACCCTTGGGTTGAGCTAAAGCTCTAGGATACATAGGGTTATCTAAGAAGTCATTTATAACCTTTATTTCATGTTTGTCATATGTTGACACCTCATTTCTGTTCACTCAACAAAAAATCATGCTAAAAATATTAATTCTCTAACTAATGATAGAGTTCATCCCATTTTTAATATTTTATCCTTTTTTGCATTTCCCCATATTTTTATGCATATTTGATCCATCCATTTTCACCCACTTTATCACAATTTGGGTCTTTTTGTAAAGAAACTTTGTTTCATATTGAAAGTGTAATTATTCTTAAATTCTGCCTTAAATAGGCTAATTTTCACAAATCAACCATTTGAATTGTCTAGAATTAAATATTCCCTTTCCAACTATCTTTCCTAAAAAATCTGAGAGATAATTCTGACTTATCTTTCTGTGTGCAATTGTCCTTCAATTCATCTAAATAGGTTGTTCTTCAAAAATTGGCTAGTTGAATTTTATGAAAATAAAATATCCTTTTTAAGTTGTGTTTCTATAAATTATTTGAGAGATAACTTCAACTTATCTTTCCATACAAGTTTTTATTTCTTTTTTTACAGAGCATTCCTAAAATATCTAGAAATTGGCAAATCAACTTTATCATGCTTGGGCCACCAAGTAGATCACAACAATCTGCCAATGAAACATGGCAACATTGCTTGAATCCATGGGCCACTCCTTGTGCACACCAATTTGATCTGCCACCTCTTAAGAAACATTCACTTGAAAACCTCGAACCCTAAAATCGACCTATAGATAGGCCCCATACCAAACTAATACCACGCCTCTCTCATCTATCCTAAAGCTAGAGAAATGACTACCTCCCCCTTTTATTTTCTACATGTGATCGAAGAATCCTTTCTTTGACACCAATTGCTCTACTAGCACCAATAGGCTATGTAATAATAACTGTTAATTTTTCCATTATAACCATATGAATAATTGTTGTTTGCTCTGATCTATTCAAATCTATTTATATCTACATGCTTTTCTTAAAGATATGATCTTGCTCTACTAGATCTATCTCTCTTACCTCTCTCTCTCTCTTCCTACCCATGAATCCTACTTCCAATGATGGATATCTGCAATGGGAGGTCCTAAGGAAATTGGGACCAAAAACACCTAAAATCTAGACCTTTAGGGCTATGATGGAAAGCCACAAACATTTCTAGACCCAAAAGGTCTGCCAATACTAAAATTGCTTTTTCATTATTTTTACCACTATTTTCTTTAACAACAACCTCGAGCACCGCTATTTTTATCTGAGATGACTAAAAAGGTTGCAAAACCATTATCAGGTGTGATGTAGATGACAATTCTCATCTACTCGTAACAAGATCATTGAATCTGATCTCTGCACTACCTTTCTTATCTACCTAAGGGTGAAGTCAAAATCAGGCTTTTCTGTGTTCTCCCACTGATTTAAACGCATATCTTTGTTTTTTCCTTATTTTATGTATAAAACTGGGTGGCAACTCTGAGCTTTATCTATTTATCATTTTCTCCTTACTTTTTTGTTGTTCCCGAAACTATAGGTTCCATTGCAGTTTTTAGTTTGGTTACAACATCATCATTTGTACTTTATTTCAAAATAAGGGTCTCCAACATTGTCAGGGTTCCATGTCCCAATGACTCATCTTGAACAAGGTAGCCCCTAAGCTTACATTAATTGTTTCATGACTTCTTTAGTCTATTAAATTTAAATAACATAGTTAGTTGCAATCATCCATCCACTAAACTTTCACATCTGTATGTCCTAATCATTAATAAAAACATCATACAAAACATTTCTAACACATATTTTGACTATATAGTTGTAGGGGCTTACATGCCCCATACACTACCTTCATATCACTACTCATATTTTAGTTTTTAGGTCCTCTAGGACACCCAGATTTATTTTAAAAATTATAACAAAAAGCAAGTTGGTTGAGCTCATCTTTGTAGTAGTAGTCTAGTATATGGTATTCTCTTATTTTCATACATATTAGGAGTATATATTTTTGAGCCACATATCTTGTCCCAATAGACTTTGTATTAATTTTCATTTATAAGGTTTTCCCTATATTAAGATTGCTTCTACAAGCCATTCCATCAAAGAGAGTTTGAGAATCATGTTTTTTCTTATATAACAACTGGAGTCTTGTATTTTGCCTACTTGCATAACGAGTTAAACTTGTGTACTTACATGACCATTATTTTGTACCTAAAGTACTTACATGCATTCATTTGTACCATATGTACTATTATAAGTAATTGGATGCTTGTAAATATACTCATACGTGGTATTGACAACTAATATGGGTTATCCCAACTACTTGTTTACATTATGCTAGTATTTTAATGTTGTTCACTTATTAAAGAGCTTTATCAAATGCTATCCAAGATTCATCCAACTAGTCTTGGTTATAGAAAGACATGCTTAGATTATCATTAAGGGTTCTTCTATGATTTTCCTTAGTTAGACCTTCATTATGGCTCTAGGCATCCATTACCTAGGCACACTCTATCTTAGCCAAAATAAGATCACAAGGCTATTTTAAAAACTTTCATACATACATCCTACAAGGAAGTACTCCAAGCTATGGTAATAAATGTGATTTTTTTCTTATAGTAGTCATCTTCACTTCGGGTTCTATTGAAAACTTAGGGTAGTTACCATGATGCATTCTCCTTATAATGTTGAAGCACATTTGTTTGTCATATTACCCTACTCTAGTAGGGTTCCAACTATAGTTCTAAAAATTTGGTATTTTGTATCTTTCTTTTTATCCTTATTTTATTTTAAATGGTTCTCTTACACTTGGTTTCAACAATGATGTTTTGACACTCGATAATTTTTTTTCTTAACAAGCCCTCAACAAACCTTAAGAAGCCCATACCTTTTCACTTTATAAGCCAAAGCTATGTTTCTACTATAATGCCATGTCATCAACCGCATCACAAAAGTGAGGCCTAAGGGTTATAACTAAGGTCTTAAGAGGAATAAAAATATGGTTTAAGAAATTCCTATTTCTTTAATTAGGGTTTAGGAACCTCTACAGAAGTCACCACTTATATACCTAGAATTCCTTGCATTTATCCATGTTTCCAGGTTTATTAAACTACCAATTATTTCTTTTCTATGTTGTACAACATATATGTCAACATGGTTATACCCTAAACTTCACTCATACTAAGGTTGAATTTGATTTTGTTGTTTTTTCTCACCAAAGCCTATGTAGACTATATAGTATGTAGGTGATACAACTCACATCCTTCTTCTCTTGTGTGTTAGGAATCACAAAGGTATTTCAATGAATATGATTTAATCAATGGGAGGAATACATCTAGGACAAAATCATGAATATTAGGGCCATCCTTGGGACTTGAGGTGGTATAACTATAACTTCTTCACTCACTAAGACGATGAGGTTTTTACATACTTATCTTCCACCTTTCATCATTCTTTCCCTTAACCCAAAATCAAAGATTGATATTACTTATTCTTTAGTTGGCAAAAGATTCCTTAACCCTAGTCACTTGGAAACCTTAATTTAGAACTGATGTGTCAATTATGTTCTTAGAGTTTAAGGAAAGTAGGGTACTGTGAAAACATAAAGTGTAGTAGAGAAGGCCTAGAGGTTGTGCTGTTTTGGGAAAATCCTAAGGCTTTAGCCAAGTAGGTTCATAGTGGCATGGCCATCCTTATAAACCAACTTTAAGGGCAGACGATCACCCCACTTGTGACCCAATCCTAGACATTATTACCTCTTGAGTGAACCCTAACAATCCCCTTTTACTTCTCGGGAGTTATGTATGTGTTAATCATTAAAAACTACTTAAGTGATATTTGACTTTAATACCAATTGCTAAGACCCCATCTTCCCATTATCCTCATTGAGGACCATATAAACAAGGGTAGATAACCAACATTTCCAATAACTTATTTTCTAAAGTAACTAAAATAACCAACACTTACAATGAAGAGAAAATATAAATGATATTCAACAACTTTTTACTCTAAATGGAGGTACATAACTTGGGAATCTAACTATGCAATTAAAAGCATAAATCTTCTAGCTAAATTTTATTAGACAAATGCTATCCAATCCTCCTAGTTTCTTGGATATTCATAATTTTAGTTTGTAAAGTTCAATTAAAACTTCACATATAGATCTTGATTTAACCAAAAATTCTAACAAACAACATGTCATCATATTACTATGCTGTGCACGTGGGTGCAAACACAAAAGTGAATGCATTCACCATTACATTGTGTATGGAAGTATATGATAAAATATTCTATTGCAAGTGAGAAACTACACATCTTCATTCATAATCATAATTCATAAATCAGAGATCTCACATGGTTCACCAACATTTATTGCAGTAAAAAAATTATTTGATATTCCAACAATGGGCTTTATATTCTGTTTTGACAATGAACTCTAAACTATGTTCCAAACTTGTTGTCTTCTTGTTTGTATTGTCTTCTTAGGAACATTTTGGTCTTTATTCAACTTCTTGGTGATCATGCCCTTTGAAATTTGGATGTTGGATTCAATTATTTTTATTGATCTTAATAATACACATAGGTTTCTATCATGTGCATGAAATAAAGTATAAAACACATTTTCCCAAAAATGAACAAATAAAGAAAAATTAGAAACCAGGGTATGGTTAAGTTAGTTAATAATAAATAACCCATGCAACTTGATTCAGTGTGAGTATTATCCAATCATAGCATCAATAATCCAATACAATATGGATATATAAGAAATCACTATAAAGCTACTACCACAATAACACGAAACCTTAGTGCTTTTGGGTATTAGGTCTAGGGTTTGGGGTATCTTAGAGTTGAGATAGATATCTAGGATTTTCATATTTTAAATTCCATCTTTGGGAAGAAACCTTAAAAGGAATACTTTGAAACCCTTAACCTCACAAAACATATTTAATCATTATTTGTTGTTCTAATTAATCAAGTGGGACTACTTGTATCACCAAAGATACTCTTTTTAATATCAGATTGGACATTATAATTAATTCTAGGATGTTATTCATAATGATTCATCAACATGGGTTCATCACATGAATACATTTAAATCATTCTAACATTACTACCATTATGATTTAGAGTAGTAAGGTCTATCTAAGGTTGTAAGGAGTGAATGAAATTCAATTTCCATGTCATCTTCACATATCATATCCATTTATTGTATTATCAACATTAATATTGATTAGTTTTTATCTAGGCTCCAAATAGTCATGCATTACTTCTAGATTCATGATTTTAGAGGGTTATTGCAAGAAGGGTCAAAAATAAATAACGAAATAGATCATTCCATAGGAATCAACATAAGATTCACATCACTAATTAATATACGTCCATGTTATAATGAACATCATTAAGATTCATCAAAGTCTAGTGATACGATCACAACATTCATTAGAGTCATTGATATAAAGACACATGAGGTTTGGATGATTAATGATGCAATTGCATCAATTTAAAATCATTAAAATATTAATATCATAGTAAATCAGGTAAAAAGGGTTCAAACTAGAGTTAAGGTAATTTTAATGGGTTCATTGGAAATTTAGTAAAAAAATGGCCACTTATATCCCTAATTTGGACATCGGGGTCATTATTCATGGTTTTACAAAGATTTGTGCATGGATTAATTACCCTTAAATTTGGAAAAGGGTGGTCATTGACCGGTGGTCTGCCATGGGCTTAAGCATAATTATGTGGTTCACACTCCCCTTCGCTTGACCTTTTGCATGGGGGGCATCAGTTTTTGGCTTGTGGATAAGACTTGTTGGTCAAAAGTGACTAGGTACAATGCTTTAGAGCCATCTCTTCCAACTAGACTTGTCTAAATTGTGCATGAAAGTTGCATACACATTACTCACCAGATACCCAAGGGAAAGGTGTTTGGGCCTTTGGTTTCCTAGGGGGTATCTTGGGCGGCCCCATGAAGGTGGATGGGGTCTTAGTTGTGGCCCATAGAAATAGGGGACAAAATCCCTCTTGCAGCGACAACTTTTTATCTACATGTAGAGGGTAAGAAGTACGAGGGGTTGCAAGAATCATTTTGTGGCTAGATGAGAGTGCAAACACCAACGAAGAAGGTGATATGGACAATGGAGGGTGTTTTATAGGATAACATGGGTCTAGATCATGGGTCCCTAGAGTCTCCTTCATTGGAAGTGAGAGAGGGACTAGAGTGGGATCTAATACTCCCACCTTGATTAGTCAAAGTAGTTTAGATTTGTACGGGGCAGAGTTAGTATGAGGTGAGTAGGTGATTGGAGAGAAAACACAAGAAATTGGGTAAATGATGAGTTTAGGTTCACTTTCCTTTCCCAAAAATAGGTTTGAAGATGATCAAGGGATTTCCCATCCCAATTATAATAGCTTATGGGCCATGTGACATATCAAGGGGACCATATATAGTCTCCCCTGATGTTTTGAATCAACCAATGTTTCAATTTATTAAATATTTACCAATCCTTTTATTCTATTAAAATAAAATCTACAAACCTCCTAAATTCTCAGGGCCACTAGGTAGGTATGATACCTTTGAAATCATGCATATACTCGGAATAGAATCATCAAAAACCTTGAAATCCCCTTTACTTTCAAGGAACTCTCACTATCACAGAAACTAAGCTACATAATCATCTCCTTACTTCAATGTGCACCATCTCAATACATACAAGAAGCATAAGAATTACATACAAGATGACCAGTCAAGCATATATGTAAAATCAACACTGATGTGCCCAATAGAGAAACTATTAAACTAACATTAAGCATAAATTTGTTATTCAACAAAGTATGACATGGGAGTTACCCCCCATGTCCAAGAAAAGGAGATATATTCGTCCATGGTTATAGAAAGTAGATATAAGCAATAGAGAATATGGCTAGATATCATGAAAGAGTGAAACAACATGGATGTCCATAGGATGGAGTTAGAACTCCGATCAAGGAGACAAAACTCCATCCTTGTTGATGAAAACTCTCCAGGGAACTTCACTCCTCAATAGAGAGAAGAGAATGGAGAAGATCATGTTGACTAAACTGGACATTATTAAACCCTTTGTTTTGACGATGACAAACATTTCATTCTTATGGATCTAACTTGTTATTTGAGTATTTTAGGGACAAACATAAAAGGAAGTGGATAGTTGAAGATCAATTCAAATTGGAGATCAATATGCTTAGATTGCTTTTACTTTTAGTATTATACTGAATGTAAAAACTTGTACAAGTATATAATGTACAAGTACATAGATATCATGTAAATCAAGCGTTAGATCTTCCCTATCGACTCACAACATTTAGATAGATCCTTCCCTAAGATAGAATCATAATTACACATTGATACACACACTTAGTAGATAATTCAACATATTGAAATAGGGATATTCGCGGTCGATAAACATCTCTAATGAGACACCCTCGGTTGACAAAATCTTCGATTGAGAACCACCTCAGTCTAACTCATGAACATTGACTGTTGACCTACTCATGTAACCCCATAATAGCCCTCAGTCGACATCATTCTCAATCGAGATAAACCATCAAGTAGGTTCCATAGCCGTTAGACTGAGAGTAGTTGGTAGTTGGAAAGTCACGATTGATGTTGAATACTTTTACTCCAAACCAACTCTTGGTCAAATAATTGCTCGACCAAGACAATATCTGTCAACAAACTTCTCGACCGAGACAAGTTATGGACTGCACTTTTCAACACTAAACAACTAGCCGTTGCAATGCAATTTATGGACACCTAACGACTAGTTGAGCACTAAGAACACACTAGAAAGTGTGTAGAACATCCCTAAGAACTATTAATACATTCCTATAAATAGGACATGCCTAAGGACACCCAAAATACACATTACTACTTGAGAATCAATCTTAGTGAGCAACAAGAAAACTCATACTTGCAATCTTGTTTCCTTGAGCTCTAATTTCGTGTTCTATAGCTAAGCATCTCCTAGACACCACATAACAACGTTCATGTATAGTGGATAGGAGATCTCCATGCTTGATATAGGATCAAAACATTGTATCATTGGTAAAGTTATTTCTTTCTTCCAATTTTGTTCCTTTGTTATTGTATTTTGTTCTCCTTGACAACTCCTAGGTTGGAGGTTGTTGAAAGGAGGTTCTTGGAGCTACTTCTTGGTGGAGAAGGCTGCTTTAAGGGGTGGAGCTACTTTAGGGAGGTGAAGGCAGCTCTGTGGACTTGAAGTTACTTCAGAAGGCTTCTTCAAGGAAGTTGAGGCTACTTCAGGTGAAAGATACTTCAAGGGTGTAGATAGGAAGCAATTGTATTTTGTGTAACATCCTCGAGAGGTGATAAAATAAATTGCTTTTGAAACCCCGATTGGAAATAATCAGGTAGTGGACTGACTACCTAAGATTTCTAAGGTAGGAACCACTCTACATCCTTGTGTCTTCCTTGTTCCTCCTACTTCTTGTTCAAGTGTTTTTAATTGTTTTAAAAACTCCAAAAATCTCTATTCACCCCCCATCTAGATCTTTCAATTGGTTTCAGAGCCAGTCTTCAAGGAGCTTTAACAAGTCTTGAAGGATGGGGGATGGTGTGCTTAACAACTTAAACCTAGAGGGAACTAACGTGTCTCGTCCACCACCATTTGATGGAAGCAACTACAACTATTGGAAGAGAAGGATGCAGTTTTACTTCTAAGGCATCAGTTGGGAGATTTGGAGGATGGTGTATACTCCATATGAGTTTTGAAAAACTGAATATGATACATGGGATGCCGATACAGTAAAACAAGCTCAACTAAATGCCAAGGCTATAAGTATTTTATATTCCTCTATTTCAGTAAGTGAATTCAATAGAATTTTCTCATTTAAAACTGCATATGATATATGTCATAGACTTTCTATTACACATGAATGAACCATACATGTTAAAAATTCTAACATTAGTATGCTTAAACAAAAGTTTGAACAATTTCATACACAACCAAATGAGTCTATTAGTGGTATCTATGCATGATTTTATACTATTGTTAATGGTTTAAGTGCATTAGGAAAATTTATAAGTGAATAAGATCAAGTCTCAAAGATTATTAGGTCTTTTCCTCCAAAATACAAGCCGAAAGTGACAGCCATTGAAGAAGCTAATGATCTCACCAAACTAAAGATGGAGCAGCTCATTGGCAATCTAGAAACTCATGAGGTCACCTTAGAGGAGGAAGAAAGATGGGAGCTTGAACTTCAAAAAGAAAGAAGGAAGGACATAGCTCTAAAAGCTACAAAAGTCATCACTCAAGAAAGTGATGAAACAAGTGAAGGAGATGATGAAGAAGATGCACTTATGGTAAATGGTAAGAAATACAAAAGCTATAGAGCTAACAAAAACTCTAGTGTTTCTTCTTCTTCCTCTCTTAGGTGTTTCGAATGTGGCAAGAAAGGACATGTCAAAAATGAGTATCCTAAGATAAAGAAAGGGAAGAAAGTCTCTTCCAAGAAGAAGGGAGAGAAAGCATACAAAGATGCATGGGATGAGTCAAGTGATGATAGTGAAATTGGAAAAGAAAATGTAGTGTGTCTTATGGCCAAAGAAGATGAAAATGAAGACTCAAATGAGGTAAGTTTACTTGATTTATCAAAAGAAGAATTAGTTTCTAGTATTGAAGAATTACATGTCAAGTATGTTGATTGTAAGAAGAAATTTAAAAGAGTTACAAAAACAAATGAATATCTATATGCTAAATTAAATGATCATACTGCTGAAAAAGAAAATGTTATGTCTGAAAAGGCCACCTTGAAATCATCCCTTAATGATTGCAATATGAAAATACTTACTCTGAACACATACTATGATCTTCTTTGTCAAGAAAAGATTGAATTGCTTGCAAAATTAAATGATCTTCAAACTCAACCTATCTTGTGTATTCATTTAGATTATGATGCTATTGTCAAAGAAAGAGATGTTTTATCATCTAATCCAGACCAAACGAAGTCAAATATTAAAAAGAAAATAGATGAAATTGCTAAGTTATAAAAGGAAATTAGTAGCTTGAAAAATAATGGTGTTCCTGATGAGATCCTAAAGGATTCTTCTGGTCAAATCGGAAGGAGAGGTTTAGGATATGTTCCAAAAGAAAAATCTCATCAACCTAAACCTATAAGAACACAAGCACCCAAGACCAAGATCATATATGTACCCAAGAACAACTCAACTCAAAATCATAAAAAGAGAAATGAAATTGATTCCATTTGTTGTCATTGTTGCTTGCGTCTTGGATACTATTCTTTCTCATGCCCATACAAGAAAAAGGATGTCGAATTAGTTTGGGTTCCAAGACCCAGAACTTAACAAACTTAAATATGATTAAGTTGAGATTTTTCCTAAAACTTCACTTTGAAAATCATAATGTCATATATCAACTAAACATACCGGTACCTTCGCAAAATTGAAGTAATTTAAGCTCAAATTGGAACAAACAAAATTGCTGAAAACAAATAGAAACAATCTCGATCGACAAAGAGTTCGACCGAGATGATCCTCTGTCGAGAAAAAAATCGACCAAGGGAGTTTCTGTCTCAAACCTGCACCTACTGTAAAAAACAACAACAATCCCTATTGAGAAAATCTTTGACCGAGATATCTTTGGTCAAACAAATAGTCGACCAAGAAAGTTACTGTTTCACACATATATAAACCTATAAAACATCAACACTCTCGGTCGACAAAACCTTCGACTGAGACACTCATCATTCGAGATATTTTTCCACCGAGTATAGTTCTGTTCAGCTTAAAACATTCAATTCTTAAATCATGTAACTATATCTAGTTTGTTATTAAATGTTTCTAACCAAAAAGGACCATCAGATGGGTATCAAAATCTATCTCTTCTACAAGATTGGATAGTTGATAGTGGATGTTCCAAGCATATAACCGGAAACAAAGAGGCCTTTCAAACATTTGAATAAAAGAACAGCGGAACAGTAAAATTTGGAGACAATGCAAAAGGAAAAATTGTTGGAGTAGGTAACATTGGTACAAATCTTCAAATTAAAAATGGTCTACTTGTTGATGGCCTACATCATAATTTAATTAGTTTTAGTCAACTGTGTGATAGTGGCTATGATGTCTTATTCAATAAAACTTGTTGTAAACTATTAATTGAAAACACTAATAAAATCATTTGTGAAGGAAAGAGAATAGGAAATCTATACATACTTAGGCCTAATTCTATGCAAGTAATTATTGGAAAATTCCTTCTTGCAAAAGATGAATCCTTATAACTATGGCATAGAAAATTAGGTCATGCAAGTTCACATGTTATCAAAAAGTTAATTAAATACGATCTTGTACGTGGGTTACCTAAAATATCCTTTGATAAACCTAAAAATTGTGAACCATGTACCCTTAGGAAAGAAAAATAAAATTTCTTTCAAATAAAAAACAATGCTTAGAACTACTAGATCATTAGAGCTTATTCACATGGATTTGTTTAGTCCTATGAGAACTCAATCTATTAGTGGAAAAATATATTGCTTTGTCATCGTAGATGATTATAGTAGATACACATGGGTTCATTTTCTTACAAACAAAGATGATACAATCCAAATATTCATAAAATTTTGCTCTAAGATTGAAAATATATTACAAAATAAAATATGTACAATTAGGAGTGATCATGATGGCGAATTCAAAAATCACATCTTTAAGAATTTTGTACATATCAAGGGTACACTCATAATTTTTCAGCTCCACGCACTCCACAACAAAATAGCATAGTAGAAAGGAAAAATAGATCCTAACAAGAAATGGCTAGAATAATGTTACTTGAACATAATACACCTAAAATTGTTTGGGCTGAAGTAGTAAATACAACATGCTATGGGTTAAATAGAGTAACAATACATTCTCATCTAAAGAAAACTCCATATGACATCATCTTCAACAAAAAAACCAAGAGTTTATTATTTTCATACCTTTGGTAAACTTGTTATATCTTAAATACCAAAGACAACAGAGACAAGTTTGATTCTAAATCACATAAAACATTCTTTTTGGGATATATAAGTTCTAGCAAAGCTTTTAGAATTTACAATATTATTACTAGAAAAGTTGAAGAATCCATCCATATCACTTTTCATGAAGTAACAACTCAAAATACTGAAAATGAAGATATAAATGACATTACTCATCAAATTGAAGACTTAACTATAACCACAAAAGATGATCAAAATACTAAAAATAAACAACAAAATGAGACAAAACAACATATTCCTAGATTAATCAAAGGCCATCCCCAATATTTAATCATTGGAAATCCTCATGATAAAGTAAAAACCCGATCATCATTTAGAGATTTTGCAAATATGGCATTTGTGTCAATCATTGAACCTAGAAAGGTAAATGAAGCACTAAACGATGAATATTTGATAATGGCTATGCAATAAGAACTAAATCAATTCACAAAAAATGAGGTATGGGACTTAGTTCCAAAACCACAAGACAAAACCATCATTGGAACTAAATGTGTTTTTCGAAATAAACTTAATGAAGTTGGGGAGGTAGTAAGAAACAAAGCTAGATTAGTGGCTCAAGGGTATAATCAACAAGAAGGAATAGACTTTGATGAAACTTATGCACCCGTGGCAAGACTTGAAGCTATTAGAATGTTGTTAGCCATAGCTACTCACAAAGACATCAAACTATTCCAAATGGATGCAAAAAGTGCATTTTTAAATGGAATCATCCAAGAAGAAGTTTATGTTGCCCAACCACCTAGATTCGAAATTCCTGGAAAAAGTGATCATGTATATAAATTAAAAAGGCACTTTATGGGCTTAAACAAGCACCTCAAAACTGGTATGAAAGACTTAAAAATTATCTATTCGATAATAGTTTCTCAATTGGAAATTTGGACTCTACATTATTCTTCAAAACATATGAATCATATTTTCTTGTTGTACAAATATATGTTGATGATATCATTTTTGGTGCTTCAAATGATTCCTTATGCAAACAATTTAGTGACATTATGCAAAAGGAATTTGAAATGAGTCTTATGGAAAAATTAACATTCTTTCTTGGGGGATTTTCATAAGCCAAGAGAAGTACACTAATGAACTATTAAAATGCTTTGGAATGGAAAATTGCAAGCATGCTACCACACCAATGGCCATCTCTTACAAAATTGACAAGGATGAAGATGGAGAACCCATTGATGATTCCTTATATAGGGCCATGATTGGTAGCTTATTATACTTAACTGCTTCCAGACCGGACATTATGTTTTCTGTCGGACTTTGTGCTAGATTTCAATCTAAACCAATGCAATCTCATCTTCAATCCGTTAAATGTATCTTAAGATATCTAGATGGTACTACCGACTATGTATTATGGTAAAGGTCAATCACTAGATTTAAAAGCTTTTACCGACACCGATTATGTTGGTTGTCAACTTGATCACAAAAGTACAAGTGGTGGTTGCTTCTTATTAGGACGAGCTTTAGTATCGTGGTCTAGTAAGAAGCAAAATATAGTCACCCTTTCTACCATTGAAGCTGAATATATGGCGGCTGGTTCCTGTTGTGCTTAAGTTCTTTTTATGCAACAAGTTTTAAATGATTATGGCTTTACATTTTCATCTACGCCAATTTTCTGTGATAATACAAGTGCTATAAATTTGGCACGCAATCCTATTTTACATAGTCATGCTAAACATATTGAAATCAGACACCATTTATTAAGGAATCATATTTCTAAAGATCACATATCTCTTCATCATGTTGACACTGAAGAACAATTGGTTGATATTTTTACAAAACCGCTTCCACATGATCAATTTCAATATATTAGAACGAAGTTAATTATTACTCTCCCAGAAGATGTCTTCTTTGATATATGTTCTCCAAACTCTTAAAATGTTAAAAATTGATACATTATCACATTTGATTTTCATGACTGTTACTTGAAACAAGCTCAAACAATTTCACAAAATCCATTCACAGCAGTCCAGTGGATCTGCAAATAACTTCAACTGAGAACTAGATCGGTCGATGAATTTCTCGATCGAGAATCACTCGGTCAGACTCTTTCTCGACCGACACACACCTAATCTATTTTTCATATTCTTGACTAAACCTTGGTCTCGGTCGACAAAAATTTCGACCGAGAACCTCTTGGTGGACCCCCTATTCGACTGATTTAAGATGCAATTTTTTATTTATAAAAAAATGCAATGATAAACTTTCAAAATCACAACCGACCGTTGTGAGAGGATCGTGCAGTACCAAGCCGTTGGGATCTCGGTCGAAAAATTCGTCGACTGAGAAAGTCTCTATTTTTCTATAAATAGAGCCCAAAATGGCCCTTCTCACCAATTCACATACCCTCTTCTCTAGTCCCTCTCTGGTGATTCTTAATATGATTTTTTAGCTATTCTCTTCCACCATATTCCCTTACTCCTCTTCCACCTCATACTATCAAGATGGCTTCCTCTTCTTCACGTGGAAAGAAGCAAGTTGTGGCAAGGAAAGGAAGGATGGTCTCTCCAGCTCTGACGATCATCAATGACATTCCCTTCAACGACGTTGCCGCCGGAGATTGCTACCTATGGCTGTCCTCAAAGACTGCTCTTCCTTTATGGCTAGTGGACATCAATGACTTCATCACTATTGTTGATCTGGATGAGCTATTTGAGGTGCAACATCTATCCAAATTTCTTACTCCATCCTTTTGCTCCTACTCTACATAAGCTGTAAATGAGTTCTATGCAAATCTAGCCACAAATCCTAACCACTCCCTCCCTTTCTCCTCTATGGTTAGTGGGTTTGGATTTCATTTTTCTAAGGAGGATGTTCTCAATATGTTAAACATCAATGTATAGGAGTATAGGGGGTTTATTGACTTAACCACAATAAATCTGTTGTCTAAACTATCCTAAGATAACACCACAATTAGCTTGAGTGACATTAAGAGAACCATATTTCTTCCCAAAACATCCTGCCATGAAGAACATGGTACCTATTATGCAATCAATCTAAAACTTGAAGCTAGGATAGTGAACCTTATTGTTTCAACTAATATTTATCCTAGAGATAATAAATCAGAAGTACCAACCTTTAGAATGTATCTCATTTATGCCATTCGCAATAGCATACCCATAAACTTCATTCTCCTTATCCTCAAAAACATGGTTGAATTCATTGAAAACTCTCCCTATGCTGACTTTGTATGCCAGATCACCCAACATTGCCTTAAGAAAAGCCTTAAGGACCAAGGTTTTGAAAGTGATAGGAAACCTCAAAAGATACCTGAAATAAAGTTGAAAAAATGGGAATTGAATTTGGACATAAAAGGGCTAGGAATGAAGGGGAGCCATCTACTCAAGATATTCCTCCACCTCCTACTACTCCTACCCAACCCATTGATAATGTATCCAATAATATTACCTACCTAACTGGGGCCACCTATCACTTAGGGAGACAAATGGACTATACCCATCATGCCATGACCTACCTAAACCAAAGAATGCAAGCTCTCTCTCCCAATGTTCCAGACAACTATCCTTATTCACTTTATCCTGGAACTCTCTATCCTTATAATCCATCTCTCAACTACTCTCAAGTTCCACCTCCACCTTCTCTTGATCTTTCCCACACACAATTTTCACTTATGCAACTTGAAGACATTGCTGCCCATTTTCACTTTGATTGAGCACCCACCTTCTTGGAAGCTTATGCTCTCACCAAGCATGTGCATTGGATTGGCAGACACTGGTCAAATATTATGGTGACACTCCATTCCTTGGGAAGGATCCTGAAGTTGATGTTATTTTGAGATCTTTTCAGTAAGGTGGCATTATGTTATGAGATGATTGTAATTTCTTTTTGTGAACTATCTTTTCTTTGTATTTGATCTTGTTGTTCTTGTTGTCATAAAATCATGTGGTTTGCATTGGACATCTTTTATACCTTTCCTTTTCAAATTGAGTATCATATTGAGGGGGAGCATCATATTCAGGGGGAGTACTAATAATCATAATCCTAATGCTTGGTTATCTTTTTGAAATGACAAAGGGGGAGAAGTAATATAAATAAAAAAACAAAATAACATAACTCAAAAGTAAATGAGTTTCTTAATATCTTGGCTTCACATAAATTGTTGCTATCTTTCATAAAGAGTTGGATACTATGGTCCATACCTCTTTGGGAATAACTAGCACACACTCCATGAATAAGCAAGAAAATATATACATAAGGTAAATCTTAGGTATGAAACTCATTCTATTTAAATTCCCTTGATTTATATTTTAGAAATTTTTGTCATATTCAAAAAGGGGGAGATTGTTGGATAAATTGGACATTATTAAACCTTTTCTTTTGATGATGACAAACATTCCATTCTTGTGGATCTAACTTGTTATTTGAGTATTTTAGGGACAAGCATAATAGGAAATTGATAGTTGAAGATCAATGCAAATTGGAGATCAATATGCTTAGATTGCTTTTTCTTTCATGATTGTACTCAATGTAAAAACTTGTACAATTATATAATATACAAGTACATAGATATTATGTAAATAAATTGTTATATCTTCCCTATCCACTCATAACATTTAGATACATCCTCCCCTAAGATAGAATCACAATTACACACTGATACACATACTTAGTTGATAATTCAACATATTGAAATATGGATATTCTCAGTCGATAAACTTCTCGATTGAGACACCCTCGGTCAACAAAATCTTCGATTGAGAACCATCTCAGTCTAACTCACGAACACTGACTGTTGACCTACTCATGTAACCCCATAATAGCCCTCGGTCAACATCATTCTCGTCTGAGATAACTTTGAGTAGGTTCCATAGCCGTTAGACTGAGAGTAGTTGGTAGTTGGAAAGTCACAATAGACGTTTAATACTTTTACTTCAAACCAACTCTCGGTCGAATAATTGCTCGACCGAGACAATATCAGTCGACAAACTTCTCGACGGGACAAGTTCTGGACTGCACTTTTCAACACTAAATAAGTAGTCGTTGCAATGCAATTTATGGACACCTAACAGCTAGTTGAGCACTAAGAACACTCTAAAAAGTGTCTAGAATATCCTTAAGCACTAGTAAGACATTCCTATAAATAGGACATGCCTTAGGACACCCAAAATACACATTACTACTAGAAAATGAATCTTAGTGAGCAACAAGCAAACTCATTCTTGTAATCTTGTTTCCTTGAGCTCTAATTTCATGTCCTATAGCTAAGAATCTCCTTTACACCACATAACAACGTTCATTTATAGTGGATATGAGATCTACACGCTTGATATAGGATCAAAGCGCTGTACTCATTGGTAAAGTTATTTCTTTCTTCCAATCTTGTTCCTTTGTTATTGTATTTTGTTCTCCTTGACTACTTCTAGGTTGGAGGTTGTTGAAAGGAGGTCCTTCGAGCTACTTCTTGGTAGAGAAGGCTGCTTCAAGGGGTGGAGCTACATCAGGGAGGTGAAGGCTACTCCGTAGACTTGAAGTTGCTTCATAAGGCTGCTTCAAGGAAGTTGAGGCTACTTCAGGTGAAGGCTACTTCAAGGGTGTAGATAGGAAGCAATTGTATTTTATGTAACATCCTCGAGAGGTAATATAATAAGTTGCTTTCAAAACCACAGTTGGTAACAATCGGGTACTGGACTGACTACCTTAGATTTCTAAGGTAGGAACCACTCTACATCCTTGTGACTTCCTTGTTCCTCCTACTTCTTGTTCAAGTATTTTTAACTGTTTTAAAAACTCCAAAAATCTCTATTCACCCCCTCTAGATCTTTTAGATCCTTGCTGCATTTATTGAGAAGAACGAAGTAGAAGAAGTTTCTCTCTTGAGAAACCAACTTTTCTCTGTGGTAACCATCCCAAGTTGGTTCTATTACATATTTAAAGTGTGGAGCAATTTTCTACTAATTTGTAAAAAAAATTGTAGGTTACACGGTGTGTTGGAAAGTCAACATGGTGTGTTACTTGTTTTCGAAGTGGAACTGCCTTGATCGATGATGACACAGTGTGCTGGTTGGTCGACACAATGTATTATTACAAGTAAGGAAACTTTAGAAAATTCTACAATAGGGAAACATAACATGTAGATATGTCAGCACGACGTGTTGCTGGGATTTAGTAACTCATGACTTCTTTTGATCTAAATTTTTTACTACAACAAAACGTGTTGCTAAAACACATCACGTTGATATTTGAACACAATATGTTGCTGACAATTTCTACAACATATATTTTTTTAATGTTTAGATAATTTTGGAGTGAGTGGATGGATGATATGATGGTATTTCTCTCCCCATTTGGATACCAAAAGGTTCTACCTACAATCCAAACCACATATCAGGTAAAGATAATAATAAAGTGGAAAATCTTGCATGATTAGAGGCGATTTAAGGCACAAAATAGATTTAAAGTGCTTGGAGTAGTAAAAAAGACTATAAATCATGTACATAATTAACCTCAATGTTGATGGTGTTTTTAGGTCCCTATATAGGTATAGCCTCGATGTCTTGGGCCTTTGTAACTTGAAAAGTCTTCCGTCTTAACCACTCAGTATCTTGTTACAAGGTGAGGCTAGTTTAAACCTTTAACCTTAGTTTATAAATATAACCAACATATCTTGACCTCTAGCCTCATTTTGATAATGGGGGAACCTAATAGTAATCTAGTTGTAGTGAACTATACCCTTAACACCTTGACTTGATGTCTGATAACTTAGATCATGTGTTTGCATACATTCACATGTTGTTGATTTAAGCATATTTGGTGGTTTTAAGAATTTGCAGCTTCTTCTCAACCATATTCCATGTAGGATATACATTCAACAATATATATCATATAGATACCCCACTCATATTCTTCCTTGTTATGAGACCAGGTGTAAAGAAGTGAAACCACCTCTTTACTAAAAATTTGAAGAATAGAAGCTCCAGTCCAAACACACTTCAAAGGTATGCTTGGAGTGGGTATAAAATTTTCAAATCTTTTTAATGGTATACAAAACAACCAAAGTGTAGCAGCGGAATAGAAACATGACTATATTCAATTAAGGGAACATCTTAAACTTACATCATAAGGATCCATGCACAGGAAATCTAATCCACCTCAAGATTGTCTCCAAGCTTTAACTTCTGAATCTAAGTCCAATTCATCATGCCTTGTCACCCAAGTCCTCCACCTAGGACTCGAAACATACCCCAACAAGAAGAGAAAAACAAAAGACATCAACAAAGGCTGGTATGTGCAGACTAAAAAGTAAATTGAGCAATATATGAAATAAAGACATCAAATAAATGTAGGCTTCCCATAGAAAAGGAAACTACTACCGAAGTGGGTATCAAGAGAAGATTACAAAAAGAATGATACTTGCCATAAAACAACATAAAAAGGATTATGCCATATATACATCCACTACCATGGTGGGAAATGAAGCACTAGTAGGGCACACACCCCACAATCAATATCATAACCTACATGCATGTAAGATAAGCATAGCCATAGAACAATATATATAACAAAGGTGGCCAAGAATCACACATCTTAAACCTGGTGAGACATGGGCAAAGAATCACACATCCTTCCCTGGCATGGGGTATCACACATCAACCACCCAAATATATATACCATGGCCTAGGAATCACACATCCTACCCTGGCATGGGGAATTACACATTCACCATCTAAAATATCACAATGTTGCCATTAATCATAATGAGACAAAGCCAATGTAGTTATTGTTACAACCCCAATTTTGGGTTCTTTTGGGTAGAAATGCAATTTCCCCAATAAATGTATGATTATGTAATTTGTATGATTTATGTACCTTGAACGAATTTTGTTAATAAATATCCTTGCTTGTGTGATTCCGTAGGCCTTATTGGCTATTGGGCCCAATAACAAGAAGAAGGAAATAAAAAGGAAAAAGAATCAATTAATAAAGGAATAACTAAGATAATGAGAAAAGAAAGATGTGGAAGCGTCTAGAAGGCTAAGAATTATCTTTCAAGGAGGGATTTCATATCTTTAGGATTTCTTGGGTTCCAAGGAGTTCAAGTTGCAAAGATAATGGGAGAAGAAAGAGATAAAATCAAATAAATAATTATTAAGAAGGAAAGTTGAGATAATGATGAAAATATAAGAAATATGTGGAAATATGGATAATAGAATCATTATGAATGAGATTTCGACTCCACATGGTTTCTAATGGTAAAAAGGAATCAAAATAAATAAAATAAAAGATTTAGAGAGAGAAAATATGCTTAAAATATGCATCATTAAGAGATAACTTGCATATTAATAAAAGTCCCTCATAATTTTGAGTTTGAGTCCCAAACTTGGTACATAAGTGGATTAAGTCAACACAAAGTTCCCCTAAAATTTGGTATTAAAAGGATATATGGTTTAAGAGTTATGAATTTTGCAACTTTCCTAAAGTGTAAGGTTGCGTTTGGGTGGCCCATTTGTAACCGCTGCAGTAGTTAAGGACTGACGGAATTTTGACTACCTAATTTACAAATTCTGCATTTTTTAATTGCTGCGTTTGGATGACAGCAGATTTAGAAATGCAGTGGTTATTATTACTACTTTTTTAATCACTTCGTTTGGTTAACATGTATTTAGAATGCATAATTTGTCTTAATCCAATTAAATATATACTTAATCATATCAACCGTATAAACCGTTCCTTGTTTAGTACACATTGAACATAAGACCAACACGCTCAACATACACCACAATATATATGAGTGGTCCTTGTTTAATGGACCATAAACAAGTAAAATTAACATTTTTAAGCACATTCAACAGAAATCACAATTTCATGTCTCAAAATAAACTAATCCATGAACGATAACACGATTCATACATCCATATTAAACAAACCAAAAGTAAACATAAATTACGCCAACACATCGTTTCATAAGCTAGATTTGTCTAGAATACACTCTTTGAATAATATCCAGGTCTCAAACCACAAATCATTCATTCCACCACAATTCTCACATGCACTAGATACATACCACAGACTACAGAACCATAAACCATCCTGTTTCATTGCAACAGGAACAAACATAAATGTAACAAGTTTTGTACCCAGAACAGACATAAATGTAACAAGTTAACATGCATAAGCAACTTATTTCAACACAGCCGATCCATCATAATCTCCAGAATGTGCTCCGGTGGAGAAGAACTGGGCTGAATCAACAAAGAACATCAAGAGGGGAAACCGGAAAATGGAAAGATTAACAACCAGAAAAATGAAAAATGAGAAGGGCGTGCGTCGGTCTGCAGCAGCCGCTTGGACTTCGACTCCCCACAAGCCGCCAGCCATCCAGCTGACTCTTGCTGCTGGCCATCGTCCCACTCGGCCTCTCCCACCACCCCGCGGTCACCTGCAGGAGATCTGCCGTCGTCGGGAACTGGGGCGATGAGTACTCCTTCTTCACCGGTGCGTCGGGGGCAAGCGGGAACGAAGGCACAACATCGCCTGTCCTCGGCCCTATAAACGCCACCTCCTCCTCGGACGAGGTTGCCGACGTCATGATGATGCTGCTCGCAGCTGCTGCGGCAACATCCACTATAGACGACATGCCCTTCTGCTTCGGCTTTGGTCCCCTCCGAGTCCGGGTCGGGCGAGTCGGATGTGACTCAGCCGCCCCATCAGCGGCCCAGCTCCGCTTCATGCGGTTCTTCTCAACGCAAGGCCTGGCGAGCCCCTCGTCGTCTGGCTTTATTGGAGACGATTCACCTGAACCAGTCGCCGGTGTCGGGGCCGGGCGTGGCGCGATGGGTTGGAACCAGAGCATGATCCTCTGGACCTCAGTGGGAGGCCCACCAACCGGATCAGTGGGAGACTTCAACCGCGAGCAGAGCACCGGGCAGCCATGAAGGAGACGGCGGGGAATGGAGATGGCGGGGGAGGAGGAGACGGTGGAGTCGAAACCCTAGCTAGCCCAGAGAGGACTGGGCGTAGAAGGAGGATCGACCAGTACCCAGAGAGGAGACGACGGGAAGGAGAGGCGGAAAAGGGCGGCGTGGATGCAGGGGAGAAGCAGAGACGAACTGGGAGAGGGATGGGAGAGTCGGGGAGTCGGGGGGCGTCGGGGCAGAACCCGCGCCTCAGCGATTGAGAATCTCGCTAAAATTGGTGTGTTTCTGGATGTCCGCGGAATACGAGTAGGGCAGAATGCCGCATTTCAAGTGCCGATTTCCATAAATCAACATATGGTTAGCCAAACGGTGTAATTATGAATGCAACGGTTGAAATTCCGCGCCCAACTACAATGCCGCACCCAAATACAGTACCCAAACATAGCCTAAAGGATAACGCCTAATGTTACAATTCAATTTTGATTTATGTTTTAATACTAGGCACAGTGGCCGTTGGATTTGGATCCAACGATATCTGCTTTTTGTTTGAGATAAGAAAATGTGAACAGTAATATGCATAACCCTTTCACACTCTCTCACTCCATGATCAACAAGGAATCCTATAGAGTGGATTTTTGGAATTAGGAGAACAGATCAAAGCTATGAATCATAAGATGACCCAATTTGGTAAGAATTGAGGGAGTTTTGCCAATCACAGTGGAACTTGGACTCTGTTGATCTTTGTTTGATAAACCCTACCTATAAAAGGCTTGACAACCCCTAGCTTCTGGTAGAAGAGAAGGAGGATCGTGTATAGGAAGGCACAATATGTGAATCCCCTGGTTCTTTCGCATCTGAGTTTCTAGTTTTCCCTCTCTCATCTTTCATGTTTAACACCATGGAAGCCTGCAGAAGGTCTTCCTAGTCTTCCTCCCTTGGTTCAGCATCAGATTCTTGCAAGGGAGTGCAGATGGCGTCACGTTTGGGGCTCCATTGGCTAGAGCAAGGTGCCCAGCTAGCCAGAGTGGGCTGTGGCCTTGCACACTCTGTTCTCCCGCGGGAACAGGGGAGCTACGTCCCTGTTTGGGTGGTACCTGTGAGAGGGAAAAGGTGGGGGGCATTCCCCTCATCCCGGTGGGTGTCCTCCTTTGGTTTGGAGGGGCGACAGTCCGCAGCCGAGCGAACTGTGCTCGCCAGGCGGCCGCGCAGGCAGAGCGCGAGCGGGGTCATGAAGGACACCTGTGCGTGGAGCATCGGGCAAAGGAGAAAGAAGCACCGAGTTTGAGTAAATGGATCTAGGACCGGATCCGTGAGCCAGGAACCGTTGGAAAAGAATAAGAGGAGCAAATTGCTGACGTGGCAGCCATCAATTGGCTGAAGGGTAAATTATGTTGTGAAAATTTTAATTAATTATATATAACTCTGATTATAGCAAGTAATATATGAAAATTGATAGGAAGAATACAAGGAATATGCTAAAAATGGGTTTAGAGTCTAAATCTGATCATAGTTAGAAAAGTGCCTAAAGTTGCTAACTTTAATGTTTTATAACTAAGGAAACACTAATTTGGTGATTAATGAAATCGAGATGATTAATATGGATGCCCTCTGAGCATATTAGCTTGTTGATAATAAAAAGAAATTTTGATGTCTAATGAAGAAGATCCATGTGTTTAATAACCTAATTTTGGGTTTTGATATGTTAATGTGCATTAATAGGCTTAGCAACCCTAATCTAGGTGTTAATGGGTTTAATGAGATATAATGTGAGAACCTTTGTATAAAACTGATGTTAGGTTAATCTCAAGTCTAGTATATGATAAAAAGGCTCTAATGTGGTTAAGTTGAATAATTAGGGTTTTTCCTCTAGATATGTTATTTTTAGGGTTTTGTGGTTATAATGGAGAAAAGTTGTAGATAAACCCTAACTTAAAAACCCTAACAAGTGAATCCAAGTCAATTAAATAGAGATATTCTCAATAAAGTGTAGTAAATAGGTTACATATGCTTTTTAGGAATTCTGTGATTGTTGAACTGCTTCTTGGATTACTTGCTTGCTTGGAATTGTTATTAGCTTGTTGAATCTGCAAATCAGGTATGTGGTTATGTATGAGTACACACTTTAGTTTCCCAACATTTCTCGAGGCTTTATCGATTGCATTGCAATTAAACTGCTTAGATGTTTCATTACCACAATATTTAAAGTGATTATGTGTATAACAATTTAAGTATAAGTGTGACTTGCTTGAACCTACATACCCCTCTGGATGTAAGAAATTGGACCAAGTCCTGGACAGAAGGTCAAAGTGAGTTAAGCCCCAGAGGGAAGCCCACAGGGCACCTAGAGAGGTGACCCCAGGTACCAAGCTCAGGATGGAGAAGGTAGCCTTAAAGTCACTTGCAAGGACTTAACCCTAGAGAAGGTATCCCAGAGGTTGTAAAAGTGGTTGAGGAGTCATACTGAAAATGTAATCTTGCATTGTTAACAACTAATTGTTGTGATTATGTTGTTAGAAATTATGTGCATTGTTTTGTTTGTCTCCACATACCGGCATATTTACTTATGCTGACCGACGTTTTGTTTGTCGGCAGTTTAGGTATTATCTGAAAAGGACAAACATAAAACTAGAATATGTGAAGATACAATAAGTAATCCAAAGGAGGATTAGATAGATAGATTTCATCTGCGGATAGAAGTCATACATCCTATTTTGAAAATGTATGCAAAAGTTAAATTTGATTCCAACTTTCCAGTTTAGTCTTTCATAGAATTTATTAATTGTTTTTTATCATTTGCAAAGCCATTGATCATGAAATTGATGAGTGACGATTCACGACTTTAAGGTCTTTTAGACACTCAAAAGTGCGGGTCGTTACAATTGGTATCAGAGCCATGGTTTTCCATTTAATCTCTAATAATTATTAAATTGTACAAACTCTTTAGAACCCAATCGAGTTATTAGAGGATTTTCCAAGGACGGAGGTGTCTAGAAAAGGATCACAATCTGGGGGCTGGCAATATTTTCCTCCTCCCACTAGTCGGTCACGAGGACTCCCGGATGCAGTGTGACTGCCTGGCCAATGTCTGAAGTTTTGACTCAAAATAAGATACCTTTAGGACTCTCATCTATTTCATCCGTTCTCAACCCTAATTCAATTAAGGATTATAAGATTTAGGGTTTTTCTCTCTCTTCTCCAACCTCTTGTGGTCAGGGTATGTATGATAAGATTAAGGAATCCTCCATCAAATTAATGAAAAGCATGTAAATAAGATGTCATGGACATAAGTTTAATAGTTTACACGTAAACATGTGATTACTTACATGCTTAGGGTGCATGGCATGTGTTGTCATGCCCTCAGGAAGACTTGAGGTTAGACCTTCTTGTCAGGAGGATGAGTAGATGGTTAGAGGCAGATGCCTCCATGAAAAGGTAGAGACCTGACACATCCTATGAGGATGATGCTAACCATAAACCCTAAAGAGGTTGTTAGAGAGAGATGACGTGATGAGTTAGATATCATGGTCGACCATATACGTTGGTTGACATGCTTTTTTGTTTGGAGTACCCATGAGTAGCATGAGCTTGGTGAGGTTGGTTGACCTAGTTCTTTTTGGGCAACCCAACCTTAGAAGGGTCATGCCTGTTAGGGTGAAGGATAGCTCTGTCATTGAAGAGGATAGTGGTGACCATAGAGAAACCCTTATGGGCTTATAAGAGTATGGAAGAGCGTGCACCCATGTAGGAGAGTATGAAAACAGTGCTGGTAGTAGGTTGAGACCTAGACCAGAAGGAAATTCCGGATAGCTTACAAGATAAGCATGTAGAGCTTTGGATAATCTTGATTGAACATAGGTTTGGATCATATGTTTCACCCGTATAGGTGTATGCATGTATCCTTAAGAGATTGGTCCACCTTCTCAGAGAAAGAACCTCCAGTGGTAAGGTTTGTT
Source organism: Alisma plantago-aquatica (assembly GCA_963693085.1). NCBI lineage: Eukaryota > Viridiplantae > Streptophyta > Magnoliopsida > Alismatales > Alismataceae > Alisma > Alisma plantago-aquatica. The sequence continues at coordinate 785,506,635 of OY856412.1, read as the reverse complement.
GTAGGGTTAGCTCTAGAGAGAGAGCAAGACACAAGCAAGAGGGTTGGAAGCTTAGACTCTGAGATATAAGGAACCATGAGAAGTCAGGTATGTTATGACCTAGAATGGATGACCTAAGTGGATGGTTGTGGATGCCTCGTGCATGATCCTTGGAGGCTTGTTGTATCTTGGTTGTCTTTAGAGGAACAAAACCTTAGATAAGGGAAGAGGCTTCTTGAGTTGATGTACAGGAGTTGTAGGTGCTTACCTTACCTTATAAGTGTAGAAAGGAGAGTTCCTTAGACCCTAATGAGGTATAGTATCGAGTTGTGAGGCCTCACACCTAGTTGGTTGTCTTAGTGTAGGACTCTCAGGTGTTTCTCAGGTGGAAGAATAGTAGGAAGTGCATGCTATACCTTGTACCTATTGGGTTCATGGGTGAAAAGCTGAACATGTAGTTAGACAACTGATGCATAAAAGTGAACCTAGAGTTCCTAGACCTAAGAGGGGAAGTAGTAGTACCTGGTGCAGCCGATGCTCATGATGAGGTTTGAGTTTATATAGGTTCAAGCATGGAACCCCTTAGGTTTAGAGGAAAAGGACACCCCTTGGACTAAGGTATATGTTTGGTGAACCCCTCACACATAGGTTGGTGACATATGCATGTATGATGTTGGTCTGATGTGGAGGAATAGGGTCAAGTATGATATACCAAGGGACCCTGAGTGGCTTAGTGGTTTGTTTTTTTGCTAGCTACATGCCTGGGTAGCATGATAGGTCTAAGTATGCTCATGATGGTGTAAACCTTGGACATAAGAACGTTTGTGACCTTTGTTGCTATCAAGAGATAGTTTTCTCCCATCCTAGGGAGGGACCCTTATGTAGGGTGAGTACCAGCTTTTGTTTAGGTTCAAAGTAACCTAACAAGGTCTCGCATAAGAGCTTGATGAGCTAAGTGGAGAGCACCTGGTATGAGCACTAATCTATAGACCCTTGTGTGACCATCTCTAAGGGGCATGAAGCTATGCTTCCATAGAGGTAACCTTATGGGGCCTGACCAAGTTAGGTAGATCGCCATGATCCCTATGAAAGGATGTAAGTTTGACTATGAGTGCCCAGAGAGATGATGGAGTTTTGGGTAAAGATTCAAGTTTAATATGTACCATGATAGAATCCTAAGTCTATACTAAGTTATGGTGGGGATAAGACCGATGGGAGTAGGAGTTGCCTAATTCCCTAGTTGCACAAGACCATAGGGTCAGGAGGTAACAACTATCATGTCCGAGGACCATGGGTTAGGAGATTGATCACTTTCATGAGCTCATGGAGCCCAAAGGGCATTTAAGGTGGTCACTCCCTGGTTGCAAAAGGGAAGAGGGATGAACCCAAAAGTACTAGCACCCTACAAACCTCGAGGAGATGACTAAGGATTTGTGTATAAGAGCGGTATGTAGACCCGAGAGTGCTTGGGAATAGTTTTCCATATATGTAAACCTGATAAACGAGATGTTCATGATGTGAAGACCTGTGATGCATGTTTTAGCTTAGTTTAGAAGGTTTATTGGTGATGTGGGATGCACAATCTCTACTCTTGGAATGGGAAGAACTCTGTATTTGGACTGCAACAAAATGCTTATTTCCTCTCATTTTGGGGGTGGGACATAGGGAAATACGCATGCCATACACGAAGGATAAAGATGATGTGAGTTGAAACATTTCTATGATGTATGAGGATATAGATAATAGTGTACCTTTGTGGAGAGTACGATACATGGATGGTTTACAAACACAAAGAGAACTAAGGTAGTCATCATGAGGATGTTTGATCAAGAGCAGTATGGAATATATGAGTTATATAAGTTTGAGTTTGAAAACCAAGATGACGAGCTCAGAGTTTTCTTGACTCAGTTAGACCTGAATCTGAGATGAGGATGTTGAGTGGTGTATAGGAAGGTTTATGTCTTCACCACATGGGGATGTAAGGTGGTAATGGATGCTCTAGTTGAGATGTAGCTATCTGTTTAGCCAATAGAGTGGCTAGAAGTGGTTGTTGGGTGAACCCTAAGTTTGTGGGACATATAGGGCTAACCCTCAGATACAACCAAACCTGTTGGTTGAGTTGGAGGGTGCTTGGTTAGCCAGCCTAGAGCTTGATGCGATAGAAAGATGGTTGTATGAACCTCTGATACACCTCTCAGAAAAGGAAGGTGACAGAACCCATGACTAGAGTGTTTTAGGGTTTTTGAGAAGTAACCTTGAGGAATCATGATTAGTAGAGGCTCATGATTTCAAGTACACTGTAGTACTACCGAGATGGTTAAGGTTTGCATTAGTACTTTGAATATATGAGATGAAGAAGTATGTTGGACTGTGTGTGGTTGGTTACCATGTGTGCAAGGAGCTGAAGGCCGAATGCCAGTAACCCAGTGAGTTGCTATAGAGAATGAGGATTCCCCAAGAAGGAATGGGAGTGGATCACCATGGACTAGACCGAGAGAGGTCATGATGCAATATGGGTTATAGTAGATCACCTTACCAAGTTGACCTAAGACTAAGTGAGAGCACTATTAGGGTGACAGATCCGATTGAACTATATATGAGAGAGAGATAGTTCAACTGCACCATGATTCGAGTTCAATATTTGAGGCCTGACCTCAAGTTCACTTCCATGCAGAGGAAGTAAGTACATGAAGAACTCAATACTACTTTGAAGTTTAGCACAACTTATCACCCCTAACTGATATAGTATGATTCAGACTAGAGGGTCTGATGAGAGTGTGTGTGCTCGTTAGGGTGATACATGGGAACAGTTCTTGTCCTATGAGAGTTTGTGATGATATCCACCATAGACAATATCAGGATGTAAGAAGCTCTATAAAGGGGGTTGTGTCGGTTACTGCTTCATTAGGATGATGTCGGTGAAAGGACCTTGTGAAGGTTAGAGAGACCACAGTGTGTGCAGATGAAGTCGCTTTGATTGTGCAATGGCTGAGAAAGCCCAGGGGCGACATGAGTCATGAGTTGATGCAAAGCAGACTGACATCCAGTTCACTGTGGGAGAATATGTGTTATGAAAATCTGACCCCTCTGAGCTATAGATGAGAAAGATGAATCCTCGACGCATGGATCCATTTGAGATAGATTGGTGGAATTGCTTATGTTTAGCCTTACCCCTTAGGATAATATGATGTATGACGTGTTCCATGAGTCCAATCTAGAGCACTATGTGATGTACCCGAGCCATGTGCTGAGCCATGAACCTATTGAGCTTCAAGGGAGGATGAAATTTCCTAAGTCACCTATGAGGGTACAAGATACCAAGGTGAGAGAGTACTCAGATGTAATAATATAAGATGATAAAGGTTCTTTGGAAGCACCATGGAGAGGAAGAGGCCACATGGGATCTAATGATAGACATGGAAACGTATTATCCTGAATGTTTGTATGTTTGGTGGTATTTTGAGGGCAAAATTCCTATAAGAGGGGAAGGATGTTACAACCCCAAATTTTGGGTTCTTTTGGGTAGAAATGCAATTTCCCCAATAAATGTATGATTATGTAATTTGTATGATTTATGTACCTTGAATTAATTTTGTTAATAAATATCCTTGCTTGTGTGATTTCATAGACCTTATTGGCTATTGGGCCCAATAATAAGAAGAAGGAAATAAAAAGGAAAACGAATCAATAATAAAGGAATTACTTAGATAATGAGAAAAGAAAGATGTGGAAGCATCTAGAAGGCTAAGAATTATCCTTCAAGTAGGGATTTCATATATTTAGGATTTTTTGAGTTCCAAGGAGTCCAAGTTGCAAACACAATAGGAGAAGAAAGAGATAAAATCAAACAAAGCATTATTAAGAAGGAAAGTTGAGATAATGATGAAAATATAAGAAATATGTGGAAATATGGATAATGGAATCATTATGAATGAGATTTCAACTCCACATAGTTTTTAATGGTAAAAAGGAATCAAAATAAATAATATAAAAGATTTAGAGAGAGACAATATGCTTAAAATATGCCTTATTAAGAGATAACTTGCATATTAATAAAAGTCACAAATACTTTCGAGTTTGAATCCCAAACTTGGTACACAAGTGTATTAAGTCCACACGAACTTTCCCCTAAAATTTGGTATTAAAAGGATATATGGTTTAAGAGTTATGAATTTTGCAAGTTTCCTAAAGTCTAAAGGATAACGCTAAATGTTACAATTCGATTTTGATTTATGTTTTAATACTAGGCCCGGTGGCCATTGGATTTGGATCCAATGGTATCTACTTTTCATTTGACATTAGGAAACGGGAAAAGTAATATGCATAATCCTTTCATACTCTCTCACTCCATGATCAACAAGGAATCATATAGAGTGGATTTTCGGAATTAGGAGAACAGATCGAAGCTATCAATCGCAACATGTCCCAATTTGGTAAAAATTGGGGGAGTTTCCCCAATCACAGTGGAGCTTGGACTCTATTGATCTTTTTTTGATAAACCCTGCCTATAAAAGGCTCAACAACCCCTGGCTTCTGGGAGAAGAGAAGGAGGATCGTGTACAGGAAGGCGCAATATGTGAATCCCCTGGTTCTTTCGCATCCGAGTTGCTGGTTTTCCCTCTCTCATCTTTCTAGTTCAACACCATGGAAGCCTACAGAAGGTCTTATTAGTCTTCCTCCCTTAGTTCAACATTAGATTCTTGTAAGGGAGTGTGGAGGCGTCGCGTCTGGGGCTCCACTGACTAGAACAAGTTGCCCATCCAGCCAGAGCGGGTTGTGGCCTTGCACACTCTGTTCTCCCACGGGAACAGGGGAGCCACATCCCTGTCTGAGAGGGAAAAGGTGGGGACAGTCCCCTCATCTCGGTGGGTGTCCTCCTTTGGGTTGGAGGGATGATGGTCCACAACCGAGGCTGAACAGTCGAGCGAGCTGTGCTCGCCAGGCGGCCGCACTGGCAGAGCGCGAGCGGGGTCAGGAAGGACACATGTGCGTGAAGCATCAAATGAAGGAGAAAGAAGCGTCAGGTTTGGGTAAATGGATCCAGGACCGGATCTGGGAGCCAGGAACCGTTGGAAAATAATAAAAGGAGAAAATCACTGACGTGGCAGCCATCGATTGGCTGAAGGGTAAGTTATGTTGTGAAAATCTTAATTAATAATATATAACTCCAATTATAGTGAGTAAAATACGAAATTTGATCATAAGAATACAAGTAATCTAATAAAAATGGATTTAGAATATAAATCTGATCATAGTTAGAAAAGTGCCTAAAGTTGCTAACTTTAATGTTTTTATAACTAAGGAAACCCTAATTTGGTGATTAATGAAATCGAGATGATTAATATGGATGACCTATGAGCATATTAGCCTGTTGATAATAAAAATACATTTTGATGTCTAATGAAGAAGATCCATGTGTTTAATAACCTAATTTAGGTTTTTGATATGTTAATGTGCATTAATGGGCTTAGCAACCCTAATCTAGGTGTTAATGGGTTTAATGAGATATAATTTGAGAACCTTTTTATAAAACTGATGTTAGGTTAATCTCAAGTATAGTACATGATAAAAAGTATCTAATGTGGTTAAGTTGAATAATTAGGGTTTTGCCTCTAGATATGTTGTTTTTAGGGTTTTGTGGTTATAATGGAGAAAAGTTGTAGATAAACCCTAACGATGCCTTAATTTGGATTAGAAACCCTAGAAAGTGAATCCAAGTCAATTAAATAGAGATTTTCTTAATAAAGTGTAGTAAAATGGTTACATATGCTTTTCAAGAATTTTGTGATTGTTGAATTGGTTCTTGGATTACTTGCTTTCTTAGAATTGTTATTAGCTTGTTGAATCTACAAATAAGGTATGTGGTTATTTATGAGTACAAGCTTTAGTTTCCTGACATTTCTTGAGGCTTTATTGATTGCACTGCAATTAAACTGCTTGGATGTTTCATTACTTCAATCTTTAAAGTGACTATGTGTATAACAATTTAAGTATAAGTGTGACCCGCTCAAACGTACATACCCCTCTGGATGTAAGAAAATGGACCAAGCCTTGGAGGGAAGGTCAAAGTGAGTCAAGCCCCAGAGGGAAGACCATAGAGCACCTAGAGAGGTGACCCCAGGTACCAAGCTCAGGATGGAGAAGGTAGCCTTAAAGTCACTTGCAAGGACTTAACCCTAGAGGGTATCCCAAAGGTGGTAAAAGCGGTTGAGGAGTCATACTAAAAATGTAATGTTGCATTGTTAACAACTAATTGTTGTGATTATGTTGTTAGAAATTATGTACATTATTTTGTTTGTCCCCACATAACAACATATTTATTTATGCTGACCGACATTTTATTTGTCGGTGTTTTAGGTATTATCTGAAAAGGACAAATAATAAACTAGAATATGTGAAGATATAGTAAGTAATCCAAAGGAGGAATATATAGATAGATTTTGTCTGTGTATAAAAGTCATAGATCCTATTTTGAATAGGTATGCAAAAGCTAAATTTTATTCTAGATTTCCAGTTTAGTCTTTCGTAGAATTTATTAATTATTTTTGATTATTTGCAAAACCATTGATCCGGAAATTTATGAGTGACAATTCATGACTTTAACGTCTTTTAGACACTCAAAAGTGTGGGTCGTTACAGTTATAATACTCTAGTGCTACTGAATCACATAATAGGTAAATGTAGAGGCAAGTAGAAAGTATAGTCAGAATTATACAATGTTGCCATATCACACACAATGGACAACACATGCATCCACAAATAAACTTCCACATCACAGTGGGTAGATACCATCAACAAGTCTATCATGCACCATAGCACAAAATAAGATATCAAGAGAATATCCAAGACCACAATAAGCAAGATAGTTCACATGAACCATGACATCAAGAAAATAGTCATCTGTGTAGGCCATAGCCAAAAGAATGAAAAGATAGTGAATTGCTCAATATAGAGGAATAGGGGATAAAACATACCTCAACTTTAGATTCCAAAGTCCAAAGTCACATATATGTCCAAGCCTAGGCATCCAAAGAACCTATTAAGCATATAGGTAGATTTGGTATCAATTTTACATACATTATTCAAACCCTAAAAACCATCTTTTTATTAATATGTGAATTAGGTTATGAAAACTGTGCCATATTTTAGTTTATGTTATTAGGAGCCCAAAACATATTTTATTATATTTTTCTGACTTATAAATATTTAGTTGTGATTTTACAAGTTAATTCCTATTTAATTAGATTTATGAAAAACACATGCTAATAATCATTGTATTTGGTTATCAAAACTTATACCATTAGTTAGATCTTACTTTTCTTATTCGAACGAGTATTTTTCCATATTTATCTGACCAGTAGTTTATGAGTTATTAATTTTCAAGCTTCGTCCAATCAGAAAATTACAAATCAAAAAATTAGTTGCAAAAGAGGAGAAAGAGGGTCGTGGTTTCATCGCTTGCTATGCCCTTCCTTGTCTATGGGTGCCTAGGTATCCACTGTAAGCCTTGCCTCATTTGAACCTTGCCATTTCATTTAATAATGCCATGCCATCCTAAGGTGATGCTAAATGGAAGGATCTTATCAACATCCATGAACGATAAATCATAGATCGAATTGCCAAATCAGAAAAATTGAGTGATATCATAGTATCAGCTAAGTTCACGGCCTGAAGATAAGTGGACTCAAACCACTAACATCTGCCATAGGGTAAACCACCACCTCTCAGGCCTCCCTGAATGATTCTACCATAGAGGCCAACGATAGACAATAACTCCCCCCGAACACAGCTTACAACTTTCATCATACTGTGCTCTCCAAAGAGAAACTCTTCTCAAAATAGCAAAAGGTACTGAGTTGGAATCCCATCCCATGAATTATGTGACATATTAGATTACATTATTCATGTATAAGATTATTAGGACCATTCTAACCTCAACCTTGTTTGGGTCAAACCCTAAAGGTTAAAGTTTTAGGGTAGGGTTCAAGATTTGGTATGTTACAACACTCCACCCCTTAAAAAGGATTCTGTCCTTGAATCTATAGATCAAACATCAACAACTATCTACTCCACCCCTTAAAATGGTTCAACCTAACAAGTCTAACTAATCAACTTTTTAGAGCTACCCACATCTATTAGTTGTGAATGTTTTAGAGATTTTTATGTTTCTCATGTATCCAACTATTAAGTCATACCTTGTAGTGTTGAGTTTTAGGTCCTTGTGTCTCTAACCTATCAACCCTACATGAACATCCAAAAGTCGTAGGGTAGGTCAAGCTACACCTTTATATCAATCCTAGTCACAAAACTAGGGTCAGATTCTAATCAACTAATTCTAGACTTTCTCTTCATTGTGACTTAATTCAAGAAAACATCGACAAACCAGAGAATTTTTTTGTACATATAGTAGTATAATGAAAATATTTTTTGTTATGAAATACTTTGTGAGTGTAAAACCAACATGCCGACATAAAAATCAATACAAGTACCAGGTCACAATATTTCCATATGAAGACTTCTTATTCTACCATTTCCTCATACTCATAACCTAATCTTATCCTCGAATCAAACCTTATTGTATACGAAGATCATCATTGATCAATTCTAGGGTGAACATCTCACCTAAACGTAACTTAACAAAGTCAACAATTCTAATAGGGAGATAAAATTGAAATGGTCAGATTCCGACTACCATGGGCTCTGATACCATGTTGTAAATAAGTGAACCACCTATACTAAAAATTTGAAGAATAGAACCTCCGGTCCAAACACACTTCAAACCTATGCTTGGAGTGGGTGTAAAATTTTCAAATCTTTATTAATGGTATACAAAACAAAAGTGTAGCAGTGGAATAAAAACATGACTATATTCAATTAAGGGAACATCTTAAACTTACATCATAAGGATCCATGTAGAGGAAATCTAAACCACCTCAAGATTTTCTCCAAGCTTTAACTTCTCAATCTAAGTCCAATTTATCATGCCATCCCAGTCCTCCACCTAGGGTTGGAAGCATACCCCAACAAGAAGAGAAAAACAAAAGACATCAGCAAAGGCTGGTATGTGCATACAAAAAAGTAAATTTAGCAATATATGAAATAAGGACATCAAATAAATGAAGGCTTCCTATAGAAAAGGAAAGTACCACCCAAGTGGGTACCAAGAGAATAGATTACAATAAGAATGATACTTGCCATAAAACAACATAAAAAGGATTGTGCCATATATACATCAACTACCATGGTAGAAAATGAAGCACAAGTAGGGAACATACCCCACAATCAATATCATAACATGCATGCATGTGAGATAAGCATATCCCAAGAAAAATATAAATAACAAAGGTGGCCAAGAATCACACATCTTGAACATGGTGAGACATGGGCCAAGATTCACACATCCTGCCCTGGAATGGGGAATCACACATCCACCACCCAAATATATAACATAATCCAAGAATCACACATCCTGCTCTAGCATGGGAAATCACACATCCACCATCCAAAATATCACAATGTTGCCATAAATCATACTGAGACAAAACCAATGTAGTTTACTACTCTAGTGCTACTGAATCACATAGCAGGTAAATGTAGAGGCAAGTAGAAAGTATAGTCAGAATTATACAATGTTGCCATATCACACACAATGGACAACACATGCATCCACAAATAAACATCCACGTCACAGTGGGAAGATACCATCAACAAGTCTATCATGCACCACAACACTAAATAAGATATCAAGAGAATATCCAAGACCACAATAAGCAAGATAGTTCACATGAACCATGATATCAAGAAAATAGTCATATGTGTTGGCCATAGTCAAAAGAATGAAAAGATAGGTGAATCGTTGTAACATACCAGATCTCAAACCATACCCTAGAAGTTTGACCTTTTGGGTTTGACCAAACAAGGTTGAGGTTAGAGTGATCCTAATAATCTAATGCATGGAAAATGTAATATAATATGTCACATAATTCATTTGGATGATAATAAGAAATTAAAGAACTTAATTAGATAAAATGGGCCACATGACCTATCTCATAAAAAGAAGTTCCAAAAATAAAATCTAAGTTTAATTTCGTGTTCCTTGGGTCCTGATTACCTTGGGAGTCAAGTTTCACATTATTCACATAATAATAATTCATTTAATTCAAATTGGAAAAGAAGATCTATATTTTCACAAAAATATCAAATAAAATAATAAATGACTCCAAAAGAGGAAAATAATCTTGGATTCGTAATCTCTATAATAAATATAGCCTTTGGGTGAATTTTCATCCAATTTGGAGAAAGTTTGCTTAAAAGGTAAAATTAGGAGAGAGAAAGTGTGTAGAACCTTCAAAATATTAAATAAAGATATAAACAACTCCAAAATATAAAATTGATGGCAAATTCATATTCAACACATTAAATATGACTTGTGGGTCAAGTTTCATAAAAACATGGATAATCCTAATGCCATTAATGAAGGAGGAAAGAGAAAATGAGATTTGATTTATTTAACACTTTAAAAGTTTCTAAAATGCAAAACTAAGTGCATAATCAGAATCTACATGCTTTATTTGTCCTCTGTGCAAAATTTTACTTAATTTGGATAATATTTGAGCCCTCAATTTAAGAAAAAGAAAATAAGGAAACAATGCTTTCTAACTTTAGTTTAATCAGATTCGATTTTGTATTTCAATATGTCTCGCCTGGCTTCCATTTTCCTATGATGGGAGATCTCTCCTCGACCGTATGATTCTGATTGGACCACTCTGGCTCATCTCCTACCTTGGGTAGGAGACTGCCGCTGTGGCTCCTGAAGATTGGTTTCCTTGTGCCGAATCTTTCCTCTCCTCTACGTTTCTCTACCCACTCTCTTTTCTCCTGGATTCCTCATTCTTATCCATGCAGCCCGAGCCCTATATATATAAGGGTTTCCCTTCTTTGAGTTTTTAGACACCTCGGGTGAACCTGGTTCCCCTGTCTTGCCTTGTTTCCTGTTTCTTTTCCTTCTCCCTGCCGTATCAAGTCATCGGACCTCCACGGAATTGATCCCAGGCCTCCGGCGGGATCCCAGGTCCTAGTTGCCTGCCTTGGTTCAGCTTCTTCAGACTCCATGCATGGTTCCATACTCTGGTCATCTACTTGGTTTTCCGCCTTGTGGAGAGGCCTTCGGCTATTATCATGGACGCCAAGGATCCGTTCCTTTGGTCTGAGTATTTCATGGTGTTCAACAGGAGGTAAACACATCCTCAATTTGATGTTTTGGTTGTGATCCTGGTTTTGCCCAATCTTCCCAGTTGAGCAGTTCTCGTACAATGGCCATGGCACGCGAGCTGGGAGATAGGTTGTGTTTCCCCCCCCTAATCTACCCTCATGCTTTCCTATTTTCTTCGTTTTCTAGCTAAGGGCATAATCGTCTTTTCACTCTCTGTTTTCCTTAGCTGTAAGTGAGGTCAACCGAGAGGCTGACTAGTGATGCGGCCACTTCTTATTGGGCCAAGTCACAGGCCAGGACCCACTCTCTCTCTCTTCGCTTGCAATCATTTTGGCTGACGTGGAATTTTCTAATTGGCTGATTGATGGAGTTTTGCAACACCACTAAAAATCCTAAGGTGATGAATCTTTAGGTTTTGCCTTGCTAGTACTATGGTAAGAACTCCACCCACGTGTGCTAAGACACGCGGAAGTCTTATCGTAGTATAGTTAAGGGTCGAATCCTCGGGACAATGGTCTTGACGAAATCAAGATGAAAAACGTTTTAGTTCTACTTAACTACTTAACAGTTGATATTTAGATCGAAAGTTTGATGTTGGTTTTAAAGCTAAATGTGAGGAAAGTAAAGCAAGAAAGTAAAGATTAAGGTTGTAAACAATTGATAAAAACCACTAGGATGTTATCGGGTTTCACACCACTACACATGGATCAAGTCATGCAACATAATAAAACAACCTGCAAAAAGAGTCAAATCAGTTAGTATCTTGTAGTCCTAGCTTCCTTTCGGATAACTAGCTACGAGAAGTGTGGAGTATTGCAATGCCAGCCATTCCATAGTGAATGGTCACATGCTTTGCATTACTCCTTCATGAAATGTGTTCCTCGACCTTACCAAGGTTGCACTTCCATACGTCAACTGATTCCATTTCATAGTATGAAAGTGCAATGATGGGGGTGAGTTTACTCCACTCGTGAAAACACTTCTAGACACCGAAACAGACATATGGTGACTACATACATCCATAACCAACATTCAATCGATATTCAGATCTAAGGGTACAAACATAGACAATTCATACCAAAAGACAATATGTAACACAAGTTGATGATCAAGCAACTAGTATTCATTAAGCGATTGAAGTCAAACTGAAAAGAAGAGTATCTTTATTACAAGTTATTGAGTTACATCGCATGAAATGAAAACATGGGTAGTGGGGCTACTCCCCGCACCCTAGTGAATGAAACTACTCGCTCATGGCAAAGAAGGAGGTGAGAAGAGAGAGAAAGAACGTCATCTCCACGGAGGAGGGAAGGTTGAACCCTTGGTGAAGAGAGCAACGATCTTCGCACTTCGTGGTTGCTTTGATGAAGGATTTTCTCTTCCCACCTTCTTTGTTGAAGAGATAGAAAGAAGAGAGAGAAGGAAGCTTGATGATGAGCACGGATCTCAAAACTGGCAGCCTTGGGGTAGTGGACGGAAGACCAGAGTGCTCTTGATCTGGAGAGGCAGCCTTTGGGCCTCTTGGAATTCGATCCTTTTGAAGTGGCCCTTGAGGTCCTATTTATAGGCTCAAGTTAAGCCCAAACGGTCTTGAGACCGTGAGGCTTCTCGCGGTCTTGGGACCGTGAGGCCTCTCGCGGTCTTGGGACCGTGAGGCTTCTCGCGGTCTTGGGACCGTGAGGCTTGTCGCGGTCTTGGGACCGTGAGGCTTCTCGCGGTCTTGGGACCGTGAGGCTTCTCGCGGTCTTGGGATCGTGAGGCCTCTCGCGGTCTTGGGACCGTGAGGCTTCTCGCGGTCTTGGGATCGTGAGGCCTCTCGCGGTCTTGGGACCGTGAGGCTTGTCGCGGTCTTGGGTTCGTGAGGCTTCTCGCGGTCTTGGGACCGTGAGGCTTGTCGCGGTCTTGGGACTGTGAGGCTTGTCGCGGTCTTGGGACCGTGAGGCTTCTCGTGGTCTTGGGACCATGAGGAGTCTTTGTAATTTTTTTGTGTTTTCTGTAATGAAAAAGAGGAAAAGTTGGTTTATTGACGTATCTGCAATAAAGTAAGAAGGTTTAATGATTCTATTTAGTTTATCTAAGAAAGAGTATGGAAAACTAAAGATAACTAATAAGATAACGTCAAAAAATGAGAGGTTATCACCCCCCTAACTTAGAGTCTAGCTTGTCCTCAAGTTAGATAGAGCTAAGGCAAGTAATGGCAAGGCGATTTTATTTGATTAGGGTTTTCATACTCTTGCTTCAATTCTAGGTCAGAGATCTACCGAGGTCTTATCAGGGCTTCTGCTTACACTAACTCTTTCGAGTATCAAAAGTTGCATGGATCTCAGGTTCCTTTTATATCATGAATCTCGCATCGGGACCACCTTTCTTATTGTGTGCATGTCATCGACTCTAATCAGTTTTATACTTCTTTGGAGAAACCTTCTGGTAGCTAGAGTGGGTATGAGGGCTGGCTTAAAAGGCTTATTGTGTAACTCACCCTTCAAGTGGGGAAAGGTTTGTCTATGCTTTTTAGAGATTCACTACCGGGCACGACACATCTGCCTTCATGAGGGCAGCTGAATGTACCGGCCGGGTGAGCTCTTTTATCAGCCTTATCATATATTAGGAAACCTTAGGATCTCATTACCGGGCACGACACATCTGCCTTCATGAGGGCAACTTTATGTACTGGCCGGGTGAGATCTTTGTTGGCTCTTCATATAAGTCCTTATGCATGGCACAACTCTCATGTTTTTATTCAGCACTCTGGCTTTTATTCGAATCTCACAGGCTTAGGAAGTGGGTTTTGTTAGGGTTTTTGATTGGGCGGCCAAGCCTCTTTTATTGAAAGAAGAAAACTGTTCTTGGGGTTCTTGACATGCACTTGGTGGTCCGCTCGCGAGATTTTCTTTATTTTGGATTTCCCTGATTTCCCTCTTGACTTTGAGAGTATTCGGTTCGCTTTGGCCCTGAAGTTGACCTGTGAAGAGTCTGAGATAGAATTGAAGCAAAAGTATAGAAACCAATAGTGAATGAATTTTATGGATTCGCCATTTCAAGCCTGTAAGCTAATCTTATTATTTATATGAGGACTACTTTATCTATAACTTAGGTAAGGGTGATACTTTTCATGATGAAAGTTATACTTAGAAGTTGTTTTATTGAAAAAAAAAATACTGGAAAAAGTCTAAGTACGAATAGAAAGTTTGAAAATGATGTGTGGGAAAAAATGAGTTAGAAGAGTTGGAGAAGGATGATACCTCACCCTTGTCCAGTGCACTCCCCCCTAACTTATCACGCACTCTGTCCACAGAGTGTCAAAGGGATAGGTTGAGAGGTGCATGGACAAGGGCATTTAGGCGTCAGTTAATCCTGAGCTTGCCCCTGGTGCTTGGAGGAGCTTAGCTGCAAACTGTCCACGCAGGGCGTGATAGTCTACGTCAGTCATATCCTCTACTAGTTTCTGAAGAACTAAGATGGTATACATCCAGTAGAGGACATGGAAGCTGCAGTCGTTGGATTGTCGGATTTGCCGGGGACACTTGTGGCAGAAGGAAGGGCGGTGAAAGTGTTCTTTGGCGTAAGCTTTTGTGTGCTGACTAAGGAGATCAATTAATCTTTCAACACATTCTTTTGCCACTACCTCTGTGGGTGTTTTTGGCGTTACGACGTAAACTTTCTGTCGTGGGTTGTACTGGCTATCGGAACTGTTATAAATTGTAATTGTTCCATCCGGTAGGTTTGCTGCCAGAAGTAGCCAGTGTTCATGGTAGAGGAAGGGTAGCATGATGAACTTCGGCGTTGTGTGTTGTAGATATGAGATTAGTGTTTCAGCTGCGCCAAAGTTCTTTAGCTTTAAAAGATCATCCTTCAGATATGGAGACGCCATGTATGCTGTGGGGTGATCTTGTCCGAGTAGAGGCTGATAGGCGGACATAAGGCCAACAGAGAGGGATCCTTTAATTTGTAAAGATTCTCGCAGAGTGTCTGCCATTATAAGAATGTCACCAGACATGAAAACGAGCTCATCATTCTCGACGGAAAGCTTTGACATAATGAGACGTAGTTCGTAGCTGGATAGGCCTTTGCAAGCACTGAGATCGAAGTCTGGAAAAGATGGTGTGATGGCAGACAACAGGTTTTTGGCGTCTTTGCTTTGCTCGGTAGCGGAGGCCGGTCCTTTTGATTTCTCTGACTCTTTTAGAGCTTGGCGGAAGGGTCGCCGCTGTGGTCGCTGGATAGCAGAGAAGAGGTATCGAGGGACATCATCTGGTGCCATCGTTTGGTCCTTGAAGAACCGTCTGTCGCAGATGAGCTCGATCGCATAACGTCCTCTCAAGGAATGAAAATCTTCAGTGACCAGGGCAGAGAAAGGGATTTCTTGGTTCAGCGCTTGAATGTGACGAATGGTGCATAAAGCGCAATCCCCGGATCCTTCTGCGGCTTGAACTGGAGGGTTTATAATTTTGAACCAGGGCTGGCTCCAGTCTTGGCGGAGAGATGGGCGTGCAGCCCAAATTAGCTTAAGCAGCTGAAAGGGTATGCATCTTGCTTCGCCGGCTGCTTCACCCACAAAGTTTATCGTGCCGGCGGGTAGCTCGGTGCTGCAGAAGTTATAAACCGTGGCGTCCCGAGCCTCTGTATCGACAATCATAGCTAGCCAATGGTTTAAAATTTGGAATGGCACAGTAAGATAACGTGCTCGTCGTGCTAGCCCGATACGCAGACGTTCGATGGATTTTTCTTGGATATCCTTGTATAGGAGGCCCAAGGATAGGGCGGGGGAGGCATTGAAGATAGGCTGCTTCCTCTTGTGGCTTCTGTAAATTTCGATACAGTTGGCGAGGAGGACACGGAAGATAGACATTGGCATCGTCGACCCAGGTCGCAGGATTTTGCGAAAATCTTCACGTGTCAGCTTGCGCTTCATTTTAGTGTTGTGGTAGATAATATCATCTCGTGCCTTTGTATCGTCCACGATAGTATTCAGTATAAAGATATCCTGGGCATCTAAAGTGGAAATGGCCGCCATATCAAGGTCATGCATTTTGTGAGGCAGGGGTGGTGGCGGGGGAAGCTCATGTAGAGGGGGGGAAGGATGTACTTCTGGGGCTTCCTCAGAGCCAATAGTGTCGTTGTCTGAGTCCGAGGCAGAATTGAGCTCTTCATCAGTATCTAATTGCACTCGTTCTGACTCGTACTCGTCGAGGGGTGAGGTTGCTGTCGTGGTGGGCGCTGAGAGGGGTAAGACAACTGGTGTAGGAGGGGTGGTGCCGGTTCCGATTATGCATTGGTGGAACTCGGCGAAGGCTGCTTCTTTAGCAGCTTCCCCGATGGATCCCATAGCAGAGTAGTCAAGAAATTGATCCCCATATGATATATTAACATTATCAAGGTGTGGGGAATTGGGATCCTTATCACCGTCATGGTGATCTTTTTGTTGTCTGGGTTCTGCTCCTTGGCTTGGACCCTCCCCAGCATCATCTGGTTTGTCAGAGTCTTCATCTGAGGAGGTACTGTTGGTGGAGTCTGCTGAAGAATCAGAATCGTCATCATTATCAGCATCATCTTCATCGTCGTTAATTGTCTTCTTTTGTGCTTTCTTTTTGCACAGACGATGGATGGATTGGAGTTCATCATAAGCCACTTGCACGTGCTCGTGTGTTTCGAGCAGTGTTTTGTGGGTTTCTTTAAGATCTAAATAACGTTGTTCGGCCGAGAGGAGTCTTGCTGTGAGATCTGTTACTTGAGCTCTTAGCTGAATGAGCTCATTATTTGATGACTCCTCCTGGCGATTATGTAGCTGCGTGAGGGTGGTGGTGATGTCGTCCAGGCGTGTGCTGAAAGCTTGTTGTTGTTGCTGCAGCTCGCGTAGGGTCTCTGGCAGAGGTAAAGTCTGCGCGGAAATCCTATCGACTTGCGTTGCCATCACTTCATGCTGGCGTTGTACTCCCTGGATCAACTTGGGCAAGTTGTTGCAATGGCCGTCGATGTGGTCGACTTGCTTGGCCACTGAAGCTTGACATTGTTGGATTCCTTGGAGGATGCCTGGCATGGCGCGGTTTTTCTCGCCGATCTGGGCAACCTGCTTAGTTAGACCCTGCACGCATGAAAAAATAGAATTTAAAATGTTAGATGGGTCGCTGAGGAGGTTTCGGATGGTGTCAAATTGACGTCCGAATTCCTCACCGACGTTAGTAAAAGGGACCCCAGTGATTGAAGGGTGAGGTGGCTGGGGTCGGGGTGGAATGATAGTGTCATGCGGAAAAGACACTGTTGATGGACCCGCGAATTGCGTGGTGACTGTAGATGGAGTCACTAGCGATGTCGGGGTGGTGGAGGATGGAAAAAATGGTGGCATTCCCGAAGATGGAAATGGATTCGGGAATGTTGATGGAAAGTCGGTGGATGTGAAGGAGGAGAATTCGGGCATTGTGGTGGAGAATGGGGTGCCCGAAGTAAAGAAGGGTGGAGGTGGTGGAAGGGTGGTGGAGGAAGGTGGAGTGGAGGAAGATTGAAGGGTGGTTGATGGTGGTGGGGTGGTGGATATTGGGGTGGTGGAGGGTGGAGAGGTGGTATTGAGCTCAGCATTTAGACTCATTATAAAAGAGTCTAGTGATGAGGATGTAATATTTTCTTCAGGGAGGGGGGGTTCAGTTTCAGGGTTAGGTTTCGATGTGGGTGTCCCTGACAGCTCATGAGCTTTGACGAGCCTTCTGGAAGGTCGTTTGACTAGGAGCTTTGCTGTTTTAGCTGCCGGGGCAGTTATACTAAGCTCTGCCTGCCCTGCCTTTGCTTTCTTTTCTCTGGTTTTGACTGAAGCGATGATTTTGGCGATCTCATCTTCAGTGAACAGGAGCTTGTCTTTATCATAGTCAGCAAGCTCTGGAAGTGGCAGCAGGATTCGTGAAGATTTTGTGGGGCAGAACACGTAGTTCAGCCTTCCATCCTTATCCTTTAAGATGTAAGAGTTCTTTAGTGTCTGTTCATTGGTAAGAATGTCGGCTTTTATTGGGCTGCATTTGGGTAGAAGTCTATCCATCTTGAGATATTTGATGATAGATGTGATATGACCACCCATGCAGATTTCTTTCCCGAGGGCGAAGGCTGATAGCTTGATCAGCATGTGTCGTCCAATGTTGACAGGCATTCCGTTGAGGACTGACCAGAGGACAAAAAGGTCGGATATGAGAATATTTCCTCCTTCAGATCTAGGGAAAAGTGCACCGACGATAATTTTGTGTAACGTGCGCACTAGGCCAGAATGAACGTTGGAGGCCTTGTTTGTCCTTGCATCGAAGGTCAGTAACCCTGTTAATGACTTCCAGAAGTTATGCTTGTTGAAACTGGGGTGGTCTGTGCCAGCAGCTTTGGCATTCTTCAGCTGGACTTTATTGTCGATGAAAATTTCGTTCAGGACATTTTCGGTGATGACCACCTCATTGTTGAAGATTGTGGAGGTTATTCTACGGTCACCACCGTCCCTTTCTTTATGCAAGATGTCCACCACTTCTTTGTTGAAGTAGGTGAAGAATTCAGTAGTTGGCTCAGAGTAGGAAATTTCCGATACAAAGCAGAGCCGGGAAAGGTTAGAATTGTCAAGAAGAGTGAGGATTCTTTGGTAGATCCCCATCTTCATCAGTATGCTGGGGCAGACATACTTGGTTGGTTTAAGGAGTTGGCTGATGGGGGGAATGATTTGGAGGTGAAGGTTCTCGTGTGGTGGTGCTGTGGTGGTGATGGGAGGAAAAATAGGAACAGTTATTGTGGCAGGGTTGGTGACGGTGGTGGAGGATGGTGGGATGTACCCTGCTAAGATTTGTTCTCTTGCACAGGCAGGGTGGACCTGCTTCCTGGCTCTCTTCTTAGATGTGGGCTCAGTTGTTGGTTCTTGAGCCAATCTCTTCCCCTTAGATTTTGTAGTGGGTGATTCTTTCTAAGGGGAAGGCTGGTATTCGGAGGCCTCGTCGGATGAGGTCTCTTCGACCTCCTCGTCATAAGGTTCTTCATCTAGGCAGCGGTTGATTCGCTTGATGTCGTTCATGACAGCAGTCAGGTTTACTTCTGCTGGGACTTTTCCAGTCCTTTTGAAGTCGTCAACTAAGCTTTGCAGATTTTCTCGTTCAGCAATGAGCTTCTCTTTTGTCCAGAAGGGAGCGTCTGTTGGTCCTTGCTTAGCAGGTGAAGTCATTCTGAAATAATTGATAAGAAACAAAAGTTAGAAATCTTAAATTTTGAAATTATAACAAAGTAAAATTATTTTGAATTTGAGTTTTATTAGTTTGATTTAGTTCAAACGGTCCTGAGACCGTTTGGTCTCAAACGGTCTGGAGACCACGAGGATCCAAACGGTCCTGAGACCGCGAGGATCCAAACGGTCTTGAGACTGCGAGGATCCAAACGGTCTTGAGACCGCGAGGATCCAAACGGTCTTGAGACCGCGAGGAAGATGAACCACGCGGGAGACAAACCGCGCGGCCGTTCGTTGGCTAAGAGCTGCGGAAACGATGATGGCGACAACGGCGAGAGAGAGCTCGAACGCAAGTTTTAAACGGTGATGCGTCAACCTGTCGCTGCGGTCGGTGGGTCGGCGAAGGGGTAGCTGCTGCAGAGCTGACGACAAGCCGGGAGTGACGACAAGCTAGGAACGACGACGACGAAGTCGAGAACGACGACGACGAATCCGAGTCGTCGGCGAAGGACTTGAAACAGCGACGCGCGGGAGTGTAGAGACGAAGGTCAGAGTGGAATGAAACAGGAGAGTTCGAGAATTCGGGAATCAAGAAGAGAGGCGCGTAGGTGGGGGGGGTATATTTATAGGTTTTTAGGAGCCCTCTCAGTCAGGTGACTGAGAGAGCTCAAACGGTCTTGAGACCGCGAGGGGCCTCATGGTCGTGAGACCGCGAGGGGCCTCACGGTCGTGAGACCGCGAAGGGTCTCACGGTCTGGAAACCGCGAGGGGCCTCATGGTCTCTAGACCGTTTGACCTCAAGATCATGTGGATTTTTATGTATTTTTGGATTTAAAGAAAGCAAAAGAAAAAGGAAAAACAAAGATAAACAAAAGGGTGTTTAAAAAAACAAAAGAAAAGGCTAGAATAAAAATAGGGAAGGTGATATTCATGCCTTGGGTTGCCTCCCAAGAAGCGCCTTGGTTTAACGTCGTTGGCTCGACAAGATTTTTGCTCCGGCTATGCTGACTTTATAGGTTCATGAATCTCGATGGTTTGCCTTGATAACTTGTCTGCCGGAGTGTGGTACTTTTTTAATCTGTGGCCATTTACGGTCCTCTCTCCTCCATTATCATCAATAGTAATGACAGCTCATGTCAGGTATATATGTTTGATTGTACAGGGCCCCGACCATTTAGTACGCAGTTTTCCAGGAAACATTTTTAATCTGGAGTTGAATAGGAGGACTTTGTCTCCGACGATTATATCTTTTCTTTTGATGTGGCCATCATGCCACATCTTAGTTTGTTCTTTGTAGATTCTTGCGTTGTGGTAGGCTGTCATTCGTAGTTCTTCTAACGCTTGGAGTTGAAGTTGTCGGAATTCACCAACACCTTTGAGATCGAAATTTAGTTGCTTAATGGCCCACCAAGCCTTATGCTCTAATTCAACTGGCAAAAGGCAAGACTTCCCATACACTAATCGAAACGGTGTTGTTCCGATGGGTGTTTTGAAAGCTGTACGGTAAGCCCATAGAGCGTCAGATAGTTTGGTTGACCAATCGGTGCGGTGTCGATTGACGGTTTTTTCCAGAATAGCTTTAATTTGCCTATTGGAGACTTCAACCTGTCCACACGTCTGTGGGTGATATGGTGTAGAAACTTTGTGGTTGACTCCATATTTCTTAATAAGGCTTCAAAGCTCCGTTCCAAAAAATGTGATCCGTCGTCAGATATAATCGTTCTTGGGACGCCGAATCTGGGAAATATTATCTCTTTAAACATCTTGATTACCGGTTTTGAATCGCAAGAGGTGGTTGGTAGAGCTTCTACCCATTTTGAAACATAATCCACAGCAACCAAGATATACTTGAATCCATAAGACGAGGGGAAAGGGCCCATATAATCTATTCCCCATACATCGAAAAGTTTGATTTCTTGCCATATGTTCAATGGCATTTCATTTCTTCTGGTTATCCCTCCGGATAGTTGGCACTTGTCGCATGATCGCACGTATTCATGTGCGTCTTTTGCGATGGTGGGCCAATAAAAGCCAGATTGCAAGACCTTGAGGGCTGTCTTCTTAGAACTCATGTGCCCCCCAGTGGGGCCTGAGTGACAGTGCTCAAGGACCGGAGTGATTTCCGTCTCTGGGATGCATCTACGAAAGAGTCCATCTGCGCATAAGCGAAAAAGATAGGGCTCGTCCCAGAAATATTGCTTAGCGTCGTGAATGAACTTCTTTTTGTCGTGATAGGATGCGGATGGGTGAATGATTCCTGTTGCCAAATAGTTGACAATGTCGGCATACCAGGGAAATCCATTGGAGACTTTCATTAGGTGGTCGTCCGGGAGGGAATCTTGGATAGGAACTTTGTCTTCATCCTCGACTCTAATACGGCTGAGATGATCGGCGACGACGTTTTCCACTCCGCTTTTGTCTTTAATTTCCAAATCGAATTCTTGAAGCATTAGCACCCAGCGGATAAGTCTAGGTTTTGCGTCTTGCTTCTGAATCAGATATCGTATAGCGGAGTGGTCAGTGTAGACAATGACTTTAACTCATATCAGGTATGAGCGGAATTTTTCAAACGCGTAGATGACAGCTAAAAATTCCTTTTCTGTAGTGGTGTAATTTTTTTGTGCTTCATCCAGCGTTTTAGATGCGTAGTATATAACATGGGGTTTCTTGTCGATTCTTTGCCCTAAAACGGCCGCTATGGCATAATCGCTCGCATCACACATGATTTCGAAAGGTAACGACCAATCTGGAGCTCGTAATATTGGTGCAGAAATCAAGGCATCTTTCAGAGTTGTGAAACTTTGCAAGCATTCTTGGTTAAAGTTGAACTTTGTGTCCTTGGTCAGCAGTTGTGTCATGGGTTTTGCTATTTTAGAGAAATCTTTAATAAATCTTTTGTAAAACCCAGCATGTCCTAAGAAGGCACGTACTCCTTTTACGTCTTTTGGTGGCATCAATTTTGAGATAACGTCAATTTTTGCTTGATCCACCTCGATCCCTCTGTCGCTCACTCTGTGTCCTAAAACAACACCCTCTGTTACCATAAAATGGCATTTTTCCCAATTTAAAATGAGGTTTGTTTCCTCACATCTTTGTAGGACTTGAACTAGGTTGAGCAGACAGTTGTCGAAGGAGTCTCCATAAACTGAAAAATCATCCATGAATACCTCCATTATAGACTCTGTCAATCCCGCAAAGATAGCAGACATGCATCTTTGGAAAGTAGCTGGTGCATTACAGAGCCCGAATGACATTCTTCTGAAAGCATACGTCCCAAAGGGACAGGTAAAAGTAGTTTTCTCTTGATCCTCCGGGTGTATCGGGATTTGGTAAAAGCCGGAATATCCATCGAGGTAACAAAAGAACTTCTGATGAGCTAGGCGCTCAAGGACCTCATCTAGGAAAGGCAGGGGGTAGTGATCTTTTCGTGTTGATTTATTAAGTTTCCTATAATCAATGCACATACGCCACCCTGTAACGGTTCTAGTGGGCACCAGTTCATTTTTGTCATTAAGAACAACGGTGGTTCCCCCCTTTTTAGGGACCACCTGCACTGGGCTTACCCACTGAGAATCAGAAATTGGGTAGATAATGCCTGCCTTTAGAAGCTTGAGGACCTCGAGGCGAACCACCTCTTTGAGGTTGGGGTTTAACTTTCTCTGGTGTTCTCGCGGTGGTTTGAACTCTTCAACCATGGGCAGTTTGTGCATACATAAAGCAGGGTTTATGCCCGTCAGATCAGTCATTTTATAGCCAATGGCTTTCTTATGCTTCTTCAGTTCATCGCGGAGTCTGTTTTCTTGATCATTCTCCAGAGTGGAGCTGATGATTACTGGATAGAGCTTCTCATCATCAAGAAAAACATGTTTAAGCCCCTCGGGTAAGGCTTTCATTTCTGGAGCCTTAGGTGGCTCAGTGGCTTCTATAATTGTGATGGCTTTAAGTTATTCAAACGTGGCTGTCGGAGCTTCTTCAGCTTTTTCTAAGTATTGCAGGCACTGTTGTACTAGTTCACTGGCCGAGAATTCTACATCCGGATTTGTAAGAGTGTTTTCCAATTCGTCGGATGGTTCAGACATTTCTAACTGGGACATTTGATATATAGCATCCAGGAGAAAGACTTCCTCTTGAATGCTTGGACCTTTCATGCTGTTTAGAACTCTGAACTGGAAAGCCTCCCTCCCAAGTCTTAAAATAATAGTTCCTGCTTCGACATCAATGAGAGCTCGGGTGGTAGCTAGGAAAGGTCTTCCGAAGATTATCGGATATCTCAGGTCTTCTTGTATGTCCATAATAACAAAATCACACGGGACATAAGAATTTGTTCCTATTCTGACAGGGATGTCTTCGATAATGCCAAGAGGGGCAGTTATGGTAGAGTCGGCTAACTGAATTGTCATTGTCGTAGGTAACAAATCAGTGAAGCCTAATCTTTTACACATTGAATAGGGCATAATAGATATGCTTGCTCCTAAGTCTGCCAATCCTTTCTTGTTGGAGCCATTTCCAATGGAACACTGAATACCGAAGGAACCTGGGTCCTTCTTTTTCTTTGGCATTTTATTAAGCAGAATATCTGAAGTGGTCTGAGCAAGTTTCACTGTTTCATGCTCTTCTGTCATATACTTTCTCGACAAGAGGGTTTTCAGGTATTTTTCCCAAGCGGGCACTTCGGAAAGGGCATCAAGAAAAGGAATATCGATGTATAACTTTTTCATAGCTTCTTTAAATTTTTGGAACCTAGTGTCCATTTTGGTTCCTTTTAGTCTGTCTGGGTAAGGAATTCTTGGTGGGACTTCTGAGATTGGTTCCTTTTCCTTTTCTTTCTCTGCAGAATTTTCTGTTTCTCTGCTTGAATTCCCTGTTGGGGAAAGAATGGCTACGTCATCATCATCATGGTCGATTCTTGTGACATCAGGCAGGACATGACCAGACCGCGTGGTGACGGCATTAAGTTGTTCTGGTCTGTTTGGGTTATGACGGGGGTTTGCCTCTGGTTGCCCAGCAAAAGTGCCGGCTTGAGGTTTCAATTGAGCGGCAATCTGTGCCAGTTGGGCTTCTACGGCTTTTTGTTGAGCTTGTTGGTTTGCAAGCATGGTTTTTTGTGATTGAAACATTTGTCTAATCAAGGATATCTCATCAGATGATTGGGGAGGAGCACCCCTTTGTTGATACTGAGTGACTTGCTGTCCTGGTTGTTGTAGAGGTGCAGTTAACTATGGCTGCTGGGGCTGCTGCAACTGGGGTTGCTGTGGCTGCTGCAACTGGGGTTGTTGCAACTGAGGGTGCAGTCCTGAATGGGCATATTGGTAAGAAGGATTCCTGGGATAGTTAGATCTTTGAAAACCTTGTCTGTAATTCCCTTGATTGAAGTTATTCTGAAATCCTGGTGGTTGTCTATTGAAAGATCCACCTTGTACCTGCTGCTGTGGGTTGGCAGTCCCTGCATGATTCCCGTATTGAAAACCAGGATGGTTCCTAGGTTTATCTGGGTTGTAATACACTTGGCCAGGTATTGAATGTATGGAGTTGACTTGCTCTGGCATTTAGTCCTCGGGATGCTCGATAATGGGTTCATATTGCGGCATTGGTGGTTGTAAATCCATCATGACATTGTATAACAGGCCACATGATAATGTGGGATGATCGGATGCATGACAGGCTTCACAAGTTCCAGTAGCTGCCTTAACTTGTTGAACCTGAGAGCTTTTCTTCTTATCATATTCCCCGAAAGAAGTTTCGAGGGCTTGTTGCTTGCTAGCAATAGTCTTCAAAGCCTCAGCAATGGCCTTGAGTTCCATGGATTCTTCTGCTTTGTAAACCTTGAGAACGCCTTTGGGTTGGTTAGATGACCTTCCCCAATTGGATTGGTTCTCAGCCCCCAGCGTAACTATATTCCAGGCATCTTCATAATTCTTTCTCATAAAGTTTCCTCCAGATGAGGAATCTAGGAATTGCTTAATATCATCACTTACTCCTCTGTAAAATGTTTCTATCAGTTGATTTTGAGATATGCCATGGTGAGGACACTTTCTCAGGAGTTCTTTAAATCTTTCCCAAGCTTCAGCAAGTGTTTCTCCAGGTAGTTGGGAAAAGTGATTAATCTGTCCCCTAATCTCATAGGTTAGCGAAGGTGGGAAGAATTTCTCAAGAAACTTCTCTTCTATGGGAGTCCAAGTAGTGATGATGGGGTGTCTATCCAAAGCGTTGTACCAGCTTAGTGCTCTTCTAGATAAGGTGAAGTGGAAAAGGTGTAACATGATTGCTTCCATTGCAATTCCTGCTTGGGGTACAAGTCAGCAGAGTGACTTGAATCTCTTAAGGTGATCCATGCAATCGTCTCCGGGTGCTCCGGAGAAAGAGATGACTTGCATGATCTGGATCCATTGCGTCCGAATTTCAAAGTGTGGTATGTTAATAATCGGTGGTCGGACAGGATGATCGTCTTCATAATTCTTCGGGACTACGTAGTCCCGAAGTTGCTTGTTTCTTAACGCAAGTTGAGCAGCAGCATGCTCTTCTTGGATGCGGGCTTGTTCCTCAGCTCGGATCTCAGCTTGCACTTGAGCACGAGTGTCGGCAATAAGTTGTGCTCGTTGTGCTGCTATGGCGGCGTTGACTCTTTCTGCAACAAGGCGTTGCTCTTCGGCCATCTGTCTGGCTCTTTGGCGGTTAAGTCTATTCCTTCGGTGGAAACTTCTTTCTACCTCAGAATCGTATTCTGGTTCAGGGGAGAATCCGATGCTATGCGGGGGTTGCATACACGTTTTCTACCTGAGTAGAAGGAAAATCACATGTTAGGATAATGGAAGGAAATGGAGAAATCAAGAAGTATTGGAGTAGTTATCAAGAAAAAGTGTAAAATCCTAATCAAACAAGAAGTTGTTAAGTAAAAACTAAAAAGTTCCGTTGTCCCCGGCAACGGCGCCAATTTTTGATGGAGTTTTGCAACACCACTAAAAATCCTAAGGTGATGAATCTTTAGGTTTTGCCTTGCTAGTACTATGGTAAGAACTCCACCCACGTGTGCTAAGACACGCGGAAGTCTTATCGTAGTATAGTTAAGGGTCGAATCCTCAGGACAACGGTCTTGACGAAATCAAGATGAAAAACGTTTTAGTTCTACTTAACTACTTAACAGTTGATATTTAGATCGAAAGTTTGATGTTGGTTTTAAAGCTAAATGCGAGGAAAGTAAAGCAAGAAAGTAAAGATTAAGGTTGTAAACAATTGATAAAAACCACTAGGATGTTATCGGGTTTCACACCACTACACATGGATCAAGTCATGCAACATAATAAAACAACCTGCAAAAAGAGTCAAATCAGTTAGTATCTTGTAGTCCTAGCTTCCTTTAGGATAACTAGCTACGAGAAGTGTGGAGTATTGCAATGCCAGCCATTCCATAGTGAATGGTCACATGCTTTGCATTACTCCTTCATGAAATGTGTTCCTCGACCTTACCAAGGTTGCACTTCCATACGTCAACTGATTCCATTTCATAGTATGAAAGTGCAATGATGGGGGTGAGTTTACTCCACTCGTGAAAACACTTCGAGACACCGAAACAGACATATGGTGACTACATACATCCATAACCAACATTCAATCGATATTCAGATCTAAGGGTACAAACATAGACAATTCATACCAAAAGACAATATGTAACACAAGTTGATGATCAAGCAACTAGTATTCATTAAGCGATTGAAGTCAAACTGAAAAGAAGAGTATCTTTATTACAAGTTATTGAGTTACATCACATGAAATGCAAACATGGGTAGCGGGGCTACTCCCCGCACCCTAGTGAATGAAACTACTCGCTCATGGCAAAGAAGGAGGTGAGAAGAGAGAGAAAGAACGTCATCTCCACAGAGGAGGGAAGGTTGAACCCTTGGTGAAGAGAGCAACGATCTTCGCACTTCGTGGTTGCTTTGATGAAGGATTTTCTCTTCCCACCTTCTTTGTTGAAGAGATAGAAAGAAGAGAGAGAAGGAAGCTTGATGATGAGCACGGATCTCAAAACTGGCAGCCTTGGGGCAGTGGACGGAAGACCAGAGTGCTCTGGATCTGGAGAGGCAGCCTTTGGGCCTCTTGGAATTCGATCCTTTTGAAGTGGCCCTTGAGGTCCTATTTATAGGCTCAAGTTAAGCCCAAACGGTCTTGAGACCGTGAGGCTTCTCGCGGTCTTGGGACCGTGAGGCTTCTCGCGGTCTTGGGACCGTGAGGCTTCTCGCGGTCTTGGGATCGTGAGGCCTCTCGCGGTCTTGGGACCGTGAGGCTTCTCGCGGTCTTGGGATCGTGAGGCCTCTCGCGGTCTTGGGACCGTGAGGCCTCTCGCGGTCTTGGGACCGTGAGGCTTGTCGCGGTCTTGGGATCGTGAGGCTTCTCGCGGTCTTGGGACCGTGAGGCTTGT
Source organism: Alisma plantago-aquatica (assembly GCA_963693085.1). Classification (NCBI taxonomy): domain Eukaryota; kingdom Viridiplantae; phylum Streptophyta; class Magnoliopsida; order Alismatales; family Alismataceae; genus Alisma; species Alisma plantago-aquatica. The sequence goes on along the minus strand of OY856412.1, from coordinate 785,478,855 downwards.
CGCGGTCTTGGGACCGTGAGGCTTCTCGCGGTCTTGGGACCATGAGGAGTCTTTGTAATTTTTTTGTGTTTTCTGTAATGAAAAAGAGGAAAAGTTGGTTTATTGACGTATCTACAATAAAGTAAGAAGTTTTAATGATTCTATTTAGTTTATCTAAGAAAGAGTATGGAAAACTAAAGATAACTAATAAGATAACGTCACAAAATGAGAGGTTATCACTGATGCTTAAAAATTGACAATTAATTATCTATTTGGCCAAAAATTACAAATAAATACTCGCTGGATTCAAAAAAATAAGTCCTATCTAATGGTATAAGTTTTGATAACTAATTTCAAAGATTATTAAAAGGTGTTTTCAATGGATGTAATTAATGATGAATTAACTTGTAAAAAAATCATAACTAATTATTTATAAGTTAGAAAAATATAATAAAATATGTTTTGGCCTCCTAATGGCATATACTAAAATATGGCATAGTTTTGGAAACCTAATTCATATAATGGTAAACAGATGGTTTTAGGGTTTTGAATAATTAATGGAAACCTAACCCTAATTCCACATACATGCTTAATAGGTTCTTTGGAAGCCTAGGCTTGGACCTAGTTGGACTGTGGATCGTTTGACTCTGAAGTTGAGGTATGTTGTATCCCCTATTCATCCATATTGAGAAATTCACCTACTTTATCATTCTTTTGAATTTTGGCCTACACAATATGTCTTATCTCTTGTTGTCATGGTTCGTGAGAACTATCTTACTTGTTATGAACTTGGATAATCTCTTGATATCTATCTTGTGCCTTGGTGCATGTCGGTCTCTTATATTAATATGTGCCACTTTGAAGTGGATGTTATATGTTTGTGTTGTCTATTGTGTGATGGCAACCTTCCTATCATCTTCTAACTAAACTATTTACTTGCCTCTATATTTACATGTAATGCGATTCAGTAGCACTAGAGTAGTGTAAATTACTTTGGTTTTGGGGCAGTAATCCCCTATTGTTTATTAAGGAGGGTGGAAATATACCACTTCTCTATACCTGAGTGTGGCAGTAATCCATACTCAACTTTATATATTGGGAGATTGGCAATATTCCTTTCTCTATCAGGTTCAAGTTTGTGCTTGGCCACCTTTGTGTTTATATTGTTCTAGGGCTATGTTTATCTCACATGCATGCAGGATATTGATTGTGGGGTGTGTGCCCTACTGGTGCTTGTTTCCCACTGTGGTAGTGGATGTTTATATGGAACAATCCTTTTTATGTTATTTTTATGGCAAGTATCCCTTTTTTTGTGATCTTTTCTCTTGATACCTGTTTGGGTGGTACTTATCTTTTCAATGGGAAGCCTTTTATTTTGTTGTCCCTTATTCTTTATAAATTGCTCAAATTGCTTTTTAGTATGCACATACCAGCCTTTGCTGATGTCTCATGTTGTTTCTCTTTTTCTGGGGTATGCTTCCAACCCTAGGTGGAGGACTCAGATGCAAGACATGTTGACCTGGACTTAGATTGTGATGATGAAGGTTGGAGACAATCTTGAGGTAGTTTAGATTTCCTCTACATGGATCCTTATATTGTAAGTTTAAGATGTTCCCTTGTTTTATAATTGAATATAGTGATGTTTTTATTCTGGTGCTATATTTTGGTCTGTTGATTACCATTATATAAAGATTTGAAAATTTTACACCCACTCCATCATACCTTCTGAGTGTGTTTGGACTGGAGGTTTTATTGTTCAATTTTTTAGTAAAGAAGTGGATGTCACTTCTTTACAATTGTTCAATATAGAGGAATAGTGGATACAACATACCTCAACTTCAGAGTCCAAAGTCCAAAGTCACATCTATGTCCAAGCCTGGGCATCTAAAGAACCTATTAAGCATATAGGTGGATTTTGTATCAATTTTACATACATTATTCAAAACCTAAAAACCATCTTTTTATTAATATGTGAAATAGGTTATGAAAATTGTGCCATATTTTAATTTACATTATTAGGAGTCCAAAACATATTTTATTATATTTTTCTGACTTATAAATATTTAGTTTTGATTTTACAACAGAGTAATCTCATATCAGTATCTGGAACCTCATAATTAAATATGAGATCAGAATGATACCCACAATCCATGTTATACAATGATATTTGCTCTTAATGTGATATAAAACCCTAATCTAGGTTAATGATGTAACCTAGGATTAATATGTGCACAAAAAAAGGACATGGAACATAATGTTCAGATGATGAACTTTGATAATGAGATGTAATATGGAAAATGACATCAGTGAGATAATCATAAGATAAGAATACAAGTAATGATACACATATCCTAATGAACTAAGAGGAACTCTAATGAACACGATTAGGGTTAAGATGAAATATAATAAGATGAGAACCTGATGATCGTATGTGATCTTGTCTAAACCAGGGGTTTGACCAAGCTTATAGTTGAAATCAGTGATATGTGTTTAGTATGATCTATCTCTTTGGAAGGTACGCCATTACCTCTTACTTGGTTTATTATACAATATGCTTGTGTTATATGCATAATAAAATACTTGGCATATGGTATTGGATGAAATGATTGTTCTTGTATGATATGTTGGTTAGTTTTCTATACTTACTGCTATGAACACATCAAACATAATATCTTTGTTCCATTATATAAAAGCACTAACTCTTTGGTAGTGTGCTTGGAAGTGACCTAACTCTTTGGTAGTGGTCACATTGTACATATGACCTAACTCTTTGGTAGTGGTCTGACCTAACTCTTTGGTAGTGGTCACCTTGTACAAATGATCTAACTCTTTGGTAGTGATCATAAAGGCATTGGTATATAATGGAAAATAAGCTTAAAATATGTGTTCTCTTTTGTTAATGAATATCCTTGTGCAAGTATATGCTTTCTTATATTCTTCTATTACTGCCAAGTATATTAGTTTTATCTTATTGCCAAGATATGATGAGAGGTATATTAAAAAGACATGTAGGCGTACTCAGTACAATATTCATGAAATATTGTGCTGACGTGTACCGCATGTAATCTTTTATTTAGGTTGTGGTTATGCTCTTGAAGATCCAGGATAGTTGAGAGTTGTATGGCGAGCTGATGTACAGGTGGACCTGTTGTCTTAAGATCCTGTTGTTTAGATGTAGTACATGTATATGTATGAGTTTGCTGTTCAATATGTAATATCAAATGTTGTAACAATTCATGTTGTAATTATATGTTGAATGGTGAACATGTGTGTATGGTTTTATTATTGTTCATGTACATGTGCTACTGAGCATTTCCTTTTGACTTCCTCTGATTTTCTTCTTCTTAGCCTAGTGTGTGGTGTTTAAATTGGGATTCTCACTGAGGTGAGGTTTCAATTTGGACGTCGCACATCAGATTAAGTTTTAGAAAATTACAAATAAGAAAATCAGTTGCAAAAGAGAAGACAGAGGGGACCGTCGAGACTCTGAGTTGGCCCAATCAGATCTTGCCAACTCGATCGACCACTCATCCACATCAGCCAGACCAGACGCAAAGGAAGGAGAAGGGAAACATGTGAAATTATGAAAATACCCCTCAATGGTAAAGAAAAAATAAGGGAAAGAGAGGAGGGTAGAGGAGGAACTACACATCAAGGATCCTTTCCTCGATACCTCACTCATGCCATGGCATAGAGCAGCTATGGCAAGAAATCATCAAAGAGCAAAGCCAACAAAGGCACCTAGGGAACCTACTTACTGACATCGCCAAGTCTTGATGAAGTCAATAAGCCCAAGTGTGACCTTCTAGTATGAACAAGATCCCAACCAAGCCTCGCATGACCGGTACAGACACAAACCCCGAATGGCTCGAGACCCCCAAACACAGGGAACTGATAATAAAAAAATGATCACTGGAGAACTACAAAGACTGGGTAGACATTCCGCGACTAGAGGAGCACAAAAATTGTAAGGACCCTGACCTTCGTTTTGGGATTACCCTATTTGCTTTGCCTAAACCTTATGTTTAGATGCTTGCTAATCACCTCAAATGGTGATTAGGGTTTGTTTGTGCTTTGTTGAGAGTTGGAGGTACAACTTGCAAATAACCCAAGTTTTAGGGTTGATGTGCAAGTTTGACACCTTGAGAGATGCTTATCCCTCTCCTTGCATCCTCTAAGGTTGAGGGGATGGGTTGGGCTCGTTGCTTGAGCAGCCTTGGGTTTTGTTTTGCCTTGTTGAGCCTTGTTTGGGCTTTGCCTTGCTTTGTTGGGCCTTGTGTTGGGCAAGCCCTAAGTTATCGACCAAGCTTGAGTGTGTTGACCTTGGTGTGTCGGCCATGGTGTATTGGCCAAGGAGGGTGTTGGTGGGTGTGTCGGTTTTCCATGCTGGGTGACACACACCCCTCCACCTAGCATCGTTTGTGTCACCCCCTTGTGGACACTTGTTGCTTGTTGCTTGCATGTGGTAAAAGCTTTGGACATGTGGTGGTGGCAATCTAGTAGGTGGCTTTTACCCATGGACAAGTGTCCCTAGGTTGGGTGACACCTTGCCTTAGTCTCCCCTTCACCCTCTTCTATATATGTCTCTCCTTTCTCTTGCTTGGGTTCCCTTTAGTTCCTTAGTTGCCTTCCTTTTTCCTTGGTGGACGATACCTCTCCTTGGTAGAGCTTGGTGGCCAATCTTCTTAGTGGAGTCTTCTTATTCCTCTAGTGGTGGCCGAACCCTAGAGTGTGTCTTGCTTCTCTTCTTGTGGGGAGCATCTCCCCCTCTTTCCTTGGCACCTTCTTTTCCTTCTTGCTTGTTCTTCAGCCATGGTGGTTATAAGCCTTGTTTTTCTTCTTGTAGTTGCCGAAGGTGGTGCTTGGAGCTTGGAAGCTTGGTCCTAGGAGCTTGGAGCTTGCGTAAGGTAGGTTACATAACTCCTAACCCTAGATATACTACTTCTTTTTCATGTTGCATGTTTATATGTCATTTTGATTGGCCATGCATCTTGTTTGATATGTTTCTTGCCCTTGTATGTACCCTTTTATCTTGTTATATATATAGTGGTCATGTTCTTGATGTGTTCTTATACCTTGTGGCCGATCCTTGAGTTTAGGGTTCCTTGGGCAAAACCCCTTTCTCTCCCATTTGGTTTTGAGAAGTGAGTTTGAGCTCTAGTGGTTTAGGCAAAACCCCTCTCTCTTGATTGTTAAGAGGTGAGTCTATGCTCTAGTTGCTTGGGAAATACCCTTCTCTCACCATGGATTTGAGAGGTGAGCCTTGGTTGGACGTTGACCTAGTGAAGGTTGGAATCTTAATCGATAAGGGGATGATCCACCTTGTTGCCCGATATGTGATGGAGGTTGTGTAAAACCCCTCTCTCTTGTTTGTTGAGAGGTGAGCCAACTCTCTTGATCTATTAGGGTTTGATGATGACTAAACTGATATGGTCCTTATGCTTTGCACGATACCCCTTTGTGATGAGTTGCCCGATACCCCTCTTCTAGGGTTTTGTCTTAGGTGATATGATAATTTGGGTTCTGTTGACCTTGTTGCCCGATATAACCCCTTCACCCTGTTAGTGTTGTTGGGCGATATGCCTTGTTACCCAAGAAGGTTTTGGGAATGTTGAACCCTAGATTTCTCTTTGACCGACATGGTTCTTGGTAGATATATTTGTTTTGTGCCTTGGGCGACATGGGTTGGTTTTGATGTTGCTCGATATGGTTCTTGGGTGGTGAAACCCTAGATGGATGCCTTAGTTGAATGATAGCCCTACTTGAGCACCATGATGTAGTTGGATAGAGGTTAGTAGTGTACTTGTTCAGCGTTACGATCTTGGCCTTGGTTGATATGGCCTTGGGTGATATGATGATGATGGATGCCCGACATGAAACCCTAACCCTAATGGGCAATAGGGTCTTGGCCGTTAGGGCTGGTTGTGCTACCCGACACATCTTTCCACTTAGATGCCCGATATCACCTTGCACCCAGTTGCACAATACACCCTTTGCTCCTTGGCTGCATGACACAACTCTTGGATCAGGTTGCACGACACACATCAGGTCTGGTTGCCCGATATCCCTTGTGCATGGATGTACTCCATGGTTGGCCGATATGTGTAGCTAAGTGCCCTAGTCGATAGAGCTTTGGTGAGGGATATGATCCTGCCCGATGCCTCTTTGTGTGTGGAATGGAACTACCCACCACACCTTTGGTGAGGGTAGACGGTACCTTTGGTGAGGGTTATGCCTAGCTCGAAAACCCTAGTTTTGGTAAGTCGTTATCTTGTAACCGCACCTTTGTGGATGATGAGTGATGAATGATAGGTTGTAACCAATGATATGTTTGATACCTAAAGTTGGCACTAAGTGATATGATTAGATACATGTTTATGTTCATAAGATAAAGGCATAATGGATGCTTGTGGTTTGTTTACAATAATGTAATTTGTTTACATGACACAGCTTTGTGCTTCATGTAGTTATAATCATGAATGTTGATCCAATCATGTATCTCCAACCCTAATAGCATGATAATCATAAAGATCTATGTTTGGTGATTCAGTTATCTCTCTTGATATGCATACTAACCATGCAGGGGAATCAAATGAATTCATAGCCAGGTAAGAGCTATGAGGTATATGTGCTTTGAATAACATTGAATGACGATAATCCTTGTTGATGAGATAACATGTATCCCCAGTATGATGTGAAAGGTCTGTTGACCTGATAAAGGTTGAGTGCCTAGTTGAGGTGTTATCCTCTGATGTTGAGATAAGTGATTGCTATCCCATGACGGTGATGTAAGTCTTGAGAGGCAGTGGCATTCTGTGATGAGGGATTGAAATCCCATGCTAATAATTCAACTCAATGTTGTTTATGTTTTACAACTTTGTTGCCTCAACAATCCACTTAAAATATACTAATTAATTAAAGTGGAACATATCATGTAGTTTTCCCTGGACATAGATCCATAATCATTAGTAGTTGGTGATGGTGAAATGGGTTCTTCTGCGGGTTAACTCAGAAGCACATATTGTTGAATATGTTTGGTTGCTCCTAGCCAAAAATAGGAGGATTAGAGTGCAACTACGGTTGTAGACTCCATAGTGCAGTTTCAGGTCCGTGGCTCAATATGAAAGAGCATGGTGAATATGTCCATGGCTCAGGATGTGTGATAAGATCATGGTGAATAGGCCCATGGCTCAATGATTATGGAGCACGGTGAACAGGCTTGTGGCTCGGATCACTAGCACCGATACCTGTACCAAGGTGGGCTAGGTAGAGGGTAGCCTGACCCTATGTGGGTGCGACAACCTAAACATGAGACTGATGTCCTGCTTGTTAAGAACTCGTGCACTGACCACGAGGTGGTGAGGTCATGGAGTCCGGCTCTTCCATTGACCTTGTATGGCATCAGTTTGGACTTCGCAACCGATGGTTGGATTTGAGCGGTACGACTCAATTCCTCAGGGCATGATAAAACGTAATCCATCCAAATAACATATTCTGCTTAGGGCAAAACACGGAACATTGATTGAGGCCTTACTTGTATAGTTGATCTAGTTATACCTTGCAGTTATTTATACGATCCTTATATTTTGTGATAAGTTCTTATAAAGCTTATCTTGCAATCATGTTCCATAAAGAATACTTGGTTATATGCCTCTTGGATACCTTGGTAAGAATGTTAATAAAATAAGTTCTGCTCAGGATGCTACTCTTATGATCTGTTGATATTAGTTATCTACTTTACTTGCTTTTTCTAAAGTTTTATAGTTTCAGTGGGGAGTTATGTTTCTCACTGGGACTGTGTGTCTCACCCTGTTGGTTTACAACCTTTTTAGGTGACCGTGCTAGACGTGGTGGTGGTCGTGAGGTTGCGGCTGAGCAGCAAGAAGAGCAGTAGGAGGCAAGAGATGGATATGGTTCTATTTTGGTTGTTTTATAGTAGAGTCCTAGAGTCATCCCTATACTCTCAGGTCCTCATAGGTGTTTTGACGATGTTTTATGATGTATAGATGATGTAGCTTTGTATATCGTGTTGCTGGCTTGATGTGGCCCGTTATATATGTATAAATAGATGATCAACTCTGGTGTTGATAGGATAGTTGGTTCCCATAGGCTGTGGACAAATATCAAGGCTTATCAATATTTATATAACATGTTTCCTTACAGGATGAGGATCTGAATGTAATAGTTTTCTTTTATCTGCTTTCTACAATCAGTTTTAATTAACCCTTGTTTTCTGTAATATGTGGTTTATGGTGATTCTGCACCATTTTGCATGGCATCTCATTGTCTGTGTGATTGTGGGATTTCACAACAAGTTTTGGTATCAGAGCTCTAGGTTCGCTGAGTCTACAAGGATCTAGGACTAGGTTTGTGTCTGTTCTTATGAGTATTCCAGATTTTCTTACAATAACCTTCTACCCTCAGTAGAAGATAAAGCTTAAAGATGTCTGGAAACAATGAACAACATGCTGTCGAGAGCAGTGGTGCTGCATCAGTTGGTGGAGCATGACTGTAGGCACATGAAGATCGGGTGCCTGTGGTCACCCAACTTGACCCAACCATTCTTGAAAACCCTTCCTATCAACATCTTATGGGTTAGTTAATGGCTACGATGAATATCATGGTGGAAAGGTTGTCAGTGCCTCCGCCAAGAGCATAGGCTCCTAATGGTGAAACATCAGGTATTGGGAAGACCTTTGAGCGGCTTCGCCGAGTCAAAGCTTCGGATTATGTTGGAACGGCTGATCCAACATATGCAGATCTGTGGCTGACATGTCTTGAGAAGGCCTTTTGGATCCTTAATATATCCAAAGTAGATAAAGTCTAGCATGTTGTCTACGTTCTGAAAGGTAGTGCTAGCCACTGGTGGGCCATCGAGGAGGATGAGCGATCCGGTGAGGTGATCTATTGGGATGTTTCCCGACTAGAGTTCGTCAGCTGATACTTCCCGAAGATGTATATGGATGAGAAGATCAACCAGTTTGAGCATCTATGCCAAGGATCAATTAGCATCACTGAGTATGAAGCCAAGTTTATGGACCTGCTGAGGTTTTGTCCTCACATGGTGACATCAGATGATAAGAGAATCAGACGGGTTGAGAAAGGTTTGAGCGTTGAGTGGACAACACCTGCTGCTACTTTGGAGAACCGGGAGCGGTTCACCACGTTTGTGGAATATTTCTGAAGGATTGAATGGTCTTTCAAGGAGAAGAGAGAGTCCATGACCAAGAAAAGTCCTGCTCAGTTCCCGAGATAGAGGTTTGATGGATTCAAAATCTAAGGTTTTCAGCACCTTCTGTGATACAAGGTTCTAGTGCACCGTCACAGTGGTCTCCGAGTAAGGGAAGAGGGTGTGGATTTTTTCCATCCAAAGACCACATTACAACTTGAGTGCCAGTGACAGGGTCATCTAGGACACAACAGAGAGACCAGTCATGTCATCTTTGTGGTCAGGTTGGGCATTTTAGGACAAATTGCCCAAAGAGAGATGTTGAAGTGACACAGCAGCCGAGGCAGAATTAACAAGGGTCAGATAGATAGAAGTCTAGTGGTAATAGAGGGAGAGGACACATTCAAGCGTTCCAAGTGTGATCGTCTACTCAAGGAAGCATAGGACATGGATGACAGCAAGCAACAACTCAATTCTATGCTATGAGTCAGCCGAAGGCAATAGTCAACCCGCGAGTGGTGGCAGGTCAGATGGAGTTATTTCATTCTGATTTGTCTTCTTCTTGCTTAATATCTATTTTGGTTGACCCAGGTGCTACACACTCTTTTATCGCACATAGTATACTTGATAGCTGTCTTTTACCTATTAGCTGTAAGAGAGATAGTCTGTTGTTAGAAACCCCTCTTGTTGGACCCACATTGCTTCGAGAGGAGTGTCCATCTTGTATTTTATCCTTTTCGGGACACAGTATACAAGTTGATCTTATACCACTTGATATGAATGGATTCGACGTGATCCTTGGAATGGATACCTTAGAAACATATAAGGTTGTATTGGACTATGGTTCCAAGCCAGCAATGTTTGATGACGATAGTAAGAAGTGAATCTTCCAAGGAGATAGAAAGATCCTTCCGACATGTTTAGTATCAACTATGGTGGCAGAGAAGTTGCTGCGACAAGGATGTAAGGTGTTCTTATCTCACATTGTGGATACCAAGGTAAAAGGTCCTAGCCTTGAGGAGGTGCATGTTATCTGAGAGTTTGCGGATGTGTTTACCGATGAGTTCCCCGATGTTCCCCCATCTCAAGAGATTGACTTTGAGATCAATATGGTGCCAGGAACATAGCCAGTTTCTCAGACACCGTACATGATGGCTCCAGCTGAGATGCCAGAGCTGAAGAAAAGGTTTCATCAGACCGAGCACATCAATGTGGGGTGCTCCGGTCCTGTTCGTAAAGAAGAAGGATGGATCTATGTGTTTGTGCATAGATTATCGGTAGTTGAACAAAGTTTCGATCAAGAACAAGTACCCATTACTGAGGATATACAATTTGTTTGATTAGTTATGTGGCGCAATAGTGTTCTCAAATATCAATCTACGGTCTGGATATCATCAATTGAGGATTAATGATGAGGACATACCAAAGTCAGCTTTTAGGATGAGGTATGGTCACTTTGAGTTCGTGGTTATGCCGTTTGGGTGAACCAATGCGCCTGCTCCTTTCATGGATCTGATGAACAGGGTGTTCCATCTTTTTCTAGATCTATTTGTTGTAGTTTTTATAGATGGCATCTTGATATATAGTCGGGACAATCAAGAGAATGAAAAACATCTTCGACAAGCGTTGACTCTTCTTCGCCAACACCGGTTGTATGCCAAGTTTAGTAAGTGTGAGTTCTGGTTGAAAGAAGTAACTTTCTTGGGTCATGTGATATCTACAGAAGGAGTTAGAGTGGACCCTAAAAAGGTGGAGTCAGTTGCAGACTAGGAGCAACCGAAGACACCGACAAAAGTTCATAATTTTCTGGGTTTAGCAGGATACTATCAGAGTTTTATAAGAAACTTCAGTATGATCATGTTGTTGTTGACAAAGTTGACCAGGAAGTATGTACCTTTTGTTTGGGATGATCGTTGTCAGCAAAATTTCCAAAGTTTGAAGGAGAAGCTGACTAGTGCTCCAAAGTTGGTGCTGCCAGAGCCTGGGAAAGGCTATGTGGTATTCTGCGATGCTTCCAAGAAAGGCTTAGGATGTGTGCTACTGCAGGAAGATCATGTGGTTTCTTTTTCTACACGAAAGCTCACGAAACATGAGGAGAATTATCTGACACATGATTTGGAGCTGGCAGCGGTGGTCCATGCATTAAAGATTTGGAGACACTATCTTTATGGGGAAGTGTGTTAGATCTTTACAAATCATAAGAACTTGATGTACATCTTCTCGTAGAGTGAGCTGAACATGCGACAATGTCACTGGATGGAGCTGATCAATGATTACAATTGCACCATTGAGTATCATCCAGGTAAGTCAAACGTGGTAGCCGATGCGCTTAGTAGAAAGTATTCTTCTCTCTCTATGAAGAAGGCACAATTGAGTTCCTTGGTATGCCATAGGTGGGATATGCTCATCTCTTTGTGACAGATGAATGTACAGTTGGAAGTCTCCTTGTTGGAAGGACTGTTGGCACAGATGCAAGAAAAGCCTACGTTGAGACAGCAGACAGATGCTTCATATTAGTTGATCAGATCAGATTTTGGCAGCAAAAAGCGTGATGGGTTCCATGAGTCCGAGAATGGACTAGTTTGCTATCATGATAGGATCATGGTCCCCGCTATTTATGATCTGAGAAAGCTAGTGCTCTAGGAAGCACACACATCGATGTATGACATGCATCCAGGTGTCACTAAGATGTATCATGATCTGAAGGACCTGTATTGGTGGTCTGGCTTGAAGAGAGATGTAGATGAGTTTGTGGCTAGGTGTGTGCTATGCCGACAAGTCAAGGCTGAGCATTAGAAGTCGGCAGGTACATTGCAACCCATGCCGATACTATAGTGGAAATGGGATCATATAACCATGGATTTCATAGTTGGTCTGCCAAGGACAACTAAGAGTCATGATTCCATCTGGGTGATAGTGGATAGATTGACAAAGTTTGCTCATTTCATACCTGTGAAGACAACGTATACATCACAGAAGCTTGCTCAGGTATATGTGGATGAGATAGTGTGTTTGCACGGTGTGCCCGCAATGATAGTCTCTGATAGAGGACCCCAGTTCATGAGTCATTTTTGGGAACAATTGGATAAAGCGTTGGGAACACAGTTGAGGTTCAGTACCACTTTCCACCCATAAACAGATGGACAGTCTGAAAGGACTATTCAGACTTTGGAGGATCTTCTTCGAGCTTGTGTTTTGTAATTTCAAGGCAGTTGAGACATGCATCTCAGTTTGATAGAGTTTGCCTACAACAATAGTTACCAGTGGAGCATCGACATGGCTCCTTATGAGGCTTTATATGGCAGGAAGTGTAGATCTCCTTTGTGCTGGTATGAATCAGGAGAGTATCAGCTTTTGGGTCCTGAGTTAGTGTAGCAGACAACAGAGAAGATCAAAGTGATACAACAATAGTTGAAAGCGGCACAGGACAGACAAAAGTCGTATGCAGATAATGACCGATGACCCATAGCATTCCAGGTGGGAGACAAAGTGTATCTCAAGGTCTCACCATGGAAAGGCGTGTTGAGGTTTGGACGAAAAGGCAAGTTGGCACCTAGGTGTATGGGGCCATATCCAGTAATAGCACGTGTTGGCAAGGTAGCTTACAAGTTAGAACTACTGCTAGAATTGCACATATTACATCTGGTGTTCCATGTCAGTATGCTGAAGAAAAGTCATCCAGACACAGGGACAGTGATACAACCAGTTGAGGTTGAGCTAGATGAAGACGTGACCTACGAGGAAGGTCCAGTGATGATTCTTGACAGAAGAGTAAAGAAGTTGAAAAGGAAGGACCTGGTGCTTGTGAAGGTTCTTTGGCATCATCGTGGCATTGAGGAAGCCACATGGGAGCTTGAGGAAGAGATGAGAAGGAAGTATCCCTCACTTTTCTCTTTGGATTTCGGGGGCAAAATCCCTTTGTAGAGGTTTATGGCTTGTAAGGATCCTAACCTTTGTTTTGGGCTTACCCTGTTTGCTTTTCCTAAACCTTATTTTTAGATGCTTGCTAATCACCTCAAATGGCGATTAGGGTTTGTTTGTGCTTTGTTGAGAGTTGGAGGTGCAACTTGAAAATAACCCAAGTTTTAGGGTTGATGTGCAAGTTTGACACCTTGAGAGATGTTTCTCCCTCTCCTTGCATCCTCTAAGGTTGAGAGGATGGGGTTGGCTCATTGCTTGAGCAGCCTTGGGGTATGTTTTGCCTTTTTGAGCCTTGTTTGGGCTTTGCCTTGCTTTGTTGGGCCTTGTGTCGGGCAAGCCCTAGGTGTATGGGTCAAGCTTGAGTGTGTCGACCTTGGTGTGTCAGCCATGGTGTATTGGCCAAGGAGGGTGCTAGTGGGTGTTTCGATTTGCCATGTTGGGTGACACACACTCATCCATCTAGCATCGTTTGTGTCACCCCCTTGTGTACACTTGGTGCTCGTTGCTTGCATGTGGTAAAAGATTTGGACATGTGGTGGTGGCGAGCTAGTAGGTGGCTTTTCCCCATGGACAAGTGTCCCTAGGTTGGGAGACACCTTGCCTTAGTCTCCCCTTCACCCTCTTCTATATATGTCTCTCATTTCTCTTGCTTGGGATCCCTTTAGTTCCTTAGTTGCCTTCCTTTTTCCTTGGTGGACGATACCTCTCCTTGGTTGAGCTTGGTAGCCGATCTCCTTGGTGGAGTCTTCTTCTTCCTCTAGTGGTGGCCGAACCGTAGAGTGTGTCTTGCTTCTCTTCTTGTGGGGAGTGAAAAACCACTAGAGGGGGGGTGAATAGGGTTTTATGATAAATTTAAAGTAATTTAACTCAAACAACCAACCACAAAGATATTAGACAAGGGGACAAGGATTTAGAGTGGTTCCAACCTTAGTAAATACTAAGGCTGTCAATCCACTACCCGGTTGCTTACCCAACCGGGATTTTGAAAGAATCAAATTTTATTGCCTCGCAAGGACTTTACATAAAATTACAATTCTTTCACCAAACCCTTCAGACAGCCTTCACCTAGAAGTAGTTGCACCAACCTTGAAGCAGCCTTCTTGAAGTAACTTCAAGCTCCCCCTTGAAGTAGCCTTCCTCTTGAAGTAGCTTCCCGTTGCAACAACCTTCTTGAATTAGTCCGAAGTCCACCTTCTCCACCGAGAAGAACCTTCTCCAATCTGCAGCCTCCAACCCTAGGAGTAGCAAGGAGAATACAAAGGATAAAAGGAACAAGAAGGAAAAATAGAAATTACAATACCACTTTGCAGCTCAAGGCTTGATTTCCTATATCAAGCGTTTTGATCTCCTAACCAATGTATATAGAAGTTTAATTGTTGTGGATAGGAAATGCCAGCCTATAGGACACGAAATTAGAGCAAGGAGAAGAATAGCCAATGCAAGTGTTGCTCAATTTCTCAAAACAGATTGACAATTGCAAGTGTAAGCTCAAGTGTTTCACAAGTGTAGAGTAGTGAGTTTAGGTGTCCTAAGGCATGTCCTATTTATAGGAATGACCTACAAGTGCTTAAGGACGTTCTAGACACTTTCTAGGGGTTTCTTAGTGCTCAACTGGCCATTATGTGTCCACTAATTGCATTTGCAACGGCTAGTTAATTGATCCTGAAAAGTGCAGACAGAACTCTTCTCGGTCGAAGATTTGTCGACCGAGAGTCCTTCTCGGTCGAAGATTTGTCGACCGAGGGACTTCCTGGAGCAAGTGTTTACAATGTTCATTTCCAACTCCCAACCACCTTGTCTGCTGGGTCTAACGGCTAGTAGGGTCTATTCTCGATCGAAGATTTTGTCGACCGAGAGTTTCTCGATCGAAGTTTTTGTCGACCGATATTTTCTCGATCGATGATTTGTCGACCGAGAATATTACTGACTCAATGTATTCATTTACTAAGTGTGTGTATCAATGTGCAATTGTTATACTATCTTGGGGAATGACCTATCTAAGTGTTGTGAGTGGATAGGGAAGATCTAAACGCTTGATTTACATGATATCTAATTACTTGTACATTATATACTTGTACAAGCATTTACATTTGATTACAATCATGAAAATAAAGCGATTTTATCAAATTGTTCTTCCAAGTCTTTGTTATCCACCACCTTATATGCTTGTTCCTGAAAATATTCAAATACCACGTTAAAACCACAAGAATGAAATGTTTGTCATCATCAAAATAAAGGGATAATCATAATGTCCAATTTAGCCAACAATCTCCCCCTTTTTGAAGATGACAAACATTTCCTAAATATAAAATAAGGAAATATAAATCATATGAGTTTCATACCTGAAGTTTACCTTTTGCAGCCATTCTCGTATTTCCAAGTATGTACTGGCCGGAAGATTATGAAACTCATTTTGCTTTATGTTATTGATTTTATATTATTTCTCCCCCTTTGTCATTTCAAAAAGATATCCAAGAAAATCATTTTTTATGACATTTATTTCTCCCCCTTAATTTTATGCTATGCTCCCCCTAACTGAGATATTCAGTTTGAAAAATAGGGAATAATATAAATGTAGACCATTTATTGTCAAATTTAGCCACAATTTGTTTCTCAATCATTTGCAAAGGATGTTAAGCCTTGAAATGATATGAGTTCCTTCTAAGTTCATGGCATATGTGTATTGATTTCTCACCCATTTTACAAGGAATGTTAATCCCTGAAAATGATATGAGAGTCCTTTAAGCTTAGAGTACATGAAAAGTGTCTCTACCCAAAAGCACGGGATGATAAGACCTGATTTGTTTAGAGAATTCCATTAAGAACAAGATATATATCACATTCATGAAATTTGTAGATTCCTTTATTTTTGTAACCAAGATTAAAAGTATTAAGGTGATAACAAGCTTCTTAATCTTATAATCAAGATAATTTGTGTGAGCTCCCCCTTAATCTTATAGTCAAGATGATTTAAGGATTCTAAGGTCACAATCATTATTAGATCATAAGAAATTGACCTTTTATGAGAGTTATGCATTAAAATTATGTTTTCAATATGATAAATGCATTTTGGATCAAGATACTAAGATTAAGTACAGTAAAATGATGTACAATTAAGCATTGTTTCAAGCTTATTTTAGGTCGACCTTGACTACAACCATAACGCCCCTTGGTCAAATTTAATTTCAACCAAGAGGCAAATTCTGCAGATTGCACGTTTGAACATTCATATGTGAAGTATAATTTCTGCAGGTAGCTTGATTAAATAAATATCAATTTGAAACACATTAAGTGATACCTATTATGAAGACGTTTTTTTTTTAAAATTTAATATAGGCATCATAATGAAGTTTTTGTCCGTGATTATTGTTTTGTATTCATTTTGAATGATGTCTCCTAAGCTCTGCTATGGGTGCATATATTTCAATTCCTTTATTTTTAGATTAATCATAAGATTCTTTAGAAGCATGTATCTTTGAAAGAAAGATTGATATCTTAAAGTAAAGATTATGCTTTAGATTTCTTAGAACAACTAGATAAAATATTAATATTCTTGTTCTAAGATACACTATTTGGCTTGTCATAGCAACATCATTATTTTATTACAAGCCATGCCCACAAATGGCAAGATGCTTTTAAGCTAATGGCATTTTCAATGATCTGAAACACAATGATCAAGAATAATATCCATTCATGGTTTGTATATATGAATCAAAGATTGTTTTAGACAAACCAATGAAACACAGTGATCATGGCACATAAATTATGATAGAAAAATAGAAGCATATCCACAATACAATGATCAAGATAAAAGTATATAAATGAAATGATTATGATCATTTCAACACACATGGTTCCTATATAGATATACCAAGGAGTAATTAGGAAAAACCATGTGGATTGTGCTAAAATAGTAATTTTCTTGCTTAAACCCATTCATAATTTTTCAATTTTAAGCCAAACCATGTAGAGGATAATACCAAAATAATCTTATTCCTGGTTCATGGATTTTAAGACAAACCATGTAAATGAACATGCTTAATAATCTTTTTCAATAAATGAATAAAGTTTGTTCAAAATCAGTCTTCATATAATACTTTTGTAATAAGGATTTCATATTCTTAATGTTATACTTTAATTCATGATGAAAAAAAATCAATATGTCTTGATTCAAAGATGGTATCCAAGATTCATTCTTGATTTTCACATTAAATCAATCATTAATAACAAATTGATAGCAAACTAGATTAATTAAAAACAGGTTCAACATAACTTGATTCGGTCGACTAATTCTCGACCGACAGTGTTCTCGGTCGAACTATTTCTCGACCGAGAATGTTTCTGCAGATTTTATTTAGCAATTTGTATGTTCTAGTTTATGTGCTGAAATACTTTGATTTATATGTTATTCAATTGTGTGAAGTTGAGATAGATATAAGGTTACTCAATTCAAGATTATTGATCATATCTCAAACTTAATTAGTGCATATACATTTAGGTGTCACAATGATATTTATTCTTTTGATTTTCTTAGAACAAATTATTTTTATCATTCTAATGAAAATTTTAAGATAGATTATTTATGCTTAATCACCTTTTTCAAGAAAGTAGCAACTGAAATTTGATAACATTTGAATTTTCAAAGAAAGCAATTTCAATTTGCATACAGATCAGAATTTCACAAGTTTTGGTTTGCATCAAGTTTAATAAGGATGTTATTAACATATATGTAATCATGCAAACTACTAATATTCTTGAGAAATTTGTCTTCAAGATATGTAACTTATTTTTCCAATCAAGTATGTCTACTTGCAGTAAGAGTATAGATTTTAGTATCATTTTTCTTTGCAAGCACATTTTTGCAGCAGTTTTAGTGAAATCGAACCTTTTATCTTGTATACTTGATAATTTAATCACAAAAAGTATTTTGTTTTGATGCTCATATATTCCTTCTTTTAATTTGGATCATTCAAATATTTAAATCACAAGAATATATAAAGTTCATTATATGCTTAAGTTGATAATGATTTAAGTGTCTTTTATTTAAACAGTCTTGCCAGAGTTACACTCGGTCGAAAAAGTTTTCGACCGACATTGTCTCGGTTGACAATTTCTCGACCGAAATTGTTACTGTTTCTGTATTGTTTTCAGTAATTGTTTCCAAATAAAACATATATCACTTCCAATTCAATTATGCAATTTTAAAACTTAGTTTAGTTGAGATAAAATATATGAATATCAAAGTAACATTTAGGTTAAATCTCAACTAATCATATACAATTTTCTAGGTTTTGAGAATCCAAACAAAAACAAGTTATTTAGGATGTGTCTTTTAGGAGTTTCAATTATGTTAAGTTGAGATAGACAAAAAGATATACAATTTAGAGTCTTTGGTCATATCTCAACTTAATTTAATCCATTTAGTTTGGGGGTTTTGGAACCCATACCAACTCAACATCCTTTTTCTTGTAAGGACATGAGAAAGAATAATGTCCAAGACGTAAACAATAATGACAACATATGGAATCAACCTCATATCTTTTTCTATGATTTTGTTCTAGGTTTTTCTTGGGTATATATGTATATGTGCCTTTAGGTACATTCAAAGATCGATTTTTTGGCACTTGTGTTATTCCCCAACTAGGTTTTTGATAAGATTTTCCTTTAGGCTCATATCCTAGTCCTCTCCTTCCAATTTGATGATAAGAATTATTTAAAATTTTATCAAGAGTATCATTGTTACTCAAATTATTAACTTTTTGTTGTAGCTTAACAATCTCATCCATTCTTTTATTTATGTCTAACTTTGCTTGATCTAGATTAGATAACAAGAAATCTCTTTCTTTCACTATAGTATCATAATCTAGATGTGTACACAGAACATGTTATTTTTGAAGATCATTTACTTGAGTTTGCAAATTTAACTTTTCTAGAGAAAGAAGATTGCAATTTGCTTCTACAGATTTTAGCTTAATATCATGACCTTCAATAACCTTTTTGAGATCTTCATTTTCAGATGTAAGAACAAGAAGCTTAGCATGTAACTCATCATTTGCTTTATTAGATTTCTTTAATTTCTTCTTGCACTCAATATATTTATTGTGTGTCTCTTCAAGACTAGCAACTAGCTCTTCTTTAGATAAATCAAAAAGGCTTACCTCTTCTTCTTCTTCTTCACTTATTGTAGCAATAAGACATTATTTATGTGTATCTTCCTTCTTTGACCTCCACGGGCAACCAAGTGTTGTGTGGCTTGTTCCTAAGCACCAACTGCAACTTGTTGAAGATTGGTCCATACTTTTCCTTTGTTTGTGGTTGTAGACACCACCACCCTTCATACTTCAAGACTCGATTAGAGCTCCTTGAAGCCTGCTCTGATACCAATTGAAAAACCACTAGAGGGGGGGTGAATAGGGTTTTATGGTAAATTTAAAGTAATTTAACTCAAACAACCAATCACAAAGATATTGGACAAGGGGACAAGGATTTAGAGTGGTTCCAACCTTAGTAAATGCTAAGGCTGTCAATCCACTACCCGATTGCTTACCCAACCGGGATTTTGAAAGAATCAAATTTTATTACCTCGCAAGGACTTTACATAAAATTACAAGTCTTTCACCAAACCCTTCGGACAGCCTTCACCTAGAAGTAGTTGCACCAACCTTGAAGCAGCCTTCTTGAAGTAACTTCAAGCTCCCCCTTGAAGTAGCCTTCCTCTTGAAGTAGCTTCCCGTTGCAACAACCTTCTTAAATTAGTACGAAGTCCACCTTCTCCACCGAGAAGAACCTTGTCCAATCCGCAGCCTCCAACCCTAGGAGTAGCAAGGAGAATACAAAGGATAAAAGGAACAAGAAGGAAAAATAGAAATTACAATACCACTTTGCAGCTCAAGGCTTGATTTCCTATATCAAGCGATTTGATCTCCTAACCAATGTATATAGAAGTGTAATTGTTGTGGATAGGAGATGCCAGCCCATAGGCCACGAAATTAGAGCAAGGAGAAGAATAGCCAATGCAAGTGTTGCTCAACTTCTCAAAACAGATTGACAATTGCAAGTGTAAGCTCAAGTGTATCACAAGTGTAGAGTAGTGAGTTTAGGTGTCCTAAGGCATGTCCTATTTATAGGAATGACCTACAAGTGCTTAAGGACGTTCTTAGACACTTTCTAGGGGGTTCTTAGTGCTCAACTATCCGTTATGTGTCCAATAATTGCATTTGCAATGGCTAGTTAATTGATCCTGAAAAGTGCAGACAGAACTCTTCTCGGTCGAAGATTTGTTGACCGAGGGACTTCCTGGAGCAAGTGTTTACAACGTTCATTTCCAACTCCCAACCACCTTGTCTGCTGGGTCTAACGGCTAGTAGGGTCTATTCTCGATCGAAGATTTTGTCGACCGAGAGTTTCTCGGTCGAAGTTTTTGTCGACCGATATTTTCTCGATCGACGATTTGTCGACCGAGAATATTACTGACTCAATGTATTCATTTACTAAGTGTGTGTATCAATGTGCAATTGTTATACTATCTTGGGGAATGACCTATCTAAGTGTTGTGAGTGGATAGGGAAGATCTAAATGCTTGATTTACATGATATCTAATTACTTGTACATTATATACTTGTACAAGCATTTACATTTGATTACAATCATGAAAATAAAGCGATTTTATCAAATTGTTCTTCCAAGTCTTTGTTATCCACCACCTTATATGCTTGTTCCTGAAAATACTCAAATACCACGTTAAAACCACAAGAATGAAATGTTTGTCATCATCAAAATAAAGGGATAATCATAATGTCCAATTTAGCCAACAGGGAGTATCTCCCCCTCTTTCCTTGGCACCTTCTTCTCCTTCTTGCTTGTTCTTCAGCCATGGTGGTTATAAGCCTTGTTTTTTGTTCTTGTGGTGGCCGAAGGTGGTGCTTGGAGCTTGGAAGCTTGGTGCTAGGAGCTTGGAGCTTTCTTAAGGTGGGTTACATAACTCGTAACCCTAGCTATACTACTTCTTTTTCATGTTGCATGTTTATATGACATCTTGATCGGCCATGCATCTTGTTAGATATGTTTCTTGCCCTAGTATGTAGCCTTTTATCTTGTTATATATATAGTGGTCATGTTGTTGATGTGTTCTTAGACCTTGTGGCCGAACCTTGAGTTTAGGGTTCCTTGGGAAAAACCCCTTTCTCTCCCATTTGGTTTTGAGAAGTGAGTTCGAGCTCTAGTGGTGTAGGAAAAACCCCTATTTCTTGGTTGTTGAGAGGTGAGTCTATGCTTTAGTTGCTTGGGAAATACCCTTCTCTCACCATGGATTTGAGAGGTGAGCCTTGGTTGGAAGTTGACCTAGTGAACGTTGGAATCTTGACCGATAAGGGGATGATCCACCTTGTTTCCCGATATGTGATGGAGGTTGTGCAAAACCCCTCTGTCTTGGTTGTTGAGAGGTCAGCCAACTCTCTTGATTTATTAGGGTTTGATGATGGTGATCTTGGGGTTGATGATGACTAAACCGATATGGTCCTTATGCTTAGCATGATACCCCTTTGTGATGAGTTTCCCGATACCCCTTTTCTAGGGTTTTGTCTTGGGCGATATGATAAGTTGGGTTCTGTTGACCTTGTTGCCCGATATGACCCCTTCACCCTGTTAGTGTTGTTGGGCGATATGCCTTGTTACCCAAGAAGGTTTTGGGAGTGTTGAACCCTAGATGTCCCTTTAACCGACATGGTGCTTGGTAGATATATTTGTTTTGTGCCTTAGGTGACATGGGTTGGTTTTGATGTTGCCCAATATGGTTCTTGGGTGGTGAAACCCTAGATAGATGCCTTAGTTGAACGATAGCCCTACTTGACTGCCATGATGTAGTTGGATAGAGGTCAGTAGTGTACTTGTTGGGCGTTATGATCTTGGCCTTGGTTGATATGGCCTTGGGCGATATGATGATGATGGATGCTCTAGATGAAACCCTAACCCTAATGGGTAATAGGGTCTTGGCCGTTAGGGCTGGTTGTGCTACCTGACACATCTTTGCACTTAGATGCCTAATATCACCTTGCACCCAGTTGCACGATACAGCCATTGCTCCTTGGCTGCATGACACAACTCTTGGATCAGGTTGTACGACACACATCAGGTCTGGTTTCCCGATATCCCTTGTGCATGGATGCACTCCATG
This sequence comes from Alisma plantago-aquatica, assembly GCA_963693085.1. Taxonomy (NCBI): domain Eukaryota; kingdom Viridiplantae; phylum Streptophyta; class Magnoliopsida; order Alismatales; family Alismataceae; genus Alisma; species Alisma plantago-aquatica. The sequence goes on along the minus strand of OY856412.1, from coordinate 785,456,614 downwards.
GTTGGTCGATACGTGTCGCTAAGTGCCCTAGTCGATAGAGCTTTGGTGAGGGATATGATCCTGCCCAATACCTCTTTGGGTGAGGAATGGCACTACCCACCACACCTTTGGTGAGGGTAGATGGTACCTTTGGTGAGGGTTATGCCTAGCTCGAAAACCCTAGTTTTGGTAAGTCATTATCTTGTAATCGCACCTTTGTGGATGATGAGTTATGAATGATAGGTTGTAACCAATGATATGTTTGATACCGAAAGTTGGCTCTAAGTGAGATGATTAGATACATGTTTATGTTCATAAGATAAAGGCATAGTGGATGCTTTTGGTTTTTTTACAATAATGTAATTTATTTACATGACACAACTGTGTGCTTCATGTAGTTATAATCATGAATGTTTATCCAATCATGTATCTTCAACCCTAATAGCATGATAATCATAAAGATCTATGTTTGGTGATTCAATTATCTCTCTTGATATGAATACTAACCATGTAGGGGAATCAAATGAATTCATATCCAGGTAAGAGCTATGAGGTATGTGTGCTTTGAATAACATTGAATGATGATAATCCTTGTTGATGAGATAACATGTATCCCCATTATGATGTGAAAGGTCTGTTGACTTGATAAAGGCTGAGTGCCTAGTTGAGGTGTTATCCTCTGATGTTGAGATAAGTGATTGCTATCCCATGATGGTGATGTAAGCCTTGAGAGGCAGTGGCATTCTGTGATGAGGGATTGAGATCCCGTGGTAATAATGCAACTCAATGTTGTTTATGTTTTACAACTTGGTTTCCTCAACAATCCACTTAAAATATACTAATTAATTAAAGTGGAACATATCATGTAGTGTTCCCTGGCCATAGATCCATCATCGTTAGTAGTTGGTGATGGTGAAATGGGTTCTCCTGTGGGTTAACCCAGAAGCGCATATTGTTGAATATGTTTGGTTGCTCCTAGCCAAAAATAGGAGGATTAGAGTGCAACTTTGGTTGTAGACTCTAGAGCACGGTTTCAGGCCCGTGTCTCAATATGAAAGAGCATGGTGAATAGGCCCATGGCTCAGGATGTGTGATAAGGGCATGGTGAATAGGCCCATGGCTCAGGATGTGTGATAAGAGCATGGTGAATAGGCCCATGGCTCAATGATTATGGAGCACGGTGAATAGGACCGTGGCTCGAATCACTAGAGCTGATACGTGTACCAAGGTGGGCTAGGTAGAGGGTAGCCTAACCCTATATGGGTGCGACCACCTAAGCATGAGACCGTGGTCCTGCTTGTTAAGCACTCGTGCACTGACCACGTGGTGGTGAGGTCGTGGAGTCCGGCTCTTGCATTGACCTTGTATGGCACCAGTTTGGGCTTCGCAGCCGACGGTTGGATTTGAGCGGTACGACTCAATTCCTCAGGGCATGATAATACGTAATCCATCCGAATAACATATTCTTCTTAGGGAAAAACACGGAACATTGATTGAGGCCTTGCTTGTATAGTTGATCTAGTTATACCTTGCAGTTATTTGTACGATCCTTATATTTTGTGATAAGTTCTTATAAATCTTATCTTATCAATCATTTTCCATAAAGAATACTTGGTTATATGCCTCTTGGATACCCTGGTAAGATTGTTAAAAAAATAAGTTCTGCTTAGGATACTAATCTTATGATCTACTGATATCAGTTATCTGCTTTACCTGCTTTTTCTAAAGTTTTATAGTTTCGGCGGGGAGTTATGTTTCTCATTGGGACTGTGTGTATCACCCCGTTGGTTTACAACCTTTTTAGGTGACCATGCCAGACGTGGTGGTGGTCCTGAGGTTGTGGTCGAGCAACAAGAAGAGTAGTAGGAGGCAAGAGATGAATATGCTACTATTTTGGTTGTTTTATAGTAGAGTCCTAGAGTCATCCCTATACTCTCAGGTCCTCAGATGTGTTTTGATGATGTTTTACGATGTATAGCTGATGTAGCTTTGTATATCCTGCTATTGGCTTGATGTGGCCCGTTATGTATGTATAAACATATGATGAACTATGGTGTTGACAGGACAGTTGGTTCCCATAGGATGTGGACAAATATCAAGGCTTGTAAATATTTATATAACATGTTTCCTTGTAGGATGAGGTTCTGAATATAATAGTTTTCTTTTATCTACTTTTCGCAATCGGTTTTAATTAACCCATGTTTTCCATAATATGTGGTTTATGGTGATTCTGTGCGTTTTTGCATGGCATCTCGTTGTCTGTGTGATGGCGGGATGTCACATAAAGTTTTAGTATCAGAGCTCTAGGTTCGGTGAGTCTACAGGGATCTAGGACTAGGTTTGTTTCCATTCTTATGAGTATTCTAGATTTTCTTACAATAACCTTCTACCCTCAGTAGAAGATAAAGCTTAAAGATGTCTGGAAACCATTAACAATATGTTGCCGAGAGCAGTGATGCTGCATCAGTTGGACCAAGAGTGCAGGCACATGAAGATCGGGTGCCTGAGGTCCCCCAATGTGACCCAGCCATTCTTGAAAACCCTGCCTATCAACATCTTATGGGTTAGTTAATGTCTACGATGAATCTCATGGTGGAAAGGTTGCCAGTGCCTTCGCCAAGAGCACAGGCTCCCAATGGTGAAACATCGAGTATTGGGAAGACCTTTGAGCGGCTTCGCCGAGTCGGGGCTTCGAATTATGTTGGAACGACTGATCCAGCAGATACAGATCTGTGACTGATAGGTCTTGAGAAGGCCTTTCGGATCCTTGACATCTCCAAAGAAGACAAAGTCCAGCATGCTGTCTACCTTCTGAAAGGTAGTGCCAGCCACTGGTGGGCCATTGAGGAGGAGAAGCGACCCAATGAGGTGATCTGTTGGGATGTTTTCTGACTGGAGTTCGTCGGCTGATACTTGCCGAAGACATATATGGATGAGAAGATCAACCAGTTTGAGCATCTATGCCAAGGATCGATGAGCATCACTGAGTATGAAGCCAATTTTATGGACCTTCTGAGGTTTTGTCCTCACATGGCGACATCGGATGACAAGAGAATTAGATGGTTTGAGAATGGTTTGAGCGTTGAGTTGACAACACCTACTACTACTTTGGAGAACCGAGAGTAGTCTGCCATGTTTGTGGAGTCTGTATGAAGGATTGAATGGTCTTTCAAGGAGAAGAGAGTCCATGACCAAGAAAAGGCCTGCTCAGTTCCTGAGATAGAGGTTTGATGGCTTCAAGAAGCCAAGGTTTTTAGCACCTTCTATGATATAAGGTTCCAGTGCACCGTCACAGTGGTCTCTGAGTAAGGGAAGAGGGCATGGATTTTTTCCATCCAAAGCCCACAGTACAACTTCAGTGGCAGTGACATGGCCGTCTAGGCCACAACAGAGAGACCAGTCATGTCATCTTTGTGGTCAGGTTGGGCATTTCAGGACATATTGCCCAAAGAGAGATGTTGAAGTGACACAGCAGCTGAGGCAGAATCAGCAAGGGTCAGATAGATAGCAGTCTAGTGGTAACAGAGGGTGAGGAGGCGTTCAAGCATCGCAAGTGGGATCCTCTACTCAAGGAAGCAGAGGACATGGATGACAGTAAGCAATGACTCGATTCTATGCTATGAGTCAGCCGGAGGCAATAGTCAACCCGCGAGTGGTGGCAGGTCAGATGGAGTTATTTCATTCTGATTTGTCTTCTTCTTGCTTTATATCTATTCTGGCAGGTCAGATGGAGTTATTTCATTCTGATTTGTCTTTTACCTATTAGCTGTAAGAGAGATAGTCTATTGTTAGAAACCCCTCTTGTTGGACCCACGTTGCATCGAGAGGAGTGTCCATCTTGTGTTTTATCCTTTTCGGGACACAAAATACAAGTTGATCTTATACCACTTGATATGAATGGATTCTACGTGATCCTTGGAATGAATACCTTAGAAAAGTATAAGGTTGTGTTGGACTGTGGTTCCAAGCAAGCAGTCTTTGATGAAGATAGTAAGAAGTGGATCTTCCAGGGAGATAGAAAGATCCTTCCGACATGTTTAGTATCAGCTATGTTGGCAGAGAAGTTGTTGTGGCAAGGATGTAAGGTGTTCTTAGCTCACATTGTGGATACCAAGAAAAAGGTCCTATCCTTAAGGAGGTGCCTGTGATCTGAGAGTTTGCGGATGTGTTTACCGATGAGTTCACCGGTGTTCCCCCATCTCGAGAGATTGACTTTGAGATCAATCTGGTGCCAGGAACATAGCCAGTTGCTCAGATATCATACAAGATGGCTCCAGATAAGATGCCAGAGCTGAAGAAGCAGTTACATGAGTTGCTGGTTAAAGGTTTCATCAGACTGAGCACATCACCATGGGGTGCTCCGGTCCTATTTGTAAAGAAGAAGGATGGATCAATGTGTTTGTGCATAGATTATCGACAGTTGAACAAAGTTTTGATCAAGAACAAGTACCCGTTGCTAAGGATAGACGATCTGTTTGATCAGTTGCGTGGAGCTACAATGTTCTCAAATATCAATCTACGGTATGGATATCATAAGTGGAGGATTAATGATGAATACATACCAAAGTCAGCTTTTAGGATGAGGTATGGTCACTTTGAGTTCGTGGTTATGCCGTTTGGGCTAACCAATGCGCCTGTTGCTTTCATGGATCTGATGAATAGGGTGTTCCATCCATTTCTAGATCAGTTTGTTATAGTTTTTATAGATGACATCTTGATCTATAGTCGGGATAGTCAAGAGCATGAAAAACATCTTCGACAAGCGTTGACTCTTCTTTGCCAACACCGGTTGTATGCCAAGTTTAGTAAGTGTGAGTTTTGGTTGAAAGAAGTAACTTTCTTGGGTCATGTGATATCTGCAGAAGGAGTTAGAGTGGACCCTAAGAAGGTGGAGTCAGTTGCAGACTGGGAGCAACCAAAGACGCCGATAGAAGTTCATAATTTTTTGGGTTTAGTAGGATACTACCGGAGGTTTGTAAGAAACTTCAGTATGATCACGTTGCTGTTGACAAAGTTGACCAAGAAGGAAGTACCTTTTGTTTGGGATGATCGTTGTTAGCAAAATTTCCAAAGTTTGAAGGAGAAGCTGACTAGTGCTCCAATGTTGGTGCTGCCAGAGCCTGGGAAAGGGTATGTGGTATTCTGCGATGCTTCCAAGAAAGGCTTAGGATGTGTGCTGATGTAGGAAGATCATGTAGTTTCTTTTGCTTCACGACAACTCAAGAAACATGAGGAGAATTATCTGATACATGATTTGGATCTGGCAGCGGTGGTCCATGCATTAAAGATTTGGAGACACTATCTTTATGGGGAAGTGTGTCAGATCTTTACAGATCATAAGAACTTGAAGTACATCTTCTCGTAGAGTGAGCTGAACATGAGACAGTGTTGTTGGATGGAGATGATCAATGATTACAATTGCACGATTGAGTATCATCCTGGTAAGTCGAACGTGGTAGCTGATGCGCTTTGTAGAAAGTCTTCTTCTCTCTCTACGAAGAAGGAATAGTTGAGTTTCTTGGTATGCCATAGGTGGGATATGTTCGTCTCTTTGCGGAAGATGAATGTACATTTGGAAGTCTCATGGTTGGCAGGACTGTTGGCACAAATGCAAGTAAAGCCTACGTTGAGACAGCAGATCAAAGATGCATAGCAGACAGATGCTTCATTTTAGTTGATCAGATCAGAGTTTGGCAGCGAAAAGTGTGATGGGTTCCATGAGTCCGAGGATGGACTAGTTTTCTATAATGGTAGGATCATGGTCCCCGATGTTGATGATCTGAGAAAGCTAGTGCTCTAGGAAGCACACACATTGATGTATGCCATGCATCCAGGTGTCACTAAGATGTATCATAATCTGAAGGACTTGTATTGGTGTCCTGGCTTGAAGAGAGATGTAGCCAAGTTTGTGGCTAGGTGTGTGGTATGCCAGCAAGTCAAGGTTGAGCATCAGAAGTCGGAAGGTACATTGCAACCCATGTCGATACTGCAGTGGAAATGGGATCATATAATCAAGGATTTCATAGTTGGTCTGCTGAGGACAACTAAGAGTCATGATTCCATCTGGGTGATAGTGGACAGATTGACAAAGTCTACTCATTTCATACATGTGAAGACAACGTATACAACAGAGAAGCTTGCTCAGGTGTATGTGGATGAGATAGTGCATTTGCACGGTGTTCCCGCAATGATAGTCTCTAATAGAGGACCCCAGTTCACGAGACATTTTTGGGAACAGTTGCATACAGCATTGGGAACACAGTTGAGGTTCAGTACCGCTTTCCACCCAAAAATAGATGGATAGTCTGAAAGGACTATTCAGACTTTGGAGGATCTTCTCCGAGCTTGTGTTTTGTATTTTCAAGGTAGTTGGGACGTGCATATCAGTTTGATAGAGTTTGCCTACAACAATAGTTACCAACGGAGCATCGAAATGGCTCCTTATGAGGATTTATATGGTAGGAAGTGTAGATCTCCTTTGTGATGGTATGAATCAGGAGAGTATCAGCTTTTGGGTCCTGAGTTAGTGTAGCAGACAACAGAGAAGATCAAAGTGATACAATAATAGTTGAAAGGTGGCATAGGACACACAAAAGTCGTATGCAGATAATCGTCGATGACCCCTAGAGTTCCAGGTGGGAGACAAAGTGTATCGCAGGGTCTCACCATGGAAAGGTGTGCTGAGGTTTGGACGGAAAGGCAAGTTGGCACCCAGGTATATGGGGCCATATACAGTAATAGCACGTGTTGGCAAGGTAGATAACAAGTTAGAACTACTGCCAGAATTGCACAGGTTACATATGGTGTTCCATGTTAGTATGCTGAAGAAAAGTCATCCAGACATAGGGACAATGATACAGCCAGTTGAGGTTGAGCTGGATGAAGACGTGACCTACGAGGAAGGTCCAGTGATGATTTTTGATAGAAGAGTAACGAAGTTGAAAAGGAAGGACCTAGTGCTTGTGAAGGTTCTTTGGCATCATCGTGGCATTGAGGAAGCCACATGGGAGCTTGAGGGAGAGATGAGAAGGAAGTATCCCTCACTTTTCTCTTTAGATTTCGGGGGCGAAATCCCTTTGTAGAGGTTTATGGCTTGTAAGGACCTTAACCTTTGTTTTGGTCTTACCCTGTTTTCTTTGCCTAGACCTTATGTTTATATACTTGCTAATCATCTCAAATGGTGATTAGGGTTTGTTTGTGCTTTGTTGAGAGTTGGAAGTGCAACTTCCAAATAACCCAAGTTTTAGGGTTGATGTGCAAGTTTGACACCTTGAGAGATGTTTCTCCCTCTCCTTGCATCCTCTAAGGTTGAGAGGATGGGTTGGGCTCGTTGCTTCAGTAGCCTTGGGCTTTATTTTTCCTTGTTGAGCCTTATTGGGGCTTTGCCTTGCTTTGTAGGGCCTTGTGTCGGGAAAGCCCTAGGTGTATCGGCCAAGCTTGAGTGTGTCGTGCTTGGTGTGTCGGCCATGGTGTATTGGCCAAGGAGGGTGCTGGTGGGTGTTTCAGTTGGCCATGTTGGGCGACACACACCCCTACACCTAGCATCTTTTGTGTCATCCCCTTGTGTACACTTGGTGCTTGTTGTTTGCATGTGGCAAAAGCTTTGGGCATGTGGTGGTGGCGATCTAGTAGGTGGATTTGCCCCATGGACAAGTGTCCCTAGGTTGGGTGACACCTTGCCTTAGTCTCCCCTTCACCCTCTTCTATATATGCCTCTCCTTTCTCTTGCTTGAGATCCCTTTAGTTCCTTAGTTGCCTTCCTGTTTCCTTGATGGACGATACCTCTCCTTGGTAGAGCTTGGTGGCCGATCTCCTTGGTGGAGTCTTCTTCTTCCTCTAGTGGTGGCCGAACCCTAGAGTGTGTCTTGCTTCTCTTCTTGTGGTGAGAATCTCCCCCTCTTTCCTTGGCACCTTCTTCTCCTTCTTGCTTGTTCTTCACCCATGGTGGTTATAAGCCTTATTTTTCTTCTTGTGGTGGCCGAAGGTGGTGCTTGGAGCTTGGAAGCTTGGTGCTAGGAGCTTGGAGCTTGCTTAAGGCGGGTTACATAACTCCTAACCCTAGATATACTACTTCTTTTTCATGTTGCATGTTTATATGTCATATTGACCTGCCATGCATCTTGTTAGATATGTCTCATTCCCTAGTATGTACCCTTTTATCTTGTTATATATATAGTGGTCATGTTGTTGTTGTGTTCTTAGACCTTGTGGCCAAACCTTGAGTTTAGGGTTTCTTGGGAAAAACCCCTTTCTTTCCCATTTGGTTTTGAGAAGTGAGTTCAAGCTCTAGTGGTGTAGGAAAAACCCCTCTCTCTTGGTTGTTGAGAGGTGAGTCAATGATCTAGTTTCTTGGGAAATACCCTTCTCTCACCATGGATTTGAGAGGTGAGCCTTGGTTTGACGTTGACCTAGTGAAGTTTGGAATCTTGACTGATAAGGGGATGATCCACCTTGTTGCCCGATATGTGATGGAGGTTGTGCAAAACCCCTCTCTCTTAGTTGTTGAGAGGTGAGCCAACTCTCTTGATCTATTACAGTTTGATGATGGTGATCTTGGGGATGATGATGAATAAACTGATATGGTCCTTGTGCTTTGCACGATACCCCTTTGTGATGAGTTGCTCGATACCCCTCTTCTAGGGTTTGTCTTGGGTGATATGATAAGTTGGGTTCTGTTGACCTTGTTGCCCGATATGACCACTCACCCTGTTAGTGTTGTTGGGCGTTATGCCTTGTTACCCAAGAAGGTTTTGGGAGTGTTGAACCCTAGATGTCCCTTTGAATGACATGGTGCTTGGTAGATATCTTTGTTTTGTGCCTTGGGAGACATGAGTTGGTTTTGATGTTGCCCAATATGGTGCTTGGGTGGTGAAACCCTATATAGATGCCTTAGTTGAATGATAGCCCTTCTTGAGCGCCATGATGTAGTTGGATAGAGGTCAGTAGTGTGCTTGTTGGGCGTTATGATCTTGGCCTTTGTTGATATGGCCTTGGGCGTTATGATGACGGTGGATGCCCGACATGAAACCCTAACTTTAGTGGACGATAGGGTCTTGGCCGTTAGGGCTGGTTGTGCTGCCCGACACATCTTTTCACTTAGATGCCCAATATCACCTTGCACCCTGTTGCACGATACACCCCTTGCTCCTTGGCTGCACGACACAACTCTTGGATCAGGTTTCACGACACACATCAGGTCTGGTTGCCCGATATCCCTTGTGCATGGATGCACTCCATGGTTGGCCGATATGTGTGGCTAAGTGCCCTAGCCGATAGAGCTTTGGTGAGGGATATGATCCTGCCTGATATCTCTTTGGGTGAGGAATGGCACTGCCCGCCACACCTTTGGTGAGGGTAGGCGGTACCTTTGGTGAGGGTTATGCCTAGCTCAGAAACCCTAGTTTTGGTAAGTCGTTATCTTGTAACCGCACCTTTTTGGATGATGAATTATGTATGATATGTTGTAACCAATGATATGTTAGATACCTAAAGTTGGCACTAAGTGAGATGATTAGATACATGTTTATGTTCATAAGATAAAGGCATAGTGGATGCTCATGGTTTATTTACAATAATGTAATTTGTTTACAAGACACCGCTTTGTTCTTCATGTAGTTATAATCATGAATGTTGATCCAATCATGTATCTTCAACCCTAATAGCATGATAATCATAAAGATCTATGTTTGTTGATTCAATTATCTCTCTTGATATGCATATTAACCATGCAGGTGAATCAAATGAATTCATAGCCAGGTAAGAGCGATGAGGTATATGTGCTTTGAATAACATTGAATGATGATAATCCTTGTTGATGAGAAAACATGTATCCGCTGTATGATGTGAAAGGTCTGTTGACCTGATAAAGGCTGAGTGCCTAGTTGAGGTGTTATCCTCTAATGTTGAGATAAGGGATTGCTATACCATGATGGTGATGTAAGCCTTGAGAGGCAATGGCATTCTGTGATGAGGGATTGAGATCCCATCGTAATAATGCTACTCAATGTTGTTTATGTTTTACAACTTGGTTGCCTCAACAATCCACTTAAAATATACTAATTAATTAAAGTGGAACATATCATGTAGTTTGCCCTAGCCATAGATGCATCATCGTCAGTAGTTGGTGATGGTGAAATGGGTTCTCCTGCGGGTTAACCCGGAAGCGTATATTGTTGAATATGTCTGGTTGCTCCTAGACAAAAATAGGAGGATTAGAATGCAACTTCGGTTGTAGACTCCAGAGCATAGTTTCAGGCCCGTGTCTCAATATGAAAGAGCATGGTGAACAGGCCCATGGCTCAGGATGTGTGATAAGAGCATGGTGAACATGCCCATGGCTCAATGATTATGGAGCATGGTGAACAGGCTCGTGGCTTAGATCACTAGTGCCGATACCTGTACCAAGGTGGGCTAGGCAGAGGGTAGCCTGACCCTATGTGGTTGCGGCTACCTAAGCATGATATTGTGATCCTTCTTGTTAAGCACTCATGCACTGACCATGAGGTGGTGAGGTTGTGGAGTCCGGCTCTTCCATCGACCTTGTATGGCACCGATTTGGGCTTCGCAGCCGATGGTTAGATTTGAGCGGTACAACTCACTTCCTCATGGCATGATAATACGTAATCCAGCCGAATAGCATATACTTCTTAGGGCAAAACATGGAACATTGATTGAGGCCTTGCTTGTATAGTTGATCTAGTTATACCTTGCAGTTATTTGTACGATCCTTATATTTTGTGATAAGTTCTTATAAAGCTTATCTTGTCAATCATGTTCCATAAAGAATACTTGGTTATATGCCTCCTGGATACCCTGGTAAGATTGTTAATAAAATAAGTTTAGCTCAGGATGCTGCTCTTATGATCTGCTGATATCAGTTATCTGCTTTACCTACTTTTTTAGAAGTTTTATAGTTTCGGCGGGGAGTTATGTTTCTCATTGGGACTGTGTGTATCACCCCGTTGGTTTACAACCTTTTTAGGTGACCATGCCAGACGTGGTGGTGGTCCTGAGGTTGTGGTCGAGCAACAAGAAGAGCAGTAGGAGGCAAGAGATGGATATGCTACTATTTTGGTTGTTTTATAGTAGAGTCCTAGAGTCATCCCTATACTCTCAGGTCCTCAGATGTGTTTTGATGATGTTTTACGATGTATAGCTGATGTAGCTTTGTATATCCTGCTGTTGGCTTGATGTGGCCCGTTATGTATGTATAAACATATGATGAACTATGGTGTTGACAGGACAGTTGGTTCCCATAGGATGTGGACAAATATCAAGGCTTGTAAATATTTATATAATATGTTTCCTTACAGGATGAGGATCTGAATGTAATAGTTTTCTTTTATCTGCTTTCCGCAATCGGTTTTCATTAACCCGTATTTTCTGTAATATGTGGTTTATGGTGATTCCGTGCATTTTTGTGTGGCATCTGATTGTATGTGTGATGGCGTGATGTCACAAAAACCATCAAGATGAAAATGGTAAAGAGGAACTTCACTCCAGCTATAGGTCCCAACAAACAAGGGTGTGCGGAGGCAAAATAGGAGCAGAAGAACAAAGGCGATGGTTGGAGGATGCTTACCGAGTTGCCAATTGGGTCAGAGGTTGTAGAGGAAGCTAGGACTTCTGTGAGGTAGCTGGAGAAGAAGATGGAGCAGGTCTTGATGTTCTGCACCAAGCTAGATCTAATTGAGGCCAGAGGAAGAAAAGAGAAGAGTCGAGAAGTGTTTCTGGGCAGTCGCTCGAGATGGAGAAGCAAGAAGCAAGTGTCTGCAAAAATGGTGGGTTGAAAGAATTTGGGGGTTTGCTATATATAGATCCTTAGGGGCCATTCAAAGGGTCATTGGGTTCAAAATAGAAAAAGAAATTGATTGGGAAAGAAATCAGAAGCAATCGTTCAGAAATGAGGAAGAATGAGGGGAAGGAAAATCGCGGGCATTGTGCATAGCTGGGTCGGCTCCTACTCAAGGTAGGAGACGACGCCACATCCGTCTGATCCGAAAACCAACGGTCTAGATTAAAATGTGTATAAGAAGCTGTGTGATAGTGATGAATTTAGGAAGAAATATCATTTAAACCACAAAATTTAATGCGATAAGAAATTCGATTAAAAACCAAAATTTTCCTAATTAATGTCTTCTTTTCTCTCTCTTTAATTAAGGGTTCTATCATTATCCAAATTGAGTAAAAATTTGCACATAGGTTAAATTAGGTATGTAAATTCTGATTGTGGAGTTAGATTTTCCTTTTGAAAACCTTTAATGTATTTATTATTCAAAACTTAGTTTCTCTCTCCTCATGCATTAATGACATTAGGATTCTCCAAATTAGGTGAAACTTCATTCATAAGTTTTATTTGATATGTTGAATATGAATTTGCCTTTATTTCCATCTTTTAGTGACAAATATTACCTTATCGATTACTTTATAGCTTTTATTGATTTTCTCTCTCCTAAACTTACCCTATTATATCAAGGTGGTCCAAATTAGATGAAATTTGACATGGAGTCTTATTTTGATATGTAGATTATGAATATGAAGTTTATTTTCACTTTTGAGGCTTTATTATATGAGTTATGTCACTTGGCCCACTAATGGCCCATTAACTTATTTACTAACTCAATTAAGTTTTTTATCACCTTATTATCACCCATGGATTATGTGACATATTAGATTACATTATTTATGTATAAGATTATTAGGATCATTCTAACCTCAACCTTGTTTGGGTCAAACCCTAAAGGTCAAAGTTCTAGGGTAGGGTTCTATATTTGGTATGTTACACCAGGGGTTTTCATGGTGGAATCTTTCTCACCTAGCTAGAGCATCTTCTTCCTTTTCTCTTATTTGCCCTAGTTGCTTTTAGCTATCTTGGATGTTTCATCTTAGAGCTTGAGTGAACTCTTTGGACGTGTAGAGAATGATATATCTTTGAGATCTTGTCTATTCACATTTAGATCACCTTCTAAGATGAGTGATATAGTTTTTGATGTATTTCTTGCCTACAATCTCCATGCAAGACCCTAATCTTACTAGAATTTTCTCTATATGTCTAAACATGGAGTTTTCATAGACTGGTTAGCTATTTCATGAACTAAAAACAAATTAATGTCTTCCCTCAGTCTCTAATAGTAATCAATGGTGGTTTTAGCATTCTCTTTTCTATACATAAGGGTTGAAATTCGAAATAAATACACTTTCAGACTAAAAATGCTCTTTTTAAGTACTTTTGATACCATATTGATGGAAAAATAAACTGCAACCTACTCTACAGATTGCACATGTGTATAAGATGGAATTAGGATGATTTACTAACTTCTATTATGTTGTAATTTTGATGGACATGGAGCTAAGCCCCAAGAGTAGCTCATTTATGTATAAAATGGCTCTTTTATGACCTTTTGATATCATGTTGGTAGGAAACAAAATATATAATGATCATTGTTGATTTTAAATTCTTACAATATGATGAAAATAAATTTACTAACTATTAGGTTTCTTATATTGATATTTTATAGGAATATAATATAATTCACTATCTAAAGATAGCTCATTTGTGCTTACCCAAGTTTTCTTTATGTTGCATTTAGTGAAACATTCACGTATTTGTGAGTTTTAATACGACATTATGATTGGTGTTTTGTTTCTTCCATATGAAGATAAATTCATAGTTGCACATGCATATGGAATACCTATGTGTGTTTCCCATAATTATGGACCTATATAATACTTTGGGCCATGTTATGACCAATGATGGTAAGATTGGTCTTGTTTTGACCTGATATAATGGTTTGGGAATTATTTTGGAAAATGATAGTAAGATTTGGCTTGATGTGCCCTTATATGATGGTTTGGGATTTGTTATTCCCGATGATCATATGTTGGGCATCCATGCACACTGATTAGATGATTGGGCCTTCATACAACCATGAATGTTAATAATAATTGAATAAGTGAAATATGCATCTCTCTTTGATTGCCCATTTAAAAGCACAAACTTCTAGAAAAGCCCATAATTTTCTAGGATAACCCATGATTGCTAGGAAAGCCCATAATGACCACTTGAGGTCAATGATTCATGAGCATATAAAATACAATCAAATTTTTCTAATATGATTTTTAATATGAACATTAACATGATCTTTAGCATTAAATTATTAACATGATGCGATTACTCCCTCTTGAAACCTAAACTTTGAATTCATTATATTAATTGTTTGATGATTGCTATGTCTTAGGCCTTATGGTTACCATGATCCAAATTTTTTGTTCTTGGTTTTACTAGTTGTAGGTTGCTTCTTTTCTTATCACTCTACATGTGTATCTCAACATCTAATGGTAGGGTGCATATTTTATTAGCATTATAAGTGACACCAGCTGGCACAGGTGCAATGTGCTCCTTGTTTCACAAGGAATAACAAATCATGGGGGTTGTCGAGTCTAGATTTGTTGTTCTTAGTTTTATTATGAGAATGATGCTTCTTTTTTATCACTCTATAAGTGTATCTCCAAATAGAATGGTAGGGTGTGGATTTAGTTTGCATTATAAGTGGCACCATCTGGCACAAGGTTCAACATGCTCCTTGTTTCACAAGGAACATAAATTCTGGGAGTTGTTGAGTCTGGATTTTTTGTTCCTAATGTTACTAGGAATACACTGCTCCTTTTCTTATCACTCTACACATGTATCTCCACATTGAATGGTAGGATTTAGATTTTATTTCAATTACAAATGGCACCATTCGGAACAAGGTCCATCATTCTTCTGGTTTCACAAGGAACAACAAATCTAGGGGGTTGTCGAGTTTAGATTTGTTGTTCCTAGTTTTTCTATGAGTCTTTTGATCCTTTTCTTATCACTCTACATGTGTATCTTCACATAAAATGGTATGGTTCATAATTTGTTTGCATTGCAAGGGGAGCCATCCATCATAAGGTGCAACATGCTCCTTATTTCACAAGGAACAATAAATTATGGGGGTTGTCGAGTCCAGATTTGTTGTTCTTAGTTATACTAGGAGTAGACTTCTCCTTTTCTTATCACTCTACACATGTATCTCCACATCAAATGGTAGGGTGCAGATTTTTTTTCACATTACAAGTGTCACCAGTTGGACCAAGGTGCAACTTGCTTCTTGTTCACAACGAACAACAAAACTTGAGGGATGTCGAGTCCAAATTGCAAATCCTAGGTTTACTAGGATTAGAATGCTCCTTTTCTTATTTCTTTAGACGTGTATCTCCCCATCAAATGATAAGGTGCAAATTTTGTTTGCATTACAAGTGGCACCATCCGACACAAGGCTGAGTGAGCAACAAATTATGGGGGTTGCCGAGTCCAGATTTATTGTTCCTTGTTTTACTAAGATAGTCTACTCCTTTTCACTCTACATGTGTATCTCCACATCGAATGGTAGGTTGCGACTTCCATTAGCATTACATATGGCACCATTCAACACAAGGTGTTGAATGCTCCATGTTTCACAAGGAACAACAAATCCCAGGGATTGTCAAGTATGGTTTTTGGTTCCTAGTTTCTCTAGTAGTAGGTTTCTCCTTTCTTATCACTCCACATGTGTATCTCCACATCTAATGGTATGGTGTAAATTTTGTTTGCATTACAAGTGGCACCATCTGGAAAAAGGTGCAATACGCTCCTTGTTTTACAAGGAACAACAAATCTTGGGAGCTATCATGTTTGGATTTGTTATTCCTACTATTATTAGGAGTAAGAAACTCCTTTTCTTATCACTTTACACGTGTATATACATATCGAATGGTAGGATGTAGATTTTGTTTGTATTTCAAGTGGCATAATCCAACACAAGGTAAAATATCTCCTGCAATGAACAATATATCCAAGGGGTTGTCGAGTCCTAATTCGTTGTTCTTAGTTTCACTAGGAGTAGGATTCTCCTTTTCTATCACTTTACATGTGTATCTTCACATTGAACTCTAGGGTGCAAATTCTGTTTGCATTACAAGTGGCACCATCTAGAACAAGGTACAACATGCTCCTTATTTTACAAGGAACAACAAATCCTGGGCGTGTCGAGTCTGGATTTATTGTTCCTAGTATTATTAGGAGTAGGTTGTTCCTTTTCTTATCAGTTTACACATGTATCTCCACATTGATTGGTAGGGTGCAAGTTTTGTTTGCATTACAAGTGACACTATGTGCAGCATTCTCCTTGTTTCACAAGGAACAACAAATCTTGGGGGATGTCAGAGTATAGATTTGGTGATTAGTTTTACTAGGAGTAGGCTTGTCCTTTTCTTATCACTCTACATGTGTATCTTCACATAGAATGGTAGTGTGCATATTATGTTCGCATTCAAGTAGCACCATCCGACACAAGACACAATGTGCTTCTTGTTTCACAAGGAACAACAAATCTTGGGGGTGTAAAAATGGTCATGATCGGTCTTTGGTTGAGAAAAGGATGCATCTTTAAGACCTTCAAAATCGAAATGAATGTTTTGGACTGCCCAAGATTACAATCCACGTCTTTTATGAACACCTATAATGAACGTTACTCCTAACAACATATTATATAGAAATGTATATTTATAAATTATTATTAATTATTTGATGTGAGTTATTGGGATACCGGTGTATGAGTGACAAAGTCTCACAAGTGTAGAATGATTAGGGGGAGGGTTGTCACAAAGTGACTCATTCTGAGGAGCTGCTCCTTGTCATTAAAAAATATGAAATTAAGTATTCTAAATAAAGTTATTTAGACTCTGAAAAACTAAAGGCGTAGCAGTATCTCTACCCAAAGGAAAGTGTCAATACTAATGCATTCATTTGTAAACGTAAAATGTTGCCTTTTTATTAATAAAAAGTATAAACTTTCGAGGCAAATATCTGCATTTAATGAAGATGTGAGATTGAATATCATTCAGGAGAGATGTATTATATCAAACAATAAAGGTGTGTACATAAAAACTTGCAAACAGAAACATTAAGGAATACTAATAGTGTTATGCAAGTAGTTTAAGTGTGAATTATCAATAGGTTACTCATGACCATGTATAAATTAAAAATAAATTTACTACGAGATCAGGAATTATATTGTTAGGGTCCCTAATTAAAATCTTTCTAGAGAATTACAACGAATCTGTAGAAGTTTAGAGATACTCAGACAACAAACTGGACTTGTCACTGGAGAAATAAATTGTACGTGGAACAAAGTTAGTGAGAAAATGAATTTAATGAGTAAATATTTGGTTATATGAGGCTAAATAGGTATAATATATTTCTGTAATAAAAACATATAAATAACAAAACTAATTAACTGCTAGGAAAAAGCTTGTAGAACTTCTCAATTGCAAAGTTTTAGTAGTTATTGTCAAGCGGAAAGTCATAATTTCCTATCCACGCACGATTAGGCTTCATTTGGTTTGCTTGAAAGAGTTAACTTGGGATATAAAGCCAAAAAGAATGGGGAGGTACACCGAGCGGAAGGGATGCGCTTCCGACGCTTATTTTCTTATTTATGTTTAGAATCACCGGGATGGGATTTGATGTAGTCATTCTTATTATATTTGGATGGGGAAAGGCAAGATCATTCGGCTCTACCGTCTAATCAAAATAGAAAAAGAGCAGCAACTCACTGTCAAATCAAAACGAAAATCTCTTCAAAATGACGACATCCATGGCGTGAAGGTTGATGCACATGGATATAAACGGATGGGGAAAAGATTCATGGAATAAAACTGGTAAAACGGAAAGAAAGCACGCAAATTGGCCCCTGGAGCTGCTTGAGTTGAGAGCCTTGTTGCAGTTGGTGATGTAAGCCTGGTGATGCTCCGCGATCTTTCCGTTGATGGTGGGATCCAACTCGTCGTAGTTGTAAAGGAGGTCAGGCGGAGTGAAGGTTTGGATGCCCCGGATAAGCCAGGGAGCCATCCGTCGCAGGCCACTGCCTAGTGGCCAGGAACCGCCTCGCGTGCAGGAGAGCTCGGATGGGAGCCATCAGCCAGCCGGCGGGCGTCGGAGCAGAGTAATGTCAAAGTCTGAGATGGGCGTCTTGGAGCGGGCGAGAGATCAACCAAAACGAAATACGGGAGTCAGGGTCCCGGAACCATGCGTCGACCGTTGGGGTATGCAGGGCGTTTATACCGTGCAAATCCCTAGAGCACTGCAGAACTTGAATGTCCTAACGAGCTGGTATTCTACTGCCGTCTGAATACAATCCCATATTTCCTTTTATACAAACAAGCATAGGATTTATCTTAATAGTAGGATTAAAACATTATTCTACTGAAAATCCTGCAAACTAAACGGGGCGACAAAGAAATCTTAAGAGTACGAGAATAGAGGAAAAACATGTGACATCATTTGAATATACTAGAGAGAGAAAGATAACACGACACATCCATTACATGTGTTAAAAGAGGGAGCAAGACGAGAGAGAATGATGTCATTGATAAATGCATCTTGAGAAGCTAAAAAAATATAAAATAAAAAGAATGAAAAAAATGGATATAAAAGAATAAAAAGGAAATGTGAATGTTGGGATGAAACATTTGGTTATTGCACAAGTTCTGCAAATGTATACATTTCCTACTTTTCTTAGATACTTTTAAGAGGAAAGGATCCTGCCCAGGGAACAACTTAAAGTTGCATTTACAAGGTGAGAGAAATAATGATTTTAGTGTATTTAATTTGACATAATATACTTCAAATAATGGTGAAAGGGGCAAAGAGTGTCTTTGATTTGTAATCTTTTTTTAACAAAGAGTAGACAATCTCTATAATTGTTTCAAGTGAAACTTACAATTATGTGAAGTGAAAAAGAAAGTTACCACTTTTTGTATTATTTCTAAAAACAAAAAAAATCCTTATATGGTTCATGTTGGAATTGCAATTATGATGACAAAGCATGTCAAATGAAAATAATAGACCGCTTTATTTCATTCTTTTATTATGAAGAAATTCTGATAGAAAATTAATATGCTTTCAAATGTGGTGATCACTCTGAAAAGAAAATGAAATAAAATTTAAGTTATCACGTTTTGTATTATTTCTAAAAACAAAAAAAAATCCTTATATGGTTCATGTTGGAATTGCAATTATGATGACAAAGCATGTCAGATGAAAATAATAGACCGCTTTATTTCATTCTTTTATTATGAAGAAATTGTGATGGAAAATTAGTATGCTTTCAAATGTGGTGATCACTCCGAAAAGGAAATGAAATAAATTTAAAAGAATTCCGAAAAAATAACTCATGCATATATATATATATATATATATATATATATATATAAGACCTCGCCTAAGCTGGAACTCAATGTGAGATTGATACACAGAAATATATCTAAGGACCTCACCTAAGTTAGAACTTATTGTGCATAGAAATATATTTAAAGGACCTCACTTAAGCTAGAACATATTGTGAGATTGATACACAACGAGTACATTCTGGGGTGAGTTGGATTTGACGTTGTGACTCATGGATACTAAATGAGGAAAACCTAGTTATATAGGATGAATATGAGATGTATGTAAATGAATAAATAAAAAAGATTGGAAAACAGATTTGAAATTACATGTGGATTAAATCAAAGAGTGTAAACCCCAAGGTAGATCGGTGGAATGAGATCACATAAATGATATGCATTACATGAGGTGTTAATTTGAGTGAATAGTACATGTGCTGGAATTGTTTTAACAACTTGCATGTAAAAAAAAAAAACATCTTATTTGCATCTAGAGGGAAAGGGGTTAATGCCTTTCACAAAACTGACTGGTGCAACCCAAGTACGAAACGTATTAACAGATCAGACTGAAATGGAAGAGCCGCCTAATGAGCTGGCATCTGGGCATGACCAACTCAGGCGCCCTCTCCTGGAAGACGGAACCGGCAGAGCGGGCATATGCCGTTGAGATCCAGCCATTCCCGGAGGCAGCTAGCATGGAAGGTGTGCTTGCAGATCATTTGTCCGGTCTCGTCCCCTGCTTTCATCTCGTCCTGGCAGATCATACAGTCAATTCCCGAACTGCTCTCCAGCACCTCGAACATCACCATGCCTTCCACCCACTCCCTTCCGGCTGGATACGGCCCGTCGTCGTCTTCATCCTCCTCGTCCCCCAGATTCTCATAGAGCAAGAATTCCTCCTCTTCCTCCGTGAGCACAACACCGGGCAACCGAACCTCCACTCTGAGGGAACTGCTGTCACCGAGAAATCTCAGCATCTGCGGCGTGGTCATTTCCAACCTAGATCGTGCGGCTACGTCGAGGAGGAAATGGACAATGAGGTCCCTGGTTTCTGGTGGGAAGTTGCAGCCGTGGAAGGAATGGTAGGTGCTCAGCGCCCAGACTCGCTGGTGAGACTGGAGGGATTCGTACGTGTGTCCGTTGAGGCAATCCCAACCGTGGCTTAAGCACTGGAGCTTTCTGGTCGCGCTAGTCACCGTCTGAGACGGGCCGGGGATTCTCACCGGGTGGAACCAATACTCCGGGGATGTGTAGCCTTCTGGCTGTATCTCCAGAAAGCAGTCGCCACCTCCATACAGCAAGTACAGACGGCCGGTGTGCCCATCTGGCCGCCAGGCATTCCATATGACCGTGCCAGCTGACATGGTCGGTCTGTCGCCTTGGTTATCGCTCGGGATCGATTGGGTCTCTGAAGAGAAAGCTGTTCGATCGTTTTCTGGAGAGCTGTTCTCTGTTCATGTTCTCGTGTGGATCATTTTATAGGAATCTGCTAAGGCAATGCCACAATCTGGAGCAGGCTGCTCGGCTCCCTGCCAGCGTCGCGGGCACGAAACGATGCGTCTCACAGTCATGCACGACGAGTCAGGAAAATAAAGAGTCGGAGAAACTTTAACTACTTTCCCTAGCTTTTGTACATTACCAAAACTAGAGTGATCAAATCGGTCATTTACACGTAGGACCCAAAAAATGGAGCCGCTTGGAAGTAGTAGGTACGCATGCATATATGGTCTGTGCACCAGCTCATCCGTCTACGCATCCAGGCTCAGCTCTAAGGAGTAAAAGAGTCGGAAAACACGTCTGATGGATTTGCTGGAAAACTTACGTATTTATCTAAATTATTTTTGAGAAAAGATTCAGACCAGGACTACGTACATTGTTAAGGTTACCTTGATTCTGCGTAATTTCAATGTACTGATGAATTAAAACATAGGAAACGGGAAACAAGAAATACAACTACACGTGTCAGGTCAGTTGTTTGGTCGGAAGTATCCACAAGTTCAGTATTCTGTTCCCTTTTAATTGGTTGGAGGTAGGTTGTTAAAGCAAGTGATGTATAACAGGGGACAAGGTGGGAGGGAAATATTGAGGGAGACGGACAGACTCTCTGGAATTGAACTACGCCATTTTTCAATGCGGTCTATATTGTTAGTTTTCTATATACTTATTTTTTTTATTATGAAAGACGGGAAGCCAACTTCTGTTCCAACTGTGAAAGAGAACATCTAGTTTCTATAAACTTTTTTTACCGGATATTGTAGCTAAGTACCAAACCAGTGACGTACGGCTAACAAACTGTCCAACGGATACTATTAAGTGCAATTTTCTATGTTAGATAAAGTACTTACTTTTTAACATTAAATATAATTCCTTGTGGAACCACACCTAACCAAACAAATGAAAAATAAAATATTAACGTTTTGTGACTACATGACTTGGTTTACATCCCAACTGAATGGGCCGCCTTAATGGGGAAACTCTATGCATTTGCTTCTCAATAGAGCATAAGTTAATAGTTTTCACTAATATCATTATCAGGTTACAACGATTATCTGGTTACATCGATTCTAAGGTATAGCTACACGTCTATTTGATTATGCAGGCAGTTATATATAGCCATGTAGGAGAATTAATAACCAAGTTGTTGTAGAATTGTAAGCAGACATCTACAATTTGATTGTCACCGGTTTAGAACCATGTCAATATACACATTCACATGTAAGACCCACATGCTCATCCACTTGGTTTAATGCATTTAATCATATGCTTAATCACACAACGAGCTAGTGAATTCCATTGTGATTTTGTTTATGAATCATGTTAGTTTATTCTTCCATAATTACACTTGAAAAAATTATAATGAAATAGCATGCAGTGAGACGGATAACAAAGTGAGCCGCTAACCCGTTTAAGAAAGAAGGCATAGATGCTTTGAAATGACTGCAATGCTGGCATAGAGAGGATATGCCCTATCTTATGATGATGTTCCACCATCATATGGATGTGGATTAGCAATGTATATTTTTTTTTTTGTAACAAAGATCGCTTCAATTATATTCCAAGAGCCGTTGTGGGTCACCAGGCTCACATTTACCTATTTCCACTGTTCTGTTTGAACGCGCCAATGCACGTAACTCAAGCTTAAAAGATCTTTAAGTTTTAGTCAATATAAACTTAATATGTCCCAACTTGGCATTTCGCCTATCAATTTTCTACAATCTGAACTAATTTATTGTGTGCAAACAATGGGGTATTTCGAACTATATCCACATTAAGGTTCTCTAGGGGTTAAACAAAAGTGAAAATTTTGGTACAAATGAGAAAGATTGATACGCGCAAACTACATGTTAAATGTAAGTATATATATATCAATGTAATATAGGCCTCAAGAGGTCCGGATGTCGAGCTCAGAAAAATACTCTCCAGAGGCTACTACTAACTTACGAGTTTATCTAAATTATTTTAAAGAAAAAATTCAGACCAGGACTAAGTACATTGTTAAGGTTACCTTGGTTCTGCGTAATTTCAATGTACTGGATGGATTAGAACATAAAAAACGGAAAACAAGAAATACAATTGCACGACAGTTGTTTGGTCGGAAGAATCCACAAGTTCAGCATTCGGTTCCCTTTTAATTGGTTGCTGGTAGGTTGTTAAAGCAAGTGATGTATACCAGGGGACAAGGTAGGTAGGGTTGTAAATGGGTACAAGTACACTCGCGGGCCTACAAATCTGGATCTTTAAAAATCCGTCATGGTCCTAAATTTTTATATCCACATATCCATAGATCCACATATCCTTGGACCCGAATATATGCATATCTATTAATGGGTATGCTTAGACACAGACCCGCTAGATCCTCTATAGGTAAATAACTATATAAATAATATGTTATTTATATCATACTTTAGTAGTCCAACTAATGTATTACTTGAGATTAATTAAACTATAATTGTAATAAAGTTGAGACTATTCATCTAATTGAGAAAATTATTCTAATTACAATCATGAACAACATATGTAAACTTAAAATCAAATAGTAGCACTATATGCTAGACAACTAAAACACTCTTGATGATAGCAATATCTCATTGTATTATAATTAGTAGAACATAATTATAAATTTTCTTACCTAAACAATATGATGTTATATAGAGATCCGCTTATCCGCATACGCACACCATATAACCGCTATTATTATGGGTACGAGTATGGTGCGGGTCTAAATTTTTATAGCACTGGTTTAAAATTAGAACTCGACCCGCTAAATTAAATAAGATAAAGATATAGGTATAACTAGATCCACACCGCACCGTTTACACCCCTAAAGACGAGACATCCACTTCTATCACAACTATGAAAGAGAGCATCTAATTGTTTCTACAAAGTTTTCTATAGGATATTGTAGCTAAGTACCAAACCTGCAACATATGGGCTACGGCTAACAAACCGACCAAAGGATAAGTACAATTTTCTATGTTTGATAAAGTACTTATTTTTTTGTATTAGATAAAATTCCGTGTGGAACCACACCTAACCAAACAAATGAAAAATAAAATACTAACGTCTTGTTACTACATGACTTAGTTTACATCCCAACTGAACGGGCCGCCTTGATGTAGAAACTCTGTACATTTTGGTTCTCAATAGAACATAAGTTAATAGTTTTCACTAATATTGTTATCAGGTTACATGGATTATCTGGTTACATCGATTCTAAGTGTTAGCTACACGTCTGATTGTAGGTGTATGATGTTACAATTTATTTGATTATGTAGGTAGTTATATATAGTCATGTAGGAGAATTGATGACCAAGTTGCTATAGAATTATAAGCAGCCAACTAAAATTTGATTGGGCATATATCCAGTCAGGTATGCTCAAAATCAATCTATCTCTAATTTAGAACCATGTCAATTTACACATTCACCTGCAAGACCCACATGCTCATCCACTTGTTTGATGGGTTTAGGCACATGCTTAATCACACAACGAATTAGTGATTTTCATTGCGATTTTGTTTATGAAAAATATTAGTTTATTCTTCCATATTTAGATTTGAAAAAATTATAATGAAATTGAATGCAGTGAGACGGATAACAAATTGAACCGCTAACCCCTTTTAGAAAGAAGGCATAGATGCTTTGAAATGACTATAATGCTGGCATAGAGAGGATATGCACTTTCTTATGGCGATGTTCCACCATCACATGGGTGTGGATTAGCAATTTAAATATTTGTAACAAAGATGGCTTCAATTATATTCGAAGAGCCGTTGTGGGTCACCATGCTACATTTACCTATTTCCACCATTCTGTTTGAACGCACCAATTCACGCAACTCAAGCTTAAAAGAGCCTTAAGTTGTAGTCATCATAAACTTAATATGTCCCAACTTGGCATTCTGCCTATAACTTTTTCTACGATCTGAAGTAATTTATTCTGTGTGGACAATGGGGTCATATTTCGAATTATATCCACTTTAAGATTCTCTAGGGGTTAAAGAGAAGTGGACATTTCGGTACAGAAGAGGAAGATACCAACTATTTTAATGACCCCGCATCTAGTGTTTTGTTAATGCTACCCTTCGAGATGTCTACATTTTGGGGATAGAGGGGTTTAGCACTTTCTTGTTTGGGGGTCTGTTATAGGGGTTTGGGTTAGGAATTTTTATTTTCCAGTTAAAGATCACTTCCCTTCTATTCCATAAGCCAGAGCCAGCCAGCTCACGTGTACCCGTTCTCCATTATCTCATTCCCACCAACCATTTCAACCAACTCATGTTTGATGACCGAAAATATCTAGTCACTTGAAACTTCTTATTTCCCAACTTGGCATTTGGCCGAGCAATTTTAATTACAAGTGAAGTTATTTTTTGAAGGCGGACAACGGGTTCATAGTTTGATGTATATCCAGTTTAGAAATCATTCCTACGTGTGAAATAAAAGTGGAATAGTTACAGTACATAGGAGGAAGGCGCCCATTAATGTAATGATCACACATATATGTTGTGTCAATACTCTTATAGAATTGTTTATATGTTCTCAGTGTGGTGTTTATACATCATATCTCCATATTGTTGCATCTATTTTTTAAGTATTTATACTTACTAGTTAATGCATGAATTTACAATACTTTATAGTGGATCTTGTTTAAATTTATATTGGATAAGAAGCTCAATTAATATTTTTATATGTTATTATCAATTTTGTAATTTCTTATGGTTTGTAATTTTTAGAAAAAAACAAACAATATATAGATTTTTTGGTATTTATATAATTTAAGGTCATTTTTCTTATTAAAGAAACCAACGAGCACTAAATATTAGGGGAAAGGAAGCGTTCTAGTGACATAAAAAATTAATTTCTATTTTTCGAACCAACATTCATTTAGCAGCAAGTGCTCACAATAAGAAGTTGAAATAATTATATTATTTACAATAATAGAACAAATGATGAAAAAAAATATTGATGGAGTTAATATCACATCACAATGATTCAATCTAATAATATATTTCTAACTTTGTATTAGTGACACACTTGTTCTCTCCAAATGCTCAATGTAATATTGAAGAAATAGAACAAAATACAAACATGTGAATTTAAAGCATCTTTGTATATTTTTTAGGGTATATTTTTTGCAACATCAACTAGTAGACAAAGAAAACAAAATGAATAGTAATAATTTTTTTTATTTATAAATAAACTATAATCCTTAAGACTTTCACCTATATATCTAAACATACCATTGATACATGAATATATATTCAAATATACACACATACATATACACACATATATATATATTAATATTAAGTATGTATAAAGAGAGAAAGAGAGAGTCCAACTATAATAAAATATATTTGATAACCATTTAAATAATGCTTATAATTTCCAAAATTAAAATCTAATGAGAGGAGTAAATGAATATTATTGATCTATATTAGTGAGACAGTCACACAAAATAGGTTGATCTCACTTGCAGAAATATAGCCTATACATCTAACATCACAAAATTGATTGCCTTGATCTAAAGAAAATTTTAAAATAATAAACAATAAACATCCCCTGGCTTTGCTTGTCAGTTTGGTGAAAAGTGCCATCTCACTCCGGATAAACAACTCATACAATGTGTTGCCAATATTTTTTTTGATATCACTAGAGGTACAACAAATGTGTGGTGCTTAGTGTAGAGTTGGGTTCAGACTATGCATTTAGATAAGGTCCATGCATTGATTGGGAAATATGGAACCAATGTTTTGTCACATGTTTCCTTTGTTGTGATGTGTTATAATAGCTAGCATTCTTAGTAATCATTTATTATGACAATAAAATATTTACATGATATCTTTATGATAAGATAAATATGCCCTATGTAGATATCTTGTAAAATGAGAAATATGGCTTGTGTTATGAGACCATACCATACTTTAGATAAGCCTACATCTTTGAGATGAACCTCATACCATGTACATAGAATGGTTTGTGCATCTAAGATGATAGGAGTTTTCTCCTTATTCTTTCACTTAGTTTTTTTTATCTCTTTGAACTTTTACTAAGATTTTATTTTGTTACATTGGCAACTTAGGTTAGTTTACCTCTATATCCTTCTCTTTGGGGATAAATAGGTTAATTGAGAAGGTGGATGGCATAAAAGAAAGTTGAATATAGTAAACATAGGTTTCTATTTAGATCAAAGGTATAAATGAAAAATATGATTGCGTGCATTGTAATTGAGCTCATCTTAATTACATGGTAAGAACAAATTGACACACTCATTATATTCAAAAATACAAAAAGTGACTTGTCCTACATCTGTTGATCCCCAAAGAATCTTTATCCAACTAATTATTTTTCAATTGTGCTAAGTTTGTAACCCAACTTAGCTGTGTAAAGAATATTTTTTGTCTAAAATGCTTTGGGAAAATTGATTTGATTATATATTTTATCTTGGATGGTTGTGTTTGTGATAAAGATTTCATTTTATCTTCAAGAATTCAATGTTTTAAGATTCAAGGAAGCATTTCATTTAGGGGACCTTTCTAGTCATAGACACAAAAACCATCATTTTTGAACACCAAATGGATCTTTTCAAGATAATCATGACAAGATAAGCCACTCTGAGATGTATTCTTTCTTCTCTAACCTCATCAATGGATTTACAAATATTAGGAAAAGAATTGAAGAAAATGACCAAGTTTCAATGATCATTCAATCTCTCACCTTATGATTCATTTGAAAAGAAGGTTAGCACCATTAATGAGTTGTAGACTCTCCAAACTTTCTATTGAGGATCACATAGGTAACATTCAAACCCATTAAGTAAAATTAGGGCAAAATGATTAGAACAAGCAAAACCATATCTTGAAAGACATTTCCTTCAAAATGCTAGTGATCCTCAAGTGGATAAGATTCGATGTTCTCCTAAGTAAAAAATTTAAAGGCAAATCTTTATAGCCCTTTTATGAGTGCAGACAAATGGGAGCTTAAAAAATGAATCCCAAAAGGTGAGAAGTCATACATAAGAATGATACAAAAGGAGAGATAAAAGTAACAAGGGGAAGTACAAGAGAAAAATAAAAAAAACTCACAAGGAAGCTTTGGAATCTAATTAATATAGTACAAGTACAAGTGAAAATGATAAAATCAATTAGATAGTGAAGGAAGACCAAATGGCTACCAATACAAAAAGATCAAGGTAAAACTTTATGAGATGGGGAGGGGGTTCCCATTACTTCATATTAAGAATAGTTCTTATATTTCTTGTGATAAATCGATATTAAAATAGAACAAACATTATTGAATTGTTGAATCCTTGTATGGTCATATTAACCATCTAAAAAATGTTAATCTTGATTGAAAAGTTCATTTTAGTGTAAAGCTCATTTTAGTGTAGTAGTGATTCAAAACACTTTTCTATCATTCCAATGCCAATGTCATTAAGTGATGAAATGATACTTTTCCTACTAAAATCAATGTTTTAGAATTCCGACATATATCTTTTATTGGAGAACTAGGTTCCTCCTCATAAAATGGAAAGTTATTAATTTATGAGAAAGATTTGTTTTATTGGACTGTGATATTTTGTATACTAACAAGAAATTATCTAAGATGTCTTCTACTATAACTTGCCTTACTCATGATAACCACCTCTGTCAAAATTCTTTGAAAAAGTTTCTTACTAATAGAAAAAAATCTAAGAGAAATCATACACCATGATGATAATCAAATGTTGGGGTGCTAGAGGATATGGCATGGCAACAAAAAGAGTGCCACTCATCAAACCTTTCAAGGAGAGTTATCTTGTCTTCAAAAAAGAATAAACTACTACTTTAGTAGAAATTATGGTCATTAATATATTTATCCTTCTTTTTTAAAGAATCAAAGGTAACATATTGTTGGATGCTCAAGATAATAGGCCAAAAAATAGAGTATTCAATGACACCAAGACTCTATTCTTGTAGGAAACATTTAAATCAATTGTACATTGTGGGTTCGCAATGCACATAAGCTAAAGGAAAAGCTGTTTCAATTCCCCAAATAAGAAGAAAGGTGATTGGTCAAATTTAGTGATAGTGTTTGCATAAAATGAATTAGTGATGGTGATTTACACAATTCCTATTGTATGAAAATGTTCTTCTTGATGATCTCTTGCATCACAGTCTCCTTAGTAAGGATAAGAATATAATGATGTTAAACATAGATTACTTTCTCTTAATGAAGATATTGGGGTGACAACTCTTCTCTCAGATATTGATGCTACAAATTTGGACTGTTATCTGACCTCATATAAGGTTTAGACTTAGCATAATTGTCTTTTGATCATGTATTTTAAAAGACCATAAATGAAATATAAAGGGATATTATCATTTGGAGTTTGTTGTTTTTATTTCTTATCTTGATTAGTGATGTATTTTATTGTATATTTTTGTCACTAGGAACGTTGTATCTGTCTTTGATGTATGCAACCTGATAACCATAAAATAAAACTAGTTCTAGTTATGGGTCCCCATGTAATGTGGGTTGCTTATCTTGCTCCTTTTCATATTTTCCATCGATATATTTTCAATTGTATTAGTGGATATGACATTCTTGTTTTCTCTTGTACCCTTTTCCCATAATTTAATATTACATGGTGGGGGATGTGGGTTGTTTCTATATATGTATATACACCAATATACCTAGCTCATCTTTATTAAAAGAACGGTTCACACACTTGTACTTTTATAAGATATTTTTACTTCAGATAGTAATTTAATATTATATAAAATGTTTGTATAAAAATAGATATGTAAATGCCTTTTTTAACTTAATAAAGTTGTTGTGTGTTATTGCGCCACACACACATTTTGTTGAATAGAATCAAGAAATAGATTTTATATAAAAACAATGTAACAAATTTATAGGCTACAATGTATATGAATTCTAAATGTGATTTTGTTTATAAAAGTAATAATCTCCATGAGACAACTTCACATATAACACAAGGAGGAAATTTATCCTTCTGGTAGTTAACCATAATATGGTCATATTTATGTAATCACCATAAAATTTGTTCTTAAAGGTATGCTACACATGCACAATATAAGTATATATCATGTATGGGTACTCAATTACAAAATAAAATAACGATAAATGAAAATTCATCAAAATTTATATAAACTGTTACATGAAAATAAATTTATTTTAACATTCATATGATACATATCTTCTTTTTGACAGTTCACGAAATTTTTTTTGTGAGTAGCTATAATGACATACATTATGGCGGGGACAAGAACGACTCTGTGCATATGTATAGATCATATAAGTAAAGAAAAAAAAGATTTGGGCTCATCAGCCAATTTGAAAAAAATTAAGAATGTACAACAGATGAAACCAGAGTATAGTGGAAATGCCACCTATATAAGGTCAAAATAGATGAATTCCCCCAAGAAATAGAAGTAAAGACAAATCTTCATCTTCCAAAATAGAAGATCAAATTTTAGAAGAGAACCCAAGAAGCCACAAAAAGCAAATAACACTCTATGTAGATTAGAATCTTGCAACAGATTGAAATCCAAGATAAACAAAAACAAAAAATCTTGAGTATCATTCAACAAATTAAATAACAACATGCTTCTTCATTATGCAAAGAATTAATAGAAGCACAACCAATAACACCAAGTATTTGAAGTTTAGAAAAGTTTTCATATCAAATACTGTAAGAGAAAGTAAATATCATAAGCTTGAGGCTCATGCAACAATTAGAGAGGTCAACATAAACCAAAAATATGGGAATAGGTCAATTCAGATCTATGTTGGTGATTGCGGCCCAAGAGGAGATTACCTCTTCACCAAACAGAGAAATAAATCATCCTATTATGAATATGAAGGAAATGAGGAGTTTCTTTCGATTCTCAAATGGTATATATGTTAGAGTAAAAGAGTGATCTACAAAAAAATATTTTACATGATAGTTCTTCACATGAGTCCCTCACGAATAAATGTTTTATATTAAAGTAAAAAGGTATATATCTAATAAATCTAATAACATGAAAGACCTATTGTATAGAAAAATCTGACCATTCCAAGACATCCTAAAGTTAAACTTCCTGAATATGGTCTTCTTGAGTCTTTGTCCTCTAATGTTCCTACACCTATATGTTGAACTTTGGATTTTCAAAAGAGAGAGTATTCAAGTAAATGCATCAATTTAGAAATTTATATCACAGTCATGATAATGTGATAAATAAAATAGGGATTGCACATACTTGATATTCACGACTAACCCTATTTCTATCGGTGGCATTCAAAGTCCATTGTCCTTGATCTAAATGTGTTTTATAAACATATTATTTCACAACTTATGTTTCATAATTGAACTTTATTTAAATCTATATAATTGGTTGTATAAGGTCAAGTTATGGTTTTGGGTGTTTGAAATACTCAAATATGTATGTTATTATTGCAGAAGGTTATGTGTTTACATTTTAACCTAATCTTTGTTGGCATACTTGTAATCATAGTTCTTTCCACCCAATGAAAATATAACATATTCATGTAGTGATTTTCCCATTATTAGTCATCAATGCATATGTGAATGGTCTCTCTTATATGTTATTTTCTTATTTTATCATGTATTTAAAAGTAGTATTTATCCAAATGAATGTGTTTTTATATTACTTACATTCATAAATCAGAGGTAGGCCATTGTAAATATATACCCTTACGTTATCAAAAATTGTAGATCCATTAGTTATTTTACTAATGTATAGATTTTTACATGCAAATGTATTGAATATACGATGATAGATTGACATTAAGATGCACAACTATAGATTATTATTTGAGTTTTCAAATCAATTACATGGAGCAAAGGTACATGTTTAAAGGATTGTTATGTCTAAATTAGAAACTCCGATTCCTATTAATTATCAACTTTCCTTATATCATGCTCATGTAGTTTCTAACATGCGACTTTATTGAAAAGTAATTGGATGTTATGGACTTACATGTCACAAGATCACCTTTAACATTCAAGTGATCATGATCAAGTGGAAAGACTGAGTCTGCATCCATAATCAATGTCTTAGACCAACCATGAAGCTAGATTCACTATATAGGTCAGGTCCAAACTAAGAAGAATTGGGATTTGAAACAGAATTAGTCCTCCATGGCCATCCATTGTTGTTGTCCACAGGCTGGGATTCAATATGTAGTTGAAGGCACATGTATTACATATCAAATAGAGGTGCAACTACAATCATGTATCCTGGAGGTGATGAAGTCTAGGTGGTTCATGGTTGTAATGACCATGTCATGCATCACTTACAATAAGTCTTGGGAGAGACATCATGTTGATGTGGCAGAGTGGATAGGGAAAGGAGAAGGAATGTGGTTGGGGTTTATGGTAGTATTATTTGTCTAGATCAGGGTGACCATCTTGAAATGATGAAACTGAGGTTATAAGAGGGTGACAGTTGTAGTGGTAGAAACTTCTTCAGTCCAACCAAGGTGTGGAAGTAGACTTGGCAGAAACATGAAGGAGAAGCTCACATAACCGTAAGATCCATTTCAAAGATGAGGAGTAGAAGAAGGAGATGATAAGGCTATAAGAGGCATACATGATGAAGGAATGGAAGGTGATGGTAGAAATAGGTCACTTAGGTGGCAACATGACTGACTCTAGGAGAGATGAGCCACCTTGCTGGTTGTAGGAGATTGTAGTCATGGCTGGTTCCAATGTGTGGCGACACATCCCGCTATCACACAGACAATGAGGTGCCACACGAAAACGTGCGGAAAACACCATAAACCACTTATTACCAAAAACACAGGTTAATTAAAACCGATTATGGAAAGAAGATAAACTAAGAAACTATTACATTCAGATCCTCAGCCTGCAAGAAAACATGTTATGTAAACATTTACAAGTCTTGATACGTGTCCACAACTTAACAGATCAACTGTCTTGTCATCACATGAGTTCATC
Source organism: Alisma plantago-aquatica (assembly GCA_963693085.1). NCBI lineage: Eukaryota > Viridiplantae > Streptophyta > Magnoliopsida > Alismatales > Alismataceae > Alisma > Alisma plantago-aquatica. The sequence goes on along the minus strand of OY856412.1, from coordinate 785,423,937 downwards.
ACCTGTTTATTTAAAAAATGGGCCACATCCGGCCAATGGCGGGATATACAAAGCTTCATCATAAAACAACATCAAAACACCTTCAAGGACCTGAGAGTACAAGGATGACTCTAAGACTCTACTAAAAAACATCCAAAATAGCAGCATATCCATCTCTTGCCTTCTAATGCTCCTCTTCTTGCTGCTTGGCCACAACCCCACGACCACCACCACGTCTAGCGCGAACACCTAAAAAGGTTGTGAACCAACGAGGTGAGACACACAGTCCCAGCGAGAAACATAACTCCCACCAAAACCATAAAACCTCAGAAAGGTTAAGCAATAATAGTAAATGACTAATAAAAGGGTACAATAAGAGCAGTCTATAGAGAAAAGTTGTTATGAGCTTACCAAGGTGTACGAGAGGCATATAACCAAGTATTTCTTTATGGAACATGATTGACAAGATAATATTTATAAGATCTAACCACATAACATAAGGAACATATAAGTAACTACAAAGTATAACAAGATCAACTACACAAGCAAGGCCTCAACCAATGTTCCGTGTTTTGCCTTAAGCAATAAATACTTTTCGGCTGGATTATGTGTTATTATGCCCTGAGGGAGTGAGTCGCACCACTCAAATCCAGCCGACGACTGTGAAACCCAGAGCCGGTGCCATACAAGGTCAATGGAAGAGCCAGACTCCACGAACTCCCACCTCGTGGTCAGTGCATGAGAACCAAAGTAGGACCGCAGTCTCATTCTTAAGTGGCCTCAGCCACATGGTCATCTCCCGCAGGCTACCCTTTCTCTAGCCCGCCTTGGTACAGGTCTCGACGCTAGTATATCTGAGCCACGGGCCAGTTCACCGTGCTCCCTGAGCCATGAACGCATTCATTCTCTATCACACTGAGCCATGGGCCTATTCACCATGCTCTATCTATCCCGAGTCTGCAACCGCAGCTGCACTCAAATCCTCTCTATTTTAGGCTACGAGAAACCTCACATATTCAACAATATGCGTTCCGGGTTAACTCGTTGGAGAACCCGTTTCACACCAGCTACTGACGATGATGGATCTATGGCCAGGGCAAACTACATGATATGTTCCACTGTGATTAGTTAGTATATTTTAAGTGGATTGTTGAGTCAACCAGGTTGTAACACATGCATAACACAAAGCTACATTATTGTTACCACCATCATGTTATTCCAGGATCTCAATCTCTCATCACAAAAAACTACTGCCTCATAAGGCATTCTCATCACTTGGGATAACAATCCCTGATCTCATCATCAGAGGATAACACCTCAACTAGGCACTTTAGCCAAACTCAGGTCCTCAGACCAAAACACATCATACAGGTGATGCATGTTATCTCATCATCAGGAGTGACCGTCAAAGCAGTGTTATTCAAACATATATACCTCATAACCTTTTTCCTGGCTATGCATCTGCATGAAACACGCGCATGGTTAGTATACACAATCATAGAGATAACCGAAACCATCATAGATTAACCAAATGATCGTATTGTCAATATAGGGCAACATTGGTGATTATATGCTTTATCACTCATGCCTCAACCCTGTGACCATAGACATAGGTCATATCATCATGTGAAGCAGCTCATATACTTCCAAGCTTATCATTTACTTATCATTATATATACATGATTCAAGATGATCATAAACACATGTAATAGCATGTCATTAGAGTTACAGATATGTCATGCTTAGATATGTGTGTTCTACTATATCAAAGGTTCATGAACCATAAACCATAGCTCTTAATCAACAAAGATGTGATCGCATGATAAGGAACTAACAGATGAGTTTTCGGGTGGAAAATGACCCTCACTAGAAGTACCCACTACCCTCACAAGAAGTGTGATGGGCATGGCACCCTCATTGGAAGTAGTATCGGGTAGGGTACCTTCTCATGTCGCCCAAGCACTCCAGCCTCATATCGGCCAAGAAATCTAGCTATATATCGGCCAAGCACTTAGCAAGGATGTCGGGGTACCACCTCAATATGTATCGTGCAACCCTATGTGTCGTGCAACTAGGAGGAACTCTAAGCACATCGTGTAGCTAAGTCTAAGGGGCATGTCGTGCATGAAGTGTGTCGTGCATGCATGTGACGTGCATCCATGTGTCGGGCAGCTAGGTTGGGGAGTGTATCATGCAACCATGGGGTTAGGGTTACCACATGTCTCTACATCGGGCATCACCACCAAACCCTGACGCCCAACACAAGACTAGCCCATTGAAATCCATAACGCTCAAGGAATAATGGGCACCAAGCCACTACAAGCTAGGTATATCAGGAAGCAAAGGAAAGCCTATCGTTCAACCAAACTAGTCTCATCCTATCAGCCATCACACAAGGCAAGGACCAAGGTGTATCGCCCAACACAACCTCATCATCTCAACCCAAAACTCTAGATCAAGAGAGGGTATCGGGCAACACCATCCCCAAGCCATATCATGCAAGATATAGCCCAACAAGATCGTCATCAACCTCAAGCTCAAGGGCACAAAACCCTAGATTGATCAAGAAGATCAGCTCACCTCTCAACAACCAAGAGAGAGGGGTCTTGCACAACCTCTATCACAACTCGGGAAACCACTAGGATCAACATCCACATAGGTCCACATCTACCAAAAAGCTCACCTCTCAAATCCATGGTGAGAGGAGGGTGTTGCTCAAGCAACTAGAACACAAGCTCACCTCTTGAATCCATGGTGAGAGGAGGGTGTTTCTTAAGAAACTAGAACACAAGATCACCTGTCAACTTGAATGAGAGAGGGGTATTTCTCATATTACTAAAGCTCAGGCTCACTTCTCTAGACCAAGGAGGGAAAGGAGTGTTGCTTAATAAGGAAACCCTAAAAACATGGTTCAGCCAACTAGGTGCAACTAAGCAAGAAACATATCTAGAAACATACAAAGCTGATTATGATCTTAAGAAGACATACAAGGATATAGAAGAAAGTAATATGATTAGGGTTAGGAATTATGTAACCTGCCTTAAGAAAGCTCCAAGCTCCTAGCACCAAGCACACCTCAAGAGGAAGAAGAAGAAGACTTCAAGATAAGGATCGACGACCAAGTTTGCAAAGGAAAAGATGTGGTGCAACCAAGGGAGAAGGGAAACTAAGGAACTAAAGGAATCCTTAGCAAGAGAAAGAAGGTACATATATAGGAGAGGGTGGAGGAGAAACCAAGGTAAGACAAGGCAAGGTGTCGCCCACCTAGGGACACTTGTCCATGGGCAATTCCACCTCTCTAACTTGCCTTAAACACATGTCCAAGGCCATTGCCACATGCAAGCATCAAGCACCAAGTGTCCACTAGTGGTGACACAAATGAGGTCAAAAGGTCAAAAGGGGGATCCATGGGCGACACACCTCAACTCCATGCCCAAGATCACTCCCTGGGCGACACACCCAGGCCGATATAAGTCACTCTTGCCCAACACAAGGTCAACAAGGCAAGGGAAAGGTTCAAGCAAGGCATCTCAAGGCCCAACAAGCTCATCCAAGCCCAAAGCAACTCAAGCAACGAGCCCAAACCTTCCTCTCAACACTAGAGGAAGCAAGGAGAGAGAGAGGAACACTCGTTAAGGTGACAAACTTGCCCAACAACCCTAAACTTGGGTTAATTGCAAGTAGCACCTCCAACTCTCAATAAAGCACAAACAAACCCTAATGACCACTAAAGGTGATTAGCAAGAAACTAAACACCAGGGTTAAGCAAAGCAAACATGATAAGCCCTAAATGGAGGTCCCTGTCCTTACAAGATATAACCCTCTACAAAGGGATTTCGTCCCCGAAATCTGAAGAGAAAAGCAAGGGATACTTCCTCCTCATCTCTTCCTCGAGCTCCCACATGGCTTCCTCAATGCCACGATGATGCCAAAGAACCTTTACCAGAACCAGGTCCTTCCTTTTCAGCTTCTTTACTCTTCTATCAAGGATCATCACAGGACCTTCCTCGTAGGTCACATCTTCATCAAGCTCAACCTTGACTGGCTGTATCACTGTCCCTATGTCTGGATGACTTTTCTTCAGCATGCTGACGTGGAACACTGGATGTAACCTGTGCAACTCTGGCGGCATCTCTAACTTGTAAGCTACCTTGCCAACACATGCTATGACCGGGTATGGCCCCATATACCTGGGTGCTAGCTTACCTTTCCGGTCAAACCTTAGCATGCCCTTCCAAGGTGAGACCTTGAGGTACACTTTGTCTCCCACTTGGAATTCTAAAGGTCATCGGCGATTGTCTGCATACGACTTCTGCCTGTCTTGTGCTACTTTCAGCTGTTGCTATATCACTTTGATCTGATCTTTTCTGTTGTCTGATGTACTAATTTAGGTCCCAAAAGCTGATACTCACCAGACTCATACCAACGTAAAGGAGATCTGCACTTCCTGCCATATAAGGCTTCATAAGGAGCCATGTCAATGCTCTGTTGGTAACTATTGTTGTAGGAAAACTCTATCAAACTGAGATGTACATCCCAACTGCCTAGGAAATGCAAAACACAAGCCCGAAGAAGATCCTCCAAAGTCTGAATAGTCCTTTCAGACTGTCCATCTATTTGTGGGTGGAAAGCGGTGCTGAACCTCAACTGTGTTCCCAATGCTTTGTGCAACTGTTCCCAGAAATGACTCATGAACGGAGGACCTCTGTCGGAAACTATCGTTGCTGGTACACCATGCAAGCGTACTATCTCATCTACATATACACGAGCGAGCTTCTCAGCTGTATGTGTTGTCTTCACATGTATGAAATGGGCAGACGTCGTCAATCTATCCACTATCACCCAGATGGAATCATGATTCTTAGTTGTCCTGGGCAGACCAACTATGAAATATATGGTTACGTGATCCCATTTCCACTGCGGTATTGGCAGGGGTTGCAACATACCTGCCGGCTTCTTATGCTCAGCCTTGACTTGCTGGCATACCGCACACCTAGCCAAAAACTCAGCTACATTTTTCTTCAAGCCAGGCCACTAATACAGGTCCTTTAGATTGTGATACATCTTGGTGACTCCTGGATGCATAGCATACATCGATGTGTGTGCTTCCTCGAGCACTAGCTTCCTCAGATCATCAACATCGGAGACCACCATCCTATCATGATAGCAAACTAATCCATCCTCAAACTCATGGAACCCATTACACCCTTCACTATCGAGCTCTGACCTGATCAACCGTACGATATCATCTGTTTGTTGTGCATCTTTGATCTGCTGTCTCAGCGTAGGATTGACTTGCATCTTTGCCAAAAGTCCTGCCAACAAAGAAACTTCCATCTGCACATTCATCTACCGCAAGGAGACAAACATATCCCATCTATGGCATACTAAGGAACTCAACTATGCCCCTTTTTTGGGAAAAGAAGAAGACTTTCGGCTAAGCACGTCAGCTACCACGTTCCCTTTACCAGGGTGATACTCAATGGTGCAGTCATAATCATTGATCAGCTCCATCCATCGATGATGTCACATGTTTAGCTCACTCTGCGAGAAGATGTATTTCAAGTTCTTATGATCCGTAAAGATCTGACACACTTCCCCGTAAAGATAGTGTCTCCAAATCTTTAATGCGTGAACCACTGCTGCCAAGTCCAAGTCATGAGTCAGATAGTTCTCCTCATGTTTCTTAAGCTGTCGTGAAGCAAAAGAAACCACATGGTCTTCCTACATCAACGCACATCCTAAGCCCTTCTTGGAAGCATCACAGAAAACGACATAGCCTTTCCCAGGCTCTAGCAACACTAGCACTGGAGCACTAGTCAACTTCTCCTTCAAACTTTGGAATGCTTGTTGGCAACGATCATTCCAGACAAAAGGTACATCCTTTCTAGTCAACTTTGTCATCGGCAACGCGATCACACTGAAGTCCATTATAAATCTCCGGTAGTATCCTGCTAAACCTAGGAAACTGCAAACTTCAGTCGGCGTCTTTGGTTGTTCCCATTCTGCAACCGACTCCACCTTCCTTGGGTCCACTTTAACTCCTTCTGCAGATATCACATGACCCAAGAAAGTTACTTCTTGCAACTAGAACTCACACTTACTCAACTTGGCATACAACTGATGCTGGCGAAGGAGAGTCAACGCTTGTCGAAGATGCTGTTCATGCTTCTGACTGTCCTGACTGTAGATTAAGATGCCATCTATAAAGACTACAACAAACTGATCTAGAAATGAACAGGTCACCCTGTTCATCAAATCCATGAAAGCAGCAGGCACATTGGTTAGCTCGAATGACATAACCACAAACTCAAAGTGACCATACCTCGTCCTAAAAGCTGACTTTGGTATGTCATCCACCTTAATCCTCAACTGATGATATCCGGACCGTAGATCGATCTTTGAAAACATTGTAGCACCACACAACTGATCAAACATACCATCTATCCTTGGCAACAGGTACTTGTTCTTGATCGTGACCTTGTTCAACTGCCGGTAATCTATGCATAGCCTCATCGATCCGTCCTTCCTCTTAACAAACAACACTGGAGCACCCCAAGGCGACGTACTTGGTCAGATGAAACCTTTCTCCAACAACTCTTGTAACTACTTCTTTAGCTCTGCCATCTCTACTAGAGACATCCTATATGGTGTCTGTGCAACTGGCTGTGTTCCTGGAACCAGATTGATCTCGAAATCAATCTCTCGGGGTGGAGGAACACCAGGAAACTCATCAAGAAACACATCTGTGAACTCTCGAACAACCGTCACCTCCTCAAGGCTAGGGCCTTTTGCCTTGGTATCCACAACGTGAGCTAAGAACGCCTTACATCCTTGTCGTAACAAATTTTCTGCCACCAACGCTGACACTAGACATTTTGGAAGAATCTTCCTATCTCCTTGGAAGATCCACTTCTCTCCACAAACCTCAAACACTGCCTGCTTGGAACCACAGTCCAACACAACCTTATACTTTTCTAAGGTATCCATCCCAAGGATCACATCAAACCCACGCATATTAAGTGGTATAACATCAACTTGTATACTGTGTCCCGAAAAAGATAAGACACAAGATGGTCACTCCTCTCGAAGCATCGAGGAACCATCAAGAGGGGTTTCTAACAACAAGCTATCTTTCTTACAGCTAACAGGTAATAGACAGTCATCAAGCATAGGATGTGCGATAAAAGAGTGTGTAGCACCCGAGTCAACCAAAATAGATATAAAGCAAGAAGAAGATAATCAGAATAAGATAACTCCATCTGACCTGCCACCACTCGTGGGTTGACTATCGCCTCCGGCTGACTCATAGCATAGAATCGAGCCGTTGCTTGCTGTCCACGTCCTCTGCTTCCTTGAGCAGACGATCCCTCTTGTGATGCTTGGCCGCATCCTCACCCTATGCTACTACTAGGTTGTTGTCGGTCTGACCCTTTTTGATTCTGCCTCAGCTGCTGGGTCACTTCAACATCTCTCCTTGGGCAGTTTGACTTCAAATGCCCTATCTATATGCAGATATAGCATGCCCTATCTGCAAACTGTGGCCTAGATGGCCCTGTCACTACTACAGAAGCTGTACTATGTTCCTTTGACGGTGAATAAACATATCCTCTTCTCTTACTCAGAGACCATTGCGATGGTGCACTGGAACCTCTTAACCCAGAAGGTGTTGAAAACCTTGGCTTCTTGAAGCCACCAAACCCCTGTCCCTGGAATTGAGCATGCCTCTTCTTAGACATGTATTCTCTTTTCTCCCTAACTGACATTTCGATCCTCCAGACAGATTCCACAAACATGGCAAACCGCCCTCAGTTTTCCAACGCAGAAGCAGGTGTTGTTAGCTCAGCACTCAGGCCTTTCTCAAAATGTCTGATTCGCTCATCATCTGTCGCTTCCATGTGAGGACAAAACCTTAACAGGTCCATGAACTTGGCTTCATACTCGGTGATGTTCATCGCTCCTTGGTGCAGGTGCTCAAACAGGCTAATCTTCTCGTCCAGATACATCTTTGGAAAGTATCTACTGACGAACTCATGATGGAAAACCTCCCAACCGATCACCTTACCGGGTCGCTTCTCCTCCTCAATGGTCCACCAGTGACCAACACTACCCTTCAGAAGGTAGACAACGTTCTTGACTTTGTCCTCTTGGGGGATGTCGAGGATCCAGAAGGCATTCTCAAGACCTGTCAGCCACAAATCTGCATATGCTGGATCGGCTGTCCCAGCATAGTCTGAAGATCCGACTCGACGAAGCTTCTCAAAGGTCTTCCCAATACCTGATGTTTCACCATGGGGAGCCTGTGCTCTCGGTGGAGGCACTGGCAATCTCTCTACCGTGAGATTCATCATATCCATCATCTGCCCCATAAGCTGTTGGTAGGCAGGATTTTCGAGAATGGTTGGGTAAAGCTGGGGGACTTCAGGCACCCAATCTTCATGTGCCTGCCTTTCAGATCCATCAAATGAAGCAGCATCACTGCTCTCGGTAGCATGTTCTTCATGGTTTCCAGACATCTTGGCTTTTTCTTCCGCTGAGGGCAGAAGATGATTGTAAGAAAATATGGAGGACTCACAAGAACAGACGCAACCTAGTCCTAGATCCCTGTAGACTCAGCGAACCTAGAGCTTTGATACCAAGCTTGTGGCGAAACATCCTGCTATCACACAGACAACAAGGTGCCACACAAAAATGGGCCGAAAACACCATAAACCACTTATTACAAAAAACACGGGTTAATTAAAACTGATTACAGAAAGCAGATAAACCAAGAAACTATTACATTCAGATCCTCAGCATGCAAGAAAACAGGTTATGGAAACATTTACAAGTCTTGATATGTGTCCACAACTTAACGGATCAGATGTCTTATCATCACATGAGTTCATCACCTATTTATTTACAAAATGGGCCACATCCGACCAACGAAGAGATATACAAAGCTTCATCATAAAACAACGTCAAAACACCTCCAAGGACCTGAGAGTACAGGGATGACTCTAAGACTCTACTACAAAACAACCAAAACATCAGCATATCCATCTCTTGCCTTCTACTGCTCCTCTTCTTGCTGCTCGGCCGCAACCCCGCGACCACCACCACGTCTAGCGCAAACACCTAAAAGGGTTGTAAACCAACGGGGTGAGACACACAGTCCCAGTGAGAAACATAACTCCCACCGAAACCATAAAACCGCAAAAAGGTTAAGCAACAACAATAGATGACTGATAAAAGGGTACAATAAGAGCAGTCTATAGAGAAAAGTTGTTATGAGCTTACCAAGATGTACGGGAGGCATATAACCAAGTATTTCTTTATGGAACATTATTGACAAGATAAGATTTATAAGATCTTACAACATAACATAAGGAACGTATAAGTAACTGCAAAGTATAACAAGATCAACTACACAAGCAAGGCCTCAACTAATGTTCCGTGTTTTACCTTAAGCAATAAATACTATTCAGCTGGATTACGTGTTATTATGCCCTGAGGGAGTGAGTTGCACCACTCAAATCCAACATACGGCTGCGAAACCCAGAGCCAGTTCCATACAAGGTCAATGGAAGAGCCAGACTCCATGAACTCCCACCTTGTGGTCAGTGCACGAAAACCAAAGCAGGACCATAGTCTCATGCTTAAGTGGCCTCAGCCACAAGGTCAGCTCTAGCAGGCTACCCTTTCTCTAGCCCGCCTTGGTACATGTCTTGGCGCTAGTATATCTGAGCCACGAGCCAGTTAACCATGCTCCCTGAGCTATGAACACATTCATGTTCTATCACACTGAGCCATGGGCATGTTCACCATGATCTATCTATCCCCAATCTGCAACCGCAGCTGCACTGGAATCCTCTCTATTTTAGGCTAGGAGAAACCTCGCATATTCAACAATATGCACTCTGGGTTAACTCGTAGGAGAACCCGTTTCACCATCACCAGCTACTGATGATGATGGATCTATGGCCAGGGCAAATTACATGATATGTTCCATTGTGATTAGATAGTATATTTTAAGTAGATTGTTGAGGAAACCGGGTTGTAACACATGCATAACACAAAGCTACATTATTGTTACCACCATCATGTTATTCTGGGATCTCAATCCCTCATCACAAGAAACTACTGCCTCATAAGGCATTCTCATCACTTGGGATAACAATCCCTGATCTCATCATCAGAGGATAACACCTCAACTAGGCACTTTAGCCAAACTCAGGTCCTCAGACCAAAACACATCATACAGGTGATGCATGTTATCTCATCATCAAGAGTGACCATCGAAGCAGTGTTATTCAAACATATATACCTCATAGACTTTTTCCTGGATATGCATCCACATGAAACACCTACATGGTTAGTATACACAATCATAGAGATAACCGAAACCATCATAGATTAACAAAATGATCGTATTGTCAATATAGGGCAACATTGGTGATTATACGCTTTATCACTCATGCCTCAACCCTGTGACCATAGACATAGGTCATATCATCATGTGAAGCAGCTCATATACTTCCAAGCTTATCATTTACTTATCATTATATATATACATGATTCAAGATGATCATAAACACATGTAATATCATGTCATTAGAGTTTCAGATATGTCATGCTTACATATGTGTGTTCTACTATATCAAACATGTAAAAGGTTCACGAACCATAAACCATAACTCTTAATCAAAAAATATGTGATCGCATGATAAGGAACTAACAGATGAGTTTTCAGGTGGAACATGACCCTCACTAGAAGTACCCACTACCCTCACAAGAAGTGTGACGGGCAGGGCACCCTCACTGGAAGTAGTATCGGGTAGGGTAACTTCTCATGTCGCCCAAGCACTCCAGCCTCATATCGGCCAAGCAATCTAGCTATATATCGGCCAAGCACTTAGCAAGTATGTCGGGCTACCACCTCAAGGTGTATTGTGCAACTTTATGTCTCGTGCAACTAGGAGGAACTGTAAGCACATCGTGTAGCTAAGTCTAAGGGGAATGTCGTGCATCAAGTGTGTCCTGCATGCATGTGATGTGTATCCATGTGTCGGGCAGCTGGGTTGGGGAGTGTATCGTGCAACCATGGGGTTAAGGTTACCACATGTCACTACATCGGGCATCACCACCAAACCCTGGTGCCCAACATAAGACTAGCCCACTGAACTCCATAACGCTCAAGGAATAACGGGCACCAAGACACTACAAGCTAGGTATATCGGGCAGCAAAGGAAAGCCTATCAGTCAACCAAGCTAGTCTCATCCTATCGGCCATCACACAAGGCAAGGACCAAGGTGTATCGCCCAACACAACCTCATCATCTCAACCCAAAACTCTAGATCAAGAGAGGGTATCAGGAAACACCATCCCCAAGCCATATCGTGCAAGATATAGCCCAACAAGATCATCATCAACCTCAAGCTCAAGGGCACAAAACCCTAGATTGATCAAGAAGATCGGCTCACCTCTCAACAACCAAGAGAGAGGGGTCTTGTACAACCTATATCCCAACTCGGGCAACCATAAGGATCAACCTCCACATAGGTCCACATCTACCAAAAAGCTCACCTCTCGAATCCATGGTGAGAGGAGGGTGTTGCTCAACCAACTAGAACACAAGCTCACCTCTGAACTTGAACGAGAGACGGGTATTGCTCATATTACTAAAGCTCAAGCTCACTTCTCTAGACCAAGGAGGGAAAAGAGTGTTGCTTAACAAGGAAACCCTAAAAACATGGTTCGGCCAACTAGGTGCAACTAAGCAAGAAACATATCTAGCAACATAAAAAGCCGATTATGATCATAAGAAGACATACAAGATATAGAAGAAAGTAATATGATTAGGGTTGGGAGTTATGTAACCCGCCTTAAGCAAGCTCCAAGCTCCTAGCACCAAGCACACCTCAAGAGGAAGAAGAAGAAGACTATAAGATAAGGATCGGCCACCAAGCTTGCAAAGGAAGAGGTGTCGTGCAACCAAGGGAGAAGGGAAACTAAGGAACTAAAGGGATCCTTAGCAAGAGAAAGAAGGTACATATATAGGAGAGGGTGAAGGAGAAACCAAGGTAAGACAAGGCAAGGTGTCGCCCACCTAGGGAAACTTGTCCATGGACAATGCCACCTCTCTAACTTGCCTTAAACACATGTCCAAGGCCATTGCCACATGCAAGCATCAAGCACTAAGTGTCCACTAGTGGTGACACAAATGAGGTCAAAAGGTCAAAAGGGGGGTCCATGGGTGACACACCTCAACTCCATGCCCGACATCACTCCCTGGGCAACACACCCAGGCCGATACAAGGCACTCCTTCCCGACACAAGGTCAACAAGGCAAGGGCAAGGTTCAAGCAAGGCATCTCAAGGCCCAACAAGCTCATCCAAGCCCAAAGCAACTCAAGCAACAAGCCCAACCCTTCCTCTCAATACTAGAGGAAGCAAGGAGAGAGAGAGGAACACTCCACAAGGTGACAAACTTGCCCAACAACCCTAAACTTGGGTTAATTGCAAGTAGCACCTCCAACTCTCAACAAAGCACAAACAAACCCTAATCACCACTAAAAGTGATTAGCAAGCAACTAAACACCAGGGTTAAGCAAAGCAAACATGATAAACCCTAAACGGAGGTCAGGATGCTTACACAATGGGTCTCACCCTTGTGCAAACAAACTTCATGGACATCACGGAGAGTAGTTGAGGCCATCGCTCCCCTTGTAGTCCCATGAGGCTAGTCTAAGAAGCTTACGTTAAAAATTTAAATTTTGAGGAAGATTAATTGGTTAGTAACTAGGGTTTTTATGTGCAGAATAAGGAGGGAATGAGAAGAGAAGAAATATGAAGGAAGTGGTCACAAGGCTCATTACTACAAAGAAGAGGATATAGAGAAAAATGGACATATGTCTCTTATAGGGTATGACTTTGAGAGGGGGAGGTAGAGCAGTCATCAGTTATAGTCTTTGCAGCGGTAATTGTGGGGGAGAAGAAAAATAACCCAGTGAGAGAATCACATTACTTGGGTAGATTAAATGGAAAATAGGTAGTAGAGATAATGTGGCCAATAAATAATTCAACTAAATCTAGGTGTACTATATACTTCTTTTCTAATTTGAATTGGGGGAGCACTTAGCATCCAATTGGCTTAAAAATGGCAAGGTAGCTTAATTAGGAACAAGGAATACAAGTTTAACCTTAGTTTTATCTTTTTGACATCGGTGGGTGCATTATTTTATTACTTATATTATAATTATTCAATTAATGTATTTCTTACCTTTCTCATTAAATTATAAGATAATATGTCAAAAGGAGATGGTGGGTGAAGGGGGAATCTGGGGAAAAACGATGGTGGTAGTGGCACCAAGGGGAGGGGTGGCGAATAGGGAAGGGGACATGGCCAAAATAGGGAGACGGTTACTAAATAGGTGGAACTCATTAAAAAGGAACATACAGATCCAAAGGCTGGAGCGGGTGGCGGTAATGAGGGAGATATGCATCTCATACCAATTCAGTGGGACATGCGACACTCCAGATACACCATATACGAAGGTAGATGGGAATGTCAATGGATGAGAGTTGTGTTGATAGGAGGAAAATGCCCTCATGAAGGATACGATACAACATTAGGTGGTGCGATTATTTCCAAAACTTTGAACCCTAACATGGGAAGAGAATGAGATGGGAAAGTTGGCAGACAAATCTACAAAACTTTCCTTTAGTAAGTAGTATCTAGGAATAACTAAAAGAAAAGCAGACTCAATTCATTCACTCTGCAATTTTTGTTTGAGAGTAAGTTATATCTCATAGAAGTCAGACTGCATTACGCAGAAGAAACATCATCTGAAAAAGTCATGTTTTAGACGCGATATTATCCCTAAATGTATGAAACAGCCGAATAACTCCCAATTCCTGAATACTACCTTTTACTTACATATTACTCCTGAGTTATTAACGTTTGTATTTTTTCCCTCATTTTATACCTTTTTTCCCTTACTATACTGATTAAGACTCAGGTGGAGTGAATATAAATGTGTGTGTATGTAAAGACATGTATGTGTGTATGTATGTAATATATGTGTTAGAAAATAGTTTATTTATTTATGTATCTCTTTCTTATTTCCTTAGTCTGTTGGGTCTATTATATAAATTTTCTCACCTTATATAACAAAGGAGAACCCGCTCCAACTGGGTATGACTTTTTTGTGAGATGAGATAAGATGGGGAAGATCTCCTTACGTGTAGGTTTTCTATTATTGCTTGATAGAAAGGAGGTAGCCACCCTTTCCTATAAATAGGAGAAGGGGGAAGCATGCAGACATAGACCAAACCCTAATGGGCCAAGGACAGACATGGGCCCATATTACAAATAGACTAAAAGCAACTTAAGTAAAAGTCTAAACACTTAAGTAAATAGACACTCTAATACTACCCCTCAAGATGGAGCTTGGGAGAATCCCAAGTCAGCTTGCAAACAGACAGACAGACAAGATATACATGGGTACATTTTCTTGCAAATAAAGATGATACTATTCAAGTTTTCATACAATTTTGTTCAAAGATTGGAAATCAATTAAAAAACACAATATGCACAATTAGGAGTGAACATGGTTGATAATTTGAGAATCATTTATTTGAACAATTATGCACATCTCAAGGCTACAGTCACAATTTTTATGCTCCACACACTCCACAACAAAATGGCATAGTTGAAAGAAAAAATCGGTCATTACAAGAAATGGCTAGGACTATGATGCTTGAACATAATACACCTAAAACATTTTGGGCTGAAGTAGTAAACACAACTTGTTATGTGCTAAATAGAGTAACCGTACACTCTTATTTGAAGAAAACACCATATGAAATCATGTATACTAAGAAACCAAGGGTTGACTATTTTCATACTTTTGGATCAACTTGCTATATCTTGAACACAAAAGATGATAGAGAAAAGTTTGACTCTAAATCACAAAAAGCCTTTTTCTTAGGATATTTAACTTCTAGTAAAGCATTTAGAGTTTACAACACTATCTCTAGAAAAGTTGAAGAATCCATTCACATTACTTTTCATGAAGAACTAAGAATTGAAAATTATGATGTAGTTGATATTACTCATCAAGTAGAAAATCTAACCGTATCAACTAAATATGATCAAAATGCTACAAATGATCAACAAGTTGAGACACAACAACCCGTTCCTAGACTCATTAAGGATCATCCTCAAGAACTCATCATTGGAAATCCTAATGTTAAAATAAAAAATCGTTCATCTTTTAGAGATGTCACAAATATGGCATTTGTATCTATAATTGAACCTAAGAAGGTGATTGAAACTCTAAAAGATGATTATTGGATAATGGCAATGCAAGAAGAATTAAACCAATTCACTAAGAA
This sequence comes from Alisma plantago-aquatica, assembly GCA_963693085.1. NCBI lineage: Eukaryota > Viridiplantae > Streptophyta > Magnoliopsida > Alismatales > Alismataceae > Alisma > Alisma plantago-aquatica. The sequence goes on along the minus strand of OY856412.1, from coordinate 785,408,579 downwards.
TGATGTATGGGACTTAGTTCCTAAACCTCAAGATAATACCACTATTGGAACTAAGTGGGTTTTTAGAAATAAGTTAAATGAAGCCAGGGAAGTAGTAATAAATAAAGCTAGGTTGGTAGCACAAGGGTATAATCAACAAGAAGGAACAGACTTTGAAGAAACTTACAAATTTTCACTTACAAATTTTCCCATTACAAGTTACCCAATCTGATCAGACAACTGCCGACCTATCTTCAACCTCACGATGGATAAGGAAAGTAGGACACAGTCTGTATAATTTTTAATCTATGATTTCTCTTTCATTTCTCGGTATTTTCTCAAAATTTCATCTCCGGTGAATTTGAGCTTCAAAAATGCACGTTTTGATCCCTTACTCACATGTTATTTTGGAGTATTTGGAAAATGGCCAATTCTTACAGGCCAAGTTTCCCCACACTGGTCTCACAAAGGCTTACTAGCGAACCCAATGTAAACTGAGCCACCCTAAAGTATCATTTTACTCTAGAAATCTTCCTCTCATTTTAATTTCATCCACAGTATCACCTAGAGCCATGGTGAACTTGTGAACCATGGATCATTGATGGTGGTTAATACACGTTTTTAGCTTCCTCTCGTGGCGATTCCTTTGAGGGTATGATTCCTTGCTTGCCGTTCTTCGATTTCTTACTCTAACAATCGAGTTTTCCCCAAATTCTTGGTGGAGTTTCTTGCCACGTAGTAGCCATGGCATGAGCTTGGCAAAGGGGATGATTCCCCTATGGGATTTCTCGATCCTACCCCTACACTTCCTTCATTCTTCATTTTTGCATTTAAGGGCATTTTGGTCATTCCGCCTCTTGATTTCTTTTCTTTAAGAGAGACCAACATGACCATTGACCGATTGACTTGGCCACCTATGATTGGTATAAGTCAGTGGGACTATTCCACCCTCTCTCTTCTTTCTCGCATGTATTTTGCTTACGTGTATTTTTGGTGTTTTGTGATTGGCCAATTTCCTAAAATTCATAACTTTTGATTCGCTTGTCCATGTTGGATAAATGGACATCATCAAAATCCCTTTGTTTTGAAAATGACAAACATTTCATTCTTGTGGATCTAACGTGCTATTTGAGTGTTGCAGGAACTTGGTGGATGACACAAACTTAGGAGATCTAAATGCTCACAATTTGTAAATTTCATGATTGTAATCAAATGTAAAAACTTGTACAAGTATATAATGTACAAGTACTTATATATCATGTAAAACAAGCATTTAGATCTTCCCTAGCCACTCACAACACTTAGATAGGTCATCCCCTATAATAGTGTCACAACTGCACACTCATACACACACTTAATATTCATCTAGAACCACCAAAATAGAGACACTCTCGGTCGAACTCTTTGTCGACCGAGACAAGATTGGTCGAGCAACTTCTCGACAGAGAGTCTCCCGGGTTAACTCTTCTAATAGGTTCTATAGCCGTTAGACACAACAGACAAGGTAGTTGGGAGTTGGAATCGAACATTATATACACTTGCGCCAGACGTCTTTCGGTCGACAAAGACTTCGACTGACGGACTCTTAGTCGACAAATTTATCCACCGAGATTGTCTCTGTCTCCACTTTTTAGAATTAATAAAGTAGCTATTGCTAAAGAAATTAGTGGAAAAATTATGGCTAGTTGAGCACTAAGAACCCCATAGAAAGTTTCTAGAACGACCTTAACCACTCATAGGCTATTCCTATAAATAGGACATGTCTTAGGACACCTAATATACACTTGTGCAACACTTGAGCATACATACTTACAATTGGCAATCTTTCTTGTGAGCAATTGAGCAGCTCTAGCATTTGCTAATCCTTTCCATTGCTAAAAATTCGTGTCCTACAGGCTAGCATCTCCTATCCACTTCACTACCACTTCCATACAAATTGGTTAGGAGGTCAAAATTCTTGATATAGGAAATCAAGCCTTGTGCTACCACGGTAATTGTAATTTCCATTTTCCCTTCTTGTTCTTTCTTATTGCTTGTACTCTACTTGCTACTCCTAGGGTTGGAGGTTGCGGATTGGAGAGGGTTTGATCTTCTTGATGGAGAAGGAGGACTTTGGACTACTTCAAGAAGGCTGTCTCAATGGGAAGCTACTTCAAGAGGAAGGCTACTTCAAGGGGGAGCTTGAAGTTACTTCAAGGAAGGCTGCTTCGAGGTTGGTGGGACTACTTCTAGGTGAAGGCTGTCCAAAGGGTGGTGAAAGTATTTGTAATTTTATGTAACATCCTTGTGAGGTAATATAATTTAAATACTTTCAAAATCCCAATTGGAAACAATTGGGTAGTGGACTGACTCCCTTAGTTTTTGCTAAGGGTGGAACCACTCTAAACACCTTGCCTCCTTCAAGTTTCAATTGTGGTTGCTTGAGTTGAATTATTGTTAAAATATTTATAAAACCCTATTCACCCCCCTCTAGTGGTTTTTCATTTGGTATAATAGCGAGGCTTCAAGGAACTCTAAAAAAGTCTTGAAGAATGGGTGACAGGGTACTCAACAACCTTAACTTGGAAGGAACACTCGTGGCTAGACCTCCACCTTTTGATGGCACTAACTATACCTACTAGAAGAGGAGGATGCAGTTCTACATATAGGGAATTAGCTAGGATCTCTGGAGGATGGTGTGAAATCCATATGACTTTCCTCAAATAAAGTATGCAAATTGGGATGCTAATACGACAAGATCAGCCCAAATGAATGCAAAAGTTGTAAGTATACTCTATTGTTCAATTTTCGTTGGTGAATTCAATAGAATATCAAATTGTGAAACAACATATGAAATATGGCATAGACTCTCTATAACCTATGAAGAAACTGTTCAAGTTAAGAATTCTAAAATCGGAATGCTTAAGCAAAAATTTGAACAGTTTCGTATGGATCAAAATGAGTCTATTAGTGAAATGTATGCAAAATTTTCTTCTATTGTGAATGGTTTAAATGCTTTAGGTAAAGTGATCAGTGAAGAAGATCAAGTATAAAAAATTCTTAGGTCTCTTCCTACCAAGTACAAGCCCAAGGTGACTGCTATTGAAGAAGCAAATGATCTCACCCAACTAAGGATAGAGAAACTTATTGGAAACTTAGAATCACATGAGGTATCCTTAGAGGAAGAAGAACGATGAGAGAGTGAACTTCAATAAGGAAGAAAGAAAGATATGGCCCTAAAAGATCCAAAGATCATCACTCAAGAAAGTGATGAAACAAATGATGGAGATGAAGGAGAATAAGCTCTAATTGTTAATGGTAAGAAATATAGAAGATTTAGATCTAACAAAGTTGCTAGTTCTTCTCCTTCCCCTCCTAGGTGTTTTGAATGTGGAAAGAAGGGACATCTAAAAAATGAGTGTCCTAAAGCAAAGAAAGGAAAGAAAAGCTCTTCCAAGAAGAAGGGAGAAAAAGTATACAAAGCTGCATGGGATGAGTCAAGTGATACTCAAAGTGGAGAAGAGCATGTGGAGTGTCTCATGGCCAAAGAAGATGATAGTGATGATTATTAAGAGGTAAGCCTTCTTGATTTGCCAAAAGAAGATCTAATTGTTAGTCTACAAGATACTCATGACAGATATGTTGATTGCAAAAAGAAACTAAAGAAGGTTACTAGAACTAACGAGGATATATATGCTAGATTGAATAATCTTTCTTTTGAAAAGGATAGTATTCCTTCTAAATATTTGACTTCGAAATGATCTTAAAATGATTGCAATATGAATCTGCTTACTTTAGAAACAAATCATGATCTTCTTTCTCAAGAAAAAACTGATTTTCTTGCAAAACTGAATAATTTTCAGACTCAACCTATCCTATGTAATCATCTAGATTATGATGCTATCGTTAAGGAAAGAAACTCTTTATTATCTGATCTAGATCAAGAAAAGGTAGATATCAATAAGAAGATGGATGAGATTGCTAAACTACAAAGAGAAATTGATGGTTTTAGGGGCATTGATGTTCTTGATAATATTCTGAAATATTCTTCTAGTTACAATGGAAAAAAAGGTTTAGGATATGTTCCAAAAGAAAAATCCTATCAACCTAAACCTAAGAGAACTCAAGCACCCAAGACCAAGATCATGTTTGTACCCAAGAACACAACTCGAAATCCTAGAAAGAGAAATGAAATTGATTCGATTTGCTGTCATTATTACTTGCATCTTGGACATTATTCTTTTTCATGCCCTTATAAGAAGAAGGATTCTGAATTAGTTTGGGTCCCCAAACCTCAAACTTAGAAGATTTGAATGTAATTTAGTTGAGATTTGATCTAACACTTCATTTGAACATCTAGATGTCTTATTTCAACCAAGTAGATAGCTTAATATATTGATTTAAATTCAAAACTGATACAAACAATTTACTGAAACAAATAGAAACATTCTCGGTCAAAAACAGTTCGACCGAGACATCCTCGATCGAGAAAATATTTGACCGAGGGAATGCTTGTGACAAATATGAAATCTACAACAAAATTTATAGTGAAAACAGTAACTATTCCAATCGAAGAATGTTCGATCGGAGTAAAAATCAGTCGAGAAATTGTCGACCAAGTGCATTTCTACAATGTCTCAGTTCTTGTGAAGAAAGGGAACACATGAGTTTGATTCCATATGCCTCAACAATCAGATCAATCATGTATGCAATGTTATGTACTTGTCTAGATGTCCCGTATGCCTTGAGCATGACAAGTAGATATCAATCAAATCTAGGTGATGTTCATTGGATATCCGTTAAGAACATCCTCAAGTACTTGAGAAGAACTAAGGATCAGTTCTTGGTCTAGGGCAAAGAGGAAGAGTTGGTGGTAAAGGGTTAACTGACGCTAGCTTCTAGGCTGATCAAGATGATTACAAATCGCAATTAGGATTCATGTTTTGCCTAAACAATAGAGTTGTAAGATGGAAGAGTTTCAAGTAAGAGACTGTTGTCAATTCTACATTTGAGGTCGATCATATTGCTGCATCAAATCCAACAAGGGAGTATGGATCAAGAAGTTCATCTCCGAACTTGGGGTAGTTCCAAGCATCAATGATGCAATTGAGCTATATTGTGACGACAATGGAGTTGTTGCACAAGCTAAGGAATCAAGATCACATCAGCACTCAAAGCATATACAAAGTAGGTTGGTATGTATGCCCATAGAGCCAATCATATGATGATTGTAATGGCATAGCTTGTAATTGATTTTATTAATAAATAAAGGCATAAAACAACAAATTGCTCGAACAATAAATTGTTCGACTGAGCCATCTGTCGGTCGAAATATTTGTCGACCGAATGAAGATCTGTTTAGTTTAATTTGTTAAAACATGTTCAGTTTGTTATTAAATGTACCTAACCATAATTGACCATCACATGGGTACCAAAACCTATATTTTATTGTAGGATTGTGCAGTTGACAATGGATGTTCCAAACACATGACCAGGAACAAGGATGCATTTCAAACTTTTGAGGAAAAGAAAAGCGGAACAATCACTTTTAGAGACAATGGTAAAGTTAAAATTGTTGGAATATGTAATATTGGTACAAACCTTGAAATAAAGAATATTTTACTTGTTGATGGTTTGCACCATAATTGACTAAGTGTCAGTCAATTATGTGATAGTGGATATGATGTTTTATTCAACACAAATTGCTGCAAGTTATTAATTGAAAATACTACAAATGTTGTTTATGACAGAAAAAGAGTTGGAAATTTGTATATCCTTAGACCTAACTCTAGGAAATCTATAGTTGGAAAATGCTTACTTGCAAAAGAAAACTCTTTACAACTATGGCATAGAAAATTAGGGCATTCTAGTTCATATGTTATAAAAAAACTAGTTAAATATGATCTTGTTTGTGGTTTTCCTAAGTTATCTTTTGATCAATCTGAAAATTGTGAACCACGTACTTTGGGTAAACAAACTAAAACTTCTTTTAAGCCCAAAAACATGCTTAGCACCAGTAGATCACTAGAACTTGTTCATATGGATTTGTTCGGACCTTTGAGGACACAATCTATTGGTGGGAAAAGATATTGCTTTGTTATTTTTGAAGACTTCAGTAGATATACATGGGTACACTTTCTTGCAAATAAAGATGATACTATTCAAATTTTCATACAATTTTGTTCAAAGATTGAAAATCAATTACAAAACAAAATATGCACAATTAGGAGTGATCATGGTTGATAATTTGAGAATCATCAATTTGAAGAATTCTGCACATCTCAAGGATACACTCATAATTTTTCTACTCCACACACTCCACAACAAAATGGCATAGTTGAAAGAAAAAACCGGTCATTACAAGAAATGGCTAGGACTATGATGCTTGAACATAATACACCTAAAACATTTTAGGCTGAAGCAGTAAACACAACTTGTTATGTGCTAAATAGAGTAGCCGTACACTCTTATTTGAAGAAAACACCATATGAAATCATATATACTAAGAAACCAAGGGTTGACTATTTTCATACTTTTGGCTCAACTTGCTATATCTTGAACACAAAAGATGATAGAGAAAAGTTTGACTCTAAATCACAAAAAGCCTTTTTCTTAGGATATTCAACTTCTAGTAAAGCATTTAGAGTTTACAACACTATCTCTAGAAAAGTTGAAGAATCCATTCACATTACTTTTCATGAAGAACTAAGAACTGAAAATTATGATGTAGTTGATATTATTCATCAAGTAGAAAATCTAACCATATCAACTAAAGATGATCAAAATGCTACAAATGATGAAAAAGTTGAGACACAACAACCCATTCCTAGACTCATTAAGGATCATCCTCAAGAACTCATCATTGGAAATCTTAATGATAAAATAAAAACCTGTTTATCTTTTAGAGATGTTGCAAATATGGCATGTGTATCTATCATTGAATCTAAGAAGGTGATTGAAGCTCTAAAAGATGATTATTGGATAATGGCAATGCAAGAAGAATTAAACCAATTCACTAAGAATGATGTATGGGACTTAGTTCCTAAACCTCAAGAGAAGACCACTATTGGAACTAAGTGGGTTTTTAGATATAAGTTAAATGAAGCCGGGGAAGTAGTAAGAAATAAAGCTAGGTTGGTAGCACAAGGGTATAATCAACAAGAAGGAATAAACTTTGATGAAACTTATGCACCAGTGGTAAGACTTGAAGCCATTAGAATCTTACTAGCTATAGCTGCCCACAAAAACATCAAACTATTCCAAATGGATGTCAAAAGTGCATTTCTAAATGGAATAATACAAGTAGAAGTATATGTTGCCCAACCACCTTCTTTTGAAATTTCGGAAAAAGGTGACTATGTACACAAACTTAAGAAAGCACTCTATGGTTTAAAACAAGCACCTAGAAATTGGTATGAAAGACTCAAAAACTATCTCTTTGTTAACAACTTTTTAATAGGAAATTCAGATTCTACTTTATTCTTCAAAACATATGAATCCGACTTTCTAGTTGTTCAAATTTATGTTGATGATATTATCTTTGGTGCATCAAATGAATCTTTATGTAAAAAATTTGTGATATCATGCAAAAGGAATTTGAAATGAGTCTCATGGGAGAATTGACTTTCTTTCTTGGTTTTCAAATAAAGCAAATGCCCTCTGGGTTTTTTATAAGCCAAGAGAAATATACAAATGAACTTTTAAAATATTTTGGAATGGAACATTGCAAACATGCTACCACTCCAATGGCTACCTCTACTAAAATTGAGAAGGATGAAAATGGGGAACCCATTGAAGATTCCTTATATAGGTCCATGATTGGTAACTTCCTTTACTTAATCGCTTCTAGACCGGACATCATGTTTTTAGTTGGTCTTTGTGCTCAATTTCAATCAAAACCTACGCAAATTCATTTTCAAGCCGTCAAACGGATTTTAAGATATTTAGCCGACACTACAAGATATGGTCTATGGTATCCTAAAGGACAATCTTTGGACTTTAAAGCTTATACCAATGCCAATTATGCTGGTTGTTGAATTGATCGAAAGAGCAAAAGTGGAAGTTGTTTCTTGTTAGGAAGAGCCTTAGTATCTTGGTTTAGCAAGAAACAAAACATGGTTGCCCTATCTACAACTGAAGTTGAATATATGGCAGCTGGGTCTTGTTGTGCTCAAGTACTTTTTAAACGATTATGGTTTTACATTTTCATCCACACCTATCTTTTGTGACAATACAAGTGCTATGAACTTGACACATAATCCTATTTTACATAGCCGTGCCAAACATATTGAAATCCGTCATCATTTTTTAAGGGATCATATCTCTAAAAATCATGTATCCCTTCATCATGTTGATATGGAAGATCAATTGGCTGATATTTTCACAAAACTGCTTCCATTAGATCAATTCAATAAAATAAGGAAGCAACTACTCATTACTCCCTTAGAAGATATTTTCTTTGACATTTTTGCTTCTTAATTCGGTCGATTTTTCTGATCCTTACATTTTTGGCTTCAAATGGACAACTTTTCAAATGATTTTATGGTTATCTTTTCGAAAGGGGAAGCACCTATTAAGGGGGAGTTTTTCACACATGATTTTAACGGCTATAATTTTGAAATGACAAAGGGGGAGAAATAATATAAATCTTAAATACTCAATCAATGGGTTTCATAGTCTCTTGGCTTTACATTAAAAGTTGCTATATTCCCTAAGAGTTAGATTTTATGTTCCACACTTCCTTTGGGAATAATAAGAACACATTTTATAAACAAGACAAGGAATACACACAGAAAATCTCAGGTATGAAACTCAACTCATTTTAAGATTATTTGATTTATATTTAGAAATGTTTGTCATCTTCAAAAATGGGGAGATTGTTGGATAAATGGACATCATAAAAATCCCTTTGTTTTGAAAATGACAAACATTTCATTCTTTTGGATCTAACATGCTATTTGAGTGTTGAAGGAACTTGGTGGATGACACAAACTTAGGACATCTAAATGCTCACAATTTGTAAATTTCATGATTGTAATCAAATGTAAAAACTTGTACAAGTATATAATGTACAAGTAGTTAGATATCATGTAAGTCAAGCATTTATATCTTTCCTAGCCACTCAAAACACTTAGATAGGTCATCCCCTATAATAGTGTCACAAATGCACACTCATACACACACTTAATATTCATCTAGAACCACCAGAACAGAGACACTCGCGGTCGAACTCTTTGTCGACCGAGACAAGCTCGGTCGAGCAACTTCTCCACCGAGAGTGTCCTGGGTTAACTCTCCTAATAGGTTCTATAGCCGTTAGACACATCAGACAAGGTAGTTGGGAGTTGGAATCGAACGTTATATACACTTTCTCCAGACCATCTTTCGGTCGACAAAGACTTCGACCGACAGACTCTCGGTCAACAAATTTCTCGACCGAGATTGTCTCTGTTACAACCCCAATTTTGGGTTCATTTGTTGAGAAATGTAATTTCTCATAACAAAGATAAATGAACAAACAATGATGTCTTTTGTTGTGAATAAATGGATTTCATTTAAAATAGCCTTGTTGTTTGATTTGTGGGCTTTATTGGCTATTGGGCCCAATAACAAGGATAGTCAATTAATTAATGAATAACCGAGAATTTGGATAAGAAAGGGGTGCAAACCTCTAGAAGGCAAATCCAAAGAGGATTTCGTGCCTCTTAGATTCCTTGGGTTCCAAGGAGTCCAAAGTTGCAAAGAAAAGGGCAATAAGGAAAGAAAAAGGAATTAACAAGGAAAAGAAATTGACTAATAAAAGGGAAATATGGGAAATTGATAATAATGGTAAACTAATATTCCCCAATATGGGAATCCGTGCCTTTGGGTTTCCTTGAGATCCAAGGGACCCAAATTAATGAGATAAAGGAAAAAGAAATAAGGATATGAATTAATTGGGAGTAATTAATAAGAAAACTTGGGAGAGAAGAAATCCTTTTCATACATTGCTTTTTGCTTCCCAATTTTCGTACAAATATAGGGAATATTAAAAGGAACTTTCCTTTAAAATTTGAGACCAATCAGAGTTATGGCGTGAGAGATATTAATTTTGCAAGATATAGTCAATTTGGGATTTTCCCTGAATTAAATAATAAATGAATCTGCTTTCCTTTGAACGCGGGCAATCCAGCCCGTTGGATCTTGATCCAACGGCGATCACTCATCGTCTAAGTCTGAGATTTACAGGTTGTTTTTGCAACCCAATATTCTTGCGATCTATTGATCATGCCAGCTGGATTTCAGTTCCAATGAACTCAGGAGAGGGAATCGTGAAGATTCCATCCTAATATCTCTGGGTTTCATCGCTAAACGAGGAAACACCCAACTGGGTAGGTCCCTGCCTCGACCCTATATATAGGGGAGGGTGATTGAGGGCACCAGAATCCCTAAATGCTAGACAAAGCTCTACGGCAGAGTTCCAGGAACTTACTCGTGGCTTCAATTGCACCAAAGGACTTGACCTTGACCCTCATCGGCATCGCAAACCCTGTCGGAGTCCGACGAGTTGGGGGCGATGTCGGCGCGTGATCAGCAAGGAATTGGACCTCTAGTTGACTTCGGCCAAGGGAGACGAAGCTCCCTGTGCAATCGGATCGCTCGCGGGCGGACTAGGGCTCGAAGTCAACCCTCGAGTTGACTGCATGGATCCACTGCTCGCACGAGGACGAGGAAGAAGACGAAGGGGTAAATTACTCAATTGCCCTCCGCGTCCCCTTAAACCGGTAAGGACACTCCTGTCCTTTTCCTATTTTGAGCGCTATTTAGCGGAGCGCGCGATCATGGCCGTTGGATCCTGAGTGGACCACCGGACCATTGATCGTGCGGTCCGCGTTGTTCCTAAATTAGTTAATAATTGGATAAAAATGATTTTTCTTAGAAAAATTATAACTAGAGCTAGGAAGCTCGGATGGAAAAACTCAATACATGAAAAATAATCATAAAAATATGAGGGATTTAATAAAAATAGTTTGAGACCCTGAATCTGACTCGTTTTGTAAAAGTATATTTCTAGAATAAGAAAAAGAGTTAATTTGTGGATAAAAACCCTAATTGTTGATAAAAGGGTAATTAGTCTTGCAATTAAGATAATTCTAAGATGGTGAACTTATTTTATGTTTTAGATAATTATTAACCTATTTTGATGATAGAATTACAAGTTTAGGGTTTTGTGACTCCATATGTGGATTAAAGGTTGGAAACCCTAATTTAGAAAAGGAAATGATGAAGTAATTCAAAATTAGGGTTTAATGGACTAAGTCTGATCTTAGGAATCTTAATGGATGATAAAGCAAGAAAATTTGGGTTTAATGTATAATTTGATAAGGTAAAAGCAATAAAAAGGAAATAAAACCCTAATTATGGTGGAAACTCTAAAAAGGGCAAATAACCTAGGAAAACCTTAGTATTATTGAATCATAATGACATGATTAATAATAGAGGAATTAAGTGCCTTTTTCGGGAGATTGTGTGTGTGCTTGCTTGATTTCCTGGTTGATTAAGTTAATTCTGCAATCAAGTCTTCATTAAAAGGTATGTGGTGTATTATGAGTAACCACTTTAGTTTCCCGATGGATTCTCGGATGTTTAATCGCATTGAATGCAACTAAACTGATTGGATGTTCATATTGCAATTATAAAGTGACTATGAATATCACCATTTAATATAAATGTGTAAATCCTACACCTACATGCCACCCTGATGGAATATGCCATAAAGGTTAGGCCCAGGAGGGTAGACCAATGGGCACCATGAGAGGTGACCCTAGACACCAAGCTCGGGAATGAGAAGGTGATTGATGAGGCAAGACTAAGGAGCACCATGAGAGGTGACTCCCAGGCACCAAGCTCGGGATTGAGAAGGTGGCCTTAAGTCAAATCCAGGGTTAGGGCAAAAGCGGTGGGGATTGTCACATGGAAAATGTGATTTGACTTGTTAATTTCCTTGATTGCAATACTTAAATTGTTAGACCTAATTGTGAAATTTTGATTGCCTCCACATACCAGCAATTGCTGATCGATGTTTTGTTTGTCGGCGTTTTAGGTATAACCCTGAAAGCAAAACAGTAAAGTGACATGTCTGGAAAGTAAGAATAAAGTACAAGGAGGATTAGATAGCGAAATTACAGTCTAGGATAGATAGTTTCCCAAAGTTTCAAAAAGGTAAATAAAGTTTTAATTTTTACTACCAATACTCAGTTTAGTAGTAGAATTTTATAATTATCATTGATTATTTGCTGAACCTTTGATCCTGTATTTGAATAACGGCTCTGACCTTCGGGTCTCCCTTAAATGGGGATTACCGGGAGGTGGGGTCGTTACAATTGGTATCAGAGCATAGGTTCTCCATCTAATCATTAATAATTATTAAATTTTACAAATTCCATAGAACCGAGGGAGTTATTAGAGGATTTTCTGAAAGACTGAGGTGACTAGAAAAGGATCACATCCGGGGGCTGGAAAAATTTTCCTCTGCACCGCTAGTCAGAATACGAGGACTCTCGGATCGTTTGACTGCCTGGCCGATGTCTTAGGATAAGACTCGAAATAAGATACCTTTAGGACTCTCTCATCTTGTTCGTCCCTTCTCAACTTAAATTCTTTTAAGGATTTTAAGGATTAGGGTTTGCTCTCTCTTCCTCACCCTCATGTGACATGGGTAACCAAATTAAGGATTAAGGAATGCTCCACCAAAAATTAATAAAAGCATATAAATAAGATGTCATGGACATAAGCTTAATAGAGTAAGCGTAAAGGAATAGATACATGCTTAGGCCTTATAACATGAGATGTCTTTGCCCTCAGGAGAGACCTGAGGATGGACGTCCTTGTCAGGAGGATGAGTAGAGAGAGTTAGTCTTGGAGGTAGAGACCTCCATTAAAAGTAGAAACCTAGAACATCCTTTGAGGATGATGTTAACCCTAACCCTAAGTGAAGGTCAGAGAGAAAGATGACATGATGAGTTAAATATCATGGTTGACCAAGCGTTTAGTTGGAAATGTCTTTGGGATGCCATAAGAGGTTAAATGATCAAGTACCATGGCAACCCAACCCTGGAAAGGGTCATGCATGTTAAAGTGAAGGATAACTCCTTCATCGATAAGGTTAGAAAAGAACTTATAGTTACCCTATGGGCTTAGGCAAGTAAGGTATAGCTTGGTGAAACTCTGGTTAAGAGATCATGATGGGTGGCTTATGAGATAAGCATAAGTTATAATGGATAAACATGAGTAAGCATGAGCGTGAACATAGGCTTCACCAGAAAGGGGTATGCTTATGAGCTTGATCCTTCATGAAGAAAGGACCTCTTATAGAGAGGTTGGTTGTAGAATTAGCTCTAGAGAGAAAGAAGGACCCCAACAAGAAGGATGGAAGCTTAGCTTCTGAGATATGAGGAATAGAGGGGAGCCGAGGATAATGTGACCTAAGTAGATGATAGTGGTTTCCTTATGCTCGATTGCTGGAGGCCGATGATATCTTGGTTGCCCTTAGAGGAACCCAACCTTAGAGAGAGGACGATGCTTTTAATACCCATGGTATAAGTGGTTACCTGCTGGATGAGATAAAGAGTGCTTTAGACCCTAAGGAGGTCTAAGTAACCAGTTGTGAGGCTTTATACCTAGTTGGTTACCCTGGAAGAGAACTCAACTCCGAAGCGTTGCTCGAGTAGAAGGATCATGGAAGTACGTGACATACCTTGGACATGCTGGATTCATGGTTAAGAGATTGAGCATGTAGTTGGATACCTAAAGGAGAACCTAGGGTTCCTAGGCCTAAGAGGGGAAGCAGTGTATCCGATGATCATGATGAGATTTGAGTCTCTATAGTTTTGAGCATGGTACTCCTCATGTGTAGAGGAAAAGTAAACCCCTTAAGTTAGAGGTAGGTTTGATGAACCCCTCACCACTAAGATGATCTAATGTTGAGGAAAGAGAACAAGTGTGACCTAGCATGGTTTAATAGGTGGCCTGCTTGTGCCTTAGTAGTTGTTGGGTTAGGCATGCTCATGTGAATGTAAACCCTAAGGGCAGTTGTGACCTTGTTGCCAAGAGTTGTAGTTTCCTCCCATCTTGGGAGAGGGACCCTTTGGTAGGGTGGTTACTAGTTTGGTTGGTTTTGAGGAAACCTAAAGAGGTTTCATTGGATCTTGAGGAAATAAAGGTACATGGTATGAGAATGAACCTGTAGACCCATAGATAACCATCTCTAAATACATGGATGTGTTACCATGGAGGTAACCAGTATGGGGCCTGACCAAGGTAGGCAGGTTGCCATGACCCCTGTGAAGGGATGAAAGTTAGTCATGAATACAGAAAGAGATGATGAAGGATTGGGTAAGGTTCTAAGTTGAGCATGTACTATGTTAGAATCCTAAGTCTATCCTAGGGTCAAGTAGGGATAAGACTGATGGAAGTAAGAGTTGCCTAATTCCCTAGTTGACGTGACCATAGGGTCGGGAGGTAACAACTATCATTGTCTGAGGGCCATGGGTTAGGAGATTGATCACCTTCATGAACTCATGGGACCCAAAGGGCAGATGAGTAGGGCACTCTCTGGATGCATAAGGGAAGAGGGATGACCCCAAAAGTGTCGGCACCCTATAGACCTAGAGGAGATGACCAAGGATTGTGTAGTAACCCAAGTAGGTTCGAGACCAGTTTTCCATGGGAGTAATGTAGATATAAAGATGATGGCACATTTCAACTTAGAATTGAAGGTGTACTGGTGACGTGGGTTGTACCATCTCTACTCTTGGAAGAGGGAGAACTTTGTATTTGGACGGCCGCCAAATGCTTATTTCTTCTTGTTATGGGAGTGAGAGATAGGACAGTACGCATGCCTTACACCAAGGATAAAGATGATGTAAGTTGGAATGTTGCTACAAGGTATGAGGACAGATATGATAACATACCTTTGTGAAGAGAACAATACATGGATGGTTTACAAACACTAAGAGTATTAAGGCAATCATCTTGTGAGGATGTTTTATCATGAACTATGTGGAATTTGTAAAGTTGAGTTGAATCGCCATGAGGATGAGCTCAGAGTTTCTTGATGAAGACAAACGTAGAGTTTGAGATGAGATGATAAGTATAATGCATGGAGAAGTATGTCTTCGACATTAACTAACACCTAAGGAGAAGGAGTGGTGATGAATGCTTTGGTTGAGATATAGCTACCTAGTTTAGCTGGAAGCTAGAAGAAGTTGAGGTTGTTCGATTAACCCTATGTTTGGAAAGAAGATGTGTTTTGGCTAACACTCAGATGTAATAAGATATGTTGAACAAGTTAATGGTTGCTTGGTTAGCCAGTTTAGTCCTTGATGTAGTGAAAGGATGGTGATAGAACCTCATATACACTTCTTTGTATAGGAAGGTAATAAAACCCTTTTGAGAGTGGTTTAGGGTTTATGAGGTATCAAGCTTGAGGGATCATAACAATACAGGAGGACATGATATACCTTGGTACTACAAAGACAGTAAGTAATGGTAGAATTCTGGATGCTTAAAACAAAGTTGCATGTAGCATGTGGCCATGCGAGCCAGGAGGTGAAGGACGAACACCATTAACCCAGTGCATGGATATAAAGTATAAAGAGTTCCCGAGAGGGAATGGAATTTCATCATCATGGATGTTGTGAGTTTCTCCTAGACCAAGAAGATCAAGATACAATATGGGTTATGGTAGATCACCTTACCTAGATGACATGAGAAAGGAAGAGTTCTGTCAAGGGACAAATCTAGTTGAACTACCCATGAGAGAGATGGTTCAACTACACCATGAAGCGAGTTCAAAGGTTCTTGAGTATGACCTAAAGGTTCCCTTCCAAAAGATGGAAGTAGGTGCATGAAGAACTCGATGTCAGTACAGTTTATCACCCCATACTAATGGTTAGTGATCCATACTAGAGGATCTGACAAGAGCATCTGTGCTCATTCAGGGTGATACATAGAGACAGTTCTTAAGATGTGATGTTAACCACCATAACCTTTATCGGGATGCAGGAAGTCTTATAGGGGGTTGTGTCAGTCACCACTTCATTATGATGATGTCAGTGAAGGAGGCCTCACGAAGGTCAGAAAAGAACCATAGTGTGTGCAGATGAAGTCGCTTGATCGTGCAATGGCTGAGAGAGAGCCCAAGGGTGACATGAGTCACGAACTGATGCAAGGCAGACTGACATGCAATTCACTGTGGGAGAATATAATGTGAAAATCCGACCCCTCTAATCTACAGCTGAGAAAGCTGAGTCCCCGATATATGGATCCTTTTGAAATGGATTGGTAGAGATGGTTGTGTTTTACCTTACCTCTCAGGATAAAATGATGTGTTGCATGAGTCCGATCTAGAGCACTATGTGAGGTACCCATGCCAGGTGTTGAGCCCTGAACCTATTCAGCTTTTGAAAGGCTAAAAAGTCCTGAGTCACCTATGAGGGTACGATATACCAAGGTAAGAAAGAACTCAGATGGAAGGAAATGAGATAATGAAGGTTCTTGGGAAACACCATGGAAAGGGTGAAGCCACATGGAAGCCCTGATGGACATAAGAAGACTTATCCTGTTTGTTTGCTTGCTTGATGGAATTTTGGGGGCAAAATTCTCATAAGAGGGGAAGGATGTTACAACCCCAATTTTGGGTTCATTTGCTGAGAAATGTAATTTCTCATAACAAACATAAATGAACAAATAATGATGTCTTTTGTTGTGAATAAATAGATTTCATTTAAAATAGCCTTGTTGTATGATTTGTGGGCTTTATTGGCTATTGGGCCCAATAACAAGGATAGTCAATTAATTAATGAATAACCGAGAATTTGGATAAGAAAGGGGTGGAAACCTCTAGAAGGCAAATCCAAAGAGGATTTCGTGCCTCTTAGATTCCTTGGGTTCCAAGGAGTCCAAAGTTGCAAAGAAAAGGGCAATAAGGAAAGAAAAAGGAATTAACAAGAAAAAGAAATTGACTAATAAAAGGGAAATATGGGAAATTGATAATAATGGTAAACTAATATTCCCCAATATGGGAATCCGTGCCTTTGGGTTTCCTTGAGATCCAAGGGACCCAAATTAATGAGATAAAGGCAAAAGAAATAAGGATATGAATTAATTGGGAGTAATTAATAAGAAAACTTGGGAGAGAAGAAATCCTTTTCATACATTGCTTTTTGCTTCCCAATTTTTGTACAAAGATAGGGAATATTAAAAGGAACTTTCCTTTAAAATTTGAGACCAATCAGAGTTATGGTGTGAGAGATATTAAATTTGCAAGATATAGTCAATTTGGGATTTTCCCTGAATTAAATAATAAATGAATCTGCTTTCCTTTGAACGCGGGCAATCCAGCCCGTTGGATCTTGATCCAACGACGATCGCTCATTGTCTAAGTCCCGCTGGGACTAGGACTCTGAGATTTACGGGTTGTTTTTGCAACCCAATATTCTCACGATCTATTGATCATGCCAACTGGATTTCAGTTCCAATGAACTCAGGAGAGGGAATCGCGAAGATTCCATCCTAATATCTCTGGGTTTCATTGCTAAACGAGGAAACGCCCAACTGGGCAGGTCCCTGCCTCGACCCTATATATAGGGGAGGGCGATTGAGGGCACCAGAATCCCTAAAAGCTAGACAAAGCTCTACGACAGAGTTCCAGGAACTTACTCGTGGCTTCAATTGCACCAAAGGACTTGACCTTGACCCTCATCGACATCGCAAACCCTGCCGGAGTCCGGCGAGTTGGGGGTGACGTCGGCGCGTGATCAGCAAGGAATTGGTCCTCTAGTTGACTTCGGCCAAGGGAGACGAAGCTCCCTGTGCAATCGGATCGCTCGCAGGCGGACTAGGGCTCGAAGTCAACCCTCGAGTTGACTGCGTGGATCCACTGCTCGTGCGAAGACTAGGAAGAAGACGAAGGGGTAAATTACTCAATTGCCCTCTGCGTCCCCTTAAACTGGTAAGGAAACTCCTGTCCTTTTCCTATTTTGAGCGCTGTTTAGCAGAGCGCGCGATCATGGCCGCTGGATCCTGAGTGGACCACCGGACCATTGATCGTGCGGTCCGCGTTGTTCCTAAATTAGTTAATAATTGGATAAAAACGATTTTTCTTAGAAAAATTATAACTGGAGCTAGGAAGCTCGGATGGAAAAACTCAATACATGAAATATAATCAAAAAAATATGAGGGATTTAATAAAAATAGTATGAGACCCTGAATCTGACTTGTTTTGTAAAATTATATTTCTAGAATAAGAAAAAGAGTTAATTTGTGGATAAAAACCCTAATTGTTGATAAAAGGGTAATTAGTCTTGCAATTAAGATAATTAGAAGATGGTGAACTTATTTTCTGTTTTAGATAATTATTAACCTGTTTTGATGATAGAATTACAAGTTTAGGGTTTTGTGACTCCATATGTGGATTAAAGGTTGGAAACCCTAATTTAGAAAAGGAAATGATGAAGTAATTCGAAATTAGGGTTTAATGGACTAATTCTGATCTTAGGAATCTTAATGGATGATAAAGCAAGAAAATTTGGGTTTAATGTATAATTTGATAAGGTAAAAGCAATAAAAAGGAAATAAAACCCTAATTATGGTGGAAACTCTAAAAAGGGCAAATAACCTAAGAAAACCTTAGTATTATTGAATCATAATGACATGATTTATAATAGAGGAATTAAATGCCTTTTTTAGGAGATTGTGTGTGTGCTTGCTTGATTTCCTGGTTGATTAAGTTAATTCTGCATTCAAGTCTTCATTAACAGGTATGTGGTTAATTATGAGTAACCGCTTTAGTTTCCCGATAGATTCTCGGATGTTTAATCGCATTGAATGCAACTAAACAGATTGGATGTTCATATTGCAATTATAAAGTGACTATGAATATCACCATTTAATATAAATGTGTAAATCCTGCACCTACATGCCACCCTGATGGAAGATGCCATAAAGGTTAGGCCCAGGAGGGTAGACCAATGGGCACCATGAGAGCTGACCCTAGACACCAAGCTCGAGAATGAGAAGGTGATTGATGAGGCAAGACTAAGGAGCACCATGAGAGGTGACTCCCAGGCACCAAGCTCGGGATTGAAAAGGTGGCCTTAAGTCAAATCCAGGGTTAGGGCAAAAGCGGTGGGGATTGTCACATGGAAAATGTAATTTGACTTGTTAATTTTCTTGATTGCAATACTTAAATTGTTAGACCTAATTGTGAAATTTTGATTACCTCCACATACCAGCAATTGCTGATCGATGTTTTGTTTGTCGGCATTTTAGGTATAACCCTGAAAGCACAAACAGTAAAGTGACATGTCTGGAAAGTAAGAATAAAGTACAAGGAGGATTAGATAGCAGAATTACAGTCTGGGATAAATAGTTTCCCAAAGTTTCAAAAAGGTAAATAAAGTTTAATTTTTACTGCCAATACTCAGTTTAGTAGTAGAATTTTATAATTATCATTAATTATTTGCTGAACCTTTGATCCTGTATTTGAATAACGGCTCTGACCTTCGGGTCTCCCTTAAATGGGGTTACCGGGAGGTGGGGTCGTTACAGTCTCTTTCTGCACTTTTCAGAATTAATAAACTAGCCGTTGCTAAATAAATTAGTAGACAACTAACAACTAGTTGAGCGCTAAGAACCCCCTAGAAAGTGTCTAGAATGTCCTTAAGAAGTCATAGGCCATTCCTATAAATAGGACATGCCTTAGGACACCTAATATACACTTGTGCAACACTTGAGCATCCATACTTGCAATTGACAATCTTTCTTGTGAGCAATTGAGAAACTCTAGCATTTGCTAATCATTTCCATTTATACAAATACGTGTCCTACAGGCTAGCATCTCCTACCCACTGCACTACCACTTCCATACACATTGGTTAGGAGATCAAAATGCTTGATATAGGAAATCAAGCCTTGTTCTACAACGATAATTGTAATTTCCATTTTCCCTTCTTGTTCTTTCTTATTGCTTGTATTCTCCTTGCTACTCCTAGGGTTGGAGGTTGCGTATTGGTGAGGGTTTGATCTTCTCTGTGGAGAATGAGGACTTTGGACTACTTCAAGAAGGCTATCTCAATGGGAAGCTACTTCAAGAGGAAGGCTACTTCAAGGGGGATCTTGAAGTTACTTCAAGGAAGGCTGCTTTGAGGTAGGTGGGATTACTTCTAGGTGAAGGCTATCCA
Source organism: Alisma plantago-aquatica (assembly GCA_963693085.1). Taxonomy (NCBI): domain Eukaryota; kingdom Viridiplantae; phylum Streptophyta; class Magnoliopsida; order Alismatales; family Alismataceae; genus Alisma; species Alisma plantago-aquatica. The sequence continues at coordinate 785,388,399 of OY856412.1, read as the reverse complement.
AAGGGTGGTGAAAGTATTTGTAATTTTATGTAACATCCTTGCGAGGTAATAAAATTTAAATACTTTCAAAATCCCAATTGGAAACAATTGGGTAGTGGACTGACTCCCTTAGTTTTTGCTAAGGGTGGAACCACTCTAAACACCTTGCCTCCTTCTTCAAGTTTCAATTGTGGTTGCTTGTGTTGAATTATTGTTAAAATATTTATAAAACCCTATTCACCCCCCCTCTAGTGGTTTTTTAGTACAAAAATTAAGTAAAAATATGTTTTGGAATTAGAAAACTGTGTTATTTCTAAAATAATGGTTTTGGTGACTGATTTCCATAATTTAGATAGTTGATTTTTGAGGATGTAATAAATCATATAAAAACCCTAAAATTGGTAACTAATTCATATAAATTCCAAATTGGGCAAATAAATATGTTTTCTTAATCAAGATAACCTAATATTATCAATGGAGATGTTTTCAGATTCTAAATTGGAGTTATGTGCAAAAAGTCCAAAAATAGTGTTTGTTTACATTAATGCATATGTTATATCCAAATACATGATTATACAGTGAAAATAGGAAAAGTGGACCTTGGACTCAATTAAAGTGGTGAATGTGAATAATTGAAATGAGTAAGAGTGGTATGTGCAAATCTTACCCTAAAGTTGGGATATTTGTAAACGCACCCTATTTTCCATAATGAGGCATGAAATGAATCATATTTCCCTTATTATGATTTCTCTTATTCTAATTTCCTCATAAATCAGATTTGATATATTATTTCTTGGGTCTTGGAACCCCACTACCATGTTATAACTATTTGATGATATTTCTTGCCACTTTACTATTGCTTGTGCATGTTGGTTTATTTGAGTATTTATCTATAGTAAGTGGTATTTATGTACAACCACCCATAGTTAGGGCATGTGTTATTTCACCCTAGGGAATGTGTTTACTCCCCCCCTAAGGAATGTGTTATTTCTCCCCAATATAAAATATTTTATAGGTGACTGGGAATGTGATTAATCTCCCCTCATCTATAGGCTGGAGTCTGATAGGTTCCCCAACCCTACTTAGTTAATTTAGTCCAATATTTAATCATTCATGCAAATTCATTATTATTTATTGGTTTTGGCAAGAATATGTTGTTATATGCCTCATTTTCTTGGACTTTTCATCTTATGATGAATCTATATCCTTATGTTTCCTTGTTGTTCTTATCTTTATTTCTTGTTCATATTGTTGACACATACCTTGTTTCCTTTCACTTGCTGGGTGACTTCCCAACCACCCAAGTAAAGCACAAGGTGTTGAACAAGATCAAGGAGAACATAGCTTTTGGCATGGACCTAGCTCTTAGAGATGTTCCTTTGGAGACAAGTCTCGAAGTAGTTTGGACTTCCCTCTACCTTATATTATTTGATGTATCTTACATTTAAACCTTAAAGGAAGATACAATGGAATATTGTAATCTTTTGAAAAATTCAATATAGTCATGATTTTTATTCCATTGCAATTCACTTTGGTCTTTTGTATGCCATTATATAAAGATTTAAAAGTTTTACACCTATTCCAACATACCTTCTGAGTATGTTTGGGATAGATGTTTTATTCTTAATTTTTTTAGTAAAGGGCTAATTTCACTCTTTTACAATTTCATTCATTGATCAAATGGTATATCACAACGCATAATAATGAACAAGAAGTGGACACATAACTATTTAAAAAGTTATGTGATAATTCATCTACATTTGTACCTCACCAAAAAAAGATAATTTAAGTATGCAATAGGTATACATATAATAAATAAAATAACATCCAACACTTGTTGAATATGAAACTTGTAACTCCAAGGCCCACTGCCCAAGGCTGTAGTAGGATTTCAAGAATGACGACTGGCCCCACAGACCACCACTAGCCTTAACTGCATGCTTTAATCTCACTCACGCGCAAACCAGGATCAACTTCCCGACTGGTCACCCATCCTAGTACTACTCCAAGCTAAGCACGCTTAACTATGGAGTTCTTTAGTGATGGGCTCCCGAAAAAGGAGGTACATCTTGGTGATATGGGTAGTCCAATCATTCCTTTTAAGATCATGTGATCTGAGGCCTGTAATCCTGGGATGTTACAATCTCGCCCACTTAGACTCTTGACGTCCTCGTCAAGTCTCAACTATATGGCCTCATAAGCTGACCCCGTTTCAGTGCAGACCCACAATGGCCCTTGGACACCCAACTCCCAATCACAGAATACCAGCACAAGGTTGGCTACATCAACCATGGACAACCCTTTCCTACATGCCTGGACTGCACGGCTCAAGACTGGCATGCCACATGCCCATGTGGGCCCCACCTACTGGAGGGGTTATGGCTCTGATACCATTTCTAACGCCAGGGCCCACTGCCCAAGGCTCTAGTTGGATTTCAGGAATGACGACAGGCCCCACAGACCACCACTAGCCTTAACTGCATGCTTTAATCTCACTCAAGCACAAGCCAGGATCAACTTCCCGACTGGTCACCCATCTTAGTACTACTCCAAGCTGAGCACGCTTAACTATGGAGTTCTTTAGTGATGGGCTCCCAGAAAAGGAGGTGCACCTTGGTGATGTGGGTAGTCCAATCATTCCTTTTAAGATCATGTTATCCGAGGCCTCTAATCCTGTGATGTTACAGAACTCCTCCATTCCAAACTATATTCAACTTAAAATTCATGGATATGGTTTAATTGGTTTTTTTTTCTTGTAATGTACATAACCTGGGGGGAAGGGAAATCACCTAGAAAATAGTAAACAAAGCTAGGTATCAATACATATTGAGTATTTGCATATAGCATTTGGCAATTATATTAGGTTAAAAGTATAAAAAGATATTCCCTTGAAAAAGGATCCATATAAATGTAGGTAAGAGTAAGAAGAGTCACATTATAAGATTGAGGTATAATTTTTATGAAGGACTATATTTTAGATAAAAGAACCATATTTCCATAACAAACATTCATAATTTCTCCCTCTTCTTCTGTTTGTTTCTTTTTTTATGTTTCGTGTCGTGCCTTGGGTTCCTTCTTGGGCGGACGTTGGGATCGGGCGCCCCTTGGTGCTCCAGGCAGAGGAGGAGAAAGCTGGGTTTTGGGCTTCGTGTGGGTCTTCCGCCCCTGTTCGCAGTGGTGGTGGAGTTCCCAGCACCCTCTACTCCCCGCCTTTTGTAATCGCATGAGCCGTCCTTCCTCTGTATATGCATCCCTGGGTGTTGGCCTCCTTCCTGGGTCTCCGGATTGGTGCAACCTTAGTGCTCGTCGTTGGTAGTTGTGTTTCTCATCCTTTTTTGTGGGACGTTGTGTTGTTAGGTAGGTGTTGTTGCTTTAGTGAGTTATAGGTTCTATGTTGTCGTGTGGTTTGTGTCCTCCTTTCATGTTAGGTCTTTTTTTGTTTCTTTGTTATATGGAAGCAAGTGCGAAGGTGATCACTTCTTCGGTCACTGGTTTGGAGCATATACTCTATATCAGATATAATCTCAGGTTGAAGGAATCTCTCATAAAAAGCTGTTTTGGTCAGCAATATAGAAGAGATATCAATACATCATTGTTCTTATCACGTTCCGATATGAGTTTCTGGTTATTGTATCTGCTCTTTACTTTTTTGTGTTCGGTTGGTGTATCTCCCTTTACATGTAGATGTCATATGGCTTTAATGTAATGAATGTTGTGTCTTCAAAAAAAAAGTATGCCTTAAAAGGGCCATAACACCATACAATTATGGAATAAAAAGTAAGGCGAAAGCACACACCCAAGGTGGAAAATGCCTTCCTTTATAAGTATGGTTGTACAAAACTACCACTATTCTAGATATTCTAGTCAAAAATTCATCATGAATAAATAGAGTGGGAAGACCATCATTCCTTTTGTGAAGTACATTGGATCCTAAAAGAATAGAAGAGTGGTCAAAGGACCTATTTAGAAAGTATAATTCAATGTCTAAAAAATTTCATAAGAGTTCCAATAAGTAAATATGGAAGTTCAACTTTAAATTTCCAGGATGGGATAATATTCAAGTAAATGCCTCAATTTAGGAATTAGATCACATTCATTATAGTGTCTACAATAAAATAGACCTTGCACATACCTTATAATTGTTGATGACCCTATTTCCATAGGTGAAACTCAGAGTTCAACCTACTCAACCTAAACGTTTTTTATAAACACATTCATCCACAATTTTCATTCATAATTGAAAGTATATGTACATATATCATGTTTTTCTAAGGTTGAGTTACAATTTTATATGTTTGGACTATGTTTGTTTTTTGGAAAATTGGTCAATAAGGACTATGTATTCATTATTATATAAGTTTATATGTTGACAATCCAACTTATTCTTTGTTGGAATTCATACTTTTAATCGTAGTTCTTTGTACCCAATCATAGAATAACATATTCACTTACAAATTTTCCCATTACAAGTTATCCATACATATATCAAAGGTCTCCATTATATTTTAGTTTCTTCTTTTAATATTTTGTTCAAAATAGTGTTTATCTACATGAATATGTGTCTTTCTCTCTACATCAATTAATTAGAGATAGGACATATATAGGTATATACACCCTTACATTCTCATTGGGTTTCTGGATACCATCATATATATGCATGAACATCACAATTTAAATATATGAAGAGGTTAAATTAGTATCATCAATATACATATTTAATGATTACTAAAACTTTTGATGCACTGGTATCGTATATAATTATTAATATTACTAAGACAGATTTAATATTCAAATGTAATGGATATATGATGAGATATTAGCATTAGGGTAAACAACTACAAATTATTATATGAGTTATCAAATCAATTACATGGATCCAAGGATCATATTCAAAGGACTTCTATGGCTAGACTTGAAACTTGGATTCCTCTTATTTGCTAACTCACATCTTATGATGCTTAATAGGTTTCTAACCTCATAGTATAATAAAAAGGAGATGAAGGTTATGTTCTTACATGTCAGAAGTCCTTCAACATTTAGGTGATTGGGATTAGGTGGCAAGAGAGAGTCTCCATCTGTCATTAGTGTCTTATACCAACTATATATAAAGATATATTCTCTACTCCAAGTCAGGTCCAAACCTATAAGAAATATGATTTAAAACACAATCATACACCCACAACCAACCATGGTTGTTGTATATGGTTGTGATTTAAAATGGAGTCAAACATGCATGTAATGAAAATCTTATGGAGGCACAACTCCGGCCATGGATCCTAGCGGTGACAAAGTTCAAGTGGTTCATATCTATAATGGACATTTTGTTGGTCACTTGCAATAGGTGGCAGAGGGACATCATGTTTCTATGGCTAAGCAAATAGAAAAAGTAGAACAAATGTTGTTGGTTTTGATGGTAGCAATATGTTGACTATGTCTGGATGACCATCTTTAAGTGAAAAAGCTATGGTTGTAGGATGTAGACAATTATTGAGGTAGCAACTTCTTGGGCCAGCCAAGGTCTAGAAGTACACTTGGTGGAAACTTGAAGGTGAAGCTCACACAGGGAGTAGATGGTTCCATCCACACGATGACAAGGAGAAGAAGAAGATGATGCTACTACAGGTAGATGTGGTGATGACATGGAAGGCAATGGTGGCGATCTGTCAGTTAGGTGGCACATGGATGGGTTGAGGAGAGAGGCTCTACATAAGACAAGATGTGTGGGTTGCAGGTGATTTTGGTGATGACTTGTTTTGGTGTATGCCACCCCTATGCAAACTGACTCTAGGGCCATCATGGGGAGGAGTATATGCCCTGGTGGTTTCAAAAGTTCACGTTCAAGAAGGAAGTCGCATGGGAAGATGGATAGGTTAATGAATAGGGTTTTGAAGTACAAAGATGAGGAGGGTAGAAGAGAAGAAGAGAAATGAAGGAAGCCGTTGCAATGCTAGCAAGTACAAAGTAGAGTAGGGATAAGAAAATGGAGAACATGTACCTCGTAGGGTATGACTTAGAGAGAGTGAGGGGAAAGGGTTGTTAGTTATAGTCTTTGCAGTAGTCATTGATGCAGAGATAAATAATAATGCAGAGACAAAGTCCCATGTTATAAGGTTAAATCAATGGAACTTAGGTAAGGAAAATAATAGTACAAATTAATAAGTCAATTACAACTAGGTGTACCATAAACATCTTTCCTAAATTGAATTGGGGGAGCACTTAACATCATGTTTACTGAAAATGGCTATGTAGCTTAATTTAGATATAGGGAACACAAGTTTACGCTTATTTTTTTCGTCTCATATTTATGGTTGTCTTATTCCATTACTTATATTTTAATACTCAATTAATGTTTTTCTTACCATCTTCAAACAATAATAGGATAATAAGTCACATTTAGTTTATTTTCCTTCACTCACTACCCCTAGGAGGATACTAGAGTTAAAAGTGATATACAAAACTTATTAAATGGTGAAATTGTATATTTAACCCCAATGAAAGACTTTAACACTTAGTTGATCCTAAAACCTCATGTAAGGGATATTTATAATCTTATCTTGATTTTTGAATTCAAAACTAGTAATTCATCTAAATCACTGGAAATGACCCTAATATTAACTATAATTAGAAAGGGACCTAGTAAAAGGGAGTTCTAATCAATGACCCTAGATCTGAGTATGTTACAAGAGACCATCATAATCTCATTTTATGTAGTTTCAAATAACTCTAACATAATGAAATATTTTCTCATGAACACTAACATTTCCATACATCAAAGTAGATTAGAAAACAATCATGCAAAATAATTTGTCTTCAATTAAAGAAAGGTTAATTATATCATCCCAATTTTTTGGTTGAATAACAATACTTATTTCCTTAGTATACAAATCAAAAACATATGGAGCTAAGATGCAACTGCACACATTAACTGAAGCATCTTCATAAGCATTTTTTAGAAAAAAAGAATATTCATCGAGGTGGTTTTAAAATCACTTATTTTTGCATAGTCACTTGTTGGGAGTGTGTTTGGGGCAGATTTTGACATACGGTTACAAAATGTTTTGTTATCCCGACATCTAAAGTCAATGATATCTATATTCAATAGTTCCTTTATATATAATAGCTTCTCAAGTAGCTTTTAGATTAGGCTCTTTTACACCTTGGAACATAATCGGTCAAGTTCTCATGTGGGTTAAGGAAAAGACATCAATAGGTTAACACACTTCATATAGTTTCCATCTAAACGGAGCCACCAATTCTCGCAATCAATGAACTTACAACATTACAATAAATATAGCTACCACACATAACAAGAATCCTTTCCAATCATATCCTAAACACATTTTTTTTCTAGAGTCCATGATCTAACCATGAAAATTTGATATTATCATCATTTGAAACAAAAAAAATCAACATGATCCTGAAACTATCCCTGTTCTTTAATAGTTTAGAGAAGAATCAAGAAATATTATTGGAATGATGAATTAACCAATAAAAACTTTTCTTTAAATATTTCTCACTTACCCATTTTGTGTAGAGCATTCCCTATTTGGTAGCTATATTCCAATCATTAATTATCAAATAATGGATATGAATCTCTTTGACATCAAGCCAAGGCCACTTTATTTCTTTAGATGGGTTAGATGATCCCACTTAACCAAGTTAAGATTACATTTATCATCAGTTTTACCCCCACCAAAAAAAATGTATAGTTTGTTTAATGTTGTTAGCAATCAACTAGTAAGAGGGAAAAGTTAATGAAGATGTAAGGATACCGATTTAGATTGAATCATTTCCACCGTTCCCGCTTGGGACAAGGTTCTGGCTTTCCAACTTTGAAATCTAATCTTCGTTCTATGAATACGAGCAATAAAAGTAGCTTTGGAGAGATTCTCAATGAAAAAGGAGTCTAAACACTTCAAGGGGAGAATCCATTCAGTGAAGTAAAAATTATAGAAGCTTCTTTCCAAGCATTCTTACTATAACTAAATGAACTCTTTCTAGAATCATAATTGATGCCAAATTGAATGATAAATACTTTGAAAAAATTAAGCATACAACTTGCATTTTGAGGATTAGCGTAAGAATAAATTATGAGGTCATAAAAAAAAATTGATAGACATGGAAGGTCTTCAGAGGCCATAATATAAATGAATTTTTGAGTCTATGTTTACATTTATCATTTTAGAGAAAACTTGCATTTTGATCAAAACTAAATAAATAGACATGGTATTTCCTTATCGTATATCATTAGAGAATGTAAGAGTCAATGGTTCTTCATAAAAAAAATTTAATAGGAGATAATATAGGAAGTTTATAAATCCAATTTATTCAAATAGAAGGGAAACCTAATCTATACATGATAGATAATAAGTATTACAATTTAGAGAACTGTGTGCTTGAGTAATGATGACTTTGAAGAACATCTTGCTCCCAGCATTGCTACTACTAAAATAATGAATGATTTCATTAGTTAGTAAGACAACAACTTTATATCTCCCTCCTCTAATAGAAACACATTGACGAAGATTGACAATATTAGGAAAAGTACCCTCTAATGTACTAGACATCTTTTTTTAAATATTTTCATAAACAAGATATAAAACAGAAATATGCCTCTGATTTATCTAGTCAAACAAAAACGAATGCTATATGCACCAAAATTGGACAAAAGAACTGAGATAGGGGTTACAACCAGAATGGATAAGAGTAATAAAGGTTTTATTTTCTTCCTTAAAAATTGTACCTATTCTAAGGAAATATATAATGACTTTTTTTATCATAAGTTCTAGTAATGGACCAAGATTTGTTGAATAAGATAGAATTGAACCCATTTTCTCCCACAACCTTATCAATATTAATATTGATACCACATCATAAATTTTATCTTGAGAATCTTGAGAAATAATACTAATTTTTAGAATGACAGAAAGAATAGATCCCATCAATTTCCCTTCAAAATACCCTCTATCATGAGTAAGGTTAATATACACCTTGCACTAGAGATGCATAACATAGTTTTTAAATTTAATTGGGTTATTTATTAATTCACCATAAACATGAAACACTCAATATTATTTATTTTTCTTCTTTTTTTGTTCGAGGTGTACAAGAACTTGGTATTAGAATCCCTCTCTTTAAGAAATAAAACTCTCAAAATTTTCCTCATTATGAACTCTTCAAGGTTTGACGCTTCAATAGATTCTTTAATGATATTATTAGTTTGAGTCTAAATATGATGTTAAGGGGATCAAGATCAGATTTAATTTTAAGTAGAGAAATTTCTCCTTCATGATTATGAAATTATATGTAAAAAATTCCAAAATTATTCTGATTGAATTCTCATTTCTTAAATTTAGTGTGCCCTTACTTCACGTAGTCTTGGTATATGGACAAACCTTCAATGTTACAAGTACAAGAATCTTTACTTCATCCATAATCTCTTTATGATGAATCATGAGTCAATGAATCTGAACATAGACCTTAGAGATATCAGATTTCCAATCTTTAGAGATAGAATTATGTGATCACTCACTATATTGCAATAACGTTTCCATATAAATCAAGAATATTATGAAGAAAATCATAATTTTATAATATTCTATCTATATTTGATGTTACAAAATACAAACCTTCCAGATGATCATGCTAAGTATAGAATGAACCTTTGAGGACCAATTTTGAGAGACCACAATTGCGTGTACAGTTGTAAAATCTTCATATATTATAGAGTAAGAGGATATTCCTATCTTATCCACATCATTTTTACCAACATTAAACTCTCCAAAAATGATCCTAGGTTGATTGACAACATTATATATATTTTAACTGAATCCCATAATTATATCTAACCACATTAGGATTGTGGTAATACACCAATTAATAAAAAAAATGCTCTTGGAATAGTATGGAATGAATAAATTCATCTAATTCTCAAATTTTGACAACTTCATAGTCATTAAGCTTTTAAATTATACGAATTCTCCCAAAAACATGTGATTCTTGAAAAAAACCATATACAAGGAAATAACTTTTCATCAAGATACTAATATATTGTCCCTCTTCTATTTTTTCATTTGAAAAATAAGTTGTCCGTAGAATCTTCTCAATTCCTCTCAGACATATCTTATTTTTTGTTTGAGACTAACATTACTAGAGGTGACTTGTATGGATGTATTCATTTGGAAACCAAGGTCGGTTGTCTTCTGAATACAACTTCAAAATCTTCATCAATGACTCCAAGTTACTAAATATGTTACACATAAGATAGAGTAGAGACTTATAACGCCTAAGGAATCCCAGTTACAATTTTAATAATGAAATTAAATAAATATCTATATTTATAATATAACCAATTGAAAACCTTCTACATCAATTAAGTTAGTAGAAATGGAGCTTTAATATATGTCACCAAATAAATGAAGTATCTTAGATGTGACAGATCTTATTAAGTCATTAGGATTGGTTAAATCACCATGAACATATTATTCATCATTAATATATGAATTTCAGATTTGGTCTTAGTTTCATATTCTTTCCATATACTATTCCAATATAGTGTGTAGAGTGAAGATATTAGGAGCTCTTGTTTCCAGGGATCCAGGTTATTCCTTAGAGCTTCTCAAGGAACGTGTGTATAAAACCCTTGCAATGATGGATCACTTATCTTTGCTTCAGGACCCATAATGCAATCTTCTTATTCTCTATCATATGTTGGGATGCCCAAGATCTGGTTTACTCTTTTGATGACACCCCCAACACATGTTAGCTCTATAATGGATGATGTTGATTGTGGGCTCCATCAATGTCTAGAACATGTTCTGGTTGATGATGGCCTAGGCTTTGGTGATCTACTATGGTGCTTGCCCACTATTCATATGCACCTCAGAGGGTTGGGCATCAAAACTTCCCATGATGTCATCATGTTTACTTATGTTTCTTCTTAAATCCACAGACAAGAACTCTAAGAGTGTGAGAGGCTGGATCTGTGCCTATTGTATCCCCTTTTGTTACTACACATGATGCCCTCTGTAATATCTTTTCATTATTTTCTTAGTCAAAGTTATCATGTATGCCTTCTAGAACTATAAAGACCCAATTTATTTCAATAGACACTTACTATAAAATTGTTGTCCAATAATTCACTACAAGTGGCCTCTCTCAGCAACAACTAGATATTCTAGCTTCTCTCCAAGATGATCATGCACATGACTTACTACTCGTATTTCCCATTGATGGTCTTTATTTCTCCATGCCACCAATTGAGTTTCAATCTATCCTTCATTATCAACTCATGATTCCCTTATACCCAAGTTTTGAATGTTGCCTCCTTTACAACATAGATGACCTCGAAACTTTCAACGATCATGTTGTTCATTGTTGCACAAGACCTAGATATAAGTTTTGGCATGACTTAGTTCGTGAAACTCTTTTTGGCCATGCTTCTCAAGTTGGGTTAATGGTCCTAGAAGAGGCTCCTATGGTCTTTCTTGGCACATGGCTTGATGGTATCCACTCCTAATATCATGCTGACATCTTGTTATTTGACTGGATAGATAGAGAAAACACATGTGTTTACCTCATTGAAGTCTCTCTCCTATCAGTATTACTTTTACATGACTTCAAAGTAGGCCAGACAACTAGTGACGTTGCTATACAAAAGGTATTCAAACCAATTAAAACTTGTATGGGAAATCACCATCAATTTTGCCTTTTGCTTTTGATACCTTTGAAGTACTTGCTAGTACTGTGACCTATCTTCAATGACACCTTCAACACATCAGGAACAAGAACCTTAATATAACATCTTCTACATATCATAATTTTGTTTTTAGAACTTTAGGCATTACCATCTATAAAGGAGTGGCAACTAATTTTTTGCTACACTTTTGTGAATGAAATTTGTAATTTTACATCATATAAATTTAATAAGAATTTTTTATTTATAGGAAATATTAGATAGTTGTAGAAATTGTCTAATAGGTTAAGGTAAATTTTTTGATTCAGATAAAAAATATAAGATCAAATATAGTATGAGAAATAACAAAATACATAGTGAGAAAACTCAAACCATTTCGCTTTCATTGAAAAACTAACCTTATGATACTGAGAGAAATTAACCCTCCATGACATGTAGGAAGCTTGTTGTTTTCTATATTAATCCAATTATAAACCTATGAAAAGTAGCAATCACATACAAAAGACGAAAATGAGAGGTAATTACTGAGCATGGATCAACAAACCTCAAGTGATACCTCCCAATAGTTTGTGCCTTTGAGAAGAGAGTAGACACAGAGAAAGAGATTGTACTGCTCAAACATCATACTAATATCTACAAGAAACAATTGTAGCAAGGAGTAGACGTAGAAAACAAGGCCACAAGTGACATATATGGAAAACATGATAATGAAAGTGTGTGTTTAACCATGGTTACTGACACCTTATTTTTAACACTGTATATATCACAACTCTCACTAAAACTTTCTGCTATGGTGCAAACACACATTCACGCTCATACATTAAGACACACATTTATATTTGGTTTAAAAAACCATTTAGGAAAACAATAAGTTGATTAATAATTAAGAAGTAATCCTTTGTTGTAAAAATAATATGGAAGGCAAGAGAATTCCCATGTGTCATGATCCACATGTCCGTTCTAAAGCCCGGCCTAGACAAGACAGGCCAGGAAACCAATGTCATAGTGTTTCCATGCATGTGTGTGTTGTTGGAACCATATACAACACAAGAGTGAGCTTATCTCTATTTAAATACTTTGGACACTAGTGGCACATGAACTTTCTACACAAAAGGTAGTGCTCAAATCTAGAAGCAAGCAATATGAGACTAAACTTTTCTTCCTTTCACTTGAAAACAACAACCACTTTATCTCCTACTTGGAGGAACCTGCCACACGAACATTGGGTTTAACCCATGATATCTTTACTAAGCTTCTAAATAGTAAAGTTAACAATCCTCCACAAAGTTTAACATGTAAGGTTCTCTACTAATCAACACTACATATTGTATGACTTGTTTTCGTACCTCATGTGGAATTAATGCACTACAAATTCACTAGGAATGGAATTCCTACAGTTTACCAAAACTAATGTGCAATAATGCCACATGCAAGAGGATAGATCTTATTTTAGTATAGTTAAGGATCAAATGTAAAGGACAATGGTTTCAAGGTTATCTGATCAAAGTATCCTATCAAGGACTACTATTTATCACAAAGTTTGAATTGGTTTGATCAAATAAAGTTGTAAGAATAAAAGGGCTAGATTAAGGTTCTAGTTATTTATGGAAACCCTAGGGTGGAATTGGGTTTCACCGCCATCATACAAATCTACACATTCAATCAAATCCAAATATGTATGAACATATAATTGGAATTATGGAAGTTTTGCCTTTCAACATTAGAAACATGTATGAGTAGATATCTCTGTAAGCTCTGTCTCTTGTTTCCTACAAATCCTTTATCCACTACTCGGGAGACTTCCCATCAGAAGTTCTAGTCAGGGCATCAACTAGGGATAATCGATATTCAAATCTTAAACATTGAAGTTCTCATAGTATAAGATTATAGTAAATCATGTAAATAGGGTAATCAATCAATAAAACATTTGATAAATAGTTAGATATGATTAAATGAGTTCGTATAAGCATTGGAATATGAATGAAATTACAAGAAATTGGTAGTGGGGCTCATCCCCACACCCACTAAAAGGACTACTCCCTTGACATGGAGAGATTAATATAACTAGTAAAGGAAGAGGACATGATCATGGTCATGATGGTATCAGAAATAACTTGTTGTGGTGTGCGATGGCAACTTCCTTCTCTCTCTTCTAGCTACTAGCCCTAACTTGTAGTTGAAGTAGGTGGATGAATAGTGACTTTACAAAGAGATAAATCACCTTGGAGAAGGAGGACGATGGTTGTTTATTTGTGGAGGTTGATGGAAGTCACAAAGTTTGCAGTACACTGTCCTAGCTAGGTCTATGGAACTAGTTTGTTCGAGGGACCAAGACTTGGATCTAATCTCTGTGTCAACCTTTTAGTGTGTTCATGTCTAAAATTTGATATTATTTGAAGTGATGTGATTGGTCCCAATTTATAGGGTTGTGGTTGTCAACCACTTGTGCTTCCAATGACGTCAAGCATTGGTTGTCGACAGATTTCTATTGACTCTTGGGCTTCTGGTCATTGGTCTTGGAGGTCAATGGGCCATCGATCTTATGGGTTAATGTCATGCCTAATTAGTGGAAATCAATCACTAGAAGCTATCTTTTCAACTACATACTGATTGTAGAGGTTGGTCGATGGGTCATCAATCATGGTCATCACTGATTTTGATTCTCAAGCTTTTGACTGTCGACCAAGGGGGTTGATGGGTCATCATTCATGGTCATAAATGGGCTTGAATGTCGAGCTCTTGGATGTCAACTAGGTGATTTTATGGGTCATTGAATTTGAGGGTTGATGGGGCACTCGATCGTTGATGATATTTTTAGGTCGATCGATGGGGTGATTTTGACCTTAGACACAAAAATTGTTGATCGATATGTCTTCTGAAAGTGCCCAAAATCTTTTTTGGTCCAATGTGATGGAATTCAAAACCTACAAGGAAAGTCAAGAGAAGTATAAAATTCCTATATATTAGAAAAAACCCTAAATATATAAACTAGACTATGCAAATAAAACTAGGATTAATATGCATTCATAAGCATCCCATACTTTTTATGATGTTTTTCTTATGGAACTTGAACACTTGTGGAGAAGAGGTGTTGGTTATGGAGGTGTCTTCCACCCATTTGGTGAAGTAGTCAATGACAACTAATAATAAACAATTTATGTTTGTTGCTTTGAGATGTATCTTTCTGATCATGCGGATTCCCTAAGAAAATAAAGACTAAGGAATAACCATGTTGTATAGCTAGTTAGCTGATGCATGAATATAAACACAATGTATTTTGTAGACTTGGCATTTTTTTTGGTATTGACAGTAGTCCATTTCCATGGTGTCCCAATAGTATCTCATAAGTTGTATCTTCTTTGCAAGGATGACTCCACTCACGTATGTACCAAATTATACTCCATGGACTTCCATCATGAGGAAGATACATGCTCTATCTTTTTATGAACTTTAGAAGGATTTGGTTTTATGATTTGTCACAGAAACATCATGCTCCCGGGATGTATTGCATGGCTTGTTATTTAAGAGCTCGATGTTCTCTTCTTGAGAGATCTTAATAGATAACCAAGATTCTAAAGATATTATTAGATGTTTTGGAACCTTGTATTTTCTTCATTACTAACTATTTTATCTATTACCATGTAAGTTTAGTGATTGTTTGAACTTTGAAAGGAAATCTTTGATTACCTTGTGTGAAAAAATAAGATAGTGCTAATGAGATATTTTGTTATTATTGATAGAAGGAAAACTTTGTGTAGTGCACTACTTTAAGTTTCCTTAATGGTAGTTTTATTTCCTATCAACTATAGAGAGTCACATTCCAAATGAATCTAATTGTATAGAAATCATCACCTCATCATAATATGTGTTTTAAAGATATGTCTACTGCTAAATTATTATATGTGTTCACTGAGCTTATTCCAGTCATACATTCCTTTCTGGTGAATATAGTATAGTCATGGTGTTTGGATCATTTGATTTAGATTAATGGTCATGTTATTAGTTCCATATGCACTTTAGAAGACCTTCTACAAATCTCAAGTATTTATAGCTTGTAGAAGATAAATTGAAAGGAGGTCAAATCTTTTATTTATTTGGGAGTCATGTTTCAGGGGGAGTGAAATTTTTAATTTCTATTTGTTGTATCATCTAATTATGTCTTGTATGCCTATGTGGATATATGTTTCAACCATACTCCATCTTGAGGTCGATTACTAGAGATATTGTTACTTAGTTTAATATGTTATATGGGATGAATTTGTCTTCTCCCATTAGGGTTAATGTTTTATTTCCTACACTTGCCTCTTTTTGTATATGTACATATTGGCACATGAAGATGAAACTTCAAGAAGAAATGAATACAACAACTCAGTGAAGATAAAATATCAACAAAATAACAACCTTGTAGATGTAGTATTGTAGGCTTCAAATTTATGAGCTTATGAAAAGTAACTATCCATCTTATGAGATGCATCATGATCTTCACAGATTAGCGCCAGAGGGAAGAAGAGGCTAGAATAAGCACAAAAGGCTCTATCCCAATATGTATCAATGATATAACTACGATCCTTTAATTTGATTTAATGTGGTAGCAAACTATAATAAGCAAAGTGAAGACAACCAACCGAAGTGCATGCCATGACATGATAAAAAAGAAGAGCAATGTCATCAGGATTGATGTACCTGTGACACATTAGAAGCATAATGAAGTAGTATCATTGGGAAATAAATACACCAATAATGAATTTGAAGCACGATGCTTAGTGGGAATGAAGTGTTAGCTAAATTGGACATTATTATAATCCCTATGTTTTGATGATGACAAACATTTCATTCTTGGGGATCTAACGTGCTACTTGCGTATTGCAGGAATTAAGTGGATGTCACAACTTTGGAAGATATAAAATGCTCACAATGTTTTAATTTCATGATTTTAATCAAATGTAAAACTTGTAGAAGTATATAATGTAAAAGTACTTACATATCATGTAAATCAAACATTTAGATCTTCCCTATCCACTCACAACACTTAGATAGGTCATCCCCTATAATAGTGTCACAACTGCACACTCATACACACACTTAGTATTCATCTAGAACCACCAAAACAGAGACATTCTTGGTCGAACTATTTGTCGACCGAGACACACTCAGTCGAACATCTTCTCGATCGAGAGTCTCCTGGGTTAATCCTTCTAAAAGGTTCTATAGCCATTAGACCAAGTAGACAAGGTGGTTGGGAGTTGGAATCAAATGTTATATACACTTGCTCCAGACCGTCCGTCCCTTGGTCGATAAAGTCCTCAACCGAATGACTCTCAGTTGACAAACTTCTTGACCGAGAAGAACTCTATCTACACTTTTCAGAATTAATAAACTAGCCGATTAGTGGATACCTAACGGCTAGTTGACCACTTAGAACCCCTATAAAGTGTCTAGAACATCCTTATGCATTCATAGGCCATTCCTATAAATAGGACATGCCTTAGGACACCCAAAATCACACTTGTGCAATACTTGAGCATACATACTTGCAATTGGCAATCCTATCTTGTGAGCAATTGAGCAACTTCTACACTTGCTAATCTTTCCCATTGCTACAAGCTCGTGTCCTATAGGCTAGAATCTCCTTTCCACCATACTTACACTTTAACACACATTAGTTAGGAGATCAAAACGCTTGATATAGGAAATCAAGCCTTGTGCTACAACGGTAATTGTAATTTCCATTTTCCCTTCTTGTTCCTTTTTATTACTTGTACTCTCCTTCCTACTCCTAGGGTTGGAGGCTACAGGTTTGAGTGGGTGCTATCTTCTCAGGTGGAAAAGGGTCTTCTTAGAGGAGAAGGTGGACTTTGGACTAATTCTAGAAGGTCTCAACAGGAATCTACTTCAAGGAGGAAGGCTACTTCAAGGGGGAGCTTGAAGTTACTTCGAGTGAAGGCTGCTTCAAAGTTGGTGAGATGACTTCGGGGTGAAGGTTGTCCAAAGGGTTTAGGAAGGTAGTTGTATTTTATGTAACATCTTTAAAAAGGTAATAAAATACAGGTGCTTTCAAAATCTGAGTTGGGAGCAACCAGGTAGTGGACTGACTCCCTTAGTATTTGCTAAGGGTGGAACAACTCTAAACCTTGTGTCCCCTTGTTTAATCTTTTTGTAGTTGGTTGTTTGAATTATTATTTAAAATTAATATAAAAACCCTATTCACACCCCCCTCTAGTGGTTTTTCATTTGGTATCAGAGCAGGCTTCAAGGAACTCTAACAAAGTCTTGAAGAAGAATGTGTGACGGGGTGCTAAACAACCTCAACCTAGAAGGAACACTCGTGGCTAGGTCTCCACCATTTGATGGCACAAACTACACCTATTGGAAGAAGAGGATGCAGTTCTACTTCTAGGGAATTAGTTGGGATCTCTGTAGGATGGTTTCAAATCCATATGATCTTCCTCAAACAAAGTATGCAACTTGGGATGCTAATATGGTAAGATCAGCCCAAATGAATGCAAAAGCTGTAAGTATACTCTATTGTTCAATTTCCGTAGGTGAGTTCAATAGAATATCAAATTGTGAAATGACATATGAGATATGACATAGACTCTCTATAACATATGAAGGAACTATTCAAGTTAAGAATTCCAAAATATGAATGCTTAAACAAAAGTTTGAACAGTTCTGTATGCATCAAAATGAGTCTATTAGTGAAATGTATGCAAAATTTTCTTCTATTGTGAATGGTTTGAATTCTTTAGGTAAAGCAATCAATGAAGAAGATCAAGTATCAAAGATCCTTAGGTGCTTGCCTCCAAAGTACAAACCAAAGGTGACGACAATTGAAGAAGCCAATGATCTCACTACATTAAGGATGGAACAACTCATTGACAACTTGGAGGCTCATGAAGCTACCCTAGAAGAAGAACAAAGATTGGCGGCTGAACACAAAAAGGAGAAAAGAAAGGACATTGCATTCAAAGTATCAACCAAGAATAGTAATGACACAAGTGACGAAGATAGTATAGAAGAAACACTCATTGTAAATGGTAAGTAGTATAGAAGTTTTAAAACTAACAAAATTCCTAGTGTTTCTTCCTCTGGGTGCTTTGAATGTGGAAAAAAGGGACACTTGAAAGGTGATTGTCCAAAACTTAAGAAGGGGAAGAAATCATCTCATAAGAAGAAATAAAGAGCATATAAAACTGCATGGGATGATTCAGGTGATGTTAGTGAAGATGGAGAAAATGAAGTAGAGTGCCTTATTGCTACAACATATGAAGAAGAAGAAGAAGAAGAGGTAAGTCTTTTTTATTTGCCAAAAGAAGATATAATATCTAGTCTTCAAGACACACATGAGAAATATGTTGATTACAAAAAGAAACTAAAGAAAGTTACTAAAACTAATGATGATTTGTATGCTAAATTAAATAATATTTCTTTTGAAAAGGACAATATTGTTTCTGAAAACATTACCTTGAAATCATCTTTAAATAATTGCAACATGAAGTTGATTACTTTAGAAACAAATCAAGATCTTCTTACTCAAGAAAAGGTTGATTTGCTTGCAAAACTGCATAATTTTTAGACTCAACCTATCCTATGTAACCATCTAGATTATGATGCTATTGTGAAGGAAAGAGATGCTTTATTATCTAATCTAGATCAAGCAAAGTTAGACATCGAAAAGAAAATGGATGAGATTGCCAAATTATAATGAGAAATTAGTAGCTTGAGAAACAATGATATTCTTAATAAAATTCTACAAGATTCATCTGGTCAGATTGGAAGAAGAGGACTAGGTTATAAGCCCAAAGGTAAATCTTTTCAAAACCCTAGAATGAGAAGGACACAAGTGCCCAAGACTAATGTTATGTATGTGGCTAAAGCCAATCCAGCTAAGAAGAGAAATGAAATTGATTCTATATGTTTTCATTACTGTTTATGTCTTGGACATTATTCGTTCTCTTGACCATACAAGAAAAAGGATGTTGATCTAGTTTGGGTTCCTAAAACTTAGAGATTTTAATTTGATTAGTTGAGATTTGACATAAAACATTACTTTATTATTCAAATGTCTTATCTCAACAAAACTGAGCCTTAACTTTCATATTCTTATAAAATTATATTACTTTATGTTTTTCTTGCAAATATTTACTGAAATACAATACAGAAAGACACTCGGTCAAGAAAATATTTGACCGAGACACTGTCAGTCGAGAATTAGTCGACCGAGCGGGTTACTGTTTTTAAGCTTGCAAAAATCTGATAAAACCTGTACAGACAATAGAATACTCAGTCGAGAAAATCTTCAACCGAGATAAATTCAATCGAAGAAAAGTTTGACCGAATCAAGTTCTACTGGACCTGTTTAAATTATCCAGTTTGTTATCAATTTGCTATCAATGATTGATTTAATATGCAAATCAAGAATGAATCTTGGAGACAATTCGTTAAACATGTTGATAAACTTGCATCATGACTTATTAAATATACTTTGATTATAACACTCCTATTAAACTTGTTACAAAACAAGATACTTTTCGCAATCTAAAATTGGACATGCCTTCTTGCAAAAATGAATCAATACAGATATAGCATAGATTGAAAGTTCATTTTTAATTACTATAATCTCCTACATGGTTTGGCTTAAAACTGAAAATTAGGAACCATGATCAAGGAAATTACTATTTTATAATAATCCACATTGTTTGTCCTAAATATTCCTTGGTTTATCTATATAGAAATCATGTGTCTTGAAATTTTCCTTTAAATGATCATGATCATTGTAACTATGGATATGCCTTTACTATTTCACCATGATCATTGTCTTTCATCTTCTACTAGGTTTTTCAATTGCTTAAAATAATCTTTGATCTATATGTATACAAATAACGAATTGATATTGTTTACAAAATGATCATAGTGATTCATCTCATTACACATAAAGATAATGTTATCATTGAAAATATAAATTTTTGCATCAAGATAAATCTCTATGGCACAAATGCATCTTGACATATTAGTTAAATGATTATCTTGTACTTAGCTTATGGAAAATGATATCATCCTTGTTATACATGAATACTCTTTGTATGATACTCTGTAAGCTATGTTTCAAAAATTCAATCAAGTAGATCATTGTAAATGCTTAAACTGGAAACCTACAGAAATTGCCTCTCGGTCAAAATATAAAATCAACCGAGGGGCGCCAAGGTTGAAGTCAAGGTCGACCTAAAATAAGCTTGACAAAATACTTAATTGTAAATCATATCTTTGCACTCAATCTTAGTATATTGAAAACAAGATATTCGTGCATAAAAGGTTAACTTATTATGTTCTAAAGCTTTAGAATTCTTAAATTATCTTGATTATGAGATTAAGGGGGAGTTCACAAAAAAAATTGAAACTAGTTATGACCTTAGTATCTTTAAAGTAATCTTGGAGTCTACAATATTTATGGATATAATGGAATTCTCTAAACAAATTAGGGCTTAACATCTCGTGCATTTGGTTAGAGATACATTCATTGATTCTACTATAAGCTTAAAATAATCTCATATCATTTTAGGGATTAACATCTGTTGTAAATGGTTCAGAAACTATTAAATATACTCATGAGCTTAAAGGATTCTCATGTCATTTTTAGGGCTTAACATCCCTTGTAAAATGGATGAGAAGTTAAAACACGTATGCCATGAATCTAGAAGGATCTCATATCTTTTCAAAGCTTAACATCCTTTGCAAATGATTGAGAAACAAATTGTGACTAAATTTGACATAAAAAAATAAGTGGTTTGCATTAAATTATGCTAGTTACCCTTGCTTTAAAAAAATTGTGCATCAAATTATCAAATTAAGGGGAGTAATAAAAGTCATGATTATCTTGGCTATCTTTTTGAAATGACAAAGGGGGAGAAATAATATAAAATCAATAACATAAAGTAAAATGAGTTTCATAATCTCTTGGCTAGCACATACTTGCAAACAAGAGAATGGCTAAAAAAGGTAAACTTCAGGTATGAAACTCATATGATTTATATTTCCTTATTTTATATTTTGGAAATATTTGTCATCTTCAAAACGGGGGAGATTATTGGCTAAATTGGACATTATTATAACACCTTTGTTTTGATGATGACAAACATTTCA
Organism: Alisma plantago-aquatica; assembly: GCA_963693085.1. Classification (NCBI taxonomy): domain Eukaryota; kingdom Viridiplantae; phylum Streptophyta; class Magnoliopsida; order Alismatales; family Alismataceae; genus Alisma; species Alisma plantago-aquatica. The sequence goes on along the minus strand of OY856412.1, from coordinate 785,366,585 downwards.
TTCTTGTGGATCTAACATGCTACTTGAGTATTGTAGGAATTAAGTGGATGACACAACTTTGGAAGATCTAAAATTCTCACAATGTTTTAATTTCATGATTGTAATCAAATGTAAAAACTTGTACAAGTATATAATGTACAAGTACTTAGATATCATGTAAATCAAGCATTTAGATTTTCCCTAGCCACTCACAACACTTAGATAGGTCATCCCCTATAATAGTGTTACAACTGCACACTCATACACACACTTAGTATTCATCTAGAACCACCAAAATAGATACATTCCCGGTCGAACTATTTGTCGACCGAGACACAGTCGGTCGAACATCTTCTCGACAGAGAGTCTCCCGGGTTAATCCTTCTAAAAGGTTCTATAGCCATTAGACCTAGAAGACAAGGTGGTTGGGAGTTGGAATCAAATGTTATATACACTTGTTCCAGACCGTCCCTCGGTCGACAAAGTCCTCGACCGACTGACTCTCGGTCGACAAACTTCTCAATTGAGAAGAACTCTGTCTACACTTTTCAGAATTAATAAACTAGCCGATTAGTGGATACCTAACGGCTAGTGGTGCACTTAGAACCCCCTCGAAAGTGTCTAGAACGTCCTTAAACATTCATAGGCCATTCCTATAAATAGAACATGCCTTAGGACACCCAAAAATACACTTGTGCAATACTTGAGCATACATACTTACAATTGGCAATCCTTTCTTGTGATCAATAGAGCAACTTCTATACTTGCTAATCTTTCCCATTGCTACAAGCTCGTGTCCTATAGGCTAGAATCTCCTTTCCACCATACTTACACTTTCACACACGTTGGTTAGGAGATCAAAACGCTTGATATAGGAAATCAAGCCTTGTGATACAACGGTAATTGTAATTTCCATTTTCCCTTCTTGTTCCTTTTTATTACTTGTACTCTCCTTATTACTCCTAGGGTTGGAGGCTGTTGATTGGAGAGGGTGCTATCTTCTCAAGTGGAGAAGGGTCTTCTCAGAGGAGAAGGTGGACTTTGGACTACTTCTAGAAGGTCTCAACGGGAAGCTACTTCAAGGAGGAAGGCTACTTCAAGGGGGAGCTTGAAGTTACTTCAAGTGAAGGATGCTTCCAAGTTGGTGAGATGACTTCGGGGTGAAGGTTGTCCAAAGGGTTTAGAAAGGTAGTTGTATTTTATGTAACATCCTCAAAAATGTAATAAAATACAGGTGCTTTTAAAATCCCGGTTGGGAGCAACTCGGTAGTGGACTGACGCCCTTAGTATTTTCTAAGGGTGGAACCACTCTAAACCTTGTATCCCCTTGTTTAATCTTTTTGTGGTTGATTGTTTGAATTATTATTTAAAATTAATATAAAAACCCTATTCACCCCCCTCTAGTGGTTTTTCATGAAGCACCACAAAGATATCAGAGGTTGGGTGTGCATAATAATAAGAAGCTCCATGATTTCATAATATCTTGAAGTGATACATATCTTCTCTCTCTTTATCCTTTTACTCCCTCTTTGTATATTCTTTCTTTCCCTCCTCATACTCTCTCTCTCCTCTCTGCATCCCCTTGACACACCAATTTCATAGGAGTTATAAACCCCATGCACATGGAATGGTATGCACACATGAGTTATAATAGAATGAATAGATTTGTTTATGAAGACGAAGGAATAATTAGCTCAACATCCATTATTTTTATGGAGCTTTATAAAATCGCACATGGTCTTCCATTTTTGAGTATGTAGTATACATAAGTGATAACACTAGTCAATGTGATACATAACTAGATTAGACAAACCCACATAGAAAATTAAATAGATCTTGATGAGGGAAGTAACAAGAAATTTAGGGAGAGTGGTTATGAAAAATGAATTATTGTACAATGATGTCCATTGCTGCTATTGACATCAAGGAGGTAGGAGACCAAGATGGATGTTATGTTGCATCAGGGATACCGCGTTGTTCATTGATGGGCATGCCACACTATTTCAGCTCCATGCAACCAAAAATTTTGTAGATTTAAATATCCCTTATATTATTTCCCACAAAGAACAAAGTGATGCAAAGGGGGCGCATGGGGGATCTGTGGATTTTACCTTCATGATGTCCATAGTAGGTTACATTATCACTGGCCATGACATGAATCAAGGAAGCACTAGCAAATAGAGTACAAATGAGTTATTAGAGACATAGGTCATGTTTTATTGACTTCTCAACTCCACAATTGGATTCTCAATAGAAGTAGAGAGAGGACTAGACAACCTCAACATGAATATCACACATAAATTGTTTATCATATATGGGTTTCTTGTGGAAGATGTGGTCGAGACTCCTATTGTGGTAGACAAGAAGCTGCTAGATCTGGCCCATGAACTAGGTTGTTTGGGAGGCCCATCAAAGGTGGTGTGGAGATAGATCATGCTAGGGTGAGATATGGGGAGGAACAACCATATAATAGATTTGACTTGGGGGAGACACTAGTTAGTGATCACCAAGAAGAGAGTGCCAATGTAGGGAATTTTTTAAGACAAGGGATAAGAAAACATATGACAAAGGAGGAGGTGATGTCTGGTAGACGATCAAACCAACAAGAGATGGCAGTAACCCATAAGTGGAAGCTCTCTCTCTTTCTCCATAGGGTTAGGATCAATGTTTTGATACCAAGTACGAATATAAGGTGGACGTTAGTGAGAGATTTATTTTCTTAAATGTAATACAATTAGGAATTTTATTTGCATTTACAATTATTATTAGAAGGCACACTCATCACCTATATATATGAAAGGTAGGAAGTACAAGGAAGAAGAACACAACCCTAGTGGATAAAGACAATTAGGCCCATATAACATAAATAACAATAAATCTATGATATGTCAATTCACGATCTGTGTGTGGACAAAGAATGATGACATTAATAACATAAATATCATCAAATTCTTGTATTAAGGTAAAGAAAGAGGAACTTTTGTATACTACAATCTAGAATTAGATTTTTACCTTTTTCCTTTAGTACATAAATAATACCAAAGAGGGATCATAGTTTTTGACCAAAAAAAAGAGGGATCTTAGTTTTATGATGCAATATATAGACAACATATCAAATTGATGTTAGCGCTACTGATAAATCCTTACAAAATTAATTCCAAAAATCTTTTCATTTTTCTTGAAATAATTATTGACCTTAAGAAGTTTTTACTTTTTTATTCTTGCCTAGGATACATATAAATTGCTATACATTGCAATATATGTGTATCATAGTCACAAACTAACACAAAATGCGGATGTTTACTATATTTTCTTACTTTTACAGAACAATACAAAAAGTATTTTGATGTTGTTGGACTCACTATATGTACTTACTCATTGGGTTGAATCTCTTTCCATATATCTACTTAGTTTACATACATTGAATCGGTTAGTTGAAGATACATATATTTGAAAATATGTTTCCCTCTTGTTTATGAGCATCACTTGTATGCACTTTCTTGAGTATATTTCATGTGTTGATTTCCTTCCTTATTATTAGATGTAGATTGTTTGGTTAATGTAAAGTCATGTGGATTAGAATCCTAAAATCCTTGACATACATAAGAGCTCATAAAATTTCTAATAATTTCATTTTCATTAATCCTTAGTGACTGACATACATATGGCATATAAAATTATCCCTACAAATGACCACAATTGCTAGAACTGACCTTGTATACTTATTTGTTCCTCTTGTATATTAGATAGAGAATTGTTAGAAATATATACCATTTTACTTACGTATAATTTTTTTTTGTCTTCGATTACTCATAGGATATGAATTGAACTTCATGTTAGGTGTCAATAGTATTTTTCATGCCGCTTTCAATCATTTTTGCATGAATAAAGATAAAACTCATATTTATGAGATGAATATGACTTGTAATGAATGCTATTGCTTATCATGTGTCCCATCCTAATTTTTAGGACCTAGAAAATACATGATTAAGTTATTGATGAAATCAATATAGGATTAAATTTTGCTTACAACATGCTTATACCAAATTTTCATGATATTTGGATATAAAGGAAAGATTATGTAGGAAAGGATCACTTGTGAATTTTGGTCATTTTTTCATTATAACTTAAACTTTGAAAATTTTCATGTTTTATTTGATGATATGAGGTAATAACTAAAGTAGAATAATGAATAAAATATGATTATAGTTAATGGATTTGAACCATACACCTAGTTTGATCATATGTATTATGATGAATCTTCAATTGAAGAATTTTGTCATAGAAAACATTAATTTTTGTGACCAATAATATGATTAATCTTATGGACCCTTTGGAAGAACAAGGGATTGGCCATGTACCCCGTAACCCAACTCAAGCCCTTTTGTGCCAATTAGAGTTTACATAGGGGTACTTGGTGTAAATATGGTAGAATTTATTTTTTTGTTTTATTAACCAAAACTCAAGATAATTTAATTGGAACAACAATTAGAACATAATTTGAGATCATTTTTATTTACCTTGTGACCTAGGTAAACAACTTTGTAATTATTTACCTTCTGTGGGGTAAAGGCCACGTTCCTAAGTGGAGTGTGGCTTGCTACAGGGCGGTTATTAGGAACCACCTTACTAAGGATAGACTAGTAATGTGGGGTATTCCCATTAATCCGAAGTGCTCCTTCTGTGATGAGGAGGAGACATGCCAGCACCTCTTCTTCGATTGCCCCATGACCAGGTACGTGTGGGCGCTCATGTGGCTGAAGAATGGATGGGGCCAAGTTGTTGCTGACAGCCTGGATGACGTGATGGAGCAAATGAGGAGAAAAGCGAAGAACATACATGAGGAGAGGTCTTTTGGTCTTTTTTGTACTAACATTTGCTTTAACATTTGGAAAGTACGTAACATGGTTGTCCATGGGCGTGCTAGTACTCATGATATTTTCCATTTGGTCAAAATATATATGGACTTGGCTGTTAAGGCCAGGAGGGGCCAGTGTAGGGGCCTATGCCCCACAGCCAGGTTATACTGGGGTTTTCTGTAGAGTACACCCCGTATACTCACACCTTTTTGTAGGTTGTACAGTGTAGCCTTGCTTCCGCTTTTTGGCAATATACTTACCAATTTCCAAAAAAAAACTTTGTAATTATCCAAAAATTACTTAAAAATTATTTTTGGGGTGTCTATCCAATGAATTTGGACCTGATATCCTTTTTATGAGGTGATCATGAAAATAAATTGTTTATCCCAAAATTTGCATTCAAATGGAGTTATGATAATAATATATCTATAATTTGGATTTTTATGAAAAGATAAGAAAAAAAAATGAGTGGGACTCTAGCCCAGTGTGGAATCACAACCAACACATGGGCATAACAGAGATCGAGTAGAGAGTACGGGAAGAGGGGATATCCTCACGAGACTTGGAGCCTTGTTTTTATTTAATATTCAGATTTTAGAATCTAAGGGTTGGTCAGATCTAATACTATGGTTTTGACTCAAAATCAGAGAGAGAGAGAGAGAGAGAAAGACAGACATAGAGAGAGAGAGAGAGAGAGAAGAAGCCAGTGGCAGTGTTTGAAACATGGGCATAGTGTCTTTGGGAGGACCAAACCACCAAGGGTGCCTCTTGGATCTAGCAGAGAAGCTAGGAAAATTGAGGGTGAGGCATCAGGGAGGCAAGGAGCGATTCTCCTACCGAGCTACAACATCAAGGGAGAAGGAGGATCGCCAAGCAACCTCGATGGCTGCCCTATTCTTGGCACACGAGACATGGGAGGTGAGACTCCTAGTTGGAACCAACAGATTTGAGTGTGAATACCACTTTTCTACATGCCTCATTGTCGAGGGACGGCTCAGGGGAGACATGGTCCAACCATGGTCACTGGGTCGGTCTGGGATGGCTGAAATTCAAGCTGGAGAGGGGGCCAGTGTTGCACTCTATTTCTATAGTGGAACAGGGGCATCACACCTGTGTTGCACCCTATGAGATAATGTAATGACCCCACCTCCCGGTAACCCCCAATTAAGGAAGACCAAGAGGTCAGAGCCGCTATCCCAATTTCCGGATCAATGGTTTGACAAATAATAAATAATAATTATTAAATTCTACCAGACTATATTGAAAATCTATAATAAAATAAAATTTTGCATACCTTTTGAAAACTTGGATTTCTAAACTTCTATCCACATAGGGAATCTATTCTAACTAATCCATCTTGCACTTTAATTCATGTATTCACAATATACCAATTCACTGTTTGTCCTTTTGGGATTTCTTCCCAAAATCGCCGACAAACAAAACGTCGGTCAGTATAACAGATTATACTAGTATGTGGGGGAATACAAAAATTGTGCAAGTATTGTAACAATGTAATCAATCAAATATCATTTAACGACCAAGGTTATTTCTTAAGCAATACTACTCAATCCTTACCTATCCTCTATCTCTGTGCTATCCCTACAATGGACTTGGATACTACCTCTCTCATATGGTAGATCCTTACCCCCATGGTCCTACCTTACAGGTAGCCATTACCTAGGGTTGTGGAGTCGCATGGCCCTACCCAAAGGTAGCCCAATCCCTGACTCATGGTGACTTGATGGACCTACCCCATAGGTAGCCCTGTACTAAGTCATCCAATGACTTGATGGACCTACCCCATGGGTAGCCATGTACTATGTCAATCTATCAAGCTACATTATAGTTGGCATATATCTTAGGTCATAGTCATATCCACATTATAGTATGCATGAATTAAATTCATCCAGCAGTTTATATAAAGCCACCGATGAAAACTTTAGAAATCCTCAGAAAACTAATTCGGGATATTCATAAGTGTAACCACATACCTATGATTGCAGATTTTTGAGACAGAAACAACCAAGTAGAGAAAACCCAACCAGGCAAGAAAATATGCACATAAATCTTGAAATAAATATACACACTTCCTTTTATCAATATTTATCCAAACTCATCTTGCTTCTTAGGATTTCTATACCAATTTTTAGGGTTTCCTTTGAAATTAGGGTTTTGCCTCCTCTTTTAGTATTATGAACCCTAATTCAACAAAACTACATAAAAACCTTAAATTTCTCATTTTAATACTCCTAGAAGACTAAGGATCATTATTTAGTAACATATTTCCATAATTCGATTTAAACAAAGTTTTTCTCTTCTTTTACCCTAAATTAGGGTTTCTATATGTATTATCCTTCATACATAGATTAAAACCCTAAATTAGTCAACTTTTCAAGTAAAACGGATTGAAACTCTACTTTAATATTCAATAGGTTAGTACTTCTCAAATTAACCTATTAAACCTCAAAGATTCATCCTTTATACTCAATTAGGGTTTCTAACCACACTTTTATTACATTTTCTATCAAATTAATGTACTTTTGCAAATAGGAACGAAATCAGGTTCTCAAATTAATGTTTTTGTGTTCCTCGTATTTTTCTAAGAAACTTTGATATATAAACTTTACTCATCTGAGTTTTCTAGAAAAAGATATGATTTTTGCAAGAGAAGTCATTTATCTGATTTAATCGTTAATTCTAGAAAATCGGTGACCACTTGATCCATGGTCCGCCGGACCACGCAGGATTCAACGGCCTAGGATTCACGCGCCTAATCTGTGATCTGAAGTTATGAAAGACCAAAATACCCTTACCTTGATAGAAGGAGACGAGGGGGTATGCTGGTTATTTTGCGGGGTCTCTTCTTCAACCTCATGTCTCCCTCTCAGCTATTCTGATGGTTAACCTCTTGGTTGACTCTGAGGTTCTATTACAACCTCAAGTTTGCATATGTTTTCATAATTGAAATGTAAAGATTTTGTGAATGTGAACTTAATTGAAAAGGTTGTATGCTTTGCTTCAAAAGATGGATTTCTTTGCAAATCTCCCTTTTGATAGGAATTTCGTGATTCGTATTATTAGAATAATCCAATAATGGATGTAAAAGAGAAGAAAAGAAGAAAAGTCCAAATAATAGAAAAAGATACAAGATAATGAATATTAAGCAAAGTAATTATGAGAAATACATAGAAATCTCTAGAAAGTGGAATTAATAGCCAAAATTAAATAAATTTCATTTATATGTGATTTCTGATGGAAGAAATAGGAAAAAAGAAATAAAAGATAAAGATAAATCCTTTAATAAAAAATAAGTAAGATAATGAGAAATAATGGATGTGGATGCATCTAGAAGGATAATAAGCATCCTTAAAAAGGAATTTCGAAATCTTAGGATTTCTTGGGATCCAAGGGGTCCCAATGAATAAGAAGAAAAAGAAAATACAAAATAATACAAAAATAAGAGGATAATGCGATACATAATTGATGAATTTGTGGTATTATTAAAAAGAGGTACTTTCTTCTATGAGGAAGTATAATTTCGTGGCAAATGGATTAAAAGCCAAGTACAGAGAGAATAAAAGAGGTAGTTTTCAAATTCCTAATATCTAAAGAATAAAGAATATTAAAGAGATATTTAAGAGAGAGAAGATTGCTTCCTAATGAAGGAACTTGGTTTCCTATTGGGAAAGGGCTTCATTTTCTTTGTGGGCAAGCATGTTAGGGCTTTTCTACCCTCCCCTATATAAAGGTAGACCCCTTGGCCTGAGTTCAAGAAGATCCCATGCATACCTTTCTCTTCTCCTTCTTGTTTTCATTCAAACCCTAACCAAGAGATGTTGTGCTCACCCTGGAGCATCGAGGGGCCGTGGTGGAGTTACAATGGAGGCGTGTTGCTCCCACGACACCAAGGGGACGCTCGGTGGTCGTCCCCTCATCCTAGTTGTGTGCAGTTGCAGCAACACGATTGCATAGGACAACCGCGAGTTACATACCACCAAGCCCAATCCCAGACGCCTCAACCACGTCTTTGGACCCCCGTAGGTACGGCAGAGGGTGGCGAAAGAAATGGGGCCGTCGTCGGTGCCCCTAGAGTCCAAGGAGGGAGAGGAGGAGGCCCCCTTGAGCTGCTGCCGCCGATAGCATTAGGTCTGCTCGGGGTTGAAGAAGGGAGGCACCGTTGGATGAAGTTGCCCCTCCATGCTATGAAGAGTCGGCTGCTTAAGTGAGGGAAAAAGTGTAATTCGGTTATAATCGGTCGCGGCTACGTAATGCATGGAAGAGATGACGTGGCAGCCTGCTATTGATCCAAGTAATTCCTACAAAAATTGTATCTAATTATTAGTAGATCGGAAGGGTACATATGGTATATGTATTTTGCTCAGAAAAATGTGAGAAATCCCTTAAAAATAGATTTATAATCTAATTCCTCTTACAATTCAAAAAGTAGTGGAAGATATCGACATTAATGCATTAATGATTAAGAAACAATAATTTAAGATGATTAATGTATCGAGAAGGGTTATGCGGATGATTAAAGTTGATATTAACCTGTTGATTATAAAAAGACACATTAGATATAAAAGGATGAACCTTATTCCTAATTTGATTTATTTAGGGTTACATGTACATAAATAAGCTTTATTGGGCCTTGAAACCCTAATTATGATTCTGAAATGCTTTAATTGTTCAAATTCATGTATAAAGCTAAGATATGATGGTTCTAAGCTATTTTGAGTATAAAAGTTCCTAATTGTGGATAAATACCCTTAATTTGGTAATTAGGGTTTTCTAGTAGATTAATGTAAAATTAGTGATAAATAAAGTTCATATATGAATTTAACTATAAGGAAATATGAGTTGTTAATTTGAATGAAACCAAATATGATAATTGGGCTTATGATGTTGAAGTTAGGGTTTGTGAAATAAGAGAGTGTTAAACGAGATAAATGTGTTATGGAGGCTAAAACCCTAATAAAACCCTAAAGTGGCCTAGAAAGCCTAAGGTGGCATCCAAGTCTATCTTGAGAATGTTTTGGATAAACTATAGCACTTAGATTTATTGCATTAATTTGTGGATATTGTTCATTGCTTGTTTGATTGTTCTTTATCATTATTGATTGGGCATCAAGTTGCTATGGATCAGGTATGTTGTTAATTATGGTTAATTGCATTAGTTTCCCAAAGGTTTTCCGGATGATTGATCACATTGAATGCAACCTATCAGTTTGGATGTTCATACTTGCAAATCATAAAGTCACTATGATTATCACAATTATGATATAAGTGTGTATTCTCATACCTACATGCCACCCTGATGGATGATGTAATGAGGTCAAGCCCAAGAGGGAATACCATGGGAACCATGAGTGATGACCCCAGGCACCAAGCTCAGGATAGAGAAGGAGGCCTTTATTGCATGAATAATGGGCACCATGAGAGGTGACCCCAGGCACCAAGCTCAGGATGGAGAATGTGGCCTTAAGTCAATGGCAAAAGAGAAACCCTAATGGGGGTATTCCAGGGTTAGGGAAAAAGCAGTGGATATTGACACATTGAAAACATAAATTGAATTGTTAATTACCTTGATTGTGATAAATAGATTGTTAGCCTTATGTGTGATATTTTGTTTGTCCCCACATACCGACATATTCATTTATGTTGACTGACATTTTGTTTTTTGGAGTTTTAGGTACAAGATTGAAAAATACAAATAGTAAAGTGGCATATTGTGAAGTTAAGTATTAAAGTGCAAAGGAGGATTAGTTAGAATAGACTCTAGTTGTGGATAGAAGTATATATCCAAGTTTTTGAAAAAGGTATGCAAAGTTTTGTTTTATTCCATCTTTCGGTATAGTTTTGGTAGAATTTTATAATTATTATTGATTATTTTTCGAACCATTGATCCTAAAAAATTGGGATAACGGATCTGACCTTTTTGTCTCCCTTAATTGGGGGTTTTCGGGAGGTGGGGTCATTACATTTGGTATCAGAGCACTGGTTCCTAATTTAATCTTTAGTAATTATTAAAATTTACAAACTCTGTAGAACCCAAGGGAGTTATTAGAGGATTTTCCAAAGACTGAGGTGTCTAGAAAAGGATCATGGTCTGGGGGATGGAAAAATTTTACTCCGCACCGCTAGTCAGAATACGAGGACTCCCAGATCAGTGTGACTGCCTCGCCAATGTATTAGGAACTGACTCGAAATAAGATACCTTTAGGACTCTATCATTTATTTTCTTCCCTTCTCTACCCTAATTCTATTAAGATCATAAGGTTTAAGGTTTTCTCTCTCTTCCTCACCCTCTCGAGGATAGGGTATGCATGATAAGGTTAAGGAATCCTCCACCAAATTAATGAAAAGCATGTAAATAAGATGTCATGGATATAAGCTTAATAGTTTAAGCGTAAACCAAAGATTAGTTGCATGCTTAGGTCATATGACATGTGGTGTCATGCCTTCAGGAGAGACCTAAGGTTAAACCCTCTTGTCTGGATGATGAAGTAGAGTTGGTCTTGGAGGCAGAGATCTCCATTTTTGGTAGAGAGCTGGCGCATCCTCTAAGGATGATGTTAACGCTAACCCTAATTGGTGGTTAGAGAGGGATGACATGATGAGTTAGATGTCATGGTAGACCATGTGTGTGGGTGGACATGTTTTTGGATGCCCATGACAATATGAGCCATGTGAGGTTGGTTGACCTAGTACCTTTGGCGACCCAACCCTGGGAAGGGTCGTGCATGTTAGGGTGAAGGATAACTCCTTCATTGATGAGGTTAGTGATGACCATATAGAAACCCTTATAGGCATATATGAGCCAGGATGAGGCATGTGCCTACGTGAGATGACACGACCATAGTGCTGGTAGTAGGTTGAGCCCTATCCAAGAGAGTATGTTGGATAGCTTATGAGATAAGCATGAAGAGTTATGGATAATCTTGGGCAAACATAGGTAGGTGTACGCTTGTAAACTTGATCCACCTTAGAGAGAGGACCTCTAGTAGTAAGGTTGTTGTAGGGTTAAGCTCTAGTGAGAGAGAGAGCAGGGCCTAAGCTAGAAGATTGGAAGTTTAGACTCTGGGTTAGGAGGAACCCTAAGGAGTTGAGGATGATGCAACCTAAGTGGATGGTTGTGGTTGCCTCGTGCATGATCCCTGGAGGCTCATGGTATCTTGGTTGCCTTTAGAGGAACCAAACCATAGACAGAGGATGAGACTGTTGGTACCTATGTGCCTATGGTATAAGTGTTTACCTTTTAGGGATAGGAGGAAGAGTTCCTTAGACCATGAAGAGGTTTAGTAACAATTTGTGAGGCCTTATACCTAGTTGGTTGTCCTAGAGGAGGACTCCACTCTTTGGTGTTATTCAAGTGGAATGATAATAGGAAGTTCATGACGTACCTTGTACATGCTTGGTACATGGTTACAGGGTTGAGCATGCAGTTGGACATCAAAAAGGTGAACCTAGGGTTCCTAGACCTAAGAGGGGAAGTAGTAGTGCTTGGTGTACCTGATGCTCATGATGAGATTTGAGTTTCCATAGATCTGAGCATGGTTCTCCTCATGTTTAGAGGAATAGGAAACCCCTTGGATTAAGGTGTATGTTTGATGAACCTATCACGTTTAGGTTGGTGACATATGATGTTGGTCCAATGTGAAGGAATAGAAACAAGTAGGACCTGCCATGGAGACCTAGCATGGTTCATTTGGAAGGTGGTCTGCTTGTGAGATACACACCTTAGTAGCTTGATAGGACTAAGCATGCTCATTAAAACCCTAGATGTAAACCCTAGGATGTTTGTGACCATTGTTATCAATATGTAGTTTCCTCCCATCCTGGGAGAGGACCCTTTCTTAGGGTATGAATCAGCTTTTTTTTTGGTTTGAGAAAACCCTAAGAGGTCTCATAGGATCTTGAGAAGCTAAGTGAAAAGTACATAGTATGATAATGAACCTATAGACCCATAGATAACCATCTGTATGTGCATGTGTATGTGTTACCATGGAGGTAACCGATATGGGGCCTGACTAAGGTAGGCAGGTCGCATGACCCCTATGAAAGGATGAAAGTCAGACCGTGAATGTAGAGAGAGATGATGGAGACTTGGGTAAGGTTCTAAGTTGGACATGTACTATATTAGAATCCTAAGTCTATCCTAGGGCCAGGTAGGGATAAGACCGATGGAAGTAGGAGTTGCCTAATTCCCTAGTTACACATGACCATAGGGTCGGCAGGTAACAACTATCATTGTCTGAGGGCCATGGGTTAGGAGATTGATCACCTTCATGAACTCATGGGACCCCAAGGGAAGATGAGTAGGGCACTCTCTAGATGCATAAGGGAAGAGGGATGACCCCAAAAGTGCCAGAACGCTACAGACCTAGAGGAGATGACAAAGGATTGTGTGTGGACCCAAGTAGGTTCGAGATTAGTTTTCCATGGAAGTAACTTTGATATCAAGATGATCGTGATGTAGAGACATATGTTGCACGTTTCAACTTAGATTTGAAGGTGTACTAGCAATGTGGGATGTACCATCTCTACTCTTAGAATAGGATGACCTTTGTGTTTGGACGGCCACCAAATGCTTATTTCCTATTGTTATGGGAGTGAGAGATAGGACAATACACATACCATACACTAGGGATAAAGATAATGTGAGTGGAAACGTTGCTATGAGGTATGATGATAGAGGTAATAATGTACCCTTGTGGAGTGTACGATCTGTGGATGGGTTACAAACATCAAGAGAACTAAGGTAGTCATCTTATGAGGATGTTTTTATCATGAGCTATGTGGAATTTGTGAGTTATGCAAGGTTGAGTTTGAAAACCAAGAAGATGAGCTCCAAGTTTTCTTGTTCAAGATAGACTTAAAGTCTGAAATGAGATGATAAGTGGAATACATGGAGGTGTATGTCTTCACTGTTACCTAGCACCTAATGATGAAAGGTAGTAATGGATGATCTTGTTGAGATGCAGTCGCCTAGTTTAGCTGGAGGCTAGAAGAGGTTGTTAAGTTAACCCTAAGTTTGGAATAGGAGATATGTTTGGCTAACATTCAGATGTCACGGGATCTATTGATCGAGTTAGTGGTTGCTTGGTTAGCCAGCCTAGGGCTTGTTGTGATGGAGGGATGGTTGTAGAACCTCAAATGCACTTCTTTGGAAAAGAAGGTGAAGAAACCCTGACTAGAGTGGTTTAGGGTTTCTGAGGAATCCATCGTGAGGAATCATGACATACACAAGATCATGATTTTAAGATCACTATACAACATGGTACTGCTAAGATAATAAGTGGTAGTAGCACTTTGATGCCTAAGATGAAAAGTGTACAAAGATGCAAGTGGCTTGTCGTCATGCAAGCTAGAAGGTGAAGGAAGAACACTAGTAACCCAATGAGTTGATATAGGGGATAAAGAGTCCCTGAGTGGGAATGCGAGTTCATCACTATGGATGTTGTGGTAAGTCTCCCTGGACCAAGGAAGGTCAAGATGAAATATGGGTTATGGTGGATCGCCTTACCTAGATGACATAATCTAAGAGAAGGAGAGAATACTGTCGAGAGTCAGATCTGGTTGAACTACAAGTAAGAGAGATGGTTCAACTACACCAAGATGCAAGTTCAAAAGTTTTTGAATATGACCTAAATATTCACTTCCATAAGGTGGAAGTAGATACATATAGAACTCGATGTGAGTACACCTTATCACCCCTAACTAATGGTTAGTATGATCCTGACAAGAGGGTCTGATGAGAGCATGTGTGGTCATTCAGGGTAATACATTGGGGGCAGTTCTTTCCCTATGAGAGATGTGATGATAACCACCATAGCCAGTATCAGGATGTAAAGAAGCTCTATAAGGGAGGTTGTGTCAGTCACCAATTCATTAGATAATGTTGGTGAGGGGACCTCGCGAAGGTCAGAAAAGGACCACAGTGTGTGCAGATGAAGTCACTTTGATCATGTGATGGGTTGAGGAAGCCTTGGGGCAACATGAGTCGTGAGCTGATGCAAAGCAGACTGACATGCAGTTCACTGTGGGAGAATATGCGATGTGAAAATCTGACCTCTCTAAGCTACAGTTGAGAAAGCTGAGTCCTCAATATATGGGTCCTTTTGAGATGGATTGGTGGAGATGGTTATTTTTAGTCTTACCCCTCAGGATAATGTGATGTGTTCCATGAGTCCAATCTAGAGCACTATGTGAGGTACCCAAGCCATGTGTTGAGCCATGAACCCAGTTAGCTTTGAGAGAAGCTGAAATGTCCTGAGTCACCTGTGAGGATACAAGGTACCAAGGTGAGAAAGAACTCATATGCAAGAATATGAGATGATGAAGGTTCTTGGGAGGCACCATGGAGAGGGTAAAACCACATGGGAGCCATGATGGACATGAGGAAGTCTTATCCTGCTTGTTTGTTTGTTTGATGGAATATTGAGGGAAAAATTCCTATAAGAGGGGAAGGATGTTACAACCTCAATTTTGCATATGTTTTCATAAGTGAAATGTAAAGCGTTTGTGAATATGGACTTAATTGAAAAGGTTGTATACTTTGCTTCAAAAGATGGATTTCTTTGCAAATCTCCCTTTTGATAGGAATTTCGTGATTCCTATTATAAGATTAATCCAATAATTGATGTAAAAGGGAACAAAAGAAGAAAAGTCCAAACAATAAAAAAAGATACAAGATAATGAATATTAAGCAAAGTAATTATGATCAATACATAGAATTATCTAGAAAGTGGAATTAATGGCCACAATTAAATAAATTTCGTTTATATGTGATTTCTAATGGAAGAAATAGGAAAAGAGGAAAAAGGAAATAAAAGATAAAGAGAAATCCTTTAATAAAGAAATAAGTAAGATAATGAGAAATAATGGATGTGGATGCATCTAGAAGGATAATAAGCATCCTTAAAAAGGAATTCCAAAATCTTAGGATTTCTTGGGATCCAAGGAGTCCCCATGAATAAGAAGCAAGAGAAAATGCAAAATAATACAAAAATAAGAGGATAATGCGATACATAATTAATGAATTTGTGGTATTATTAAAAAGAGGTACTTTCGTCTATGAGGAAGTATAATTTTATGGCCAATGGATTAAAATCCAAGTACAAAAAGAATAAAAGAGGTAATTTTCGAATTCCTAATATCTAAAGAATAAAGAATATCAAAGAGATATTTAAGAGAGAGAAGATTGCTTCCTAAAGAAGGAACTTGGTTTCCTATTGGGAAAGGGCTTCATTTTCTTTGTGGGAAAGCATGTTAGGGCATTGCTACCCTCCCCTATATAAGGGTAGACCCCTGGGCCCAATTTCAAGAAGATCCCATGCATCCCTTTCTCTTATCCTTCTTGTTTTTATTCAAACCCTAACCAAGAGAAGTTGTGCCAACCCTGGAGCAATGAGGGGCCATGGAGGAGTTACAATGGAGGCGTGCTACTCCCACGGCACCAAGGGGATGCTCGGTGGTCATCTTCTCATCCTAGTTGTGCGTAGCCGCAGCAGCACGACTGCATAGGACAACTGTAAGTTACAGACCACTAAGCCCAATCCTAGATGCCCTGACCACGTATTTGGACCCCCGCAGGTATGGCAGAGGGTGGCGGAAGCAATGGGGCCGTAGCCAGTGCCCCTAGAGTCCAACGAGGGAGAGGAGGAGCCCCCCTTGAGTTGCTGTCGCCGACAACATTAGGTCTACTCAGGGTTGAAGAAGGGAGGCATCGTTGGATGAAATTTCCCCTTCATGCTATGAAGTGTCGGTCGCTTAAGTGAGGGAAAAAGCTTAATTCGGTTAAAATCGGCCGCGGCTACGTAATGCATGGAAGAGATGACGTGGCAGGATGTTATTGGTCCAAGTAAGTAATTCTTAAAAAAATCGTATCTAATTATTGGTAGATCGGAATGGCACATATATTATATGTATTTTACTCAGAAAAATGTGAGGAATCCATTAAAAATAGATTTATAAGCTAATTTCTCTTGAAATTCGAAAAGTAGTGGAAGTTATCGACTTTAATGCTTTAATGATTAAGAAACCCAAATATAAGATGATTAATGTATCGAGAAGGGTTATGTGGATGATTAAAGTTGATATTAACATGTTGATTATAAAAAGATGCATTAGATATAAAAGGATGAACCTTATTTGTAATTTGATTTATTAAGGGTTCCATGTACATAAATAAGCTTTAATGGGCCTTGAAACCCTAATTATGATTCTTAATGGATTTAATTGTTCAAATTCATGTATAAAGGTGAGATATGATCGTTCTAAGCTATTTTGAGTATAAAAGTTCCTAATTGTGGATAAATACCCTTAATTTGGTAATTAGGGTTTTATAGTGGATTAATGTGCAATTAGTGATAAGTAGAGTTCATATATGAATTGAACTAAAAGGAAATGTGAGTTGTTAATTTGAAAGAAACCAAATATGATAATTGGGCTTATGATGTTGAAGTTAGGGTTTGTGAACTAAGAGAGTGTTAAATGAGATAAATGTGTTATGGAGGCTAAAACCCTAAAGTGGCCAAGAAGGCCTAAGGTGGAATCCAAGTCTATCTTGAGAATGTTTTGGATAAAATATAACACTTGGATGTATTGCATTAATTTTAGGATATTGTTGATTGCTTGTTTGATTGTTCTTTATCATTATTTCTTGGACATCAAGTTGCTATGGATCAGGTATGTGGTTAATTATGGTTAATCACATTAGTTTCCTGAAGGTTTTTCAGATGATTGATCGCATTGAATGCTACCTATCAGTTTGGATGTTATACTTGCAAATCAAAAAGTCACTATGATTATCACAATTATGATATAAGTGTGTATTCTTGACGTGTATTTTACTACGCGCTTAAACGCAAGTATACGCGTCGAGTAATATAGGCCTTTGTGAGGCCCGAGTCGAACTCAGGGACACGTGAATTATTGGAGACTTTTACTAACTAATCGCAATCAGCTAAGCCGAATAACAAAGTAAGGTTTGTTGTCAAAATTCAAAGAAAATAAAATGAAACAAAGAAAACAATTAATTAAAGGTTAATTTAATCAATTCAAAAGGATATCTTTAGGATTCGGTTTCACCGCGGGTCAACATTGTATTAGGTTTTATATAATTCCTCACTCTTATCTCTTTATCCGGGTAGTGTCCTGAAAACAGAATTACCCACTGTCATGGTGTAATTCACTACTTAGGTCTAGGTTGATTCCACCGTCATAGTAATCATTCCCCTAGACTAAGCGCATTAAAAACGGTCTCTCAGTTCCCACCATTAATTTTACAACTCCTTTGTCAAGGGTTTTATTGATTAATGTAGGTTTCGTCCCTTTTCAACCGTTAATCCTTCTGTCGAAGTGATTAACGGCATTAAATTATTATTATGGTGATCAAGCATAACAATATATATGGAGAAAACGAATCTATACCACGGATTTGAGAGAGAAAATATGAATTATCAATATAAAATTGTCATACAATGCATTCCCGGGCTACTCCCGGTCCTAAAGATGGAGGGTTTTAGCCTCTCATGTTCATCTCGCACGAATACATGGTAGAAATAGGGGAATTCATAAGAAAAACGTGAAACAAGTGGGAAAACCCCTGAACGGAGAAGAACCGGTAGATCCTTGGTGTAGAATACGAGCTTCCCCGCCTGTCGGTGGTGGAATTCGTCTTTGGCAGCATCCGAATCACCCGGGATGAGCTTCTGGCCTCCGTTCTCTTTTTTTTTCCTTCCTCCGCACTCGTGCAATGCCAATTGAGATCTCCTCTCGTGTGGGCGGCCGTCATTAGGTATAAGTCCCTAATTAGGTCATCAAATAACAACAGCCGTCCGATTGAGATCAAAACAGATCCAACGCATATCTGCCGGCGTCGATACCATCGACGCGGGTCGATGGTATCGACCCAGTGTATTAGCGGCAGCTTTCCTTTCTTTTAGTCTGAGCGCCTGTGGTCATCTCGATACCATCGACTTGAGTCGATGGTATCGACTCTCTTTAGCATCGGTTGTTGTCGTTTAGCGATGTTGTAGCTCTCCATGTGTCGATGGCATCGACTTGGGTCGATGGTATCGACAGTTTCCTCGCCAGCAACCTGAAGGGATCTCGATACCATCGACTTGAGTGTCGATGGTATCGACTCTGTGCTGCTCCTCTCGGCTGGCAACCTGTGGCTTGGTCGATGGTATCGACTTCCGTCGATGGTATCGACGGAAGCAAATACTTGTTCTTCCTGAAATTTCACAACAAGACCAAGTAAATCCACATAAATAATAATATTATGATAAATAATGCTCAAAATAGTAAAACAGAGGGGATTTGACATAATATGCAGGCAAAGACCGAAATGAGTGAATTATGCAATATTATCCATAAAAATGAGTAATTAGAGCAAAAAACACATATGAAAAAGGTCTATAAATGCGACTCAAAATCATCGCATCAAACTCCCCTAAGCTTAAACATTGCTCGCCCTCGAGCAACTAATCCTTAGAATAGAATTGCAGATGTCAACTAAAAATCAACACACCAACCCACATCCCTTGTGACTCCCATTGAACGTTCTCAAACCGGCCTTCTCTAACCACATAACAGTAATTACCCTAAAGGCGACAATAATCATCAATAAGAGAATTTGTCCTTCAAACCGATGAACAGTATCACATAAGGCAGTTAACATAATAAAATTCGCCGATTCAGCATTGGTGCATCTTGTGATCGCCTACACTACGTTGCTCGCCCTTAACTACCATCTACATGGAAGCAGTTCTCCTGATAATCATTAGTGAGGAGAAATTCACGGTGGCCTACCAATCCGAGCAACGGGTGGATGGAATGGGTGGTTCATGGAAGAACTTGGAAGTATTGCACAGTTTCAATATGCATAAAAACAAAATGTCCTAAATGATGCAAATGCACATTAGAAATTCCCTAATACCTAAAATTGGGTGAAATGATGCATGCACTACCCTTCCACCTCAAAATAAGATGGAAATCTAATTAAGCCACATCATGTACTCAATTCTCTTGTAATGCATGTGATATCATGTTCCTTTCTCCCTCTTATTCCATTTTCTTCTAAATTCTCCTTTTTTTTTTAGATTTTCAGAAATTTTTTTTCTTTCTTTTAGCCCACATATCCATAATTGCTTTGAGATACATGTTTTGGCTAATTTCTTCATGATTGGAAGTCTTTGCACTATTTCGAAGGTATGGAACAGTTTAGATCACTTTTTAAGAGAAATTGAGATACATGGTGTACTTTATGCATGGAAATCATGAGATTCATGAGTGCAACTACATGGCATGCACCTAAAGGTAATGTGCATAAATCCCTATATTTTTCTCTTTTTATGCAAAAGTATGGAAAATATCAATGCAATTCCTATCTAAATGCTATGCACACAAGAAGGAATTAAAACTGTGCTTTACTTACAATTCTTAGGTGGATTATGGAAAAATGAAGTGGAATGATCACAAGATTAGATTACTGAACCTTAGAAGAGTATTATGTGTCCCTCCTTACTGACATGTGTAGTGATTCAAAGGATTCTCTCTCTTACGTCCAATTAAGGTCTCATTACCATTTGGTTAGGTTAGGCTCAAACAACCGTTACTATCCACTTTTCATGAGTCAAAGGGAGTATAGGTGTGACATGATGTTTTAAAGTTGACATAATCAATCATTTTCATCGGATAAGTTCCCCAAGGACAACCAAGTCAAGCTATCCAAAAGACACAAAAATTTTAAAATTCCCTTAAATTTCCCATGAAAACACAGCGAGATGACAACTTTTACGACATCCACAGTTACACTAGATAGATGTGGATCCTAAACACAACCTAAAAATGCAAGAAACAAATAACAAAGCAAAAACTAAAAACAACAAAAGAAAAGATAGAGCTGTAATTTCCCATGAAAACACAGCGAGATGACAACTTTTACGACATCCACAGTTACACTAGATAGATGTGGATCCTAAAAACAACCTAAAAATGCAAGAAACAAATAACAAAGCAAAAACTAAAAACAACAAAAGAAAAGATAGAGCTGTTCCAGCTACCCCCCTAAGCTTGAATTTGACTATGGCCTCATAGTCAAAAACAATCTTAAGAGTGGAACAGAGATACCCTGATCATTCTTGTGGAGGCGGAGGCGGGTACTGCGGGGCCGTAGGATCCCAAGACGGATACTCCCCCTGGAAGCTTGGATCATATTGGGTCCTCGGCGGAGGCTGTGGATAGCCTCCAAAGTAGTCCTGACTCCAGTAATGGTCATAAAAAGGCTCTTGTTGCATCTCCATCCGCTGCAACCGGTTGTGTATCTGTTCTTGGTTGGCGAGGAGGAGACGTTCATTCTCGAACATAGCCCGTTGATTATCAAGTACCCGGCTCGTAGTATCATGAATACCGGTATACATAGACATGTGCTGCTGCTGAGTCTGCTGTATATCCTGCAGCATCGTGTACATTCCTTGCATAGAGTAGGGATCCTCGACTGGCTGCGAGGGCTGTGGTGATGGCGGCGGGGGCTGTGATGATGAAGACGCACCCAGATGCATCCTAGGACGCTTCCGTGGTGCTACACGGGCACGAAGAGGTGTGAAAGCCTCCTCTTCCTCCTCAGCCTCGCCTCCTTGCTCGTCGTTGC
The DNA here is from genome assembly GCA_963693085.1 of Alisma plantago-aquatica. Lineage (NCBI taxonomy): Eukaryota > Viridiplantae > Streptophyta > Magnoliopsida > Alismatales > Alismataceae > Alisma > Alisma plantago-aquatica. The sequence continues at coordinate 785,345,090 of OY856412.1, read as the reverse complement.
CGCCGTCTTCTTTGGAGGACTCGATGGCTATGATTGGCCACCTGAAATGCTACGCGCCCTCGATGTTGAAGACGTCGTACGGCAGTGAGCGCTCCTGATAAGCTTGGTTGACGTGGCAATGTGCGTACGCCAACCCATCCCGGAGAAGGATAAGGTTTGAACGGTGCAAGTGTTGCACGTTCACCTTACTCTTTGTGGAAATCGGAGTCATGGACTGAAAATTCAGCCCCAAGTAGGACGCCAACTTGGTGATGAGCCCACCAAAATGGATCGGAGCCTTCCTTGTAATCCTCTTCACCGCCAGGACGCGCTGTAGCCAGAACGCCCCCCAGTTGCATGGTTGTCGCTTCAGGAGTGCGTAGAGGAAGAAGAGATCTCTCTCCTGAAACTTGCTCAACGCCAAATCACTCCGAGCGAAGAACGTCAAGCTCAACATCCGGTGAAGAACCCAGATGAAAGGGTGCTCAAAATGTGCTACCGCTGCATTATGGTAGCTCACGGTCTTTCCTGCGGGCACTGTAACTAGCTCGGCGAAGATCTTGTCGTAGTCGGTGCGGGAGTCTGGACGTCGGTGATCATGTTGGGAGTGGTTCCAATTGAAGATTTTATTGAACTGGACCAGCGTGATGTTGTAGTTGTTGTTGAACAACCGGAAGGACACCCGGCCCCTGATCCACTCATGATCCGATGCCACCACGTCGTTTGGCACGACGCAAACGTCGAGGGACGCCATAAACTCCGCCACCAATTCCTTGTAGGTGGCCCATTCGCCGAAAAATGGCTGCCCATCCGCATGGTACTGCAGCTCGTCGGGACGTCGGCTGGTGTGACGTGCTTGTCCGTGAAGCACATAGGCCAAGTTGGCCTCGAAACCAAGCTCCTGAAGCATGCCCCGGTCCACATACCGGGTCGGCTCAATCTTCCGCTTCATAATATCCTCGTAGACCTTTCTTGCCTCCATGGAAGGGTGAATCAGGCGTGGGCAAGGAACGGAAGCGGTCGGGGGAGGAACGAACTCCTCAATCTCCATGGGATTTGCGTGCGATGACGACGCTCCGCCGACATGCACCATGGTTTCGAGAAGATGGGATTAGAAGAAGAGAGCTCGGTGCAGATAGAGAATAAATTCTCCGCTCGGTGAAGATCCTCGCTCGATGTCGCTTCTCTTCAGTCTTGGAGGGCTCGGGGGAGTGCTCGGCGCAAAGGAGGATGCTTGCTCTGAAGGTGTGACGTCAAATGACGTTGCAAGTCTCCTTCAATAGACTTGTCCGACGCCACTGTTGACCCGTCGATACCATCGATGCGCGTCGATGGTATCGACACGTCTCGCTGGTATCCGCCTCCCTCGTGAGTATCGACGGCTGACGTTTGCTGGATCGAGAAACCCGGGTTGCTGACCTGTCGATACCATCGACGGAAGTCGATAGTATCGACGCAGCATCCGGATCGCTGACGTGGACTCGCAATCGTCGTTGATGCCTTGGCGCGGATCGGTGACATGGATGTCGATACCATCGACGGCTTTTATTGCGACACCACCATTTTGTTGCATGCAACCTGTGATCATGTCGATACCATCGACGAGGCCGTCGATGGTATCGAGTTGACTGAGCAAAATTCGTCTGAACTTCTCCACAGATCTCGATGGTATCGACTGGCATGTCGATACCATCGACATTTTGTTGCGACCTGCCTGTAGGTATGTCGATACCATCGACTGGGGCGTCGATAGTATCGACTCAGTGTGATTTTTGCAGCTGTCAACCTGAACCCATGTCGATACCATCGACCAGTGTGTCGATGGTATCGACCCTGCCTGTGCCTGCACATTGAACAAACGGATCAAGGTATCTTCTTTAAACTAAAATTTAAACGAAATAAAAGCAATCTATAACTACAACTAAACTATCCTAATGTACCAATGGTTGGGTTGCCTCCTAACAAGCACCCTTCTTTAACGTCTTAGGCTAGACGTCTTCCCAATATCTCATTCATTCATAAGTGAAATGAGTTTGACCTCATTCACTTTCCTCTTGTAGTTTTCACCAAAATACAACTTTAAGCGCTGCCCGTTCACCAAGAACGTGGCATCTCCATCACGCATGAGAATCGTACCGTGCGGTCTCACATCTTCCACTATGAAGGGTCCACTCCACCGGGACTTCAGCTTCCCGGGATGCAATTTGAGACGGGAGTTAAACAATAGAACACTATCTCCCTTCTTGAACGTGCACATCTCGATATGTCGATCGTGGATCAGCTTTGTGCGCTCCTTGTAGATGCGGGCATTCTCATATGCCGTCATGCGTAATTCATCTAATTCATTCAATTCGAACATCCTCTTTCGCCCGACTTCATCATAGCTCAAGTTCAGCCTTCTTAGCGCCCAATGGGCCTTGTGCTCCAGCTCCACCGGAAGGTGGCAAGCCCGGCCATATGCCAACCTAAAAGGCGTGGTGCCTATAGGTGTTTTGTACGCCGTTCTATACGCCCAAAGTGCGTCCGGTAGTAATGCACTCCAATTTTTCCTCGTGGATGCCACTGTCCGTTCTAGAATCTTCTTGATTTCCCGATTTGAAACCTCCACCTGTCCTTGCGTCTGTGGATGATATGGGGTGCCGATGTTGGGCTTGACCCCATATTTCTTCAAAAGTGTCAAAAATTTCTGATTCCGGAAATGTGTGCCTCCATCACTTATGATCATTCGGGGTATCCCGAACTTGCAGAATATATTTTCTTTCACAAACCTACACACTACATTCGAATCATTAGTCCTTGTGGGGATTGCTTCCACCCACTTTGACACATAGTCAACAGCAAGCAATATATACAAATTTGAATTTGAGGACACAAAGGGTCCCATGAAGTCTATGCCCCATAAGTCAAATACCTCAACTTCCTGAAATACATTCAGGGGCATCTCTTGTCTCCTTGAAATGTTACCTGCGCGCTGGCACGGGTCACATTGCCTCACAAAATCATAGGCATCCCGGAACAAAGTTGGCCAATAAAGGCCGCTTTCCAACACTTTGGCTGCTGTCCGTGAACTAGCATGGTGTCCTCCCGTAGGCGACGCATGGCAATGGTGGAGAACACTCTCGTACTGCACCTCCGGCACACACCTGCGAAGAATACCATCCCTGCACTGCTTCAAAAGAATTGGGTCATCCCAAAAATAGTATCTCAAAGAATGAAAGTATTTCTTTTTCTCTTGATAAGACCAGTCTTCCGGGATGATCCCGCAAGCCAAATAGTTAACAATATTAGCAAACCATGGTTCATTAGAATCAATTTTTAAAAGTTGTTCATCGGGAAATGTCTCGGTTATCGGTATGTGTAAACCTTGTTCATCTACCCTTTCTAACCTAGACAAGTGGTCAACCACCACATTCTCAATTCCCGATTTGTCCTTGATTTCAATATCAAACTCTTGTAAAAGCAAAATCCACCTAATGAGTCTAGGCTTTGCATCCTTCTTCTCCATCAAATATTTTATCGCAGCGTGATCGGTCCACACAACTACTTTAGAACCCACTAAGTACTGCCAAAATTTTTCAAAAGCAAACACGACGGCAAGTAACTCTTTTTCTGTAGTTGTATAGTTCAATTGAGCATCATTAAGTGTTTTGGAGGCATAGAAAATCACAACGGGCTTATTATCTACCCTTTGCCCCAAAACGGCTCCCACTGCATAATCAGAAGCATCACACATCAATTCGAATGGCTTTGTCCAATCCGGCGTTTGAACAACCGGAGCTGAAATCAACTTTTCCTTCAAAACCTCGAATGCATGAAGACATTTCTCATTGAAATCAAAAACTGCATCTTTTTCCAACAATTCCGTAAAGGATTTGCGATTTTAGAAAAATCCTTGATGAATCGCCGATAAAACCCGGCGTGTCCTAAAAAGCTTCTCACCCCTTTTACTGAGTTTGGTGGGGGTAGCTTAGAAATCACCTCAATTTTTACGGGGTCTACCTCAAGACCTTTGCTAGACACCTTGTGTCCTAGCACAATTCCTTCTGTCACCATCATGTGACATTTCTCCCAATTGAGGACCAAGTGTGTGTCCTTGCACCGCTGCAGTACCTTGTCCAAGTTATAAAGACACTCATCAAAAGACGCTCCATAAACCGAGAAGTCGTCCATGAAAACTTCAAGACAACACTCCACCATGTCAGAAAATATGGTGAGCATGCAGCGTTGAAAAGTCGCCGGCGCATTACATAATCCAAACGGCATCCGTCGGTAAGCAAAAGTCCCGTAGGGACAAGTGAACGTAGACTTCTCTTGATCCAAAGGATCAATAGAAATCTGGTTATACCCCGAATATCCATATAGAAAACAAAAATGCGACCAACCGGCAAGACGTTCCAAAATCTGATCGATAAATGGCAATGGAAAATGATCTTTAAGAGTTGCGGCATTCAATCGGCGGTAGTCAATGCAAACATGCCACCCGGTTACCAATCGGGTGGTGACAGGTTCATTCAAAAGATTTTTAGTGATAGTGATTCCCCCCTTTTTAGGGACTACCTGTGTGGGGCTCACCCACGTCGAATCTGATATAACATATATGATCCCTGCAGCAAGAAGTTTTATGACTTCCTTCTTCACGACCTCCATCATGCTCGGATTCAACCGTCTTTGAGGCTGAATAACTGGTTTAGATCCCTCCTCGAGCCGAATTTTGTGCTGGCAAAGTATAGGGGAGATCCCCTTGATGTCCGCGACTGACCACCCAAAGGCTCCACGGTGGTTCTTGAGCACTACCAGTAGTTTCTCCTCCTCATCCGCACTCAAGTAAGCAGATACAATCACTGGTAACTTGTCCTTCTCAGCTAGAAAGACGTACTTAAGATGCGGGGGCAGTGGTTTCAGCTCCAACTCCGGCGGGCAAATAAGAGATGGTTGCAGCGGTGGGGGAAGTGTACCCAAATCTTCATAGTGCCTCGTGTAAAAACATGGAAGCATCTGAAGCATTTTGGCGCACTCCTTGAGTGAAGTACTCCGCATCCAATCATAAGTGACATTCAGCAAACACGCCTCCAAAGGCAATTCTGGATATGCATCAAAAATTGAAGTAATGATCGCCTCATCCTCCCAAGAAGGTGGAATGTCCTCATTTTCATCATTTGGAAATCCAACAGCCTTGCATAAAGAGATAACTTTTGTTTGCTCTATAATGTCCACAGCTAATGTCCCTCTATCCATCTTGCTCATCACATGAGCCATATCCAAGAATGGCTTCCCAAGACAAAGTGAGATATTGTGCTCCACATGTTTCACCATGTTACACTGTGCTTTTGCTTCAGTGGATGCATTGCTAGTGGGCATGACCATCTCAAAGAGATCATCCGCAATGCCCAAGGTCAAGCGACCTCTCCCCATCTCCAAGATCATATCGGCTGTTGCTTGGAATGGGCGTCCAAGTAGCAACTCATTCCCATGCTCGTCCTGCATTTCCATAACCACGAAATCAGCCGGAAAAACAAAGCGGTCCTCCTTCACCAAGACATCTTCGCAGATTCCATAAGGTTTCACCACCGAATTATCGGCCAGTTGGATAGTCATGTTGCTTGGCCTTGATTCCTTTAATCCAAGCTTCTTGAATGTAGAAAGGGGCATCAAATTAATGCTTGCCCCAGAATCACAAAGTGCCTCTCCAAATTTGAACTTCCCGATAAAGCAAGAAATATTGAAACATCCGGGATCCTGTCTCTTTGGCGGCAAAGTGCCCATAATGAAAGCACTTACTTGCTCCTTCAGCACCACGACCTCAGTGTCGGGTATTTTCCTCTTCTTAGTGATGACATCTTTTAGGAACTTCCCGTAAGACGGGATTTGCTCAATTGCCTCTAACAAAGGAATATTCACTGATAACTTCCTAAAGCTGTCTAGAAATTTCTTGAATTGTGCATCCACCTTCCTTGCTTTTGCACTATTGGGATAGGGGACCGGAACGGTATGTGCCCTTTGATGAGGTGGCACATAGGGTTTCAATTTCTACGGTTCCTCCTCAACAACTTGTTCTTCACTACCATTCTCAGCTATATCTTCAGCTTGCCCTGTGACAGGTGTGGGCTGCTCCTTGATGATTACATCTTCAACTTTGTCCTACGGTGTGCTTGTGTCATCCGCCCTTGGATTCAACACTTTCTTACCGCTCCTTAGTAGGATGGCCTTGGCCTGCTGGTTTCCCCCGGGAACATTGGTGTTCCCCGGAAAACCCGGATGTGCTGGCTTCTTCAAGCTTGCAATTTCAGCAGCCATCTGCGCCATGGAAGTCTCTATAGTTCTCATTTGAGCCCCATGACTCTGCAAAGTCTGCCCAAATTGGTTCATGAATTCACCCTGTTGCTTGATTTGTTGCCCAAATGTGTTCATTAACTCCTGGTTTTGTTTGATGACCTGATTGAGCAACTCCGTGCTCTTGTCCTCTGTGGCTGGTGCAGGCTTGGCGTCCGGATCCTGCAGAAAATTGTTCGGATCCTTCTATGAGAACTTTTTGTCCTTTCGCCATGAATAGTCATTGTTCCTGTACCCTTGCTGTTGCCTCATGTACTTGACTTGAGCCTCCTCCTCAGACTCATTGTCTTCCTTCTGCAGTAACTTCTTTGCGAGAAGATCCATCTTCTCATTTAACTCTCTCATTGCCTTGGACTCACTGGCAACTCTTGCTTGCTCAAATGGGCCTCTCTCTCTTTCTCCCCAAGATTGCTTCTGTGCCATATTCTTCAGTATTTCCCAGCATCTCGTATCAGTGTTGTTCAAGAAAAATCCTGAACCGGCTGAGTCCAAGTTGCTTCTATCATGCTCGGAGAGAGAAAAATAGAAGATCTTCACCTGTGTCTCCTTGTCCAGTCCATGATGTGGACATCTCCTCAACATGACCTGGAATCGCTCCCAAGTCTCAGAATATGTTTCACCCGCCTGTTGGGTGAAATTGTGAATCTTCCTAATCATGTCATTGGTCTTCTCAGGAGGGAAAAACCTCTCGAAGAAAACCTCTACCATATGATCCCATGATTCAACAAACTCATCGTCGAGGTTATGTAGCCACTCTCTCGCTATTCCTGCCAGGGAACTTGGGAATAACTTGAGGTACAGGACATCCTGTGGGAACCTATCTATCTTCACCATATCGCAATTTTCAACAAACTGACTAAAGTGTGCCACTGGATCCTCACTCTTCAGCCCGTGAAATGCGTTTGATTTAACCAAGTTAATCAATGCTGGATCGATCTTGTAGGTTGGAATGTTGAGCCCCTGTTTCTTTATAGGCCCCTTTGAAGCTGATGAAGAAGACGCTTTGATCTTCTCCCATATCGTCTGTGGTTCGGCCATTTCTTCTGCTTGCTCTTGCTCAGATTCAGAATCTATGTCGCTTTGGTGATCTTGCTCGTAGTAATCCTCATCCTCTGGTCCCGGAGGTGGAACCTCAGGTGTGCGATTCGCGTAGTCTATGCTACGTGTATGCACCATGCAAAGTAACTGAAATAAGAAAATCGGGGTTCAGTACTATGCTTTGAACGAGTAAACACAATTATAGAGAAATTTAAGAATATTTTAAAATTGTTTCAAAATAATAAAAAAAAATTGTGGCCTAGAGTGGCCGCTCTTAGCACTCAAAGTGCCAATAATTCGCCGTATCCCCGTCAACGACGCCAAAAACTTGACGTGTATTTTACTACGCGCTTAAACGCAAGTATACGCGTCGAGTAATATAGGCCTTTGTGAGGCCCGAGTCGAACTCAGGGACACGTAAATTATTGGAGACTTTTACTAACTAATCACAATCAACTAAGCCGAATAACAAAGTAAGGTTTGTTGTCAAAATTCAAAGAAAATAAAATGAAACAAAGAAAACAATTAATTAAAGGTTAATTTAATCAATTCAAAAGGATATCTTTAGGATTGCGGTTTCACCGCGGGTCAACATTGTATTAGGTTTTATATAATTCCTCACTCTTCTCTCTTTATCCGGGTAGTGGCCTGAAAACAGAATTACCCACTGTCGTGGTGTAATTCACTACTTAGGTCTAGGTTGATTCCACCGTCGTAGTAATCGTTCCCCTAGACTAAGCGCATTAAAAATGGTCTCTCAGTTCCCACCATTAATTTTACAACTCCTTTGTCAAGGGTTTTATTGATTAATGTAGGTTTCGTCCCTTTTCAACCGTTAATCCTTCTGTCGAAGTGATTAAGGGCATTAAATTATTATTATGGTGATCAAGCATAACAATATATATGGAGAAAATGAATCTATACCACGGATTTGAGAGAGAAAATATGAATTATCAATATAAAATTGTCATACAATGCATTCCCGGGCTACTCCCGGTCCTAAAGATGGAGGGTTTTAGCCTCTCATGTTCATCTCGCACGAATACATGGTAGAAATAGGGGAATTCATAAGAAAAACGTGAAACAAGTGGGAAAACCCCTGAACGGAGAAGAACCGGTAGATCCTTGGCGTAGAATACGAGCTTCCCCGCCTGTCGGTGGTGGAATTCGTCTTCGGCAGCGTCCGAATCACCCGGGATGAGCTTCTGGCCTCCGTTCTCTTTTTTTTTCCTTCCTCCGCACTCGTGCAATGCCAATTGAGATCTCCTCTCGTGTGGGCGGCCGTCATTAGGTATAAGTCCCTAATTACGTCATCAAATAACAACAGCCGTCCGATCGAGATCAAAACAGATCCAACGCATATCTGCCGGCGTCGATACCATCGACGCGGGTCGATGGTATCGACCCAGCGTATTAGCGGCAGCTTTCCTTTCTTTTAGTCTGAGCGCCTGTGGTCATCTCGATACCATCGACTTGAGTCGATGGTATCGACTCTCTTTAGCGTCGGTTGTTTTCGTTTAGCGACGTTGTAGCTCTCCATGTGTCGATGGCATCGACTTGGGTCGATGGTATCGACAGTTTCCTCGCCAGCAACATGAAGGGATCTCGATACCATCGACTTGAGTGTCGATGGTATCGACTCTGTGCTGCTCCTCTCGGCTGGAAACCTGTGGCTTGGTCGATGGTATCGACTTCCGTCGATGGTATCGATAGAAGCAAATACTTGTTCTTCCTGAAATTTCACAACAAGACCAAGTAAATCCACATAAATAATAATATTATGATAAATAATGCTCAAAATAGTAAAACAGAGGGGATTTGACATAATATGCAGGCAAAGACCGAAATGAGTGAATTATGCAATATTATCCATAAAAATGAGTAATTAGAGCACAAAACACATATGAAAAAGGTCTATAAATGCGACTCAAAATCATCGCATCAATTCTCACACCTACATGCCACCCTAATGGATGAGGCAATGAGGTCAAGCCTAAGAGGGAAGACCATGGACACCATGAGTGGTGACCCCAGGCACCAAGCTCAGGATAGAGAAGGTGGCCTTTATTGCGTGACTAAAGGGCACCATGAGAGGTGTGTTGGGTTTTTGGTAAGACAGAGAAGGCAGCAAAAATGAAAATTTTCTTCTCCCAAACCCAGAACAAAGGAAACGCGTCAATGTCTATACAATAGAAATGATGTTTGTGGAGGCATACCTTGTTCTGAGGCTTGCTGGACATCGGTCTTGGATGGTGTTTGTGCAACTCCTAGTCTCATGGGGACTATCGGGATTGACAGCTGTCCTCTGAGCAGAAGAAGTCTCCCGCCTCTAAAGTAGTCCACACGGACCACCTGGAACTCTGATCTCCTTGTCCCACAAGGAATCAAAAGGGAGTCACACCCTCCTGTCTTTATACTAGTCACCAACACACTCTCCTGCAACCAGTTTCTTTTCTACAATTGTCTTTCCCTTGCTATGCCTCCCTTATCGGGTAGCACTTGCTCGGGCTCTCTCTCAGTTACCACAACTAGAGAGAACGACAACTTTGCAGAGCAGCTAGTGTTCTGAGTTGTTGTACCTGAGAAGCCCCGACGAACCCTATATATAGGAGGGTCATGGGATAGGGTTCTCTATTTCAGAAAATGCGGGATTAATGCAGGAGTAGAAGGGTTTGAGATTTTTCACAAAATAACCAACTGCGCCACCTGAACCGACCATTTCATACATGAAATAGTCAGTTGGGGAGTTGAGCTGATCGCTTCACACCTCAACTGATCAATTGGGGCATCTGAGCTGAATGGTTCACTTCTGAGTCAACGGTTTGTGATCTTGGTCCAACTCAAATTGGCTTTCATATTTGTTTCTGATTAATCAAATATTAATCCTTGTCCAAATCAAATTTGTACAAGTGAAACAAATTGAATTTTCAAAATAGTCTTCTGGCATTCCAAACAATCTCGGTTAGACCAGTTGAGCCGATCAGTTCACTTCTTGAACTAATCATCTCATCCTGTCTTGAGCCGATCAGTTCATCCCATGAGTCGATCGGTTCACCAACCTGAGTCGATTGGTTCATCCCATGAGCCGATTTGTTGGGAGTGCAGATTGTGCAAAATCATTCAATTGCAGTTTCAATCAATCTGATACTCTAATCAATTAGTCCAACACCTTGAACTCTATGGCTTTGAGCTATCAATTAATTGAGTGTTTAATTGAACTACTAAACTCCTTTAGTAATCAATCTAAACATTGGTTGTGTATAAAATCCTCTTCCAGGTTAAATCCTATGTGTGTGACCCTACAGGTCCATTTCACGTTGGTAGTGAAAGTCTATAACACTTATGACTTCACAAGAAAAGAGCAGTGCCTAGTCACACATCAGTGCTACCCAAGTGAAATAGAAAGTTGGAGAACAACTTTCAATCCTACAATCTGTGAATGGTGTTACAACAAATGTATAATTCCTTTTTCACTGATATCTCGAATGAACTCCAAGCATGGAACAATCATCCTGTCAACGCTCATTCACTTTCTTGATCTCAGAGTAGATTGGAGGAGATATGTATGACATCTATATCACATACTGATTCACACATGCATGTGCACACCTATCTCAATCCTACTCATCAAGTGGCCATGGATATCAAACTCCCTCAGGAGTGACAAATCCCATATCTATCACTCACCCCTCAAAAGCCCCATGAGTCAAAGCCACCCAATCATCACCTTTATAACAACCCATGTTTTAGGACTGTGTTTGATGATGTCAAAGTGTGCCCAACGCCATGTGTTGAGTGCAGTGATTTCAGGTCAAAGAATCACACTCACCACAATCACTGTGAGAACTGACTGTGACTACCATGTCATGGTTCCATGTGTCAAACTCACGGTGGGTCTGTCCGGTAAACTTGTTCTCTAACAAGTACATTTTTGTTTGGTTTGATATATCCATACCATGACTAATGAGATTCTGTCATCAACCAACACCACAATCTAGTCTTGTGTGTCATTGTTGTCTATCTACCTTCCACAATGACATCCGACTAGGGACATAATAAGAGTGTACAAACTCTTAGCATCTGTATGATCTCATCATTCAGGTCCTCAAGCTGAAAGCATACGTCATTGAGTATTGTCATTCTCTAGACATTCAATCTGTTCTATCATTATCTCATATGACTGAACCAGAAAGAATTGGAAGCTTGCCTTTGATCTTTATCAAATCAATCTTAATGTATCCCACCAATCATCCCATGATTGGCTCTCAGGGCATACTTACCAACATACTCCCACTTGCACTGTGACCCAATCACTCTTGAATCATATTAATAGTGATCTTTAAACATGTCCCAGATGTTATTGTGCTCTAGTGCTAACATAGTGCGTTATGGCAACACCTTGCCTAAGTCAGTATAAGCTGCATGTCTCTCATCTCTCCATTGTACGTCACACGTATGAGATGGAGCTATCGTAATATGCGATCTAGTATTCCTTTGCTAACCTTTAGCCACATTGCATGACCAAGTACTCCTTATTTGTCATCAATGACTATAATATCTATATGTTCATCTCATGAACTTCCAGATCCATATAGTATCCACTAATGTTCTCTAACACACAGATACTCGACTTTTCCTTTTAAATAGCTTTATTGGAATGTTTCCATTAACACACATTCACTTTTATCTCATATATATTGCGATTAATTTTCTGTCCTTTTCGGAAGTTCACATCAGTGTAACTCTTTACAGTGAACCCTTCCTTATTTCCATAGAAGTAGTACTTCTCAAGTACTTATCAAGTTCTCATGATATTCCAATAATCCTCACTAGAACTAGACAGACATCCACTCGTCATGTCCCACATATGAGTTATCAGGATGAGCATATCATATTATCATGTTCTACATACAAGATGATGAATGCACTTTATTTTGCTATGTCCATACATGCAAGATAATGGGATGATTACATACATTATAGATCCACATCTATTCTTCGTGTTCCCATTCTTCATAAGAATTGGACACTTGGCCTTGGGATACTAACTCCATGTAATATGGGCAAGTTTTCTCCCATTGAATCTATGCACACTGAACCCTTCAGTGTAGATTGCCAAAGTATGCTCTCTCTTTTCAGGTCAAGAGGTTTTCGAGAACTATCTCTATAGATCTTTGTTCCTATCACATAGGAAACGTCTCTATCTTCCTTAAAGATAATTTCCACTTTGTATTTCCATACCGGAACATTTCCATTTCACATCAACATGTGGAATGTGAATACGCTCCCACTAAATCACAACTCCCTTCTTTATCTTTGTCATATCAGTCAACCCCTTAGACTATATTATCAAAGTAAAGATCCAACTCTGAGTTGCTTGTACTCAATCAATCACATTGATTAGTCGATTGTAACTTAGAGACTTCATTTGCATTAATGGATTCATAAACATTATAGATTGTGTCACGTACACATCCTTGTTTTATTCCTCATAGGAATGCAGATTTAGTATCCATATGCCAAATCTCTTAGTCATTAAGTTGCAATCAACAAGCATCATCCTTCTCAAAATGTTATCCATGTGTCTTAACACTTAAGACTCATTCACACTTATGGATTTCATCCCAATGGGTGCTATCATCAAGGTCATACCTTGTGGTTCACATGGAAGTCATTTAGGATGTAATGGTCATAAACCATAACTCAAAATCCGGTTCCTCATATTCATCTAGATAGTTGACTCATCACATGACCAACTCATCTCATAGATAATTGAGGTGTATCTATCAAAGATATAAGAACTCACAACTCGTTGTGATTCTTAATTTCCTTTATTAGTGTAGGGTATTCTTTATTTAAGAAGAAATTAGTTATTTGATAATCATCCTCTAACTCCTTAGAGTATGACTCCTTGTTAATTTAGACATCACCATGCCTTAATCATGAGTTCACTGTGATACACCATCACAATCACTCATAAGGATCTCAAATATTTGGTTCAAGTATTTCATTCATTGATCTCATCAATAATTAACACCTTACCAAATATGTACTTCATCGATGATATTCTTGAACACTTCAAGATATTCATATTGGTATTTCTCTAAACACCACTTGAAGTATTAGCATTTGCTCCAATAGGTATGTAAATACATCACATGTACTATACCTAATAGGATAATCATTATCCCACTACCACTAGTGAAGATTGATTAATCATGTCTAAGAGATTCATGTCTCTTACTGGTTCTCTAACCAAAAGAGTCTAGCTTATCCATCATATGGAAACTAGAAATGAACTTCTCATGATTTATGCCAATTTGATTGTTTGAGTTATCAATAACTTTTAGGTATCATTTTATCTTATGCATACCAAGTACCACAAGATAAACAAGGCATTGCCGCAAAGATTGAAACATCAACTTTATTAATTGCTATCATTGTCATACAATATGCAAAAATAATGTGTTTCTATCCATTGGAAAATATGAAATAGCAGTTCATAACTCTATTACATGCCTTCAAGGTTAAAAATAAACGAAAGTACTCCTATCTATGGAGGCAACAGTTGCCCCATTTATTGAGTGCTTTACACTTTACATCTTGGTATCATATACCTCAAAAGTGTTATAAGTTTATTTCATGACACCTTTAGGTGGAGACATCTTTCGCCTCCTTCTTCTTTAGTTCTTCTAGATAGAGTGGACAATTCATTTTCCAATGTCGTGGCTTTTGACAATGGTGGCAATTGCCTCTCTTAGTCACGCCTCCCTTGACCTTGAGAGTTGAAGACGACTTGGGTTGCTGGCTAGCATCAGAACCTTTCTTAGATTTACCCTTGCCCTTGCGCTTGGACTTGCCTTTCTTGTCACTGATCATCATCACTAACTTAGGCATGTCCTTCTTCATCTGTGTCTCGGCTGTCCTCAACATGTCCAACAACTCTGTCAATGACTTGTCAAAGTTGTTCATGTTGTAGTTCATCACAAACTGACTCTAGGATTCTGGAAACGATTGTAGTATCACGTCAGTAGCCAACTCTTGGCTCAGGGGAAATCCTAGTCTCATCAGGTTCTCCACATATCCAATCATCTTGAGCGTGTGAGGACCAATTGGATCTCCTTCAGTCATGACACACTTGACCAGTGCCCTGGAGACATCATATCTCTCTTGCTGTGCTTGATCTTCATACATGTTCTTGAGATGCTGAATCATCTCAATGACACCCATGTTCTCATGTTGTCTCTGCAACTCGTGGTTCACGGATCACAACATCAAGCACTTTGCATCAATGGCATCATCATAATGCTTCTTGTAAGCATCCCTTTCTACCTTTGGTGCGATAGGAGTAGGTTCCTATGGAACTGGAGTATCCAGGACAAAGAGCTTTCACTCTTGAGTGATAACAATTCTCAATGTCCTAAACCAGTCGTGGAAGTTAGTCACATTCAACTTGTCCTTCTCAAGGACTGATCACAATGAAAAGTGATTGTTGTTTGTTGTCATTTTGACTACAAAAGGAAATACATGCAATTTAGTCCAAAACTCAATTTTGACTTATTTGATTGATTTAAAAGGTTGATGATATAATTAGGACTTTAATTAATTATCACCCTCACTATTTTTGTTCAAATTGATAGCCCTCACCATCAATTCGGAAGATTGCAATGTACAGTCTTCTAGTGGGTCAAGATCCTGAAATCCTCTGATTCATGGACCAGCTAGGGCTGTCACCCACAACTTAGATCTTCCAGGTAGGCAACTTTAGCCAATTGCATCATATGCAACTCTTGAAATATGTCATATGCAACTCCTTGCCATGATCACCTCCATGCCTCAAGGTGCTAGATCCTATCTAGGTCACCTTGTTAAGTCCGACCCAAAGCCAACATGATGAATAAGCACCCTGCTAGGGCAGACCCACATATCCATCCTTCATGCTTCAACAAGATAGACGGTGCACCACACTAGGGCGTGACCATACTTGGTCCATCAAGCTTTTCATGTGTGTCACATTTGGAAGGCATCTAAAACTTTAATATTTAATGAGGGATTTGGTTTTATAGGTACATATACATATCCAATCACCACAATACATAGTACGTATCATACACATGCTATATCCCACAGAAAACATGCGAAACAATAAAAGCAATGATTATGGCCATCCTAATGTGATTCCTCGATCCAAGAGGAATCACGGTCATCTAGGTTTACATCACATGCAACCTGTACAAGATGAAGTGTTGTAGCCATCCGGGTTGATCAACTCATCACATGAATGACCTGCTCACCCTGGCCGGTTGTTTGAGTGCCACCAGCTGATTCGTTGGCTCCTCCAACTGATCGGTTCACTTGGTTGTCGTGCATCTCCTCATGGCCTCCATTTGATCATCTCACTCCTCGAAATAGTTGTCTGGATTGTCAACCGATAGGTTCAATCCTTGAACCAATCATTTCAGTGGTCGTCAGGTTGTCCTCCATTCTTTGACATAACAGGAAATATAAGATCTATCCTATTTTACATTTGAATTGGGAAACCCCGAGTTACATTCGGGGGAGAAAAGGTAAGAAAGAAATCTCGAGTTATCTCGAGTTACATCAGGAATAGGAGATAGGGAATCGGTGTGCAGACTGAGATGCAAGCAACCACATACAACCAAGCACACATACATACGGTTTATTGGACATAACCACAATATACATCCACCACAAACTCATTTAAGGGTGACGCGTATCGAGTGCATTAATATACATATCATATATGTATATTGGGATTTGTGGATTTGGGATTGGACATGCATAAAGCCAATTTTATTCACATTGTATGCAATAAATAAAGGTGACAAACCAAAATCGATCATATCGATAATCCTAAAGTATAGAGCAGTTAACCTGGCTCTGATACCAATGTTGGGTTTTTGGGAAGACAATGATGGAAACAAAAAAAAATTCTTCTCCCAAACCCAGAACAAAGGAAACACGTCAACGTCTATACAATAGAAAGGATGGTTTGTGGAGGCATACTTTGTCCCGAGGCTTGTTCGATGACGTTACCTCACGGCTTGCACAGTCTTCACCTCCGGTCTTGGACGGTGTCTGTGCAGCTCCTGGTCTCACTGGGACTGTCAGGATTGACAGCTGTCCTCTGAGCGATAGAAGTCTCCCGCCTCTGAAGTAGTCCACACAGACCACCTGGAACTCTGATCTCCTTGTCCCACATGGAATCGGAAGGAGTCACACCCTCTTTTCGGCTTACTAGTCACCAACACACTCTCCTGCAACCAGTTGCTTTTCTGTAGTTGTCTTTCCCTTATTGTGCCTCCCTTGTCGGGTAGCACTTGCTCGAGCTCTCTCTCAGTTACCACAACTAGAGAGAATGACAACTTTGCAGAGCAAGTGGTGTTCTGAGTTGTTGTACCCGAGAAGCCCCAACTACCCCTATATATATAGGAGGCTCATGGTACATGGTTCTCTATCCTGTGCAATGTGGGATTAATGCAGGAGTAGAAGGGCTCAAGATTTTTCACAAAACAACCAATTGCACCACCTGAACTGATCGTTTCATACATGAAACTGTCGGTTGGGGAGTTGAGCTGATTAGTTCACACCTCAACCGATCGGTTGGGGCATCTGATCCGATCGGTTCACTTCTGAGCCAATCGGTTCGTGATCCTGGTCCAACTCAAATTGACTTTCATATTTGTTTCCAATTAATCAAATATTAATCCTTGTACAAATCGAATTTGTACAACTAAAACAAATTTTATTTGCAAAATAGTTTTCTGACTTTCCAAATGATCTCAGTTAGACCAGTTGAGTCGATCGGTTCCCTTGTTGAACCGGTTGTCTCAGCCTATCTTGAGATGATCAATTCATCCCATGAGCCGATTGGTTCACCAACCTGAGCCGATCGGTTCATCCAATGAGCCGATCAGTTGGGAGTGCAGACTGTGCAAAATCAGTCAATTACAATTTCAATCAATACGATACTCTAATCAATTAGTCCAACACCTTGAACTCTATGACTGTGTTTGGCACGGGACTGCAACCCGGTTTGGCCTTGTCTTTTTGTGCCAACCCCGCCAAACAAGTGCCAGTTTGAGGTTGATTTTTGTTTGGTTCGCAATCCTGAAAAAGCCCCGTTTTGGGATAACGGAACCCCGTAACCCGGGTTCTCCCAGTCCCACGAGGGGCGGGATTCCGGTTCATAACCCGGTTTTCGCGATCTCAGTCCATTTTTCGTCTCGCCCTTTCTGCGATGGGGTCATCGCCCCCCGAGCCTCCACGCCCCTTCGCGTTTCCCGTCTCCCTCTTCTGCTCTCTCTTCTGCTCCCTCTCCCGAGAAGTCGACGCCCTCCCCCTCCCAGCAGTTATGACGCCCTCTCCCACCTCTCCCAAGACATGCAGCAGGCCATCGTTTCGTATGGCAGGGCAGTGCCATATGGATAAGCCTGGTCAGTTGCGTAGGCGCAAGAGCCGGTCAATCAAGCCGACGGAGGGGTACGGTGGGTCGTATGCAATCGCCGACCTACACCACCAGTCTAGACGCCGAGAATCAAGCATCGTCTGGAGTTGTCATCTCCCATCAAAGCCCCCCTTGTCACTGTGTGCAAACCCAGTAAACCCTAGCAAGGGCAAGCGGTGCCGCTGCTGCTATATAGTGCTGCGATTCATATCTGAACTCCTCCCTGTTCACATTTGTATCCTCCACAAAATCTTCTCTAAAGCCGCCGCTGCCGAGCCCCTGTACTCAGAAGTCACCCAGCTGCTCGCCCAACTGCTTGAGAGGTATGTCTTCGCCGACCCTCTTCGCCGTTTCAGTAGGCTAGCGGCTTATGTGTACCGTCCCTCTACATTTGTTGTATGTGTACCGTCCCTCTTCACCGACCCTCTTCTCCTGATGAATACGAACACAACCTTGATTTCTGCTGGCTGACCATGTATTATTTCTAGAAAAAAATGGATGCATTGAAATGAAATAAGTCGATCATATTGCTATATATTTATATTGACAATTTATTTAATGAGTTCTCCCTGCTAGAAACCTCATTTACGAGGACAGGGTTATATGTAAACATGATTGTTCTCCCTGCAAACATCAAGTAGACATGATTTTTCTCCCTGTTAGTAACATCATGAATGTTTGGTCATCTCTTTCTGTGTAATGAACCAGATATATGAGTTCTCCGTGCTAGTTACCTCATGTCATAAACATAAATACACCAGCATGTTAATCATGTTATAAACATCAAATAGGTCGACCAAATGGGATAGGAACAAAATAATAGTTATATATTTATATGGACAATTCCATTACTGAGTTCTGCCTTCTAGTAACCTCATTTACAAGGACATGTTTATATTATAGGCATGATTGTCTTAGCATATTGTTTGGTCATGGAAGGAACCCGAGAAGTAGATTTATGTTATATATGTCAGTGTGTTTTCAGTGTCATTTCATTTTTTTTTTGTAAAATTTAGTACCAACTTTGCTTTGTGTTAATATATTTTGGCACCTTGTACACATCCCTTTACTGAGGTCTGCCCCCCCCCCCCCAATTAGGTCTATTATGATTTTCCCAAAATAGGAATCCACCTATTACATATTAATTATGTTTTTTTTGGAACATACTAGTCTGTAGTGTACATTGTATATGCTCATAAAATACTAGTTTGTAGTTGGAACAATTATGTGCTATAAGCCCTAATTTGTTTGGTCAGTATTTGTTCCCTTTAAAATAATATGAAGTAATTTGTTTGGTCAGGTACAAATATCTTATATAATATATTTGTTTAAGTTGGACCAAGTATGTGTTAGAAGCCCTACATTGAGGTGTGAATCAATAATGAAGGGTTTTTTTTGTATAAGCCCTAATTTTGTGCAATCCATTTCAAATGGTGACTATTATGTGATTGAAACATATATCTGAATGCCGACTATAGATCACTGATATACAAAACATAATTAATATTTGATATGTCAAATCAGTGATATAACATTAATCATGTTATAAACATCAAATAATGTGATTTCAGGTTTATATTCAATTAATGTGTTTTCAGTTGTGTTTTCATGTTAATATGTATAATTTATTATGTTTGATATGTCATTATATGTTGAGGTATAAAAAAATGTAATGTAATATATTTCTTAAAGTTGGAACAAGTATATGCTATAAGCCCTACATTGAGGTCTGAATCATTCATGTAGGTTTTTTTTTATGTCAAACTTTTCAAAACTACAACTGGGACACACTAATTTTGATCATTCAACTTATTATTATTTGTGTTATGACTGTGCTCCTAGACTGCTTATGCTTTGTATACGTGCAAATTGTACACCCATTGGTATAGGTAGATCTTTTTCATAGTCATTTCATTTATTTTGTAAACTTTAGTACCATCTTTGCTTTGTGTTAATATCTTTTTGCACCTTGTACACATCCCTTGACTGAGGTCTGCCCCCACCAAATAGGTCTACTATGATTTCCCAAAATTGGAATCCACCTATTACGTATTAATTATGTTTTTTTGGGAACATACTAGTCTGCAGTGTACATTGTATATGCTCATACAATACTAGTTTGTAGTTGGAACATTTATGTGCTATAAGCCCTAATTTGTTTGGTCAGTATTTGTTCCCTTTAAAAAATATGAAGTAATTTTTTTGTTTTAGTTGGAAACATATATCTGAATGCCTCCTAATGTGTTGTACATCACCTAAATTATGGTGTTGTTAATCATGTTATAAACATGAAATACAGTAGCATTAGCTGTACAACACTATATTCTGCTGCTCCTGTCCCTGACAATGTCACTTGCTCATCTATTTCTGTGTAATGAACCAGATATATGAGTTCTCCCTGCTAGTTAGCATATTGTTTGGTCATCTGTCAGTGTGTTTTCAGGCTAATATGTATCATGTATTATGTTTCATATGTCATTAGTTGTTCAGGTACAAATATCTTGTATAATATATTTGTTTAAGTTGGACCAAGTATGTCTTAGAAGCCCTACATTGAGGTGTGAATCAATAATGATGGGTTTTTTTGTATAAGCCCTAATTTTGTGCTATCCATTTAAAATGGTGACTATTATGTGCTCATTGTATAAGCCCTAATTTGATTGGTCACTATTTCTTCCATTTAAAATAATATATGTTGAAACATATATCTGAATGTCGACTATAGATCACTGATATACAAAACATAATTAATGTTTGATATGTCAAATCAGTGATATAACATTAATCATGTTATAAACATCAAATCATGTGATTTCAGGTTTATATTCAATTAATGTGTTTTCAGTTGTGCTTTCATGTTAATATGTATAATTTATTATGTTTGATATGTCATTATATGTTAAGGTATAAAAAAATGTAATGTAATATATTTCTTAAAGTTGGAACAAGTATGTGCTATAAGCCATACATTGAGGTCTGAATCATTCATGTAGGTTTTTTTTATGTCAAACTTTTCAAAACTACAACTGGGACACACTAATTTTGATCATTCAACTTATTCTTATTTGTGTTATGACTATGCTCCTAGACTGCTTATGCTTTGTATACGTGCAAATTGTACACCCATTGGTATAGGTAGATCTTTTTCATAGTCATTTCATTTATTTTGTAAACTTTAGTACCAACTTTGCTTTGTGTTAATATCTTTTTGCACCTTGTACACATCCCTTGACTGAGGTCTGCCCCCACCCCCAAATAGGTCTACTATGATTTCCCAAAATTGGAATCCACCTATTACATATTAATTATGTTTTTTTGGGAACATACTAGTCTGTAGTGTGCATTGTATATGCTCATAAAATACTAGTTTGTAGTTGGAACAATTATGTGCTATAAGCCCTAATTTGTTTGGTCAGTATTTGTTCCCTTTAAAATCATATGAAGTAATTTTTTTGTGTAAGTTGGACCAAGTATGTCTTAGAAGCCCTACATTGAGGTGTGAATCAATAATGACGGGTATTTTTTGTATAAGCCCTAATTTTGTGCTATCCATTTAAAATGGTGACTATTATGTGCTCATTGTATAAGCCCTAATTTGATTGGTCACTATTTCTTCCATTTAAAATAATATATGTTGAAACATATATCTGAATGCCGACTATAGATCACCTGAATTATGGTGTTGTTAATCATGTTATAAACATGAAATCAGTGATTTGAGGTTTATATTCAATTAATGTGTTTTCAGTTGTGTTTTCATGTTAAATTATGGTGTTTTAAATCATGTTATAAACATGAAATACATCAACATTAGTTGTACATCACAATATTCTACTGCTCCTGTCCATGACAGTGTCATTTGCTCATCTCTTTCTGTGTAATGAACCAGATATATGACTTGTCCCTGCTAGATACCTCATTTACGAGGATAGGGTTATATTTAGAATGTGTTTATATTTAAAATTTTAGACATGATTGTTGTAGCATATAGTTTGGTCATCTTTCCGTGTGTTTTCAGGTTAGTATGTATCATGTATTATGTTTCATATGTCATTAGTTGTTCAGGTACAAATATCTTAGTATAATATATTTGTTTAAGTTGGATCAATTCTGTTGATTATGTCATGCAAGTAATCCAACTATTTCGGCTAATCTGTATTCCCTCTGAATTTCTTGTATGTACCGACCCTGACCCTGTCGCTGGCGGTGCAACTATGTTAAACCTTCAATTCGGCTTACCAGGTATATGTCATGAGCAATACAAACACGTTTAATGTGAATGTCATGCTGAATGATTGCTATTTATTTAGTTTTCCTGTAATGAACATATTGGATGATGTGTTTGCTAAAAGCATTTCAAATTTAACAACAATTTCAAATTTGTTGTACACAATGTGGATCTTATGTCTGGTTGTGAGATTGATGAGACAATATGACATGGGTTATTGCTTTAAAAAAGTTATTGCTTTCAATACAAGTTATTACTTTGAACTGCGTAGTTTCATACTAGGTTTGTATAACAGTTTTGTTTACACACCCATACTAAAGTGATATATCGCAGTGTCATTGGTACTATGGCTACACCCGACCCGAGGTTTCATATTGTATGGTCAAAAGAGTTGGATGAGGCTCTGGTTGCAGCATTGAGGAGACAATATGACATGGGTAGGTGCGTCGATGGAATTTTTACTAGGGATGCGTGGAGGGAGACGCTACGTGATTGGCATATCAGGATGGGGAGGAATGAGGGTACATTGGATCAGTTAAAAACTCGGTGGAAGAACCTCAGGAGAGACTATGCAAAGATAAAACAGGTGACCAACAAAAGCGGTGTTGGATGGGATGACAGCAGGCACAAGCCAATATTGCCTGACACCCCGGAGTGGAGGGAGGCACTTGCGGTATGTCTAATAATATAGACTCCCCTGACTATTATATATAAAATTAAACTTGTTAATATTGACCTAATCAGTAGTTGTCCCCTATTTTAGGCAAACAGGGAACTAGCGAGATTGATCAACAAACCATTCTACCACTACCACGACGTCGAGCTGATGGGGGGGAGGAACATAGCTAGGGGCCATCATGCAATGTCCTCAACCGATAGACAACCTCCTTCTGATGTTGCATCTGAAGATGATGTTGCTGTTGACCTAGATGCATCTGATGCATTTGTCAGCCCAGAACCGACCGGTCCAACCGGTACTGCCGGTATCACTGAAGACGTGGTTAATTCTGGGACGCAAAGTGAGGACACCAACGGCGGATCACGCAACCAAGGTGTTGGTGCAACGACTCCCACCACGATGAGACGTAGGAAGCGAGCATCAATCTTACAGGATAGTTGTGTCCTGTCTAATGATGTTGTGTCCGAATTCACAAAGGTGTTTGCCAAGGTACATGAGATGGGCAGCGGAATTGCTGCTAGGTCTAATGATAAAGACGAATACCAAACAATTTTGCACCACTTTCATGCAAGCTACCCTGACGCCCCTGTCCCAGTTTTTACCACTCTTGTGCATGCCATAAAAGATCCAGCTAACCGTAACATTTACCTAGGCCTTATGGACACCCCACAAAAAATTACCATTTGGTTGCAAGACTTGTGGGAAATGAAGAACGCAACTTCTGCATCTTCTGCATCACAATCACCCTTCACGCCACAATCTCCACCGTACTTTTGAGGTTGTGTAATTTATTAAGAACTATTTTATTCCGTTGGGAACAATATCTGAACTTTGGTACTATGTATTGGTTTATGTTGTTATTTGCTATTTGGTTAGTATTTGCTATTTTGTCGCTATAGCCCTAATTTCATTTCTACAATATGTCGATATTTTCCTGATGCGGATAATCACTTTTAATTATAGTTGTGATGGCCGGTATTCATTCATATGAAACAACTACTGACATTCTACAAGTACTGGATCTTATGTCTGGTCCGGCTAATGGCATTGCTAACGCAATATCCTACCAAATAGCGGACCAAATTTCGCACAATATCATGCAAAATTCAGACACCGCACCCACACACCAACCAATACCGAGATCGGTTAGTATTAGGAGTGGCCATCAAAAGGTTTTAGAAATAATAACTGGCCATGAAAGAAGGGCGTACGATCTGTACCGTATGCTACCCAACACGGTTTTAGCCTTTTTCGACAAACTTGAGGACCAAGGTTTGTTGAAAAGTACCAGAGGTGTGTCACCAGTGGAGGCAGTTTGCTACTTCCTTCAAATGGTTGGCCATGGCCATACCAACTGTGTTCTTGCTGAGGACTACATTCACAGTGGTGAGACCATAAGTAGAAAGTTTAATGAGGTGTTGGATGCAGTGTGTGCTTTGTGCAACGAATATATTCTCATGCCAACTGCATCCACAACTCCGCACCGCCGCATCGCCGAGAGTTCAAGATTTTACCCTTACTTCAAGGTATGACCATTACTTAGTTGACCATTGTCCATTCCATTGTTAATATAACCACTTTCGTCACCGTTGAGTGTATTTCTTATATACTTGTCTTAGGATGCCATTGGGGCAATTGACGGGACACACATCCCCGTTTTGGTGAAGCGCGAAAAGCAGAACCGATACAGGAATAGAAAAGGGAATGTTTCCATGAATGTCATGGCTGTAGTAAACTTCTCAATGGAGTTCACATATATCATGACTGGTTGGGAGGGATCTGCTGCTGACCAAAGGGTACTTCACGCAGCTACAACCACAGGCGGGTTCAAAGTACCCGCTGGGAAGTACTATCTTGTTGATGCAGGGTACGCCAACACCAGCCAATTTCTTGCACCATATCGAAATGTTGCTTACCATATAGCAGAGTATCGGGGTAACAGAGGCTCATACACAAGCAAAAAGGAAATGTTCAACCACCGACATGCTCAACTACGTAACGTTGTCGAGCGAGCCTTTGGTGTGTTGAAGAAGAGGTTTTCCTACTTTCGTAAAGGAGGAGCGACTTTTCACGTGCAGTCTCAATCTCGGATTGTAATGGCTTGTTGTATCGTTCACAATTTTATCCGACGCCAAAATGATGGCGATCCATTGATGGACGAAAACTTGGATGAGGCTCATACTACCACTGACATTACAAACGAATTGAGTTCTCTCCAACAAACAAGCCAGGCCGATGCTAGAGAGGGAGATGTCTTGCGCGAAACTATTGCCAATTCTATGTGGGCAAATCAGTGATTTATACATTTGTTTTCTAAGTTGCATACATTGAAACATGTTCTACAACATGTTTCACTTACTCCCTTATTTGTGTAACCTAACGGACAACTTTTGTTCTCGAACTTTATTGTTCACCATTTTATTTGCCTACTTATGAACAATGTGAAATTATGTCTCATTAGGTTTTCTGTCTAAAAATGGACAAAGAAATGCCGTTGTGCCCATGTGGTCTGCAGTGCACCGTACGAGTGTACATGGATGCCACAGATGCGGCAAATGGATGGTTTGAAGACAACAATCCCCACAGGCCATATTTTACATGTGGTAGGTATCTTGTACAAACTAGATGCCATATGAGGTTGCCCGCGCAGCAAGTACCACCTACAGTGGCTACGCTGACTGCAATTAGGGATGCAATGGTATCACAACTCGCATATGCACGTAGCGAACGCAAGTTTTGGTCAGAACATTGTGCCTTTGTCTGTTCAACCAGAGCAAACACAGATAGGTTACAAGAAGAAATTAAAAATATGCGGGAGAGGTGCCGATATCTTCGCCACCGACTTCAAATTACGAGCGATAATGACTCTTCATCAGAAGAAGATGGATACAATACGTCATAGATATACCATATTATGATATGTCTAAATGAACTCCACTTGTCTATTGCAACAATTACCTACTTTGTCTTCATATTATCTTATAAAACTATGTCATGAACCCGATATTTTTCTATTAATCGTCATTTCTGTTTTATTTAGATGTCGATGATTTCATCTGAGGTTCCGAGGTGTGATTGTGGGCTAAATGCAGCCTTACAGCTTAACACAGAGGATGCAGGGTTAAATGACTTTATCATTCTGAGTCAAAGGCCGGGCGAAATGTATTACATATGCCCTACTCGTGAGGTGTCATAGTACATCAATAAATAATATACTGTCCTTGTCGAGGCTCCGCATTCTTTGCCATTAACTTGTAACTCGTACTACATTTTAGGGAAAAGACCGATGCAAATACTTCCATTGGGCGGTCGATCTCCCCCCAACAATTGATTCATTGAAAGCGGAGATTATGTTACTAACTGTTGAGTGCAAGTCAGTGTGGGGTCAGGCGATGAACATGAAGGACTTCGTTGAAATGCATTACAACTACGATGAATTATACTCTAACAAAAAGTATGAGCATGAGGTTTTAGAACGCAACGTTGCCAGTCTGGAGGAAGATTGTCGTCTGCTTATGGACATCCCTTCACCTCAAATGACTCCATAACGTTGAATGGAAAATGCATTTACATTGTGTTCTCTGTTTAGAAAGACTATGAATGGATGTTATGAACATCATACACTTGTTTATTTTATGCACTTATATAAACGTCATATTACAATTTAAGTGGTCAGAAAATTTTCTTCATGTTGATGAGTGTTTTATTAATGATGTATATTATTATTCGAATTTTTTCTTAACGTTAGCTAAAACCAAATCATACAATTAATTGTGACATACACCCTTACTTTTGAAAAATATATTACTTACAGAATTTGTTATATGGCTGGCCAACCGCCGACACCGTCTTTTATCTGGTCATACGAGCTTGATATGGTTCTCAGGGGTTTGATGAGAACCCAATATCACGTGGGTAGATGTGTGAATGGAGTCTACTCTACACAAGCTTGGATGGAGGCATGGCACCAGTTCGTATACATAACAGAAAGCCCTTACATTACATTGCCCGAGTTGCAAATGCGATGGCAATACATCAAGACAGAGTTTGTAAGAGATAATATGTTCATATTGGCAGATTTATTGCCTCCCCCCACATTGGCCGCGCAACAAGGCATTCAACGCAACTTCTTGACGACGCGTCGCACTTACCCACCAGGTATTTTTTTTAGCACTGACATTTGAAATAAACAAATGAACTTGTAACATTTGTGCTAAATGTAGTTGTGTTTTTGCGTCGAAACAATTTACATTGTCTACTTTTGTGTTGCATTATTATATGTTGCTACCATAATGCGATCAAATTTCCTACTTCATTATTATCTTATTGCCACAGTAACTTTACGAATTATGTTATTTGTTCATACCTTTGTTTTTATTAATTATAGATGTCGACATCGCGTGCAAACGAAAAGGCAACGAAAGAATTTGAAAAACTTTTGAAGTCACCAGAAAAAAATCATAAATTTGTTGAAGATAACCTTTTATGCAAAAAACCATGTTGCAATCACATAAACGAGGAGGGCAAAATTGGGACTGATGATCAAGTCAAGGGCAAAGTCGTCAAGGGTAAAGTCAGTCAGCATGTTCCTCATTTGCCATTGTTATTTGATTGGCCAAAAGACGACATCAAACAACAAAACAAGCAGCCGGTGCAGGAACCATGCCCAGTGTCATGGGACGAGTACGATGAGGCCATAACGTTGGCCCAATGTGCCTTGTTAAAATATTAGCTTTGGTTTGCATGTTTATTGCTTCCCTTTTTTGTCCTTCTCCCCTGAGGAATATTATCTGTAAACAATTATGTTAATATCAGTGATCGTTTATGTTTCACTAATGATGACAATATGATTATTATCAGTTGCTTTTACCGACGATAATGTACTTTGTTTATGTTATGAACAAAATATATTAGGCCAATTTCATATTTCATGTAGCTTGACTGCCAATTTCATATTTCATGTAGCTTGACTGTTACTGACGATCATGTAATTCGTCACACTCATGACGACAATTAACTAGGTTCAACATTACATATATACCACATGCAAAAGTCATTCCAGACGACAGTAACGTTTCATTACTTTTTCATTACTTTTTCATCACTACGTTAATATTAGAATTATCATATCTTAGTTGAAATAAATAAATGAACGTGTAACATTTGTGCTAAATGTAGTTGTGTTTTTGCGTCAAAACAATTTATATTGTCTACTTATGTGTTGCATTATTATATGTTGCTACCATAATGCGATCAAATTTCCTACTTCATTATTATCTTATTGCCACAGTTACTTTACGAATTCTATTATTTGTTCATACCTTTGTTTTTATTAATTTTAGATGTCGACATCGCGTGCTAAGGCAAAGGCAAGGGCAAAATTTGAAAAAATGTTGATGTCACCGTCAAAAATTCATAAATTTGTTGAAGATAACCTTGTATGCAAAAAACCATGTTGCGAGCCTCCACGCGATGAGGGACCAAATGAGAGAGATGAACAAGCCAAAGGAACAAGCCAAATGAGGGCCCAAATGTTGCGAGCCTTGTTTCCTCCTAATCACCATCTGCCGTTGTTGTTCGACTGGCCAAAAGACGCCAGCAAACAGGAAACAAATCATGTGTTGGACGAACCCTGTCCTGTGTCGTGGGAAGAGTACGACGAGGCCATGAAGAACGACGAGGCATGAAGTTGCCTGCTTGATCACCAGCTTAGATTGTGTAAATATGTCGTTGTCTAGGTCCACGGCAGACCTCTCGTTTCATTTTCTATGTTACATATGTATTTGCCCTAGAACCAACAATATATTATCTTTTAATTAATGTGGTATTACGTTCTGCTACAGACATGCTACGCACCTTTGCTACTATTTAATTTAAATACATTAATTATATTATGTATTTGTTATTTAGTATATAATACACTTCAACCAACTTTTGCTTAAGTGGCAACACAACTACACATACCTTATTCTTTGAAGATAACCTTGTATTCATAAATATACAAAATAACACCTACACAAAACAAATAAAATATATTTTTAATATATTCTAAACTTACATTGAAATGACATCACAAATACACATTCTGCGTACTTGTTCAAACAGTGATGCAAGAACATGACAGAATAAGCAGCTACTGACTACGCTGCCAAACAGAATCAGACTTCCAGCCAAACAGATTCAGACTGCAGTCAGACTGTAATCAGACCAGCTGACCAGAATCAGACTGCGTTGCCAAACAAAGTCAGACTGCATCCTGACTGCCCCAGCACCGGAATCCAGACTAACCCTGACTAACCCAGTCCAGATTTCAGAATCCCAGTCCTGTGCCAAACGCAGGCTATGATTTTGAGCTATCAATTAATAGAGTGTTTAATTGAACTACTAAACTCCTTTACTAATCAATCTAA
Organism: Alisma plantago-aquatica; assembly: GCA_963693085.1. NCBI lineage: Eukaryota > Viridiplantae > Streptophyta > Magnoliopsida > Alismatales > Alismataceae > Alisma > Alisma plantago-aquatica. Next base: position 785,315,958 of record OY856412.1, on the reverse strand, counting down.
ACATCATTTGTGGATAAACTCCTCTTCCAGGTTAAATCCTATGTGTGTGACCCTACATGTCCATTTCACGTTGGCAATGAAATTCCATAATACTTATGACTTCACAAGCAAAGAGCGGTGCCTAGTTGCACATCAGTGCTACCCAAGTGAAATAGAAAGTTGGAGAACAACTTTCAATCCTACAATCCGTGAATGGTGGTATAGCAAATGTATAATTCCTTTGTCACCGATATCCTGAATGAACTCGAGGCATGGAACAATCATCTTGTCAACGTTCATTCACTTTCTTGATCTCAGAGTAGATTGGAGGAGATATATATGACATCAGTATCACATACTAATTCACACATGCGTGCGCACGCCTATCTCAATCCTACTCATCAAGTGAGCATGGATATCAAACTCCCTCAGGAGGGACAAATCCCATATCTATAACTCACCCCTCAAAATCCCCATCTGTCAAAGCCACTCGATCATCACCTTTATAACAACCCATGTTTCAAGACTGCGTTTGATGATGTCAAAGTGTGCCCAACGACATGTGCTGACTGTAGTGATTTTAGGTCAAAGAATCACACTCACCACCATCACTGTGAGAACTAACTGTGACTACCATGTCATGGTTCCATGTGTCAAACTCACGGTGGGTCTGTCCGGTAAACTTGTTCTCTAACAAGTACCTATGTATTTGGTTTGATATCTCCATATCATGACTAATGCGATTTTGTCATCAACCAATACCAAAATCTAGTCTTGTGTCTCATTGTTGTCTATCTACCTACCACAATGACATTCGACTAGGGACATAATAAGAATGTACAAACTCTTAGTATCCGTATGATCTCATCGTTCAGGTCCTCAACCTAAAAGCATACATCATTGAGTATTGTCATTCTCTAGACATTCAATCTGTTCTATCATTATCTCATATGACTGAACTAGAAAGAATTGGAAGCTTGCCTTTTATCTTTATCAAATCAATCTTAATGTATCCCACCAATCATCCCATGATTGGCTTTCAGGGCGTACATACCAACAAGGTGACCCCAGGCACGAAGCTCAGGATGGAGAAGGTGACCTTAAGTCAATGGAAAAAGAGAAACCCTAATGGGGGTATTCCAGGGTTAGGGAAAAAGCGATGGAGATTGACACATTGGAAACATAAATTGAATTGTTAATTACCTTGATTGTGATAAATAGGTTGTTAGCCTTATGTGTGATATTTTGTTTGTCCCCATATACCGGCATATTCATTTATGTTGACCGACATTTTGTTTGTCGGCATTTTAGGTACAAGTTTGAAAAAGACAAATAGTAAAGTGGCATATTGTGAAGTTAAGTATTAAAGTACAAAGGAGGATTAGTTAGAATAGATTCCAGTTGTGGATAGAAGTAGATATCCATGTTTTTGAAAAAGGTATGCAAAGTTTTGTTTTATTCCATCTTTTAGTATAGTTTTGGTAGAATATTATAATTATTATTGATTATTTCTCAAACCATTGATCTTGAAAAATTGGGATAATGGCTCTGACCTTTTGGTCTCCCTTAATTGGGGGTTATCGGGAGGCGGGGTCATTATAGGTTCCATCCACCTGCGAGCACGGCGAAGGTCCAGGAAGCTCCGCCTTCCTTCACTGAATTTGATGAGGCCCTCAATTGCTCTCCATGACCACTTCATGACCTTCTCCTATTCACTGGACTCTGGCGAGGCTTGCTTAAGAAGATAGAGGTGAAGGTTAGGGTAGAAGGAGAAATTAGGAGCACAGAAGTACTCCTCTTGGTACGCCATAGAGTTTAGGGTAGCAAGAAAACATGTTGGTTCCCCCTCTCACCTTCCCCTATATATAGGGTCGAAGGCAGGGTTCAGATGAATTGGGAACTTTTCCAAACATTGACCAAACCCCTACACAGTAGGGATGATTGTAACTACCCTGCCTCCCTGTAACCCCCAATTAAGGTAGACCAAGAGGTCCGAGATGTTATCCCAATTTCCGGATCAAAGGTTCAACAAATAATCAATAATAATTATCAAATTCTACTAAATTAAACTGAAAGGTTGTAATAAAAATTAACTTTGCATACCTTTTTCAGAAACATGGATATCTACTTTTATCCACATATGGAGTCTATTCTAACTAATCCTCCTTTGTACTTTAATTCTCATTTAATTCCACATATGCCACTTTACTGTTTGTTCTTTTCACTTGAACCTAAAATGCCGACAAACAAAACATCAGTTAGCATAAATGAATTATACTGGTATGTGGGGGAAACAATAATCGTGCAATTAACTATAACAACATATTACAGTCAACTATGATTTAACAAACAACTTTACATTTTAAATATAACCATGTGATCCATACATATCCAATCCTATGTGCTGTCCCTACAGTGGACCTGGATGCTACCTTCCTTATGGTAGATCCCCATTAAACCCCTCATGATCTTATCTAATAGGTGAATCAATTTCTAGGGTTGAGTCACATGGAACTACCCGTAGGTAGCCCACTCCTTAACGCATGGTGTGCTAGAGAGTCTCATGGCACTACACATGGGTAGCCCAATTTCTAACTCATGATAGCCTAATCCTTGCTCTTGGTTACCTTTTTTAGCATTTTCAAAGCCACAGAGGAGGACCCAGATATAAGCCAGTTATATATACATATTTATAGTAATAATCATAGTCACTTTATAGTTGCATGAAATAAAAGTCATCCAATTAGTTATTTTCAGGCAACCGATAAAACATCCGAGAATTGCCGTGAAACTAAAGCGATTATCCATAAGCGTAACCACATACATATCATGCCGATTTGAGACAGAATTAATCCAACCAATGCAAGAAATCCTATAGGCAAGCAATCATATAAAGAGATCCTCAAATGTGCATACAATTTCCTATTATTGATTATGCCATCAAGATCTATTAAACCTAGCTCGCTTCCTAGGGTTTATAGTCCACTTTTAGGGTTTCCATTACAATTACTCACAAACCCTAATTATCTCATCTATTCTTCATGAAAGATATTAAGGTTACCTTTACCCAACATATAACCCTAATTTTGATTTAAAGGCACAATTAAATATCAATTATGTCCCTTATGCCTCTTTTACATTAAAGCTACCACTTTTAACTTTTTTAATTCATGACAAGATCATTATGCCCAATTAGCATCACATTAACAACTCATAGTTCATTGTGGTCTAATTCACCTATGAACTCCATTTATTACTAATTCCACATTTTATACATTAGAAAACCCAAATTACCAAATTAAGGGTATTTATCCACAATTAGGAACTTTTATACTCAAAATAGCTTAGAACTATCATATCTCAATGTTAATCATGAATTTAAACAATTAAAGTTATTAAGAGTCACAATTACTAACTTTAGGGTTTCAAGGCCCATTAAAGCTCATTCATGTACATGGAATTCTATATTAAACTAATTACATGAAAAGTTCATCCTTATCAATCTTAATGTATCTTTTTATGATTAACAGCTAAATATTAACTTTAATCATCCATTAAACCCTAATAAATACATTAATCATCTCAAAATAGGGTTTCTTAATCATTAAAGAATTAAAGTTGATAACTTCCATTAATTTTCGAGTTTCAAGAGGAATTAGCCTCTAAAATTTTTTTTAATGAATTCCTCTCATTTTTCTGAGAAAAATTCATATATAATTTATCTAAATCCCAGCTACTAGTGACTAGTTATGAATTTTGTAAGATAAACACGTATGGACCAATAGCGAGGTGCCACGTAGGAACTTACTCCCACGCACGTACCTTGCGGTTGGGTTTGCGTTATAACCAAATGTCTCTTTTACCCCCGGGCTGCGGACCGCTCCTTCACGCTCAGGAGGGGTATTTTTGTCAAAAATGCTCCGCTCATCTTCTACCTCGTGAGCAACCCTAGCGACGGCCTGCAGTACTTCCGTCGAGTCTCATTCTCAGACCCCTGAGGCCTGCGAGTGTTGGGGAGGGTTTGGGCACTCCCTGCGCCTCCGCGCCACACTCCTAAGGTGCGGGGCTCATCCGCAACATCACAGAAAGATGAGGCGCGCGAGATACTCCACCGGCGTTCCCAGGTGGACGAAGACCTACGGATCCGGACCTGTTGTCAACGTGCCTCAAACCAGAGTTTGTCTAGGGCACAGAGTATGTGGTGATGAGGATCGGATGACCACGAGCGATGGTGGTGTCTGCTCTCTATACGTGAGGGCTATAGGGGATATATATATATATATATATATATATATATATATATATATATATATATATATATATATATATATATATATCATGGAGAGCGCCCTGGATAATACTAGAAGAATCAAGAAGGGAGGAGGCATAATGTGGCTCCATCCTGGTTCTCTTTGCCTCCGATCGAACTCTCCCCCTAGGTCGTGTGTATACGACTTGTATCCTTCCCTCCTCTTAAACACTTTCCAAACCCATCGTTCCTTTCTAAGCAATCCAACTCATGGCTTAATACAAAGATTTCCTCTCTTTTTTGTATACTAATTTCTCTTTCACGATGCTATTACTCAAAACTAGCCTATTGGATACTCACGAGTGTTAAGGAAAGTTATCATATCCTCAATTTTACACACAAAAGAAACATAAAGAAAAGACACATATTAGATAACTTATTTTTTGCAAAAAGGCCCTCCAAACCCTTCTTCTTTTGTGAACTCACTTTCCTTATAAAACAAAGAGGGAAAATCTTGCATTGGTATTATCTACCGTATACCAAGCTTGAGTTCCAAACTTAAAAGGATAAAGGTCTTTTCTTCTTATGCAAGTAACACTTATTAAAGCATATTCGTTCATATTTTCTCTTGCATTAACTTTTATTTCCTTATTGGGATTCCCTTTTATCTCAAGAATCCATGTGGATTCGAAATCCACACTATAATGAAAAACGCTTAGTCTTCTATAAGACTATTTGTAGTATTAATTCAATTTATTTTTATTATTAGATTTATATCCATCATTATCCTCTTTTGAACATATTAGGCTTTGTTACTCAATAAGGCCCATGAAACATTCATGTAAAAGGATCATTATTAAAGAAATCCATTCAATACACATATAATTCCTATAATTCCCATAATCATATAGTTATTGAGAAAATTGTATTTTCCACAATATGAACCCAATAATTGGGGTTGTAACAATGATCCTCTTCGGACTTCTCTCCTGAATCCAAAGGAACCAAAAATAGGCTTGCACATGCTTGGGATCGTGAGGAAATTGAGGGGAAAGAATCCCTCTATAACTCAGCTAGAGTCCGAGTTCTTGTGGAACTAGATGATGAGCAGCTATCATTGGATCAAGATCCAACGACTCTCATCTCACGCGATCAACCAAAATGGAAAACATATTCCTATTTTCAAGATAATTCATATGTTTGAGGATAATTTGAAAAACTCATAACTCCTAATTCGTAACTCCTTTTTATCTCAAATTTTAAGGGAATCTCATTAATGATTTTGTCTTTCATCATGCCAAATTTGGGCTTATTATCTAAAGAAATCGGTTCCTTTTATTTTGTTGCAAGTCATCACTTAATTATATACATTTTCCATATATTTTCTCTTTCCCTGGCCATTATATTATTATCCTGAGTTCCTTGAACCTCAAGGAACCTTAATGGTTCGAAATCCTATCTTAGGAATATTCCTTAGCACTTTTACTTATCATTTATCCATTTTCTTATTTATTCCTTTATTCAAATTAATTACTTTTTCTTTTATTTTATTTTGACTAGTCTTTCTTTTAGAAATCATATGTATATGAAATTTATTCAATTGTGGCCATTAATGCCACTTTCTAGAGATTTCCAGGTATTTCTCATAAATACTTTGCTTAATCTTGTATCTTTTTCTAATATTTGGACTTTTCTTCTTTTCTTATCTTTTATATCCATTATTGGATTAATCTAATAATAGGAACCACGAAATTCCTATCAAAAGGGTGATTTGCAAAGAAATCCCTTCTTTGATGCAAATCATACAACCTTTTCAATTAAGTCCATATTCATAAAAATATTACATTTCAATTATGAAAACATATGCAAAATTGAGGTTGTAACAGATAAGGAGAGGGTGTGATCATTGATCCTCCTTGCTGGGTGGCTAGCGATTAGGCCCAATTAGCGTGAAAGGTAGAGCAAGCAAGGTAAATTGAATGATCATATTTTAATTTGCTATAAACTTTAGGAATTCATAGAGATTGGTCTGATTGTTAGAATAAGGAGTTTAAGGGCTCATTGGAAAGGTTGAGATATGAAGAACAACTTGAAGGAGATTCTAGACTCTTAACTGATCTATACAAGGAAATTTAATTTGAGGAAAGGTTAGATTAGTAGATTATGTGGATATATGTTCATACTTTATTAATTCAATGTGATAGGCGTGAACCTCGTCAATTGAACTTCAAAGAAGTGTTTACACCATAAGTTTTAAAGTTACGACACAATGATGACTTATGTTTTGGGGATTATTTTCTTCTATGACATTTTGGGTATACTTTTTACATGGCATAAGATTATGTAGGGTGTGACTATGGGATAAATATGACTCTAGAAGAGTACTTAGTATATAATAATACATTAAGGAGACATCTTAAAAGTTAACTACATTGTAGTGGGGGGACTATGAATATTGGTAGATTGATTCAGATGTGTTTAATGATAGGGAATGCCTTTTCAAGATTTAGACCTGACTAGAGGAATCCAAGATGAATATTTTATTCTCTCTAACACAGGTAAGTGGTTCATGCCCATGAGTATTAATATTTATTAAGATCAATATATTTATATGTTTCTCATGCCAGGCTTAAAGATATATGTTTTAAGATTTTAACTAATAGACACAATTAAAGATTTAGACCTTCATGATGGTGTTCCCACATATGCCCAATATCTCAAGTAGATATATGTTATTAAGATTCCTTAGAAAGATTAGAATCCATGAACTAGGTGTTCTTGAGAAAATTAAAGGATCATATTCCTATAAGATTTCTTAGTAGTAATTCATATTAATGAATAAGATTATAAGATAAGATATTCAACCAATATAGGCATACATGATAATGTGGGAAGATGTTCTATTTTAGATTTTAAATCGAAATATTCTATTAAAATTTCATGGATAGATTAAGAACTAAGAACAAATTGTTTTTTAGATTTCTTAGATGATTAAGAAATAAGAATTAAGTAGGTGCTAAGATTATAAGAATAGAATGCACAAAGTTACAATTAATTTGCAAGATAAGGTTTTATAAGATTCATGTTTGAATATTTAAGATTTAAGCTCATGATAAGACCATGAGATCAGAATGTATTAAGACTCATGTTAAGATCAGATATAATGAAACTTTATAGAGTTTGAGTTATTTTATTCAAAACATCATATTTAAGATATTTGATACTAAATTTATTTTCATATACTTGGTATTTCTATATTCAAATCAAATATCTTCTAAAATCTTTAACTCAGATGACATATAATTTACAAAAAAATTTAATTAAGCCATTCTATTAATCAAAGTTTTAGATTAAGATTTATCTAGAGAGTAAGAATATCAAGTTTTTGATTTGGAGTTAGATTCAGTTAAGAATATATTCAAAGATAAGGAATTAAGAACAAAACTAGAGATAAGAGATTAAGATTCAGAGATAAGACATTAAGAATAGAGATAGCAAATGACAGCTGAACATTAATACATTATATGATAAGTCCTCACCAGAGAGTCTCAGTACAATTCAAAGTACATCATGTGTGTCATAGAGGGCATGTAGTGACAACAAAGGGTGTGTTGCACCATGAAGGGCACTTCAGTGTCAACTGAGGACACATAGTGCCAACAGAGGGTGTATTGCACCATAGAGGACACTTCAGCGTCAACAGAGGAGGTTTTATCATATAATGGTGGATACAATTAGATAAAAGTCATAAATAAGAGATGTCTTAATTTCAAGCATGTACATAATCTCATTTATAAGTATAAAGACAAGAGTAAGATAATAAATACATGACTCAAGACTTTATGCAAGTCATGAGGCCCACACCCTTAGTGCAGGTCGATTTAGATACATAACTGAGGCCCTATGTGTAGGTTATGTGACTCGAGCATCTTAGTGCAGGTCATGAGACTCCTGTACTAGAGTACAGGTCTCCAGAGAAAGATAAAGTAAAAAAGATAAGAACTAAGTCTAAAAAAGAAAAGATGTTTATGTTTCAGATTATATACAAAGTTTAAAGTTAGTTTCATGATTATAATGTTCAAAAATATTTTGTAGCATCTTATTTTTACTAACATATATGCTAGAATACTTATGCCACTTATGCTAACAACCTCTTTTCCAATACATGGCTGGGGATGAGATGTCCATTGCTGAGGAGCATGAGTAGAGTATATCCCAAAGACTCAAGCATGAAAATAGAATAAGATAAGATCCGGTGGAGTGCTAACTATAAGATGATCCCCAAGTTTATCGAGTGAAATATATGTTTTAATGTTTAAAACATTACTGTAGAGACCCATGATGTCAAATGAGATGACCATGTGATAACACATGTTTTTCCTTTTGTAAGAACAATCATGAGAATGTTTTAATACTTTTGTTAGTGTGATTAGTTATATTGTTGTTATGAATGCCAATTTTATGTAATACCCCCTTTAGTGCATGAGTTATGGAGAACTTACTGTTTCTTCTGCTACATGCATTAGTGTACTTAGGGATGGTGTTATAAAATGGTATTAGAGCAACATTATAGTTGGTCACCAGATAAATCCTCATATTCTTACTTAAGATCACCTTATAAGAACTTGAGTTGGAGTAGATCACAAATTTAGAAGGATAACTAGTAGCTCTATGTATAGAAGAGGTTAGTGAGAGATATTAGAAATCAAAGTAGAGCACTAGATAAAAGAAAGGTTTAGATAAATATTAGGGTTATGTGCCTAGATGTTTTGGACTTTTATGTTAACTCTAGAATTGTATATAGCACACCATCTCTTTTTCCCACATGTTTATGGTGTTGACACAAGCTTATGGGGTTGTATAGAGAGGATGTTATGTGCATAATCATTCTTGTATTGTCCTTTCAAGCGCACGTGGTATGGGACAAGTGCAAAAAGGAGGTGCTATGATAAGTGTGATAATACATATCACCTCTGAATATATGACCAGACGATATGTATTCAAAGGCGACAAAGGAAACAAGAGTTGGCATTAATAGTTTCATACATATAGTCACCTAAACCTAATAATACACATAGTAAGACCGAACATGTATACAAAGGGTAGGTACTTTGACATAGATAAGTGAGTTGGATCCAAAGTGGAGCAAAAACCTTAAATTAGCTCCCTTTAGAGAGAGACAACCTATGTTCCTTTCCACGTTAGATGATGATGTTAAGAGGTATATTTGAAGCTTCATTAGTTTTATGTACCCATGCTAACTCTAGTTTAGATATTTAACCATACAAATGCCATGTCCTCAGTATGAGATAAGAATTTAAGACAATTTTAGAGTTTTAGAATATGTAGAATATGTGAAACCCCAAGGTGGGTAGACTAGTATAATTTCAAGGACGAAATTCCTATAAGATGGGTAGTATTGTCACATCCTAATTTTTAGGACCTAGAAAATAAATGATTAAGTTATTGATGAATCAAAATAGGATTAATCTATGATCACAACAAGGTTCTGCCAGATTTTCATGATATTAGGATATAAAGGAAATATTATGTAGGAAAGGGTCACTTGTGAATTTTAGTCATTTTTTCATTATACCTTAAAGTTTGAAATTTTCATATTTAATTTGATGATACGAGGTAATAAACAAAGTAAAATAGTGAATAAAATATGACTGCATTCAATGGATTTGAGCCATAGACCTAGTTTGATCAAATTTATCATGAGGAATCGACAATGGAGGAATTTTGTCACATAAAACATTATTTATATGATCAAGAATATGATTAATCTTATGGACCCTTTGGAAGAACAAGGGATTGGGCATGTGCCCTGAAATCCAACTCAAGCCCATTTGTTCCAATCAAAGTTTACATATGGGTTGTTGGTGTAAATATTAGATAATTTAGTTTTTGATGTTCATAAACAACACTCAAGATAATTTTATTGGAACAATAATTGGAAGATAAGAGAGTGGTAGAAATTTGATATCATTTTTATTTACCTATTGACCTAGGTAATTAAATTTGTAATTATCCAACAATTACTTAAAAGATATTTTTATAGTGTCTATCAAATTAATTTGGACGTGATATATTTTCTATGATGAGATCATGACAGTAAAGTATCTATCCCAAAGTTTGAAATCAAATGAATTTTTTATTTAAATTCTAGAAATATTTCTATAATTTGGACTTTAATAAAAAGATAAGAAAAAAAGGAGTGGAATCTAGCCCAACACAGACTAAAAACTGACACATGGGAATAACAAAGCCCGAGCAGAGAGTCAGAGAACATGTGATATCCTCACTAGACTTAGAGCCCTATTTCTATTTAAGATTCAGATTTTGGTAGGTAAGGGTTGGTTAGTCTAATTCTAGGGTTTTGATTTGAAGTCATAAAGAGAGAGAGAGAGGAAGAGCAAAGCAGAAGAGGAGAGAAAGGAGAAGCCAATGGTAGTGTCTGGAACATTGACATGGTGGCTTCGGGAGAATCGAACTACCAAGGGTGCCTCTTGGAGCTAGTGGAGCAACCAATAAAATTGAGGGTGAGGTTGCAAGGAGGCAAGGAGCCATCCTTTGATCGAGCTGCAGCATTGAGGGAGAAGGAGGATTTCTAAGCAACCTGGACAGTTATCCCATTCTTAGCACATGATACAGGGGAGGCAAGACTCCTAGTTGGATGCAACTAAGTTGAGTGCCAATACCACTTTTCTACATGCGTTAGCATTGGGGGAGGATCAGCAGCAAAATGGTCCAACCATGATCGCTAGCTTCATTTGGGACAGTCAGACTTCAGGCTGGAGAAGGGGTCGACGTTGCACTCTATTTCTACAGTGAACAGAGGCATCATGCTTGTGTTGCACTCTACGAGAGAAGGAGAGGGTGGGTCCCCTAATCCTCCTTGTCGATGCTGGCCATCAGGCCCAATTATCCTGAAAGGTAGAGCAAGCAAGGTAAATTGAACAATCAGATTTTAATTTGTTATAAACTTTGGGAATTCAAAGAGATTGGTATGATTGTCTGAATGTGGTGTTTAAGGGCTCATTAGAAAGGTTGAGATATGAAGAACATCTTAAAGAATATTATATACTCCTAAATGATCTATACACGATAATTTAATAAGTGGATTATGTACATATATGTCGATACTTTGTTAAAACAACATGATAGGTGTGAACCTCATCAATTAAACTTAAAAGAAGTGTTACACCACAAGTTTGAAAGGTATGAAGCAATGATAAATTATGTTTTGGAGATTAAATTGTTCTTATATGACATTTTGGGTATACTTTTTACATGCCATCAGATTATTTAGGGTGTGACTATGGTATAAAGATGACTCGAGAAGAGTATTTGAGTATATAAGAATACATTAAGGAGAAACCCTAGAAGTTAACTACATTGTAGTGGTGGGAACTATGAATACTGGTAAATTGATTCAGATGGGTTTAATGATAGGGAATGTCTTTTTTGGATTTAGACCCGACTAGAGGAATCCAAGATGAAGATTTTATTCTCTCTAACACAGGTAAGTATTTCATACCCATCAGTACTCATATTTATTGGGCTCAATATATTTACATACTTTTCATGTCAAGCTTAATGATATTTGTTCTAAGATTTTATGTAATAGATGCAATTAAAGTTTGTATACCATCATGATGGTGTTCTAACATATGCCCAATATCTCAAGTAGATATATGTTACTAAGATTCCTTAGAACGATTAGAATCCATCAACTAGGTGTTCATGAGAAAAAAAAGGATCATATTCCTATATTATTTCTTAGTAATAATTCATATTAATGAATATGACTACAAGATAAGATATTCAAGCAATATAGACATACTTCATAATGTTGGAAGATGTTCTATTTAAGATTTCAAATAGAAATATGCTATTAAGATTTCTTGGATAGATTAAGATATAAGAACTAATTGTTATTTAGATTTTTCATATGACTAAGAACTAAGAATTAAGTACATGATAAGATTATAAGAATAGAATGAAGAAAGTTATGATTAAGTTCCAAGATTTGGGTTTTATAAGATTCATATTTCAAGATTTAAGATTTAAGCTCATGATAAGACCATGGGATCAGAATGTATTAAGATTCATGTTAAGATAAGATATAATGAAACTTTATAGAGTTTAAGTTATGTTTTGAAAACATCAAATTTGAGATATTTGATACTTAAGTTATTTTCATATTCTTGGTATATCTATATTCATATCAGATTATTTTCTAAAGTCCTTAACTCAAATGTCATATATTTGATATTAGAATTTTATTACGTCATTCCTATTAATCAGAGTTTTAGATAAAGATTTCTCCAGAGAGTAAGAATATCAAGTTTTAGATTTGGAGTTAGATTCAGTTAAGAACAGATTCAGAGATAAGGAATTAAGAATAGAATCAGAGATAAGAGATTACAATTCAGAGATAAGAAATTCAGAATATAAATAGAAATAGACATCAGGAGATTAATAAATTATATGATAAGTCCTCACTAGAGAGTCCTGGGACGATTCAAATGACACTAAGTGTGTCACAGAGGGCATGTAGTGCCAACAGAGGATATTCTGTGTCATAGAGGACATTTCGGTGTCCACATAGTGCACATAGTGCCAACAGAGGGTGTGTTGCACCATGGAGGACACTTCGGTGTCAACATAAGACTTATTGTATAATAGTGGCCACAACTAGATAAAAGTATAAATAAAAGATGTCTTAATTTAAAGTATGTACATAATCTCATAGATAAGTAAAAAGACAAGAGATTAAGATAAGAAAGACACGACTCAGGCCATTGTGCAAGTCATGAGACTCATCCCCTTAGTGCAGGTTAATTCAGATACATAATTGAGGCCTTATGTGCAGGTTATGTGACTCAGACACCTTAATGCAGGTCATGAGACCCATGTACCAGATTACAGGTCTTTAGAGAAACATAATGTAAAAAGACAAGAAATAAGTTAAAGAAAGGAAACATGTTTATGTTTTAGATTTATACAATTTTTAAAGTTAGTTTCATCATTATAATGTTCAAAATATTTTGTAGGATCTTATTTCTTCACTAACATATATTCTATAATACTCATGTCACTTACACTAACAACAATTTTTCTAATGCATGGTTGGGGACAAGATGTCCAATGTGAGGAGCAGGAGTAGAGTATATATCCTAGAGACTCTGGCACAAAGATAGAGAAAGATACGATCGGGTGGAGTGCCAACTATAAGATGATCATCAGGTTTATAGAGTCAACTATATGTTTTAATGTTTAAAACTTTTAAGTAGAGACTCATGATGTTAAATGAGTTTACCATGTGATAACACTTATGTTTCCTTTTGTAAGAACAATCATGAGAATGTTTTAAAAGTTCTATTTGTGTGATTGATTATATTGTTGTTATGAATGTCAATTTTATGTAACCTTGAGCCTACGAGTTATGGATAAACTTAGTGTTTCTTCTGCTACGTGCATGTGTGTACTTTGAAAGGGTGTTACATCATATTTCTATTAAACGATATATCTACCAAATGGCGCTTCTTACAATGTACACGTTCTAAATTTTTAAGTATTCATTTTGGATCTACAAGTAGGACGATTTATTCAAAATTTTCTACGACTCATAGAAATTTAGCATGTTGCACAATATGGAATCATCTTAGTAATACTTTTCTTTAAGAGTCCAAGTTGATAACCCCTTTGAGTAAATAAAAAGAATTTGCAAGTTTTAAATTAGACAAATGGCTAGTTTCGAAAGGCCTCAAAAAAGAATACTGACTCCATATGGAAAACAAGGGGTATGTCGTATTATTAGGATAATCTATGTGTAGCCATCCATCAAAGGGGTTGGGAAGGAATTCCATTGTCCATAGAACTTTACTCATGATCCTTACTTGGTTTAAGCATGTCGAATACAAAGATTAACCCATAATGTTATGAAAGTTGATTCTTCATGTATGGGAAGGTGGTGTGCTTCCCTTTTGCATCACAACAGAATATGGGTTTCTCAGTATTATATTGTCATTTTGTGATCATTACAATACTAAAACCTAAATTTATCTTGTTTATTATTTGTCAACTGATTACTAATCAGACGAGCAATAAACAGTTCTTTCCTATTTATTTTTGCACGCACAAACAAAATCACAACTAGCTCCCCATCAAGAGCTTTGTATAAAAAGTTACATTTAATGGCTAGGTAACATGAATTAAGACAGCCATTACGTTATGATCCAACGGCCAACTTCATATACGTTCCCCAACAACCAATGATGGTTCCACCTTCATCGCTTGTTCAATTTAGAAACCAAACCAACTTCAAATGTGTCAATGCTACTTCCTTTAACACTTAGACCTACGGCCAATCTAATTGCTGATAAATTTTATAAATAAGAATTCAGAATGTGTGGAAATTTAATTACAATGGGAGTAAGAGATGTGGATGGAAGATTCTTCGAAATCCAATAACTTATACAATTTAGCTCGGTTCATAAAACACAATTAAATAACAATAGTCTACATATGTAATTAATCCTGTTAACCATATTGGGTTAACTTGGGAGTTATGCTGATTGATTTATTCAGAGGACTATAGATTCCAATGAGACTCCTTGCTTTGCAGTCGTTTAGTTGATAGGTACTTGAAAATTCATGTCTCACAATCGAACAGCTAGCTTGGCATGAAAATTATTCTGCATGTGACCCGTTACAGGAAAATATATAGTTGCCATTTCATTTCAGTAAACATAAAAGAAGTAAGATCCTCTACATCAGCATAACCAATCAATAAGATAATTAAAATGGAAAGGAACTTTAATCCATGTAGTCCCTTCTATAACACTGCTCGCATGGAATCCGAAACCGGCAAAGTGGGCAGACGCCACTCCGTCCCAGCCACCCATTTATGCAGTCGGCGTGAAAACTATGCTTGCAAGGCATCTCCCCGATTACATCACTGACTGCCATCTCGTCATGACAAATCGAACACTCCTCGGCGTAGTTGCAGTGCGGCTTCCTCAACAGCAACATTCTCTTTACTGCTTCAATCGATGCCGGAACCATCTGGGACTGTTCAAGGATGTCCATCTCTTCTTCTTGTTCGCTGGTACCCCCGTTTGCTATTTCAGTCATCTGGAAGTCTTCAGGGATGTCCGTTTGCTGGTCTTGTTCGCCGGAACCCCCGTCTGCTACTTCGTCAAAGCCCATGACTTCTTCTCCTAGGTCGTCAGCGGTGGTCAGGTAATCAGCCGGCACCCGGACTTCGACGGTGAGGGAAGTGCTGTCCCGCAGAAACTGCAGCCTCTGCTGTGTAGTCATCTCCGATACTGCCCGAGCAACAACATCGACGACAAAGTTGAACGCGAAGGCACAGGTTGCCGGTGGAAGGCCGGCGCACACGAAGGCGCTGTAGTTCCTCTGTGTCCAAAGCTGATAACCATCGTCGCCCATATCCAAGTAATCGCGCATGCGCCGAATCATGATTGTTACAGTGGAGACCGTGTGCACTGGAGGGTCGAACATGGTTGGTGACACCACCAAGCACGTCTCTGCGTGCGTGGGCAGCAACTGCATGACGATTTTGACGACTCCAGGAAACCCGTAGACACGGAAGGCGTTCCCATCCGTCCCCCAAAGCTCAAATTCGATCCGTTTCATGGTTGATCTCTAATCGCTAGGTATCTGTCCTGCCGTGGCAGCGTAGCTTGCTCTCTCTCTCTCACTAATGGCCTCGCCTTCCCAAGATGATGTTCTTTTGATTACAGCCGCGGTTTGCCCTGTTCGAGATTCTGGTGCGGCTCGTTTTATAGGGTTGGGATCGTGTCCGGAATAGGAGTTGTCACCGTTGTGTGGAAAGGAGAGGCGGACAGGATTTGGAATTCCTAGTATTTTCGTGGGAATTATTGATTACTAGAATATGCGTCGCAAATACTCGTTCCACAAACTAGTAATAAAATATTATGTTATACGGTTACGAAAAGAGGAGAGGGTCTGCGCGTATTTTTCACTCACATATATAGTGCAGTAATATTTAGATTAAAATAGTAGATAGATAAAGTTAAAAAACACTTCTCAAGAGTGATGATATGAACGGGTAAACTTTTTCTTGGGAAGGAAATAAATCATTGAGAGAGAATTTTCCCTTGGAATATATGAATCCCTTGGAATATATCAACTATTCAGTAAAAAAAATTTGTGGTTTGAGGAATTGTTTTTTTTATGATTTTTACTTGGAGAGATAAGTTATATTGATAGAAATTTTTTAGAAACACTTGAAGGGATGTATATATTTGGTAGGTAGTTACCTAGAGAAAAATAAAATTTTAGAGATAAATTGTTACTTAGATTAAAAATAAAAGACTACGTAGAAACCAATATTTTGGCAGGAGATTATTTGTTTTAAGGTAACACAAGATTAAGATATATTTTACTTAAAATAAAATTACCTTGACTTAATTATATTCTTGCACAGAAATAGACTTTTTAACTAAGGGTTTTATCAAAAGTAGAGTAAACTTCTTTTATAAATTCCTTCATTGGAGGAAAATTATTTTTTAGTTTACAAATTTTCAATTTATAAGAGAAAATACATTTAAGGTAATAAGAGAGAATAATTACTTGAATGAAAAAATTCATGGTAGGAAAATAATATTTTTGGAAGGAAAATTTTGAAGAAAACATATCTTAATGGATAAAAAATAATAAAAAAACTTTTTATTATTTAGCTAGATTATTATTGGAGGCATATTTGCTGGAAATAATATACCCTTATTATTCCCCATCCTTTTTGAGAGGGACAACATGAGGCTGAATTTTCTCATGGATTCACTGTGAAAATTTTTCCCTACCCCAAAAAGTTACTTACCAAATAACAATGTCAATTTCCTCAAATCCCCTAACCCATTATCCTCCATGCCCCAAACATAGACTAAGGGCTTTTTTCTTATATAAACACAAAAAGGATTGGATATATGATAACACGGTATACCATAGACAATTGCTAAGGTTTTGAGTAGCCTTCAACTTAATAGTAGGTCATCATTGTGAGTTTCATGCAAGAGTCTTATCTACAATGGATTTTAATATAATAAAAAAATAAGAAATCATTAATACCTATATTTTGAATTATCGACACAATTTTCTTCAGAACTGGTTATTATTGTTAGTACACTTTAGCATGTAAACTACATACCTTCATTGACAAATGATGTATTATGACCAGTGACAACCTTAGGTAGCCTTCAAACCTAAAGAATATATTACTAGGAAGTTCTTCAAAATACTCGATGGCACAACCATTGAAGTATACATGCACAAAGACAAAGAAGGGGCCATTTTTAATGCTACACATGTTTTGCTGCCTGACTTCACAGTGATAATGACAAAGCATCAACTATGGAAGAATTGCAAAAATCCTTGTTGAGAACCAGGAAATTAAAGTTTAGAAATCTTTCATACAGGGCTTTGAATCATTGGATGTTGATCATGGTTGATCCTTTTGCTCGCATACAACTACAACCCTTAAAGATCTGTCGTATGGAATGATGATCATTGTAAAGGAGGATGCAAGAGGAAATATAGAAGGTCTCCAACCATTCAAAGAATTTAATACAATGGAAGGATAGATGGTATTCCCCCATTTGGATGAGTATCTATATCAACAAGGATATTCCCCAAAAAAAGCCAGATTTTGGGGATAGCACTATCATTGTGGCGCTGAATAGATGGGTTCCTTGGATGATATCGCCAACGGAGATTTTGATGTCGTATGAGGAAAATACATCATGAAAATCATTTGTGATAGACGATTCTTCAATGATAGTCGTATGAAAGATATCCCTATGAGGATTTATTCCGTTGTCCCCCTTCTAGAGAAGGACCCTGAAATCCTTGATCAACAAAGTACTATAATGGCTCCAACATGTATAGCACTTGAACAACAACCTTCCTCCCTGCCAGTGCAAGTAGAAGCAAAAATTCCTACCAACCAAGAACCTAGGGTTGAAAAAGTAATAGATCTCCCTCATTAAAAACCTGAAACCTTAGCCATATCCAAATTAGAATAAGAATAAGAAACAAAAAAAAGATGAAGCCCCCTAAAGAGGAAGAAGCAGACGAGTAATCTACTATAGACTTGGTCACCCGTTTTTTAAAACTTTGACCGGGATGCATGCTATGGGTTGTTCATGGAAGATCTTATCCTCGTCATGGATAAGTTTAAGATAGAGGAGGACAAAATCATTACTATCTTTAAAAGGGACAACATCTAAACCCTGAAGCTTGATTTCCATGAAATCCCAATTCTTGGGGGTTACCTGACAGTCAACCCCATGCCAACATTCCAATTACTTTTAGCTAATCACCTCAATGATCTCTATATGTATTTTTACGTAATAGTGGGGAACATCTTGATGGAAAAAGGAATCATGCGAACTGGAATGACTAAATGAGTCGCACAAGTCAGGTGTCCGTAAGCTCGTCTTAGTCCATATCCTTCATGACATGCACTGGACTCTGCTAACTATGATACTAAGGAAAAAGTCTTCATACCCTACAACAACTTAGACACTATGTTCAATAATAAATGAACTATTTCTGAAAAAAAATCTCACAGTTTGACCGACCAGAAAGCATATCAAGTTGCTGAGAGATGTAATTTGGGGTGAATAGAGCACACATAAAACTTATACAATTTCAAACACAAAGTAAAGTCAATTGAAACTATCATAAAAGATAATGCAACAAATATAAAGCAGTAAATTCTTCAATGAAAAAAAACAAAAAAAACACAAGATGTAGAGTGATCCAGTAAAGACGTCAGTCCATAACTTATTTTTTCCAACCAAGATTTCTAACTTGTATTTTATTCCTTATCTTTACCAATACAAAATATAGAATGACCAGTATCTTTTTTGGCTCAATACAACCTTCCATTTCTAGCTCAAGGAAAACTTACACAACAAAGTTGTTCACAATCAACCTTCCACCTTGGTCGTAACCTTCTCATAAGATGTTTCTCCAAGAGGATTCCCCACAACCTTCTTGCAAGAAGTAGTTGGAGGAAACAAGAACAAATAAAGAGAAAAGGAGAGGAAGAATAAAATACAACTCTCACAAGATATACAATGTGAAACTCTCTATGAAAATGTTATGATCAACTATCCACAAGAAGTAGACAAGGCTATATATGGTGGAGTAGGTGATGAATGCATATTCATCCTAGTTTTAATGGCATTTTTAGTCCATGGTCGCATTCAAATATCTTAATCTTCATTAGAAATAGCTTTGTTGCAATCTACTTAAGTTTTTATGCTAAATCATAGGAATTTGGTACTTTTCTTTACTCCCCATGCAGTTTTTTAGTCTTATCACTCTACATCAAGAATAGATAGGGACTCCCCTTGCAAGTTTTGTTCAAGATCATGATTTTTAATACTATTGACCTCTCGAGTTGACCAAATGATCAATCTCTAGAAATGGTGATCGACCATCCTAGTCAACAATGACCTTCTCAACAACCACCACAGACTAATAATATGTATGCCATATTTCAACAATCATCAATCAACATTCATCAATCTTCAAGCTGACTTTTCATTAAACACATCTTTTCGATGTCTAAGAGATTGACCTCTTCAAGGTAGAGGAAGATTTAATCTGAGCAAAGACCCATCAACCTCCTAAGTTAATGGCAGGAAACCCAAGGATCAACGCCACATTGACTAATCACAAACCAACAAGGAACAAGTCAAACCCCTAAGGGCATCACTTTAGGGCATCTTAGATTTGGGGCGGCGACATACAAGCTGAAAGGTTGTCGTTGAGATCAAAACCAAGTCTAGAGACTATCAAACTAGCTAGTGTTATCGACCAAGCTAGACCATCAACCTCTAGACTTGACAGCTAATCACTCCTTCCACCATTGACAACAGTCCCATCCACCATCAACAATTGTAGTCTCATCACCTTTCCAGTCCAATAAGCCAGGGTTGCTACCCAAAGAAGAAGAAGGATGAAGATTGTCTATTGCTGACCACATTATTCCTCCACATTCCCACTTTCAAGAAAATAATTACAACTTTTTATTTCTTATCTTATACTAATCTCTCTATGTGGATCTGGTAATTTACTCATTGGGGGTGCGTGACTAGCTCTGCTACCCATTTCTTGCAATTTCATTCTTGTTATAATTCTTGTATGAACTCAATTAATTCATCATCAATCATTTAACACATGTTTTGTGGATTGATCACCCGCTCTACATAATTGATTATGGTATTAGATTGCAAAAAATTCAACATTTAAGATTTAAATATTGATTGGTTTTGGTTGATTCCATGATAAGAGCTTTTGATATAATGCCTCTAGAGTAGTAGGTATACAATTTATAAGAATCACTACATTGATCTTAAAGTAATATCCGCTCATGCAAGTTTCTAATGTTGAAAGGGGAAACATGTATAACTCCAATAATATATTTTGTAAATGTTTTGATTTGATTGCATATGTAGATTCATACAGTGGTGATGAAACTCGATTGTGCCCCTATGTTTTCCATCATTCAATTTATGTTCACTTTAATGACATACTTAACTTTTCATGCAAGTAAATAACTAAAAATCAATCAAATTCTTACTCATAAATATTAGTCCTAGTTCAACTGGATACAAATTAAAATTTTCTTAAAAACTTGTCCTTTGGGATTTGATCCTCAACTATACTACGATAAGACCCATCCACTTGTGAGTTGCATTATTGCAAGTTTGTTTGGTTAACTCTAGGACTTTTATTCCTAGTGAATTTGTGACTATCGTAATATCCACATCAGTAGGACACTAATATAGATCTATGGCTTAGATCTAAAGATAGTAATGTAGAATTCTAAGCATGGAGAAGGATACAATGTAATAGATTTCTCAAGTGTGTGTTCTAAGTGTCTATAGGGCATTCATATACAAGGAAACACTTAGGAATAGTTAAAAACACTATTATGAGTATTTAGGACAAGATTAAAGCTAAATTAGACATAGAATATCAAAAATTGAGTTTACAATGACTAATTTTTGTCTACGGAACATTCTCAGTTAAATTGTACTTTGACCGAGATCCATCTCGGTCAAACTATACATAAACAAAGACTTGTTCTCGGGAAAGTTTACAATTGATCTTTTTCTACAATGGCTCTTTCTCGGGTGAGGTACAGTTCGATCAAAATGGATCTCACTCAAAGAAGAGTGGCACTGAAATATTCCATGTAAAGTCACTACAAAATTTTTGAAAACATATCAAATGACTTTTATAATGACACATAACTATCCTAAAGAATTGATATGACTATGAAAAAGGGTTTATGATATGATTAGTCCAATCATCACTTGTTCTTACTTCATTCCTAGCAATTTGTACAAAATCCACTTGTAGAAAGTGTAAACAAAGTACAACATGATCTTTAAGCATACAAACACATATTATGTAGCATGTTCATTATTGTTAGATCATATCTAAGATCCTTGATCATATGAAACACTAAATGCACATGTCAGTGACACAAATGGGAATTATTGGCATCATCATAATATGAGTGTGGCATATCCAAAAAGCCAATAGTTGCAACACATCTAATCCAGCTGATTAAGCTTTAAGAAAGAAATTTCTCGATAGAAGAGGGAGGTTTTGATAAGCTAGAGATATATCATTGGAGCCGAAAAAAAGCTCAAAGTTATAATAACTATGGTTTCTATGTACTATTCTGGATACAGATCCTAGCAACAAATGATAAGAAGGTGGAAACTTTCAACGATGACAACTACCACTACCTAATATAATCCTTTGACATCTACATCTTAACTTCACAATGGGCAACAAAGAGGTAAACATTAACTTTCATGTTTACACCCATCATTCTTAGACACTCTAGGGGAAAAGTGCATAATTAATTTAGGGGGTGTGGACCTGGAAGCTAGGCACACCTTCAACCCGACATCTCTATGCATATATACATTTTTTTTTTTCATTTTTCCTTACTTTGTTTTTTTTTATTTTGAAAATTTTGGTATTTGTACATATCTTAGCTAGAAAAATCTTAATTTCGTACACAAATTGTTACGACCCCATCGGAGCTTAATTGGTAAACTAGGGTTTACCTAGATGATTACATATTTAATTGGATTGATCATTGCTTAAATCTAATTAATGATGATATCTTAATTATAATATGTTAAACCTAATGAGAACCCCAAGCATGCTATCTCTTTGTATAATTAGGGTTTGAGATATATAAACTCTAGTCGGTTGAATTAGGGTTTTCAACAAATAAGCTCATTTGGGAAGGAATGATAGAGTTAGGCATAGAAAAATAGAAATGATAGTTGTATGCTTGGGTAGCACGGCCATGGTGGGTAGCACGGCCGTGCTAGGTCTTTGGTGGCACGGGCATGCAAGGCCACACGGTCGTTTTGAAAGAATTAAACTATTAACCAACTTTTCTACTCAAATCTGCTGAAATCAATGCACCACGGCCGTGGTAGGTAGCACGGCCGTGCTGGGTCCATCTTGCACGGCCGTGGCAGCTAGCACGGCCGTTCTGAGGCATTTTTGCTTCAAATGACATTTCTGCAGATTTCTGGATAGCAGTGCACTGTTCTATTTTTAATTATTTATTGGTAACTCCAAATGATCTCAAATTTTAACTGAAGCTTTATAGATTAATTATAAACAACTTTCTAAATTCCCATAAATTTTGGAGAAGGTTTTATCTCTGAAATAAACGTATTATAGTAACTTTTGTATAACTGAATATTCAGCCAATATAATAAAAGTTAAGTGTTGGGTCAATATGCAATTGACCCAAGCAGCTCAATTGACTTATATGAACGACCACACACACAAGCAGCTCTCATTCTTCGTCATTCACTCCAGAGAAACGAGCTCCTAGAGAGAGAGGGAGAATTAGGGCTTGAGTGGAGAAAGTGGGGGAATTGCTGAATTAGGGTTCTGCGGTCCCAAGAGTGGTGAAATCAAGTATGTTTGGATTCTTTGCATAGACTTTTATGGTGGATCTTCTCTCTCATGTCAAGATTCCGTCCATGCTCTGATTTGATCCAAGATGATGTCGAAATTCCCTCTTTTCTCACCCTTTCTTCATAATCCCTCATTTTCAAGGTTTCCGAGTTGAATGGAAGAAGAATTGGGAGATTTGCTAGGGATTTGATAGGAATTTGAGATTCCCTGAGTTGAGCTGCAGTTTTGAGGTGTTTTCACACCTTAGGGTGAGTGGGTTCTTCCTTCAAACATTCTAATGCACGAATTTGATTATAGCATTTAAATTCCTAAATGCTTAGCATGTGATTCTAAATCCTGAAATGTCTGTTTGATATAAGTTGTTGCTAATTGATATGATATGGATTCCTTCTCTGTTTGAATGACTCTTAAATGGTAAATTCATATCAGAAATGTATACAACACATCCTAGTAAGAGTGCCTTTCAGATTTATACCGTATGATGTAATTAGGGTTTAACCTAATTGAGATCTCACTAAAGTTTTAATCCAATTGAAGAGATATCTAGACTTAAATCAAACCTAGGTCTAAATGCTCTTAATCAAGCTTAAGGCTATCATATTTCAGTATCTAAACCCTTTGGGATTCGTCACTAAGTCTATGACTTTGATTTCACTAAAGTTGAAGCTAAATCGAGTTGTGGCACGGCCGTGGTGGGTGGCCACGACCGTGGTGAAGAATCCGTACCACAGGCGTGCTAGGTAGCACGGCCGTATTGAATTCTTTGAAACCCTGATCTCTATACACCACGACCGTGGGGAAAGTGCCACGACCGTGGTGAGGTGAATGTGCCACGGCCGTGGGGTGATACCACGACCGTGTTGAAGCAAACCCTAAAATGAATTGTTGGAAACAATCTTTATTTAGTGAATGCTTATATCCTATGAATTCCTTATGAGAGCCATGGGATAAGTGAATGAGGTAAATGAAAAAGTGAATAAGGCAAATGAAACCCTAAGGATAGGGTGTTCAATGAATCATGTTATGACAATATGAAAAGTCTCGATATGAGATGTGTTGATGCTTAACTGTTGAATTATATGTTTCTAGTGCATTTAACTTTATATGCTTGTTCTCTCTGAGTTGATATTTACATACTGCAGGGTTTCTTATTTTCAATACATATCTCATATATTGCAGGTGATGAGATATGACATTCCCAAGAAAGGGATGTTACTGAGACATGATATATGTTGAATACATGAGTTATGATGTTTCATATGATATGATATGGCAGGCCGTGTGAGCCTAGTGAGAAATGTAAAATGAGTTATGATGTTTCATATGATATGATATGGCAGGCCGTGTGAGCCTAGTGAGAAATGTAAAATGAGTTATGATTTCTGTTTCACATGTATCTATAATGTTTATGTTAGACTTAGGTGCTCTGAACACCGTAGAACCCCTTTGAGAGGTCTGCACCTTAGGGGTGAAACTCGTGTCCAACATCAACCGGTTGAGTAATTCTGGTGGCACAAGGGTTGATAGAAAGGGTTATCCAACACCAACCAGTTGAGTAATTCTGGTGGTAACCCGGTGAGACTCTCCGCCTGTGTACTCAGGTTAGAGGAGGAGTCTAGAGTACTAGAATACTGCAGAGAGGCCCTTGAGTGCCTAGGACCTGCGGTGAGGCCCTTGAGCGCCTGAGAGTACAGTGAGGCCCTTGAGTGCCTGAGAGTCATGTGCAGACCAGGACGAGTAATCAGACTTAGCATTTCCCGGGTGTGTCGCTAAGTCTTGTACGGTGTGGTCGTAGTGCACTGCGAGTCTCTATGCAGAGTACACTGCATAGATCAGGGCATAATCTAAAATATGATCATATAGGTTCACATAGTTCTTTATAAATGATAGAGTTAAGGAAGACTAGAGCATAGTCTTCTAGTAGTTATTCTTTGGATGCAATATTTACATTCTTTGTTATTTCAGTTATATTGTTTTAGAACTGTTCAGTGTAGTATTTATTGTTGTTAAATTTCATATCGTTTACTCAAATTATATCTGTAATCACATTATTGCATTAGTCTGTTTCCATGAAGTACTCATTCACTGAGCGAGTAGGCTCACCCCTCTACTCAAACATTTTTAGGGTTAACCGCGTGGACTTGAAGATGGTCAAAGCTTCAATGTAGATCTGCCACAGGAGTCAAGTATGAGTTTAGTTGAGTCAGTCGGTCCTTGTCACTCTAGGTCCTCAGTAAGAGTTAAGAGAGAGAGTTGTAATTACAATGTGTAATATTATTCCTCTTTGATATGTATGCTAATTAGCAAGTTTCATGTGCATAATGTGTGAGAGACATCATGAATGTTTATACATGTATCTTTATTATTAAAGTTTGATTAGTAAAGGAAATGTTCAGATTCCCTTGTTAAGATGTTTTATGTGGTTCAATGCGAAGAAATAAGAGTTTTTAAGAAAAGGAAAAGTTAAGGGTGTTCTTTGTGTTACATATAAATCCTATCTTATGCCGTAATCTCAT
The DNA here is from genome assembly GCA_963693085.1 of Alisma plantago-aquatica. NCBI lineage: Eukaryota > Viridiplantae > Streptophyta > Magnoliopsida > Alismatales > Alismataceae > Alisma > Alisma plantago-aquatica. The sequence goes on along the minus strand of OY856412.1, from coordinate 785,290,182 downwards.
GATTTGAGGAAATTGTGAGATCGGGGTGTAACACAAATTTTCTTTAGGAAGATTTTGGATCTAGTTTTCTTGGATGTTGTCATCACTCCCAAATTTAGACCTTTTGTCTTCAAGTGACTCGTTAGTGTAATCATTGTTATGGTGACTGTTTTGGGAAATGACTAATCTAATAAAAGGTTGTGTAATTATGTCTTTACACCATCTTTTTATTAAGAAGAAAGTCACAAAGGAATGGTTACTATCCCTAGAGGAATTCTTTGTAATAAAAAGGAACCAATATGGTACAATCCTGATCATTCACTCAAGATCACTAGTACAAGTTGGAAAGTACCTACATATTGCACAGAGGAAACAACTACCCCTTCTAGTACTAAATCCCCTCTAGGGATAAAGACATGTTTGGAAGGCTATACATCCTAAAAACCCTATCTCCGTAAGCCTTATGGGCAATAATAAAATCCAAGTGTGAATAAAAGCTTGAGAGTTGTGCCAAATAAGATATTGAAAGGTTTTAACCAATCGATGTATAATTACACTCAAGAATGTAGATATGTTGTACCCAATAGTAGAACCTTGAAGACAAAAATATTACCCCTATTTTCCAAAGGAGATCTTATAAACTACATTAGGACTAACAATTGGGTAACACTTCTATTACAATAATACTCATGGTTAAGTGACCCTAAGGAAGGCATACTACACCATAGAATTAACCTCCCTCTCAAATCTTGTTATTCTACTCAAAAATATAAAAGTTGGGTGTGATAGCCACCTCTAGGGAGAACCTTTCATGAGTACGACTTGGAAACAAGGTCTTGAGTAAATCATGTAGGAGAAACTCTTCCTCAGAAAAGGTTTTAATAGATTAAAAGGTAATGCACTTTTGGATCTACGAGAATGAAATTGGGGATACAATAAGAAAACCAAATAGTCATACAATTAACTAGTCCGAAATATGGCTTAAGGACATGGTCTATGCAAAAATACACTAAACTAATAAATGTTGATTTATGTTATGGTATTTTTATTATCATAAGGACAAGATAGACTCTACGTTTGGGGTGGGGTTGATAACATTCAATTTTGTGGATTCTTCTAGCCTACTCCCTTATCCTTAATTTCTGTTAATAACATAAATTTACATAAACTTTCTTACAATATGTATATTCTTTATTTATTTATCTTAAATATGCATTGACTTTTCATTTCCATGAAATCTAACCATCAATTGATAATTAAATATAGTTACCATAAATTGTCAGGATCGATATCACCAAACACCCCACTAACTAAAGGATTAGCCATGCACATATGACCAATCGAGTGTCAAAACAAATGACCTAGAATACTCCTCCATACCGAAGGTATGCAACACTACCAACCGAAGGATCAACCAAGCCCCACCAACCTACATCTATTTTCCTATGGCCTACTAGGGGCGCTAACTATCAAAGGCCTAGTGGATCTTTACCTATCAAAGAAGTTGTAAAAACATCACCTACCAATGGCTTAGTTGCCTTCATCTATCAAAGGCATTATCTCGATGGTTTGACAGAGAAACATCACCCATAGGACTCATAGACTCTAACACGTTCCAATGGCTTGGAAGGATGTCCATCAACTGATGACGGGGTTAAGCCTTTCCCAGCAAAGGATAGTTTATCAACCTCTTATATTGATGGTTTAGAAGAACTCTTATCCTCCAATGGATCAGTGGTAACATGTTTTCCTAGGTTTGTCCTACGTGTTTACACCACCATGACAAATAAGTTCATTCCCCGAGGCATGTGTTGGGGGTCCTTGGGGTGCAAGTAAATCCCATTTACTAGTTCCTTGAGAGTTGTCCTTAGGCTATAAATAGAGGCCCCTTTTCTATGTGAAGGGGACCACTTGACATTGGGAGGCAAAGTGTTGCCATAACTCACATCCACCATCCACGTTTGGACAACAGTAGGAGGTGTGTCCATGGGTTCACAATAACCAAAGATGAGATCCAAGATTCCATGCACCTCCACCTCCCTCGTGCTAGTTTTGAATACTTTGCTTGAGAGATGAAGGATGGCAGGAGATGCATTCCAAATGTCACTTCACATTTGCCTATTCTAGAGACGTAAGGAGGTCTCTTTCAAGTGCCACTACCCTTTCATGATTATTTTTTCATGTTTTCTATCCTCTTTTTTCTTTATCTTCATCCTATTCATTAGTCCATCTATCCATCTCCATGTCTTTGTTCATTTATATGTCTCAACTATCACTCATAACCATGAGTGGCCAATTCATTTTCCTAGTCTGGGAGTATCCACGAAGTCTCTCCCAACATCCAAGTTCTTATATATGTCGATGTATATACTCTTAGCAATGTTTATCCCCATACTCTTGGTCTTTAATGCTTCACTCCCATGATTAACTACCATCTTGTGTTGTTTAATTTCTAATGCATCAAGAGTATTAGACTATATGTAAGAGTCATGGAGTAGCATGAATGCATGAGAATGGTGGAATGCTAAAGCTAATGATTATATGGTTATCTACTTTGTTGTTTGATTTCAATATTAAGAAAGAGACATTCCAATGGTCTAAATATATCCTAAGCTCCAAAGAGGAGGGAATACATGCTTGTGATGATTGGTTGTATCTTATGCTAAGTGTATATAATAGGTGTGAGTATTTCACGTTGGTGAGTGTTCTTAGATGGTTAAATCTAATCCAAGTTTCTATCCATATATTCAAAACACACAAACGCACACACAGATATATACATACATACATACATACATACATGCATGCATACACACACACACACACACACACACATATATATATATATATATATATATAGAATAGAGAGAGAGAGAGAGAGAGAGAGAGTAAGGCTAGAATAGACTCAAGTGTACAGATCATAGAAATACACTCAAGTGTGTTTGCATATCAAGACAATTTTTTGCAAAATGTAAACCATTGATCTTCACTGTCATACTATAACTAGGAGACATACTAATTTTGAGCCCATCTAGATGAGTGTAAGTCACTCATATAAGGGCAACAAAATCAATGTGTGAAACTAATTTGAAATGCATAATTTTTGTGGTCTTTATAACATGACCTATAAATGTCCAAATGTTCTCAAATTTTGCGTATGAGCTATTCACAAGATGTTTAAGAAGATCAATATATATATATATATATATATATATATATATATATATATATATATATATATATATATATATATATATATGGGATTAAGAGAGAAAGATTTCTCCCCCTCTCCCATGTCCGTAGCAGAGGCCGAACGCCCGGGAGGGTGGTAAATCCAGGCGGCAACTTGGATTCGAACTCGGGTCCCTTCATGAGGAGACATGTTGCTTGACTACTTGAGCCACTCCTTTTTGACATATATGTACGTATGTATGTATAGTATTCCTTCTTTGTCTTATGTATATATATATATATATATGTATATTTATACTTACATACATATATATATATAGTATTCCTTCTTTGTCTTGATAATATAATTTCTAGTTTAATTTAGTTGTTACTTTGTTCTTTGGAAACCTTCATTCCATATGGAACACTTGTCTTGCCTATGGTAAGGCATAACTAAGTTAAGACCTAGGATTCCTTACAACTACCACCCTTGTCCCTAAGATGAACCCCATCTACTACATAAGGATCCATTATCATTGGTGTGTGATCCCTAGTATCGGGCTACAAATTTTGTATTTGATTACTTTCTTCTGCATTATTTTAGGATGCACAATTTGAGATGATTGATGGGCCATTCTAGGTTTGCACTAAAATGGAGCAACATTATGAGGCTGTATATTTGAGCATTGGCCATGTCGCTCAGAGTCTAAATGTGAGAGATTGTAACATTCCCATATTTGAGGCCTCAAATAAAGTTATCTTATGTTGTGTTTTGGGAATCCCCCAATACCCCTCCTTTCATCAGTGGGGTTTGGGCCACGGTTCCCAGCATGTAAGGGATTGTGTGGGAGTAGAAGGGACCGAAAGAACTTGAATTTTCAAAACTTGTGATATGCCAAACAGTCAACTGGGACACCCAGATGGTCATCTGGTGTGTGAGAAAGTCATCTCACATTGTTAGATGGTCGTTTGGAAGTTTCCTAATTGGATGCAAATTTGGTAATTTTGATTCCCACTAATATCACATATTAATTTCCTTGTTCCTCAAGTAAAGTGCAATCAAATACATTCGACAAACATCTAGAATGTTCATTCGTACCAAATGAGTCATTTCACCCATGTGAGATGCCTGTCTCACTCACCCACATGATCATCTAGTGAGCCTGAGTTGAGCCAGTCGGTTCAATCACATTGAACCGGTCGGTTCAAGGGCAGAATTAAGCCAATTCAAACTCTGTTATGCTTGACAACCCAAATGGCCATATCAACACTTGAGATGCCCATATGGCTTCCCAAATGGGTATCTCACCCATTGAGATGGTCGTTTAGTAGTTCAGTCAGCCAATTTATCGATATCTTGTGTGAATTGAATATCTAAATACTTTAGTAATCAATCCAATCATTATTCATGATAAACTCCTCTTCTAGATGAGTTCCTTTGTGTGTGACCCTATAGGTCCCATATCATAATGTCAATGAGTTTCTATAACTAAATTATGACATCAAAAGCAGAGAGTGGTGCCTAGCCGCACATCAGTGCTATCATAGCGAATGGAAAGTTGGAGAACAACTTCAACCTACAATATGTGTAAGGTGTTGCAGTGATCACATAATTCTTTTGTTTATGATAATTAGAGTGAACTCAAGGTATGGATAGTTATCCTTTCAACATTCAACTCATGTTCCTTGAACCAAGAGCAGTCTATTTGAGATAATGTGACCTCAATGTCAAATATTGATTCACATGTGCATGAGCATGCATTTCTCCAGTATGAGAGACAAATTCCATCACTATCAATCACAGTCTATCCCCATGTATCAAAGTTTCCCAATCATCACAGTTATAACAACCCATGTCTCAGGACTGTGTTTGATGATGTCAAAGTGTACCCGATGACATGTGACGAGTGCAGTGATTTTAGGTCTACAAATCGCAATCACGACCTTCACTACAATAGATGACTATGACCACTAAATATGGTTTCTATGAGTCACTCTCAAGGTGGGTCTATCTGATACAGTGTTCCCTAACATGTATCTATGTGTTTGGTTTGATATTTACATATCATGACTAATGAGAATCCATCATCAACCAAGCCACATTCTAGTCTTATGTGTTGTTGGTGCCTATCTACCTTCCACAGTAACAACCGACTATGGAAAGAATAAGAATGTGCATACTCTTATCATTCATATGATCCCATTTCTTCCATGTCACATACTTGAAGACATATGTTATTGAGTATTGTCATTCTATACACATTCACTTTGTCTCCTTGTTATCTCATAATTGAGTGAAACATATGAATTGGAAGCTTGCCTTTATTTATGTAATTATTAATCAAATCATTTTAGGTAATTATTCCATGTCAATTTTCATATGATTGGCTCTATGGGAATACCATACCAACAGACTCCCAGTTGCACTTAGAGCCAATCACCCACACATCTCATACTTAGTGATCTAAACACGTTCAACATGCTTCGACTGCGCTCATGCTAATCCATTGGGATATCAACATTTTGCTACTGGTCAGTACATTGCATGTTTCCTAATCTCTTCACTGTATGATTTCTCATATGACATAGAACTACCATAATATGGTTTCTGATATTCCATTCCTAATGTCACAATATTACTATTGATTCATCAATAGTTGGAACATCTATAAGTTCATCGTATGAACCTTTAGATCCATATAGTATCACTCTTTGTCATTAACACAAGTATACCCGACTTCCATTGTAGAATAATATTAATGTCTATTAGATTGGAACCTTTACAACTAATTATGACTTGTCCTTTTAAATCAAACATATTTTATTGCGGTCACTTTTGCCATTGTGGAAGCTTGCATCGATATAACTCTTTAAGTGTTACGACCCGCGTCGAGCTTATCCCGTAAGTAAGTTGTTCAGCATGTGTTTAGCTGATGTATTAAGTTATAAGCCTGTTTTTGTTAATAATGCTTAAAATGGACATGATATGTGCTTAGTGTGTTTTCTAGCTTCTAAAGTATGTAATATCTTACGCTTGAAGCGTTGCCAGAGAAATCGTTCGAATCCGACCTTCGAGTCAAAAGTTGCAAGTTTTTGGGCTTCTAGGGACCCGATTGTAATTTTGCAAAAGTTTCGAAATTTGCAATTTGGCCCCTAAGTTTTCTTCCTTATCTTTCCTTTATCCCTTTCTCGTTTCATTTCACAGAAACGCAGAACGCAGGAAACGTTCTGTTCCTTGCGTGAGAGAAAGAGAGAAAGAGAGAGAAAGAGAGAAGGAGCTGAGGAGGGAGAAGCTCTGGAGCATCGTTTTGCTCCAATTAGTTGTTGTAGATCGTCCCTTCCCTCCGTAGATCATCACCTTCATCGAATCAAATCAGTTTTGCAGCTGGAGCTGCGTTTGCAAGAAAAGTGGTCAAGGAATTGGGGTGCTCGGAGCAGCCCTAGCTTGTTCCTTTCTTCCTTTCAGGTACGGTTTAGTTGTATGGGTCGTTTGTGATCGTTTCGCGGTGTTTGCTCGAAGTTTGCCCGTCGATTCGAGAGAAATCGACTTCTCCAGGCCGTTTTTGTGTTCTGCCTGTGCGCGGTTCGGCCGAGTTTCCAATTCGGTCGGCCGAGTTCTTATTTAGGGCTTTTGTACAGCGTTTTCCGGATCGGCCGAGTTTCAGTCTGGATCGGCCGAGTTTCTTGAATTAGATATACGAACAGTGATTTGGTCGGCCGAGTTTGGTCCTGATCGGCCGAGTTTCCTTTGTAGGTTTTTCAAGCGGTGAGTTGGTCGGCCGAGTTCCCCAGGGGATCGGCCGAGATTCCAGTTGGTCGGCCGAGATTTGTTCGACCGAGTTTCAGAACCAGGGAAACGGTCGGCCGAGTTCCATAGGGATCGGCCGAGTTTCAAGTGTGAGTGGCAATTCATTTAGAAATCATTATTTAACTCATTTTAAATGTTTGATTGCTTCAGTAATAGTTTAATAAGTTCATTGGAACTTGAATTGTGTAATAAGAATGATGAGAAAGAGGAAATTCTGTGTTTACAGTTATAATGTGTTATTTATGTTATTCGTTAATCAAGTATAGACTTAGATGCCCTAACACCGTAGAACCCCTAAGTGGTATCTGCAGCTTTGGGGTGAAACTCGTGTTGCAACATCATCCGTGCGTGTGTCGCGGACAAACGAGGAAAGAGAAAAAAGGGCAGTGTCTAACAACAATTGTGCTTGTGTCACAATGGCACTGCGGTTTCACCAAAAAACACGGTTATCTAACACGATTCGTGCGGAGTCGCGAAGGTAACCCTGTGACCCTCCGCCTGTGTGCTCAGGTTAGTAGGAGGAGTCTAGAGAGCACTCGGAGTAGTGCATTGAGGCCGGAGAGCCTGTGGTCCTATGGCAGAACAGGGCTGGCGTCAGACTTAGCATTCCCGGGTGTGTCGCTAAGTCTTGTACGCTGGGGCCGTAGCATGGACTTGTTGCGGACCTTTATATGCAGAGTACACTGCATATATTTAGGGCATAATAATAAAATGGATGAAAAATCATATATAGGTTCACAGTAAATTTATATAATTGTTTAACTACTTGAAATACATGACGATGCTTAGAAATGTGATTGGTAACTATTTACCTGCTATGTCAGTAGAATTGCTCTGTTTAAACTGTATATATTTTTATTTTCAGTTAATGAACCTGACGAGTTGTTTATTGATAGCTAAGTGAAATGTTATTCACTGAGCGAGTAGGCTCACCCCTCTACTCAAAATTTTCAGGTCAGCATCAGCAACAGGAGTCAGAAGGATCGTTTCATCCCAACGCTTAGTTGATATAAGGTTTGTAGTTAGTCTAGTTAGAAGGTCTCTTAGTCCATTCCCCTCGATCTTCGGGACAAGGTGTGAGTGAGAGAGAGAATATGTACATAGATGTAAATTAACTGTTATGCTTTATTTTATGTTGAACAATGCAGTGTGCTGTAGACTTGTTTAATTTCCTATCAGTTAATAGAAATGCTTCCGCAGTCTGCTTAGTTTCATTTTACAGCTTAAATCTGTTTATTCTGTTAATCTCCTTAAATGTGTCTTAAACAGTGAAGAGTGTTTGGCTTATGTGCATAATCCCACCTGCCATGCCCTAATCCGGTGGTTTGTGTTTAATGTGATATTGGGGCTCGACAATTTTTGGTATCAGAGCCTAGGTTTGAGTACTTAGTTACTCAAGGTCAGGGGACGATAAGAGACCAATAGGATTAAGGTTTAAGTGTCTTTCTTCTATCTGTAATTTTCTAATAGGAAATATTCTATTATATCATTGCAGATGGCAGGAAGAGGTTTTGATCGTGATGATCAAGCCGAGAGCCATGTTGGCCCTGATCCGCGATACTTGGGTCCAGGTGGTGGTGACCACATGGATGAAGCATCCCGGATGTACATGATGTTCTTGGAGACCAAGGAGAGATACAAGGCTAATAGGTGAGAATCTTCTTCTACCAGCAGTAAATATCTGATGCGATCTTATGAGCTTGTGAAGAAGCTTGGTGGCACAGAGTTCAGTGGCACCACAGATCCCGCAGAGGCTGATGAGTGGTTTAGACAGATTGAGAAGGTCTTTCGTCTGATGGAGCTTCCAGAAGACAAGAAGATCAATCATGCAGTCTACCTTCTGACAGGTGATGCAGAGCTATGGTGGCGTGGTGTGGAGGAAAAGAGAAGAGGCACAGAGCTTTCCTGGCAGGATTTCTCTGAGGAGTTTCATCTCAAATTCTATCCACCCACTTTCCTTAATGAGAAAATCAGGCAGTTGCAGAATATCAAGCAGGGGAACATGACAGTTACAGAGTATGAAGCACTTTTCACACGCTTAGCTAACTTCTGTCCACAGCTTGTTCCTGACAACATAGAAAGTTGCAGAAGATTTCAGGAAGGGTTAAGGCCAGAGATTCGGCATACAGTCTCTGCTACTAGTAGGAGGAGCAGAGAGAACTTTGGTGAGTTTGTTGAGGCTGCCAGGCAGGTTGAAGAATCTGTGAATGCTGATAGGGTGCCCGAGTCTAAGAAGAGATCTGCAGAGTTCAGTGGAGGACAGTCCAGTGGTGGATACAGAGGTGGAGGTAGAGGTTTCTTTTCTAAACTTGGGCGTGGCTTTGGTTGTTTTGGCAGACAGAGATCTGAGAATGTCACTACTTCTAGAGGTAGAGGAGGATATAACCCAGGAAGATGGAGCAGTGCCACTAGTGGACAGTCTTCAGGGTCATCAATGTCAATATCAGGTCCTCAGAGACAAGAGATACCGCTATGTAATAAATGTGGTAGACCACACACTGGTCAGTGTTGGGGTCCAAGTTGTTTTGCCTGTGGACAAATAGGACACCTTAGAAGGGATTGTCCTCAACTTCATCAAGCAGCATCACAAGCTTTTCAGCCTCAATACCATGATGTTCCGAGTTCCTCTGTGGCTTCTGGTTCTAGAGGTGGTGAAGCATCTAGTGGCAGGAGTGGTCAGAGAGGACAACGTGGCAGAGGGAGAGCTTCAACACGTTTCTTTTCTTTGACACCTCAGGAAGGTATAATCTCTTCACAAGTCGTTACAGGAGAGATGCTTTTGTTTAATAGTATACCAGTTTCACTTTTGATAGATCCGGGAGCTACTCATTCTTTTATACGACGTTCTTTAGTTGTTGAACTTAATCTGTTAACTCAAGAGTTGGCAGATGAGTTAGTATTGAGGGTTCCACTAGGTGGACCGACAGTTTTATCTGAGTCCTGTCCCGGATGTTTGTTATCTTTTGGAGGTTTTACCTTTGCTGCTAATCTCATACCCTTGGATGTAAATACTTTTCAAGTCATCTTGGGTATGGATTGTCTTGAGACATATCGAGTGCAACTCGATTGCTGGAAAAAAAGAAAGATACCTTTCAATTAGGAGAATTTTCTTGTGTCTTTACTGGAGACAGGAAAGTTCTGCCTACATGCATAATATCAGCTGCTGTAGCTGATAAGATGTTACAGAAAGGATGTGAAGCGTTCCTTGCTCATGTAGTTGACACCAGAGCAGAAAAGAGCACCACCAGTGTTTATGATGTGCCTGTAGTTCGTGAGTTCTCTGATGTTTTCCCAGAAGAGTTACCAAGCTTACCTCCTGTCAGAGACATTGATTTTGAAATTCAGATATATCCAGGTAGTCATCCAGTAGCGCTGCCTGCCTACAGAATGGCACCTGCGGAGTTGAAAGAACTCAAGTTACAGTTGCAGGAGTTGTTAGATAAGGGTTTCATTAGACCTAGTTCTTCACCATGGGGTGCTCCGGTCTTGTTTGTTAAGAAAAAGGATGGAACCATGCGTCTCTGTATAGATTACAGGCAACTAAACAAGATCACAATAAAGAATAAATATCCCTTTCCGAGAATTGATGATCTGTTTGATCAGTTGCATGGAGCGACGATCTTTTCTAAAATTGATTTGAGATCCGGATATCATCAGCTCAAGATAAAGGCTTCTGATATTCCCAAAACAGCTTTCAGAACCAGGTATGGACATTATGAGTTCTTGGTCATGTCGTTTGGGCTGACCAATGCCCCAGCAGCCTTTATGGATATGATGAATCAGATTTTCAAACCTTTTCTAGATCAGTTTATTGTAGTCTTTATAGATGATATTCTGATCTATTCTAGAGACGAGGAACAACATGAACAACACTTGAGAGTAGTGTTGCAGTTGTTGAGACAACACCAGTTGTTTGCTAAGTTTAGCAAGTGCGAGTTCTGGTTGGCTGAAGTAGCATTCCTTGGACATGTTATCTCGAGAGATGGAGTCAGCGTGGATCCTAAGAAAGTTGAGTCTGTGCTTCAGTGGGAACAACCTACGACTCCTACAGAGATCAGAAGTTTATTGGGTCTGGCAGGATATTATAGAAGATTCATAAAGAACTTCAGTGAGATAGCATCACCTTTGACACGCTTGACAAGGGAGGATGTGTCGTTTGTTTGGTCTGATAACCGTGAGAGAAGTTTTCAGATTTTGAAGAAGAGGTTGACTTCAGCACCAATGTTGGTTCTGCCTGAGGCAGAAAAAGGCTATACAGTGTTCTGTGATGCTTCTAGGAGAGGTTTGGGCTGTGTACTGATGCAAGAAGGTAAAGTTGTTGCTTACGCATCTAGACAGCTTAAGAAAAATGAAGAGAATTACCTTGTTCATGATTTGGAATTAGCTGCTATAGTTCATGCTCTTAAGACATGGCGTCACTACTTGTATGGTGAGACATGTCAGGTGTTCACCGATCATAAGAGCCTGAAATATATCTTCACTCAGAAAGATTTGAATTTGAGACAGCGCAGATGGCTAGAGCTGATTAAAGATTATGATGTGACAATCGATTACCATCCTGGTAAGGCGAATGTTGTAGCTGATGCCTTGAGTAGAAAGTCAAGTTCTTCAGCCAATGCATTTTCTATGGCATGTTTCAAGAGAGACCTGCTCGTAGATATGTGAAGGTTGAACTTGGACTTGGAAGTGACAAGACAGAGTGGGTTGATTGCACAGATGCAAGTTAGACCTACTTTTTATAATCAGATTAAAGAGTTGCAGCAGAGTGATAATGAGTTATGGCAAATCATGCAGGAGATGTCAGAGGGTAAGAGAGCAGAGTTCAGATTTTCTGATGAAGGCATGTTGTATCTTCATGAAAGGTTGTGTGTACCTGGAAACAGTGAGTTGAAAGAGCAGATTCTTGAGGAGGCGCATACTTCTATGTATGCCATGCATCCAGGTAACACAAAGATGTACAGGAACCTCAAAGAGTTGTACTGGTGGCCAGGTATGAAAAAGGATGTGGCTGAATACGTAGCTAGGTGCGGGGTGTGTCAGCAGGTTAAGGATGAACATCAGAAACCTGCTGGTGTTTTGTAGTCGCTTCCTATACCAGAATGGAAATGGGAACGCATCACGATGGACTTTGTGGTAGGATTACCCAGAACGCCTAAGGGTTCGGACTCGATATGGGTGATTGTGGATAGACTAACTAAGTCTGCTCACTTTCTTCCTGTCAAGTCAACCTTTGACATTTCTAAGCTGGCTAAAGTTTATGTGGATGAGGTAATCAGGTTGCATGGGATTCCAGTTTCTATTATTTCTGACAGAGATCCAAAGTTTACATCTAGATTCTGGAATCAGTTACATCATGCGATGGGCACGAGGTTAAAGTTCAGTACAACATTTCACCCACAGACAGATGGTCAATCTGAAAGGACCATTCAGACCCTTGAAGACATGCTGAGAGCATGCGTGCTACAGTTTAGAGGCAACTGGGAAGAACACTTAAGCTTAATAGAGTTTGCTTACAATAACAGTTACCATTCTAGTCTTGGAATGGCTCCATTTGAAGCTCTTTATGGCAGGAAGTGTAGATCGCCAGTTTGTTGGTATGAGGTGGGTGAAAAGGAAATTCTTGGACCTGAGTTAGTTGATGTAACTACTGAAAAGATATCAGTGATTCGGGATCAGTTGAAAGCTGCACATGATAGACAGAAGAGTTATGCTGATAGACGACGTCGACCTCTTGAGTTTGAGGTTGGCGACGAGGTTTACTTGAAGGTTTCACCGTGGAAGGGAGTTCTGAGATTTGGAAAGAGGGGTAAGTTGACCCCTAGATATATGGGTCCATATCCTATTGTTGAGAGGATTGGACCTGTAGCTTACAGGTTGGATTTGCCGTCTGAGTTGGAAAATCTACATGATGTCTTCCACGTGTCTATGCTGAAAAAGTGTCACCCTGGTACGGATAAGATTCTAGATTCAGAACCGGTGCAACTTAGGACAGATGTGTCCTATGTTGAAGGACCTGTGCAGATAATTGATTACCGGATTAAAAAGCTTAAGAACCACGAAATTCCTTTAGTGAAGGTTTTGTGGAGAAACCATAATCTTGAAGAAGCTACGTGGGAGCTAGAATCTGAGATGCGTGGCAAGTTTCCTTTTCTCTTCTAGGAATTTCGAGGACGAAATTCTTATAAGGGTAAGAGGAATTGTTACGACCCGCGTCGAGCTTATCCCGTAAGTAAGTTGTTCAGCATGTGTTTAGCTGATGTATTAAGTTATAAGCCTGTTTTTGTTAATAATGCTTAAAATGGACATGATATGTGCTTAGTGTGTTTTCTAGCTTCTAAAGTATGTAATATCTTACGCTTGAAGCGTTGCCAGAGAAATCGTTCGAATCCGACCTTCGAGTCAAAAGTTGCAAGTTTTTGGGCTTCTAGGGACCCGATTGTAATTTTGCGAAAGTTTCGAAATTTGCAATTTGGCCCCTAAGTTTTCTTCCTTATCTTTCCTTTCTCCCTTTCTCGTTTCATTTCACAGAAACGCAGAACGCAGGAAACATTCTGTTCCTTGCGTGAGAGAAAGAGAGAAAGAGAGAGAAAGAGAGAAGGAGTTGAGGAGGGAGAAGCTCTAGAGCGTCGTTTTGCTCCAATTAGTTGCTGTAGATCGTCCCTTCCCTCCGTAGATCATCACCTTCATCGAATCGAATCAGTTTTGCAGCTGGAGCTGCGTTTGCAAGAAAAGTGGTCAAGGAATTGGGGTGCTCGGAGCAGCCCTAGCTTGTTCCTTTCTTCCTTTCAGGTACGGTTTAGTTGTATGGGTCGTTTGTGATCGTTTCGCGGTGTTTGCTCGAAGTTTGCCCGTCGATTCGAGAGAAATCGACTTCTGCAGGCCGTTTTTGTGTTCTACCTGTGCGCGGTTCGGCCGAGTTTCCAATTCGGTCGACCGAGTTCTTATTTATGGCTTTTGTACAGCGTTTTCCGGATCGGCCGAGTTTCAGTCTGGATCGGCCGAGTTTCCTGAATTAGATATACGAACAGTGATTTGGTCGGCCGAGTTTGGTCCTGATCGGCCGAGTTTCCTTTGTAGGATTTTCAAGCGGTGAGTTGGTCGGCCGAGTTCCCCAGGGGATCGGCCGAGATTCCAGTTGGTCGGCCGAGATTTGTTCGACCGAGTTTCAGAACCAGGGAAACGGTCGGCCGAGTTCCATAGGGATCGGCCGAGTTTCAAGTGTGAGTGGCAATTTATTTAGAAATCATTATTTAACTCATTTTAAATGTCTGATTGCTTCAGTAATAGTTTAATAAGTTCATTGGAACTTGAATTGTGTAATAAGAATGATGAGAAAGAGGAAATTCTGTGTTTACAGTTATAATGTGTTATTTATGTTATTCGTTAATCAAGTATAGACTTAGATGCCCTAACACCGTAGAACCCCTAAGTGGTATCTGCAGCTTTGGGGTGAAACTCGTGTTGCAACATCATCCGTGCGTGTGTCGCGGACAAACGAGGAAAGAGAAAAAAGGGCAGTGTCTAACAACAATTGTGCTTGTGTCACAATGGCGCTGCGGTTTCACCAGAAAACACAGTTATCTAACACCATTCGTGCAGAGTCGCGAAGGTAACCCTGTGACCCTCCGCCTGTGTGCTTAGGTTAGTAGGAGGAGTCTAGAGAGCACTCGGAGTAGTGCATTGAGGCCGGAGAGCCTGTAGGCCGGAGAGCCTGTGGTCCTGTGGCAGAACAGGGCTGGCGTCAGACTTAGCATTCCCGGGTGTGTCGCTAAGTCTTGTACGGTGGGGCCGTAGCATGGACTTGTTGCGGACCTTTATATGCAGAGTACACTGCATATATTTAGGGCATAATAATAAAATGGATGAAAAATCATATATAGGTTCACAGTAAATTTATATAATTGTTTAACTACTTGAAATACATGACGATGCTTAGAAATGTGATTGGTAACTATTTACCTGCTATGTCAGTAGAATTGCTCTGTTTAAACTGTATATATGTTTATTTTCAGTTAATGAACCTGACGAGTTGTTTATTGATAGCTAAGTGAAATGTTATTCACTGAGCGAGTAGGCTCACCCCTCTACTCAAAATTTTCAGGTCAGCATCAGCAACAGGAGTCAGAAGGATTGTTTCATCCCAACGCTTAGTTGATAGAAGGTTTGTAGTTAGTCTAGTTAGAAGGTCTCTTAGTCCATTCCCCTCGATCTTCGGGACAAGGTGTGAGTGAGAGAGAGAATATGTACATAGATGTAAATTAACTGTTATGCTTTATTTTATGTTGAACAATGCAGTGTGTTGTAGACTTGTTTAATTTCCTATCAGTTAATAGAAATGCTTCCGCAGTCTGCTTAGTTTCATTTTACAGCTTAAATCTGTTTATTCTGTTAATCTCTTTAAATGTGTCTTAAACAGTGAAGAGTGTTTGGCTTATGTGCATAATCCCACCTGCCGTGCCCTAATCCGGTGGTTTGTGTTTAATGTGAGATTGGGGCACGACATTAAGCCCAACTCTTCCTTTTATTACTATCCTTATCGACTAGCAATCTATCCTTAGATACTTATCAAGTACTAATGGATGACTTTCCAATTACCCTTATTGGATTTAATATCATCCTGTCATGTCCAATACATAAAATATTATATGGGATAAGTAATTTTGTAGTATTCATGATAGATCCATTGTTGTTCCAGCCTATGAAATCTTAATCATTTTATTTCCATTCTTCATAAGAATTGGAATATATGGTTCATGAGATACTAATCCAGATTATCTCTTATTGAATCCATTTGTGTTGACTTCTTTCAACACATTGCTATTGTACATGTTCAAGCTTCCATTGTGAAACATTGAATAACTATCTCATAGCTTTTCATCCTTATCTCATTAGATGTTTCATCTTTACTTTCATTGTTGAAGGTGTTTTCCATGCCAAATCCAATATTCACAATATTGAGTTGTTATTCCTCATCATATGTGGAATATTCATATATGATCCCACTAAATCTTTTGTTATCACATATTTCATGTTTTATCTCGATTCACATCAAACTCTTTGAATATATTGTCACAATAAAAGATCCCATCTCTGAGATGCTTGTTCCAATGCCATATTGAACCTTGTAATTTATAGACTTTATTTGCATTCCTTGATGTTTTGAGACTTTTTAGGTTGTGTCATGTACACATCCTCTGATTTATTCCTTTTAAGTAATCCTCTTATCATCTTCATTTCCAAATCTCATAGTGTATTCTAACTACAACAACAAGCATGACAATTGGGAAATGAATTACTATCATGTTCAACAACTTGAACTGATTTGTATGATCTTTTCAACCAATATGTCCTTTTATGTCGTCCATGTAGGTCTTTGCCACAAGACCCTATTGCACCATTTAGATATTATTCCTTTGGGGCGCTATCAAGGTCCTACCTTGTTTGCTTACATGGTTTCCATATTACTCAGAAATATATTCTAGTTGACTAGTTGGTTCATCCAACACATCTGAATTGTTGGATTCACAATCGTTCAATGTAAGATGTGTTCTACTATAACTATTTTATTTTGTGTTACATGATAAACTTGAGATTCTACAACAACTTCTGATTATAATGGTTCTCATTGTACCCTTTTGTTGACCTCAAAAATTGAGTGTTACTTTTACTCTCACAGATTCTTTAGGAACCCAATTACCCTATTAACAAAAGAATTTTGTTATTGGATTTAGGATTAATAGTAATATTCAACAATCATGGTTTATTGATAAACCTTTTTAAGAAACTACTTTATCAATTTAGGTTTCAATCCCTTAGACGTATTGGGACATTCCAAAATCATATCATATATGATGTAGTTATAAACCATTCATATGGTACATGATTTAGTGATAGGTATATATTTATGAGGATATATGATAATTAGATTAATTGATCATTATATCATGACTCATCATGGTATAATTCCTTTGTTCTGACACATCATCATGTTCAGAGGTATTTGAGTTGTGATACGTCATCACAATTCTGTGAAGATTCTCAAGATATTGATGCAAAGTATTTCAACATTTGATCTCACCAATTTTTTCTAATACTTACATAAAATCTATACTCCATTCTTAATCTCCTTGAACAATTCAAAAGATTCATGTTTCATGTGTATTGAGTACATATAATTATATTACTAGCAAATGAGATGAGGTATAAACAATTATCTATAGCAGTCATTCTTAAGATCTTCATGCATCATACGTATGAGGTCTAATAAAAGCTTACCCCTCCACTACTTCTAGTGAAGGACTTCATGTTATATTTGTGCATATATAATATTTGCATGTTTTCTTAGGTTCAATAACCAAGGTAATCTAGATCAATATGTATTCTAGGCATGCACTTCTCATATTCATACAAGATGACTAATGCTAATGATAGTATTGAGTTATCAACTATAATCCTTTGGTATAAACATTATAACCATTCATCTTTGGATCATTTCTCATAAATATTGTGAGATGTTTTAGGGCAAATCCATGCAAGATCATATCTTTGAAATATAAGCACTAATAATTCTTTATTGATAATCATCCATGTCCATACAACATGCATAAAGAAAATGTTTCTCTTCTAATGGCATAGTGAAATAGCAGTTCTAATAACTCATATACATGCCCATTGGACTAAGATAAATTTAAATGAAGACTTTGGCTTCCACAACACTTGCTCTACCTTGTCCATCTTTGTCCTTCTAGGAGGGATTTTACTTCTTGTCAGATCCTGCACATCAGTATGTCAGATCTCTTATCCGGTATCATATACCATTATGAAGAAGTAATCAAAATTATCTTATATTGTTTATATTAGAAGTGGAGGCCTTCATGCCATCATTATTCTTCTTTAGTTCCTCTAACCAAAGTGGGAAAATTCTCTTTCAATGTCCAAGATGGTGACAATCACCTCTTTTCTTTACTCAACCTTTTGCCTTGATATATGAAGACTTGGGGTTCTAGCTAGCTTTAGCACTCTTTTAGCTTTGACTTTGCCTTTAAACTTCCCCTTTGTCTTGATAATCACCATCACCAACTTGGTCTTGTCTTTCTTCATTTGTGTCTCAAATCTTCTCAACCTGCCCAACAACTCTGTCAAAAGATTGTCAAAGTCATTCATCTTATAGTTCATGACAAACTAACTATATGACTGGGGTAGGGACTACAAATTTACATCAATGGACAACTCTTGGCCTAGGGGAATCCCAGTCTAGCTAGGTTCTCCACTTACCCAATGAGCTTGAGTACATGAGGACTTACCGGATCTCCTTCTACCATTATACACTTGAACAATTACTTGGAAACATGACATCTCTCATGTCTTGCCTGATCTTGGTACATGTTCTTGATATGTGTGACCATCTCAATCACCCCCATGTTCTCATGTTGCATTTGCATCTAGCATAGAATCAGATACTTGACATCCATGACATCTTTAGTATGCTTCTTATAAGCACCCTTGTCAACCCTTGGAGCATTTTGGACTGTCTCCTCTAGTTATGGCATTTCCAGGACATAGAGCTTGGGCTCATGTGTGAGAATGATTCTCAGTGTCCTGAACCATTGATCGAATTTGTTCCCAGTAAGTTTGTCCTTCTCATGGACCGATCGCAAAGAAAAGTGATTGTTTGTTGTTTCCATTTGGTTCTACACAAGAATTTGCAATTTTTTCAAAAACTCATTTTGATTAGATATTATTTGATTAAAACTTGGGTGATAATTATTAGGTCTTTATATAATTATCATTCTCATTATTTTTTTCAAATTGATAAACCTGAAGTATCAATTCAAAAAATTGTGGCGAACAATTTTCTAATGACCCAGATCCAAGATGATTCAACTATGGCTGGATCAACATCACAAAACACAATGAATCATCAAGGTAGGTAACTTTTGCCAATTACATGATATGTAATTCTGGATAGATGATATGTACAACTCCTTGTCATAATGATCTTTATGCCTCTAGGCCCAAATGCTTTAAGAATCACCAGTTAAGCCAGACCTAATAGCCAATATGATAATAATGCACCTCACGGAGGCAGAACCTATATTATTACCATCACACTTCCACAAGGTAGACGAAACACCACACTGAGGTGTAACCTACACTTAGTCGAACAAGTTTTTCATGTGTATTGCTATTAGAAGACATCTTACACTTAAAATGTTTGTTCGAGGGGTTTAATATATATATATATATATATATATATATATATATATATATATATATATATATATATATATATATATATATATATTTATACACACTAGTGAACGCACATGTGCACATGCACGTGCCACAATAAAATGTAAAATTTACAAATTCTGAATATTTTATGCATGTTTGAATAGGTCAAATATGTCAATTGTAACATTGGGTATATATGGAATTCAATTTGTGGTTTGGTGCAAAATACAACTATAAGTTTGGTTAGGTACTTTTGCTAATTTTTTTATAGTATCAATATTTACAAAACAAACTTCATTTATGGTTAGTGCATCTTTATTTACCCTCTTACTTCACACCTTGTATTGAGTATTCATGTTCTATTTTACGATTTCCACTTCTTGCTTTAGAATATACATAATATGAATCGACGTAGATTGACTTATCAAAAAGTTCAATATAGAAAGAAAATATGAGAATTGGATAATATTTCTACACTATTACTTACATATTTTTCATATCATTATAAAAGACAAGCTAGTCAAAGGCTTCCCGATTCAAATCTTCGGTAAAGTCTTTAACATAAAACATGTGCAATTTCAATGCAAGGGTGAAGTTTTTATTTGTATATACATATGTAGTGACTATTTATAAGTCTAAGAAAGATAAACCACACCTTTCAATGCTAACGACTATTTCTCATCAGTGTAATAACATAGTGGCTCGACAACAAAACATCAAAATGTCTCAACCATCTCATTAATGCCACCCATCGCTCCTCCTTCAGGAACTTGGTCATTGAGTTGTACGTGCATTTTTTGATCATGAATGGGTTTCTCTTATTTTCTTTGAATCAA
Organism: Alisma plantago-aquatica; assembly: GCA_963693085.1. Taxonomy (NCBI): domain Eukaryota; kingdom Viridiplantae; phylum Streptophyta; class Magnoliopsida; order Alismatales; family Alismataceae; genus Alisma; species Alisma plantago-aquatica. The sequence goes on along the minus strand of OY856412.1, from coordinate 785,270,154 downwards.
ATATTTAGTATAAAATCTCACAAAATCTTCCTACTCAATAACATGTCATGATTAAGGGAGGAGCGTCTTGATGTTGTTTCACATCTGCATCTCGATCATCACGATCCATGGAGAAGTACTTGCTTAGGTACGCCCACCTGTACAGAAATGTTGACTACAACTTCGAAGGCTACAAAGACCAAGTTTGTTGTTGCTGCTTGCAGTAGTGATGGATGGGGTGTTAGTCATCCACGACATATGCTTAAACCTAGTGACACTTTGATATTCAGTTGTAGCCTCTGACTATTTATCAACATGCATATAACAGAGAAAGGCCTAGAGTTCTTACACATCGATGAGTAAATATATGAATCCTTAACTTAAGTTTGATTCAATGATCTGAATTTAAAACTCACATATCACTACTTCACTCTGTGAGAGGTCATCATTTGACATGTTGAGGTTGGACTTGTGTCTAGACATGAAAACCAACTTATGAAAGTAAGACTGTGTGTAAATGGTTAGACTTATTTCCAGCCTCCCTGTCAGCCATGTTTATCTATGAGATTACAAATTAATTAATGGACGAACCGTAAGCTATGGAGACATTCTCGAGCTTATAGCATGGCACTATTAGAAGTAAAGGAAAATGACAGTGAGAGATAAAGAAAAGTTCACATCGAGACTTAACAAAGGAGAAAAATAAGTTGGTTAGAGCAACCATTTATTTGGTAATAAACTTACCCGTGAAGAGCCCCTTCTCATTGGTCTTTGTTTTACCCAAAATCCAAGTAAATGAAAATGCCATTATCGCTATGAAAGCAGTAATGATGCCTTGATTTCTAACTCCATTGTTCTCTAGAAACAAAAAGATGAAACTGGAAGTTTGGAAAGAGAGTTTAGACCAGTCCTGACTCAGTCCAATAAAAGTAAGCAAAGATCATTAAGGGAAAGACATACCTTTACCCGGTATTTATTATTCTCTGGTAACTTCACAATAAGGGCAAAGTAGCTTTGTATTAAGAAACTAATGTCGAAAAAGGGAGGAAAAAGAAACAGACATGTTACTAACCCAGGTTACACATACAGAGAGACGTATGCAGTCTAAAGAGGAGAGTGGATCATGTGAGTCAAGAATGCTATTTTTTATGTAAGAACACTTATGAAATGAGGGTGAAAAGACCTGAAACCCAAGCATAACGACCAAAGTCAAATGTCAAGACAACCACAAATCTTACCAATCAAGGACACTGATGACAATGCCAGCCAAAATCTAGAGCAATCCACAACAGAGGATCTTGATGGATATGGCCTTCCCAATGACCTCGGTCATGGACCAGAGCAGCAGCGAAACACTCCTAGGCTACTGCTTCCTAAAGAGCTCGGTGACATTGTGTCCCATGGCAACACCAAGACTTGCAGCAAGGATCTGTGCAAGAAGTCCTATGTAGGTCACCCACATGAGAAACTAGCAGAGATCCCCCTTGAGGTTCTCATGGATTGAGGAACCTAAGTCTCATGAGCAGCCCCGAGCCTATCAAAATAGCAATAACTTCTCCCAAGATAAAAGGTGGTCCCACAACCACTCTGTGTTGAGAGTTCCACGATCAGTCTTCTGTTGTTCATCAGAGGAATGGGTTAGCAAATGGATGTGCAGCTCAGTTGGTGAGAGGAATCGACGGTGGGAATTGGTGTTGATCAAATAATGGAGATAGTGGGATGTTGTTATGCCATGGGATGCATGATATGGAATTTAAGTGGTTATAACAACCAATCCTAGAAAAACACGGGAGGATTGCACACAGTTATCAGATGAAAGATGTGAGTGAGGAACGCCAATAAAAATAAAAGGAAATGTGAGAAAAATTGTGAGAGGAGAATGAGTGAAGGAGAGACCAGCAATTCAAAATACAGTATTCTAATTGGATGAGAAGGCTAGAACGACATGTACTTGTAACTAGTATATATATATATATATATATATACATACATATATTGTATCCAATCACCATATATAGTACATATCATAATATCTCACAACATAAACATGCAATATAAAATAAAAAGTGATAGTTATGACCATGTCTACTTGTAATTCCTTGAAGCCATAGGGAATTACTACCACCTAGGTCAATCATCCCATCCAATATATCAACCTGCGGTTGTTGTAGATTTGTGCTTTCCAATTTGGGTAGATTGGTTCAACTCTTGAACCGGTCGTTTCTCCTTTTGGCTGGTTGGTTGGTCATCACGAATGACCTCATGCCCAACTGATTTTTGGAGTCCTTCCAAACAATTGGCTGGACCCTGCAAGTGGTATGTGGCTCCATTGTTCAGTACTCCACGGTCCTCCAGATGCTCGAATCATCTCACAAACTAGTTGTATCCCTAGTGATGATCGTCATCGTCGCAACATAAAGAAAAACTATGTTATTGCTACTTTATTACATTGTAAAGGAAAACCTCAAGTTACATTTGAGGGGAGAAAACTTAGGAAAGAATTACCTTACATTGGGAAGATAGAGGTAGAGGCTCTGTGATGACCTAGAATTTGAGGGAGTTTGATACCCAATATACTGGTTGATGACAAACATGAACAAAATAGTTTAATTATGTATCATGATGCGTATATGGGTCACTAAACAATGTATTGGGGTTTGTGTTGAATATTCACAACTAACTTGATTTGATGAGCAATGGATGAGGTATATTCATAAGTATATGGATTATATGGTTGTAGGATTGAGGCTTTTCAAGGAATTTATGTGACTAGTCAAACGCAGTATCCTAAGCCCATTTTTGGTTAAATACTAGAATTGCCTATGATGGAGAGCTATATGAAAAATTGTTTCCTATTTAGGGGCTTCTTTTGGGAGCCATTCATCTCTATATCTTGACTAAATGAATAATGTTTCGTATGATTTTGGACATAAGTTATTCAGAAATGTCACACAACCATGGTTATAGGTGATGGGCGCATGGGGCATGGACGTATAGTCATGTGGTAACAACCTCTCATGGGTTAAAACAATAAAGGGGAAATATCTGGTCTTCCACTTCCGATTAAGTTGGATCTAACAACAATCTTAGTTGCGAGAATCTCATGCCGAGTAACTCTCTTCTCATGAATAAGTTAATATCTGGACTCGTTAGAAAGGTGTACAAACCTACCCGATCCTTGCTACATGTTTTTCTCTTAGAAACAACCTACAGCCGAGAGCCGGTTACCATCCTCGTTGCTCTCCCCATCCCCATCCTCTTCACAGGAGAAACCAGCACCGCCGACACCCCCTCGCTACTGTTGAAGCGGGCTACACCGCCATCGGCGAAGGACTCCACTGCCCAGGTTCCTATTTCTCTGTTTATGTCAGGCCGCACCTATGATCTTGCCGCCGTCCTAATCACCGGCCACCTACAATCTGCAACCACTTGGATCTAGCCACTGTCGCTCGCCAGCCTCCACTGCCTTCCTCTTCCTCGCTCAACCTCCAGACCTACAACCCTGATACCACCTGCCTCACCTCGCCGGCCAAGCCAACAGAGTCCCGATGATAATCGAGGCAGTCAAACCACCTCAGACTCCTCACCATCTCCATGGCATCTCGCTGTAACGATGGAAGTGTTGGGTAGGGAATCGGCTTTCCCTCTGTCATTGGGCGCCGAGGTTGTAGCCACTACCTGTGGTGGCGATGACTAGTGGCCGGTGCATGCAGAACCTCAGCTCCATCCCCTGGATCGAAGCACAACGACACACGCAAGTGTGGGGCTCCGAATGGCAGCGACGGTCACAGATAGGTCTCGCTGTGGAAGCTAGTCGGATACGAAGGAGGAGGACAGTTCCTCGTTGGAGAAGATGCCAGCGGCGACATCACAGATCCAGGTCATCCAGACTCCCTGACGCGCAAGGAGAAAGGAGAACAGAAGGTTGAACCGGGTTCAAAACCCCTGAACCGACTAGTGAACCAGACCGGATCAACCAAAGAACCGGCCGCAGCAAGCCAAGGAGGTGCGCCCTCCTCAGGGCCACGTGTCACCTCCAGATTGGTCGCTTAAGGTAAATATCCCATAAAATGCTTAGTTCTTGTATAATGCATAATAAATAGCTCGTTTATCAGAAAAATACAAATAAGGTATCGAAATTCTCAGAAAAATACGTAGAACAACATGAAATCTTAATATCAGACTTTTGATGCACTAATAATAGTGATATCATGTAAGATGTATAATTCTTGTTTAATAGATAATAAATAGCAAAGGATGATATAAAATCATGGAAAAATATTCGTAAGTCCACAATTATGTATATAATGCATTTGATGTCAGGTATGACCATGTTGATGTACTAAATTACGTAATTTAGTTAATATGTCCAATTAGGGCTAATAATACTAAAGATGATGCAATTAATGCACACATGCTCAATAAATGATGAAATTCACAGAGTAGGCTTATACTAGTATATGGAACCTCAGTTTTAATTATGAGATTATCATGATGAACAAAATCTATGTTATATGAAGATGAATATTAATACATGTTATAAAACCCTAAGCTAGGTTAATAATGTAACCTAGGGTTATTATGTGCACTAAAAAGAATATGGAGCCTAATATTCAGATAATGAATCATAATCTGGAAAATGACATCAGTAGGATAAATATAAGACAATAATGCAAGTAAACGTTAGAATATCCTAATGAGATAATATAAACCCTAATGAACATGACTAGGGTTATTGACGATGAGAACCTGATGATAGTATATGATCTTGTCTTAATCAGGTGAAGACCAGATATGTAGATGATCCAGAATGTGAATAGGAATCTCTGAACTCAGGTACGTGGGATTTATTAAGTATAAGACTAGTTTTCATGAATGCATAATGATATGATGTACTTTGGATGCTTGTGTTTGCATATAAATTCTTGGATGTGTATTAGTAGTATATGCTCCGCAAAACATTATAGAACATAAAAGAATATGGATGGTTTGTAGCTACTGAGTGGATATATGCTCTCTCTGTCTCTCTCTCTTCCTCTAAATATAAGGTCGGCATTCTGTCCCCATAGCCCAAGGGGCGGGGAAAAATGAAGTGTGACATCTCTCTCTCTCCCCTCTGAATATAAGGTCGACACTCGGTCCCCATAGCCCAAGGGGCGGGGAAAAATGAAGTGTGACACCACTTAGTAGTACAAACGCATCAAAAGGAATCTAAAAATGTGTTTACCTGATTATCACTTTAAATAATGTTTTCTTTTACTCTTTCTTTCTCAAAATTATTTCAATTATGCAAGCATATTAGTATGTATTTTCTACCCACGTGCACAACAACTTGTGTGTTGATTCGTTGTTTCACGTATGTTTTAGGTTCAGAGATAGCGTGGGATAAAAGAAAGGAAGTGAGCAGTTGTCCAGGTTGTACCTATTGTGTAGATCCTAGATAGCATACATGTTCATAGATTGTAGAATTTTCATTCAATATGTAACTGTAAATCATGTTGTAATAATTCATTTTGTATAAATTTACATGTTGAATGTGAGAAATGTTATGGTTGTATGTTCATGTATGTGTATTATGCTTCCGCATCGCTTTCTGATATGATTGTTTGATGTCTTCGGATTATGGGCTCTCATTCCCAATAGGGTTTGGAGAAGCCAAAATCCGGGGACGTCACAGTTGGTATCAGAGCATGAACAATAGCTACACCTAACAATTGCTCACCATGAAACATAAAAACTAAATTTCACCTTTCACCTTAAACCCTAGAATCTTTAGTAAGTTGTTCTATACGAATAAGGTTTGACTTAGCCTCTAGGTTAGAACCTAGATGTTCGAGAACTAGGTTTAGGCAAGTGTATGAAACCCTCTCCATATAGAGCTCATATGTATTGGGTGGCTACACTAATCTATACCATGTTCTCACCATTTCACTAGGTGACATGGCACTAGACTATCTACTGTGTGTGGGACACTCGAGTTTGCTGGTTTGGTTTTGTTTCCCAATCGGCTCGCACCTCGAGTGTTTTCTCTGACGTCTTCTTTCTCGGAGAAAAACTATATGATATTTTATTACCTATATGTAAATATAAAAATGTGTCCCTCACACTGTAGAGTAGTTAGTGTTCATGCCACCTAAGTGAAAGGGAGTGACATCAGTCTAGAAGGGAGAGTAGTCTAGATTAGATGTCTAGAGCCTTATCAAGATATGTGATACATAGAGTAGATGATAGAATGATAGTTGGAAATAAGCATATCGAATCTTATCTAACTTTGATCTATGATGGTATATGTTTACTTATTAAGATTTGAGTTGTACATGAGCCGAATCCATTCTTAGAGGATCTATGCTAAGTTGTGATGATGAAAGTACATTCCCTTTCCTACTTAAGATAAGCTAAATTAAGATAGATATGAGTATGCATGAGCCTCAAGCTCTTATACCTGGAGGATGTCTAGTGGTAGGATGAGATATGTGGTGAACTCTAGAGAGAGTAAGACCCACAGGGAGACGGTCATAGGACCTAGCCTCCAATATATGAGATATGTGTTAAAAAAAAAATGTGTCCTACACTAGCTTACTCTTGAGTGTTGAGTTGAGTCCTTATGCATGATTCAAATCTATATGTGAGAATTGAGTAAAATAAAATGATGGGTAGATGACCCATATGATAAACTCAATCCTTTGGCTGAGTTAGGTCCTAGCTAGAGTGACATATTTTGTGAATCACATCATTAGTTGTAAGTGAGGTAATATATGACATCTAGTTATGAGAGTATGATGCCTTGTGCAAAAGATACTCAACATACATGTTCTCTCTTCTTCTTCTCTTTCTTAATATATGATGATAGAAACCTCACTTGAGCTATATAGATGATTTATATATGAGGAGTCACTCGTATAAGCTTGACCTATTATATATTTCCCCTCTATATCATACATGTAGCACCCAAGATTGAAATCATGATAAGTTTGACTTTAAAATATTCTCTTCCCCTTCTTATGAAACATGAAAGACATGATGCTGAGATCATGGGATAAACTTAGTATATTATCTCTTTCCCTTCACATAATACATGCAACACATAAAAATTTGAACTCATGAACTTGATATAAAGATATTTTGGGATCATGGGATATATGATCAGAGATATAGTTCGTAACTTTGATCCTTCTCAATGTATGCTTCTAATATGAGTATGAATATCACACCATAGGGTGAAACCCTAATGGTTAGGCATGATACGTAAGGCCTTCTTATGTAAAAAAATCCTAATATCAAGGATGAAGATAAATCTCCTCTAATCATGAAATCATTGAAGATTTTAATGATGTTAGATTTGAACGATCTGAATACCATGACATATAAATGAATTCCTCTTGAACTTTAAAGATATGAACAAAACCCGTATCCTTAGGGGTGATGTAATCCTAAGACATCATAATGTCATGCTATGGTTAAGACATTAAGTGATGTTTCCATATATATAAGGTGGGCGGACACACCCAAGAATCTTTAGACCCTAAGGTGACAACTTAGAGTGCATATAACTATGGTGGTCTTAGAACCTAAGCAATGATGAAGTATATGAAGTTGAACTCCTAAATAGCCTCTTAAGGATGAGGTTAGTTGAATTTCGAGGACGAAATTCCAAATAAGGTGGGGTGAATGTGATGACCTAGAATTTGAGGGAGTTTGATACCCAATATACTGGTTGATGACAAACATGAACAAAACTGTTTAATTATGTATCATGATGCGTATATGGGTCACTAAACAATGTATTGGGGTTTGTGTTGAATATTCACAACTAACTTGATTTGATGAGCAATGGATGAGGTATATTCATAAGTATATGGATTATATGGTTGTAGGATTGAGGCTTTTCAAGGAATTTATGTGACTAGTCAAACGCAGTATCCTAAGCCCATTTTTGGTTAAATACTAGAATTGCCTATGATGGAGAGCTATATGAAAAATTGTTTCCTATTTAGGGGCTTCTTTTGGGAGCCATTCATCTTTATATCTTGACTAAATGAATAATGTTTCGTATGATTTTGGACATAAGTTATTCAGAAATGTCACACAACCATGGTTATAGGTGATGGGCGCATGGGGCATGGACGTATAGTCATGTGGTAACAACCTCTCATGGGTTAAAGCAATAAAGGGGAGATATCTGGTCTTCCACTTCCGATTAAGTTGGATCTAACAACAATCTTAGTTGCGAGAATCTCATGCCGAGTAACTCTCTTCTCATGAATAAGTTAATATCTGGACTCGTTAGAAAGGTGTACAAACCTACCCGATCCTTGCTACATGTTTTTCTCTTAGAAACAACCTACAGCCGAGAGCCGGTTACCATCCTCGTTGCTCTCCCCATCCCCATCCTCTTCACAGGAGAAACCAGCACCGCCGACACCCCCTCGCTACTGTTGAAGCGGGCTACACCGCCATCGGCGAAGGACTCCACTGCCCAGGTTCCTATTTCTCTGTTTCTGTCAGGCCGCACCTATGATCTTGCCGCCGTCCTAATCACCGGCCACCTGCAATCTGCAACCACTTGGATCTAGCCACTGTCGCTCGCCAGCCTCCACTGCCTTCCTCTTCCTCGCTCAACCTCCAGACCTACAACCCTGATACCACCTGCCTCACCTTGCCGGCCAAGCCAACAGAGTCCCGATGATAATCGAGGCAGTCAAACCACCTCAGACTCCTCACCATCTCCATGGCATCTCGCTGTAACGATGGAAGTGTTGGGTAGGGAATCGGCTTTCCCTCTGTCATTGGGCGCCGAGGTTGCAGCCACTACCTGTGGTGGTGATGACTAGTGGCCGGTGCATGCAGAACCTCAACTCCATCCCCTGGATCGAAGCACAACGACACACGCAAGTGTGGGGCTCCGAATGGCAGCGGCGGTCACAGATAGGTCTCGCTGTGGAAGCTAGTCGGATACGAAGGAGTAGGACGGTTCCTCGTTGGAGAAGATGCCAGCGGCGGCATCACAGATCTAGGTCATCCGGACTCCCTAACGCGCAAGGAGAAAGGAGAACAGAAGGTTGAACCGGGTTCAAAACCCCTGAACCGACTAGTGAACCAGACCGGATCAACCAAAGAACCGGCCGCAGCAAGCCAAGGAGGTGCGCCCTCCTCAGGGCCACGTGTCACCTCCAGATTGGTCGCTTAAGGTAAATATCCCATAAAATGCTTAGTTCTTGTATAATGCATAATAAATAGCTCGTTTATCAAAAAAATACAAATAAGGTATCCAAATTCTCAGAAAAATACGTAGAACAACATGAAATCTTAATATCAGACTTTTGATGCACTAATAATAGTGATATCATGTAAGATGTATAATTCTTGTTTAATAGATAATAAATAGCAAAGGATGATATAAAATCATGGAAAAATATTCGTAAGTCCACAATTATGTATATAATGCATTTGATGTCAGGTATGACCATGTTGATGTACTAAATTACGTAATTTAGTTAATATGTCCAATTAGGGCTAATAATACTAAAGATGATGCAATTAATGCACACATGCTCAATAAATGATGAAATTCACAGAGTAGGCTTATACCAGTATATGGAACCTCAGTTTTAATTATGAGATTATCATGATGAACAGAATCTATGTTATATGAAGATGAATATTAATACATGTTATAAAACCCTAAGCTAGGTTAATAATGTAACCTAGGGTTATTATGTGCACTAAAAAGAATATGGAGCCTAATATTCAGATAATGAATCATAATCTGGAAAATGACATCAGTAGGATAAATATAAGACAATAATGCAAGTAAACGTTAGAATATCCTAATGAGATAATATAAACCCTAATGAACATGACTAGGGTTATTGACGATGAGAACCTGATGATAGTATATGATCTTGTCTTAATCAGGTGAAGACCAGATATGTAGATGATCCAGAATGTGAATAGGAATCTCTGAACTCAGGTACGTGGGATTTATTAAGTATAAGACTAGTTTTCATGAATGCATAATGATATGATGTACTTTGGATGCTTGTGTTTGCATATAAATTCTTGGATGTGTATTAGTAGTATATGCTCCGCAAAACATTACAGAACATAAAAGAATATGGATGGTTTGTAGCTACTGAGTGGATATATGCTCTCTCTCTCTCTCTCTCTCTCTCTTCCTCTAAATATAAGGTCGGCATTCGGTCCCCATAGCCCAAGGGGCGGGGAAAAATGAAGTGTGACATCTCTCTCTCTCCCCTCTGAATATAAGGTCGACACTCGGTCCCCATAGCCCAAGGGGCGGGGAAAAATGAAGTGTGACACCACTTAGTAGTACAAACGCATCAAAAGGCATCTAAAAATGTGTTTACCTGATTATCGCTTTAAATAATGTTTTCTTTTACTCTTTCTTTCTCAAAATTATTTCAATTATGCAAGCATATTAGTATGTATTTTCTACCCACGTGCACAACACCTTGTGTGTTGATTCGTTGTTTCACGTATGTTTTAGGTTCAGAGATAGCGTGGGATAAAAGAAAGGAAGTGAGCAGTTGTCCAGGTTGTACCTATTGTGTAGATCCTAGATAGCATACATGTTCATAGATTGTAGAATTTTCATTCAATATGTAACTGTAAATCATGTTGTAATAATTCATTTTGTATAAATTTACATGTTGAATGTGAGAAATGTTATGGTTGTATGTTCATGTATGTGTATTATGCTTCCACATCGCTTTCTGATATGATTGTTTGATGTCTTCGGATTATGGGCTCTCATTCCCAATAGGGTTTGGAGAAGCCGAAATCCGGGGACGTCACAGGCTCGATACCCCGACTGAGGTAAACAAGAACAACCAAACCATCCAACCACACAAATATATATGGTTTGGGCCATAACAACACTACACATCCACCATCAAATCTGCTTAAATATATATATATATATATAGTCATGCTAGAATACACTCAAGTAGTTTTTCATGATGCATTATATTTTTTTCAAAAATCGAATTTGTTGATCTTCTTAATCATCTTCTAAATAGCTCATATACACAATTTGAGCACATTTGGACATTTATAGGTCATTTTATAAAGACTACAAAAATTATGCATTGCAAATTAGTTTCATGTGTTGTCTTGCCCTCTGATGAGTGACTTATACTCATCCAAGTGGGCTCAAAATTTGAGCCTAGTTATAGTATGACAATGAAGATTAATGGTTTACATTTTGCAAAAAATGGTCTTGATATACAAACACGCTTGAGTGTTTTCGTGCGATTTGTACACTCGAGTGTATTCTAGCCTGACTCAGTCTCTCTCTCTCTCACTATCTCTCTCTCTCTCTCGCTCTCTCTTTATATATATATATATATACATATATATATATACATACATATATATATATACATATATATATATATATCTACATATATATATATATATATATATATATATATAAGTTTGGGATTATGTGGTCTTCGATCAGATACACATATGAGATTGTTTAAATATTCACATCGTATGCAATAAAAAATGTGGAAAGAAAAATTTGATCATATTGGTTATCCTAAAACATAGTAAATTTACATGGTTCGGACACCACTATAGGGAAATATAGGCATAAAGTATAGCAGAAAAAATAAAAAAATTATCTATCCATATCCCCATAATAATAAGATCACGTCAACTACTTTGAAATAGGAAGGAAGGTTTAACAAGTTCTACCTGGTCTTGGAGTAAGTCTAGGGATGACAACTCGCTTCAATACAACTATGTTCTAGTTGCTCTTGGACGACAACTGTGCAGCTCCTGGCCTTCACGATGAACAATGAACATGACAACTTCCTCTGTGACACATGTGGTTTCACCACAGACTACAAGCTGGCTTTTCTCTCCTAGCAGCAACCAAATGACTTCTACCTCTATAGTATTCCACAAAGACCAACTAGAACTCTTATCATTCAAGTAGAACAGAAAAGAAGGAGTTGTCCCTCCCATTGGTATACTAGTCACAAACATGCTCTCCCACCAACATTGATCACCAGTTGTTTCTCTCCTATACCTATTGTAACATCCCTGACCTGGGTTATGTGTTAACCCTAGATGTTTTGCGTAATAAGGTTGAGTATATGTTTAATTTTATCTTGGGAAATGTAAATAGGGCTCATGAGAAACTTATGTTTCAATTTTGATCCTGTTTGAACAATGTTGAAGCAAGGTTTGCTTATTTTGGACTAAAGTGCAAATTACCTAAGTTGAGGGGTTAATTTTCAAATGTTGCACGATAAGATGTTCCTCTGATGTTGATACATCATAAGAATGAAGATGATGTAGTGGTATGGTTTCCATAAGCTTGGGCACCAAGATTAAGCTTGTAAAGCAATCCTTGTGCATTAAAACCTAGTTTTGGTGTAATGTGCAATTTACCCAAAACCTAGGGTTCAACATGCAAATTACCAGTTCAATAAGGTCCCTAATGTTTCTTGACATCATGTAGAGCAAAGAAAATGAGAGGGGCGCCTCATTTGAATTAAGTTGGAAGAGAGAGAATCTTGATATTAAAATAATCAAGATTTAATCCTACGTGAAACCCTAATTCAATTTAGGGCAAAAAGAATGTATTAATAAAAGAGCTTTAAAACAAAATTAAAATGGTTGAATTCAGATGTGTGTGGATGATCTTAAATCCTTTAAATGGCACGAGCATATCATAAGGAGGTGAAATTCCACTCACCATTATAATAAGAAAAAGAATTTCCACTCAAATATGGATATTCTTATTATAAGGGTTAAGGTGCGTAATTTCTTTTCCCTTAATTCATGGATAATGGAAGTGAACTCGGTGGGGATAGAGATGCCCTTGCATGCAAGAAACCAAGGGGGAAGTGGTGGCAACAATTTTGTAATTAAAAGACTTTTATAAAGAATTTTCTCTCTCATCAATTTTCTTATAAAAGTACCTTTTCCAAGCCAAAACAAAGTCTTTTTCAGATTCTTTTCTTTCTCCTTTCTTGGAAAACGACCAAGGAGCTGTGGAGGATCAGGAGGAATACCCCCAACCTGTTGGTAAGGTTCTTGACCTCCTTTCACCTTGAATCCATGGTGAAAATTGAAAATCAATGCATAAATTCTTCATAACTTGATCCCCTCTTCAATTCTAACCAATTCTTTTCACTCAAAGCTTGAGGATGACCCTTGGAATAGTGAAAGGAGTTGCATCCACCATTGTTTCCATGTGCTTGGAGCTTTGGATCTCAATTGGAGGTGGGTTTTATAACTTGAAACCCTAACTTTGTTATTGCATTCAATTCCCCATCAAATAATGATCATTTCTCTATTTACAATTAATGATTTGGTTGATTGATGCAATTTCCATAGAAATCACAGCAGGTTTCGTGGGTCTAGAGGTTGATGATGATAACATCATCATAAGCGCACACCTCCCCAAATATCTAGACCAAAAGGTTTCAATGAAATGTCCAAACGGTTTGTGTTTTGGGACCAAACCGTTTCAAACTGTTTGGAATGAAACAATTTCACTAAACACATAGAAGCAAACTGTTTAAGACCGCTTGGTGATGTTGAACAGGGTTGACCATTTGGGTACTTGTTCATAATGATCTAGGTTAATGACCCATCAATTATTATTGATTAACTCCAATTGGTTCATGAGTTTAAGGTCCATCAATCACCTAAACCCTAATCGGGTTGAATGCTGATTTCATAAGTGATTGAGTTTGAAACTTGGGTGATTGACCCAAACGGTTTCAAAACCATTTGGGAATCACCCAAACGGTCTCAAGACCATTTGGAGGTCAAACAAGACCGTTGGGAGGTCTAGGGTTGAGTATGGTTATGTATTTGAAGATTCAAATATATGGTATAAACCCTAATCGGCTAAGTGCTGAATTTCTAATTAATTGAGATGATGTTTTGGGTTGATTGACCCAAACGGTTTCAAAACCATTTGGGGATCACCCAAATGGTCTCAAGACCGTTTGGGGGTCACCCAAGACCGTTTTGAGGTCTAGGGTTAAGTATGGCTAAGTGTTTGAAGGTCCAAAGGTACCAAATTGATTTGTAACTAAGTGATGATTTGATAATCAATCCAACAGTCCAAAACCCTAATTGGATGTCATGGATTTTGATGATGGAATGGGCAAACGGTCTCAAGACCGTTTGGAGATCAACCAAACAGTCTCAATACCGTTTGGTGGTCATACAAGACTGTTTGAGTTCAGGTCATATCATGTGATGATGATAGTTTATTGATTTCAATTGATTTGGTTCCACAATGTCAACCATTGATGGATCCTCGATTTCAAACCCTAAGTGATGGTTTCTTGATTATCAAACCTAGTTCAATTGGGTTCAAAACCCTAAATTGAAGGTCTAATTGAGTGTTGATTCGTTGGTTCAATTGATGAATACTTTAGTTGTTCAACTTATAATTGGTCCATGGATTGAATCATTGAGTCGATTGAGTGTTGAAGTACCTTTTTGGTCCATGCGGTTTTGAGAAGGTTTGGACCAAATGGTCTCAAGACCATTTGTGACCAAATGGTCTCAAGAACATTTGGGACCAAACGATCTCAAACCGTTTGGAGACCCAAAGTGCAAATGATTTCAATACCTACCTTGTCCAATTGGTTTCAAGTATAACTTGTTCAAATGGTTTTCAACCAATTGATTTATGAGAACTAAGATCATTTAGGTTCTAAGTAATTAATATTGTGAAGATCAACATGTTTAATCCATTTTAGTATCTCATGCAATTGAAGGTCCAATATGGTGAACCCATTTGGATACTTAATGCAATTGAAGATTTCAATGATTAACTCAATTGATCACTATATGGAATTGGAAGTTTAATTGGTCAATTCTCTTTAATTCCTTATATAATTGATGGTTTAATTTATTAGACCATTTGGACATCTAATATGATCAAAAGTCAATTAGCTATGTGATTATTAATGATGTAGATTGATGATGATTATAAAGGTTAACCCTAGCTTTGTGTACTCAAGTAAAGAGTTGACCTGGATTAATCTTGGAATAGTTAACATCCTAGAGAGGATGAGAGGGAGAGTGAATGGGAGAGTTGATTGCTTACTTATTAATCCCTATTTCTCTCATAGTGAATAAATATGTAATCAGGGTTTGATCCATATTATGACATCATAAAATTTTCATTGAAAAGATTGATGTACCTTGATCCTAAATTAGAGCAAGGTTATGTGAAACCCTAATTTAAGGGCAAATCTCAGTGAAACCATAATATAGGGTGATGATGTAACCCTAACTTAGTGTCACAATGTAAGAAACCCTAATTTAATGGGAATTGTATATCCTAACCCTAATTTGGGTATGAAGAAAGAGAAACCCCACTTGAATGTGAATGGTAAACCCTAATCCCTAAAATGGGATAAAGGTATATGAAACCCTAATATAGGGAAGTGCCATTAATACTAATGTGAAGCCTTAACACTGGGTGATGTGTTGTGAAGTCTTAATTTCACATAATACTAGGTGAAACCCTGATATAGAAGGATTTTATATGAAACTCTAATGAAGAGTGATTCTAGGTGAAATATATATATGTTTGTGAGATACTAAGTGAAGCTCAGATTATAATTATGGAAATCCTATTCCTATTGATAGAATAGTGATTAATGTATTTACAAATGAAATAACTATAGGGGTTGATTATGGATATCCTTATATGAATAGTCCCTGACTCAAGGGTGAGTCCATATCTTTGGCAATGGTTGTGTATTCTAAAATAGATGAATCATGACCAATACATTGCATAATGAATGTGATGATCTAGTGCATAGGTATTAGGATGAGTGATACCCTAATATAAGGTAAGTGAATAAAATCAAGCAAGATGAGGGTGTTGAGGGAAGTGATACATCAAGGCATAATAGATATCACATCCAACACCCCAATTCTGATATACCATGATGTGTTATAAGTTCATTATAATTGGAATAGATGACACACGAAATGTGTCATGACAATTATTACATTGAGATGTAATGCACTTTGTTAAGTGTAGGCTAACATGCTTTATGAAAAGGTTAATCCAAATCAATAGACTATGATACAATCATATTCTGATAAAGATGAGAGAGAAACTCATACTTGGTGTTGATAATACATTCAATGATGAATAATTAGGATATATAGGTATGTTTGAATACTTATGATATCTATTTTTGGTTTCTAGCTTTGAGAAGAAATGGAATAGGGCTGATCATTAATAATATGATCTTAAGAACCGAAGTGGTAATTTATGGAACACCCTAATGAAGGGTGCTGATATAAAAGAGAAACCATGAACCCTAAAGAGGGAACAGTGGTATTACTTAGTTTTGTATGGTACTAATGTGAAAGAGAAATCATGAACCCTAAAAAGGGATGATACTACTTAGTGTTGTATGATACTGATATGAGATCATTATAATTGTTACCATGGATACTAATCATGCAAGGATGATGAGATGAGAAGCATATCCAGGTATGGGGTATGATGCTTGTTTATTGAGAATGTTTTATAGGCTTTATAAGCCTTCATATGCTTTGTATAGTAAGAATCAATGAGCTTTGTGTACTATGTAAAATACATTGTATAGCAAGAATTATGATGTCTTTGGTTAGATGATATGAAGGTAAAAAGTTACCTAATAAGTGGTAAAAAGTATCGTATGGTGAGTTATGGGTTCAAAAACCCAGATGCTATAATCATGATAATGAACTTGTTAAGAAGAGGAAATGTACTTGGTGAGTTGAGGGATTAAGATCCCAAAACTTTGTGAAAAGAGTATGGCTATAGGCCATGACTCCACAATGACAATGCCAGGTAGTAGATATATGATCTAAGCCTGAAGATAGTTAATGTTGTGGTAATGATGCTGTAGTGAATAAATGTTATACATGTTCTTCATATTCCTTAATGAATAAGTGACATGTGGCTCTTTCAAGTTATAGCTGCAATGTTTTAGATAAGAATAATATTCTAATCTGTTAGACATTGAATTAGCTGCTACCAAATAAATATGATTCCTTTGTGCATATTTATCTTCTTTTGTTGTAATAATAATGTTATCGGCGAAGAGTTATATCTCTCACTGGGGCAATTTACAATTATCTCACCCCCGTGGGAACTACATTTTTAGGTGGACGCGGACGAGGAGACATGAATCCTTCAGTAGGAGAAGGACAACATCAATAGCAATAGAGACAATAGTAAAGTCTCAGGTGGAGACACTGGCTATCATGCCTTGTATAGATATAAATAGAGTCCTATGTGTCGTCTCTGTACTCTCAGGTCCTCAGAGTAGTAGTTAGTGCTTTCGAGATTTTTGGCTCAGTGCCTTGAGATTTTATACTTCCTGTGTTTAGCTTGACAGGACAGTTAATGCTTGTAATTCTCAAAAGGAGATGATATAGAATATGTACCTGTGAACAAGAATGTAATTATGTTACGTTGGTTCTATGTGAGAAAGTTTTCCTTTGATGGATCTTTTGATAAAAATGTTTTAATTTTTAGTGATTTTTGGTAATCCGCTGCTTAGTGAACGCTTCCACATTAGTTAATTATGTTTTTGAGAGTTGTATGCCACAATTAAGTGGTATTAGAGCTCTAGGTTCGGTGAGTCTACAGAGACATAGGACTAAGGTTGTAGAGTTTGTTGTAAGTGTCTTCCAGTTTATCTCATAGTATCTTCTGCTCACATAGGAGAAGAAGAACTTGAAAATGACTGGAGAACATGAGGAACACATTGCTAAGGGCAATGTTGTTGCACTAGGAGAGGGTGCATGGGACCAGGCAAGAGGAGAACAAGTTCCTGAGAATTCTCACCTTGACCTAATCAGGATAGAGAATCCTATGTTATGCCCTTGAAGGGCAGGATAGGACAACAGTAATGCATATAGAAGACTGGATACTAGTATTACAAACTAAGTTACCAGTCTTTAATGCATAAACTTTGGGCTTTGAAAGGATTTCTGAGTGACATGGTCATGTCATAATAGTGGAAATGTGGGAAATATTTATAAATGGCAAGAAAATAGACTCTTCCATAAGTCTGGACAAACAGTACATCTGTGATGGTAGTGCCCAAGGACGGGCCATAAGCTATGAATTAAGGTAAGGTCTCTACAATTCTAGAGACATTTGCCTAGATATTCTGAAAGCTAAAGTTTTTGGTGTCACCAGTGCAATAAATGTCTAGTGCACCAGGGTAGTAGCCACTTAGTAAAGGCAAAAACAACAACATGAGATAATTGGACACTATGTGTTAAAATCAACCTAATGTGGTAGGTGACCTTGAGGGGTAATACTTAAATAAAATATATTCATCCTAATACTTCATGTCATGATTCTATGTGTTAAAGATATGAAAGTCGTTGTTTTTTAACTTCCTTTGACTAGTCCTATAAGGACAAAAGGAAGATGAGAATTTACATTTTACTCAGTGCTCTTTAAAATGTTTTATGATTTCTCTTATATTTGTGATATAAGATGAAATATAGAAGTGATGCTTGGAAAAAGAAATCTAGAAATGGAAAATCCTTTGTGTATAATGATATGAAAAGTGAGGAATATGATAGTAAATAAATTGCATACTACCTAATCTCAATACTTGTATACCCTGGCCAGGTATATGATTATTGTAGATTAAGCAAGTATGAAACTCTTAGATTGTTATCTTTTCGATTACTCTGATCAAGTAGTCATTCTGAAACAATCTAGAGAGTATAATGAAATTAAATAAGAAGAGCTAAGTGAAATTTTTCCAAATAAACTACTTAGTGAACATACTCAGTGAACTTTCTCAGTGAATTTTCCCAAAACAAATTAATTAGTGAACATACTTAGTGAATATTCTCAGTGAACTTGCTTAGTGAATATTTTCAAAACAACATTCTTAGTGAACATACTCAGTGAATTTTCTCAGTGAATATATTCAAAACAAAATACTTAGTGAACATACTCAGTGAATTTGCTCAGTGAATATTTTCAAAACAAATTACTCAGTGAACATACTCAGTGAATACTTACAAAACAACATACTTAGTGAATATTCTCAGTGAACATCATCAGTGAACTTGCTTAGTGAATATTGTTAAAACAAATTACTTAGTGAATATTCTCAGTGAACATTCTCAGTGAACTTGCTCAGTGAATATTTTCAAAACAAATTACTTAGTGAATATTCTTAGTGAACATTCTCAATGAACTTGCTCAGTGAATATTTTCAAAACAAATTACTTAGTGAACATACTCAGTGAATCTTCTTAGTGAATATCTTCAAAACAAAATACTTAGTGAACATACTCAGTGAATTTTCTCAGTGTATATCTTTAAAACAAAATACTTAGTGAACATACTCAGTGAATTTGCTCAGTGAATATCTTCAAAACAAAATACTTAGTGAACATACTCTGTGAATTTGCTCAGTGAATATCTTCAAAACAAAATACTTAGTGAACGTATTCAGTGAATTTTCTCAGTGAATATCTTCAAAACAAAATACTTAGTGAACATATTCAGTGAATTTTCTCAGTGAATATCTTCAAAACAAAATACTTAGTGAACATACTCAGTGAACTTGCTCAGTGAATATCTTCAAAAGAAAATACTTAGTGAACATACTCAGTGAATTTGCTCAGTGAATATCTTCAAAACAAAATACTTAGTGAACATACTCAGTGAATTTGCTCAGTGAATATCTTCAAAATAAAATACTCAGTGAACACACTCAGTGAATTTGCTCAGTGAATATTTTCAAAACAAATTACTCAGTGAACATACTTAGTGAACTTACTTAGTGAATTTTTCCAAGACAAACTGCTTAGTGAACCTTCTCAGTGAATATTTCTAAATTAATTGCTTAGTGAACTTTCCCAAACAAATAAAGGATTGTTGAGTGAATTATCTGTGTTATATATATATATATATATATATATATATATATATATGTTTCTCTTTTGGTAAATATTCTGGGGTGATGATAGAAGTATGTTCTTTTATGCTTCTTCCTTTCAATAATATGAACATCACATGTTAGGGGTTTATGCTTTGCATGAACATAAACATTGATAAGGTTGAACTAATGAAAGGAACCTTGTGTGGATTATAGATCCATGATACCTCCATGATATTAATATATTATGTGGGGACTTGAGAGTATGACAAATGAATAAATCCGTTCCTCCTTTCTACTGGGATTTCAGGGACGAAATCCTTGTAAGGGGTGGATAATTTGTAACATCCCTGACCTGGGTTATGTGTTAACCCTAGATGTTTTGCCTAATAATATTGCGTAGATGTTGAATCTTATCTTGGGAAAAGTAATTAGGGCTCATGAGAAACTTATGTTTCAATTTTGGTCCGGTTTGAACAATGTTGAAGCAAGGTTTGCTTATTTTGGACTAAAGTGCAAATTACCTAAGTTGAGGGGTTAATTTGCAAATGTTGCATGATAAGATGTTCCTATGACGTTGAGACATCATAATAATGAAGATGATGTAGTGGTATGGTTTTCATAAGCTTGGGCACCAAGATTAAGCTAGTAAAGCAATCCTTGTGCATTAAAACCTAGTTTTGGCATAATGTGCAATTTACCCAAAACCTAGGGTTCAACATGCAAATTACCAGTTCAATAAGGTCCCTAATGTTTCTTGGCATCATGTAGAGTGAAGAAAATGAGAGGGGCGCCTTATTTGAATTAAGTTGGAGGAGAGAGAATCTTGATATTAAAATAATCAAGATTTAATCCTAAGTGAAACCCTAATTCAATTTAGGGCAAAAATGAATGTATTAATAAAAGGGCTTTCAAACAAAATTAAAATGGTTCAATTCAGATGTGTGTGGATGAGCTGAAATCCTTGCAAAGGAACGAGCATATGCTAAGGAGGTGAAATTCCACTCACCATTATAATAAGAAAAAGAATATCCACTCAAATATGGATATTCTTATTATAAGGGTTAAGGTGCTTAATTTCTTTTCCCTTAATTCATGGATAATGGAAGGGAACTCGTTGTCCATAGAGATGCCCTTGCATGCAAGAAACCAAGGGGGAAGTGGTGGCAACAATTTTGGAATTAAAAGACTTTTATAAAGAATTTTCTCTCTCATCAATTTTCTTATAAAAGTACCTTTTCCAAGCCAAAACAAAGGCTTTTTCAGATTCTTTTCTTTCCCCTTGCTTGGAAAACGACCAAGGAGCTGTGGAGGATCCGGAGGACGACCCCCAACCTGTTGGTAAGGTTCTTGGCCTCCTTTCACCTTGAATCCATGGTGAAAATTGAAAATCACGGCATAAATTCTTCATAACTTGATCCCCTCTTCAATTCTAACCAATTCTTTTCACTCAAAGCTTGAGGACGACCCTTGGAATAGTGAAAGGAGTTGCATCCAATATTGTTGCCGTGAGCTTGGAGATTTGGAGCTCAATTGGAGGCGGGTTTCATAACTTGAAACCCTAACTTTGTTATTGCATTCAATTCCCCATCAAATAATGATCATTTCTCTATTTACAAGTAATGATTTGGTTGATTGATGCAATTTCCATGGAAATCATAGCAGGTTTCGTGGGTCTAGAGCTTGATGATGATGAAATCATCATAATAACACACCTCCCCAAATATCTAGACCAAACAGTTTCAATCAAATGTCCAAACGGTTTGTGTTTTGGGACCAAACAGTTTCAAACCGTTTGGAATGAAACGGTTTCACTAAACCGCACAGAAGCAAATGGTTTAAGACCGTTTGGTGATGTTGACCAGGGTTGACCATTTGGGGACTTGTTCATAATGATCTAGGTTAATTACCCATCAATTATTATTGATTAACTCCAATTGGTTCATGAGTTGAAGGTCCATCAATCACTTAAACCCTAATCGGGTTGAATGCTGATTTCATAAGTGATTGAGTTTGAAACTTGGGTTGATTGACCCAAACGGTTTCAAAACCATTTGGGAATCACCCAAACGGCCTCAAGACCGTTTGGAGGTTAACCAAGACCATTTGGAGGTCTAGGGTTGAGTATGGTTATGTATTTGAAGATTCAAACATATGGTATAAACCCTAATCGGCTAAGTGTTGAATTTCCAATTAATTGAGATGATGTTTTGGGTTAATTGACCCAAAAGGTTTCAAAACCGTTTGGGGATCACCCAAACGGTCTCAAGACCGTTTGGTGGTCACCCAAGGCCGTTTTTAGGTCTAGGGTTAAGTATGGCTAAGTGTTTGAAGGTCCAAAGGTACCAAATTGATTTGTAACTAAGTGTTGATTTGATAATCAATCCAATGGTCCAAAACCCTAATTGGATGTCATGGATTTTGATGATGTAATGGGAAAACGGTCTCAAGACTATTTGGAGATCAACCAAATGGTCTCAAGACCGTTTGGTAGTCATCCAAGAGCGTTTGAGGTCAGGTTATATCATGTGATGATGATAGTTTATTGATTTCAAATGATTTGGTTCCACAATGTCAACCATTGACGGATCCTCGATTTCAAACCCTAAGTGATGGTTTCTTGATTATCAAACCTAGTTCAATTGGGTTCAAAACCCTAAATTTAAGGTCTAATTGAGTGTTGATTCATTGGTTCAAGTGACAAATACTTTAGTGGTTCAACTTATAATTGGTCCATGGATTGAATCATTGAGTCGATTGAGTGTTGAAGTACCTTTTGGTCCATGCAGTTTTGAGAAGGTTTGGACCAAACGGTCTCAAGACCGTTTGGGTCCAAACGATCTCAAGACCGTTTGGGTCCAAATGGTCTCAAGACCGTTTGAGTCCAAACAGTCTCAAGACTCTTTGGGACCAAACGATCGCAAACCGTTTGGAGACCCAAAGTGCAAATGGTTTCAGTACCTACCTTGTCCAATTGGTTTCAAGTATAACTTGTTCAAATGGTTTTCAACCAATTGATTTATGAGAACTAAGATCATTGAGGGTCTAAGTAATTAATATTGTGAAGATCAACATGGTTAATCCATTTGAGTATCTCATGCAATTGAAGGTCCAATATGGTGAACCCATTTGGATACTTCATGCAGTTGAAGATTTCAATGGTTAACTCAATTGATCACTTTGTGGAATTGGAAGTTTAATTGGTCAATTCTCTTGAATTCCTTATATAATTGATGGTTTAATTGATTAGACCATTTGTACATCTAATATGATCAAAAGTCAATTAGCTATGTGATTATCAATGATGTAGACCCATGATGATTATAAAGGTTAACCCTAGCTTTGTGTACTCAAGTAAAGAGTTGACCTTGATTAATCTTGGAATAGTTAACATCCTAGAGAGGATGAGAGGGAGAGTGAATGGGAGAGTTGATAGCTTACTTACTAAGCCCTATTTCTCTCATAATGAATAAATATGTAATCAAGGTTTGATCCATATTATGACATCATAAAATTTTCATTGAAAAGATTGATGCACCTTGATCCTAAATTAGAGCAAGGTTATGTGAAAACCTAATTTAAGGGGAAAGCTCAGTGAAACCATAATCTAGGGTGATGATGTAACCCTAACTTAGTGTCACAATGTAAAAAAACCTAATTTAATGGGAATTGTATATCCTAACCCTAATTTGGGTATGAAGAAAGAGAAACCCCACTTGAATGTGAATGGTAAACCCTAATCCCTAAAATGGGATAAAGGTATATGAAACCCTAATATAGGGAAGTGCCATTAATACTAATGTGAAGCCTTAACACTGGGTGATGTGTTGTGAAGTCTTAATTTCACATAATACTAGGTGTAACCCTGATATAGAAGGATTTTATATGAAACTCTAAGGAAGAGTGATTCTAGGTGAAATATATATATGTTTGTGAGATACTAAGTGAACCTCAAATTATAATTATGGAAATCCTATTCCTATTGATAGAATAGTGATTAATGTATTGACAAATGAAATAACTAGAGGGGTTGATTATGGATATCTTTATATGAATAGTCCCTGACTCAAGGGTGAGTCCATATCTTTGGCAATGGTTGTGTATTCTAAAATAGATCAATCATGACCAATACATTGCATAATGAATGTGATGATCTAGTGCATAGGTATTAGGATGAGTGATACCCTAATACAAGCTAAGTGAATAAACTCAAGCAAGATGAGGGTGTTGAGGGAAGTGATACATCAAGGCATGATAGATATCAAATCCAACACCCCAATTCTGATATAGCATGATGTGTTATAAGTTCATTATAATTGGAATAGATGACACATGAAATGTGTCATGACAATTATTACATTGAGATATAATGCACTTTGTTAAGTGTAGGCTAACATGCTTTATGAAAAGGTTAATCCAAATAAATAGGCTATGATACAATCATATTCTGATAAAGATGAGAGAGAAACTCATACTTGGGTGTTGATAATACATTCAATGATGAATAATGAGGATATTGAAGTATGTTTGAATACTTATGATATCTATTTTTGGTTTCTAGCTTTGAGAAGCAATGGAATAGGGCTGATCATTAATAATACGATCTTAAGAACCGAAGTGGTTATTTATGGAACACCCTAATGAAGGGTGCTGATATAAAAGAGAAACCATGAACCCTAAAGAGGGAACAGTGGTATTACTTAGTGTTGTATGGTACTGATGTGAAAGAGAAATCATGAACCCTAAAAAAGGATGATACTACTTAGTTTTTTATGATACTGATATGAAAGCATTATAATTGTTACCATGAATACTAATCATGCAGGGATGATGAGATGAGAAGCGTAGCCATGTATGGGCTATGATGCTTGTTTATTGAGAATGTTTTATAGGCTTTATAAGACTTCATATGCTTTGTATAGTAAGAATCAATGAGCTTTGTGTACAATGTAAAATACATTGTATAGAAAGAATTATGATGTCTTTGGTTAGATGATCTGAAGGTAAAAAGTTACCTAACAAGTGGTAAAAAGTATCCTATGGTGAGTTATGGGTTCAAATACCCATATTCTATAATCATGATGATGAACTTGTTAAGAAGAGGAAATGTACTTGGTGAGTTGAGGGATTAAGATCCCAACACTTTGTGAAAAGAGTATGGCTACTGGCCATGACTCCACAATGACAATGCCAGGTAGTAGATATATGATCTAAGCCTGAAGATAGTTAATGATGTGGTAATGATGCTGTAGTGAATAAATGTTATACATGTTCTTCATATTCCTTAATGAATAAGTGACATGTGGCTCTTTCAAGTTATAGGTTCAATGTTTTAGATAAGAAAAATATTCTAATCTGTTAGACATTGAATTAGCTGCTGCCAAATAAATATGATTCCTTTGTGCATATTTATCTTCTTAAGATGCAATAATAATGTTACTGGTGAAGAGATATATCTCTCACTGGGGCAATTTACAATTGTCTCACCCCCATGGGAACTACATTTTTAGGTGCAAGCGGACGAGGAGACAGGAATCCTTCAGTAGGAGAAGGACAACATCAACAGCAACAGAGACAGCAATGAAGTCTCAGGTGGAGACACTGGCTGTCATGCCTTGTATAGATATAGATTGAGTCCTATGTGTCTTCTCTGTACTCTTAGGTCCTCGTAGTAGTAGTTCGTGCTTTCGAGATTTTTGGCTCAGTGCCTCGAGATTTTATACTGCCTGTGTTTAGCTTGACAGAACAGTTAATGCTTGTAATTCTCAAAAGGAGATGATACAGAATATGTACCTGTGAACAAGAATGTAATTATGTTATGTTGGTTCTATGTGAGAAATTTTTCCTTTGACGGATATTTTGATAAAAAGGTTTTAATTTTTAGTGATTTTTGGTAATCCGCTGATTAGTGAACACTTCCGTATTAGTTAATTACGTTTTTGAGAGTTGTATGCCACACCTATCCCTCCTTGTCTGGTAGGACTTTCTTGGGCTCTCTTGGTTACCACAACCAGAGAGGAGAATAGTTCTCAGAAGAACTAATTCTGAGTTGTATGTGTTGTGTCTTGGGAAGCCCCTAGTATCCCTTCATTTATAGGTGAGGTTTTGGCCAGGGTTCCTAGTCTGTACAAGATTGCATGAAAGTGGAAGGGACTGGAGGAACTTGAATTATTGCAACCTGTGAGATGCAAAACGGTCTTCTAGCACACCCAAATGGTCCTCTGGTGTGCGAGATGGTCGTCTCGCACTGCCAGATGGTCGTCTGGCAGTTTCCCAATTGGATAAAAATTTGGCAATTTTGATTGCAATTAATATCACATACTAATTTTCTTGTACCCCTAGTAAATTACAATCGAATATGTTTGGGAATCATCTAGAATACTATTTTCATTGTACCCCAAGTAAAGTACAATTGAATATTTTTGGGAATCATCCAGAACATTCATTCATCTCAATCGATCCATCTCACCCATGTGAGACTCCCGCCTCACTCAACCAGGCAACATGTAAAGAAAAAAGTAGATAAGAAAAGTAGACAACAACTACATCCCTTTTAGAAGTTATCTTCCATGTAGAGTCCAGATTTGATGTATCAGTCTATATTTCAGTAGATGATAAAAGGAGTAGATAGCATGTGCATAGTCTCAAGTTCTTTACATTACCTAAAATTAAGAAAATTATGACACAATCAATGCAATTCAATGGTACCCTACCAAAATAAGTAAAACAATTTATAGAAAAAATAGTATACTTGGAAGGATTTATGTTCAAATAAATAAACAAGAAACAATTTTCCAAAACCATATTTATTCGACAAGATTTTGTGACACATTTCCCATTATGTTGATATCAAGAAGCATGCTTTTGTATGCATGCGGCTCCATCGCCCCAACGAAATGGGGGAGGTCACCAAGCTCCTTATCACCATATGAGGTAGGAGCTCAATGCGACATGTACATGGTCCACCCTTCGAATGAGGAGGTCAATTGTACTCAATATCAACATTATCATCATAATCAATATCATGATTCGGGCAGTCATAGTGGACATTTCCATTTATCTTTTAAAGTTATCTCAAAGTATAATATACAAAAACGGAAGACTAATCAGTAGGGAACAATACCTCAACCAAATGCATAGCCAAGTATATGTTCAAGAGGTACATACAAATATATTCAATAATACTAGACTGGTCAAGGAGGAGATATAATAATAGCATACCTTCTTGGTGAGAATTTAGAGTATGGATTCCAAAAAAATAGTAGATCAACCCCTTGAGTCAGATCCTAGATCAACAAGATTGGATCAACGGTCAAGATCATGATGTTTAGAAGATCATATCTCAACATTTGATATTAGGGTTACACTTTCCTATTTCAACATTAGGGTTAGGTTATCCACTTATAATAACCAATATTTGATGATGTCCAACATTTTTAAGGTGTCAAAAATATTTCAAGTATGAATAACCCACTTATGTATATTTAGAAAAAATGTCAACCCTAATTATTATTATCATTATTCAAGTAATTATCAAATCTCTAGATCATCATCATGATGAATTATCATAATAAATATTCAAGATTAGATCAAGTCTTGATTGATAAAAAGTAGAGTCTTGGTTCAGATACATAATCAAGAATTTTGTAAGATTAAGATCACTCATCATAATATTAAGATTAAGGTGCATGATTCAAATTAAAGGGTAGATGAGTCAAAATATTATATTCAAATTCTCATTTAGTAAGGTTTGTCATTAGTGTCTCAAGATGATCATTAGAGTCATGTATTAGGATTTTCAAAGATTAAACACAAAATAGAGTCATTAGCTAAATTATATGAGGAAGAAATCAAATTTAGAGATATTAGTGATATAAATAAATAATTAGACTACACACGTATTTGTAGTCATTTCCTTGGGTTTTTCTAATCAAAATGGACTATTGGTTCATAATTTTTGGATCTAGGAATGGAGAGTTATCACTTTTTCAAGTTTTGTTCATTTATTGGAATTTTTGAGTAGACAAAGGAATATTTACCAGAGAAGAAGAAAGGTCGAGAAAAATATGGGCCGTTGGATCCATCGGTCAACCATGACCAGTTTGGAGATCTCGTGGCTAGGAGGATACCTCCTCTTCATCACATGTGTGAGAAAGGAGGAGGGGGCACATTGCTTGGTGGCCGTCGATTGATGGATCTGGTCGCACATTGACCGTGATCTAGCGGTCCTGGTCCTTCGCCTTAACTAAAGTGCTCATGACCTGCACGGTGATGCCGTGGTGGAGAAGTGGCTGGAGTAAAAAGGGGAAATGAAGAGGAGATCAAAAGGGAGAACGTAGAGGCTCTGCCAATCTTCGTGGGAGCGAGACGAAGCCCTAGATCGGGTTTTTATAGGGTATTAGACAAGGGTTAGGGCTAGTCCTAGGGGTCACAATGTCCATGGAGGCGGCTGAGAGAGTAACTAATGATTGTTCTCAAAACACACTGATTTGAGGGGGATCAAGAGCTAGATGAGTTCATCTTGGAGATGCGAACATTTTTTCTCACTTAAATTTTCAAAATGTGGTCACATCTAGTTGATTGCATATTCAGTTGCATTGTCTCCTCTCTGTTGTTTGTAGGAGGTAGGGGAGGACCCCATGAATGTTAGATCATGGATCTAATATGTGGGAGTCTTATCTAAGGGCCAGGGTTCACTCCCAAGGATGGCCGCAGAATACTGACCTGGTAAAGGTCAAATAAAAGGTAAATAAAAAGGGAATTTTAGAAAATAACTTCAAAAATTCATAGAAATTAGTAGGAACGTCCATTTGGGGTGAAATTTGGAACATAGCTTCAAAAAATGTGAAAAATATTTGGAAAAAGATTGAGGACTAGAATATGAAGTTTGATGGACAATTTTATTTCTTTGAGTAGGGTGATAATTTATCCTAATTTGTAAAATCATAAAGTGTATACAAATCACATTGGTCATCATACTTTGAATTTGAGTATCAACATTGATTATGTTGCTAAGAAAAATAAACTAGGGTTAGGAGTGGACATAATGAGGGAAAAAGTGGAATTGAACAAAAGTAAGGGTAAAACTCACTTTATCACATCCTATCCTCCTTATTAGGAATTTTGTCCCCAAAATTCAGATATCCTTGAAAAGGTTAGGAAATCTTTTCTCTATGTCTAACTTCAACTCCCAAGTAGCATCATCACTATCATGGTGCTTCCATAATACTTTAACCATATCAATCTTCTTATTTTGATCTCTTTAATGCGAGTATCAAGTATCTTGACTGGAACTTGTTGGTATACAAGGGTGTCCTTTTATTTGATTGGTTCATGATTGAGGACATGGCTAGGGTCCTTGACATACCACTTCAGGTCCGACACATGAAAGACATTATGCATAACGCTATATTATGGAGGTAAAGCCCACCTATATGCACATTTCCTAATACATTCTAAAATTTCAAATGGACCCACATATCTGGGGCTAAGTTTGTTCTGTTCTTCACAATGGATTGAATTGGTCAAATCTATAGGAAAACATGATCACCTACTAAAAACTGAGTATACATCATGTATGCATAAATATAAGACTTCTGATGATCCTGTGCCCTTTTCAACCATTGCTTTATTAGGTTGACATTAACAAAATAAAGTTGTAATTCCTCAGATTTCAAAATCCCTCTTTGTCCTACTTCATCCTAATAAAGTGGAGAGCTACATGGTCTTCCATACAAAGCTTCATAGGGAGGCAAGCCTATACTGGAATGGTAGCTATTGTTTTAGGTGAACTAAATAAAAGGAAGGTAGTGGTCCAATGAAACACCCCAACCAAGGATACATGATATCAACAAGTCTTCCAGAACCTGAATTGTCCGTTCAGACTGTCCATCAGTTTGAGGATGGTATGTAATACTAAAATTAGTTGAGTCCCCCATTCTTCCTACACTTATTTCCACAAGTGAGAAGCGAATTTTGCATCATTATCTGACATAATGAATACAGGAATCCCATGCAATCTAACTATTTTGTGAATGTAAAGTTCTGTTAACTCTGGGACTTTGGTTGTTGTCTTGATTGGAATAAAATGGGCTGATTTAGTCAGACAGCTGACTACAACCCAAATGGTATCACTTATTTTCCTGGTCATTGGTAGACCCACCACAAAATCTATAGTGATGTTTGCCCATTTCCACTCAGGGATAGGTAGGGGTTTCTGAAGACCTCTGGGACATTGATGTTCAGCCTTGATCAGCTGGTAGGTCAAACACCTAGAGATGAAAGGGGTGATGTCAATCTTCATATTCCTTCATAAAAAATGCCTCTATAGATCCTTGTACATTTTATTCAATCTAGGGTGCACTATGTATTTCAACCCATGAGCTTCTCGTAATACCCTTTTTGTCATATCTGAATCCTATGGGACCCATATGTGTTGTTTGTACCAGATTCCACCATCCATACTGACATTCAGATGTGTCTAATGTTTTTCTAGCAGCTTAGTCATCTCTTTAAGACACTTTCTATTCTTCTGGGCCCACAAAATCTTGGACTAGAGGCCTAGTTTTACATGGATGCTAGCCAATCTGAGAACATTTCCCATACTCCTTGGGGCCCAAGATGACATGAATTCCATGTTCTTCCATTCGGTGCTGAAAATAGCAGCACATTTTGCTTGGTTCTTACTAAGCTCATCAACCACTACATTTGCCTTACCAGGGAGGTGAAGTTATAGTCTTTGAGAAACTACAACCATCATCTATGTTTGAGATTGAGATCCTTTTGTGTCAGGATGTACTTTAGACTCTTGTGGTTAGTGAGGATGTTGAAGGTGGCTGATGTGTGCTGATTTAGCACCCCTTTTCACAGCCTTTTTAGCCTTGTCACATGAAAATTTCAATTTTTTTCCAGTGAAAAGAAAAAACTTATTATTTGCTTCCTTTTATCACAATTGAACTTAAATCTCACCAAAATCTATGCATTTCGTGTAGGCTCATAGTTCCAACCAATTGACTCACCTGTCCCAGCCGATCATCTCACCTATCCTAGCCGACCAGCCCACCTGATCTAGACGATCAGTTGATGTCATCCCTCATCCACCAATCTTCATTCAAGCACTCAATCTAAATGACGCGTCATTTGAATGTCAAACGATCGGTTCAGAGCTGAAGGTGGGATATTTCCCGCCCAGCCGAGTGGGTCAAAGAATGTCGCCACTCGAGACTTAGGGTTGCTGACTGCAGCCTCGACTCCCGCCCTTACCAGACTCCCAACCGAATGGCTGGCATGCCAACTGACTGGTTGGAAGTGTGCGGCCAGTTCAAAAATACATCTGCCAACCTCATTTGCCCACAACCCTAGTTGTAAAAGCCCCCTCCTTCTCCTATAAAAGGAGGGGCATTTCCTCCTCACTTCTCATCATCTTTTTGTACAAGGATTTCCAAGAAATCGTTCTATGTTCTTGAGTTCTATTCATCAATAAAGTCTATTATTTACAAGCTAAGTGTTCTCTTTAATTTTTGTTTTTTTCCTTCGTCATTTTTAGATCTAGCCTTCTTCTCCTTCTTCTTCTATAGACCAGAGCAAGGAATTAAGGGTCAGCCATTTGATTGTCTCTAACCTAAGGAACTAATCCTTTGATAAGTCTAGGCTATGGCTAGAACACTTCTTTCCTCTGTCTCCATTTTCTCTATAAGCATGAGCGAGTAGTTTTCCTATCGAGGCAAAGGGGAATAGCCCCTTAGCCATGGTTTGAATCTACTTGATCCTTAAGAATGACTTTTTCATATGGCCTTTGGTTTAAAGAACTAATGATCTATCAGAGTAATTAATAATTTGGTAATATGTTAATCTGTATGGAAATGACCATGGAAGCCCATATTTATAACACTAAAACCATACACATTGAGGTTTTGAAACGACTGTGGTTCTTCTTCTTTTGGGATGATGAACTAAGAAACATGAGCACACGGACCAATGGGCTCATGTGGAGTCCATCTTTTGTGGGTTTTAATTAATTCACATGCCTTCATCATATTTGTCGTTTTAAAGGATTTCGTTCATTCTCGCCTAGGATAAGGTGGTGAAAATCCCTAAAAGCCTCGATTTCCCATCACTTGATTCAAACAACATTTGATCTACTCTCTTTACATTTCGGTATTTTCATTCATAATAGTTTTATTTGTGCTGACAATCATCTCAATTTTCCTTGTGACATGGCAAATTTATTTCTTGTTAAGTGCAATCTTATCATTGTGTTTCCTTCTTGCTTTAGTGATAGTCACCAACCCAAACTCAATCTTTACTTTCTGTTCTAAAAATAAAAATACCAAAAAGAAATAAAAGTTCTTCAAAACAATTGCAATTAGAGTTAACAACCTTAAAAATGTTGTCCTATGGGATCGACCCTTCTATACTAACCTTAACCTGGAAGTAGAAAAAGGATTAAACTCAAGGATAATTATCTCAGTGATTGTAATGTACTTCTACGCATTATCAATTTGACACCATTTTCGGGGACAACAGATTGTTTTCTCAAACCCCCAAAAACTTTTGAGAAACCTTTTTTCATTTTTTATGCCTTCTGAGTAACATTCTGGAAGTGCTACTCCTTTTTTTGCTGAGTTTGCATTCCGGCAGTCTAGTTTTTTGCACACGATTAACTGCTTATTTTGTGCATGCGACACTCGAACGCTGATTTCCAATCATTTGATCTTGAGATAGATAGAACTTTTCACCATCTAAACCGTGAAAATCGAATTAGGATGGATGAAGAAGAAGTTACTCATAGGATCAACCAGGCTCTAGCGGCTCAAAGAGAGAACATCTTAGATGACCAAGAGGCTAGAGAAGCTGCTTTGCGAGCAACCTACATGGATGAACAAGAAACTCTAGAGGCCAATAGGAGGGAAGCCAAAAGGAAAAAACAATTGAAAGATTTTTCTATTCCCAAATCTGCTTATGCCCAACAACCAGTCATGCCTCCTGACATTTTTGCCCCCCAATTCGAGATCCGGACTTAATGGATAACCATGATCCAAGCAAACCCATTCTTTGGCAACAATGGGGAAAGTTGCCAAGATCATCTTCAGATGTTCATTGACCTTTTCTCTTTGAACAAAGTCCCATGTGTCTCTGAAGATGCAATCCACCTTAGATTTTTCAAATACTCTCTCACTGGCCAAGCAAGTTGCTGGTACAATACCATGAAGAGTGAGGAACATGTCACAACTTGGGAGGTTCTACAAAATAAGTTTCTTGAGAAATTTTACCCTCCTTATCTCACCTATGAAATAAGGGGACAAATCACTCACTTTTCTATGTCCCCAGGAGAATCCCTAGGAGAAACTTGGAAAAGGTTCAAGGACGTACTTATGAAGTTCCCTCATCATGGCATTTCTCAAGCCCAACTCATAGAAATCTTTTACCGTGGTGTTGATGATGATACCAATTTTTTTTCTTGATTCCTCATTTGTAGGAAATTTCATGCACCAAAGTCTGACAAGTGCATGGGAGGTTGTTAAACATGCTTCTGAAACAAGGGGTAGAAGGGGAATTGGTGGAATCCTTAAGGTAGACAAAGCTGAAGTTGATCCTACATCCAAAGCATAACAGAGAGCCTTAAACTAATTTCTCTAAAACAAGATTGTT
This sequence comes from Alisma plantago-aquatica, assembly GCA_963693085.1. Taxonomy (NCBI): domain Eukaryota; kingdom Viridiplantae; phylum Streptophyta; class Magnoliopsida; order Alismatales; family Alismataceae; genus Alisma; species Alisma plantago-aquatica. The sequence continues at coordinate 785,236,594 of OY856412.1, read as the reverse complement.
TAGAGTCATCCCTAGGCACCTTTAGAGAGTTACCCCAACAAGTAAAAGCTATAGACTCTCTTTGTGGCATCTGCCAAGGATATGATCACACCACCATACACTGCCAATACCTTTACAACACTCCCATGCAACCTGAATTAAGACAATAGTTGGAGGACCTAAACTGTATTCACACCATACCTGGCCAGAGTTACTACAATCCCAATCAAACCAGAAACCATCATGGATTCCAATATGGGAACCTTACATGTGTTGAAAACTCTAGCCTACTCCAATCCCAACAAAGGCCTCCCTACCCTTAAAGAAATAACTGACCACCACCTGGTTTCCCATACAACAATCAAAGGAACTTTGGAAACCAAGGGAACTATTGAGGAAATCACCCAAAATGACCACCATATCAAGGACAAAAATTTCAAAACTTGAACCTCCCGCCTCAAAATCTCAATCATCCACCTCCTCGACCACTACCAAATGTTCCTACTCCCACTCCCTTAGCTGATAAAAGGACAACTACCTTTGAACAAATCATCACTGCCCAACAAGCTCATCAAAAGGTGACTGGCATCCAACTAGCTCCCTTGTTCACCCAATAGAAACCCCCTACCAGCACTTTTGCTAGGCAACTTGAAAACAACCCCAAACATCCCGAACAACTCAAGGTTTTCTCCACTCATTTGGGAAAGGTGCACTCCCCTCCTCTCCAGAAAAACCTACAGCCACACCTCTAGAATTTGAGGATGAGGACATGGTTGTTGTCGGACCTGAAGCTACACCTGAACCAACCATCCCTGAACCCCCTCAGGTAGAAACCAAAGAACCAATCTACAAACCACGACCTCCCTACCAAGCCCACCTCAAACAAACAAGGGCAAATGTTCGCTTCATGAAATTTAGGGATGCTATGAAAAAATTACATGCCGACATTCCCTTCCTTGATGCTTTGGCAGACATGCCTGCCTGGTCTAAATACATGAAATCCCTTTTGACTAGGAAGTGTGCTATTGAATAATACAAGACTGTTAAACTTGTTAGGACCACTTTAGACAAAATACAAAGTAAAATGCCTAAAAATAGAAGGACCCCAGTTCTTTTGGAATAGGATGCTACTTAGGTGACAATGCTTGTAGAAAGGGCCTAGCTAATTTAGGAGCCAGTATATCCATCATGCCCTACAACCTTTGCAAAAGACTAGGATTCAATGACATGTTACCCACAACCATGACCATCCAACTAGCGCACTCATCCATGTCCCATGTGACTTTGTGATCATGGTCATAAAAGAAGATTTGCATTATGCTCTCATTTTTGGACTTCCCTTCTTAGCCACATCCTGAGCCTTGATTGATGTTGATACCAGTACCATTCTGTTAATATTAGGGAAGCCAATCCTAGAATTTAGGGTGTTTGAAAGCATGAAGGGGCCTAGTTTACAGGAAGAGGTCTACCTCCTTGATTGCATTGATAAATTATTCCAACTGAGGTAGGAATGGGAGTTAGTTGATGACCCCCTGCACATAGCACTCACTACCCCCTATGAATGTGATTTTGACAATGAACAATTAGATCAATGTAAGGCTCATTTAGATAATTTTGAGGAAATCCCTAATGTTGAAATTGAGGACCTTAAAATGATCTCCATCGTGGAAGAAATGTCATATCTAGTTGGAATAGATCAATCCATCTGCAATAAAAAAATCCTGATGATAGAAGAAAACAAACCTTCCCAAGATCTACAATGAAAACTCAACCCAAATATGATGAAAGTTGTCTCTCTAGAGGTGATCAAACTTTTGACTGCAGGAATCATCTACCCCATCTCCGATTCCCCATGGGTCAGTCCAGTTCAAGTTGTTCCCAAAAAAGGAGGGACCACTGTCATCATAAATGAGAAGAATGAGCTCATTCCCACTCACATTATCACAGGGTGGAGAATGTGCATTGGCTATAGGAAGCTCAACAAAGCAACTAGGGAGGACCACTTCCCACTTCCCTTCCTAGACCAAGTTCTTGAATTCTTTGCCCATCAACAATACTTTTGTTATCTAGATGGCTACTCAAGATTTTATCAGATTCCTATCCATCTCGAGGATCAAGAGAAGACTACCTTCATATGTCCCTTTGACACCTATGCTTTTAGATGAATGCCCTTTGGCTTATGCAATGCACCAGCCACCTTCCAACAATGTATATCAGCCATCTTTGCAGGATTGACCGAAACTATCACAGAAGTGTTGATGGATAACTTCTCCATCTATGCAGATAGATTTGATTCATGCCTTAGAAATATCTCACTTGTTCTTGATAGATGCATTGAATCACACTTAGTCCTTAATTGGGAAAAGTGTCACTTCATGGTTAAGTAGGGCATTATTCTAGGCCACAAGGTAAGCAACCAAGGCGTAGAAGTCGACAAAGCAAAAATTGAAGTTATCACCAAGCTTCCACCCCCAACCTCAGTCAAAGACATCTGAGCCTTCCTAGGACATGACGTTTCTATCGGTGATTCATCCGTGACTTTTCCAAAATCATAAAACCTCTCACCAATCTTCTTAAAAAATAGGTTCCTTTCCATTTTGCAAGGCATGCATGGATGGCTTTCTATGTTTGAAAAATGCTCTCACAACCACTCCAATCATTCATGCACTAGACTGGGCCCTACCCTATGAAATCATGTGTGATGCTAGTGATTATTCTGTAGGTTCCATCTTAGGAAAAAAAATTGATAAGAAACATCATGTCATATATTATGCATCCAAGACCTTAGATGAGGCTCAGCGGAATTACACTATCACCGAAAAAGAAATGCTAGCCATTGTCTATGCATTTGTTAATTTTTCTCATACTTAGTTGGCCCTAAAGTTAGTGTTTACACTGATCATGCAGCCATTCTCTATCCCATGATCAAAAGGGATGCCATACCTAGACTCATAAGATGAATTTTGCAATTGTAGGAGTTTGATCTAGAGATCCTAGACAAAAAGGGGTCTGAAAACATTATGGCTGATCAACTAAGTTGACTTAGCTATATCCCAATCAATGAAACTCCCATAAATGAATCTTTTCTTGATGACCAACTGCTTAAGGTAGACTCCCAATTTCCTTAGTTTGCTGATTTCATAAATTACTTAGCTGTCAGTGTACTGCACCCTGAATACAAGGGACATTGTAAAGCTAATTTTTTTACATGACGTCAAAAACTATTATTGGGATGAACCTTTTCTGTTCAGAATTTGTGCCGACGGTCTGTATCATCATTGTGTTTCTCAAGAAGAAAGCATTGACATTTTGGAACAATACCATTCTGACCCCTATGGTGGACACATGAGTTTCCAAAAAACAACTAGGAAAGTCCTGCAGTGTGGTTTCTATTGGCCCAATATCTTCAAAGACTCGTATGATTATGTGCTATCATGTGACCAATGTCAAAGGACTGGAAACATTTCCATGCGTGACCAAATACCCCTAACCTCTTGGCAAGAATTAGAAAATTTTGACTTTTGGGGAATCGACTGCATGAGCCCATTTCCTTCTTCTTATGGGTTTGCCTACTTGTCACTCACAATCGATTGCGTGTCAAAAAGGGTTGAAGTTGTACCCACTAAAACATGTGATTCCAAACCTATTAAGAAACTCTTTAAAGACATTATTTTCCCTAGATTTGGAGTCCCTCACACCATCATTTCTGGTGGGGGATCCCATTTTTTAGAGAAAAGTTTTGAGACATCATTGAAGAAATACGACATCTACCACAAAGTCACCACTCCTTACCATCCTCAGACTAGTGGGTAGGTTGAAGTATCCAATTGGCAAATCAGATCCATTTTAGAGAAAAATGTTGGTCTAACTAGGAAAGATTGGATATTGAAAATCAATGATGCTCTATGGGCATACCGAACTGCCTGCAAGACACCCATAGGCACCATCCCTTTGAGGCTGATTTATGGAAAATCATGCCACCTCCCAATAGAATTAGAATACAAGGCCAGTTGGCCATCAAAAGCCTAAATTTTAACCTTTCTATAGCCGGAGAAAAACATCTTCTCCAAATGAATGAACTAGAAAAACTTAGAATGAGCGCTAATGAAAATGGAAGAATATACAAGGATCAAACTAAACTATGGGATCATGGTCACATAAAGCACAAAGACATTAGACAAGGTGATTAGGTTCTAGTATTTAATTCCAGACTAAGGCTTTTTCTTGGAAAGCTTAAATCTAGATGGTATGGTCCCTACCTCATCAAGGGTGCCTATCCACATGGTACCTTTCTTCTTTAGGATAAAGTTTTGGTTGAATTTAAGGTTAATGGGGATTGACTCAAAAGATACATAACTACTAAAGACCTTGTCACTTTAGCTACCAATAAATTCTCATCCTGAGAAGATCTCAACTTGACCGACCCTCATCCTCCCCCAGAATCTCAATAAACTGGTCTCTCACCTGTTGAAGTCTCCGACGTAAATAAGGTGCTTGTTGGGAGGCAACCCAACCCTATCTTCCTTCTATTGCATTTTCTTTACCTTATTATTTCATCCTATTCTATTTCCTCTTTCTCTGACAAGCCAACCGATCGTCTCACCACACCAACCAATCAATTTTAGATTCCTAAACTGCGGCCCCTTCTACAACCCAAATGGTCGTTTAGTCTCTCAATAGATCAGTTGAATCCAATCACGCATCCCTCGAGATGACCATTTGGTTGAATGACAGGCACCCTGACACATCAGATTCTGCCCTCCGCCTACGTTGATCAACATCATGAGCCGATTAGTTTGATACCCTCACATGACTATATTACCTCCCTCGTGGCGAGCTTCACCCTCATCCATTTCTTCTCTAAACCTAGCCGCCTCTCTCGCCACCTAAGCTCTCACCCACCTAAGCATTCACATCCTCATCCGACCGGTGGTCAAGCTAGCCACCCATTTTGCCTCCTCATCTGATCAATAGTGAAGCGAGCCACTACCCTCTCTAGCTCTGCGAGACGAGCTCATCCTCTATGAGAAGGTCCCCCACTATGAGCTGCCGCCTGACCTTCCCTAGCTGACCGATTGCCACACTAGAAGCCCATCGCACAATAGAAGCTGACCGACTCCTACATCAGCCGATCGCCCACCTACTCAGCCGACTGCCTCTGCCCCACCTCACTCGCCTCACCTGCTCTGTGAGCCACTCGTCTAGCATCTTTTCCGCTAGTCGCACCCTCACCGCCGGCATCCTCACCTTGCTAGTCGAGCGATTGTGAACCAAACCGCTCGGCCAGCCTGTACCCTTTTTCACTCGATCCACCACAACAAGCGCCGCTAACCCTTTCTCTAGCCTATGAAATGACCATTTTAAGTCTGAGCCACCCACCTTACATTCCCCAACCGATTGACTCAGTGATCCAAATGATTGGCTCACCCTCCACAATAGCCATGTTCAATCGATTCCTCAAGAATAAAGGGAAGTCCACTGCCTCGTCCTCCCGGTACCCACCTTGCCACTCCAGATCCCATCTCAGGATTCAATTTTGCACACTCTCCCCCACCTATGAGTCCTCCCCCGAGCTCAATGAGGAAATGCTCAATGACATCAATAATGCAGAGGCTCTTCTCCGTGAAATGGAGAGCAACTAAAATGTGAGAAACGACCTGAATTCTCCTAGACACCCATCCTACGAGGAGTATGCGACCCAGCAGGCCTACCCAGATCCCCACTCCCCTTATTGGGGAAATTACTACTCCTCCCACCAGCCACCACAATGACTTTCTACCCTCAATCTCAGTCTAAGGGCTTTCTCGGGATGAGCAAAACTCTTAAGTCTGGGGTGGGGGTGGGTGGTACGTGTTCCACCCCTTATCATCCCTTTTAGCATTTTACTTTTGAATTTCAAAATTTAGTGCATTTTCCCTTTTCAAAACTTTGGTCTCTACCTATTCAGCCAATTTATGTATCTTCTTTTTAAAATTAGATAATTCTTTATTTCACATAATTGTTCAAAACTTTCATTTCTTTTTTGAAAATACCATGTTCTCCATACCTAAATTAGCAATATTCTTGGAAACGATGGCAATCCTTAGAGTATCGAATAGAATCAAATGCAAACTTTTTTATTTTTAGCATTAGATTAACTGATCAATCTTTCTCATATAATGTATTTACACAATTTTTCTTACTAATGCTACAACACTCAGAAAAAAATTTGAACGGGAAAATAACATGCACGTCAAACCCAAGTCCAAGGTGGAATGCTCCTCCTCAATCCCTTCTTCCATACCCCTCATACATTTAATAGGGGTGTACCGCCAAAAGATTCTAAAAAGAGCATAAAAAATTGTGGTCAATGTAACCACATGTCCATGAAATTAAAATCCCGAGTCGAATAGACGAGGGATCCTTCTTCTACACCTCACTTTTTCTCATTCTCGTGTCAAAAAAATCTTAAATTTTCAAGTGTTGAAGCACAAGTAGGATTAAGAATGTTTTTGCAAAGTATAGGTTTGAAAGAGAAAGTTATGAAAAATATTTTTGATAAGAAATATTGAACTTGTATTTTGTGATTCTAGTAGATTGGGTTGCTTGGCCATGAAAATGATACAAGATACTGCTAATTAAGGGATGATGAAGATGTTCATTTGAAAAAATTACTGAATTATTTTGATCTCTTAATTTCTTGAGGACAAGCAAAGGCTTAATTCTGCGGTATTTTGATGTGTGATGATATAGCACCCCTTTTCACAACCTTTTTAGCCTTGTCATATGAAAATTTCAATTTTTTTCTAGTGAAAAGAAACAAATTATTATTTGTTTCCTTTTATCACAATTGAACTTGAATCTCACCAAAATCTATGCATTTCTTGCAGGCTCACTGTTCCAGCCGATCGACTCACCTATCCCAGCTGACCGGCTCACCTAATCCAGACGATCAGTTGCGACTTTTTCTCAACCACCGAGCCTCGTTCAACCACTGATCGGTTCAGAGCTCAAGGTAGGAGATTTTCCACCCAGCCGAGTGGGTCACAGAGCGCCGCCACCCGAGGCTTAGGGTTGCTGACTGTTTCCTCGACTCTTACCCTTACCAGACTCCCAACTGATCGGCTAGCATGTCAACTAACTAGTTGGCAGTGTGTAGCCAGTTCAAAAATACAACCGCCAGCCTCATTTTCCCACAACCCTAGTTGTAAAATCCCCCACCTTCTCCTATAAAAGAAGGGACACTTCCTCCTCACTTCTCATCATCTTTTTGTACAAGGATTTTTGAGCAATTGTTCTATGTTCTTGAGTTATATTTGTCAATAAATTCTATTATTTGCAAGCTAAGTGTTCACTTTAATTTTTGTTCTTTTACCTTGCTCGTTTTTAGATCTAGCCTTCTTCTCCTTCTTCTTGTGTAGACCAGAGCAAGGAATTAAGGGTCATCCATTTGATTGTCTCTAGCCTAAGGAACTAATCTTTTGATAAGTCTAGAATATGACTAGAACACTTCTTTCCTCTGTCTCTCTTTGCTCTACAAGCATGTGCGAGTAGTTTTCCTATCGGGGAAAGGGCAATCTCCCCTTAGCCATGGTTTTAATCGACTTGATCCGTAATAATGATTTTTTTATATGGCCTTTGGTTTTAAGAACTAATGATCTATCAGTGTAATTAATCAATTTGGTCATATGTTAATATGGGTGGAAATGACCATGGAAGCCCATAGTTAGAACACTAAAACCATTCGCAAGGAGGTTTTGAAATGACCATGTATCTTCCTCTTTTGGGATGATGAACTAAGGAAACATGAGCACCAGGACCAATGTGCTCATGTGGATTCCATCTTTTGTGGGTTTTAATCAATTGACATGCCTTCATCATATTCATCATTTTAAAGGATTTAGTTCATTCTCGCCTAGGCTAAGGTGGTGAAAACCCCTAAAAGCCTCAACTTCCCATCACTTGATTCAAACACTGTTTGATCTACTCTCTTTACATCCCAATCTTTTCATTCATAATTGTTTTATTTGTGCTAACAATCATCTCAATTTTCCTTGTGATAGGGCATGTTTATTTCTTATTAAGTGCAATCTTATTCTTATGTTTCTTTCTTTCTTTAGTGATAGTTACCAACCCCAACCCCGATCTTTACTTTATGTTCTAAAAATAAAAATACCAAAAAGAAATAAAAAATTCTTCAAAACAATTGGGATTAGAGTTAACAAGCTTAAAAATGTTGTCTTGTGCTATACTAACCTTAATCGGGAAGTAGAAAAAGGATTAAACTCTAGGATAATTATCTTAGTGATTGTAGTGCACTTCGACGCATTATCAGTGGAACCATGTAGGTAGTGTCGGAAAATCTTCAAACCATATATGATGGCAGTGCCCTCGAGGTCTTGGGTTTGGTAGTTGACCTCTTTTGTCTTCAATGGACGGGAGTCATAAGCAACTACCTTTCTTTCTTGCATGAGGACACAACCCACAACGAACCTCGATGCATCGATGTAGTTGATGAACCCATTATTTCTTGAGAGAATGGTCAAGACATGTGCAATTGTCAGCTTTGTCTTCAGTTCTTGAAAACCATACTCACACTCCTTTGACTAGAAAAATTGCTCTCCTTTCCTGGTGCGCTTTGTGAGGAGCAAGGCGGTCTTGCTGAATTTCTAAATGAAGCATGGGTAATACACATCAAGACCCAAAAAATTTGAATTTCAAAAATATTGTAGGGTGCTTTCCACTCACGTACAACCAAAAATTTGGCGGGGTCAATAGAAATTTTCCTAGTAGAAATTATGTGACCCAAGAACATGGGTTAAGAAATCCAGAATTCACATTTCGACAATTTAGCATAGAACTTCTAGGATTGGAGAATATTGAGGACTTTGCGAAGATGACTACAATGTGAATCAGTGTCATTTGAATATATCAAGATGTCATCAAGGAAGACCACTACAAAATTATCAAGGAAAGGTTGGACGACACTATTCATCAAATTCATAAACACACCAGGGGCATTGGTCAACCCAAATACATGACTAGGAATTCATAATGCCCGTATCGAGTTTGAAAGAAAGTTTTAAGGATGTCTTTGTCCTTAACCTTGAGTTGGTGGCAACCAGAACATACATCAAGTTTTGAAAAGACATGGGCAGAACAAAGTTGATCAATAAGGTTGTCAATTCTGGGCAGCAGATACTTATTTTTCACAGTATCTTGATTGATACAGTAGTTAATGGACTTGTGAAGGTATCCGTCCTTTTTCTTGACAAATAGAACAATTGCTTCCAAAGGAGAGGAACTACGGAGGATGGAACCCTTATCTAGTAATTCTTGCAACTGCCTTTTCAATTTAGTCAATTCAGTAGCAGCCATCCGAGGGTGCCAAAGAAATGGGTGCGGTATCGAGTGCTAATTTGATAGAAAATTCAATGTTATGATTAGGTGGTAGCCCAAGGAGCTCCTCAGGAAAGACAATTGGGTACTCACAGACTATATAAATGTTTTTTAGGGCACTCATATCAATATTGACTACAATTATAGTTGCTAGGTATGCTTTGCACCCAGTTGATATCAAGTTTTGAGCTTTGATCAGAGAAATGACAATTTTTTTATTTTGATCTTTCCTTACAAGAATTACAATAATGGGGAGGTTGGGTTTTGAAATAATGAATTTCTTGGCACAACAATCGATCATATTATGATTTTATTTGAGCCAGTCCATCCCCAAAATGAGGTCAAAGTCTTCCATGTCTAAGATTATGAAGTCTGACCCAAAATTACAACAAGCATAAGATAGAGGTAATTTTTCAAAAATATAGTAGGTGACTTTCATTTTCCCATTTGGGGTAGTTACATCAAGTATGTACCCTAAGTCCCTTGTTTCAAGATTGAGCATAGAGTCCAGACTCTTAGACATGAAGGTGTTTGTTGACCCACAGTCGAATAGATAAATAAAAAAATGGTCATAGATTTGCATCATACCTAGGTATACATATATTTGGTGTAAGGAGTTTGTACAACATAATCATGATACAACATTTTGGAAATAATTTTGAATTAAATGGTACCTTCCATGAGTTTGTTTCCATTGGCATTTTCCTCATCTGCGTTCACTGCAAAGACACAGGTTGTCAATGTTTTCCCTACTTGGCCCATGCTGGAGGGGGATAGGGCAGTTGTCTCTGAAGTGTCCCTCATGTTTACAGTAGTAGCAATCTGAGGACGAGTAATTGCACTGGCCAGAATGGAGGTTACCTCAGTTGTGGCAATGAGGAACATTGGGATTCCATCCTTGACCTCTGTTTTAGCCAAGATTCTAGTTTTGTGTAGGGCCATGATTGTATATCTAGTTCTGGGCTTGATTGTAGTTCTGAGCAGGAGGATTTTGGTGATTCTTCTGTCAATTTCTTCTCTTATTTCCACCATTATGGGGTTCCTTTTCTGCCCAGTCTTTATGGGTACAACATCAGTAACCCTAGGTAGGAAATGGTAGGTAGTGGCTTCCCGTGTCCCATTCCCAGGGTTCTCTCCATGGACAAGGCATGGCCATATGCTTCTCATAAGGAGGTAGGTTTGGATGTGGACACGAAAGATTTTTGGGTAAGGAAGAGCCCATCAATGTAGCGAACAAGTTTCTTCAATTTTGTGAGGTTGATGACATGTCTCTCCAGTAGACGGAACTGCCAACTATACTCATCCACTGAGTTGGTACCTCGGATAAGCGTGATGAAATATTTTTGTGTCAACATTCTTAGAGGTGGCTTGGAAATAGTTGGTGAAAATGGGTTTGAAGGCTTCCCAGTTGATAGGGATGAGTTGTTGTGACCAGACCTAATTCTCCCACCCCAACTTTTCCACCCCCTTTAATAGGTAGGTAGCAAAACCAACTTTGTCTTGTTCATGGAACCTCAAAACACTAAAGGTGTTCTCCATGGATACTAACCAGGCATCATCCTAATATAGGACATCATCTCTATCTTCCTCGTAGAAGGCTTTTGGGATAAGTTTTAGGAAATCTTGGATGGTAATGGGTTTTGGGTGATGGTTGGGCACTAAGGATGTTGTATGGACTACAACGTTATGAAGTGCATCCATAATGGCATTTTGTTTCATTTCCCACTCCTGTATGTATGTGGTCTTATTGGGAGAACTAACATCCTCATCATCCTTAATACGAGGCTTCTCCCTATGTCTTTGGAACCAGAGGTTCCTTCACCATCCCTATTGTTTCTAGTTTTTGGGGCCATCTACAAGGGTTCAACTAATATAAGTTTTCTCATTTATAATTTTAAAATCAAGGATATGATAGATCATGGCAATATTGCAACAAATTTTTTCAAATTATTTTTGAATTTTAGTTCTTTCCTGTCCTTAGACTACCTTAAAATAGAGGGAGTATATGGATCAAGTCATGAAATCTTAATGAGAATGAGAAGATTAGAAGTCATCCTACTTTCTTCTAATAGGTGGATTTGGTAGTCCTTAAAGAAGAGATGAGATGCTAGAAGACTCTATAGGGTTATAGGAAGTCCTTCCATCCTTTTATGGATTCATTAAGGACAGGTGGAGCATAGGGAACCTCAGCCACCATGAAGATCGACAGGAGGTGATTATGACATAACTCCCTTTATGCACTTTCTAGACACCTCAGTTTCACCATAGTGAACTTTAGGGCTTTCTTGATTTAGAGATTAAGAACATCATTTAATTAATGCATATGAAGTGTGTTATGGATCTGATACCATCATGATACCATTCTTACGCTAATCCCAATCCCACTGTCCAAATGGGTAGTGCTAAAGAGATTAGAGCACCCGTCCCAGAGTGGCCCAAAATTCACACACATATAATATGCAAAAAGGAAATAGCATTCTTCTTTTATTGAAATGAACCAGAATGTTTATTACATAAGTCCTGTAGCCAACATGGAAAGAAAAAGTAGATAAGAAAACTAGCCAACAACTACACCCCTTTTAGAAGTTAACTCCCATGTAGAATCGATATTCTATGTTGCAATCTTTACTTCAGCTGATGATAAAAGGAGTAGATAGCATAGGCATAGTCTCTAGTTCTTTACATTACCTAAAATCAAGACAATCATGACACAGTCAACGCAATTTCATGGTACACAATCAAAACAAGTTAAATAGTTTATAACAAAAATAGGATACTTCAAAGGACTTATATTCAAATAAATAAACAATAAACAATTTTCCAAAACAATATTTATTCGACATGAAGGGTTGGCGATGGTGCGAGGCGGAAGAGGGTGAGGGATGGGGAGGATCCCTAGAGGCAATGATGGCGCAATGGTGGTGAGGATTTCTCCAACTGAATCGTCCCTGATTCATCCGAGTAGCTCAGGTGAGGTTACAGGTGAGACAAGGAGCCCCTCATCCAAGGATGCCCACATCCCTTGAGTGATTCCAACCCCGACGGTTCCTTCACCCTCGACCTCTTCGATTCTGCATCCGCCGCTGGGACATCAGAATTCATCTTCGCACTGGAAGGGAATGCAAAGATGTCACTGTGATAGAATATATTGAGCCCGAGGTCAAGAATGGCGTCAAATGTTTCTCGATCTCGAGCGATGATGAAGTTTCTCCCATCTTGGGAAGAGTACATTTCTGTCAGATTCACGGCGAGGAAGCCCTATCGGAGCCAGCTTCATGGCTAGATCCGTCTCATTAGCTCCCTAGTGGACCTTTCGAGGTCATCGTAGAGGAAGAAGAAGGTTTCATGGTTAAGCTTCCAACGACTACGGAGAGGGAGAGGATCTTAGCGGAAGCGCCGTGGATGATGGATGGATCGCTCATCATAGCATAGGCGTGGGAGCCAGGTTCCTCTCTTCCCCTGTTATCCTTTCCTAAGCTTCTAGTCGGGGTCACACTTGAGAATCCAGGCGTGCACTGGACGTCACAAAGGCTAGGTAGGTTGGCAAGCCTGGTTGGAAAGCCTTTGGACATTGAAGACGCTTGTCTATCAGTGGATTGCTTCAAAGAAGTTTTGGTCTGTGTTGAGATGGAAGCGTGCTCTACTTTCCCGAAGGAGGTAACGATCTATGTCGATGCATCTCCCAAGCTGTTGAAGGTTGGGTACGATGCAAAGCCCAAGATCTGCTCCCACTGCAAACAATTCGGGCATAGACTGCCATCGTGTCCTTGGACAGTAAGAACTAAGCCGCTGCCTAGTCAGCTGCAACTCAGAATAGGGAAAAATGGGGGAAGGCAAGGTGTTCGTAGGAATTCTGGAGCGACCTCAGGGTAGGTGACGGGTGAACCAGCTACTGGTGGTTCCAATGTAGCTAGATCCATTGTGGGTGAAAGAGGACTTGGTGCGACTCCGGAGCCGGACATGCATTGCTGCTCACCGGGGAGGGGATGCGAGCCACTTAATCTTGATTGGGAACTCCTCCTGTCAAGATTAAATTCTACTCCTCAACACGCGAAGCAACTTGCATTTGACACCGGGCTACCTCTGGAATATCAGTAGAAAATTTCTTGGAACTCAGATGAAGCCTCATCGGTTAGTTCCTATGATATTGACCCAGAGATGCTTGATGACTTCAATGTTAACAAACTCGTCAAGGCAAAGAAAAAGAAGAAGAAGCATAAAGAAGTTGGAAGCGAGGTGCCTTCCCCGTAATGATCAGTTTCTCTACAGCTTGGATGGTCCAAAACAGATTTTATCGCGATACCTTGGTTCTCTTGCAAAAGTTTGATTCTGGGGTTGTGAGGTTGTTTGGGTCTAGTTGTATGATCTTTATTTGTGGGTTCTTTGATTGCAACAGGTCTAAGGTTTGATTCATCAGTTGGAGTTATCATTTAGATGACCTCTATAAGTGTTCCCTGGTATGGTGATGGGAATCAGGAGTTTTGGTCTGTTGGATGAAGTCTAGGACCAGTGGCAGTGCTTCTTTTCTTCAAGGAAGAAGGTCGGGGTGGCAGGCTTTCCTTCTTCAGGTAGTTTTTTTTTCTTCAGTTTTCCAACTGTTCTCTGATTGGGAGTTGTGATCAGGGAGGTCTCTGATTACTTATTCGGTTGATGAGTTGGTGTTTTTTAAGACTTCTTTGTGGGTATGCGTTATTGAGTCTGTATGTCTCCCCTCCTCATCTTCTAAATGTGTGGTTTAGCCGATCTGTATTAATTCTGGTCTCTTCTTAGCTGGAGGTTCTTCTTTTTGTTTTGTTTGATCCCTACCTTTGAGCCCCTGCGTGGGACTGTCACTGATCTTTTTTCCCCTCGGGGCACTGTTTGTACCCAAAGTTTTGGTTTTCTAGTAACAGGACTTTTGCGCGACCAAAAAAAATATATTTATTCGACAAGATTTTATTACACATTTCCCATTATACTTATATCAAGAAGGATGCTTATATATTTATGTGGGTCCGTCGCCCCAATGAGATAGGGGAGGTCACCATGCTCATTCTCGCCTTCTGAGGTAGGAGGTTAAAGAAACATGTGCAAGGTCCACCCTTTGAATGAGGAGGTCACTTGTACTCAATATCAACATTATCATCATTATAATTATCAAAATATGGGCAATCATAATGGGAATTTTCATTTATGTTTTCAAGTTATCTCAAAGTATAATGTAGAATAAAGGAAGACTAATAAGTATGGAACAATATCTCAACCAAATATGTAGCCAAGTATATGTTAAAGAGATACATAAAAATATCTTCAATACTACTAGTCTGATCAAGTAGGAGATATAATAATAGCGTACATTCTTGGTGAGTATTCAGAGTACGTATTCCAAGATATAGTAGATCAACCCCTTGAGTCAGATCCTAGATCAAAAAGATTGGATCAATGGTCAAGATCATGATGTTTAGAAGATCATATTTCAATATCAGATATTAGGGTTACACTTTCCTATTTCAACCTTAGGGTTAGGTCATCCACTTATAATCAAGAATATCTCAAGATTCCAACAATTTTCAATTTTCAAGAATGTTTCAAGTATGAACGACTCACTTAGGTAATTTTAGGAGCATTTGTCAATCCTAATTATTATCATCATTATTCAAGTCATTTTCAAATCTCTAGATCATCATCCATGATGAATTAGCATCAATGGAATTCAAGATTAGATCATGTCTTGATTGATAAAAAGTAGAGTCATGGGTCAAATACATGATCAAGGATTTTGTAAGATTAAGATCACTCATCAAAATATTAAGATTAAGGTGCAAGATTCATATTCTAGGGTAGATGAGTCAAAAGATTAGATCTAAATTCTTATTTATTCAATTTTTTTTTAGTGTCTCAAGATGATTATTAGAGTCAAGTATTAGGGTTTCTCAAAGATTAAACACAAAATAGATTCATTAGCTAAATTATATGAGAAAGAGGTCGAATCTAGAGATATCAGTGAGATCCATAAAAAATTAGAATAAACAAGTATTTTTAGTCATTTTATTGGGTTTTCTGATCAAAATGGACTATTGGTTCATAATTTGTTGAGCTAGAAATGGAGAGTTATCATTTTTGCAAGATCTGTTCATTTATTGGAATTTTTGAGTAGACAAAGGAATATTTACTAGAAAAGAAGAAAGGAAGAGAAAAATATGGGGCATTGGATCCTTTGGTCAACCTTGACCAACATAGAGATCCTACAGTTAGGAGGCCTCCTCCCCCTTATCACATGTGTGAGAAAGGAGGAAATGAGGTAGAGGCACGTTTCTTGGTGGTCGTCGATCGCTGGATCTGGTTACACATTGACCATGATCTTGCAATCTTGGTCCTTTGCCTTAGCCGAAGTGCTCGCGACCCGCATGGTGGCACTGCAGCAGACCAGTGGTCAGAGTAAAAAAGGGAAATGAAGAGGATATCAAGAGGGAGAACATAGAGGCACCACCAGGCTTCGTGGGAGCAAGACGAAGCCCTAGGTTGGGTTTTTATAGGGTATTAGACTAGGGTTTGGGTTAATCCTAGGGGTCATAGTGTCCATGGAGGTGGCTAACAGAGTAGCTCTCAATTGTTCTCGAAACATGCTGACATGAGAGGGATTTAGAGCTACATAAGTTTGTTTTGGTGAGGTGAACATTTTCACTTGCTTCGATTTTCAAATATGGGGTCGCATCTAGTTAATTGCAAATTCGGCTGCATGGTCTCCTCTCTATTGATTGCGGGAGGTAGGGGATGACCCTATGACCACTCAATTAGGGCTCCGATCCATGGGAGCCTGATCTGAGGGTCAGGGTTTACTCCCACGGTAGGAAACAGATCACTGACCTAGTGAACGTCAAATAAAAGGCAAATAAAAAGGGATTTTAGCGCATAACTTCAAAAAAAATTGGAAATTAGTAGGAATGCCCATTTGGGGTGAAATTTGGGCCATAGCTTCACAAAAATGTGAAGAATCTTTAGAAAATGTTTGAGGACCAGAATATGAAGTTTGATGGACAATTTTATTTCTTTGAGTTGGGTGATAATTTATCCTAATTTGTAATGCCATAAAGTGTATACAAATCACATTGGTCATAATATTTTGAATTTGATTATCAACATTGATTATGTAGCCAAGAAAAATAAATTGTGGTCAAGATTGGACATTATGAAGACAAAATTGTAATTGAGCAAAAGTAAGGGTAAAACCAATTTTATCACATACTCCAGTAGGAGGGACAATGTAACGTCCCAGGATTTGAGGCCTTGGATGACATGATCTTAAAAGGAATGATTGGACAACCCAAATCACCAAGGTGCACCTTCTTTTATGGGAGCCCATCATTAAAGAACTCCATAGTTAAGCATGCTCAACTTGGAGTAGTACTATGATGGGTGACTAGTCGGGAAGTTGACCCTAGTTTGCGTGTGAGTGAGGATAAAGCACGTAGTTAAGCCTAGTCATGGTCACTGGGGCCATGCGTCATTCCTGAAACTCTACTAGAGCCTTGGGTAGTGGGCCAAGGAATTAAAAATGGTATCATAACCAATTCCTCTCTAGTAGGTAAGGCCCACATGGGCATGTGGCATGCTAGTCTTAAGACATACAGTCCAAGCAAGTTGGGAAGGGCTATCTGCTGAGACAAGATGGATCCTCCCTTGCGCTGGTAGTCGTGGATGGGAGTTGGGTGTCCATGGGTCATTCTGGGTCTGCACTAAATTGGGGAAGCGATTATGAGGCCGTATAGTTGAGCCTTTATGAGGACGTCAAGAGTCTAAGTGGGGGAGATTATAGCATCCTAGGATTTGAGGCCTTGGATAACATGATCTTAAAAGGAATGATTGGACTACCCATATCACCAAGGTTCACCTTATTTTATGGGAGCCCACCATTAAAGAACTCCATAGTTAAGCATGCTCAACTTGGAGTATTACTAGGATGGGTGACCATTCAGGAAGTAGATCCTGACTTGCGTGTGAGTGAGGACAAAGCGTGTAGTTAAGCCTAGTGGTGGTCTGTGGGGCCAGTCATCATTCCTGAAACTCTACTAGAGCCTTGGGTAGTGGGCCCAAACGTTACAAACGAATCCCATCTCTATCACTCAGATTCTATCCCCATGTGTCAAATTCACCCAATCATCACCATTATAACAACTAATATTTCAGGACTGTGTTTGATGATGTCAACGTGTACCGAACGACATGTGACAAGTGTAGTGATTTCAAGTCTAAGAATCAAATTCACCACCTTCACTATGAGAGATGACTATGACCACCAAATATGGTTTCCATGTGTCACTCTCAAGGTGGGTCTATCTGATACAGTTTTCCATAACATGTAACTGTGCGCTTGGTTTGATATTTCTATATAATGACTAATGAGATTTTGTCATTAACCAACCCACACTTGAGTCTTATGTGTTACTGGGGTCTATCTATGTTCCATAATAACAACCAACTAGGGACATAATAAGAATGTACATACTCTTATCATTCATATGATTTCATTTTTTCTAAGTCAAGTACTTGAAGACATACATCATTGAGTATTGTCATTCTATAGACATTCACTCCATCTCCTCATTTTCTCATAATAGAGTGAAACAGATGAATTTTAAGCTTGCCTTTATTTTTGTAATTATTAATCAAATCCTTTTAGGTAATTATGTTATGTCAATCATCATGTAATTGGTTCTACGGGCATAACTTACCAACATAGTACATGTATGAGGGGAGAGAGAAATCCAGGTTATCACAGTGGGTGTGCGATAATGCCAAATTTAGGGTTTAGGCTAAGTAATTAATGATATTACATGCCTATAATATCCTTGATATGCTCAAATAACTCTAGATAGTTAGATGTTTGTAATTTATCCCCTTTTCTAGATATAGTTTCTCAACTAGCCAGTTTGGAGACTTGCAAGCACATAACAAAGGTGACATAAAATCTTCCATTTCCCAAGACAATTACCTAAAATAATTAACTAGATCACTCAGTTTGGCCCTACAATACCGATTCTGATTTAGCTGAACTGGATGGGGTTTACTCCTATATATGAAAAGTGGCCAATATCTTCATTTATTTGATCTAGTAAGGTCCATAACACAAAATTGGAATGGTTCATGGAAACTAACTGGGGTTCATGGAAACACTCCATTGATCTTCACCATTAGTAGATAATCGATGAATGTCTACTTTTGATTTATCAAATGGTGGTGATCTATGATAGGTGATTGCACCTTCAATGGAACATTTCATCAAATTCTAGGTCTGTCTTTCAAGGAATCAAAATTGGCCTAGATTCTAGAAAATTACTTAGGTTTGTTCCAGTCATACCATTGATCCAACCATTGACGGAAAGAAATTGATGCCATCTTCTGATAGAGCCAATAGATGGCCAACTTTTATGGTGAAAACTAATGAATTCATGAACTAACACTCAAGAAAGCAATCAAAAAACCAATTCCGATTTACCAACCTGGGTAAGTTTTAATCATTCACATTTTCTAGCCATCATATGAAACCAACATCGCTTCATCAAAACTAGGCCAATCTATTCCCCACATACAAATACCACCTACCACTATAAATATCTTTGTCTACTAGGCCAGGGGTTCCACATATTTGGTCCAATTACCTTTGTCTGAGAGTTCCAAGATCTGAGAGGGATACGGATCTCACCCTACATCCATGCTATCGATATGTGTCCAATTTCTATTAGTTTACTCCATCTTCCACCAACCACCTCCATTTCCCACTCACTTCCATCAACTTTCACCTTCAACTATCAACACAAGATGTTGTTTGGAACATGGTTGGTGGTAAATGAGGCTGAGTTTAGAAGATTAGGAGGCTGATGCAAAGCATGAGATCCAACCCATCCAAAGGTGAGAAACAAAAATATATCCTCCATGGACTAATCTCTTCCTTTTCCCTTTTTATTCTACGTATCTCCTTTGTTTTTATAAAAATGATGTATTTCCATCTTTGTTTGGTGCCAATTATTCTATGTCAAGTTGACCTCCTTCTAGGATATGTACCCAATTTTGGACATGTTTATGTACTTTGACAATAAGAAACTAGTTAATATTCATACATAGCATGCTATTGTTCTATATTCTCTTACTGGTTATAATTCTAGAAGTGGTTGATCTCTTTCTTGCATGAGCTTTCCATTCTGCTAACTTCATATATTAGTGCAAGAATTGGTGCATAAGGTGTTTTGGAGAAAAATCCTAGAGGACACTAGTACGAATATCACCTTTAGCAACAGTTCTAATAGCCCTAAAACTTCAGTTTTGTACCGACACCTAAGTGGGATAAACTACACCAAAGGTATTTTTGCATTAGTTTTTAGGGAAAGGAAAAACTAACAACATAGGGTCAGTGTTGACTTCTATTAATATAGAAAATGATGCCTAAACTAATAAATCAAAGCAATATCAGAGTCTTGGTATCACTCTTTATCGTCAGTTGCTAAAAAAAATGAGGTTATAGTCAAGTCATTGTCATCGGATATCTTGCAACAAATTGACAAAATATGTACTTTTCTCTTTACAAACTATTTGGTGATATCATTAGAAAATCGATGCTATAGGCCAATTTTGTCGTCAATTTTGGGAGAAAACTGACACTATAGGCCAGTTTGTAGCATGATTATTCTGGGCAGAATGGTTGTGTTAGGTGGTAGAGATGTTTTAGGATAGATGAGTCATTCATTTTATGCAAAAACCTATGCCACAGATTTACATCATTGGTTTGTTTGTAACAACCAGTGCTACTATGATTTTTTTATGCAACAAATCTGTAGTTGTCTAGTAGTTCAACCAGATCTAGAACCTACAATTCATTTGAATAACAGGTTCATCCAGTGTTAATTCTAACAAGAGGCCAACACACCTACAAAATCTATAATAACAAACACATACACACAATTCATCCACCCATATACATTTAAATTCTTCAATTCCATTCTCTTCAACACTTAATTCCATTCTCATACACATCCAATTTAGAAAACACATACAATTCCATTCTCATGACATATACAAATGTAATTCTCATTTTATTCATTACTCTTCACATTCATTCACACAACACATATATACAACTATATCATTCACATATCCACCAATAATTAACTTGCATCAAATTTGATGTTGCAAAAAGTCATAATGACCACATGTATATTGAAATAATGACATCATGGTTTACAAAACACATATTTTGTCCCAATCAAATTCAAAGTTTAATTCCTTAATAAAGGAGTGTACACATTTTTTTCATTTCTTATCCAACTCTTCTTTTGTATATGGATTTTTTGTGTCAAACAACTGCAAAGAGAATGACATATTTCAAGAATTTGATTGATTTTTTCCATATCATCAAATAAGGCTATTTACTTTTGATAATAAAGACTGTAAAGATTACCTTTGTATAGAATGGATGTCTAGTGTTTCCTGTCTGGTAGTCTGGGTTGTATACCATATCAATAATATATGCATTCCCATTTATTAGTTTGTATAGGGAAATATAAATCTATAGCTATGTCCAATGTTAATAAATATAAGTAAGCAAAGTTGGCATTTATATGCATTGGACTCTGAAAACTACCTCAACATTATTCCAACATTATAATTTCTTTTGATCTACCTTTCCTCTAGACTTTTTGAATTCTTTTATATGCCTATAAGATAAAGGAACACATATAACTGAATTAGTAAATAGTCATGTGATGATGCAAACATTACTATATGTTTACAAATATAAATACTTACTCACATAATTAATGCCTTTTTATTGTGTGTCCCTCACTGTCTATTTTATCACCCAAAGGATTTAGACAATACATAGCTAGGATCTAGGGGACACCTATCAAGAACTCTCAATGATTATTACTGACAAAAACAAGGCAAACAAAAGAAAACGCAACATCCACAATGAAATGTAATTTATAAACCAATATTATAACATAAGTAAGAGGAGCTATGTCATGCTCTTTCTCGCATTATCAAAATATTTAAATGTGGTAGAGCAGTAACCACTGATAAATTTTGGGTCTTTATCTACTCGTCTAATCAATGATGGAACTAGAAATGCCGCATTAACTGTGAACTCTCCACATGCCCTATATAAGTAATTGTAAAACATATATGTATGAATTTATATATGACAAAATAGATCATCATATATTTTCACATATATAGAACAATATATTTAGCCACAAGATCTCACAAAATTTCAACTTCTATCATAGTTGTATTCAACCAAGAATAAGTAAACAACTCCACAATATCTGAAAAGAATATATTCGTATCATGAACTTGACCTACAATGTCCTATTTAATATGGACCATCATAGTTGACCCTTCTTTTAAGTTGCCTATTGATAGTGCCAACCATGTGTAGTTATGACCTACTGAGTCGAATAGGTCCTTTGTAATCCAA
Source organism: Alisma plantago-aquatica (assembly GCA_963693085.1). Lineage (NCBI taxonomy): Eukaryota > Viridiplantae > Streptophyta > Magnoliopsida > Alismatales > Alismataceae > Alisma > Alisma plantago-aquatica. The sequence continues at coordinate 785,214,789 of OY856412.1, read as the reverse complement.
GGAGGTAATTGAATATTCAGTGGAGGAGAAGCTATAGGGGGTTTCTTATGTGTTGTGATCTACTTATACATATTCTCATACAATTTCCAATTATATACACAAGTAAAAAAGAATCACAAATACAAACACTAAATTTTTTTTTCATACATCGTATAGATAACTCCCACTTTGGGTCACAACCAAGCCTCCTTCTGCATTACATGTAGTGTCGTGCTCAGGGTGGCCATATGGCAGTTGTGTATGTTTCCAAGCATCTGAGACAAGCCTTATAGACACATGAACCACATCAAAAGGCATCAGAACACCATGAATCATGTCAGCTAGAAGGGGTGGGTAAGCGTTTTTGAGTGCAACGACATAGTTTTCTAGTAAAATGTGATATGTCCTCAACACCTACAAATTTGTATATAGTTATATATATACCTAAACAAAAACATATAATAAATTCACCTAAAAGACCCTTATATCACATAAAGACTTACACCGAGCATGTCTGCTAGCGGATCCACAGGTTTACTCCAAACCACCTCTGTCGTTGAGGCAGGGTCCACCTTGTATCAATATTGAGGTGGCATAGGTACTATCTAAGGAGGTTGAGAGTGACAAGATTGATATTCTCTCATTGCATCCTCTATTCCCTTTGCAATCATGTCTTGCACTTGCTCTTGTGACAACCCTCCTTTTTTTGACAATTTTTCTCTTCTCCGGTGATCCCGGAAAGGAACTTATACCAACACCATCCCCAGTGGCCGTAACTAGGCCAAGATGCTCTAGAGTACCCAAAGAAACTTTGAATGCATCTCTTTATCCCTCATGGTTAAACAATCCTTCTTTTCTTTGCTCACACACTCTCCCTCTATAAATAATCAATAGTAATAGGTAAATAAAATACAAAAATCAAGTTAAAAATGAACATCCACTCTGAGAGTTGAATATTACCATTTTTTTAGTCACCTCAATAGTTGTAGGGTTGGGTATTTCTCCTAATCAATGTTTCCTCACAACTATCCACTCCTCATGGCAAAGTTAAGGTGCAGGAGTAGTAGAACACTCAATAGATCCAAGTGTAGGCTGCTAACCAGAAGATGCTTCTAGTCTCTTTTGTTACTCATTGTGTAGCCACCTGGACCCAAGTTGTGGTTGTGCACATTCATTGCACGCCTTTCTTTTTTAGCATCATGTAAAGAATGATTAATCCAAACTATATGTTAATTATGTAATACATTGTATTCAAAAGAATGTATTTTTAAATGACGAGGATTAATAGCTTAAATTCATTTGTTGGTCTTGAAGCAACAAATGATTCCCACACCTTGAAGTCAAAATAGGACCATTTCTCAGTGGCATACGACTTCTTATTGTTCATTATGTATTCTCTTGTGAGATTTGTCATATATTTTTATTAATACCCTCCCACATCATCGCATCACCTTTTTATGATGTAGTTTTTCATCAAGATCAAAGATGCTCTATCAAATTTAATATTCTTAATGGTACATTTTTAAAAATAAAATAGAAAATATCTTTCAAAATTAGAATACCTCGCACATCAGTCCATCCATATATAGTCTTTTGTAGATGGATCAACTTTATGCCAAGATCTTATTGTTAACTCCACTTTGCTACGAGTAATAACCCCTAACTATTGTGTGAAAGTACTGTGATTCTTCCCAATAGTATTTCCTACATCATCAAAGTCAAATACGAACTTTCATCCATTACTCCTTTGTGTTACTAACTTGTTTTTTATGGTGATGCCTTTTTTTATGTGCACGATCACATTGTTCATCTATAAAGCCAACAATATTCTCAGGGTGCACATCCTCAAGGTGCACATACTCTGGATGCTCATCCTAAAATTGTTAACACATATAAGTGATAGAGAATTTAAAATGCACATCTATGTAATAATTATGATAGATGATGTAAAATTCACATATATGTAGTAAAACAATACAACTTACATCTCCATATTGCTCATCCTTACAGTGTGCATCGCCAAGGTTCTCATCCTTATAGTTAGTTCCATCAAAAAAATGTCACATTATAAATAGTCAAAGAAAGAAATATAAGTGATAAAGAATGTAAAAGTGTACATGTATATGTGAAACATACATAATTGTAATAAGAATGTAAAATGTAGATCTATAATTTTAAAAATAAAATGCATGCCTCTAGTATTGGTTGGATCTTTGATCAACTAATACTCCTTTTATGTGATCTTTATGCATATATAAGTGAGTGTTAACTTCAACATTTGGTATTGGAAAGACATTTGAGAGACGGAGTGGAGCCATCATACTTGTCATAGTACTCTTTTACATCTATAGGATCTTAAATGAATTGCTCCCATGAAGAATGACATATCATTTTTCATTTATAAGATCATCGATGTAGAATACTTGCATCAACTATGATTCCATTGTGAAAGCTTTACCCTTCACACTACTCCTTTCAAAATTCACAAATGTGAAACTCAATTTATCCAATACAACTTCTTTGATGTTGTAAACCCAATTACACCTAAAGATGGGAACTATGAAATCTATGTAGTCAAACTCCCGTATGTCTTCAATGACACTATAATAAGACACTTTATCTTCAGATCAACTCTTATCCTTCGCACTAGAAACATATAATCAAGATGCTTGAACGACAACCTAACTGTTTTGGATGACACTCTTATCATCTTGAACTTTTTCATAATATCAAAATATATTTATTTCAAACCCTTCGTAAAACATATCATTCTTTTTTCGTTTAAAGGTGAGACATTTGATATTTTCAATAACATTATTTGGTGTTTGAGACAGTCGACAGAAGACTTTATCTTCGAACCACCTAATAAATGTCCCATTATGCTCTCTAGTAAGCCACACATAATTGGCTGTATGATAATCTTAATAAAATTGGTACGTTCAGTTATATAAATACACACTTCAACAATGTTGTGTAAAACATACAAGTCCCTTTTTCGGGATAGTGATCAATATTATTTTTGTTAGTAGGAGTGTAATTACAACTCAAAAAGTCATTGAAAAAGTCCATAACATCTCTAGACACATAACCATCAATAATACTCACTTTAGGCTGATAATAGTTTCAAACATCACCTTTAAAAACACTCGTGCGTTGTTTAAAATGATACAACCAATGAAGGAAAACTAGAACCCAACCTTTTCACTTCCGTACTCAAATGGACAACAAGATGTACAATGATATCAAAGAATGAAGGATAAAAATACATCTCAAGCTGGCCAAGGGTAACAACCACTGCTCTCTGCAACCTATCAAGATTCTATGGATTCATGACTTTTTGAATAGAGTTTTGAAGAAGAAATAGAGCCTGGTGATTGAAATCCTTACATGCTTTGGTAGTATAGATCGAATAGCCACATGCAATATTTGTTGCATTAGAGTATGAGAATCATAAGATTTAAGATGTCTCAATTTTAGATACTTCATTGATACCAATATATGGATTTTGGATGAGTATCCTTATGGTACCTTAACATTAAGCAAGGACTCATAAAAAGATCTCTTCACCTATCTAGACAATTTGCAATAAGTAGGTAAACAATGTTTCTCAATTACTTCTAGCTTATGTTGTTAATTCTTTCCTTATACCCATTTCACATAGGTCCATTCTAGATTTAGTGCCATCTTTATTCTTACCTGGTATATTCAACAAACTACCGATGACCCTATCAATGTCATTTTTCTCAACATGTATGAGATTGATACAATGCCTAACTACCAAATAACTCCTATGAGGAAGATCCCAGAATATTGACATCTTCTTGAATAAAAATTCATCACTCTGTGTGGGAATAGTACATTATGATCTCTTACCAAATATATTGACAAAGTCTCTTTCTCTTTCATTGACAACCTCCCTTGATATAGGTTTAGGGATACTTTGATTCCTCAGTTGATCCATTGAATGCTTTATGAAATCTTCAGAAAAGATGCACTTTTGGAAGAAACCTTCAATGACCAAGAAATACAATTTTGTTGCCATGCTTTATTCATATTGAATCAATGTTATTCTCACGTACATGACATTCATTGTATCCTTTTATGATGTATCCATACAAATTTCCATTTGTTTGCAAGTCGTAATAGTGCAAAACAACATAGCATAAAAAACAAAAATCTCTCAATGCATAGCATCATAGGTTAAGCACCTTCTTCTCACAGTTTCTTGGAGGTCTTCAATCTGAGGTTCAAGAAAAACTTAAATATCATTGACAAGTTGTTTAGGGCCTGAAATCAACAAGGACAACATTAGATACTAATTTTTCATACAATTCCATGGAGGATCGTTGTATATAACAATCATAACAATGTATCATATGGATTCCCCCATCAGTACAAAGCCCAAGTTTTATATTCATGACTTCTTCACCAAAGTTAGGATATAATAAATAAATTTTCTTCCATTGTGGGAAACAAGAAGAATGTCATAGGATCCCATCATTATTTTTATTTTCCTTTGCATGCCAAGATAAATTATGCACATCCATGGTTTTTGAAAACAAGCATTGAAAACATGGCATTATAGGTAGATAGCACATATTTGGAGAGACAATTTTGGACTTACATGAGTCGTCATTTTGTGTCTTGATGCCCCACATTTTGGACAATATTTCACATTGATATATTCCTTTTGAAATAACACATAATCATTCGGCCATGCATGCATCTTCTTAGCATCCATTCCCATTGGGCACAACATTTTCTTTAATTCATATGTTTAGAATGGAAGCCTGTTGCCTTCAAGAAAAATTAATTTCAACAAAGAAAAAGAGATGTGAATCTTTTGTCGCTCCATCTATTATTACCCTTTAGAGTATACAATCTCAACAAAATGCTCATCTTCATAAACTTAGTACAACCTAAGTACAATGGTCTTTCAACATCATGCACAATGTTTTTTAAATAAGGAAGGTGGACCAGTATGATTGAACTCACAACTATCTAGCATCAAACTAACCATGTTGATTAGAACCGGTTCATTCAAATCTACATCATCATCAGAATTTTTTCTTCAACATAAGTAATGTGATTGATATTGAGGGAATATCTTCATGCTAGTACCATTTTGTATATCCCTATAAAATCTCGTGTCACATAACATGAATTTTGATTTTTCAATAGTGTCAACTTTCAAGTTGTTACAACACGTCCTATGTGGACAATAGAACATATTTCCAAGTTATTTCCAATGTTCCTCTATAAATCATCTAAACTGATCAAAATCAATAATAAACTCCAGAGTGTAGCAGATTGAAATAGACATCCGTAATCAATCCTGTCTATGATCAAAGAGAAAATGAGTGTTGAATCTGATGTTTTCTAATAAGTCAACTTCAAAATAAATTATGTTCCAATTGAGACCAAATCATTGATTATCATTCCCTATCATGAATGTGTACCACTTATGTCATTTTTGATAGGATTTCCACATATTTTCCAAGTGCAATGATGTATACACGGAAACAACCACCTACATATGAAACTAGAGAACAAACATTGAAATTCTATCGAAATTTTTTGCAAACCTAACATGCATTATGCACTTAAATCCTAAGTGAGATCAAGTGTTCAATAATAGTCCCAAATAGGGGACTATCCAAGGTTTACTCCTAATGAATAAATCTTGGACATATTTCTAGGACAATAAGCTATATTATTATTTCCTTATGAGTTTCCAAATTATTAGGGTGTAGTATTAAATTTGTTTTGCATCAATAGTTGGGTAATGATTAGGTCTAGGTAACTTTATCTAATCCAACATATCCAACATTAGATGCATTCATGCAATACTCAACATAATCAACTTATTCAACTTTGGCAATATATTCAATAGTCATGTAGGGTACAATTCGACATTACCAACATATTCAACTTATTCGACGCTAGAAACATATACAACATACTCAATTTGGCAACTATCTAGAGAATTTAAGAAAAAAAGATACTAAGCTTGCAAAGCAAATAAGCTACCCTAACCAAACAACTAGCATGAATAATGAAATTCTCTAGGCATGGTGTTGATGATGCATCTGATCTAAACCCTAGTATGGGTTCCCAATAATGAGATGACAAGGAAGAGGCTCACCTCACCAGATGCAAAATATGAGAAGAAGAAGGTGAATGATATTGAGGAATAACATTGGAGGAGGAGGAGCACCAGAAGTAGGCTAAGCAAGTTGACAAAAAACGTCAAAGGAGGAGGTGCAATAGTGGCAGGTGGTGGAGGTTGACGAAAAACACTGGAGGTGGAGGTGTAGGGGAAGAAGGCAGAGGAGGTTGAGGAAGAACACTAGGAAGGAGGAGTACTAGTATCTTGGAAACTGACTCAAGGAGGAGGAGCTACAATGGTGGCTAATGGTAGGAGTGATTGGTGGCTGGTGGCTAGCATCCAAGAATTGTGACAGAGATGGAGGAAGACAACGACAACACAAATGACAAGAATGACGGAAAATGGAAGTAGCTTCAAAGGCAACAACGATATCAACAATAATGACAAGAATGATACAATGATATCTTGAGCTAGGTATCAGGTGGTGATGGAACATAGAATGGGGGAAAATAAATTTCACAAGTTCAGTTAAGTGGAACTTACTCATTGATTATTACCAAAAATCAATGACTAAATATTTAGTCTTTTGTTGACAAAGAAAAGTTGACACCATAGTAAATGATTAGTCATAGGTTCCCCACCAATCAATCAACACCATATTTTTTTGGTGTAACCATTGTGACTCTCACTTTCTATTACTTTCGAGTCAAAAAATATTTACATCAGTAGGGATAGGATAAAAAGGAAAACAAACAAGTCTAAGGGAGGATGTCAAACAAGTATGGACATTAGAAACTATCTATGGAAATTGTAAGTGTCCCTAACACACATGCTCCATGTGACACTTGCATCTCTGGCAATATCAAAGAAAATAAGAACATTCCTTTCCCACGAAGTATAATAGAGGACAGCCAGGGCAGCAATCCGCTTTTCACCAGAATAGATCAGTAGATCATTAAGGAAGTAGGGGATACTTCCATACTCAACATCAAAAAACTTCCGAATACCAGAGACATATATACATTCAAAGAATAGATGTTCAACATTCTCAGAAGCCCATTGAAAGAGGTTGCATATAAGAACCATTCAGAGACCAAATCTCTGAATATAATCAAAAGTAGGCAATTTATTCAATATATACTTCCAAATAAAGCACGACCACCTTCTAGGGATAGGACCGTTCCAAATACAGTGACCCCAATTAACCACTGTACATCTTTTCCCTACAATATCCCATGCATCTCTTATCTTTAAACTAGGTTTTTCTTTGAACATAATTTTATCACAACCCCTAGTGCAGTTAGGAAGAGAATATAAGAGATCATTCATAGCATAACCACCTTGAATATCTGGAAAGAACCAAGAACCATATTTTATAAAAGAGTTAAGTTTGCATTGATCACGTAGTCTAAATTTTAAGATCAATTTCTTATATACCATATCCATCAATAACTTGCCCCTTGGGATCCATGGGTCTCTCCAAAGAAAAATATTATCCCCATTACCAACTATGAACTTAAGATGAGGAACTAAACAATACATGTGATTGAATAGTTTTTTCCAAAGCCAGGAAGCATTGTTTTTGGGAGAAGCAGCCCAAGCATAATCACCACTAAGATACTACTCATGCATCCATTTCAACCAAAGATATTTTTTTTATTAGCAATATCGCTGAGACTTTTTAGGATCCATGCCTTGGACCATTCATCCACACACCTAAATCCTTGGCCACCTTCATTCCTTGGTTTACAAATCATTTCCTAGGAGACACTATGAAGGTGTTTCTTATCATCAGAACCATTCCATATAAAATGACTTATAAGCTTCTCAATATGGCAAATGGTAGATTTAGGAAGAAGGAAAGCATCATACCAAAAGATGTGGTATGTTGAGAGGATCAAGATGACCAACTCAATTCTACCTACTTGTGAGAGGAGGTTGACTTTACAAGTACATAATTTCTTCTTTATTCTCACAACAATGGGATCACACGTTAGCATTGGTGAGTCTACCCATAAATAAGGGTAAGCCAAGATATCTTATAGGGAGAGGAGTGCCTATAATTCCAAGGATGTTGGATATCTACCCTACAATTGCATTTCTTCTGAGAAAAAGTTGACTCTTAGCATTATTCAACTTGAGACCCAAAATAGTTGAAAGGAAGTGAGCACATTCCTTAAAGAAGCAACATTAGAGTCATCGACTTTGGTAAAAATGAGCATATCATCAGAAAAAATGATGTCGGGATCACAACAATAGAATTGAAACCTTGCATGGCAATAACAAAGAGGCATGGGGCCAGGGGATCACCCTGCCTCACACCATTAGAAGCACTGAAGGAACTAATTGGAGTACCATTAATCAGAAATTGGTAGGAGGTAGAATTGTAACAAATATCCAACCACCACGTCTAACTGTATCATAAGCCTTACAGAGGTCATCTTTCACACACATCCTATTATGCCCATGTTGGTTAGGGAATGAGCTTAGTAAATCATTTGCAAGAATAATAGCACCACCAATAGAACTATCTTTAATGAATGCAAACTGACTCAAAGCAATCAAATCAGGGAAGACAGATCTTAAAATATTAGCTAAGACCTTCGTGATTATCTTATGCATAACATTGCATCAAAATCCTTTAAACAATCAACAAAATTGACTTTGGGAATAAGGGTAATAAAGGTGTGATTGAATTCTTTCAGATGATTCCCTGTATCAAAGAAATTGAGAATAGCATTTGAAACATCATGACCATTGATATCCCACACTCCTTGAAAAACATGGCATTAAGATCATTGGGCCCTAGGGCCTTATAAGCCTTGATCTTCTTAACAACCTACTCAACTCATCTCTCATGACCCAACTTCTAAGATACTTGTATTGTTCAATAGAGATAGTGGGAATTATCCAGTTCTCATCCTAATCAACCAAGTTAACTAGTAGTTAATTATGTAGTTACTAATCACATCCAGGTGATACACAATACAATCATTAATACATAGAGAGTGAATGCTATTATAGATTCTTCTAGTTTTTAGGGAATTATAAAAGAAATAAGTGATTTTATCACCTGCCTTCAACCATTGAACACAAGAATTTTTTTTTAGAGAATGATATCTTCATCATGGAGTGCTTTTTCATCTTTAGTATCATCTAGAAGCCTAATAAGATCAGAGTTAGGGGATCACAATCTAATCTTATTTGAATAACCAGAGCTTCTGCTTCTAGATCCTTAGCTCTACAACCAAAATTGCCAACATAGGTCTTGATCCATTTCTGAAGAGAAACTCTGGTAGAATAGAACTTTCTATAGACTTTGGACATAGGTGCACCGGTGGCATTAACACCATTCCAAGATTTTCTTACAAGTTTATGAAACTCCTTTTGAGAAGTCCAGGAATTGAAGAATCTGAAGGGAGTGTGTCTTTTCTTGAGGGAACTAAAATGTAAGGCAATCAAGTGATGATCAATTATAGTATTAAAAATAACTTCACTCCATGGATCCGAGGAAATATCAAGAAATTTGATGTTACGGAGAATGTTGTGAATCTTTGAATACATACTATCACCATTTCTAATTCTACTATTCTAAGTGAAGAAAGGACCTTTGGTACTAACATCCAAAAGACCAGTGTTGTTGACACAATCATTAAACTCCTTGAATATCTAGAAAGAACTAAGAACTATATTTTATACAAGAGTTAAGTTTGCATTTATCACCTTGTCCAAATTTTAAGATCAATTTCTTGTATACCATATCTGTCAATAACTTGCCCCTTGAGATCCATGGGTCTCTCAAAAGAAAAATACTATCCCCATTGCCAACTATGAACTTAAGATGAGGAACTAAAAAATACATGTGATTGATTAGTTTTCTCCAAATCCAGGAAGCACTGTTTTTGGGAGAAGCAGCCCAAACATAATCACCAGTAAGATACTTCTCATGCATCCATTTCAACCAAAGATATTTTTTTAATAGCAATATCGCTGAGACTTTTTAGGATCCATGCCCTGGACCATTCATCGACACACCTAAATCCTTGGCCACCTTCATTCCTTGGTTTACAAATCATTTCCTAGGAGACATTATGAAGGTGTTTCTTATCGTCATAACCATTCCATATAAAATGACTGATAAGCTTCTCAATATGGAAAATGGTAGATTTAGGAAGAAGTAAATCATCATACCAAAAGATCTGGTATGTTGAGAGGATCAAGATGACCAACTCAATTCTGCCTACTTGTGAGAGGAGGTTGAGTTTCCTAGTACATAATTTCTTCTTTATTCTCACAACAATGGGACCACACATTAGCATTGGCGAGTCTACCCATAAATAAGGGTAAGCCAAGATATCTTACAGGGAGAGGAGTGCTTATAATTCCAGGGATGTTGGATATCTTCCCTGCATTTGCATTTCTGCTAAGAAAAAGCTGACTCTTAGCATTATTCAGCTTGAGACCCAAAATAGTTGAAAGGCAGTGAGCACATTCTTTAAAGTAGTAACATTAGAGTCATCGACTTTGGTAAAAATGAGCAGATCATCAGAAAAAATGATGTGGGGATCACAGCGATAGAAGTGAAACCTTACATGGCAATGACAAAGAGGTATGGGGCCAGGGGATCACCCTGCCTCACACCATTAGAAGCACAGAAGGAACTAGTTGGAGTACCACTAATCAAAACATGGTAGGAGGTAGAATTGTAACAAATATCCAACCAACTCATCAGCTTTCACACACATACTACTATGCCCATGTTGGTTAGGGAACGAGCTTAATAAATCATTATCAAGAAGAATAGCTTCACCAATAGACGTATCTTTAATGAATGCAAACTGATTCAAAGCAATCAAATTAGGGAAGATAGATCTTAACATATTAGCTAAGACCTTCGTGATTATCTTATGCATAACATTGCATCAAAATCCTTTAAACAATCAACAAAATTAACTTTGCGAATAAGGGTAATGAAGGTGTGATTGCATTCTTTCAGATGATTCCCTGTATCAAAGAAAACGAGAATAGCATTTAAAACATCATGACCACTAATATCCCAGACTCCTTGAAAAACATGGCATTAAAATCATTGGGTCCTAGGGCCTTATCAGCCTTCATCTTCTTAACAACCTGGTCAATTCTTCTCTTGTGACCCAACTTCTAAGATACTTGTATTGTTCAAGAGAGATAGTGGGAATTATCCAGTTCTCATCCAATCAACCAAGTTAACTAGAGAAGAATTGAAAACTTGAGAATAGTAGTTAATTATGTAGTTACTAATCACATCCAGGTCATACACAATACAATCATTAATATAGAGATAGTGAACGCTATTATAGATTCTAGTTTTTAGGGAATTATAAAAGAAATAAGTGTTCTTATCACCTGCCTTCAACCATTGAACACAAGATTTTTTTTCTTCTGAGAATGATCTCCTCATCATGGAGTGCTTTTTCATCTTTAGTATCATCAAGAAGCCTAATAAGATCAGAGTAAGGGGATCACGATCTAATCTTCTTTGAATAACCAGAGCTTCTACTTCTAGCTCCTTAGCTCTACAACCAAAATTGCCAATAGTGGTCTTGATCCATTTCTGAAGAAAAACTCTGATAGAATAGAACTTTCTATAGACTCTGTACATAGGTACTCCAGTGGTATTAACACCATTCCAAGATTTTCTTACATGTTTATGAAAATCCTTTTGAGAAGTCCAAGAATTGATGAATCTGAAGGGAGTGTGTCTTTTCTTGAGGGAACTAAAATGTAAGGCAATCAAGTGATGATCAGTTATAATATTAGAAATAACTTCACCCCACACATTAGGAGAAATATCAAGAAATTTGATGTTACAGAGAATGTTGTGAATCTTTGAATACATACTATCACCATTTCTACTTCTACTATTCTAAGTGAAGAAATGACCTTTGGTACTAACATCCAGAAGACCAGTGTTGTTGACACAATCATTAAACTCCTTGAATATATGGAAAGAACTAAGAACCATATTTTATACAAGAGTTAAGTTTGCATTTATCACCTTGTCCAAATTTTAAGATCAATTTCTTGTATATCATATCCGTCAATAACTTGCCCCTTGGGATCCATGGGTCTCTCCAAGGAAAAATACTATCCACAGTACCAACTATGAACTTAAGGTGAAGAACTAAAAAATACATTTGATTGATTAGTTTTCTCCAAAACCAGGAAGCATTGTTTCTGGGAGAAGCAGCCCAAACATAATCACCAATAAGATACTTCTCATGCATCCATTTCAACCAAAGATATTTTGTTATTAGTAATATCGCTGAGTCTTTTTAGGATCCATGCCTTGTACCATTCATCCACACACCTAAATCCTTGTCCACCTTCATTCCTTGGTTTACAAATCATTTCCTAGGAGACACTATAAAGGTGTTTCTTATTGTCAGAACCATTCCATATAAAATGACTCATAAGCTTCTCAATATGGAAAATGGTAGATTTAGGAAGAAGGAAAGTGGCATACCAAAAGATGTGGTATGTTGAGAGGATCAAGATGACCAACTCAATTCTACCTACTTTTGAGAGGAGGTTGACTTTCCAAGTACATAATTTTTTGTCTATTCTCACAACAATGGGATCACACATAGCTTTAGCGAGTCTACCCATAAATAAGGGTAAGCCAAGATATCTTACTGGGAGAGGAGTGCTTATAATTCCAAGGATGTTGGATATCTGCCCAGAATTTGCATTTCTGTTGAGAAAAAGTTGACTCTTAGCATTATTCAGCTTGAGACCCAAAATAGTTGAAAGGCAGTGAGCACATTCTTTAAAGCAGCAACATTAGAGTCATCGACTTTGATAAAAGTGAGTAGATCATCAGCAAAAATGATGTGGAGATCACGATGATAGAAGTGAAACCTTGCATGGGAATAACAAAGAGGCATGGGGCCAGGGGATCACCCTGCCTCACACCATTAGAAGCACTGAAGGAACTAGTTGGAGTACCACTAATCAGAACTTGGTAGTAGGTAGAATTGTAACAAATATCCAACCACCTCATCTAACTGTATCATAAGCCTTACAGAGGTCATCTTTCAAACATATTCTACTATGCCCATGTTTGTTAGGGAACGAGCTTAGTAAATCATTAGCAAGAAGAATAGCATCACCAATAGACCTATCTTTAATGAATGCAAACTGATTCAAAGCAATCAAATCAGGGAAGATAGATCTTAACATATTAGCTAAGACCTTCATGATTATCTTATGCATAATATTGCATGGAAATCCTTTAAACAATCAACAAATTTAACTTTGGGAATAAGGGTAATGAAGGTGTGATTGGATTCTTTTAGAGGATTCACTATATCAAAGAAATCGAGAATAGCATTTAAAACATCATGGTCACTGATATCCTAGACTCCTTGAAAAACATGACCTTATAATCATTGGGCCCTAGGGCCTTATTGGCCTTCATCTTCTTAAAAACCTTCTCAATTCATCTCTTGTGACACAACTTCTAAGATACTTGTATTTTTCAAGAGAGATAGTGGGAATTATCCAGTTCTCATCCTAATCAACCAACTTAACTATAGAAGAATTCAAAACTTGAGAATAGTAGTTAATTATGTAGTTACTAATCACATCTAGGTCATACACAATACAATTATTAATACGGAGAGAGTGAATGCTATTATTGATTCTTCTAGTTTTTAGGGAATTATAAAAGAAATAAGTGTTCTTATCACCTTCCTTCAACCATTGAACATGAGATTTTCTTTTTTGAGAATGATCTCTTCATCATGGAGCACTTTCATCTTTAGTATCATCAAGAAGCCTAATAAGATTAGAGTTCGGGGATCATGATCTAATCCTCTTTGAATAACCAGAGCTTTTGCTTCTAGCTCCTTATCTCTACAACCAAAATTGCCAACAGAGGTCTTGATCCATTTCTGAAGAGAAACTCTACTAGCATAGAACTTTCTATAGACTCTGTACATAGGTGCACCGGTGGCATTAACACCATTCCATGCTTTGCTTACAAGTTTATGAAAATCCTTTTGAGAATTCCATGAATTGATGAATATAAAGGGAGTGTGTCTTTTCTTGAGGGAACTAAAATGTAAGGCAATCAAGTGATGATCAGTTATAGTATTAGAAATAACTTCACCCCACGCATCAGGAGAAATATCAAGAAATTTGATGTTACAGAGAATGCTATGAATATTTGAATACATACTATCACCATTTATACTTCTACTATTCTAAGTGAAGAAAAGACCTTTGGTACTAACATCCAGAAGACTAGTATTGTCGACACAATCATTAAACTCCTCAAATATCTGGAAAGAACTAAGAACCATATTTTATACAAGAGTTAAGTTTGCATTTATCACCTTGTCCAAATTTTAAGATCAATTTCTTGTATACCATATCCGTAAATAACTTGCCCCTTTGGATCCATGGGTCTCTCCAAAGAAAAATACTATCCGCATTACCAACTATGAACTTAATATGAGGAACTAGAAAATACATTTGATTTATTAGTTTTCTCCAAAGCCAAGAAGCATTGTTTTAGGGAGAAGCAACCCAACCATAATCACCAATAAGATACTTCTCATGCATCTTTTCAACCAAAGATATTTTTGTTATAAGAAATATTGTTGAGACTTTTTAGGATCCATGCCTTGGACCATTCATCCACACACCTAAATCCTTGGCCACCTTCATTCCTTGGTTTACAAATCATTTCCTAGAAGTCACTATGAAGGTGTTTCTTATCGTCTGAACCATTCTATTTAAAATGACTCCTAAGCTTCTCAAAATGGCAAATGGTAGATTTAGGAAGAAGGAAAGCAGCATATGAAAAGATGTGGTATGTTGAGAGGATCAAGATGACCAACTCAATTCTGCCTACTTGTGAGAGGAGGTTGACTTTCCAAGTACATAATTTCTTCTTTTTTCTCACAATAATGGGATCACACATAGCATTGGTGAGTCTACCCATAGATAAGGGTAAGACAAGATATCTTATAGGGAGAGGAGTGCCTATAATTCCAAGGATGTTGGATATTTTCTCTGCATTTGCATTTCTACTGATAAAAAGCTGACTCTTAGCATTATTCAGCTTGAGACCCAAAATAGTTGAAAGGCAGTGAGCACATTCTTTAAAGTAGCAACATTATCATCATCGACTTTGGTAAAAATGAGCAGATCAACAACAAAAATGATGTAGCGATCATGATGATAGAAGTGAAACCTTGCATGGCAATAACAAAGAGGCACGGGGTCAGGGGATCACCCTTCCTCACAACATTAGAAGAACTAAAGGAACTAGTTGGAGTACCATTAATCAGACCTTGGTAGGAGGTAGAATTACAACAAATATCCAACCACCTCATCTAACTCTATCATAAGCCTTATAGAGGTCAGCTTTCACACACATCCTACTATGCCCATGTTGGTTGGGGAACAAGCTTAGTAAATCATTAGCAAGAAGAATAACATCATTAATAGACCTATATTTAATGAATGCAAACTGATTCAAAGAAATCAAATTAGGGAAGACAAATCTTAACATATTATCTAAGACCTTCGTGATTATATTATGCATAAAATTGCATCAAAATCCTTTAAACAATCAACAAAATTAACTTTGGGAGTAAAGGTAATGAAGGTGTGATTGCATTCTTTCAGACGATTCCCTATATCAATGAAATTGAGAATAGCATTTTAAAACATCATGGCCACTAATATCCCAGACTCCTTGAAAAGCATGGCATTAAAATCATTGGGCCCTAGGGCCTTATCAGCCTTCAACTTCTTAACAACCTGCTCAATTCATCACTCCTGACCCAACTTCTAAGATACTTGTATTGTTCAAGAGAGATAGTGGGGATTATCCAGTTCTCATCCTAATCAACCAAGTCAACTATAGATGAATTGAAAACTTGAGAATAGTAGTTAATTATGTAGTTACTAATCACATCTAGGTCATATACAATACAATCATTAATACAGAGAGAGTGAATGCTATTATCGATTCTTCTAGTTTTTAGGGAATTATAAAAGAAATAAGTGTTCTTATCACCAACCTTCAACCATTGAACATGAGATTTTTTCTTCTTCTGAGAATGATCTCTTCATCATGGATTTCTTTTTCATCTTTAGTATCATCAAGAAGCCTAATAAGATCAGAGTTTGGGAATCACAATCTAATATTCTTTGAATAACCACAACTTCTGCTTCTAGCTCCTTAGCTCTACAACCAAAATTGCCAACAGAGGTTTTTATCCATTTCTGAAGAGAAACTCTGAGAGAATAGAACTTTCTATATACTTTGTACATAGTTGCATAGGTGGCATTAACACCATTCCAAGATTTTCTTACAAGTTTATGAAAATCCTTTTGAGAAGTCCAGGAATTGATGAATCTGAAGGGAGTGTGTCTTTTATTGAGGCAACTAAAATGTAAGGAAATCAAGTGATGATTAGTTATAGTATTAGAAATAACTTCACCCCACACATCAGGAGAAATATCAAGAAATTTGATGTTACAGAGAATGTTGTGAATCTTTGAATACATACTATCACCATTTGTACATGTACTATTCTAAGTGAAGAAAGGATCTTTGGTTCTAACATCCAGAAGACCATTTTTGTCGACACAATCATTAAACTCAGATGTGCTCTTATTATGAGGAGCGTGTTTCCCTACATTCTCATTGTTGTAATGAACAACATTAAAGTCCCCCAATAGGCACCAGGCACAAGGGTAGTAGATGGACTCCAGCACATTCCATAAGGACATTATATCTATGTCATCATTTGCTCCATAAATAGCAGTAAAATAGAAGACATTATCAAGGAAATTGACTTGACAATGAATGAATTGTTCACTTTAAGAAATCCTAGTGATGGATATAGCAGGATCATACCAAATAATTACAATGCTAGTATAAGAATAGAAGTCAACATTCTAGTAATAGAACTGAAACCTTGACCCAACATATTAATAATAGAGTTCAGCTCACTTTTCTTAGTTCTTGATTCTAAAAGGATATAAGCATCCACCTTATTCTTTGTTATCTCTTGTTTAATATGAGATACTATATTCTGGATCCCCCTCACATTCAACGAAGTAATAGGAAATGATTTATCCATTGGGAGGAATATACAAATTACCATAACCATGATCTAGGTAACCATACAACGAGATGGATATCATTCATACATGAAGGAGATCATTTCAATCTCACCATAGTGACTTTGAATTAGGGTATCTTTAGGAAATGTGAAATCAATATCAATCAATGCTTGCAAGAGAGCCTAGTCCAGTTGATGAAATTCAGAAGTGGGCCAGTCTAGGATCAATAGTTTTCCAAGACTAAACCAATCCTATTGAACATCTCCATATACCAATGCTCTAGTAGTAAGTTATGGATCTTGAGACAAATTGGGATCTTTGTGAGTTTCATCTTCTCTATGGGCTCACTTTTTTCCCACTTCTTGAAAATCAGAGGCTTACACACAACAAACCAATGACTTCTTTCAGTTATCATGGTCAAATCTTCAACATTTGAGAACATGATGATGAAGAAGCATAAACTTCTTGATCTGATCTCTATCAAGCGCTTGACATGCCAGATCTGAGCCAGGTGATAAACAAGTGTTAGCCAAGGTGGTCTCAAACCCATTATGTAACCAACATCCATCTGACGCCATCTTGCTAGATCT
Organism: Alisma plantago-aquatica; assembly: GCA_963693085.1. NCBI lineage: Eukaryota > Viridiplantae > Streptophyta > Magnoliopsida > Alismatales > Alismataceae > Alisma > Alisma plantago-aquatica. The sequence goes on along the minus strand of OY856412.1, from coordinate 785,196,984 downwards.
TGATCTGTGATGGATTTAGGATAGAACAATTTCCCTTCCACCGTGTCAACATTAGTCTTTTGGAATCGAATCAGACCAACCTCTTTCCTCTTGTGCTACTGAGAGAGAGCCATTGAAGTTGAGATTTCTATGAGCTCTCCTTTTTCTTGGAGCCATTACTACCAAGGGGATCAACCACAAATTTTTGCCTCCGCCGTCACCCTCCCAGGAACCTCCTCATTGCTCTCGCATCTTTTTAGACACCATATTTACTTATCCCTATGAAAAAACACCACCTTCACTAAGACTTGTGTTTTCAATAATCTAACATAACTGACGACATAAGTCACTCTCTGTCGTTGGTTATCCACCAAACAATTGATGCCACATGTACTTATCCCTAATAAAAAATTATCAACCTCGCTAAGACATGTATTGTCTATTGTATAGAAAAACCAAAGATATAGATCACTCTCTGTAGTCAATTGTCCAAAAATAAATCATTGACATATGTACTTATCCCTGCTAAAAAAGCCAACCCAATAAGCATTGTGTTGTCAGTTCTAGCAAAAAATTGGAAAAATAACCAAATTTGGGGAGAAATATATTTCAGACTTCTTGTAACAAGAATCCTTTATTGTCGGTTCTTTTGAGAAAAACTAACAAGACAAGGTTGTTCGAGGTAAAACTTTTTGAGGTGGGTTTGATCAATGTCATCATTTTCTATTGAGAGAAATTGATGACGGTGTCTTTTTAAAGAAAGAATTATTTTGTGGGAAAGGCTATATCATTGATTTTATATAATTGATGTAATTAGCCTATATCATTTTGTTCACTAAAAAGTTTGAATTTTGTGGGTTATCTTAGATGTCAGTTCTTAAAAAAAACTGACATTACAGTAAAAGTGGTAATTATGTATTTTCTTAATTTGCAAGACTAGACTAGTAGTGATGTTTGAGCTTTTCCAATTGACTCTATTGGCATTTAGTTTCTATTTTCTTTAAAAATTGATGTAAAGAATAGTTACCCCACGGGTAAAAAATGTACAAGTAGGAAAAGGCCCAAGCAATGATCGGCCCGGATCAAAGTTGGGAGAGATCTGACCTAGCACATTGAAACTAGCCTCGGTCATCCAATTTCAGTCAGGTTCTTTGTGGTATGGATTCTTGGGTGATCTCTTGTCACACCTAACACTCCTATACTCCTTGGACCCGAGAGGTAATCAAGAATAGTTAGGGGTGTTCAACCACAATCCTTGAGAGATGCCTTGGGTTGTTGATGGGGTTTTAGTCACACATCACAAGAGTATGTTGGATAACCCTCAAAGGAGTATCTACCACAATACACTATGGGTTGGGAGTTAACGAAGTGAATAGACCATCTCATTTGTAGTTGCATATCCTAGAACTCGTTTCTTGATCAATACAATTTGATAGAGTCTACTTTCTTTATTTTTCTTTATTTTATTCTATTTTGTTATGTTTGATTTGTTTTAGATCATGCATATCTTTACCTTTAGTTTTTCTTAGCTAAGTAAGAATAAAATCTTAGGTTCTTACACATCTTTGTATTTGACACCACCACACTACTTCAATTCTATATAACATTGTGGGCATCCAAAGGGTTTTGTTTATAAATCTAAAGTCTAATTACTCTAGATGTGCCACCATTACAGAGGCAAATCGTGAACATCATCACCTTTTGATGTTGTTGTTGGGGATGTCATTTTCGCATGTTTGATGACAAAATATTTAGTTCTATTTAGACTAAGTTTGTACATACAAGCAACTTTTTTGTTTTTTGTTACACATACTTGTCCATACACAACAATATATTGTTTCTTTTCTTCTTATTTTTTACTACATCCATGGTGCAGATCATATTGTATACCTGCCCTCACAAAGTTTTCCATGGTCCTGACCATTGCCAAATAATAGAAACTCATGCGCTTTAGCTAGTCAAACAACATTTAACCTCAGTGATGCCATATAATCAGACACATTGTACTCATGGGGCCGCTGGATCTACATCATACACCTAACTTTCCAGATAAGGACACTCAATAATGATGGCAACCAAAATAAAAATGCCAACCTTCTCTTGTTCACCATACATTCGCAAAACCAAGAGATTAATAGAATAGTAACATATAAAATACAAAGAACTGATGTGATTCTCTCCACCTTGTCGGCTCTTCTCCAAGACCGAATAGATCTACTTCAAGTATTACTTTATAGGAAGGATCTTCGGCTCAATGAGGTGACTTTCAAGGAGAGCATAGATAGGAAAGAATTAACTTTACATTGGGAAGAGGAGGAAGAGGCTCAGTATGCATATTGTAGATAAATAAAAAGAAACCACACCATCAAACCGCAAAGATATATAGGGTTCAGACCTTAACCACACTGCACATCCACCATCAAAATTGCTTTTAGGGAAACGTGTGTAAATTGCACATATATATACATACATACATATATATACATACATATATATATATAAGTTTGTAATTATGTGGTCTTTGATCGGATATGCATATTATAGAAGTTTTAATATTCACATTGTATGCAATAAATAAATGATAAGAACTAGAAATTTAATTATATCGATTATCCTAAAATTCATGTGGTCGGGCCACATATTGCAGGTTGACTTTTCTCTCTGAGAAGTAGCCAAAGGACTCCTACCTCTAGAGTAGTCCATATGGACCAACTAGAACTCCTTCCATTCGCCAAGAATGGACAGGAAGGAGTTGTCCCTCTCGTTGGTGTACTAGTCACCAACCTACTCTCCCACAACGACAACAATCAGTTGTTCTCTCCCTTTCCCTATCCCTCCTTATCGAGTAGGACTTTCTTGGGCTCTCTTGGTTACTGCAACTAGAGAGGACAACACTTTGTCCAAGGAACTAATTCTCAGTTTTCTATGTTGTGTCTTAGGAAGCCCACAATACTCCTCCTTTTATAGGAGCAGTTAGGGTAAGGGTTCCCATCATGTAACAGATTGTTTGGGAGTGGAACGGACCAGAAGAACTTGAACGTTCACAACTTGTGACAACTGAAATGGCCGTTTCACACACCCATACGGTTGTTTAGTGTGTGAGACGGTTGTCTCGCACTGCCAAATGGCCATTTGGATGTTTCCCAATCACACACAAATTTGGCAATATCGATTCCATTTAATTTACATATTAATTTAACTTGATTTCCAAGTATGTAGCATGGAAACTATTCGGGAAACATCCAAATGTCTATTTGGTGAGTTGAGATGAGCCTGTTGATTAAATCATATTGAACCACTCGGTTTCAGGGCATAACTAAGACAATTCGATCCTTGATCTGCCTGACCACCCAAATGATCGTCTCACCAATTTAGATGCTTATCTGACTTCCCAAATAGCTATCTCACCCAGTGAGATGATCGTTTGGCAGACCCCGTCAGTCAATAAAATAATCAATTGCGTGAATTGAATACCTAAACACTTTATTTATCAATCCAATTGTCGTTCAAGATCAACTCCTCTTCTAGATGAGTTCCTATGTGTGTGACCCTATAGGTACAATATCATGTTGGCAGTGAATATCCATAAGTAGCGTATAACATCACAAGCAAAGAGTGGTTCCTAGTCACACATCAGTGCTACCCAAGTGAATGGAAAGTTGGAGAACAACTTCAACCTATAATTTGTGTATGGTGTTGCAGTGATTGTATAATTCCTTTATCTCTGATATCCAGGATACCTTACCAATGCACAGGAGTACAATGAAGGGATCTCAACCTTCAGTTGAACTTGTGTAGCCACTAATAGGTCAGTCGACTAGCGGCTAGGACCACATGACAGAATGTCACCATCGAAGGGACCTAGACTTCCTCATGCTTCAGTAGGAACCAGGAGATGTCAGTGAACCTTGCACAAAGTTATTGGATCCCTCAATCCAACCCGAGGGTACGTATAACCCAAAAAATCCATTTCTAGTTCATCCCACCTGTTTGATCAAAACCCGGGCTATAGTCCATCTCCGATGACCTTCTTTGGCTTGAGTAACTTGAAACGACCCGACGAGCCCAAACAGGCCTCAAAAAGACCCTCAACCAACTTACTTAGCCTCTGCCCACTACTCCCATGTAACCTTCATGCATTGTTGCCATGGTGCGAGCAAAAAATGAATTGAGTGAATGAAATCCCTAATAAAACTATACCATGTCATGCCCATTCATTTCTATCCAATGGGCATTCCTGTCCTTTCACACCCTCGCTTGGCTCTCCCTTAGCCAAGGTCGGCTCACGAGTTAAGAGGATGATCAACAGAGCCATATCGCTCCTCTGATCTTTAAGGCCCAACTGCTTTTTCCTTTTTTTTCTTTAAAAAACTCTAGCCTTTTTCTGATTGGTTGATCCTATAAAATCAATAAAAAATTATTCCAATATTTGAAAAATCCCCATAAAATACCCATGTTCCCATAAAAATGAGGAGAATCGATATAAATTATCACAAGTACCTAAACCCAATTCTAGAATCGATGTACCCTTTTATTTCTTTAATTAGCGATGGTTGTTGAAGAAAAGCCAAATGATGGCTGATGAAGGAAAGGGGATTCAAAGGAGATGATCCAAGGTTGGAGTTTATAAAACTCCATGGAGGGGAAAGAGGGCATGAAACCACACAAATTGAGAGGGAAAATGAAGAAGAGGGGGAAAGGGAGTAGGAAAAATGATCAAATAGGAGAGATAGGCTAAATAAGTGAATTGTTGTGGTCCAAACAAGGATGGCTGCATGGTTGGAAAACCCTGTTTGCACGTGTCAGAAGGAGAAGATGATCCTAAGTCTTCAGATTAGTTCCCCAATATGTGTCCTAAAGATCCAAGGGCCATAACTCAATGTGCACAACTGAGAAATGTGATTTGTCCCAAGAATTGACCTAGATAGCCAAGCAACAAGGGGAAGAGCTCATGGGAGGCGCCTAATACCCAAATATGCTCAAATCAAGCTAAAATCAGATTTAAATCAAGGGTAAAACGAAAATTTTCAAGAGCCCAGAACATGGGTTACGGTGGTTTAAATGATGTGATTTTTGCATTGTTGGATTTGTAATTGAATCATCTATAGTAGGACATATATTCTACAACAAAAATAGTTCATTGAATGGGTTCAAAATTGATTCCAAGTTGGCGATACAGAAAAAGCATGCCACTTAGTTCAAAACTCAAATTGGAATCACATGTTGGTTAAACATGATATTTAATCAAAATCAATTCATCAATAGAGCATAAAATTACTTAAATTCATCAAGGTGTGGATGAGGGAGGTTGTTGAGTATAATAGGGTATCTAATGAATGCAAGAGAAAAATCCAGGTTATGACATCCTCCCCACCTCGAAAGAAATTTTGTCCCCAAAATTTAATCAACTCATCAACGAGATTTGATATTTCATATTTTGTGTCGTGATAATCAACATTAGTCATCACTATTTCAAAATCGAGCAATTGTGTGTCATATTCCAAGCATCACATAGATCAACAACTTTGAGAGATCATAAATTAAAAATTTGGAGAGATTGTACTATAAATCACAATTTTGGAGAGAGCATATCTTTAGGTCAAACAAATAGAGATCTTTGAGATCAAGAGTAAAGCATGACTTTCATTCCCTACATTTAGAATCCTAGCTTCTACATTGGTCTAATTAGGGTTATACATCCATGATTGATAATTCATATTTCAACAATTCAAGACCAATATCATATTTCACCGACCATGATTTCATGCCAAACATCGATGGAAGGTCCCACCCTAATCCACATGGAGATGACCTATAACGAACTCACCTTCCGATAACTCCCAATTAAGGGAGACCGAGAGGTCGATGCCGTTATCCAATTTCTGGATCAAGGTTCATCAATTAATTGATAACAATTATTAAATTCCACTAGACTAAACTGAAAGGCTGTAATAAATAAAATTTTGCATACCTTTGAAAATTTTGGATTTCTAAATCTCTATCCAGAATGGGACTAGCTAACTAATCCTCCTTTGGATTTAATTCGTGTATTTCACAAATGACAATTTACTATTTGTCCTTTTTGTTTGTACCTAAAACACCGACAAACAAAACGTCGGTCAGCCAAAGTTGGTATGTGGGGGATTCACTAATCATGCAATTATCTATAACAATGTATTGCACTCAATTATCATTTAACAAAAAATTTTACGTATTAAGTATAACTACGCGATCCATGTGTCCCATATTCCCTTTATATCCCTCATGACTTCACTTACCAAGTGAATCAATTTCTAGGGCGGAGTTACATGGCACTACGCGTAGGTAGCCCACTCCTTAACTCATGGTATGCTAAGAGTCTCATGGCATTACACATGGGTAGCCCAGTTTCTAACTCATGATACCCTAGACCTTGCTCTAGGATACCCTTAGCCTTTGCATAGCCACAGGGGTGGACTCAGATCTAGCTAGTTATACATGTATACTCATAGTGATAGTCATAATCACTTTATATTTGCATGAATTGAAACATCCAACAGTTATTTCAAGCATTGAGGGAAACGTCGATAAAATCCTCGGAAAACTAATCGTTGTAGTCATAAGCGTAACCACATACCTCTTATTGCAGTTTCAGATACAGAATCAAATGTGAAGAGAGAGAATATCCAAGCAATCAAACAATGTGTATAGAAAACCGTAAAATAAAAGTACAAGTTTACTTTTATTAATATTTATCCAATATCATCATGTCCCTTAGGGTTTCTATCCAATTTTAGGGTTTTCTTGAAAATTAGGGTTTTGCCTCCATTTTCAATTATTATGAACCCTAATCCATCAAATCCACTTAAACACTTAAATTATCTCCTTTTAATATTCCTAACAGTTTTAGGATCATTATTTAGCAATTTATCAAAATAACAAGGTTTCCTTCTTCTTTTACCCTAAATTAGGGTTTTCATGTACATTATCTTTCATTCATAGACATAAACCCTAATTTAGCCATTTTGGTATTCAAAACAGATGAAAACTTCGTATTATTAATTAACAGGTTTATAATCCTCAACTTAACCAATTAAGTTACTAAAAAAACATCTGTTATATGCAATTAGGGTTTTCAATCAACTTGAAAAGCATTTTACTAGAAATTACAGCACTTTTGCAAAACGAACTGGAATCAGGTTATACAATCATTTTTATCAGTTTCCTTGCATTGTTCTACCAAACTTTCATATATAAAGTTCCTTTATTGGATAATCCTAACATTTTCTATTAATTTTGCAAGGAAAAGCTAATTTTCTGTAATTTCGATCAGAGAGGGGTTTTACCGAAAATTCACGGTCGTCTGATTGATGCGCCTATGGTGCGCGCCTGGATCCAACGCTTGTTGTCGATCGGCTCCACTAACGCTGAAGGCGCGTGTGACTATGGGCCTCCGTCCTCTAGATCTCCTTGGTCCACGATGGACCCTCGATCAGATGCCTTGTGCTGACCCGCTCCACTTACTCCAGCAAGATAGGCCTGCCGCTCAGGAGGTGTTGGATCTCGCACGGGAACTTAGTGGTCCTTAATCGTACGGCTACTTCTCGTCACCTTCTCCTTATTTTTTTCTTAAGAACGTGGTAGCGCGGCGGCGACGGCCTCGCCTGAGAGCGAGCAATCGAGAGGGATGGAAGGCTTTGAGGCTCTTGAAGACGTCGTTTGAGATCGCAGAGATGTAAATGAACGATCGATGGTCTATTTATAGGATGTGGAGGGTCCCCTCTAGGGTTCCTGGCCCCGCCGCCAATCCTTGCCTCAGACCAATTGGGTGTTTCATGCGTACACAAGGAAACTTGCCGAATCTTGGGTCGAGAACGTTCCTCTCACCCTCCCGAACTCAATGGGATACTTCCCATGCACGCTCATACTCTGCTGTGATCGGAACCGCGAGGGGAAAATCCCCTATGGGCAGCTACAGTCTGTGTACCTTTGGGACTCTGGATGATAAGCCAGACTGGTTGGATTAAGATCCAACGGTCACCATCACTCGCACTCAAACAGAAAAAAGGAAAGGTTTCCAAAAAGCAAGGAAAATCCTATTTTTGATGATAACTTGAAAATTCGATAACTCTTAATTCTTAACTCCATTTTTATTCAAATTTTGAGGAAAGCTAATTAATACTTTTTTCTTCCATCCTACAAAATTTGGAATTAATATCTAAAGGAAACAATCCCTTTTATTTGTTTGCAAGTTATCATCTAATTATTCACATTTTCCACATATTCTTTATTTCCTTTGCCATTATCTAATTATCCTGAGTTCCTTGAACCCTAAGGAACCCTTATAAATCGAAAACTTATTATGGGAAAATATATTTTAGCCTTTTAATCATTCTTTAATCCTTTTCTTATATATTCCATTTTCCCACTGTAATTCTTTATTAAATGGAATTCGTTTTTCATTTCTTTTTATTGTTCTTTCAAATGGGCTTATTGGCCAATAAGGCCCAACAAGAAAGCATGCACGAAATTCATTCAAATCAAATCATGAAATCAAACATTGATCTTATTTAGTCATTTAAAAGAGATTTTCATATCTCATTACATGTTTTTGAAAATGAGGTTATAACATCCTCCCCTCCTTACAGGAATTTTGTCCTCAAAATTCAACAATCAAGAAAACAAATCAGGATATTCTTTTTCCATGTCTGTCTTCAGCTCCCATGTGGCCTCATCCTCTCCATGGTGCTTCCAAAGAACCTTTACCATCTCTATATTCTTATTTTTGAGTTCTTTTACCTTGGTATCTAGAATCCGCAAAGGGAACTCAGGATAAGACAGCTTTCCTTGAAGCTCAATAGGTTCAATGCTCAGCACATGGCTTGGATCTTGCACATATCGCTTCAGATTGGACACGTGAAACACATCATGCATCATACTGTATTGAGGGGGTAACGCCAAATGATATGCGGCTTCACCAATCCGTTCTAACACTTCAAACGGACCCACGTACCGGGGACTCAACTTTCCTCTATTTTTAGCTATAGCTCGGAGCGGTCGGATTTTTAGAAAAACATGTTCTCCCACAACGAAATGCACATCAGTCTGCTTCGCATCAGCATACGACTTCTGTCGGTCCTGGGCTCTCTTTAGCCTTTGCCTTATCAAAGCGACTTTATCAGCATACACTTGGAATTCATCTGACCTCAATAAGGTCCTTTCACCAACATCATCCCACTGAAGTGGTGACTGAAACGGTCTCCCATATAGAGATTCATATGGAGGCATCTTGATACTGGCTTGGTAACTATTGTTGTAGGCAAACTCAGCTAAAGGTAGGTACTGGTCCCATGATCCACCCCAATCGAGCACGCAAGCTCGCAGCAGATCCTCTAAGGTATGAATCGTCCTTTCCGACTGACCATCTGTCTGGGGGTGATAAGCGGTACTAAACTTCAACTTTGTACCTAGTTCCTCTTGAACCTACTTCCACAACTTAGAAGTAAACTTTGGGTCTCTATCGGAGATGATAGAACTGGGTACATCATGCAAGCGCACTATCTCTTTGATATACAGCTCAGCTAAGTCTAACACTTTGGTAGTGGTTTTCAACGCAAGGAAGTGTGCTGACTTGGTAAGGCGATCGACCACAACCCATATCACATCATGACCTCTCTTGGTCTGGGGTAGACCCACCACGAAATCCATGGTAATCTGCTCCCATTCCCACTCTGGAATCTCTATACACTATAAAAGTCCGCCGGGTCGTTTGTGTGACGACCCCAATTTCTACATACTTTCCTTAGTGACATATACAGATATACGTGCACTCATATCTATAAATGTCAAAAGGGAAAATAATAGAAATCAAGATAGCCAACTAAAATCAGAGATAAGCCAAGATCGTGTTCACATCATAGTAAATAGCCACACTACACTTCATTCAATAATGAAAGATAAAGTCATACATATTAATACTTGAGAAAGAAGAGAAGAATAAGTCTATGAGAAAGAAAATATGATTATTACATAGGATCTCAATCATCCTCAACATAATGCTAGGGAAAGAAATAAACTAACATCTAGCAAGAAAGAGATAAGAGGAATATGTCTATCTACTTATTATTTGTGCCTTCAGGTACTTTGAATATGCATTGTACTTTGATCATCAATTGTTCCTTGCACCTAGAAAATACGAGAAACAAATACATCAACAAAGTTGGTACGTTGAGTAAAAGCTATACTATGCTGGCATATAAAATACTCAAATTGAAGAAAGAGAAAGAAAATGTTACTTAAAGGCAGAAAATCAGGTAATCCCAAGTTATTAGCCTCATTTATAGTGAACATGCATTACTATGGTGGACTTAGCACATAATTGCATAAATAGTGGGCCCTTCCCCGTGTACCTTGTACTCTAGGGATCTCCCCATATACCATGTACTCTAGGGAGGTGCTAGTCAACATTAAAGTTTTCCCTCTCAAATAGGGAGTTTAATGAACACCACTAGTAACTACAATTCACTTATATTCAGTGATGTTCTTTTATGTGCAAGGCGGTAAATCATCAATTAATCATATATTCACATCCATCAATGTATATCAATTTCATACAAACAATTACATATACTTAACATCCAACAAAACTAGTCATATAATTATATCCACGTACCTTTTTATTCTCAAGTCTGGATTCCACAAGTCCTAAGTTAGGAGAAGATAATAGATCACCCTGAAATGTAAACAAAACCCTAAGTTACTATGAATTCTCATTATTCCACATTAGGGTTTCCTATTAGGGTTTAGGTCATATGGGGTGTCACTTGGGATACATAGGATTCCGAGTTGGGGTCTGAGATTAGGGTCGTCCAGGTTATTATAGGACATTTCAGTTATTAGGGTTTTTCATAAATTGTACATAATATTCATGATAAGGTGAGAAAAACTAGAAATTAGGGTTCTACTCAATTATTGAATCAACTATCTTCCTCATGTAGGATTTCGAGTGTCATGATGATTGGAACACTAATTAGGGTTTAATCTGTTCTCAGGGCAGATTGGAAAATCAATAATGACCATTATTACATAATATGTAATTATAATGGGTTCATTAGGCATGTAGGTCACATTTTTAGAGAAGGAATCGGATCTAAGTCCTGAAATTATTTTATTTAAATAGATTGCATTTTTCTGATGAAAATGATATATAGGTTCGATATTTTTCGATATTCCTATCATTTTCTAGGGTTTCTACAATTTTGACCAATCAGGGAAATTCTAAGGAGATAAACAAAAAAATAAAAAAAGAAAAAGGGTCGCAGGTATCGCGGATCAGAAGAGGGATCCGGCTACGCGGATCCTCTCTTTAACCCGCGAGCCAGCCTCGGACAGCCGGGTCAAGGATGGGGGGTAAAAGGACGTAAATTCCCCTTTTGGGTTTTGCTTGGCATAACGACGGGTCAGGGTAGATTTGTATTTCTGCCCTTTCCATTGCTTTCCTCGCGCGCGAGGTAGCAACGAAGATCGGGCAGCAGAGAAGAAGGGAGGGTGAAGAAGCTCAGGCAGGTTAGGGGGGTGTCTGGGAGTGTGAGGATGGGCAGAAAGCGTTCGCGAGGTCTTCCTGAGTCCAACGAGCCCAAGAAGCTCGCCGGAGGTTAGCTACAGCCCTGGTTTCGATGGCAGGAGACTCTGAAAATGGAAAATGGGTTCCAGGTATTTACCTGCCCTCTAGCTGGATTGAGGGGTCACGAAGCTCCGCGTGAGGTTCGTGAAGATGTAGGTCCACTTCTAGATGCTCGGCGTACCCTAGACCTTGCCGGCGATGGCAGCCTTGCGCGTAGCTCCGGCGGCTAGTCGACCCAGGCTCCTGGGCCTTCGTGGCTCCAACCGAGGGTGTCGGTCATCTCTCCGAGGTCCCGATATGGTGTGGGTACGTTCAATTGAATGGAGAGGACCACTGGAGGGCGGCGAGGTTGAAGTGGGGTGAGCAGGGGGTGCTCGAGGTGAGGGTGGTAGGGGCATATTCCGTTGGACTTAGAGGTACGGGATGACGAAAGGAGGTTTGGCGGAGCTCTTTGGAGCGTTATATAGGCGCGAGGTGATGTATAGGGTAAACCCCTAATTCGTGCGCCGCCACCGGTGAGAGCAGCGAGGGAGTCAGGATCTGTTCTCTCTGATCCGAGGATGGGGGGTCAAACTGGGGCTAGACGAGTTCGTCGCGGAGTTTAGAAGAAGTTTGTTGGGTTCAAAATTCAAAACTGGGGGTGAGGTGGCGAGGTAGGCCGGGCCTCATCTCCTGCTGCCTCCCCGTCCTTTGCGGGAGGTAGGAGACAATGTCTCCTCCCTCGGATCAGGGCTTGATCCCCGAATCGCCCAATCCAACGGCTAGGAGGGTGGGGCGAGTTTCTTAGGTAGCATGACAATTAAATCAACTCGATTTAATAAGAAACTTAGGTCTAGGCTATGTAAAAGGTGATATATTAGCTCAAAATTAAATTGGTTATAACTCTTTATTGGTAATTCCAATTGCAACAAAAATCTAGGGATAGCTTAATGATGTCATTGAGTAGCTAAGCTACAAATGTGGAGTCAAAATTCGATTATTGACTATGTCAATTGACTAAATGTCATGATACTTGTATTATTGACTTTATGTACCAGTATGGATGGTCTCAAGTGAAATTGAAAATCTATTTAATCAAATTAGTGAGAGAGATGATTGAGGGCATACTCGGAATGATTAATTTGTAAGAGAGAGAAACTAAATAATATGTATGTAAAAACTCACTCTGTCACAGGTGGTGTTCAACCTTCACCATTTGGCACGTAAGACAACTGGCTACATAAGCTGCAATGTCTCTCTTCATTCCTGGCCACCAGAAAAACCTCTGCATGTCCCTAAACATCTTAGTAGTTCTTGGGTGTACCGTGTACTTAGAACCATGAGCCTCTTGTAGGATACGTTCCTTCAACAGTGAATCTTCAGGAACCCATATGTGATTCTCAAAACGTATTCCTCCATCTATTCCCAAAGACAGACGGGTATGTGGCTTCTGCATCAAGCCTTTCATCTTGTCGAGTCCTCCACTGGCTAACTATGCTATGACAATATCACTCAATAGCTCAGACTGTATCTGGATATTGGCCAATCGAACTCGATCATCCAACGGTTGAGGTGACCATTCCACCAATTCTTCTAAGCTCTTCCACTGACTAGACAGAACAATTGCAGTCCTGAGCTGTTTTCGACTCAACGCATCGGCTTCGACATTCGCCTTCCCTAGATGATAGGCAATGGTGAAGTTGTAATCCTTTATGTACTCCATCCATCGTCGTTGTCGTAGGTTCAAGTCTTTCTACGTCAGAAGATACTTCAGGCTCTTATGGTCGGTGAAGATTTCAAAAGTGGCACCATACAAGTAATGCCGCCAAATCTTCAAGGCATGGATGATAGCAGCTAACTCCGGGTCGTTGGTTGGGTAATTCACCTCGTTAGGCTTGAGTTGTCGGGAGGCATATGCAAACACATGTCGATTTTGTTCCAACACACAGCCTAGTCCCATCTTGGACGCATCAGTGAAAATCATAAAACCCTCATTGCCTGATGGTAGAGTCAAAACTGGTGCAGTGGTCAGCTTCTCTTTCAGCTCCTGGAAATGAGCCTCACAAACATCGGACCACACGAACTTCACATCTTTCCGAGTCAACATGGTCAGAGGCAAGGCAGTCTTTGAGAAATCCACGATGAAGTGTCGATAATATCCTGCTAACCCCAAGAAGCATCATATCTCGGAGGGGTTCTTCAGTTCTGGCCAGTCTCGAACCGCCGACACTTTAGCTGGATCTACGGAGATCGTTCCTCCTGAGATTATGTGTCCAAGGAACATGACTCGGTCTATCGAAAACTCACATTTAGAGAATTTCCCATAGAACTTCTTCTTTCTCAAGACATCAAGGACTTTACTTAGGTGGTCTCGGTGTTGTTCTAAGTCATCTGAAAAAACTAGTATGTCATCTATGAACACTATGACAAACGATTCAAGGAAGGGTTGAAACACACTATTCATAAGGTTCATGAACACACTAGGTGCATTGGACAACCCAAAAGGCATAACCACAAACTCATAATGTCCATACCGAGTTCTAAAAGCTATTTTTGGGATGTCCTCACTCTTAACCCTCAACTGGTGGTAACCCGATCTCAAGTCGATCTTGGAAAAGACTCGAGCTGACTTCAACTGGTCAAACAAGTCATCTATCTGGGGTAAAGGGTATTTGTTCTTAATGGTATCCTGGTTGATCATCCGGTAGTCTATGCACATTTGGAGCGAACCATCCTTTTTCTTTACAAAAAGAACCGGCGCTCCCCATGGTGATGTGCTAGGGTGGATAAAACCCTTGTGTAGCAATTCCTGCAATTGCTTCTTTAACTCAAGCAATTCAGCAGGGGCCATTCTATAAGGTGCCCGGGAAATAGGGTTTGTACCAGGGGCTAGCTCTATGGAGAAATCTACCTCTCTTTCGGGAGGAATTCTAGGTAAATCTTCTAGGAAAACATCTGCATAGCCCCTAACTACCTCTATTTCTTCTAAGGGTTGCACTTTGGGTTCCGGCTCGGTGACTACTACTAGGAAAGCTTGATACCCTTTACTCATCATCTGTTCTACCTTCAAGGCTGACACGTAGGCTGGTGGTGGCATCCTTCCTACCCCTAATGATAAAAGGTGGGTGACCTGGTCTCTTAATGATCACTTTCTTCTCCCTACAATCAATGTTGGCCCTATAGGTATAAAGCCAATCCATGCCAATGATTACATCAAAATCATTCATGTCAAGAAGGCTAAAAACTATAGGAAACTCATGATCTCGATATTTCACAGGTATCACCAGAGTTTTCAAAAGGGAAGTAAAGATCCGACCACTCGGGGTTGTAACATATAAGACATATCCTAGATCCTTGATATCCAAACAAAGAATAGTTGCAAGATTTCTTGAAATGAAAGTATTAGTAGATCCAGAGTCAAACAAAGTTTTCACATTATGTCCCATGACTTCAAGCATGCCTACATTGTTTTTCATCATGCATTAGACCATTACATGCTTAACTTAAAACATAAAGAAAAATCTAAGGGTTATTACCCTCGATCAACCGATTGGCATTTTCTTGAGCTTCCTCATTATCAATGACAAACACCTGAGCTTGTCTTCTTTCTCCAGCAGGTCGGGCTACAGCTATAGGTGGGGTTGCTACTAGTGGAGCTGGTACTGGTGGAGCTGCCACCTATCCTAGTCCCCAGGGATCTGGCATAGAACAGACGGATTGCAGATGTCCTTCTTGGTGTCATCGAAATAACGTCTTCTTCTTATAGCGGCATTCACCGGCGTGCCCCTTTCCACAGGTGCAGCAAGGAGGTCGGTTGTTCTCTTGACGGGTTTTCCCTTTTCCTCCATGTTTTCCTTTACCTTGATGATGCTCCGGGCCCTTCTTGTGGTTGTTTCTCGGGCCTTGGGCTCCTTCAGTGAAACCCAAGTACCCCTTGGGTGGAAACTGGGCAGGAATCACAGTCCTCTCCATGTCTAGAGCAGTGTTGTAGGCTTCAACAAAAGTTTTGGGTTTACTTGCCATCACATGGGGCTTGATGGTAGGGTGAAGGCGTTCCATGAAGTGGTCCACCCTCTTCTCTTCATCCATTATATGTCCAAAACATTCCAGTAGGCGGAACCTACGACCAAAGTCCACAACTGAAGAGCTTCCTTGAGTCATGCTAGTGAACTCTCTTTCTTTCTCTTTCTTTGCTGCAACGGGGAGGAATCTGGCGGTGAAGATGGTCTTGAATTCAACCCAGGCCATGGGTTCCTCTGTCAAATCCCGGCCTGTGATGTGGGTCTCCCACCATATCTTGGCTGATCCTTCCAGGAGATGAGCAGCAAAGAGGACCTTCTTGCTCAGCTGAACTTCAAGCATACAGAACCCATTCTCGACTGCAAGCAGCCAAGATTCTGCTTTGTCGACTACCTATGACTTGTCCTCTCCCCAGAACTTCTCGATATTCAACTTGACGAAGTCCAGGATGGTGGCTCCTAGTCGAGGACGAACTGGATGCAGTTCACCATTCTCAGCTTTGGCTAGGTCTCGGAGCGCCAAGGCATTAATGGCCTCAGTCAGCTTCTTCTGCTGCTCTATCCACAAGGCCTCAGAGGTGTGGATCATCATAGTCAGTTCTGGACCTCCAGCTTGGTCCTCCTCCATCTGGTCTACTTCCTCGTACACATGTTGCTCTTCATACCCCTGGTCGTGCTCTTGATCAAGGTTGTTAAAGGGTATTTGATCAGGGTTAGGGACCTCATGAGTGGTCTCTTCGGTCCTCTTTCTCTTCATAGAGGATTCACCATCATGATTCTTCTTCCTTTTCTCTGAAGACCCCTTTCCTTTGCGGGGAGGCCAATCACTCCTAGTTGGGTTCCCAGTACCCTCAGGGATAGCAACTATCTTTGTACGAGCCATCTACATAAGCATAACAAACATACCTTTAGTTTACCATTAAACTAATTATACTTATGTCAGTGACGTCTCATTACGTATCTTTTATTAAATTGATGGAGAATTCCTTAATCCTTAACTTATTTGCCCATACCACATGAGGGTGGGGAAGAGAGAGAAAGCCCTAACTCTTTAAGTCCTTAAGAGAATTTGTGATGAGAAGGGATGAAAAAATGCGAAAATCCTAAAGGTATCTTATTTCGATTCAAATCCTAGGACATCGGCCAGGAAGTCACACATTCCGAGAGTCCTCGTATTCCGACTAGCGGTGCGGAGGAAAATTTTGCCAGCCCTCGGAAGTGATCCTTTTCTAGACACCTCAGTCTTTTGAAAAATCCTTTAATAACTCCCTTGGGTTCTACGGAGTTTGTAAAATTTAATAATTATTAACAATTAAGTGGAGAACCTTGGCTCTGATACTAAATGTAACGACCTCACCTTCCGGTAACTCCCAATTAAGGGAGACCGAGAGGTCGATGTCGTTATCCAATTTTCGGATCAAGGTTCAGTAATTAATTGATAACAATTATTAAATTCCACTAGACTAAACTGAAAGGATGTAATAAATAAAATTTTGCATACCTTTGAAAATTTTGGATTTCTAAATCTCTATACACAACTGGAACTAGCTAACTAATCCTCCTTTGGATTTAATTCGTGTATTTCACAAATGACAGTTTAATGTTTGTCCTTTTTGTTTGTACCTAAAACGCCGACAATCAAAACGTCGGTCAACCAAAGATGGTATGTGGGGGATTCACTAATCATGCAATTATCTATAACAATGTATTGCACTCAATTATCATTTAACAAACAATTTTACATATTAAGTATAACTACGCGATCCATTTGTCCCATATTCCCTTTATACCCCTCGAGACTTCACCTATCAAGTGAATCAATTTCTAGGGCAGAGTCACATGGCACTACTCGTAGGTAGCCCACTCCTTAACTCATGGTATGTTAAGAGTCTCATGGCACTACACGTGGGTAGCCTAGTTTCTAACTCATGATACCCTAGACCTTGCTCTAGGTTACCCTTAGCCTTTGCATAGCCACAGGGGTGGAGTCGGATATAGCTAGTTATACATGTATACTCATAGTGATAGTCATAATCACTGTATATTTGCATGAATTGAAACATCCAACAGTTATTTCAAGCATTGAGGGAAACGTCGATAAAATCCTCGGAAAACTAATCGATGTAGTCATAAGCGTAACCACATACCTCTTATTGCAGTTTTAGATACAGAATCAAATGTGAAGAGAGAGAATATCCAAGCAATCAAACAATGTGTATAGAAAACCCTGAAATAAAAGTACAAGTTTACTTTTATTAATATTTATCCAATATCATCATGTCCCTTAGGGTTTCTATCCAATTTTAGGGTTTTCTTGAAAATTAGGGTTTTGCCTCCATTTTCAATTATTATGAACCCTAATCCATCAAATCCACTTAAACCCTTAAATTATCTCCTTTTAATATTCCTAACAGTTTTAGGATCATTATTTAGCAATTTATCAAAATAACAAGGTTTCCTTCTTCTTTTACCCTAAATTAGGGTTTTCATGTACATTATCTTTCATTCATAGACATAAACCCTAATTTAGCCATATTTGTATTCAAAATGGATGAAAACATTGTATTATTAATTAACAGGTTGATAATCCTCAACTTAACCCATTAAGTTACTAAAAAAACATATGTTATATGCAATTAGGGTTTTCAATCAACTTGAAAAGTATTTTGCTAGCAATTAAAGTACTTTTCCAAAACGAACTGGAATCAGGTTATACAATCATTTTTATTAGTTTCCTTGCATTTTTTGTACCCAACTTTCATATATAAAGTTCCTTTATTGGATAATCCTAGCCTTTTCTATTAATTTTGCAAGGAAAAGCTAATTTTTTGTAATTTGATCAAAGAGGGGTTTTACCGAAAATTCACGACCGTCTGATTGATGCGCCTATGGTCTGCGCCTGGATCCAATGCTTGTTGTCGATCGGCTCCACTAACGCTGAAGGAGCGCGTGACTATGGGCCTTCGTCCGCTAGATCTCCTTGGTCCACGATGGACCCTCGATCAGACGCCTTGCGCTGACCCACTCAACTTACTCCACCAAGATAGGCCTGCCGCTCAGGAGGCGTTGGATCTCGCGTAGGAACTCAGTGGTCCTTGATCCTACGTCTATTGCTCGTTACCTTCTCCTTATTTTGTTCTTCAGAATGCGGCGGCGCGGCCGCGGCGGCCTCGCCTGAGCGCGAGCAATCGAGAGGGATGGAGGGCTTTGAGGCTCTTGAAGACGTCGTTTGAGATCGCGAAGATGTAAAGGAGTGATCGATGGTCTATTTATAGGACGTGGAGGGTCCCCTCTAGGGTTCCTGACCCCACCGCCAATCATTGCCTCAGCCCAATTGGGCGTTTCATGCATACACAAGGAAAGTTGCCTAAACTTGGGTCGAGAACGTTCCACTCACCCTCCCGAACTCAAAGGGATACTTCCCATGCACGCTCATACTTTGCTGTGATCGGAACCGCGAGGGGAAAATCCCCTATGGGCGACTACAGTCCGTGTCCCTTTGGGACTCTAGATGATAAGCCAGACTGGTTGGATTAAGATCCAACGGTCACCATCACTCGCGCTCAAACAGAAAAAAGGAAAGGTTTCCAAAAAGCAAGGAAAATCCTATTTTTGATGATAACTTGAAAATTTGATAACTCTTAATTCTTAACTGCGTTTTTATTCAAATTTTGAGGAAAGCTAATTAATACTTTTGTCTTACATGCTACAAAATTTGGAATTAATATCTAAAGGAAACAATCCCTTTTATTTGTTTGCAAGTTATCATCTAATTATTCACATTTTCCACATATTCTTTATTTCCTTTGCCATTATCTAATTATCCTGAGTTCCTTGAACCCTAAGGAACCCTTATAACTCGAAAACTTATTATGGGAAAATATCTTTTAGCCTTTTAATCATCCTTTAATCCTTTTCTTATATATTCCATTTTCCCACTGTAATTCTTTATTAAATGTAAGTCCTTATTCATTTCTTTTTATTGTTCTTTCAAATGGGCTTATTGGCCAATAAGGCCCAACAAGAAAGCATGCACGGAATTCATTCAAATCAAATCATGAAATCAAACATTGATCTTATTTATTCATTTAAAAGAGATTTTCAAATCTCATTACATGTTTTGGAAAAAGAGGTTATAACATGACCCTTAAGTCATAAATCAAAAAAATTGTCATAATTATCATTTCAAATTGTTAAGACTTAGGAACATGAAAGTAATTATTCATAAATTGAGGGTGATCTCAAGATCAAAATAGAGTGAACATAGGAGTCAAATCAAGATTGAAATCACAAATCATGACTCCTGATTTCATAAACCAATCTCAAGAGTCAAGTTTTTACATCAAATTCATCAGTCCAAACATTTTGAAGCTAGGTTATTGATTCCTATTTAGACCTTCAGGTGATCATTCATCCATATACAACACTTGATAAACAATCGAGCAACATTTCAAGCATTATTCAAGCAACATTTCATGACATCAATATTGAGTTCATTATCATGGTGGTCAAGGTTGATGAATGATCTAGACCTAGATCTTTCCAGGAAATCAACTACAAGCTATAGTCAACATCATCATATTTCAAGATCATCACCAAAATGAGATTTCAAGATCGAGTACCAATAATAGCTTAAATTTGACCTATTAGGGACATAGGTCAAGGAGTCACAATTGGTTGCCTTCCCAAACTCCAACTAATCAAGGAGATGAAATTTACAGACAGTCATAATAGGGACATGGACTAGGTTAGGGGAGTCATGAGTCAACCACCACCCCGATCTAGCACAATAGTCTTCATTAGTCATGAGACATACCATATATCCAAATAGGGTATAAATTACCAAATTGTACTTCATAAAGTCATGAGATCAGGTAAAATTCGTAATAGGTCAACCATAGTTAAAGATGTATAAGATCAAGGTCATAATCATGTTTGGTTCCTTTCATGTTCATGGTAAATGTAGATTTCGATAATTGAGAAGTCAAATTGAGAACTCAAGAGTATGATCATAATCGGGAAATATTGAGATCTAGACCCATCTTACAATTCAAATCGAATCCTCAAAGAGGAATGATAGTCAATAGGGGATTTTTTACTTGCAAGTTGTAAGAAGTCTTCACATCATGATCTAGGGTTCCAAGACATAGTCATTTTATGGCGTGATCATTGTGCATATCAAATAGGGGAAGGGTTTTCTTAACTATGTTTGAAGTTTAATCAAAATAGGGACAACTTGGGTTTAGTCAATAGGGACCCCATAAAATATGAGGTGTAAAACTTGAGTTCCACCTTATTTCACCATATCAATAGCTTACCTCAAACAAAAAAGCACTTATATCCGATCTCTAAATTTTACAAACTTTACACATTGTACCTCACTTTCAAGAGTAGTTTCATACATCAAATAGGGTTTTCAATTTAAGGTCAGAACATGCAATTATCATTTTAATCAACTTTCATGATTTCAAGTGAATTTTAGTTTTCCCATGCATAAGCTATCCAAAATCTAGAATTTATGTGATTAATAGTCATGAGAGAAGAACCACATGAGAATACAATAAATCTAACTAATCATCACCTACTTGGGTGGCTTCGGTGGTGCTTAAAGAAGAGGTGAGATGATAGAACACTCTCTAAGCTTTAAGGAAAGAATTTTAGTCCTCCCTAGGTTCTTAAGATGTGTTATGACTTAAACATATTTAAAATCCTATGTGTTTCACTCTGATACCATTTGTCACAAAATAGTTTGTTACCCTAAGTCCACACTCATAGTGGCTACAAAGCCAAAGGCGAGTGGACTTGGGTGCCTATCCGTAGAATGGCAGAAATAATTCACACAGGCAATATGTATGTAAAAGCAGTAACAATTGAGATAACAAGATACTAAACTTGGAGATAAGAGATATTTACCCATTTCTAGATTCAAGTATACCCATTTGTATTGCATTTCAGGGCTTAGAGTCTTGTTTGTAGTGGATCTTCATTTGGTAACGATGAATTCAATAAACAAAACATATTAATGCTAAAGCATTATGTACATTATGAAAAACATGTAACCACAATTTAAGAGTAGTATAAAAGTTACTTGGCTAGAAACATCATAATAAGAAAGAAGTAGAAACAAGGCGTGAAACACTTAATGACATTCTTGTATACAAAGTTTGTTTTAAGTGTATTTCCATTATACTCAAACAACAATATATGGCCATTGACCAACTTCCTCAAAGGAAGTGTCTGTAAGGGTGCTCAAGATTTACTAACCTTGTATAAGTGAGGGACCTTAGGACCTAAGTTAATGAGCTAACCCTATTTCAACATGCCATGTTCCCTCACCTTGAGAATTCATGTAGGCACACAAGGCTCATATAATGGACAAGTTCAATTATGTTCATGCTTTTTTCAAAATATTTCAAACAAAATGAACATAAGAATCATAGGGAACAAGTAGCTCAAACAAGTATATAAAGCCAATAAATTTAATCATACGAGCATACAAGCAAGTTCAATACCACTAGTCTATCCAACTGGAGGATAAACCATACCTTGCTTAGAGCATAAGATTAAGCCATTTGATTTACAAAACCATATATAGCAAGCTTGACTAGATTTTGGCAATTCAGTTGACATATATATCTTGACATTACAAATAGCTGCAAAAGTATTATCCTCAGTAAGATGGAGCCTCATAATCAATAATCATGGTGGATGGATGTGTCACCTAATTCTAGGTACCAAAACCTTCAACATTGATTTCAAGATCTCAAACTAGGTCATGCATGTTCATAAACAAGATACATGATACAATATGGATTCATTTAGATATTTAGGTGACATATCACAACCAATTTAGAGATCTAAGATTAGGGTTTCAAGATCTTAACTTGAGAAATCATGAGATTTGAGCAAGATACGTAAAACTAGCATCAACATTGTAATATTGGGTCATTTTGAGTTACGATCATGCTAGATTGTCATCATTAGAGAATAAGTTAGGTCAAGTAAAATTTTGTGTTATACAATTCATCAAAGTACTTACTTATTCGAAGTCATGATGCAGCATATATGATCATTAGGTCAAGGTTCATTCTACACTAAATACATTGGTATCAACAAGCAAACTAGCTGACATTTCAACTCAAGATTAGAGTATTGAATCACATTAAGATAGATGAATGCTTCATAAAGGATTAAGCGGCACAAGCCATGAAGAGTTACTGATTTATGATTAAGGTTCAAGTACATCATCTAATCAAAATAGAATACTAGCATGAACAAGTTCGAATCTTAGTTCAACATGGATAAAAAATTACTGATTCAGGTAAAACATGAGGATTTGAGGCACATTCAATCAAGGTTAAGAATTAAAGAGGTTGTTACGACCCCACCTCCCGATAACCCCAAATTAAGGGAAACCAAGAGGTTGAGCCGTACCCATTAATCCCGGATCAAAGGTTCGACATATAACCATAAACAATTATTAAATTCTAACAGACTATACTGAAAATGGTAATAAAATTTTTCTTTACATACCTTTTGAAAACTTGGATCTCTATTCTTCTTATCCATACCGATACTAATCTATCTAATCCTCCTTTGCACTTTAATTCTCATTTAGTATCACATGTGCCACTTTACTGTTTGTTCTTTTCATTGTACCTAAAACGCCGAGAAACAAAACGTCGGTCAGCCGTAGCTGGTATGTGGGGGAAAACAATAAACATGCAACTATGATAACAATGTAATCATTCAATTACTTGTTTAAAAACCAATATTACGTTTTCGATATAACTACGCGATCCAAGAGTACCCTATCCTCTGTGTTGTCCCCATTAGACCCCTCATGATCCACCTATAAGTGGACCAATTTCTAGGGTTGAGTCACATGGCACTACTCGTAAGTAGTCCACTCCTTAACTCGGGATTTGCTAAAGAGTCTCTAACTCACGGTAACCTAGACCTTACTCTAGGTTTACCCCTTTTTAGCCTTTTCAAAATAACAGAGGTGGACCCGGATCTAGCCAGTTATATTATGCACCTTTATAGTGATAATCGTAGTCACTTTATATGTTGCATGAAATAAATAAACATCCAACAGTTTAGTTGCATTCAATGCGATTAAACATTTCGGGAAACCACCGGGAAACTAAAGCGGTATAGCCATAAGCGTAACCACATACCTGATCCATAGCAACTTGATGTCCATGCATTTAATATTCAACATAATTAACAGGCAATCAACAAAATCCTGAAAATAATGCATAACATCCAAGTGTCATTGTTTTATTCAAACATCCTTAAGATCAACTTTGATTTCTCCTTATGATTTCTAGGACAACTTTAGGGTTTTATTAGGGTTTTAGCCTTCATTATGCATTTATCACTTTTAATGCTCTTTTAGTTTACAAACCCTAATTTCTGCATCATATGCACAATTGCATGTCCATTCAGTCTAATATGTTTCTTTTACACTAAAATTATTACCTTTATCCTTTTAGGTCATATCCACAACATTAAGGCTAATTATCACCTTCGATCTCTTTCAAATTAACAAATCATATTTCATTGTAGTTCAATTCACATATATAAACCTTATTTATCACTATTTCCACTTTATACACTAAGGAACACTAATTATCCAAATAATTCACATTAAAGATCTTTGCTGATCAAATTGGATTTTTAACAACATAACATTGTCTTATTCATTTATTTGCACAATTAAATCATTAAAAGGCATATCTTTCTAAATTAGGGTTTCTAAGCCCATTAATGCAACTTAGATATATCAAACCCTAATTTAAGCCAATTATGTGCAATTATGATCCTTTTATTATCAACTTGTTAATATATTCAGATAACATCACTATATTCAAATATCATATATTTCAAGGGTTTTTCACTAATTAAACCAGTAAATATGTTAACTTTATGTACTTTTCCAATTTCAAGCATATAAACTCTAAATTAAACTAATCTCATGCAAAGTTCTTCCTTTTTGAACTCAATGCACCTTTTTGCATTTAACAGGTTAATATCAACTCTATTGATCCATTAAACCCTATTAATCTCTTTAATCATATCAAAGTAGGGTTTCTTACTCTTTAATTAATCCAAGATGATAATCTACATTACTTTTCGAATTAGGATCAGATTCAGGCTATGAAACTATTTTTAATGGGTTCCTTGCATTTTTCTGATCAAAATTCATATATCATATGTGCCAAACGGAGCTACCAATCATAAGATATGATTTTAAGTAGAAAAACTTACTTTGGCCAATCCGATGATGCCACGTCACCAAGTCCCATGCACGCAGCTTGCTTTAAAACATTTCAAAAAGTCGAATTTACCCTTGACTTAAACGGCCAGCGCTTCCCACCCCGAAGGGTATTTCCGTCCAAAGCTGAGGGGTCATCCCCTACCTTCGGCCAGCCGCGCGACGCAGGCCCTAGCTGCCCTAGGCGCGGCTATACTCCCTTCCCTGACATGTGAACCTCGCTGGAAGCTATGCCATTGCCTCCGCCTCTCTTGGGCGTACACGTGATGCCCCTAACAGCAGGCCAAGGTGGCCTATCCCCTGCTCGTGGCCCAATCATTTGCGGCCGGTACAGCAGGCCGACGGCTGCCATTGTGCACACAATAGGGCACCAACTTGATGGCGATGAGGATATGTGGCTCCGTGGTACCCCAGGCTACCACCATAACCCACCTTTGTCTCTTCATTGCTCCCTGGTCTCTCCACTCTCCCCAGCTAGGGTTTGCGTGGATATGAAGAAGAAGAAGACGTAGAAGAGAGGGTTGATTGCGTGGGGCTTTCTTTGGCCCTAGCCAGGGCTTTACCCTTTTTATAAAGGAGGAGAGAAACGTCCTAGGGTACGTGCCCACGAAGACAACAAGGTTTCTTCAACCGGGAGTCATGAAAAAGAAATTCTCTCTTTCCTCTTTATTCTTCTTAATATCCATTATTTCAGGGATAATTAGAAATACAAAAATCCACTTGCTTATTCTCTTTAAACTTTCCTTTTAGGTATTTGTCACGAAAACATGTTTCCTTTTAATGGAAAATACCATCTTATGAAAATAACATAAAATCCATTAATAATGAAACACATTTATCTTCTTTTTCTCTCTCATTCACCTTTTATTTCCTTATTGGGATTCCTTTTATCCCAAGAAACCAAGTGAATTCGAATTCCACTCTATGATGAGTAAACACTCATTCTTCTTAGAGAATTGCACATTGTTTTTAGCATTATCTCAATTTCTTTTATTATTAGATTTCTATTTATCATTATTCTCTTATTTTGTCTTTTTGGTATTTTATCTTTCTTTCCTCTTTATTGGGACTCCTTGTATCCCAAGACACTCCATCATTTCGAAATTCATTTGATTGGAATAATCATTATCCTTCGTAATGCACCTTTATGCATTATTCCACATTATCTTGATTATTTCCTATTTAAATATTCCTTTTTGAGGATTTCTTTTTATTTCTCTTTTATTTTACTCATAAGCATTCCTTTTAATCATAAGAAATCCTTGGGATACGAAATTCCATAAAGGGTAACTCAATTATCCATCTTTTCACTTAATTTCCACATTTTCTCATTGTTTTCAATTTCTTCCTTAATAAAGAAATACATAATTAATCTTTTCTTTTTTTCTTATTTCTTTTCTTTGCAATTTTAGACTCCTTGGAACCCAAGGAATCCAAGAGGCACGAAATCCTCTTTGTATTTGTCTTCTAGAGGTTTCCATTATTTCTTTTCTCAAATATCCATTTACTAATTGAATTTCCTTTGTTATTTTCCTTTTTATTGGGCCCAATAGACAATAAAGCCCACAAATCAAATAACAAGGCTATTTTAAACGAAATCCAATTATTCAAAACAAAACACATCATTATCTGTTCAATTATCCTTAATATGAGAAATTGCATTTCTCATCAATTGAACCCAAAAATTGGGGTTATAACATCCTTCCCCTCTTATAGGAATTTTGTCCTCAAAATTCAAACAAGCAAACAAACAATTCAGGATAAGACTTCTCCATGTCCATCATTGGCCCCTATGTGGCCTTGCCGTACTCATGGCATTTTCAAAGAACCTTTATCATCACATATTCTTTTCTCTGAGTTCTTTCATCCTGGCGTCTATAAACTACACAAGTGACTCAGGCCATTTCAGCCTCCCTTGGGGCTCACTAGGTTCATTGCTCAGCACATGGTCGGGGTACCTCACATAGTGCTCTAAATTGAACACATGGAAAACATCTCCCATTAATCTATCCTGAGGGGTAGGGTCAAACCTAACCCTCTCCACCCATCCATCTCTAATGGACCCATGTATCGGGGACTCGGCTCTCTTAGATATAACTTAGAGGGGTCGGATTTTCATGTCATATTTTCTCCCACAGTAACTTGTATGTTAGTCTACTTTGCATCTGCTCACGACTCTCATCGTCTCTAGGCTCCTTTCAGCCCTTGCACAACCAAAGTGACTTCATCTACACGTACTGGGGTCCCTTTTTCTAACCATCATGTGGTACTTTTCTAACCATCATGTGGTCCTTTCACCAACATCACCTTACTGAAGTGGTGACCGATACAACCTCCCTTACAGAGCTTCATATAAAACCCGATACTGGCTATTGTGGTCATTTTCACATCTTTCATAGGACAAGAACTGTCTCTAGATATCACCCTGAATGAGCACACATGCCCTCATCAGACCCTTTAGTCTGTATTATACTAACCATAGTTAGGGGTGATAAACTATACTATCATTGAGTTCTTCATGTACCTACTTCCACTTTATGGAAGTGAACCTTTAGGTCAAACTCAATCACCTTTGAACTCGCTTCATGGTGTAGTTGAACCATCTCTCACATGGGTAGTTCAATTGGACCTGTCCCTTAACAGAACTCTTCCTTATCTAGGTAAGGCAACCTACCATAACCCACATTGTATCTCGACCTTCCTCGATCCAGGGAAGACCTATCACAACATCCATAGTGTTGAGCTCTCATTCCCTCTCAAGGATTCTTTTGTCCTCTATATTGATACACTGGGTTACTGGGGTTCGTCCTTTACCTCTTGGCTTGCATGGCCATACACCACATGCAACTTCATCTTAAGCATCCAAAGTGCTATTTTCATTTTCCACGGTGTATGATGATCTCCAACCAGGACTCCCTGTATGTCATGATTCTTTCAAGATCAACTCCTCGAAACCCTAAACCACTCTAGTCGGGGTTTCATCACCTTCCCTTAGAAAGAAGTACACCTGAGGTTTTACCATCATCCTTCCATTGCATCAAGAACTAGGCTGGCTAACCAAACAACCCTTAACCTTTCAACGGATCTTGTTTCCTCTGAGTGTTATCTAAACACCTCTCTTTTTCAAACTTAGGGTTGTCCAAACAAACTCTTCTAACTTCTAGTCAACCAAGTCTTAATCAGATCATTCATTATCACTTCACATCCTTAGGTAACATTACACCTCCATGTATTTTGCTTATCATGTCACCTTAAACTATATGTTCATCTTCATAAGAACACTCTCTGATTCCATCATCATGGTGATCAAACTCGACCTGGTATAACTTGTAAATTCTACATAGCTCATCATAGAAACTTCCTCATAAGGGAACTACCTCATCCCTCTTAGTGTTTGCAAGCCATCCATCATTCATTCACTTTACCATGGTAAGATATCTTCTCTATCCCCATTTCTCATGGCAACGCTCCAACCTACATCATCTCTTATCCTTGGTGTATGACATGCATAATGTCCTATCTCTCATCCCCATAACAAGAGGAAATAAGCATTTGGCTGCAGTCCAAATACAGAGTTCTTCCTGTTCCAAGAGTAGAGATGGTACATCCCACCTTGCCAGTACACCTCTAAATCTAAGTTGTAACGTGCCACATATGTCTCTTCTTCAAAAACATCATGATATCAAACTAGTCTTGAACCTGCTGAGGTTTATATCCCTGGTCATCTCCCCTAGGTCTATAGGGTACCGACTCTTTTGGGGTCATCCCCTTCCCTCATGCATCCGGAGAGTGCCCTACTCATCTGCCCTTTGGGTCCCATGAGTTCATGAAGGTGATCAATCTCCTAACCCATGGCCCTAAGACAATGATAGCTGTTACCTCCCGACCCTATGGTCATGTGCAACTGGGGAATTAGGCAACTCCTATCTTCATCGGACTTATCCCTACCTGACCCTAGGATAGACTTAGGATTCTCCATCGTAGTACATGTTCACTTAGAACCTTACCCAAGTCTTCATAATCTCTCTTTCTGCATTCATGGGCTGGCCTTCATCCTTTCATCGGGACCATGGCAAGCTACTTACCCTGGTCACGCCCCTTACTGGTTACCTCCATGGTAACATATTCATATGCAATTAGAGATGGATATCCAAGGTTCATTCTCATACCATGTACTTTTCTCTTAACTTCTCAAGATCCTACGAGACCTCTTTAGGTTACCTTGAACCAACAAAATGATATACATCCTTCCAAAGGGGTTCCTCTCCCAGGATGGAAAGAAAACTATCTCTAAGGTCACAACAGCTCTTAGGTCCAGGGTTTACATCCACCCAAGCCTACTTAACCCTAGGAAACCATTGAGGCACAAGCAGATCACTTATTGAATCATACTAGGTCATACTTGTCCTCTTTCCTCAATGATAGATCAAGGTCATACCTTCCTTTATCATCAACCTAGCGATGAGGGGTTCATTACACATACCTTAAACTTAAGGGACTTCCCTTTTCCTTTATTCATGAGGCGTACCATGCTCGAAACTATAGAAACTTAATTCTCATCATGAGCATTAGGTATACCACTTCCCCTCTCATACCTAGGAACCCTAGGTTCACTTTTAGGTGTCCAACTTCCCGCTCTATCTCTGAACCATGAATCAAACTGGAAAAAGGCATCTCGTGCACTTCCTATCATCCTTCTTCTCGATCAACACTTAGGGTTGGGTCCTCCTTAAGGACAACTAACAGGGTACAAGGCCTCATAGCCCGCTACCACACCTTTCTAGGTCTAAGGAACTCTTCTCCCTACCGTAGCCACATAGGCACCAGATGCTTCATCTTCTATCTCTAGGGTTTGGTCCTTCTAAAGACAACCAAGATATCATCAACCTTCAGGGATCGATCATGAAGCAACCACTATCATCCCTAGTTCAGGGTTTTAGGCTTCCAACCTTATTGCGAGGTTTCCTGCTTTCTCTAGGGATAACCCTACATTCAACCTCACCATTAGAGCTCCTCTCTTCATGAAGGTTCATCCTCAAAAGCGTACTCTACATGGGCGAAGCCTAGGTTCGAACTTAGGGTTGCTCAAGATTATCCATAACCCTTTATGCTCTATCATAATTCCTTGTCCAGGGTTTCACCCTAATGTCAGCACTAAGACGTGCCCCAGGTGCCAACTGTACCCTACTAGCACAAGCCCATAGGGTTTCTAAGGTCCTTCACTAACCTCATAATCTAAAGAGTTATCCTTTACCTTGACATGCACGATTCTTCCCAGGGTTCGGTTGCCAAAAGTGCTTAGGTCATCCATGGATCATATGGCATCCCAAAGGCATGTCCCTTCAGACACCTGGTCCAACTCATCTCTCTCTAACCATCACTTAGGGTTAGGGTTAGCATCATCCTCAGAGGGCGTGCCAGGTCTCTACTAGCAATGGAGATCTCTATCTCCAAGATTGACTTATCTTCGTGATAAGAAGGTCTAGCCTCAGGTCTCTCCTGAGGACATGACATCTTATGTCATACGACCTAAGCATGTATCTATTATTTATTCTGTGCTTAATCTATTAAGCTTATGTCCATGAAATCTTATTTACATGCCTTTCATTAATTTAGTGGAGGATTCCTTAAACCTTATTAGCCTTACCCATACCTCAAGAGGGTGAGGAGAAGAAAGGAAACCCTAATCCTTTATGTCCTTATCAGAATTTTGTGATGAGAAGGGATGAATAAGATGAGAAGTCCTAAAGGTATCTTATTTCGATTCATACCCTGAGACTTTGGCCAGGCGGTCACACGGGTCCGGGAGTCCTCGTTTTCCGACTAGCGGTGCGGAGGAAAATCTTGCCAGCCCCCGGTCGTGATCCCTTTCTAGACACCTCCATCTTTCAGATACTCCTCTAATAACTCCCTTGGGTTCTATGGAGTTTGTAAAATTTAATAATTATTAATGGTTAGACGAGGAACCTACGCTCTGATACCAAATGTTACGACCCCACCTCCCGATAACCCCAAATTAAGGGAAACCAAGAGGTTGAGCCGTACCCATTAATCCCGGATCAAAGGTTCGACATATAACCATAAACAATTATTAAATTCTAACAGACTATACTGAAAATGGTAATAAAATTTTTCTTTACATACCTTTTGAAAACTTGGATCTCTATTCTTCTTATCCATACCGATACTAATCTATCTAATCCTCCTTTGCACTTTAATTCTCATTTAGTATCACATGTGCCACTTTACTGTTTGTTCTTTTCATTCTACCTAAAACGTCGAGAAACAAAACGTCGGTCAGCCGTAGCTGGTATGTGGGGGAAAACAATAAACATGCAACTATGATAACAATGTAATCATTCAATTACTTGTTTAAAAACCAATATTACGTTTTCGATATAACTACGCGATCCAAGAGTACCCTATCCTCTGTGTTGTCCCCATTAGACCCCTCGTGATCCACCTATAAGTGGACCAATTTCTAGGGTTGAGTCACATGGCACTACTCGTAAGTAGTCCACTCCTTAACTCGGGATTTGCTAAAGAGTCTCTAACTCACGGTAACCTAGACCTTACTCTAGGTTTACCCCTTTTTAGCCTTTTCAAAATAACAGAGGTGGACCCGGATCTAGCCAGTTATATTATGCACCTTTATAGTGATAATCGTAGTCACTTTATATGTTGCATGAAATAAATAAACATCCAACAGTTTAGTTGCATTCAATGCGATTAAACATTTCGGGAAACCACCGGGAAACTAAAGCGGTATAGCCATAAGCGTAACCACATACCTGATCCATAGCAACTTGATGTCCATGCATTTAATATTCAACATAATTAACAGGCAATCAACAAAATCCTAAAAATAATGCATAACATCCAAGTGTCATTGTTTTATTCAAACATCCTTAAGATCAACTTTGATTTCTCCTTATGATTTCTAGGACAACTTTAGGGTTTTATTAGGGTTTTAGCCTTCATTATGCATTTATCACTTTTAATGCTCTTTTAGTTTACAAACCCTAATTTCTGCATCATATGCACAATTGCATGTCCATTCAGTCTAATATGTTTCTTTTACACTAAAATTATTACCTTTATCCTTTTAGGTCATATCCACAACATTAAGGCTAATTATCACCTTCGATCTCTTTCAAATTAACAAATCATATTTCATTGTAGTTCAATTCACATATATAAACCTTATTTATCACTATTTCCACTTTATACACTAAGGAACACTAATTATCCAAATAATTCACATTAAAGATCTTTGGTGATCAAATTGGATTTTTAACAACATAACATTGTCTTATTCATTTATTTGCACAATTAAATCATTAAAAGGCATATCTTTCTAAATTAGGGTTTCTAAGCCCATTAATGCAACTTAGATATATCAAACCCTAATTTAAGCCAATTATGTGCAATTATGATCCTTTTATTATCAACTTGTTAATATATTCAGATAACATCACTATATTCAAATATCATATATTTCAAGGGTTTTTCACTAATTAAACCAGTAAATATGTTAACTTTATGTACTTTTCCAATTTCAAGCATATAAACTCTAAATTAAACTAATCTCATGCAAAGTTCTTCCTTTTTGAACTCAATGCACCTTTTTGCATTTAACAGGTTAATATCAACTCTATTGATCCATTAAACCCTATTAATCTCTTTAATCATATCAAAGTAGGGTTTCTTACTCTTTAATTAATCCAAGATGATAATCTACATTACTTTTCGAATTAGGATCAGATTCAGGCTATGAAACTATTTTTAATGGGTTCCTTGCATTTTTCTGATCAAAATTCATATATCATATGTGCCAAACGGAGCTACCAATCATAAGATATGATTTTAAGTAGAAAAACTTACTTTGGCCAATCCGATGATGCCACGTCACCAAGTCCCATGCACGCAGCTTGCTTTAAAACATTTCGAAAAGTCGAATTTACCCTTGACTTAAACGGCCAGCGCTTCCCACCCCGAAGGGTATTTCCGTCCAAAGCTGAGGGGTCATCCCCTACCTTCGGCCAGCCGCGCGACGCAGGCCCTAGCTGCCCTAGGCGCGGCTATACTCCCTTCCCTGACATGTGAACCTCGCTGGAAGCTATGCCATTGCCTCCGCCTCTCTTGGGCGTACACGTGATGCCCCTAACAGCAGGCCAAGGTGGCCTATCCCCTGCTCGTGGCCCAATCATTTGCGGCCGGTACAGCAGGCCGACGGCTGCCATTGTGCACACAATAGGGCACCAACTTGATGGCGATGAGGATATGTGGCTCCGTGGTACCCCAGGCTACCACCATAACCCACCTTTGTCTCTTCATTGCTCCCTGGTCTCTCCACTCTCCCCAGCTAGGGTTTGCGTGGATATGAAGAAGAAGAAGACGTAGAAGAGAGGGTTGATTGCGTGGGGCTTTCTTTGGCCCTAGCCAGGGCTTTACCCTTTTTATAAAGGAGGAGAGAAACGTCCTAGGGTACGTGCCCACGAAGACAACAAGGTTTCTTCAACCGGGAGTCATGAAAAAGAAATTCTCTCTTTCCTCTTTATTCTTCTTAATATCCATTATTTCAGGGATAATTAGAAATACAAAAATCCACTTGCTTATTCTCTTTAAACTTTCCTTTTAGGTATTTGTCACGAAAACATGTTTCCTTTTAATGGAAAATACCATCTTATGAAAATAACATAAAATCCATTAATAATGAAACACATTTATCTTCTTTTTCTCTCTCATTCACCTTTTATTTCCTTATTGGGATTCCTTTTATCCCAAGAAACCAAGTGAATTCGAATTCCACTCTATGATGAGTAAACACTCATTCTTCTTAGAGAATTGCACATTGTTTTTAGCATTATCTCAATTTCTTTTATTATTAGATTTCTATTTATCATTATTCTCTTATTTTGTCTTTTTGGTATTTTATCTTTCTTTCCTCTTTATTGGGACTCCTTGTATCCCAAGACACTCCATCATTTCGAAATTCATTTGATTGGAATAATCATTATCCTTCGTAATGCACCTTTATGCATTATTCCACATTATCTTGATTATTTCCTATTTAAATATTCCTTTTTGAGGATTTCTTTTTATTTCTCTTTTATTTTACTCATAAGCATTCCTTTTAATCATAATAAATCCTTGGGATACGAAATTCCATAAAGGGTAACTCAATTATCCATCTTTTCACTTAATTTCCACATTTTCTCATTGTTTTCAATTTCTTCCTTAATAAAGAAATACATAATTAATCTTTTCTTTTTTTCTTATTTCTTTTCTTTGCAATTTTAGACTCCTTGGAACCCAAGGAATCCAAGAGGCACGAAATCCTCTTTGTATTTGTCTTCTAGAGGTTTCCATTATTTCTTTTCTCAAATATCCATTTACTAATTGAATTTCCTTTGTTATTTTCCTTTTTATTGGGCCCAATAGACAATAAAGCCCACAAATCAAATAACAAGGCTATTTTAAACGAAATCCAATTATTCAAAACAAAACACATCATTATCTGTTCAATTATCCTTAATATGAGAAATTGCATTTCTCATCAATTGAACCCAAAAATTGGGGTTATAACAGAGGTGATCTTCAACATAAAAGTCCACTTTTAGACCATACAAGCAACATTAGATCATTATAGGGTACAAAGATGAGAACAAGATCGATGGAAGGGTTACACTCTGGAGACCAGGGAGGCGACCAAGGAGGCGAAAAAGGGGGTGACTCTGGTGAGCATCCTCTAGGGAGGCAGATCGGGAGGAATGGACCGTCGAGTCAGCTTGGAAGAGTGTCGCTGGCTTGGGGTAGGGACAAGTTTGGTGCTCTGGTGGAAGGAGAAACGAGATCATGGGCGGATCTGTTTGCTCCATAGAAGGATGGAAATGGAGCAGTACTGAAGCCGCATCCAGTGGAGATAATTGATGGATCTATCAAGTACTCGAAGACCATTACGGAGAGGAATGTGTCCAAGTGGGAGAATGCAGTGGCTGGCTATGTGATAGGCTTGAAGCCGCACTGACCGACATTGCAAAGACATCTAAAGCTAATCTGGAAGATCAAAGGGAGTATGGAGATAATGTCGAGAGGTAATTATCTCTTTATCATTAGATTCTCAGATCCGAGTGAGATGAAGATTGCTTTGGAGAATGGACCCTAGTTTGTCGTTGGTAAACTATTGATACTGAAGAAATGGTAGAGAGGGGATCCTTTAGAGAAGGTGAAGCTGACGGAGGTGTCGGTGTGGGTAAAACTTTTCGACCTACCTCTTAAGTTGTGGGATGAGGAGGTTTTTAGTTTGATAGGAAGTTTTCTGGGTGAACCTCTGAGGCCGGATTCTCTGACAAAGGACATGAGGAGGCTCGAATTTGCGAGGATCCAAATTCTTATCCCTACATCCTCATCATTTCCGACAGAGGTAAAGCTACAGAGTGATGATGGAGTGAAGAGCGTAGTCAGAGTGGAGTACGAATGGCTCCCTGCGTGTTGCAAGGTGTGTGGGACCTTTGGGCATGGGTAGGGAGACTGTTAGAGTGAGAATGAGAAGAAAGGGAAGGCGAAGATGGTTTGGGTGGAGAAGAATAACATGGATGCAGACCTCTTCTATGATTGTCTGCCTATTGAACAACAAGTGATCGAGATTATGCCAGTTGAAGTGGAAGATAACAAAGAAGGTAGTACATGTATAAATGATGCAGTGGTGGAAAGCTCTGCATGTGGAAATACTCAAATGTTGGAGGAAAGGGTTGTTCAACCTGAGACGCCTGTAGGTGTTCAAACTATTGAAGCCAGTACCCCTTCTCTGTCTTCATGGAAGGAGGGTCGAAGGAAACAAAAATCTCCGCCGAGGAATGTATCAAAAGTCCCTCACCAAAAGGAGATTGGGATTCCTATCTCTCCAAACAGTTTCAGGGTGCTTGAATTCGCTGATGGGGGAGAAGATAATGGAAATGAAACTGGTGCTGGCAGGTTTCCAGCAGAAACCAGTGCCAATGGTTAGTGATCTAAATGTTGTGGCCTGGAATGCCCGTGGCTTAAATAAGCATGGGCGTCAAAGGGCGGTACAATAAGTTATTCTTAATTTCAAGTCCTTTGTTACTTGCTTATTTGAAACTAAGATCAGGAAAAGGAAGATGAAGAGAGTTTTTAATTTTGGTTTCTCGGGTTATGATTGGATTTCCAATCATGGAAGTAATCCTCTTGGAAGAGTGGTTATTATGTGGCTGAAGGAGTTAAGCATCTATACTATTGCTGAAATGTATCAGTTTTTGATGTGTGGTGTGAGTCATAAGGACAAGAATTTTATTCTGGTAGTTGTGTATGGCCATAATCCTGAATACAAGAGAACTAAGTTGTGGTTTGAGCTTAGGGAGGTTCTGAATTCTGTTTTTGGTCAGTCGGTTATCATTGTTGGTGACTTTAATGCTATTTGGTTTGATGCTAACAAGTTTGGTAGAGCTGCTAATTCTTATAGTTCGATGTAGGAGTTCAATGATTTTGTCAATAATTGTGGGCTGGTGGAATTGGAGTATAACGGTTCTAATTATACCTGGGATAATAGGCAGAAAGAGGGTGATCTTGTGATGTCTAAAATTGATAGAGGTTTCTTCAATAGTGAGTTTATGTCTGAGTTTCCAAGAAGTTGGGGTGTTATTGCTAGTTTGATTCACAATGACCATAAAATTCTTGTTACTCATGTGGATGAGACTAAATACAAGAAGAGGACTCCTTTTCGTTTCATAACTCCTGGGTGGAGCAACAGGGGTTTATGGAGGTTGTTCAGGGGGCTTGGTTGAAGGATGTGGAAGGCTGCCCTATGTATAGGCTGTGTAGGAAGCTTGAGAATGTGAGGAATGCTTTGATTATGTGGAATACAATGATGGTGGGTAATATTCATGACAGGAGGAGGATGACTGAAGCTGAATTTACTGTTCTGTCCGATCTTCTTGATAGTGATCCACATAATGTTGATCTTGTTGAGAAGGTAAATGTTAAAAGGAAAGAGGAATGCCTAGCCTATGAAGCAGAAGAGTCGCTACTTAGGCAAAAGTCCAGGGTGTAGTGGTTGAAGCTGGGGGATAAAAATTCAAAGTTTTTTATGCCTCCCTCAGATCCAGAAGGGTGAGGAATACCATTCATGCTTTAAAGATTGATGATCAACTTTGTATGGAGGATGATAGTATCTGTGAGCATATTAATACTTTCTATGAAACTCTTTTTAAAAAGGATGACAACAATTATTGTTTTGATAACTTTGACGTGGAGCTCCCAGAACTATCTGATGATTAGTTTAGTAGCTTGTGTGCCTATGTCACGAATAAAGAGGTTGAGGAGGTGATTGAGAAGGCTAATGGAGAGAAGGCCCCTTGGCCAGATGGGTTTAATTATTTGTTTTAAAAAAGTGTTGGGGGATTATAAAGGAGGATGTGATTAAAGCTGTGAAGCATTTCTTTTCTAGTGGCATGATACTCAAGGAAGCTAATAGAGCCTTGATTACTCTGATTCCTAAAGTGAATGATGTTCTGGATGTTAAAGACTGCAGACCGATCTCTCTGTGTAATGTCTGTTATAAGATCATTTCGAAGATAATGGCTAATAGATTGAGTACCATTCTCCCTTCAATTATTGATAGTGCACAATGTGCCTTCCTCAAAGATAGAAGCATCACTGATGCTACCCTTCTTGTCAATGAGCTTATCAATAACATGATGAAGAGTAATTCTCCTAAAGTTTGTCTGAAGATGGATATCAGGAAAGCATATGAATCGATCGACTAGATGTATCTCTATAGAGTTTTGGATAAGATGAACTTTCCCTCCTGTTTTATAAATTGGGTTAGAGTCATCTTTGAAAGCACTAGTTGTCAAATCCTTATTAATGGTGTTCCATAGAGGAAGTTGTATCCTACACGGGGCATTCGTCAGGGAGATCCCTTGGCTCCTTTTCTCTTTGCTATTTCAATGCAGGGTTTGTCTTCTATGCTCAAGGATGCTGAAAAAAGAAAGGAGTTTGATGCCTTAAGAGCCTCGCATTTTCTTTCTATTTCGCATGTCATCTTTGCTGATGATGTGGTTATCTTCTCTGAAGCTAATGACAAACATGTTGTTTCTATTGCAAAGGTGGTTAGTGACTTTGGTAATGTCTCAGGTATGAAGGTCAGCAAAGATAAAAGCTCGATGTTCTGTAATAGCTCTGCTGATGGAAGGAGGTTGGTGGATGTGTTAGGGGTTAACATTGATTCTTTGCCTAAAAAATACCTTGGGTTGCCTTTGTTTAAAGGGAGAATTATGAGAAGTTTGTGTTCCCCCATGATTGACAAGATGAAGTCTAGGATGGAAGGCTAGAAGTCTAAACTCCTCTCATTTGTTGGGAGGGTTGAGTTGATCATATCTACTCTTTCTTCTTTTCAACTTTATTAGATGTCTGCTTTTCCTTTACCTGTCAGTGTTGAGATGGAGATTGAGAGACTTTGTAGGGATTTTCTTTGGGGTGGGGCTACTCTTGAAAAGAAAATACATACCATTGATTGGGAGAGCATCAGTTTTCCTAAAGATGAAGGTGGGTTGGGTATTCACCATTCAAGAGATACAGTGACAGCTTGTATGGTGAAGAAGCTTTGGTATGTGTCTAATAATAAGAATTCCCTATGGGTTCGGTGGATAAATGAGAGATATCTGAAAGGGGATTTTGTATGGAGCGTTAAGGTTCATTCTAATTGGACTTGGATCTGGAAAAAGCTTATCCTGGCCAGGGATACGATTGTTAAAGAGGTTCTCTTCTCTGTAGGTAATGGAGACAAAGTTTTGCTGTGGAGGGATCCCTGGTTGGGCAATTGGGTCTTCTTGAATGACTATCTATTTGACATCTGTCATATTAATAGTGGTGTTGGTAAGTTTTCCAAGGTGAACTATTACAAGGCTGAAGATGGAGGCTGGAAGGTTTCTAAGTCGAGGCATATCAATCATGTAATTGATTTTGTCAAAAGCAAAGTTTCTACTTTTACGGAGACTGAAGATACTCTCTAGTTGAATGGTATGAAGGTGGTTAAGATGAAAGATTTATGGAATGAGGTTAGAGTTCCCTATCCTAAATGTTGTTAGGCTAATTGGCTTTGGAAGAAAAAAGCACCTATGAAGGCCATTTGTACTATCTGGAGATGTTTGAAAGGAGGGTTACTTACGATTGATTATTTGAAGAGAAGAGGATTTCACCTTGCTTCTAAATGTGTTCTCTGTTTGGAAGCCGAGGAGACAACCTGTCATATTTTTTTTGAATGCAGGTTCAGCAAACAGATTTTGGTCGAGGCCAAGATTGTCGGCATCCTTGGGGGTATTCTGGCTGGTATGATGGATATTGTTAATATGAAAGATATGGGGGCCAGAATCTTCGTCGTGGTCTTCATTGATGAAGTTTGGAGGAAGATAAACTACAAGGTTTTTGAAGGGAAAAGTAAAGATTTTAGCACACTATGGAATCATGTAAAGATAGTCATTGATAGTCTTTAGTTTTGTGTTGTTTTCTTTTCATAGGTGTACAAATGTACTTGTATAGACACTTATTTCTTTAATAGAAAAAGAGGCAGAACGCTTTGGAGGACAAAAAAAAACTTCTAATCATGATACATAAAGGTGTTTAATAGACTAATATTAGGCTAAACTCTAGATTTGAGACAAAAAATCAAGATCATTCATTAAAAAGGGATACACATCTAAAAAAGACATCAAGAGCATCCTTCAGGTGATATTAGTAGAATAGAAAGAAGAACTAGAGTCTGGAAGTTTTTTATTGGATAGAATATGTTTTTCTGATCAAAATAGTATATAAGAAGTCTATTTTTGGATAAACGAGCTATTTATTATGCTTTTGGTAAGATAAGATCATTTATTTGATTTTTTGTAAGTGGGATATCAATTTACCTTTTCTAAGAAAAAGGAGGATTGTGGATCGTGAGTCCATCATGGACACATCGTGATCTAGCAGTCTCGAGCGAGCGTGCCCACTAGTAGGAGAGCAAGGGGAGGGAGTGGATGTGACTACTCCTCATCCTTGGATGGATGGACTATTGTGGTTTGTCTTATACTACGTCTCAAAGTTGTCCCTTCCATTGATCCTCCTAGCGTGCATGTAGACGTACCATGACGGTTCTGTGGCTGTGTGACCTTTTGATTCTCTGGCTTGGGTGAGTTCAAGGATGTCGCGAGCCGTAAATGATAGTCATCCATTCTTTCCTTGAGCTCGCGGTGGCGATGGATTTTGAAGCAGTGCCAAAAGATGGTTGAGGAAGGAAGAGAGGGTTCACTGGAGATGCTCCAAGATTAGAGTTCAAAAAACTCCATGGAGGGGAAAGAGGGCACAAAAAATCAGATATTGAGAGGGAAAACAAAGAAGAGGAGGAAAGGGGGTAAGAGAAAGGATCAAATAAGTGTGAGGTAGGCTAAAGGAGTGCTTGTTATAGTCCCAACAAGGACAGCCATAAGGCTGGAAAAGCATGTGCACGCTTGTCAGAGGAAGAAGATGATCCTAAGTCATTGGATCAACGCCCAAATCTATTTCCTAAATATCTAAGGGCCATAACTCATTGTGCACAATCGAGACATGTGATTGGTCCCCTAGAACTGATCCACATAGCCAAGAAAGAAGCAAAGGAGTGCATGGGTCGCGCCAAATTAGGGGGCCAAATAGGAGCAAATCAAGCTAAAATCGGATTTAAATCAAGGGAAAATGGCAAATTCCAAGATTATATAACTTGGGCTATGATGGTTCAAACGATGTCATTTTTGCGTTGTGGGATATGTAATTGAATCATCTACAATATGCCATATATTTCATAGCAAGAATAGTTAATGAAAGGGTTCAAAAGTGATTGCAAGTTGGTGATACATAAAAAACATGTTAGTTCAAAACTCAAATTAGCGTCACATATTGGTCAAAGATTGCATAAGAGATAAGGCCTTAGATACTTCAGTAGTGTCACCAATGAGAGTCCCATCATCTAGGTAGAAAGATAATAATTCAAATGACATTCATCCTTTAAGTGCAAAATAAGTGCTTGAAGGGATAGGGAGAAATAAGTGGTCCAATTGTGTCACCTTGTTGGTCCCCAACCTTCAACATAATAAGAT
Source organism: Alisma plantago-aquatica (assembly GCA_963693085.1). Lineage (NCBI taxonomy): Eukaryota > Viridiplantae > Streptophyta > Magnoliopsida > Alismatales > Alismataceae > Alisma > Alisma plantago-aquatica. The sequence continues at coordinate 785,155,995 of OY856412.1, read as the reverse complement.
CATCTTAATCTAAGTAAAGATGAGATGGTGAGTTGTAGCAAAATTTAACCCAAAAAGAGATGGAAGGGAACGAAGACAGACTTCTCGAACGATGGTGAACTTGTCAACCATATTGAAGGCATTAGAGAAGTCCATAAGAGCCAAATTGTGTGTAGGAACATGATGTTTCTATGAACAAGGCATGTCATGGCATGCGGAAGATCTTCAACACCATCAGGAGTGCCAACATTAAACTGATGATCTCAGAGATAAGAGACAATATCTGGAAACCCTCCTTTTGTTGCAATCTTGAAAACAAGACGATGCCAAATAGTACCAACTGCAATGAGATGAATGTCCTTACTTTAACATTAATTGGAGAAATATATGTGGTGCAAATTTCAAATTTGGAAGGTATATGTATAATGATGGGTTTGAATTTTGATTATTTATCTGGAATTTTCAAGCATATTTTGCAATTATTTCAATGAAAATGATCGTCATAATTATTCAAAAGTTTAGATAATTATAATTCATTACTTGGTGAGAGTTTAGGCCCAACTTAAGAACATAAATGAAGCTCATCGAAAGAAGAGTCTTTGGAAAAATTTTGCATTGTTTTGGATGATTTTTTGGGTTCTAAATAATAGTCAAAGATATAAGTTAAAAAGAAAAATAGAACGAGGGAGATAGTTGGTTAAGTTCCATGTTCTTGCGGACTTGACAAGAGTCCTCCAAGAAAGATCTCACTAAGATCTAAATGAGTGCATTACAAAATACATGGTTTTCAAGAGGAGGGGCTTCCATGAGTCAATGCTAGGCTTTGTGGAAGAAGATTAGAAGATCGAAGGAGAGGAGAACAAATGGAGAAGACTTGTGGCATCAAAAAGAGAGGATGAGATGAGGTTCTTTGATTATGAAGCATGATGTTAGGCCAAAGTCAGAGCAAGGCTCCCCTCATGATCACAAGACTAGTTGTAAAGAAAAGGAGCATCCACTAATCCTACATGTTGTATCTCAAACCACAGTTGTAATCAATCCAAACTAGGATATCAAATTTGTGAACCAATGACTCAAAACTCTAATAGGAACTCTCCAAATTACATAAGTGTTAAAAACACTTTGAGATTAATTATTGAATACATATATGCTATTATGTCCAACGTACATGTGATAAGGTTAATGTCTTGTTCATGCAATATTTTTCTTATTAAAGATAAAATTTATAAGATAAACGAAACCCTTTTATGTTGTTTATTCTTTAAGAGGCATTACATCACATCATATTCATATTTAAGAATAAGAGTATAGAGTGATTAATGTTTAATTTTATAAAAATAACTCACATAAGATCCTCTTCATGAGTCTCCACAAAGAAAACTAAGTGGCATTTTGGTGCAAATTTAAGACACACTTCGGTGCAAAGAGAAGAGACACTTTGGTGCAAAGGGAAGAGGCACCTCAATGTAACCCTGAGCATTCTTATATATGACAAGATAAAAAAATGATTAAAACAAACATGTGTTCTTACAATGTTTAAATAATTATTTTTAGATGCATTTTTCCTTCTATTATAATATGTTCAATTTTACTTATAAATTAGTTTATGCATGGACGGGGGAGTGATGTCCATAAATAATGATTGACATCAAGGATCGAGCTATCTGACGACCATCTTAAGAAACATGCAAGGACTTATGGGATCTTGTCCTTGTGGGGTATGATGAATGCATGTTCATCTTGATTTTAGCCACTTTTTAGTATAGTTTTACACTAATTTCCATCAATTTCGTGTAGGCCTTGATTCTCTTACTTACATGAAAATTTATAAGGTCTTGAATATTAGTTTTCTTACTTTTTAGTCCCTAAGTAGTCATAGCAAGTCTCCCATGTGGGTTGCATTCTTAGGGAAGCACGTCGACCCGCTCACCCTACCATTGTGTCAATCTAGCATCAATAGAAACTCACTCCCAATGGACCCTTGGCTTCCCCAATCTCCGTCAACCAACTATAATCCATCTTGACGAGAACCCTACACTCCAGCCCGATGAAAGGATCCAATTGCAGAATTGAAGGGGCGCGAGGCCTTTTGTCTACCTCCCGTCGCCGACCCCTTGTATCCATGGTGGTTGTACAAGCATCTCAGAAGGGATCCAAATATTAGATGTTTCCAAGAAATAGAAGACCACTTCCATCATAAAAAGGGGTTTGGAAACTACACCGTCAGGCTACTGAATCCACGCCACAACATCCTCCTCTGGTTTGTGTCAACCCCCTCGATCGACCCTTCCATTGCTCAATAGACCATGGTGATCCCATCCTCCAACAAGAATTCATAGTCTTGACTTCGAAAGAAGCTAGATGAAGGACATGCTCCGCCATCGACACACCATTGTCTTCCACATGCTTCGCCTCCATAGCAACAACTCTAGTCTACAAAAAAAAAGAGATCGACACCAAGCAGTGCATCTCTGACATACATCCATGATGTGCAGTGCATCTCTGACATACATCCATGATGTGTTCTTATTAATCGTTGAGCGCCATCTTTCCAGAGTTTGAAGAATCATTCATGCACGCAATGGCTGAGATTTATTCTTCTTTTGTGACGATGACTTCTTGTACTCTTCTTTCCTACGTTATACTTGTACTTTTTGCCATTAGTGAGTAATCCATTTACGCATTTATAATTACCAGTTTCCTTTTAATACAATGGATATTTTATAAAAAAAAAATTATTACTATTTTTTAATTTGTGGATAAGACTCTTACTAAAACTCTCGCATGGGTGGCCTCTAAATTTAACTTAGGGCGACTATTGGAATCCCTAAAAGCGGTCTTGGCATTACCGTCTTGTCACATATCCCATGATTTTTGTGGTTACTTGAGCGGCAAAGTGGACACCCTTATTGTAGTTACAAAAAATAAAGATACTTAAGGAAATAAATTTCGATGCCTTTTGATAATTTATATTTAGAATTTCACACCATTTTTATGTATATTATATTAATAGTTAGGTCCCAGGAAGTTATTGGGAAGTTCCAAACCGCAATCCACATCTTCTTAAGACTTGATGGTGGCCAATCCTATAATGAAATACTTCTAATGAGAAATACCATATCGTCTCGTCTATGTATCTCTCACTACCTAAATACTTAGTAACTCCTCATAATCGTGAAAAAAAGGATATAAAACATGATGGATAAAATTAAATTATCTCAAAAAATATATGGATGTTGCAAACTTAGAAGATGACAAGAACTCTGCTACACGATCCCAACCTTATCAAACGAGTCACACCTGAAACTTGAACATGTTAAAATAATCATGGGATGCCTTTTGATACTATGTATTTAGTAGGCCTGTAAAATAAATATCCAGAATCCGCACATTTAATCTGGATTTGAGTCTAAAATTTTGAAAAAAAAATTGACATATGCATAATCCGGACTGGATTTAGGATATCAAATTTCACATTCGAAATATTTGGATAGGACATCGGATATGGTTGTATCCACAAATTCGAATCCGACAAATGTATACGTATGTTATCAAATATATATATATATATATTATCTATATATTAAAAATATAAATATATATATATATATATATTGTCATATATATATTCGTTATATTGCTTTTTATATATAATATATTTATTAACAATTAATTTATAATTTTAGGTCAAATTAGATATTTATTCGAATTCGGGTATCACTCATTCCAATCAGATTTAAATATTATTACATGATACCCGTCAGATGTCAGATAATTTTTTTTTTCAGATTCGGATATCAGATGTACTCATATCCTTTATATATTCGATCGATTTCCATGTCTAATATTTAGATCCACGCACCATTTCATGATGCATATTAAATACTAATGATTAGGTCCCAGAAAATACTGGAATTTACAGATCGTAGTCCACATATTCCTAGGACTTGATGGTGATCACTCCTGTCACAAAAGGGTTCTAATGAGAAATACCATCCTGTCTCGTCTATGTATCTCTCCCTACTTAAAACCTTAATAACTCCACATAATCGATTAAAAAAAGGAAATAATACGAGTTAAATAAATAAATTAAATTTGATTATCTGGAAAATTAGGGATGTCGCAAAATTGGAACTCCTGTAGCTACACAATCCCAGCCCTATAAAACGAGGCAACCTGAAACTTGAACAGGGTAAACCGCGGCAGTAATCGGGGAACAATATCTTGGGGAGTCGATCGAGAGAGAGCAACCAACGCTGCGACAAGAGAGGAAGAAACGATCTTGAATACGAGAGATCAGGCATGGAATGGATCGACTATGAGTTTTGGGGACCGCATTGTCGCTCTGGCCGCCAATACGGGTTGCCAGGAGACGTCAAAATCATTCTGGAGTTGCAGCCCACGCACGCGGACCCGACGTCCCTGATGATCTCGCCAGCCATGATGGACGCATCTTTGCATAGCGTATTGACTTCAGTAACCATGCTCCGACCCATAAGCGATTACGTGGACGACAAGGGCGTCGTCAATAGCCGGCTCTGGGCTCAAAGCATCGACGACGGAAGCCTTTCGCCGAGAACCACGGATCTCGCCGTCAGGTTCCTCGCCGATGTCGCTGATCGGGCATTATCTGAAATGACCACACAGGAGATAATACATGCACTGGGGGATTCCATCATCCTGAACATCGACGTTCGGGTGCCCAGATCCGAAACCACCGCGGCCGACGTAGGAGAACCAGTTCTGAGCTTGGAGGATATAGCCAACCGGGTTATACTCGACCAAGGCGATGAGTTTGACCAAGACGACGAGTTTATTGAAGACGATGAGTTTGACCAAGACGACGAGTTTAATGAAGACGATGAGTTTGACCAGGACAATGAGTTTGAGGAGACTTCCAACGGGGTTATAACCTATGAAGACGATGAGTTTGACATCCCTGACGACTCCGAGATGGTTCCGGCCGCGATGGGAGCGGTAGACATGATGCTGTCCGTGAAGCAGCACTTTCACTCCGGCGAGGAGTGCCCGATCTGTCACGACGAGATGGCAGAGGGCGATGACACAGGGGAGATGCCGTGCAAGCACACCTTTCACGCCGACTGCATCCGAGAATGGCTGGGCCGCAGTGGCGTCTGCCCGCTCTGCCGGTTCCGGCTCCCATGTGAGGAGTGTTTCAAAGCCCGCATGGCATAAAAGATGATTTTTCTTCTTTAATTTCCATTCACTGATCTGTATTATTGATTTAGAAAATCTTGTCCCGTTATTTTTTGGAATTATTTCATTGCCGCCCCATTGATAGTCACTTAATATGGTTTTGATTAGCATGAGGACGATTCCAGGTCACAGGATGCCCATAACCATTTGCATTGCACCCAAGTACTCACATCCGATAGGAAGGAGAATGAGTGGTCATCCAAGATTCTAAGGTTATAAGTTCAGATATGAGGGTTTGTTTGGTACGTGGTGAATGGAGGAGGGGAAAGGAGGAGAAAAGATTAGAGTTGTTTTGTTGGACAAAGTGATATAGAAGGGAGGGAAATTGAGAGGAACGGAAGGATAATAAACAAGTGTATTTTTAGCCACTTGTCTTTTATTCTCTCCTCACATAATCCAAGTAGCCACTTGTCTTTTATTCTCTCCTTACATAATCCGAGTGGAGGCAAGAGGAAGTGAAAAGACTTAGAATATATTAAAAAGATAGATATGGAATATGAAATGTAGGAGAAAAGAAATACGGTGGGATAAATTAATATAACCCACAACCAATGGAAATAGAGTAGATCTTGGAGGGACATATGTAATGCTTGAGGATTATTATATAAAAAATAGAAGAGAAATTTAATTAAAAAATGAAAACAAAATTAAAAGAAACTGAAATATATTTTGATACATGTGAAAATATAAAAAATAACTTATTATCAAATTTGAAAATTTTGATATTATTATACATAGATAAAGAGTACAAGAAAGATTAATAATTGTAGGAAATGTGGTGGAATGTAGCGAGAAGTACTTAAAGATATAGAAGGAAATTGTTTTACAAATACAAAAATATAAATGTGACCAATTCTATAACAACAATAAATTAAAAAAATAAACCAGTCTCATTTTTATATTACCAACGAGTTCCACACCACCAAACAATTTTAGTATGTTTACATTGTTGTTCATGTTCTTCTCTCTTCTCTTCCTTATATTAACAAAACACACTAACATAAGTGTCCCTTCCCTCCACTCTTTTTCCCTTCCCCTCCTTTCTCTTTCCTTCTCCTGCCCTTCATTCATGTGTACCAAACATAGTACAACAAGAAAAATCTATAGATAAAATACTAATCATGTCCAAATATTCAAGAACACGCTTTAAACATTTCATCAAATTAATCTCTTGGACTTAAGGCATACATACAACTTATATCATCTTTTAACTTTTATTATGTATTTTATTACATAGGATACAAGATAAACTTAACCGAACACGTGATTGTCTCAACGTTCACATATTTACTTGATTACAGCTGTACATGTGTTTTAGGAGTGGAAATGTATAATTCTGATACACAAAATTTGAGTCGTCATACATGATGTGCTAAAACACCTCAAAACACAAAATCTTGGAGAATCGTGTGAGGGATGTTGTACCTATATGGTACTCGATGTGACGAGAATTTGTTGTAGAAGTGTTATCGACAAACGTGTAAACTCAAAGAAGAAATACCAGATTTAACTGGAAAACTCTCCTCAAAATGAGAAGGGAAAAATCACGAGACAATACCGGCCAAAAAGTACTATATAATCAAGATTACAACTCAGACCATCCGCATTTAATTACCTCTAAATCTAGGTACCCCACAAGTGAACAAAGATGAGGAAGAAGAGAATCACACCAAATGTGTACAAAACCTCCATCTTAGCTTGATTTCCTCACGACGTCGATGTCATTGTTGGGGACTGCTTGATGTTGATGTGACCGTTGACTGGGTCAGATTCATTGTCGCTATGACAACACTGCGTCTGTAACAACCAACTAATACATTGTTTAAAGGCAAAGTCGATGATCATCTCTTATCAACTAAGAAAGTTGCTTTGTTGGTGCACCCAATATACCACCGGATGTCAACGCTACTTCACTTCAGAGCAAAGTTGATGACTCTCTCTTATCAACCAAGAGAGTTCTTTGACTTACTTTTATTCTCTGACTCTTTTACCACAGAAGACACCAACAAGTAGCTGGAGAAGTAATCTCAATGGCGTTCCTCGGGACCTTTATTTATATGCCTCCATAGTATGTGATTGCAACTAGGATTCCTACTCTAATTTCTAATCCAATTCAATGTTTCACATAGGAAACCATCTTCTTTCTTTTTTAAATTTGACTCCTATTAGGATTGGTAACACAAATCAACTCCTATCCAACTAGAACATGGTCGGAACCGTTTTCTTTTACTGACAAATCGGCACTACTCCAAACTATGTCTTATCTATGACTTCCCACCTGCAAGTGGAGTCTTCTAACACCGTTAAGAGTGCCGAGGTGATCCATATTTAAACAAATCACACACCATCACACACGTGAGTGATAAATTTCCAACAAGGCATTAAACATATTGACCATGTTTGAGTGAGTACGTAGATATTAAACATAAGGAGATTCGACAAATAAATAACAATAATTAGATAAATACTATTAATAATAGAGAAATTTATGTGGGTCAAGGAAATATTCCGGTTTAACTCACACTTTTCCTTCTTTTTTAAGACATCAAGTATGATTAGATGGGTTTGTACCGACTAGCGATATGAAGAAAACATCAAGTCTGATTCAGGTCGAAGTAGTGATACAGGTCGAAGTAGTGATACAGGATCAAACTGAGGGACATGGAGACGTCCAAGCGCCCAAGATCCGATTCTTACTTAGTTAAACAAAATGAGACATAGACATTTATCTAGAGCTAAAATAAGTAAAACAAAAAAAACAATAAAAATGCAAACTCTATCAAATCTTACTAATCAAGAGAATGTAAATTAGGCTATGCAACTGATAATTAGGTGGTCTATACACCTCCTTTGTGGGTGGAGACAACCCTCGAACACCCTAGCTAGCAACTAATATTCCAACCCAGTGTGTATTTTGGTAGACACTCTTGTGGGGGTCATCCCACTTGCTGTCATGAAATATGACTAAAACTCCATCAACAATTCAAGACCTCTCTTGAGAATCATGGACGAACACCCCTAATTGTTCTAGAATGAACATTCAGGTCCATAGCAGCCAAAATTATAAGGTGTGACAAGAGAACAACTAGGAATCCAAACCAAAATGAATCTAACCCTATTTGGATGAACCACGATCAGTTATGTTGTGTTGGGTCACATCTCTCCAAGCATGGATTCTGGGGCGGATCCTCCACTAGACCTTGTCCTCTTAGATTTTGATCCAAACTACATCATTTACATATTTTTACCACTAATCATTCAAGGTTATCAAAAAGGGAAGTTCATGAAAAAATGAGATCAACCAATCCAACACTCATAACAGACAAGGGAAGATAAAATAGTAGCATGCTAGATTTGAATATTAATTAGTTGCTTAAAGCCAAAGTACATAAACATGTCTGAAACAGACTACATCACCTTAAAGGAGCCCAACTAGACACATGCAAGCATAAAAGACACTGAACACAGATGCAAATACATTGCTTGTACAAAAGCAAAGGAGAATAGTAGGGAAAAAAGGAAGAGGAGGAGATTATCACGTGTAGGAGAGATGACTTTCACTCCTTAGCCTTGGGATGAGTTGGATCTCATCCTTTGTGTTGTCCCATATCTTCTGCACTCCTTGTCATCCTTTCTCATTGATCCCATCCCAAACAATAGCTTGTGTGGATGGATGGAGGTAGAAATCAATGGAAGTGAGTAGGAAATGGAGGTGTTCGATAGAAGATGGTATAAACTGATGGAAATAGATGCAAATTGATGGAATGGAAGTAGAGTTAGATCCTCAGTCCCCTCGTTCCTTGGAACTATAAAATAGAGATCTAGGGATGGAAAAAGCAGAACCCCTAACCTGGTGGCTAAGGAGGGTTATTTATAGTGTTAGGTGGTATATCTATAAGTGGGGACGAAACTAGCCCAGAGTTTGATGATCCAACGACCATTTCATATGATGGTCGAAAATTTGAAGGATTAAAATCATCCCTATTACAAGTCATACTTTATTTTAGTCATAATTTGAGAGGTTAAGATAATTTTCTTGTGAATTACACCTTCATTAATACTTCACATTATTAATTGGTTGATTTATGTTTTGATTTATCTTAATCTTATTCTTTAATAAGATAACTAAAACATGTGATGTGATTTCATCTGGGTTTAAATCCTAAATTATATAGTAGTAGCTCATAGATGTATCTTTAAGAGCATTATAGCCATTTGAGAAACAATTGATAATGAAACTATTAATTAATTATTTTACGAAACTTTAGTTGTACAAACGCAGATGATTGAATTATGAATCTAATCAAAGAGAATGAACTAAATAAGAGTTAAAATAATAAAGTTATGACACTAAAACCCCAATTTTCTAAAATATGCACAAGACTAAGAGGAAGCATAAAGGTCATTGGGTTGTCACAAAATGATTATCATTGCATAAAAATAGAGTTTTCTCAACCAACATGGGAAATATAATAGTTCTCATACTCAAGTTCCATAACCTAAAACTTAAACTTTAAACTAACTAAACTAGTACATAGTCTTGATACTAATTGAAAAACTAAACCAAACACCATACGATAGTTGGCACCCCCTGGAAGTCATTGCTCTCAGGAGCTTGATAAAATACATTTCTCTCATGAGTTTGATCTGTAACACTTCCTCTCATGAGCTTCATAAATAACACTGCTCTCAAGAGCTTGTATCTATAACATTTCTCTCAGGAGCTTCATGGATAACATTAATTAACTATCTTATTCTTAACATTATTCTTGATCATAGGAACTTGAAACGTTACTCTTACTTAAGAAGGATGTACATGTCAATATCATAATCATATATGAGAACATTATGGAAAACTATAATTCAATTCATGATCAATTTTATTGTAAGCATTCATTAGAACTATATGTTTGATATCATTATAACTGATTCTCATAATCATAATCTAATAAAAACCCTTGACCCATACTTATTAACTTAGAGAGCATGATCCACTTACCTAATCTTTAAGAAGCTCTAACTGATTCTCTTGAAGTTGATGAAACCCTTCGTTCCTATAATTAACATACTTTACATCAATTACTATCTTAAATAAAATATAAACCCTAATCATAGGTTATCACAAAAACCAAGTCTGATATTACATAATTAGGGTATGAAAATCACAAAATTAGATTCTACTAGAAAAATTCTTTCACAAGACTATTTTTCCATTATTTTCTGATAAACCATCAAATTACTATAAATATCAGACAATATACCAATAAGAAAATTAGGAAAAGACACATTGGAACCAACCTATCCATTAGTGCCACTGGGTCTGCCTAGCTGGCCCAATTAGTGCCTGTATCCTTTCCAGGGCCCTCACGCTAATGGAAACATGTGATTTATTTATAATCTAGACTAGACAAGTTCGGATACACCCATATCATCCATGACAGAGAATTTGTAAAGCATGTGCATAATGGTAATTTTTGACGCTGACCTTCTTTTACCTCGTGATGGGTTAGGTCTTGTGTATTCTGAATCAGAGGGAAACCAACACTGGGAACTGATCAAGCAAGTGAAAACTAGACATGAAGATCATCAGACTGAGTCTGTTGGGGTCTAGTATTGACCTAGATCCCTGGATTGGGATCAAGGATGATCGGGGCACAAAAAACCATACTCGGTCATAAAACAGGAGGAGGTGTCTTGCGATCACAACATAGTCTCAAACTCAAAGCAAACTAACCATATCGATGGGTCCCTAGCACCTTGATGAAGGTGGAGGAATCAAGGAGAATCGAAAGGGAGGCCCTTGATCAGTAATTGACTTTGGAATGGAAAACCAGAAGGATGATGAAAGGGGGAAATGGAGGTACCTATTTTATCAAATAAAATTGAGGGTCGAAATTTTTCTCTCTTGGGGCCAGTGAATGATCATCCTCAACTGTAGTCATGGGGGTCTCAGACTCCGTGTTGACAAGGCCTGGTTGAACAACAACAAAGGTGTATTACGGAGCAACCCCCCTGTGAGGAACACATGCACTATCACACACTCAAAAATGATATCGATGATCCTGCAATGGATTTGAGGGTGCTGGTTATATAGGGAAGGGGTCCAATATTGCCAAAGGTCAAGGGAGGTTCATGTTCTAATGGAACCGAGACTCTAGATCTTTTGAGGTGTCTGGGTATGAAAACTATGTGATTGGGATCTTTGGATGCAGAATGATGTGAAGAGTCTGAGGGAGATGAAAATGACTTATTTCACATAGGTTTTAGGGGTTTAGCTGGCAGAGAAAAGAGGGACTTTGATTCTAGTCTCACTCAGGAGATATCAGGAGGTAGGGGATGAGAAAAGGTGTGTGTGACACTTGATTATTTCATTAAACCATGTGGAACTAAGTCGACGAATATTAGGATTGTCTAGTTATATTTATATAGGTTCTTTCCTAATTTCATTGGGGGTTCCACGACTATCAAATTAAGACAAAAATTTGCATGAAACTTAATTTAGCTATTTTGAAACTCAAAATCAACTTAATTTTCCATTTTTAGAGTCATATCCACCTATGCTCACATTTTAGGTTAAAACCATACTTAATTATCCCAAATTAACTAGTGAAGATTAGAAGCCTATAATTTCAAAAAGGTCACTTATTATCACTATAAACTTATGCAATTTTTATTGGATAAAAATGGGTATATGCTAGGTCTAAATTACCCACGATCCTAATGTGACAACTATTTATCAATTACACTATAGATACTATCATTATACTTCAATATGATCAATAAAGGTTCAAATCGAGCTAATTTTGATTGAGATTAGGGTTGTGTCATAATATGATGAAAAAGGGCTACCCTTTTATGAAACTAAATTACCATTGGGTTGATAATGTAAACTTATATATTAACTTTATGGGTCCATGCTTTAAAAATTATAATTGCATTTCCTAATCACATGAGGATTTAAAGAAAGTAATAAATCTCAAAAAATAGGGTTTCTTTATAACATACCAATTCTTGGATGTTATAATTCTACCCACCTTAATTTAATTTTGTCCTCAAAATTTCATATGCTACCTACCTTAGAGTTTCACATATTCTGAATATGTACTACTCAACATGTATTTCTATCTAATAAAAAAAATAGGGTTAAACTAGATCATACCTTCTTCCTCATCATCAACCATTTCAAAGATTCTTTCTTTTCTCTTTTCTGGTTGGTATGGTTTAGGGTGTTCTCTTGTATTTCTCCTTGATTTGATCTTGGGGCATTCAAACTTCTTGTGACTTAGATCTTCACAATAATAGCAAACTCCAGGGCCAAACCTACATACTCCACCGTGGAGCCTGCTGCAGGTAGGGTAAGGCTTCTTGTCAGTTGGTTCTTCTAAAGCATTCCTCTTCTTATCATTATTGTTGTTGGAGTTTCTCCTAAACTAGTTGTGCTTATCATTCTTCCACATCCTTCCTGGGTGATCTTCTAGCTCTAGGGTAGCCACATGTGCTTCTTGATGCCACGTCCAATCATAGCATAGCCTAGATCAGGCATCAGACCACACATGAACTTCTTTATAAGACGTACCTCGTATAAGTCGTACCCATACTTTTGCAGTATATGAAACTTTATTGCATACTAGCTGACAGTTGTGTTGTACTGCTTTAGGTTCTTGAACTCCATCTCCTTCTTCTCGATCATAGCTTTTGAGATGTAGTGATTTTAGAAGGCAGTGGTGAACTCATCCCAGATCATCGGCTCAACATTGAGTCCTCAAGCATTGGTGAAGTTCTCCCACCAAGTGTGGGTTTTTCTCTTCAACATGTGTGTCCCATAGAGAACTTTAGAATGATTAGGACATCCCAATTCACGAAAGTAGTGCTCGACATTGAGTAGCCACTCTTCAGCACGACCAACTGTATCGGTCTCAACATCTCCAAAATTGGTCTCCTACTTAATCTTCAGGAAGTCTACCAAGGTCAAATCTTGGTTCCTCAGTTGATGTGGTCTTTCATGTTGAAGGGTCAAGGCATCAGTAAGAACCTTGATGAGCACATCTAGAGGTGCATTTGGGTTAGCCCCTCCAAAAGCACCATAATCACTCCCCCAATTGGAAAAGATTTCGTCTTCATTACGTGTTGCTTGCCCTTATAAGATTTCCTCTTGGGAGCCATCTACTAAAGGGAACATGAACTATATGAGATTTTGAGAAAAGCATGGTGGCCATCTATATTTTTCACTCTGATACCATATTGTAACACTATGATTTTCTAAAAGATGCACAAGACTAAGAAGAAGAATAAATCTCATTGGAATGTGACAAAATGATTTTCATTGCATAAAAATAGAGTTTGTTCAACCAACACGGGAAAAACAAAAGTTCTCATACTCAAGTTCCACAACCTAAAAATTAAACTTTGAACTAACTAAACTAGTACATAGTCTTGATACTAATTGAAAAAATAAACCAAACTCTATACAAAAGTTGGGACCTCATCAGGTTTAGTCACATAGCTTTCTTCTTGAGGTATAAGATCCTTACTTATGCTTTATTATCCTTCTCATGTGGACATTGTGTCCCCATCCATGCAAAGAAAAATGGAAACACGTTAAAGTAAGTGGCACTGAGTAACATTATATGAATTGAAAATACACTATACTTTTGAGAAACTTGAACTAAACATTATAAACATTAAATATGTTCTAGCCATCTATCTTTATCTATATTTCTCTTTATCCTTGACATTACTATCTCAGGTTGACTGTATTGTCTTTCTTCATAACTTTTCTCTCAGGAGCTTAAATATACATGCACCAAAGTGCTTATTTCTCTCAGGAGCTTGATATATAACATTTCTATCAAGAGTTTGAATATGTAGTCATATCTCCTAGGAGCTTGATAGAACACATTGATATATGAGCTTGATCTTTAACTCATGATCTTGATAAATAACACTACTCTCAAGAGCTTGAATCTATAACATTGCTCTGAGGTGCTTGATGGATAACATTAATCAACTATCTTATTCTTAACATTATTCTTGAGCATAGGAACTTGAAACATTAACTCTTACTTAAGAAGGATGTACATGTCATTATCATAATCATATACTAGAACATTACTGAAAACTATAATTTGAATCATGATCAATTTTCTTATAAGCATTCATTAGAACTATATATTTGACATCATTATAATTGATTCTCATAATCATAATCTAATAAAAACCCTTGACCCATACTTGTTAACTCAGAGAGCATGATCCATTTACCTAATCTTTGAGAAACTCCTATCTAATTCTCTTGACGTTTATGAAACCCTAGGTTCCTATAATTAACATACTTTACATAAATTACTATCTTAATTAAAATATAAACCCTAATTGTAGATTATCATGAAAACCATGTCTGATATTACATATTAGGGTTCGAAAAAAAATAGATTCTACTCAAAAAAATCCTTTCCAAAGAGTATTTTTCCATTATTTTCTGATAACCCATCAAATTACTATGAATATCAGAACAATCTACCAATCAGAAAATTAGGAAAAGCCACGTTGGCACTAGCCTATCCATTAGTGCCACTGGGTCTGCCTAGCTGCCCAATTAGTGCTTGTATCATTTCTAGGGCCCTCACTCTAATGGAAACATGTGATTGTTGTATAATCTAGACTGGACAAGTTCAGATACACCCATACCATCCATGAAAAAGCATTTGTAAAACATATGCAGCATGGTAAATTTTGATGTCAAGCTTCTTCTACCTCACGATGGGTTAGGTCTCAATTATTATGAATCAAAGGGAAAAATACGGTGGGAATCGATCAAGAAAGTAGAAAATGGGTGTGAAGATCGCTAGACCGAGTCATTCGAGGTCTCATATTGACCTAGGTCTCAAGATTGGAATCAGGGATGACCAGGGCATGAAAAACCATACTCGGCCATAGAACAGGAGGAGGTGTCTTGTGAGTCACAACATAGACCCAAAATCAAAGCAAGCTAACCATATCTATGCGCACCTAACAACTTGGCACAAGTTGATGAATCAAGGAGAGTCAAAAGGGAGGCCCTTGATCAGTATTTTCCTTTGGGATGGAAAACCAGAAGAAGGATGATGAAAGGGGGAAACAGAGGTACCTATTGTATCAGAAAAAATTGAGGTTTGAAAAAGCTTCTTAAGGGATCAGGAGAATGATCAGTGGCCTCAACTACAATCATAAGGGTCTGAGACTCTGTGTCAACAAGGCATGGTTGAACAACAAAAAAGGTGTCTTACGGAGAAAACCCCGCCTGGAACACAAGTGCTATCACACACTCAGAATTGATACTAGCGATCCTACAATCAATTTGAGGGTTTTGGTAATATAGGGAAGGGGTCCATCATTGCTAATGGAAATGGGACTCTAGATCATTTGAGGCATCTAGGGCATGAAAAATATGTGATTGGGGTCTTTAGATGCATAACAGTGTGAAGCGTTTGAGGGCGATGAGAACGACTGATTTCACATAGGTTTTAGGGGTTTAGCTGGTGAAGAAAAGAGGGACTTGAGTTCCTGTCTCATGTAGAGACATCAAGAGGTAGGGGATGAGAAAAGGAGTGTGTGACTCTTGATTACTTCATTAAACCATGTGGACCTAAGTCCACCAATATCAAGATTGTCTAGTTATATTTACATAAATTCTTTCCTAATTTCATCGGGGGTCCCCCGAATATCAAATTAAGACCAAAATTTGCATGCAACTTAATTTAACCATTGTGAAACTAAAATCAACTTAGTTTTCCATTTTCAGAGTCATATCCACCTATGCTCACATTTTAGGTTAAATCTATACTTAATCATCCCAATTTATCTCGTAAAGATTTGAAGCCCACAATTTCACAAAAGTCACTTATTATCATTATAAAATTATGCAATTTTTATTGGATCCAAAAATGGGTATATGTTAGGTCTAAATTACCCATGATACTAATGTGATAACTTTTTAATCAATTTGACTAAAATACTATCTTTATGCTTCAATATGATCAATAAAGGTTCAAATCAGGCTAACTTCCATTCAGCTTAGGGTTGTTCCATAATAAGATGAAAGGGGACTACCCTTTTATGAAACTAAATTATCATTGGGTTGATAGTGTACACTTATATATTAAATTTATGGGTCCATGCTTTAAACATTATAACTACATTTCCTAATCACATGAGGATTTAAAGAAAGTAAGAAATCTCGAAATAAAATAGGGTTTCTTTATAATATACAAATTCTCGGATGTTATAGGCACCTTTAGTTTTCACTCAGAATTACCATTAGTTGACGAATGGAAGGTGGGACTTCCGAAGTTTGGTTTTTGAAGGTGGGTCTTTCAATAAAGGGCCTTCTATAGGCGTAAATTGAAGGTCTGACTGATGGTCTGACCTGTGCAGCTGCCCATAATAGTCAAGCATGAAAATAACTGTAACTTTTACTATACTTATTGAAATCTGATCAATTTGTTTCTTTGGATTTGCATTTTAACCCATACACATCCATATCCCTAAAATACATAAAATTTGAAAAGTAAGGTTCCTTTTAGGTCGATCTTTGAGAAATAACATGAAGATAGCATAAACTAAAAGTTTCATTATATATTTGACATGGTAAGTAGATTTTGATCATTGACCATTCCTTCTCTTCATTTTTCCATGCTCAGAACTCTCTGATTCATCAAGTGATAGTTTTAATTGACCTTTTGTCTTTGTCTTCTACCTCTAGTAGGTTCATGTTTAACATTTAACCCTATAGTTAAGCTATTATGTGAAGGTCTAGGTTTCAAATCAAAGCTCAGTAGACTAGAATTTGTGTTAATCTAGATTAAAATCAAATATAAGTAAGGTAACTGAGTATAGTTGAGTGGAAATTTATCTTTTATCCGTTATTTATCATAAGAAAAAATGTGAAGAACAAGTTACAATTTCACATTTCTCAGCTTTGTAAGTTCTACTTCATTTTCTTATGGTACAAGAGATTAAATAGCCTAAAATATATCAGACTTGAATGATTTTAGTTCCAAAATGGTTGTATATGACTTGTATGCATTTTAAATATAGAGAAATTCTTAAGGAACCAGTGATTTGATTTTTCCTAAATCCTTAGTAATATAGTACATGCTAAAGAGTGATATTACATAGCTTGATTTCCATTCAGTTATGAATATGAGATGATAGAATGCATACTTTTTTCGAAAATGTATATATTCAATGCTTGAGTTCGCCAATTAAATCTATATATATTTTGAATATCAGCCACTCAATATAGATAAGTTGAACAAGAAAAGTTACATTTGGTATGAAAAATATATGATAGCTTGACAATATAGATTGTGTTAGTAAATTTATAAATGCTTAAGTACTAAGCATAAGTAATTTATAGTGCTCAATACATGTGAAATTCTATTGAAGTTAGAAGTTCAATTCAGTATAGATCAGATAAATCAAATTAAGTTGCATCCATTATAGTGCTCAACTGGACAACCTATGGAATAATAGTAGGGGTACCCAACACTAACTAGAGATTCTAGTGATATTTATTGGTACCCCACAATAACTTGAGCTACCTGGTGGTGCCAAGTTTCATTGGAGTTAGAATTAAGAAACAAATAATAACTAGAGATCACAATCGTAGCAAGTTCACATACTATTTTTTGAGTCAGTCCTTGGGAAACCATTAATATTGGTAATCTAAGCCATAGTGCTTTGGCTCTCTCACTTGAGTACCCAGGACTAGAGGAGACCAATATATTTGAACATATAATATAGCCACTAAAGCTAGACTTGGCTAGGCCCATTGCAGACTGAGTAGCTAGTTATCAAACATAGAATCATGGGTCAACTTTAATTCATGTACGATGAGATGTTAACTAGAGATGATACTTCCACATGGTCTAGGGAATTTATCAAGTGATTAGAAGATTAATAAGCGAGATTCATGAAGTTTTTATTCACTTATAGAGATTCATATGTTTGTTCAATTATTTTTAGTATTTAGTATGTTAAAGACTTTTACATTATTGTACATTCAGTTAGTATTTAAAAGCATACCTATGTTGCAGTCTATAAACAAAGAATTTCTATATTATCTTGTCTAGTTGGTGGATTTGCATTCACTAAGCTAGTAGCTCACACTCTAGTGAAATTTCATAGCTAACCCTAGAGTGTGAGCTAAGTAAGAAATTTTCATAGCTCACACTCTATGTTAGAAATGTTTTAAGGTAGAATTATATACTATAGGTCCATGTCCCCTATAGGTCCTATAGTGAGTAAAGGAAAGAGTTTCATTACTAAGTATAAAACTTTGTAATTTCTTTCCTTATAAATTAGTTGTAAATATATATGTGGTTCATTTATTAGAATGTGTTGATCTATCAAGTGATGAGTAAGAAAAGTTCTTGTGGTTTATGGAATAAAGTTTTCTTTGTTTCAATAGTTGAAAAGTTATGTAAAGAAAAAGAAAATATTTATACGTGTTAGTGTTAGATAGCTTAATCACCTTAGACCCTATTCATGTGGTTTAAGAGAGATTATGGGTTCCAAGGTTTGGCATCCTTGGTATCATAGCCTAGGTTGATTTTTCAAGGACCGTTAAGTTAAATAGTCATAGTCTGAGTGTCATAGTTATAGTTAGAAGGTGATGTGATTATAGCTCTGGAAAGTTATAGCACTTGGATGCCCTAGCTCGATTCTGAATACTTATCAAGGTATGTAGAATAAGGAGGGGCTATAGAGAAAACCCTAAAAGTATTAGGATTAGAAGATCAGAAAGTAAGAAAAGAATAATAACATACAAATAGAATATGATATGATTATTCATTACATTTGTTTTATCTAAAATGAATACACATCTCTATAAGGAGAAACCACGGATACTATCTTGATCGGTATGGAAGGGAATTGTGTGGGTGTGGGAGAGGCAAGGGAAAATAACAAGGTAGCAGAGCACACAAGCGGACAAGCGGAAAATAATAGAGGAATCGCAGGGCAGAGCAAAAGATCGTTCACCGACGCTGTCAGAGGAACTAGTTCACACAGAGGCAATGGTGCATTCTTAGAAAAATTATTTGAGGAAGGACTATTAGTTGGAGAGGTTATGTTGGGCGAGGTAGACAATATACCAGCCATATCAGTGGTCCCTGAAGCAGAAGAAAGATTGGCGGAACCGTGGAAGTATGCGATTGTGGTCAGGTTACTGGGAGCAGACATTGGATATATGACTCTGAGGGACCAACTAAAACTGATGTGGAAGATTTCTGGAAGATTTAATATTTACGAAATGGAGCTTGGCCACTTCGTTGTTCAATTATCATATAGAAGAGACTACGAAGAAGCCTTGATAGGAGGGCCATGGAAGATTTTTTGGCTCAATCTGATTGTTTGGGATTGGTACCCTACATTCAAACCACAGGAGGAGTTCCCTGATTTGATCACAACCTGGGTATGGGTTATGAACCTGCCTCTTCATCTATATGTTTCGACGATGTTCGATTATATAGGGGTTGCTTTGGGACGGTTAATCAAAATAGATAGTCACACGGTCAGTAGAATGAGAAGCAAATTTGCTCATTTGGTGATAGAACTGAACACCAAGAAGGAGCTCTATCGTTACATCCTTATTAATGGTGTGGAGTATGAGGTTGTATATGAAGGTATCCCTAAGGTATGCAATATTTGTGGGGAAGAGGGAAACAGTTCAAAAGAATGCAGTGTGAATGAACAAACAACTGAGCAAGGAAAAGAGGCACAACCACAGTAGGAAACACGCACAACCGGACAGGCAAACTCTCATCAACCGAGCGAGTGGCAAACCCAGAGAAGGAAGGGATATAACAGGAAACAATCAAAGGCATAGGAGAGAGTCAATGATGCAAGAACAACTAATATGTTTGAGGCATTGGCGTAGGAGCAGGAAGATTCAAATGAAGCTAATAGGAAGGCAGGATCGCTAGTAAACTCTGAGGTTACAAAAACGCGACAGAGGACAGCTAAAGTATGGAGGAAGAAGAAGCAAGCAGCTGAAGGGGATGCCAAAGAAGTTGCAGACCAGGAAGTCTTAAGGAACATCACGAATACAGTGAGTAAGGAAGCCATTGCAAAGGAAAAACCTAGAGAGAACCATGTAGTTACCCATCCGGATGTAGAAAAAGTAGTGGAAGTTATTGCTCTGGAGGAAGGGGAGGCTGCGGAAGAGATGTTGGAAGCAGAAGCCAAGACAGACAAGGAAGAAATACCAGTATCGCCAAGAACTCTACAAACTATCAATGAAGCTTTATCTTCTGTCCCTCCAAGTGCAGGAGGCAGGAAAAATAAATGGAGTGGAACGAAAATGAAACGGAAGAGGAAGGACATGCACCTAGTTCTGTCGGAAAATAGATGAAGAAACCCGAGAAGACATGAACCTGGGGAAGGAGCTTCTGAACAATCAGTCAGAATGGGAGAAACATCCGTAAATACAGACATGGATGTTAATATGGAAGAAGAGGTACTCTGTGAGGATGACAAGGAGAACGCGGATCTGGGAGGGGAGGCTTCCCTCGACATAAAATCACAAACTAGTTAATGATGCTAGACATCCTTTGTTGGAATATACGGGGAATAGGCAAGAAGGAAACTCAGCTGAACCTCAAAGAATTAATGTCTATTTACAAACCTAAGGTAGTTTCCCTAGTGGAGCCTTGGATAAGTGGAATGAAGGCTACAACCACTATCAAGAGATTGGGATTTGATCATTCTTTCCATGTGGAAACACAAGGCTATGCCGGTGGGATCTGGGTCTGTTGGATGGAGAAAGATTGCCATGTCGGGATTATTAACTATCATAGACAATTTGTCACCTGCTGTGTGAACCACTCTACATTGGTTACTTTCGTGTATGCGAATCCACATATTACAATCAGAAAACTGTTGTGGAAGCACATCGTTAAGATGGGGGAACAGTTTGATAAGCCTTGGGTAGTCCTAGGCGATTTCAACACTACTTGCTATCCTACAGAGAGAATCAGAAGCATCCACTACAATCATGCGGAAGCATCCACTTTCCAAGAGACACTGATATCAGCAGGTCTGAGTGATATGGGGTTTTCTGGTCCTAAATTTACTTTCAAAAGAGGGATTCTTCAGCAAAGACCCGACAGAGCGGTAGCAAACCACCAGTTTACTCAGAAGTGTAGAAATTTCTATGTTGAACATTTACCCAGGCTGTAGTCGGATCATAGTCCTCTTCTTATTAGAAATACTGTCTCTCCCACTGGACTGAGGAGATTCGTCACCAAAGCCAGTTGGGCGAATGATGAGGGGTTTAAAAGAATGTTGGCGGGGAAGTGGAACACTAACGTCAACTTTTATGAAGCTTTGCAAGGTTCTAAGAAGGACATTATTAAGTGGGACAAAAACCATGGAAATTCTAAATAGAGAAAAAAAACCTGCATCATGTGGAACATAAGTCTGCTTGAGAAAGAGGTGGCTGAGAATTTCAACCCAATCACGGAGGGGATATATATTAATACGAAGGCATCTCTGGATGAGATGTTGATGGAAGAGGAAGAAGAATGGAGGCTAAGGACTCATATTGAATGGATGAAAAATGGAGACTGTAACACTAAGTTCTTCAGTGCTTATGTCAATCAAAGGCAAAGATCAAACCTAATCACTATGCTCAAGGATAGGAATGGTCAATGGATACGAGGAGAAGCGATGCTTGCGAACATGGCAAGAACACATTTCAAGGCTATCCTTACCAGAGAAAGAGAACTGAGTGGCGATATTATGAGGAAAATTCTGGCTATTTTCAAGAAGTTAACACCTGCGCAATATGCATGTATAGCAAGGGAACCTACTGAAGAGGAGTGTCACAAAGTGGTTAAAGCTATGAATCCTTATAATGTGAATGGTCCTGATGGTATAAATGGCTTATTTGTGTTGAAACACTGGGACACCCTGGAAAATTCTATTGTTTTATCGGCAACGAAGGCGTTATCCGGTGAAATGCTATGTAAAGAGTTGTGTGACTCTACTATTGTATTAATCCCTAAAGTTTACCCTCTAACAAGCTGTGATCAGTTGAGACGTATCTCGCTGAACAACTACTACCTTAAGCTCATTTCCAAAATTATGGTGGAAAGTTTAAAGTCATATCTACCCAATTGGGTTTCTGCTGCCCAGAGTGCTTTCGTGCCTGGACATCATATTACTTATAACATTGCTATTGCCCAGGAGATGATTTTTATAATGAGGAAGAAGACAGTTGTGAAGATGATGGCTATCAAGGTTGATTTAACAAAAGCATACGATAGGCTGTCATGGGAGTTCATTGCAGATACACTCAATATGATGGAGATTCCCACAAACATCACTGCATATATCATGAACTCCATTAGAACTGGGGAATGTTCTGTGCTTTGGAATGGAAAGGTTACTGAGCCTTTCAAACCGAGTAGGGGTTTGAGACAAGGCGATCCTATCTCTCTGTATCTTTGTCTTGTGTATAGAACGCCTGAGCCAATTGATACAACTTGCTGTGAGTGAAGGTAGATGGAAACCGTTCAAGATGGGGAGAAATGGAGGAAACATTTCTCATTTGTGTTTTGCATATGACCTTATCTTGTTTGGGGAGGCATATGGTAACCAAATGAAGTGCATAAAGGAATGTTTTAGGATATTTGAAGAAGCATTGGGTCAGATGATATCTATTACTAAAACCCATGTGTTCTATGCGGAAAGTGTTTCCCAACGATCCAGAAGGAACATCAATCGGATTGGGAAATTTAAAGAAACAAATGATTTGGGCAGATATTTGGGGGTTCCCATCATTCACAAGAGGATTACCAAAGACACCTATGCCGACATTCTAAAGAGGATCGATTCCAAGGTCAACGGGTGGGCAGCCCGATGTTTATCCCTTACTGTTTGCATATGCCTTGCAAAGATTGTCCTGGAAAAGATCCCCACTTATACTATGCAAACTGTAGCCTTGCCTTTGGGGCTGTGTGAACACATAGATGGTTGTATAAGAAGATTTATCTGGGGAGGAGGCCATAGAGCCCATCCTATGTCCATGGTCGCCTGGAATAAAGTCGCATGTCGTAAAGGAGAGGGAGGACTAGGCCTGAAGTCTATGCGGGATTCGAACAAGGCTTTGATTGAAAAAAATGCATGGAATATTGTATCCAATAGGAAAACTCTATGGTGTGATTATATTAGGAAAAAGTATAACAAGTACAGTGGAGGTCCTACCAGCAACCTTTCTCGACTGGCGGCAGCAACATTCAAGTGCAAGAACTTTATTACTGAACATTCTGTTCTGATGTTGGTTAATGGAAGAAGTATATCTTTCTGGGAGGATGCCTAGGTAGAACCCAACCTCCGGCTGAGTAACCTTGCAAGGCGACCGATCCCCAAGCCAATCCGAGACATGAACGTGAGATGTGTTGTTCTTGATAATGGAGGATGGGACATGGAATTCATAATGGAGTGGTTGCCGTCTCAGGTGGTCAACAAAATTGGGCAAATTGAGCCCCCGATAATCGATATGAAGCCTGATGTGTGTGTTTGGACATAAACCAATAACGGCTGGTTCACGACAAGGATTGCATATGATGTTATTAGATTGGAGCACAAAGTCACCATGGAAGGTGAGTGGGAGCAGCTATGGAAGATGGCTATACCTGAAAAGTACAAAACCTTCGACTGGTTACTGATGCATGATGCAATCTTAACGAACATCAGGAGAGTAAGGAGGCATTTAACCGTAGATGGTACGTGTCCTAGGTGCCGTAATCAGGAGGAAACTTCAATCCATGCGATGAGGGATTGTGTCTTTGCACAGGAGATCTGGAGAAAATCCCTGCCTGGCCAAGACCTTAACGAACTCAATCAAACAGACGGAAGATATTGGTTAGATAACCTGCTGAAGAAGGATGAAAAGTCTAAAAGAAAATTGTTGGTCACCTGCTTGGCCATATGGAGAGCTCGCAACCAGCTTGTTTTCGAGAATAAGATGATGACTTCAGAGAGACAACTGCAATGGATTACTAACGAGCTGTAGCTAGTTGCGAAAGCTTGGACTAAAGATATAGTTAGCAAGGGGAATGGGACGACGCAATAGTGGCAAAGGCCTCCACCAGGGTGGGTAAAAATCAACACTGATGCTGCCTGGAAACCTGAAAGAGCAACTGTGGCGATCATTTCTCGTAATTCACTTGGGCATTGGATTGATGGGCATATAAGAAGCATCAAGGTGAGCTCTGCTACCCATACAGAGATCATTGGGGTGGATGTCACTTTGGAGTTAGAAAATAAAAATAAGGTGACCAAGCTCATGTTGGAAACTGATTGTAAGGCCTTCGTTGAGATGCTACATTCAGAAGATGAGTATCCAAGATATTCAAGATTTCTTTATAGAATCAAGAAGACATTGGGGAAACACCAGGACTGCAAAATTATTTTCAGTCCGCGCAAAAGTAACCTTATGGCCGATAAGCTGGCGAAATCTTTCCAAAAACAACCCATCCAGTTTCAAGATCTTCCGAGACCTCCTGAATGTATTACTGACATTATCCATAAGGAGAATTGTAATGCAGGTAGTAACTCCAAGTTTCTTTCTCACATTCATTTAGATGTATGTAATGTTTATCTGTATTGGCTTGCAAGAGGAGGGCAAGATGAATAAATAGCCTCCTGGCTTCTCCCAAAAAAAAATGTGAAACCAAGAATCTTCAAACTCAAAAAGTACTTGTTTATGTTAATGTTGTTGAAATAATGTTTGCTATTCTTGACATAAAGTAGATCTGAAGTTCTTCTTATGTAACTTAACCTTAGTAAATACCATTTTCATATGCTTGACATAAATAAGAGTTGGTTAACCCAGAGTAGCACTTGGGTTCATGACTAAAGCTTAATTCTGGTATGGCTGGGAGGATACGTCATTGGGATGTAATAACTCCTATTAACAAATTATTAAGAGTAGACTCTAAGAAAGTAAATCCATAATGTAATAAACTAAGTAATTGAGATCTTGGGGATGGATGGAATTACCAATATCTTGTTGGAATTTATAACTGCGTCATGTTCGAACATAAAACAAGAAACCTAATGTGAGAGAAGAATTAGTATGGAGCAAATAAATAATGAAAAATATGTAAAAGGGATGATAAGGACCTTTGGTACATATGTATTTAAAAGAGAGATACAGAGATAATTACAGTCAATTAGCCCTAACATACAATTATAAAAGGGAAGGAAAGATGACAAGGTGGATTTTAGAAAAAGTTCAAGGAAGAAATAATATAATAACTAGAAGGGAATCCTTAGAATAAAAAAGGTAAAGGAGTTTAATAGTTTCATAAGTAAGAAAAAAAGTGTAAAGAGAATGATAACAAGGTTAATTTGGGGATTTCAACAACTGTCATTAGATGAGAAAAGTATAGAAAAAAAGTTAAACTATTGTGGAATTAAGAGTTTAACAATCAACATCATATGAATAACCCTAAATATGAAGAAGTGTTACATGATGTGGAAAATACACATAAGAAGAAAAAAAGAAAGAATGGGTCAAATCAGAGTTGAAATGAATGAGTTATGAAGGTTCTAGTAAAATGCAGAGCATCCATTGGTTGCCAATTGATGGTTTTACCTTCAATTAGAAATTAATGATCTAGAGTAAGAGAGATCATTGGTTTAGTGTTCGATAGTTGCTTGGATTCACATAGGAAAATCATTGATTTATAATCAAATGGTTCACAAAGGTTCCACTGACCAAAGGTTTCACAGTCGACGGTTCTACTTTGATGTAGTATCCCAACGAGGTTTGTACCTTATACTGGTTATTTTGGGAAGTCGTTGTAATGCCTGGGCCCACTGCCCTAGGCTCTAGTAGAGTTTCAAGAATGACGACTGGCCCCATAGACCACCACTAGCCTTAACTGCATGCTTTGTCCTCACTCACGCACAAGTCGGGGTCAACTTCCCGACTGGTCACCCATCCTAGTACTACTCCAAGCTGGAGTTCTTTAGTGATGGGTTCCCGGAAAAAGATATGCACCTTGGTGATATGGGTAGTCCAATCATTTCTTTTAAGATCATGTTATCCCAGGCCTAAAATCCTAGGATGTTATAATCTCCCCCACTTAGACTCTTGACGTCCTCGTCAAGGCTCAACTATATGGCCTCATAATCTGACCCCATTTCAGTGCAGACCCACAATGGCCCATGGACACCTACCTCCTGATCATGGAATACCAGTGCAAGGGCGGCTACATCAACCATGGACATCCCTTTCCTATATGCCTGGACCGCACGACTCAAGACTGGCATGCCACATGCCCATGTGGGCCCCACCAACTGGAGGGGTTATGGCTCTGATACCATTTGTAATGCCCGGGCCCACTGCCCTAGGCTCTAGTTGAGTTTCCGGAATGACGGATGGCCCCACAGACCACCACTAGCCTTGACTGCACACTTTGTCCTCACTCACGCACAAGTCCGGGTCAACTTCCTGACTTTTCACCCATCCTAGTACTACTATGAGTTGAGCACGCTTAACTATGGAGTTCTTTAGTGATTGGTTCCCGAAAAAGGAGATGCACCTTGGTGATATGGGTAGTCCAATCATTCCTTTTAAGATAATGTTATCCCATGCCATAATTCCTAGGATGTTACAATCTTCTACTTAATGGCCATGAGCCAGGGGTTTTCCAGCCAAAGGTTTTGCTCGTAGCACCATCGATAGTCACAAAGACCATGTTATAGATTTCACTAGTAGTTGTCAACCAATAACTTGCATGCCAAAGGTGACTACTGATTGCTTTCCTAACAAAGGCAATATATGAAGGTAATTACCTTTTGTAGGCTTGCCTTATGATGGTTTGTCTATGTTAGAACCTAGCTTGTCAATCACAAAAAGGGGTTTTGGACCTAATATGAGTTATATCACTTGGATAAAATATATTTGATGTACTGAGTTTAAATGTAAATCATTAGAAATTGAAGTATGAAGATAGTTAAGATATATTAAGAAACTTAATTATGGAATGCATAATCATGGTTATAAAAGAGCATTAAAGGGAAAAGTTTGTAAAGTTAGATAGAAGGATTAGAAAATTCCATAAAGAGTATATGTTGATGGTAAGTTTAGAGATAATCAGTTGTTAAAGAAAATTTGAAGAGAAAAATAGTAAATACATTAATGTACATGACAAAGATTCATGAACTAGACTTGTATGCGAAGAAGGTAGTAAGAGAATGTTTGAAAAGATAAAATATTTGTTTAAAATCACATTCTCTTTTTCTTGTATAGTTTATTCTTGAAAATTAATAAAAATAAATATCTACTGAAGGTAAACTAGTGTGAAAATAATGAGGAACATAGAAAAGTCTTGTTGAATACAACAACAGATGAAGAAATTATGGGATATGAGACCGAGATAAGAGCTTTTAATGTTGCCCTGATCATGGAAAATTTATAAGAGAAAGTGTCATATGAGAATTAAAGTATATGGAGTTAAGATTTGACAATAGTGAGGGTGAATAAAGTCTAGTTGCCTATGCAAGGACAAAATGTCTCACTTCTATATATTGATCCTTGGTATTTCTGTACTCTTGAAATATTTACATATTGTGGATGACCTTGAGAAAGATACTATCCTTGCTAAAATAATCTTTGCATTCAATCGTATCCAAATTTACATAGGTACTGGACAAGATACCTATGTATGGCATGCTAGTGCTAGTCTTAATGTTGTATCTGAACTAACTTTTATCTATATTACTCTTAGTTGCTTTGATATTGTTTCTCAACTCATGACTATCTCTAGCATTAACAACTACAAGTTTACATATCGATATCATAGTAAGGACAAAATATCTTAGCACCTAATCTTCTCATTTGATTGGTATGTTAGAATCCCACATCAAAGCATATGCATGATTAAGTGTACTAATTTAGCCACCTTAGGGGTTAATGTTGAACATACTTATAAGGGGGTATTATTTTGTGACTGTCTATGGAAAAGATTTATGGAGATCATGCATATAGAAGAAAGTGACAATGTAACACCCGAGCCTACTGCCCAAGACTCTAGCAGAGTTTCAAGAATGACGACTGACCCCATAGACTACAAGTAGCCTTAACTACACGCTTTGTCCCCAGTCATGTACAAGCTAGGGTAAACTTCTATACTGGTCACCTATCTTAGTACTAATATGTGATGAGCACATTTAACCACATAGTTATTTAGTGATGTGCTCCATGAAAAATAAGTGAACCTTGGTGATATGGTACTCTAATCATTTCTTTTAAGATCATTTTATTTCAGGCCTCAAATCCTGGAACATTATTATCTCCCCCACTTAGACTCATGA
Source organism: Alisma plantago-aquatica (assembly GCA_963693085.1). Lineage (NCBI taxonomy): Eukaryota > Viridiplantae > Streptophyta > Magnoliopsida > Alismatales > Alismataceae > Alisma > Alisma plantago-aquatica. Next base: position 785,127,426 of record OY856412.1, on the reverse strand, counting down.
CGTCCTTGTGAAGGATCAAATATATATGCCTCATAATATTGTCCCATTTCAGTGCAGACCCAGAATGGTTCGTGGACACCTAGCTCTTGATCAGAGAATAAAGCCAAGGGTAGATACATCACCATCGAAAATCCTTTTCGACATGCCTGGACTGCACAACTCAAGTGTAGCATGCCACATGCCCATGTGGGCCCCGCCTACTAGAGGGGTTATGGATTTGATACCATTTCAACACTCTGGCCCACTGTCCTAGCCTCTAGAAGAGTTTCAGGAATGACAAATAGACCCATAGACCACCACTAGTCTTAACTACACTACACTCACTCACACGTAAGCCATGATAGACTTCCCACTGGTCACCCATCCTAGTACTACTCTGGGATGAGCATGCTTAATCACATAGTTCTTTAGCGATGAAATACCTAAAACGAAGGTGCGCCTTGTTGATATGGGTAGTCCAATCATTTCTGTTAAGATCATTTTATCTTAGGCCTCACATCCTAGAACATTATCATATCTTGTATGGAGTGGCACCTGATTGGGGATCCACCCCCTACTTAATTTGAGGGGTAAATCTATCCATTCCAAACATACTAGAAACATATGATGGAATAGGTGTACTTTTTTTTATTTCTCAAATGATGGTAAAAAAAGAGACAAAAGTAGCAGCGCAGTAATATTTCTTGACTATATTCAATTTTACAAAAGTACATCATCATCTCCCATAAAGCATTTACATGAAATTTACAACATAGGGATAAAGGTTGAGGGATTTATGGCTATCTCAAGTCTATCTCCCCAAGAGCCCCACCTAGCAGTTCCATGTCTCCATGTCAGTCTTCCATGTTCTACACCTGGGGTTGGAAGCATACCCTAGAAGAGAAGACACAAGTTGAAGTTATCAAAATAAAGGTCAGTATGTACATATAAAATATGGACTAAGAAATACAAGAACAAAGGAAATAAAATATAATAAGTCTTCCCATGGAAGAGGAAAGTACCACCCTGGTGTGTATAAGCATAATATGAATTTCAAATAAAATAATAACCAAGAATTAGAGATTTCTTGCCTTAAAACAATGCCACAATATTATCAAAAGTAGTGCATGTTAAAAAACATAGACTAATTTTATTTCAATCAAAGCAGGGTACACCATAGGATATTAGCATAAAAATATTGGATGGATAAAGCACACCCTTGGTGGAAACAATGTGCCCCTGTATAAAACAAATGAGTGGAAAAGCACACTCAGGGCTGAGAAAACACATCCTATATAAATATGGTTGTACACATGTACCACTACAAGAAATAAAATTATTCTAAGGCATGCACTTAAATAGAGAAGAGAAGTTAAAGTTTAGTCAAACTGAAACAATAAGATGAGAATATCCAACACCTATAATGTCAGATCAGTAAACCCATAAACAAATATCTGATCATGTCCATAATAAGATGCAACATAATCATAAAGTCCACCAAAAGAAGGTTAGGATATCAAATATTCAAATTAGCATTTCCACATGGAATAAAATGAACAATATATAAACATGTGTCCGATAATAATATCCATATAATGAAGTTAAGTACTCAAATGAGGCAACCTCTCAAGAGAGAGAGAGTGAATAGTGTGTAGGGAATATGTTTGAATGACCAAGATAAAGAGTGAATGTAGGTGATTTCTCAATATGAATAATATGGAATGCAACATACATTAAGAGAGAGATCAAAAATTTATCAATATGATTTGGAGATACAACATACCTTGTTGAAAGCCTAAATATCCAATCCACCACATTATCAGGGTAATGGTCATGCCAAAACCTATATTCATTATATAGTATATGAATGATGATGTCAATATTTCATTCTTCATTTATTTTATCTAGTTATCTAAACTCTTAGTGAATTCAAACTACAACAAGAGAATACTAACCTATTGCCTTGGAAATGAAGGAAATCTGACCTTTAACAGGTTGGGTTGAAACTAGCCTTAGCTAAATAGACTTGTGATCTTCTCTAGTAACAAGCAAGGTTAACCACTGACTATTCCCATGGATTTTGATCTTTGTATTATTGATCATTGTTGAAGAGGAATACACAAACACAGATCAATAGATGGCTTCAATACATCTACAAAATGTCAAAGGGATTAAGGAAGGTCGAGGGTTTGGTTCAAGTTTCCAATGTCCATGAATCCATGTTGTCTACAGTGTCTAAACTCTTTGAGTTGTTGTTCAATGGTTTTGGTGGTTGTAACTTCTTACATGTACTATTAGGTTTTTTGCATAAGTCACATGTATTCTCATGGAGTTCTCTGAATAGTCCATCAACATTAGCAAAAGAACCAAGGACAGATGTCAAAACTAGTTGAGCATGGTTATGCACTACAAACATGATGCTTTGATGATATTTTGTGCTTCTTTGGAAAGAGGGCACCATGGTGGTAGGAGGTGTTGCTTAATTGTCTTGGTGGAGGGGAAAAATTAAGGAAGAGAGAACTGAAGTGGAAGTTGTGAACAACCTTCCGCATAGAACCTATCTTAATGAGGTTGCTAATAGAGAAAGGAGGCAATATATAGTTTAAATTCAGAATGAGAGTGAGGGGTTGTGTTCTAACTGGTTTCATTTTACGCATATATAATGTAGCATGATAGGAAATTTTAAGAAAAATATAATCCAACTAAAGAAACAATGTTTCATTATTACTAGTATTTAGGTCCTTTGTGCTATATTTTATTTTAGGAAACATTAACTAAACAAAGTAAATTTAACATGTATTCTAATTATTATGTGTATAATACAAATTTAACATATGTTTCCTATTATGAAACTATTTGATAAGTCATTTAATTTATTTTTGTCCTTTTAGAATTGTCATGGTATTTTATTTTATGATGTATCTATGACAACTTAGAATTATTGAATTGACTTGATATATCATAAATAGACTAACTAATATATGAAAAATCTAAGTTTAACATTAGTTTTTGTTTTATATTGTTTAGTATAATATTCGATATATAAATATGTTTTTCATTTTATTTAAATAAATGTTAACACAATATATATTGAGTTAATATATTTGGTTTTTACAATCCTTTGTAAAATATCTACTCATGAGGAAAGTACCCCTTTTATATTTATTTACATACATATTTTCATGCTAATTATCCATTAAGTATGTGTAGTACAATTTCCTTCTAAGAAAAAACTATCAATGATAGATTCTAATTTTGATTTCCAATTTCCCCATAATTATTCCAAACTTACATATCACATATTTAATTATGTTGATACTTTATAATAGGAAACATGTGAAGATATTGGTATCTATAATATAATATTTTTGTTAAATTTGTCTTGAATAAAAATAATGATGATGAGATCACCAAATTGATGACTTTTCATTTTTGAGGAATTGTGGAACAAAGGGGTAAGTTGTTTTTAAGAAAAGTGTACAAACAAAATTGTTATTATTATTAGTTAGTATTCATTTATTTATTAGATGTGTTTTATTTTGGGACATATTTTAAATGGATTGTAAACTTATTAATGGTAGTCTACTTCATTGATGGTATGATAGAGAGAATATTCTACCTACATGCTATTTTATATATAAGAAAGAGATACCAAATTAGGTTTTTGTGAAATTTATCTATTGTATTAAATGGAAAATGTCATCAAATTCCTTATACAATCACCATATTCGAAAACGTGAATTTAATTGGATCCTTTTATAGTGAACAATTTTACACATTTACTACACATAATACATTTGTTTCCATAAACAAATTTGTTAGCGAAGAGCAACATAAATTGTCCAACTTGTTTAAAATACTCATTAGTTCCTAACTATACATTTATGCATGTTTTAACATTATTATATGCATATGTATATCATAATATCTATTTCTACATGTCTTGTAAGAAACATTGCATGTGTTTGTTGATTCATAACATAATTGTATGTAAATGTAAACTTATAATTAGAAAGTAAGTTTTCTTATTTTGTTACATGTTACTCCAAATCCAAAAAGTCTTATATTTGTTTTCATTCAATTTTTTTCTAGGAATTTTATTATTGTAATTCATCTAGAAAACATAATTGTATCAATAATAAGAGACTGACTTGTATGGCCAATAAAAAATGAGAAATATTTTTGTCACAAAATTTTCATTTTTGAAGTCATTCAATAATTCTTGTCACTTATTTGGCATTAACTTTTATTTTTTTCTTAATGAAATCAACATAGGATTTGGTTTTCAAATAAAATGAAACTTGACACCCAAGCTAATTGGGTCCCAAGGAACATGATTTTACCATTATATTTTAGTTTTGAGATTTCCTTTTTTGAATTATGTCACCATTAGGATTTTTGGAGGGCTGCCATTTTATTTATCAAAATATTGTATCTTTATTATCAAGATTCACTTAATTGAGTCATATTATCTTCAATTTGTTTCCAAAGGATTTCCTTGTATTATTATGCATGAAGTTCCATATTTTACTTATCTAACTTTTTTAGTACATTAAATAATACATATTTTAGATGATAACACATTATTTATATTTATGGTCATGGGAACAAGAATTATTATCCCAAGGCACATTATATCTCTTACTAAACATATTTTAGCCATTATCTGCAAATTAGTCAGCAAAAGGAGAAAATGTATCATATTTAATGAATTTACTTACATGTTAACACATAATTAAGATATATGTTAATATGAGTGCCGGTATATGTTATTGATTATAGAACATATTGCTAAAATATATGTGATATGAATCAACATTGTTCATTAAGGTGTAACTTTATCATTGTTTAGTCAAATTTAAAATATCAAACAATCTAATCTCCTAAGAATTGGAGTAGGATTTCAAGATACAAGATGCTAGGTCTGGGTATGTTACAACACTCCACCCCTTAAAGAGGATTTCATCTCTAAAATCTAGCTACTAACAAACTTCCCTCCACCCCTTAAAAGGTGTAACCTAATAGGCCAAACTAAACAACTTTTAAAGATATTAGGGTTACATGTACAATTTTTTAACCGTGAACTTTTTTATGGTGTTCTTGCATTCATGCCATACCCACATGGGGTTAAATTTTAGGTCCTTTTGTTTTCAACCTACCAACCTAAGCTTCACATCTCTAAACTAAAGATCATAGGGTGCAGAAGGATGGGTCAACTAAACCTTTATCACAAGAAACATATCCCCAGTCATCACTGAAAACACCGAAACTAGAGTTTAGGATATCTATTCCAAGTAATTCTCGTCAAGAGTTCACACATCTCATCATTGTGACCTAGTTCAAGAAAACCTTTATAAAATCATGTAAACTTTTGTATACATATACTATTATAAAGAAAAATAATGTTATGATAACACTTTGTGATGTAAAATTGAAATTGGCACAAAAATCAACATGAAACCAAGTCACAGTTTCAATTTATGATATCCTTAATTCTACCTCAAAATCCTCATAACATAACTCCATCATAAATTCAAACCTCATTATATTCAACAATACATGTCATAACTAACCTACATCACAAAGATTGAGCAACTAGATCCTCATCACATTAGGGTTTACCAACCATGATTCTTATGTGTACCTCATATGATTCTAAATCAACCTTTCACTATATCATGAATAACATAGGTAAATACTAATGTAAGAATCTCACATAGAGGGTGTCTATGTAGGGTAAGGTTTCTAATTAGGGAGACAAAATTGGAATAGTCAAAATTCGACCACTATGGCTTTGATACCATCTTGTAAGGAGTGGGAACTGATTAGGGATCCACTCCCTACTTAATTTCATGAATAAATCCATCTATTCCAATATATACTTGAAACATCCATTGGAATAGGTTTAATGTCTTTTTCATTTCTCAAATGATGGTAAACAAAAGACCAAAGTAGAAATAGAATAATATTTCATGACTATATTAAATTTTATAAAAGTATATCACCATCAACCATAAGGGGTTTAAATGAAAGTTACATGATAAGGATAAAAGTAGAGGGAAATTCAGATATATCAAGTCTATCTCCCCAATAGCTCCACGTAGCAGGTCCATGTCACCATGTCCAGTCTTCCAAGTCCTACATCTGTGGTTGGAAGCATACCCCAGAAGAGAATACAATAATATAAGTTATCTGCATAAAGTTCGGTATGTGCATAAAAAATATGGATTGAGCAATATAAGAACAAAGGACATAAATTATAGCAAGGCTTCCAATAGAAGAGGAAAGTACCATCCAAGTGGGTATCAAAAGAATATGAATCTCAAGTAAAATGCTAACAAAGAATTAGAGATTTCTTTCCTTAAATCAATGCCACAATTTTGTCATAAGAAGTGCATATAAACAAACATAGACTAAGGTTGTTTCATGTAGGGATGGGACGCCATAGGATCTCAACCAAAAACTATTGGGTGGAAATAGTGCACCCCTTTATAATTAACGAGTGGAAAAGCACACTCTGGGTGGAGAAAGGACGCTCTATATAAATATGGTTGTACACATGACCGCTACAAAAAATAAAATTAGTCTAAGCCATGCACTTAAAAAGGGAAAAGCATGTTAAAGTTTATCAAACTGAAATAATAGGATGAGAACATCCAACATTTATAATGTGGGGTCAGAGGACCCATAAACAAATATCCAATCATGTCCACAGTAAGATGTAACATAAGATAATAAACTCCACCAAAAGAAGATTAGTATATCAATTATTCAAATTAGTATTTCCACATGGAATTAAATGAACAAGATATTAATAATATTCCAATAAGAATATCCATAGAACTAAGCAAATAAGATAAATATTGAATACAAGTACTAAAATGAGGCAACCACTCAGGAGAGAGAGAACATTGTGTAGGGCATATGTCTGAAGGACCAACAAAAAGAGTGAATTTAGGTGATTACTCAATATGAATAATATGAAATGCAACATACATTAAGAGAGAGATCAAAACTTTCTCAATATGGTTTGGAGATAAAACATACCTTAGTTGAAAGCCTAAATATCCATTTGTCCACAAGATCAGGGTAATTATCACACCTAAACCTATATTCATTATATATTATATGAATTAGATAGCAATATTAAATTTTTATTTTCTTTTATGTACTTATCTATGCTCTTAGTAAATAAAAACTACAACTAAAGAATACTAGACTATTGCCTTGGAGATGAAGGCATCTGACCTTCAACAAGTTTGGTTGAAACTAGCCTTATCCAAATAGACTCATGATCTTATCCGGTCACAAACAAGGTTAACCATTTACTAGTCATATGGATTGAGTCTTCATATTCTTGATGGGTATTGAAGAAGAAGACACGACTGAAGATCAGTAGATGGCTTCAAAACATCACTGGAATGTCAAAGGGATCAAGGAAGGTCAAGGGTCTGGTTCAAGTTTCCAATGTCCATGAATCAAGGTTGTCTATAGCATCCAAACTCTTTGAGTTGTGGTTCAATGGTTTTGGTGGTCATAACATCTTTCAGGTACTATTAGGTCTTTTCCACAAATAACCATGTATTGTCATGGAGTTCTCTGAATAGTTCATCAACGTGACTAAAAGAACCAAGGGCAGATGTCAGAACTAGTGGAGCATGGTTGTGCACAACAAACATGATGATTTGATGATGTTCCATGCTTCTTTGGAAAGAGGGCATCAATGTGGAAGGATGTGTTGCTTCATGGTCATGTCAGAGCTGAAAAATAGTGAAGGGAGAAGAGAAGAGAAGAGGAAATCATGAACAACCTTCTTTATAGCACCTTTCTTAATAGGCTTGCAGATAGAGAAAGGAGGCAAGAGATATTATAGAATTAAGAATGAGAGTGAGTTGTTTTGTCTAGGTGTTTTTGTTTTGCAAATATATAATGTAGTGTTACAAGATATCTTAAGAAAATACAATCCAACTGAAGCAACAATGTTTCCTTATATACTAGTATTTTTTCCTTTATTTAATATTTTACTTAAGGAAACAAACATTAAATAAACAAAGTTCATCCTAATTATGATGTGTATAATAAAAATTTATCATATGTTTCTTATATTGAAACTATCTAATAAGTCATTTAATTTATTTGTGTCCTTTTAGAATTATAATGCTCATCTATTTTATAATTTATCTATGGCAACTTAGAATTATCCAATTGATGTGAAATATCATAAACAAACTAACTAGTACATGAGAAATCCATGTTTAACGTTAGTTCTTGTTTTTATATTTTTTAGTGGAATATGTAATATGTAAAGATGTTTTTGGTAGTATTCAAATAAATATTATCAAAATGTATATTGTGTAAAGATGCTTTTGGTAGTATTCAAATAAATATTATCACAATGTATATTGTGTAATTCTATTTGGTTTTTACAATCCTTTGGAAAATATCAACTCACGAAGGAAGTATATCTTTTTCTATTTCTTTGAGTACATATTGTCATTGTAATTATCCATTAAACAAGTATAACATAATTTCCTTATAAGAATAAGGTATCTATGTAATTAACGTAATGATATATTCTAATTTGGATTTCAGATCTCCCCAGAATTATTCTAAACTTGCATATCACAAATTTGATTATGTCAGTAACTTATAAGAGGAAACATGTGAAGATATTCACGGTATCTATAATATAGCATTTTTATTCATTTTTTCTTATGTCAAAACAGCGATGATGAGATTTCCAAATGGACAAATTTCCATTTTTGAGGAATTGTGGATGAAAGTGGTAAATTCTTTTAAGAAAATTGTACAAATAGAATTATTATAACTTTTTAGTTAGTATTCATTTATTTATTTAATGTGTTTTATGTTGCGACATATTTTCAATTTAATGTAAACTTTATAATGAGAGTCTACTTCCTTTACAGTAGGCTTTATATATAAGAGAGAGATAGTACATTAGCTTTTTTTGAAATTTATATATTGTAATAAATAGAGCAATGTCATTAAATTCCATATACAATCACTATATTTGGAAATGAGAATTTTATTTGAAGTCTTTTTTGATGAACAATTTCACACATTTAGTGTACATAATATATTAGTTTCCATAAATAAATTTGTTAGCCAAGGGCAACATAAATTGTCCCACTTGGATGGAATACCCATGAATATTTAATTAGACGTTCGTGCATGTTTTAACATTAGTGCATACATATGTATATCATAATATCTATTGCTACCTATCTTTTATGAAATATTGCATGTGTTTACTAAATCATTGCATAATTGTATGTAAATATAAACTTCAAAATTTGAAAGTAAGTTTTCTTATTTTATTATATGTTACTCCAAATCCATAAAGTCCTCTTTGTTCTCATTCAAATTTTCACTACGACTTGGGTATGTTACAGACAAGTTGCCTTTTATATGGTGTAGTCCTTCTCCTCTAAATAGGTCAATTAAGTCAAGGACTAGAAAAATGCATTATCCACATGTTGATGTTGTGGAATTTAATCCCCTAAACTCAAAAGAAATGCACAACCCTTATTCTAATGAGGAAAGTTTAGAAAAAGAAGTAATAATTATCTCATGTAGTATGGAGAGTGACTCTTAAATGTTCCAGCATGCTGAACCAGATAGTCTTCCTTACAACTTACATATATTCCAATTTTAGAGAAAAATAGGAGCAATCATGAGTAATGATAAACAAGGAATGATGTGAAAGTAGGAATGTAGAAACATTTTAAAAATGATTTAATATGATAAAATTCTTAGAAGTATAATTGTTAAGGGCATAACAATGATGCGGCAGTAACATGATTTTAGTACCAATAAAACAAATAATTAGTTGTTCTTGTGCTCATGATTGGTTACTTGTCTAATATAGTTCTATTTGTGATAAAATCATGATCTTAATATATGGATCTTTAATATTTGACTCCAATTGTGGTAAAGGAGGAGAAGTTATGCTTTCTTTTGTTTCATTATGAGGTGTTCTAAAGTATAGAAAAGCATATTACATAAGATGATTCAATAAGGATCATAATGCCAACTAGAGGTGGAGCCTAAAGAAAGAGTTCCCTGCACAAATGAAGATTTATTTTAAGTAACTCAGTATGATACAGAAACATTCTTGTTATGTTTGAGATGGTTTACTATATCATGTTAACACTTAGCATTATTAATTTGTTGATTCATATTTAGGTTTATATTAAACTTTTTCTTTGATAAGGTAAGTGAATACAATAGGGTCTGAATGCTAGATGATTTAGCAATAGCTCACACATGTTTGTTGAAGAGAGTTGTAGAAATTTTAGCAATTAATCAATAAAGAAAATAAATTAATAATGTAACAAATATTTTTTGAATAATTGTAAATAATTCAATTATGAATCCTACATAAGAATAATGAATCAAATCAGAACTAAATGAGAAAGTTGTGGCACTTTTAGTTTTTGCTAAGAGTTACCATCCGATGACAGTCTGAAGATGGCTTTCATGGCATCCCAATGAGAGAGAGAGTTGTCTGTCCATGAGAGAGAAGGATATGGCAGTGGTTTCAACCACATGGGTCAAGGTGGCCACGACTGTGGTGATCTGGTGACTAGAAACCATGGAAGGGGAGGCTGAATCATACTCATAGATGATAGTGGGGAGGATATTTCTAATGCCAGACATGTATTGGACTATCAACAAATATTGTCGCTCAATGTGGCTAGTAGATAGAGACTGGTGAAATAGATGATGATAACAAAAGTGGAAAATTAGTGATAGACTCTGTGATGGGCATGTAGGACATACCATAATTTCCAACAGTGATTAAAATACATCTAACATTGACCATGGAGAACAAAGACTAGACACACTAGATAATGGTTAGCTAGAAAGATTTATATGTGGGACAAAATAATTAAGTCATGTTTCAACTGAGCCTACTGAGAGGGACATGTCCTACCAATGAGGAGGAGAAGTCATTTTTCACTGCACTGGTTGCCATAGATGGGGATAAAAAGGAGCCTTGGCATTGTAACGAACTGAAATCCATGTATAATATTAGTTTATCCTTTTCGTAAGTTTTTTCTTTCTTTTCTGTCCTTGATGTTGAATTAGTGGAAATTATAAAGGTTTCATGTACATTGTTCCCTATTTTTGACTTTACAAGGATTTATGGACAAATACCTCGGTAAAAGTTTACTAATGGGTTTAATTTGCAAAATGTCCACTTAAGAGGGATTAAGAATAAAATAAAATTGATCTAGAAGTTTCTATGGGTATTGACTGACATTTCAGTATGACTTATAATCCACAAACCAATGGTCAATATGAAAGAACGGTACAAATTCTAGAAGATTTGCTTCATTCTTGTGTTATGGATTTGGGTGGTGCATGGGATAAGTTTCTTCTATTGGTAGAGTTTTCTTACAATAATAGCTACCAAGATATTATTGGTATTCCACCTTATGAAGCTTTGTATGGAAGACCTTGTCGTTCTCTGTTACACTGGGATGATGTGGGAGAACATGATCTTGTGAAGTCTGATGATATGCAAATGATGATAGAGAAGGTTCAGTTGATCAAGAAACATATGAAAGATGCAAAAAATCGATAGAAGATGTATGTAGATAAGAAAAGGTCTGATGTAAGTTTCCTAGTAGGTGTGTATGCCTTCTTGAAGATAAAGGCTATATGTTCTATAGCAAGATCTAAAGTTAAAGGCAAGCTTAGTCCTCTCTATGTTGGGCCATTTGGGATATTGGATAAGGTTGTAGATTGTGCATACCGTTTATCTCTTCCTCCTGACTATGACAAGATCCATAATGTGTTTCATTTCTTTGTGCTGAGAAAGTATGTGAAGGACCCTTCTAATGTACTCTCGATCGATTTTTAGGAGATTCAAGAAAATATGACTAATGAAGAGTTACCTGTGAAGATTCTAGTCTCCTGAGTTAAGTAGTTGAACAACATAGAGATTGAGTTGGTGAAAGTTTTATCACTGTATCATGGTTTGGAAGAAACCATATGGGAGCTTAAAGATGAGATGTTACGTACTCACCCTTCTCTTTTTCTATGAAATTTTTGGGATGAAATCCTTTTTAACAGGTGGAGTGTTGTGTTGAACTTAAATCCATGTATAATCTTAGTTTAGCCTTTTCCTAAGCTTTTCCTTTCATTTCTGTCCTTGATGTTGAATTAGTTGAAATTATGAAGGTTTCGTGTACATTATTCCCTATATTTGACTTTATAAAGATTTATACACAAATACCTCAGTAAAAGATTAATAATGGGTTTAATTTGCAAAATGTCCACTTAGGAGGGATAAGAAATAAAATAAAATCAATCTAGAAGTGTCTATGGCTTTTTGTGTACGACAAAAAGAAAAGAAAAGCTTAAAACTAAGATAATGGAACATTAAATGTGTTAATTTTTCAATTTAGTGAAAATAATTTTATTGCTTAAAATCCATAAAATAGTAACTCAAAAGATAATTCTTAGTCCGCTTTCATTTTCTTTTAGTATAAGTTTGCTTGAGTGATAAGTTTCACTACTTTTGGATAATTAGTAAGTACAATTGTATTAATTGAATGGGAAAATCAGAGATAACTCAAAAGTATAAAATATAATCATTAATGACTCCAAAAGCAACTATTGATGCCAAATTCATGATCTACACATTAAAATATCCCTTTGGGTGAATTTTTACGCAATTTGGAGAATATTTGATTAAAAGGTGAAATCAGGAGAGAGAAAGTGTGTAGAGCCTTCAAAATATTAAATAAATATACAAACAATCCAACATATACAATTGATGGAAAATTCGTATCCAAGGCACTTAATGTGACTTGTGGGTGAAGTTTCATCAAATTTGGAGAATCTTATAACCATTAATGATGGAGAAAAGAGAAAATAATATTTGTTTTATTTAATAATTAAAAGTTGTCAAAAGGTAAAACTAATTGCATGTTCACATTTTTCATTTCAAAAGTAGGATAGGTGTCAATTTTCATTTAATTTGGAGCATGTTTTCCCCCTCAAACAAGGAGAGAGAAAAGGGAAATTAATGCATACACTATACTCTAATATGATTAGGATTTTGATTCATTTGTCACACCTTAATTTTGACCCATGTGATCGCAACCTTTGGATCCATGATATAACGGCCCACAGATCGTGTTCAAGAACCCGTTGATCGGGAAATAGGCGTCAGGTTAAGTTGATTTTGTTTTCTTGAACTATCGCTCATTTCTAAAATCAATTATCACAAAATCTTCTCCAAACTATTCCAAATACGAAACCACACCAACTGATCCATTGTTTGCAGTGTTTTGTCAAGAATTTGGGGAACACCCAACTTTTGTCTCCCAAGGCTCTCAGTTGACCTAGCCCTCTATTACTTCACGATCCCTCATCTATAAATAGTACCCCCAAAGTCTTTGTCTCTTTTTACCCAACTTTCCTCTTCCCTTGATTTCCTCGTTGCTTGCGTGTGTGGACGTCATGAAGCTTTGATCAGACCTGGGTTTGTGATAGCTAGTTCTTGTTTTTTACTCGATCTCAGATCAAATAGACTTCACCAATAGGTTCGTGGCGGTCTTCTCGTTCTTTCTATGTTCTTGTTTTGAGTTTGGTCGTGTGTAGTGAATTCACCCAAAATTCACCTATGCTTCTCGCAGCCATGGCTTGCGAGCCAATTAATGGGACAATCCCCTTTATGCTTTTGACTACTTTGCCCTCATAGTTTCCTTCTTTCCTCTCTAGTTCTTGAGAGGTATTTTTTGTCTTTTGGTTCTTTTCCCTACCCACATTGACGGAAGGGTGAATCAGCGTGGACTGCTAACTTGGCACCCCGTGGTTGGTCCAAGTCATGCGACCTACCCCTCTCTCACTTCCTCTCTCTCTCACAATGGATTTGATGACATGCCATTCTCTAATTGGTCCATAATAGAAAATTCATTTCTTTTTATTCCTTTTTCTAAAAATTAAAAGAAAATATGTTGGGGAATCAAAAAAATGTAAGCTTTCTAATAAAATTACTTTCGAGGTTTGGTTTTGAGTTTTATCAAAAGTTTTTTTTTTCAAAAATGAATCTAATACTTAAAATCACCAAAATGCACTTTATTCATCATAACTCCAAATTGGACAAAATTATATATTTTATTAATTAGGAGAACCTAATAAGATCAATGGTGATAGTTTTAGAGTCTAAATCAAAGTTTTATGTGAAATGTCCAAAATTTACGATTTCTTTACCTTAATGCATATGTAAAATCCTAATACATGATTATACATTGAAAAAAGGTAAACTGGACCTTGGAATCAACTAAAGTAGTGAAAGAGAGGTAATTGGATTTCATTAAGAAAGGTATGTTCTTTCCTTACACTTAAGTTGGGAATAATTTCCAAACCTTACCTAGTTTCCATAATGAGGCACTTATGAAACCCTAATTTCTCTTTTGTTAGTTCATATGCCATATTTGCCTCAAAATCAATTTTATTATCTATTTCATTGATCTTGTACCTCACTTCCATGTCTTTATTTACTTGATTCTTATACTTGCCATATTTCTTAGCAAGTTGATTTTATTAGACTATTTTACTAGTGTAGTTGTACTTACGTACAACCACCAATAGATAGGGCATGTGTAAATTTGCCTAGGGGAATGTGTTACTCTCCCCAATATAAATATTTGTAGGTGATTGGAATGTGTTACTCTCCCTCACCTATTGGTTGAGGTTAGGTAGGTTCCTCAGCCGTACATAGTTTAGGTAGTCAATATTAATCATGCATGCACAATTTTACTATTTTGTTATTGAAAGCATATATTTGTTTATTCCTCATAATTTTGACCATCTTCATCTTATGATGAAATATTAGCCTTTATTTCCTTGTTCTTTCTTATCTTTTATCCTTGTTCATTATCTCTAACACATAACTTGGTTCTTTCTTTTGCTAGGTGCTCTCCCAACTACCCAAGGTTAGATCAATGTGTTGAACAAGGCCAAGTGACCAAGTTTAGGAATAGATTTGGGTTTTTCTATCAAAGATGACTAGGCTGCTTATTGCTAGATCTGATAGTTTCTTTTTAGTTTTTCCTTTTCAAAGAAACTCATGTAAGTGACTTGAGTTAAAAAGACAATCTAATAACTTAGTTTTCTTTCCACTGCTATTGACATTTCACATGTATCTGAAACATGCTTATTTACTTGGATTATTATACATGCATTCCACCACGTCTATTTTTCTTGAAAAAAGTGGATGTTTTTGTATTTCCTTTAAATTTTAGTAAGGAGGTGATTTCGCCTCTTTACAACATGGTATCAGAGTCTGTTGGAAAACTACGAGGGCATACATTGAAAGCAAGGGTGTCTAGAAAGGATTAGGGTCTGGGGGCTGGTAACATTTTCCTCCGTGCCACTAGCTTGGTTTATGAGGACTCCCAGATCTATATGACACCTACTTCGCTTGCACTGATACTGACTTCCTGAAATACTATGCTCAGAGGCAATAGTAGCATTAGATATCCTTGTTTCCTACTCTCGTTTATCTTACATTATACCCTTATCTTCCAAGAAGGGATATTTGTTTAGAAACATGAACAACTCTTCTTCAGGAGCCACCTCCGGCAACACCGACAATTGGGATACTCCAGTGACTCCCTCTAACACCGGGACAATCCATGCTATCCCTATAGGCACAACTCTTCTAACCCCTGAGAAAGAGTTGACCATGTAGCGCTAGCTACTCTTGACCACCCTGGTAGGACAACACTCCAATGTTGCAGCTACTACAGCTAAGCCGAAGGAGTTCACCCTTACATACTTCATCAAGATGCAACCAACATACTTCAAGGGCATGAGTGAGCCAAACGTGGTGTATAAGGATGATGATTGGGTGTTGGCCTAGGAGCGTACCTTCAAGGGAATGGCATGTCCTCCTTACAAGAAGGTTTGCTTAGCATTGTATATGTTGGATGGGTCAGTACGGGTCTGGTGGATGGGTATGTCTCATACCCGCAATACTTTGAGCATGACCTGGGACGAGTTCCTCAAACTTTTCTATGAGAAGTACATCTGCCCCACCTATTTGAAGAGGAAGGAAGCAAAGGACTATAATCTTCTTCAAGAAAGCATAAACGTCTTTGAGTACGCCCTATGTTTCCTCCTCCTAGATCGCTATGTTGTGGACCGTGGAGCTGAAAGAAGATCAACCCTATTTATGCTATAGTGTTGGATGAAACCTTAATTCCTAGTTACCTTTGACATTCTAGTGGATGGTGGACAAGGCATTGGTGATTGACTCTTACCTTGAGTTCAGTCTTCCAGGCACAACAACAACAACAAAAGGAAGAACGCTAGTGAAAACCGAGGGTGCGACTAGTTCAATTGTTGCTCCCGTTCTCACCCACTAGGAAGATGCCCTATTGACAATGGTCAACCCCGTAGATATGATCAACCTGCACCCATTTTCCATGAGTGCAGACAAGCTGGACACATCCAACCTAACTTCCCCAAGCTTTGGAGGGGACTAGGTCCAACTCAACAGCCTACCCAGCAACCACAACAATGACATAATCTGCCTCCAAGAAACAACAACAATCAAAACCGTTAAGGCCATCAACCTCATGTGGAAAGGAAAAATGGTACGGTGTTTTCCCTTAATCCTGAGGAATATTAGGAAGATAATAAAGTCATTGAAGGATCATTACATCTTAATATGCATCCTGTGAAAGCTTTCTTCAATTTTGGTTCATCCAATACATTCATATCAACTCATCTTGTTGCCATGTTAGATATAGAATCAGTATATATGGATCATGTGTTAGATGTTAAAACCCCTAGTGTTAGGATATACTATTCTTATCTCAAACTCCCAACCATGGACCTATGTATCTCTAGAAGGATGTTTCCCTCGAATTTCATCTTTCTTGACATGACAGCCTTTGATGTTATCTTGGAGATGGATTGGTTGAAGAAGTATAAGGATGTTTTGTTCTATGTAGTATCGAAGGTTAGTCTTTTACATCCTGTTGAGGGAAGGATGTGTGTCAAGGGTAGGAAGTGAGAATATGGGCAGTTTTTCATCTCCTCCATCAAATCCAAAAAGCTTGTCTTGTAAGGGTGTAGATCATTTTTTAGCCTCTATCATTCTCGATGTCACACCTCCTGCTCTCAATCACATAGAGGTTGTGAAGGACTTCCCTAAAGTCTTTCCTAAGGAGTTTCCTGGGTTGCCCCCAACTCGTGAGGTGGCATTTTCCATGGAGCTCACACCAGGAACTTTGCCTATCTTGAACCCTCCTTATTGGTTGGCCCCTGTAGAATTTGTTGAGCTTAAGAAGCAGCTTCAGGAGCTTCTCAACATGGGATTTGTGCACCCTAGTGTTTCACCATGGGGATCCCCGATCTTGTTCATGAAGAAGAAGGATGGTTTGATGCATATGTGCATGGATTATTGTATGCTTAATCAAGTGATGATAACGAATCATTATCCTTTGCCTTATATTGATGATCTATTAGACTATCTAAAGTCAGTCACTATGTTCCCCAAGATGGATCTATGAAGTGGCTACTACCAGAAGTTAGTGAAAAACAAAGATGTCCTGAAGAAAACTTTTAGAACACTTTATGGGCATTATAAGTTTTGGTCATGCCTTTTGGTTTGACAAATGCCCCTGATACTTTCATGGACTTGATGAATGAAGTGTTTTGTCCTTACCTTGATCAGTTTATTGTGGTGTTCATCGATGATGTTTTGGTCTACTCTGAGTCTGAATAATAAAATTGTGAAAATCTGCGAATCAATTTGAACACACAGAAAGAAAATCAACTATATGTTAAATTCTCTAAAGTGTGAATTCCAGATCAAGTAAGTGATGTTTTTGGGTCATGTGATTTCTTTGGTACATATTGTTGTTGATCCTGTAAAGGTTGAAGCTATGACCAAGTGTAAAGCTACAAATACTCCATTTGAAATTTGTAGTTTCCTTGGTTTAGCAAGTTACTATCAGAGGTTTATGAAGAGTTTTTCTGAGTTCACTCTTCCTTTGACAAAGTTGACAAGCAAAGAAGTCAAGCTTGTGTTGACACCAGAATGTGAGGAAACTTTTCAGAAGTTGAAGAGATGTTTGACATTTGCTCTGGTTCTTCCTTTACCTGTTGAAGGAAAACCCAACATCATTCTCACAGATGTCTCTAAGTAGGTATTAGGGTGTGTCTTGATGCAAGAAGATTGACTAATCACCTATGCTTCATGCCTGTTGAAACCTAATGAAGAGAATTGGCCTACACATGATTTAGAGCTAGCCGTCATCGTGCATGCTTTAAGGATATGGTGACACTATATGTATAGAGAGAAGATTGAAGTTTTCTTGGATCACAAAAGCTTGAGATATCTTTTGCACACAAGGATTTGAACCTGAGGTAGCGAAGATGGATGGAGTATCTCAAGGACTATCACTTTACTATAACTTACCAACCCAGTATAGTGAATGTAGTTGCTGATGATTTGAGTTTGAAGAAGGATGCAATTTGTGCTACAATAAATCTGGAATATGTTTCCTATTGGCAACCGTAGCTTGATGATAAAGATGATGCCGAGAAGTTGTGTGTTCACATGGCTAGTTTGTCCATTACACCTTCTTGGATCTCAAAAGTTCTTGCTGCATAGCTTGAAAGTTGTGAGCTTGAAGAGTTAAAGGCCTTAGATGAGAAGCCATAATCTAACTTTTCAGTGGGAGTGGATGGTGTTGTTCATTTCTGATAAAGGTTATGTATACTTCAAGTTGAGAATGTATGAAAAAAGGTTTTGAGTGAAGCCGATGAGTCTCAGTACACAATACACCTTGGCACTACCAAGATGTACAATGACCTATAATGAAGTTTTTGGTTAAAGAAAATGATGAAGGATATTTCTCTATTTGTTGCCAAGTGTTTGACTTGTTAGCAAGTCAATATCGAGCATCAAGACCTGGTGGTCTTCTGCACCCACTTGAAATTCTAGAATTGAAATGCGAGACAATTACTATGGACTTTGTCACTGCTTTCCATAAGACTAGGAAAAGTTTTGATGCAATGTGGGTAGTGATTGATGGGCTTACCAAGTTTACCCACTATTTTCCATTCATGTCCACTTACAAGGTTGATGAGATGGCTTAGTTGTATGTGGATTGGATTGTTCATCTACATGGAGTTCCTAGAGTTATATTTTCAGATCATGACCTGAATTTTACCTCTCATTTGTGGAATCTGATTCAGGAAGAGATGAGTATTGACTTTCATTTCAGTACAACTTATCATCCACAAATCGATGGTCAATCTAAAAGAACGGTACAAATTCTAGAAGATTTTGTTCGTGCCTATTTTATGGATTTGGGAGGTGCATGGGATAAGTTTCTTCCATTGGTAGAGTTTGCTTATAATAATAGCTACCAAGATATTTTTGGTATTCCACCTAATGAAGCTTTGTATGGAAGACCTTGTCGTTCTCTGCTACACTGGGATGATGCGGGAGAACGTGGTCTTTTGAAGTCTAATGATATGCATATGAAGATAGAGAACGTTAGGTTGATCAAGAAGCATATGAAAGCTACACAAGATTGACAAAAGATGTATGCAGACAAGAAAAGGTGTGATGTAATATTCCTAGTAGATGTTTATGCATTCTTGAAGATAAAGTCTATACGTTCTATAGCAAGATCTAAAGTTAAAGGATAGATTAGTCCTCACTATGTTGGACCATTTGAGATCTTGGATAAGGTTGTAGATTGTGCATACCATTTAGCTCTTCCTCATTCCTATGACAAGATTCATAATGTGTTTCATGTCTCTGTGCTGAGAAAATATGTGAAGGACCCTTCTCATGTACTCTCAATCGAACCTTAGGAGATTCAAGAAAATCTGACTAATGAAGAGTTACATATGAAGATTCTTGACTCCCGAGTTAAGCAGTTGAAGAACATAGAGATTGAGTTGGTGAAAGTCTTATTGCAGTATCACAGTTTTGAAGAAACCACATGGGAGCTTAAAGATGAGATGTTTCGTACTCACTCTTCTCATTTTGTATGAAATTTTGGGGATGGAATCCTTTTTGATAGGTTGAGTGTTGTAGTGAACTGAAATCCATGTCTAATCTTAGTTTAGCCTTTTCTAAGCTTTTCCTTTCATTTCTGTCCTTGATGTTGAATTAGTGGAAATTATAAAGGTTTCGTGTACATTGTTCTCTATATTTGACTTTGTAAGGATTTATGCAGAAATACCACAGTAGAAGTTTACTAATGAGTTTAATGTACAAAATTTCCACTTAAGAGGGATAAGGAATAAAATAAAATCGATCTAGAATTTTCTATGGTTTTTTTATATGAGAAAAAGAAAAGAAAATCTTAAAACTAAGATAATGCAACATTAAATCAATTAATTTTTCCATTAAGTGAATATAAGAGTAAATTCCCTAAAATCCATAAAAGAGTAACTCAAAAGATAATTCTAAGTCCAAATTCATTTTCTTTGAGTACAAGTTTGCTTGAGTGATAAGTTTCACAACTTTTGGATAATTAGTAAGTATAACTGTATTAACTTAATGGAAAAATAGTAGATAACACAAAAATATTAAATAAAATCATTAATGACTCCAAAAGTAACAATTGATGCCAAATTCATGACGTACACATTAAAATATGCCTTTGGATGAATTTTCACTCAATTTGACGAATATTTGGTTAAAAGGTGAAATCGGAAGAGAGAGTGTAGAACCTTTAAAATATTAAATAAATATACAAACAACTCCAACATCTAAAATGGATGGCAAATTTTTATCCAACAAACTTAATGTGACTTGTGGGTGAAGTTTCATCAAATTTCGAAAATCTTATAACCATTAATGATGGAGGAAAGGGAAAATAAGATTTGATTTTTTTGTTTTTTTAAAAGTTCTCAAAGGGAAAAAATAATTGCATATTTGGATTCCTCATATAAAAAATAAGGACATTAATGCATATATACACTATATTCTAATATCATTAGGATTTTGATTTATTTGTCACACTTTGACTTTGACCCACGTTATCATAATCGTTGGAACCGTGATTCAACGGTCCACGAATCGTCTTCAAGAACCCGTCGATCGGTAAACAGGCATCGGGTTAAGTTGATTTTTTTTTCTTGAATTCTAGCTCGTTTCTCAATCAATTTTCAAGAAATCTTTTCAAAACAATTCCAAATATAATATTTCACCGATCGATCCCTTATTTGTACTAATTTGCCAAGAATTTGGGAAACTCCCATTTCTTGCCTCCCAAGTCTCTTAGTTGACATATCCCTCTCTTGCTTCACGATCCCCAATCTATAAATAGTACCCCCAATGACTTCATCTCCTTTTACTCAACTCTCCTCTTCCCTTAATTTCGTCATTGCTTGTGTGTGTGGACGTCAGGAAGCTTGGTTTGGACCTGGTTTTGTGGTGGCTAGAGCTTGTTCTCTATTCGATCTTGGATCAAATTGACTTCACTAATAGGTTCTTGGTGGTCTTCTCATTCTTTCAGTTTTCTTGTTTTTGAGTTTGGTCATGTTTGGAGAATTTGCCCTAAATCGGCCTAAGCTGCTCACAACCATGGCTTGCGAGTCGAGGAAGGGGACAATCCCCTTGGTTCTTTGACCACTTTGCACTCGTTGTTTCCTTCTTTCCTCTCTGGTTCTCATGATGTCTTTTTTTGTCTTTTGGTTCTTTTCCCTGCCTGCATTCACACAAGGGTGAATCAGCATGGACCTCTAACTTGGCACACCGTGGTTGCGACAAGTCATGTCGCCAACCTCTCTCTCAATGGATTCGATGATGTGTCATTCTATTATTGGTCCATAAAAGAAAATTCATATATTTTTATTCCTTTGTCCAAAATTTAAATGAATATATGTTTTGGAATCAGAAAAATGTAAGCTTTCTAATAAAAATACTTTTAAGGTTTGGTTTTGAGATTTAGTGAAAGGTGTTTTCTTAAAACAAATTTAATACTTAAAATAACCAAAAATGCACTTTAATCATCATAACTCCAAAATAGACAAACTAAATGTTTTCTTAATCAAGAGAACCTAATAAGATCAATGGTGATAGTATTAGAGTCTAAATTGAGGTTTTGTTCGAAAAGTCCAAAAGTTAGGGTTTCTTTACCTTAATGCATATGTAAAACCCTAATACATGATTACACATTGAAAAATAGGAAAAGTGGACCTTGGACTCAACTAATGTAGTGGAAGAGAAGTAATTGGATTTCATTTGGAAAGGTATGTGCTTTCCTTACACTTATGTTGGGAATAATTTCAAGTCCTAACTTATTTTCCCTAATGAGACACTTATGAAACCCCAATTTCTCTTTTGTTAGTTTTTTTGATATACATGCCTCAAAATCAGTTTTATTATCTATTTCTTGGGTCTTATACCCCACTACGATGTATTTATTTACTTGATGCTTATAGTTGCCATATTGCTTAGCATGTTGGTTTTGTTAGACTATTTAACTAGTATAGTTTTACTATGTACAATCACCCATAGACAGGGTATGCAAAATATTGCCCAGGGGGATGTGTTACTCTCCCCAATATAAAATATTTGTAGGTGATTGGAATGTGTAACTCTCCCTCACCTATTGGTTGAGGATAGGTAGGTGCCTCAACCCTACATAGTTTAGGTATTCGATATTAATCATGAATGCAAACTTTTACTATTTTGTTATGGCGAGTGTATATTTGTTTATGCCTCATACTTTTTACCATCTTCATCTTATTATGAAATCTTAACCTTTATTTACTTGTTGTTTATTATCTTTTGTCCTTGTTCATTATCTCTGACACATACGTTGCTTCTTTCTTTTGCTGGGTGCACTCCCAACCACCCAGGGTGAGATCAAGGTGTTGAACAAGGCCAACATGACCATGTTTAGGAGTATTCAAGTTCTACTATCAAGGATGATTAGATTTCTTATTGCTAGATCCAATAGTTTCTTTTTTGTTTTTCCTTTTTAAAGAAACTCATGTAAGTGAACTAAGTTCAAAATACAATGTAATGAATTAGTTTTCATTTCACTGCTATTGACATTTTACATGTATCTAAAACATGCTTATTTACTTATATTATTATACATACATTCCACAATGTCTATTTTTCTTGGAAAAAGTGGATGTTCTATATTTTCTTTAAATTTTAGTAAGGAGGTGATCTCACCTCTTTACAGGCATATAGTGCCCATCCCCCACGTAAGGATATGTCACTGACAATCAAGCAACTAGGTCAAAATCTAGTATATTCAATTCATAATGTGAATGATGAGAATGAAGGTCACAATGATGAAATTCTTGAAGATGCCCCAGATGACTATAATTAGTCTGTAGCCATTTATATCACTATATTTACTACTCCATCAATGTACAATTAAGGGATACTATTGGTTACCCAACACAACATCACCTTCAATTAGGTAACAATTGATTCATAATTTTCAACCAAGTCTGGATTTGTATATGTTGATACTCAACCCAACTTAGATCATATTGATATCTCAATCATCACTGAGAAAGGGTTTGATGAACTCTATATTGTTGTAGAGGCATATACCCTACTTCACACACCATTTTGATTCACACATGTTATGCAACTATTAAGTAAATCTATCAGATTTCTGACTTCATGTAATAGATTACATTCTATGTGGAAGTCTATGGAAAGATGGAAAGATTTGAGTTAAGCCTCAAAAACTATATTTTTAAATTCACCTATGAATGTGACTTCCTGAATGTTGTGATAGAAGGTCCCTTGTTGGCCGTTGGAAGAAGTTTAACAGTATCTCACTGGACCAACAAGTTCACCCATTTACCGTGAATTGTTGTGACCTAGCCTGGATTATCAACTTGTTGTTGCATCTATATAAGAAGGTATTATTTGAAAAGATTGGAACAAAACTGGGGATGTTAGTTCATGTTGTTAAACACACGCCGTAATGCACATAAAGTTTATTTGCTATATTCGGAATTGAATTGAATTCTACAAAACCTATTCAACCAATAGTTATTATTAATGGAGTGGATTAAAAGGACAAATATGAAACTTTCCTATATTTTGTCGGACTTGTGGTATTAAGGGTCATGAAAATGAAAGATGTATGGTAAAACACCACCAAATTCATCAGATAAGATCCCTAAAGAACATGCCCATGGTACAATGTTGTGGAACCAACATAAAGACTGATGGCAGGTGTTTTATAAAAAGAGTGTTCATATATGGTAACAACGATGGAATCATAAGTTTTTACCTACATCCACACCTTTAACATCATTCGAACAAAATTGATTTGCTTCTTTACAATACGATGATAAAAATGTGCATGAAGATGCCACTCTTGCCTGGGACAAATCTAAAAGAATAATGACACATTTAGTATCTGCTAAGGTATGGACACAATAGAGAAATAAATCATCAACAATAAACTCCTCCTCCCATGTTTGCCCCATCTCAGGAATCCATCCATACGACTACCGATGAAGCATGTTATACTGATGTAGATCTAGAGGGGGATGAATTAAATTTTCATATACCTTATTTAGAAATCTAACAATTCTTAGAATAACACTCTTCCTCTCCCTAATTCACTACCAGACACACCTTCAATGCATGTATATTTTTCATTCCAAATCAGAAAAGACAAATAGGGAGACCCATTATCATTCAAGTAAGATGAAGTAGTCACCACATCTCACATGCAACCAAATAAGGCTTTTGAATGCAGCCAAATTTGGTGCAATGGAAGATGAGGACCTTGAAGGCATTCAGTTGTTAACAGATGAAAATATACAATATAATTTTTAGATATGTTCACATCCTACAAGACTCAAAACTAACATACATGACTACTATTATTATTTTAGTTCATTCAATTTTACTTTATTAGAATGTTATTGCTAATGTTTGTTGTAAGAGATGTATAAATCTGTTTTCTTGAATTTGTCTAATTCTAATCATTTAGATCAATGAATAACAAATGTTATCCTTTCCAATATGAAAGGTGAGCCTTCCTATGGTGGGTTTTCAATGTGGGTTTCTAAAGGCACAAACCAAAGGTTTGACCTCAGCAACTACTCAGAAAGATAAATCTCACAAAAATTGCCATACCTTCAGATATACTTATTGGTATTTAATGAAATTTTTATTTCTTTAGATTCAATTTCAATACTCTTCACAACCAGAGCATTAAACCACAAAAAAGATGATCTGGAAGGTGATGTTTAGGGAAATCTTTTAGGATAAACACAAAGAACAATAGAATTTGACGTATTTGTTATAGATTCAACTTGGTAAGTAGTTTGTGATTATTGACCCTTACTTATCTTCATTTTCCCTTACTTTAAACTCCCTAATTTATCAACTAGAGATTTTTGTTAACCTTCTTTCTTTGTCATCTACCTCCAACATATTCCTTTTGACATGTAAACCAATCGTTAAGTTGTTCTTTGGAGGTCTGGAGCTCAATCAAATCTTAGTAGACAAGGATCTGAGTTTATCTATCTAAGTTTATCTATCTAAAACTAGAACATGTATAGGTGAATAAATTCATCTTTAAGCCATGATTTTCATAGAACATAAGCAAAAATGTGACAAATTTCGCAGTGTGAATGATGGAGCCAAGTTGGACGGAGTAGATATACCAAAATGTGACAAATTTCGTTACTTAGGTTCTATTATTCAAATAGATGGGGATGTCCAAAATGATGTTTGTCACTGGATCACTGCAGGATGGTTGAAATGGAGGACTGCAACTGGAGTTTTATGCGATCAGAAGATCCCTCTCAAGTTAAAAAGTAAGTTTTTTAGAACAGCTATACGACCAGCCATGCTATATGGGAGTGAATGTTGGGTGGTGAAGAAACAAGGTCTCAACAAGATGAATGTGGTAGAAATGCGTATGCTGAGATGGATGTGTGGGAAGACAAGAAAAGATCGTTTGAGAAATGACTATATCAGGAATAAAGTGGGGGTGGTGAGCATTGAGGACAAGTTGCGTGAGGGCCGACTCAGATGGTATGGACATGTGCAACGCAGACCTACTAGTGCGTCTATACGAAGCAATGCTATTGAGTTAAACACTATAAATAGAAGAAGAGGAAGGCCTAAATTAACATGGGATGAGCTTATAAAGGGAGATTTTGAATCTCTACATCTCAATCAGAATATGGCCCATGATAGAGCTGAATGGAAATGAAGGATCCATGTAGCCGACCCCAACATAGTTGGGATTGAGGCTTAGATGATGATGATGATGATGATAAGCAAAAATGTAAAAAACATGTATTGTCCCATTTACTATTTTACTATTCTTACCTCAGAGAGTTATATTTCAATTTTTTATGGTAGAAGAGACTAAAATAGCTGCATAATATATAAGAACTAAATTAAAAAATTCAAAAATATTCATTTAATTTTAAAAAAGAAAAACAAATTAGAGCGACATGTATGTTCGATTTATCCTAACTCCTCAGTTTTATAATACATTGTAAAAAGATGTTATTATATTGCTTTATTTCCTTTCAGTTATAAATTTGAGATGATATAATGCATAATTCCTTCATGAACTTATTTATTCCATGCTTGATTTATCCTGTTCATGTTATATATAGTTTCAAATATCAGATGATTGGTACAAATAATCTTGAATTGTATAAGTAACATTTACTATGAAAGATATATGGTACTGTTGCAACACATATAATGTCAGTATATTTAGAAATTCTCAAGTATTAAGTATAAGCAATTTATAGTGCGTTATACAAGTGAAGTTTAATATTGAAAGTTAACAATTCAATTTTGTATGGATATGATAGATAAAAATAAGTTGCATCCAGTATGAAAGATCAATAATATTATTTTAACTCAGATTTATTTAGGTAGGTTCTTTACTCAGTTCAAGTGAAATACAATATCAAAAGTTGGCCGTCCAGTTAAATGCTTATTCAAAATATCATAAATACTCATTTACTTTAATATGATATTCAATAGCATCATTGCACTTTAAAATTTAGGAAAGAAAATAGAAGGATCTAATTACAGGCTAAAGAGAAGAAATGTTCAATTTTTCATTGGAAAGTGAAACTAAAGAATAATTAGATAATTTGATGCCCTGAACACTATATAATCCTTGCAGAGTTCTACACTACAATGTAGAAAACAACTTACTTACTGGAAGAACCCATGAGAGAAATCTGGAGCATGGCGGTGGGGCACGAGGGGTTAAGCCCAATGTAGAAGGCATTTTGAATAATAGAAGGGGTATCAAACTTTAAGAGGAGATTATGGTGATACCTATTGGCACCTGAAAATAATCGGAGATCTCAATGGTGCTAAGTTTTTGTATAATTATAGATAACTACTAAATAATTATCAAAGATTTTGGTGGTACTCAATTCAGTTCCTACTCAATGAGTGAACTTTTGTGGAACCAATATTGGAGGCACTCTAAGCAAGAGTGATTTCAATCTCTTCCTGAATACTAGGTTCATAGGAGTACCCAATTTTATCCATCCATTTGATTTAGCCAATGAGGCTAGAAATTGTGAGGCCTAGTGCAGACCAAGTAGCTAGTTAACGAACTTACAATCCTGAGTTTACTCTAAGTCATGTATGGTGAGATCGTAGCTTATTGTGATGCTTCTACATATCGTGGTACAACTCATGTGGGTTCAGGAAATTAATAAAGCAAACAAAAGATTAAGAATTTGGATTCATGATTTTTTATTAATTTATAAAGATTAAGAAATGTTTGTTTAGTTATTTTTAGTATTTAATATGTAGATGACTTCAACTTACTGTTCACTTAGTTAGTATTCATTAGATTTCTTATGTATACTTATGTTGCAATTTATAAATACAGAATATCAATATTATATTGTCTACTTGGTGAATTTCCACTGACTGATCCAGTACCTTACACTCTATAGAAAATGTTTTATGTTACCATGTTTATTATGGAGATATATATAGATTTCAAAAGGGTCCTACAACAAAAGAGTGTTAGCAATGTTTTAAGGTATAATTAGATAGTCTCTTTCCCTACACTCTAGATCATATAGTGAGTAATAAGTTCCCCTCAAGGCTCCTACAAATGGCGATCGATCTAAGGTTCTCCACAGGGTGTGCTCTCCATCATGGGGGAGAGCATTATAGTCGGAGATCCCACCCTTCTCTCCCTGGGCTACTACACCTTACCTCCATTGAGGATAGCAATAATGGTGGTGGTGGCTTCTTGACTAAACCGTAAGCCTTTTGAATGATATCATCCCATCATCCCACCCTGGTGGTTCCCGTTCCCAGATTTGGTGACTAAGGTACATATAAAGGCTTTGCTCAGTGTTGGTGGTGTTGAGTGTAGTATCAGGGATTTGCGGATTCTTCCACCTCCTAACTTTGTCTTAACAATGCAAAATTTACCCCTTTGTGCTTGTCACAAACACTTTGTTTTTCTTCTATACTTATCTCTAGTTTATTTTTGGTTAGGTTTTCATTGTTGTGATGGTACTTTAATCCTATCTTTATGATGGCAGTCCTTCCATTCTTGAAGGTAGATGAAATTTGGGTTTCCCGCATATCTTCATATAGAGTCGAGGTTTACCCTAATTTTGATTTTTTGTCCACCAATTGGTGTACCTATAAACATTGTGCTACAATTTAGGGAAGCTTTATGGTAGATATGTTTGTCTTTGTGGTTGAGTTCATGTAGGATACTAGGGTATTTCCATATTATGTGATGATCAAAGCTTGTCTTATGCACACCAACTAGGAATCTAATTTGAATCCTTTAACCTATTTCAATCTCATCCATGTAATGTGTTTGTACCTCTATTTCCACCACATATTCCTATATGTGTTTCAAAATATAATTCCATATGTTCTTAAAAAAAAATGTCCTATAGTGAGTAAAAAAAGAGTGGTACTCATCAAATATGAAACTTTATAGTTTCTTTCCTAGTAAAATAGTTGTAAATATATGTGTGATTGATGTATTAAAATTAATTGATCTATTAAGTGACAAATAAGAAAAGTTGTTGTGGTTTTACGAAAACATGGATTTTAATGTGGAAGATGTTTATCTTTGTTTCAGCACTTGCAAAGCTTTGCAAAGAAAAAGAAAAGAGTCTTTCCTTGTTTGTTTTAGACAGATTAATCACCTTATACTATAATCATGTGGTTCAAGGGATATTATACGATATGGGGTCTGATAGACCTGGTTTTGTAAACCATAGTCAATTTGTTGGCATCGATTTGTTATGTAATTGTTGCCAT
The DNA here is from genome assembly GCA_963693085.1 of Alisma plantago-aquatica. Classification (NCBI taxonomy): domain Eukaryota; kingdom Viridiplantae; phylum Streptophyta; class Magnoliopsida; order Alismatales; family Alismataceae; genus Alisma; species Alisma plantago-aquatica. Next base: position 785,098,136 of record OY856412.1, on the reverse strand, counting down.
CAATTTATGAATTCATTGTTTGTCACCATCAGAATCAACCATCATTTGGTTCCATCATCTATCTTCTATTAGTGGTTCGATCAGTGAAATAGCTGACACAAACCCTGGTCAGTTTTCCTTAACTTGAACAAATTTCTTGTCATTGGAAGACTGACCTACAAGTCTATGAAATGTTTCACTAAGGAGAAATTGGCCATTGGAGGAAATTGTTGGTTATTGGATCATCCAAATATGTTAATTGGTTATTATCAAATGGAAAAGGTTGATGGAGTGATCATGTGAACCCAGTTCAATTTCCTTGAACCTGGTTCAGTTTGTGTCATCAGCTTGGATAGATCAAATTGTTGAAGATGATGGTTGGTTTCCATATGCATGGATCAAACCAATGGTTTGGAAAAACATAAGTTGGTTTTTTCAAGCCCGAGTGGATTATCTGTATGGATATTGTAGGTATTTGTCCAGTGAATTGAGGGAGTCAATATATCTTCAGTTTGGTGCCTATAAGTCCTTAAATTGGCTAGTTGAGCAACTATATCTTCAAAAGGGATAAGATTACAAAACATTAAGTGTAAATAGTTATTAGGGTATATCAATGCTATAACATGCATGAAACAATAGTTAATTATTTATCATAAATGCCTAAATTTGGATGTTATCAACCTATGATGGCCCCAATTACTATATACTTTCCATGATGAAATTCCTTAGATATGCGTGGACTCATATCTATAAGATATCAAGAGGGAAAATATAAGGGATTGTGATTGTCAACTACTATATAATAAGAAGATGCATCGTTGTTCACTAACATCATTTAAGTAGAGACACAACAGTCATTCATAAGGATAAAAGGTCATATTACATTATTCACTGGAATAAGAAATGATTTCTCAAAGAAATAAAATACATAGGGCATAAACATCCTACACATCATATAAAGAAATGAAACAACTAACTAAAATAGAAATAAAGATGAGAGGTATCCATCTAGCTAATTATCCTCCATGAACATTATTTAATATCTTCATGTACTTTGAGGTGCATTACTTGTTCCTTGTACCTAGAAAATATGAGAACCAAACAATCAATATATAGTTGATACATGGTTGAAAGATATTAATACTATGCTGGCATATTTAAAGTTCTTGAAGAAAGAAGAAAAGAAAATGCAAACATTATTTAAAGTGGAGAATTAGGTAAACCCAAGTTATTAACCATATTAAAATGAACATCCATTACTATGGTGGACTTAGCACAATATCACATATATCATTAGGTCCATTTCCCATGTACCTTGTACCATTAGGGATCTCCACATGTACCATGTACCATTAGGGAGGTGCTAGTCAACATTAATACAATCCCTCTCTAATAGGGAGATTAATGAACACCTTCAGTAACTACATTTCATTTTCTTTCTTCAATGTTCTAATGTTTAAGGAGGAGGAGTACCATAATATATACACATACAAGCAAGTATATGCAAATAAATGCAAGCCAGTACACATACTTATATCATCTAGCAAAACTAGTCATATAATTATATCCATGTACCTTGAATCTCATATCTCTATTTCACAAGTCAAGAATAAAAGAGTATATCACCCTGAAAGAAAATAAAGACCTAATGTCATTATGTTTTCTTAACACCTCATATTAGGGTTTTGGATTCACTAGGGTTTTCATTTAAGGTCTTTTGGGTTGAGATTAGAGTATTACAAACAGGACCCTCATGTTAGGGATTATATTATGGATTCATATATTTAGGATGGTTAGTTTTTCCTTAATCACCATTATCGAAAGAGAGAGAAAATAGACCATTCATGTGGTGTTAGGGAAAACAAGCCCACTATTAATCAACAGCTTAGGGTTTTGGGTCGAGGACACATGATTAGATTGATGCCTTAGGGTTTTTTATAAATATTGATCCATGTTCATATATTAATTTTCTATGAGTTAATTTACAAGTCAAGTGTGTGTGGCTTCCATTTAGGTTTCAGGCCTTCCTCAAACTCACCCACGCTAGATCATCAAAAGGTCTCGTGGCCACAGAACCACTGCGACATGTTTACATGCACGCTAGGAAAATTAGTGCAAAGGACGACTTTGAGCCATCAGATAAGACAATCCACAATAGTACATCCATCTAATGATCAGGAGTAGTCACCACCACTCACTCTTCCCTGCTCTCCCATTAGTGGGCATGCTCACTTGAGACTGCTAAATCACAATGTGTCCACGATGAACTCATGATCCACAATCCTCCTTTTTCTCAAAAAAGGTAAATTGATATCCCTTTTACCAAAAATCAAATAAATGATATTATCTTACAAAAAGCATATTAAATAGCCCCTTTATCCAAAAATAGATTTCTTATATAACATTTGATCAGAAAAATATTTTCTATCCAATAAAAACACTTCCAGACTCTAGATCTGCTTTCAATTATATGGATATCCCCTAAAGCATGATTTTAATGTATTTTTTAGACATTTATCAATTTTAAATGAATGATCTTGATGTTTTATGTTCCAAATGTTAAGGTTAGCCTAATATCAGTTTGTTGAACACCTTTAGTATTATGATTCGAACTTGATCCATCTTTGTACTCTTGAATGATGTAATGTTGCTTGTATGTTCTAAAAATGGACTTTTATGTTAAGGAACACCTCTTTTATGATTAACCTTTAGTACATGTGCCTCAAATCCTTATTTTTGACCTAAATCAATAATTTTTTATCCATGTTGAACTAAGATTGGAACTTTCTCATGCTAGTATTCTATTTTGATTGGGTGATGTACTTGAACATTGAATATGCTTTATGTAGATACATTGATGTTGAATCCCATCCCTGGCTCACATATGGGTCTTTTATGTCTAAAATAATCATATAAAAGCATAAAACAGTAACTCTCAATGTCTTGTACCCCTTAATACTTTATGAACCATTCATATATGCTTTTGTGATTCAATGCCCTAATCTTGAGTTGAAATGTCACCTAGTTTGCATGTTGATACCTAAGTCATTAATCTTGCATGAAGCTTGACCTAATGATGATCTATTCTAATTCATGACATCAAATAAGTATGTATCTTGATTATTTGTATAATACCAAGTCTTACTTGGCGTATATTATACTCTAATGATGACAATCTTGCATGACAGTAACTCAAAATAACCCAATATGACAATGTTGATGCTAGTTTTATCTATCTTGCTCAAATCTCATGATTGTTCAAGTTAAGATCTTGAAACCCTAATCTTAGATCTCTAAATAAGTAGTGATGTAACACCCTAATATCTAAACGAATCAATATTGTATGATGTAGCTTGTTTATGAACATGCATGACCTAGTTTGAGATCCTGAAATCAAATGTTGATGGTTTTGGCACCTAGAATTAGGTGACACATCCAACCACCATGATTATGATTATGAGACCCAATTTTGATGAGGATAATTCTTTTGCACCTATTTGTAACGTCAAGATATCTATGTCAACTCAACTGCCATAGTCTAGTCAAGCTTACTATATATGGTTTTCTAAATCAAATGGCTTAATCTTATGCTCCAATCACAATATGCTTTATCCTCCTATTAGACAGACTAGTGGCATTGAACTTGCTTGTATAATCATATTCTTAAATTTCTTGGCTTTATATACTTGTTTGAAATACTTGTTCCTAATGATTAGTATGTTCCTTTTGCTTGAAATATGTTGAACAAACCTTGAACATACTTGAACTTGTCCATTATATTAGTCTTGTGTGCCTGCATAAATTCTTAGGGTAAGGGCACATAGCATGTTGAAATAGAGTTATCTCATTGACTTAGGTCTTGAGGTCCCTTATGTATAATTAAGTTACCTAATCTTGAGCACCCTTACAGACCCTTCCTTTGAGGAAGTTGGTCAATGGCCATATATTGTTGTTTGAGTATAATGGAAATACACTTAAAACAACCTTTGTATAAAAGTATGTCGTTAAGTGTCTCACACATTGTTTTTACTTCTTGCTTATTATGTTGTTTCTAACCAAGTAACTTTTATACTACTCTTAAATGTGTTTACATGTTTTTCATACCGCACTTAATGCTTTAGCATTAATTTACTTTGTTTATCGAATTTGTAGTTCTCAAAGGAAAATCTGCTGCAATCAAGACTCTAAGCTCTAGAATGCAATGCAAATGGGTATACTAGAATCTAGAAATGGGTACATATATCTTATCTCGATATTTACTATCTTGTTATCTCTTGTTGTTACTATTTTACATATATATTTCTTCTGTGAATTATTTGTTCCATTCTATGGATGGGAACCCAATTCCACTTGCCTTTGGCTTTGTATCCATTAGGAGTGTGGACTTAAGGTAACAAACAATTGTGTGACATGTTGGTCCCATCCCTATTGGCATCACATTCGACCTTGCTTATGAGTCCATCTACAATATCCAACCATCCTTTTCTTGTCCAAGTTGTCTAGTTCACCTTCTGCCACCCCAACGACACAATCTCTACTGTAAGACACCTACTACAAAATGCTCTTCCAACACTTGAAGGATTTTGAGTTGGCCCCACGAGAACATGTTGTTCTTGATTCTCTACATGCTGACCATGAACAAGATTTTCTTCTCACTAATCGTATTGATGGTCTTAGATTATCCATGACACCAGTTGTATATCAATCTATTCTACATTTTCATCTTTTAATTCCTCTATATCTTGGCAATGAGCGTTGACCACTTTGTCATTCTATAGAGCTCGATTTCTTTGGTGACCATGATGTATACTGTCAAATCTGTCATTGATTCAAGTTCCTCCATGATGTTATTCATGATGACCTTTTTGACATTCTTTCTAGTGCTTGGATTAAAACTTTAAAAGAAGATCTTGTCACCTTTCTTGGGTCATGACATGATAGTTTCCACACTCAGAGACCTATTGAAATCTTGTTATATGATTGGACTAATGGCATGAACACTTGTGTTGATCTTATCGGGGTTTCTCTATTGACTGGAAATATTCCTACTAACTTCAAGGTAGGACAAGCACCTTCTGATGTGGCTACATCAAATGTTTGTAAGCATAGTGTTGCATGTGAAGCAAACAACTACCATTTTCTGCCATTTACAATTGATTTAGGGTTTAGACGAGGTATATGATAATGGAGAATCTGATTATTGTACATGATATTGTCTTAATCAGATTTAACAAGGATGTAAATGATCCCAGAATGTGGTTATTAGGATGTCTTGATCAAGGTACACCATTACCTCTTACTTGGATTATTATATAATATACTTGTATTATGTGTGTACAAATACTTGACATTTGGTATTCATTGAAATGATTATTTTTGAATGATATGTTTCTTGATGGTTTTCATACATATATGGCTAGGAACACATGAAACATAAGATATTTTATCCATCATATGATAGCACTGAACTCTTTGGTAGTACAGTGCATTGAAGTGATCTAACTCTTTGGTAGGAGATCACATTGTATATGTGACAAAGTGGATTTCTCCTATTTGTGAATGATTACTCTTGTTACTTTAAGTCCTCACTATTTATGTCTCCTTTGACTTCATAAATCTATAATGTCCACCAAAGTCAAAGATTCCACATTTTGAGTCAATATTATACAAATATATGCATGAAATGTTAGTGTTGTTATACCCTTGAACCCTTTGATTAAATTCTTGATCATACATTCTTATTTTGATTTGATATTTTGTAAACTTGTTCTAGACCCCGTTATGAAGATATGGTACAAATTTGATAAGTAGTAGAATACTCCTCAACCAGTTGTTTGAAAATTTCAAACACATTCTTCGGGTCAAGTGCTAGTATATGTAGCTATAAAAAATGTTACCACACCCAGAAAGGCAGTGAGTGTCTATGTAACCTAAGAGAAAGGGATGTAACATCAAGTCTAGATGAGAGCTTAGATGATAGTGATAGTCTCTTGAGTTGTCTAGAGCCATGATATAGGTTAGGCAAGTGAGTAACCTAGAAACTTAAGATGATAATAATGATATTGATGATGATGTTGATGTTGATAAGACCCAAGTTTGTCCTTGAGAGGGCCAAGCCATTTGATGATATGAAATGAGTTTGACCATGCAACCCTAGCTAGACATAGCACCTTATATGATACATACCACTTGGTTGATGTGCTAAACATAGCTAGTGGGTTGACATGCTTACTTGTACCTAGTCTTGTATGTGTAGAGATATGATATATATATGGTTCGAGACCAACACGGGCCTCAATCTCTTTACAACGGAAGACCTCTAGCATGGGACATATGAATAGGGTGACATGTTGATATGAGTTGACCTATATTGGGAGAAGGTTAGAGTACCTAAACTCCAAAATATTTGAAATGTTGAATAATATGAATGATGAAATACTTGATGATGAGTCCCTAGCTAGAATACTTCTAAGTATATGAGTTGAGTGACCTAGTGGATGGTTTCCTTGAAAATGTTGAACCCTATATGTACTATGAAAATATCTAACCCTAGAGAAAGAGGCAATTAAATATTTGATGCTTTCTATATAGGTGACGGAGATGTCCCAAGACCCTAAGATGATGTACATGATGCGTGATATCCATGATGAGCCTCATACACGAGTTATAGTTGTATATAAAGGAATCTAGTGGTTACCATTGATTCTCAAAAGATGGGTATAATTTTTTAGTAAGGGCAGAAGGTTGTGGATAGCATACCTTGCTGGACATAAACTTGTCTTATCTTGAGTGGCTTGAGCTTGCGGTGCTCTGTCTAGGTACAAGTGAGAAGTTTCAAAACCTCTATGATGATGATAATGTTATTCCTCGAATGATGCTCGATACATGAAAGAATCTCACTTAAGTTAAAATCTTGATATATGTGCAATGAGACACTCTCATGAGATAGACCTAGTATGAAATCATACCATACATGAAAGATATAGCTTTGAAATCATGATCTAGATATGATGATGTCATAAGATCTTAGCTTGAACAATTAGGGGTAACATGCCTAATCTTATACCCAAAAAAAAACTGATTAATTGGATATGTCGATGCTCTTGGGGTCATAACTCGAATGAACATGATGAATAAATTGTTTAATTTTAATTTTGAAATGAAAGATCATGAACATAATTGATTAGAATTGGTAGAAATTTTAGGGAAAGCAAAAAAAACATGCATGAAATCTAGAATAAAGATGAGATATACACTCAATGATAGTCTCTTTTGACTCCATGACCATGAACATATTCATTTGAGAATTGATAAAATAGATTTTGATGATACCCCTTGGTTTGATATAAAGATATAAACAAAAACCCTAATGTGTGAACACTAAGGGATTGGTAAACCCTAATGTTGTGATGATGTCGTAATACAATATTAGAGTACAAAGTAATATGTACATAGATGAGATGAGTACACCTTTAATGATGATAACCTAAATGTACACCGTATTGTTGGGAATGACTTGACAACTATCATTGGATACCTAGACTCCATATATTTTGACTCTTAACTATGATCTTGGATGAATTTCGGGGATGAAATTTCTTTTAAGGAGGGAAGGATGTGACAAAGTGGATATTCTCCTATTTGTGCATAATTACTCTTGTTACATTAAGTCCTAACTATTTATGTCTCCTTTGAATTCATAACTCTATAATGTCCACCAAAGTCAAAGATTCCACATTTTGAGTCAATATGATACACATATATGCATGAAATGTTAGTGTTGTTATACCCTTGTACCCTTTGATTAAATTCTTGATCATACGTTCTTGTTTTAATTGGATATTTTGAAAACTTGTTCTCGACCTTGTTATGAATATATTGCCCAAATTTGAGATCATTTGGGCATTTTTATGATTTTATATGAATTGTCTACAATATAACCTTGTTCTAGAATAAATTACCTTTTGTTGCTTGTTGGGCCCGACCCATTTAGTCGCTTGGGCGCCTCCCCGATCTGACCCGGATCCAATGCCTTTGAACCAGTGATCAAATCCCCTTGAACCAGATGTTGGTCAGATGCAAAACAGGCTATGAGACCCGACTCAACTCACCCCATCATACCACGCAGCAGCTATTGGATCTTGATCCAACAGTGTTGGGGTCATTTTCTAGCTCACGCCCAAGATGGAAGGTCCGCCCAACCTAGAGAGAACCAAGCCAAGGGAACACCCGACTAACCCTCCTCTAGCTTCAATTTAATGGCATAACCCTCGCTCACCCTCTCTCGAATCTTCCGCACCCTTCAATCTTGCAAAACCTTCCCTTGAGGGTCAAGGAAACCCACCGCCAAGCCTGAGGAGTGTGTCGCCCCTTCAGGGAGCCCTAACCCTATCCCCAAACCCCTATATAAACCCCATGCTGCCTTCAGACCACCTCCTAGGCATGAACGACACCTCCTTTTCCCACAATGTGGTCTCTCTCTCCCGTTTCCTTTTTTCTCTAGCCGCTGCACCGCCACAGAGCAAGCCTGCTCATGGGTGGGTTCTTCTGTTTGGGACGATCAACAATGACGCTCAGATCAAAGTCCACACTAATCCAAATCTAGACCGAAGGTCCTCATGCCCTCCCTGGATCCTTCATCCTAACACTCTTGATCAGCAGTGAATGACTTCACAGCCACTAGATCCCGATCTGATCAAAAGCAATCGAGGAATCCAACGGCCATAGGTCGCCCGTCCTCTTCCCCTCTCTCGTTTCCTTCACGAACACATGCCAGGAGTGTGGTATCTCTCAAATGTCGATCTGCCACATGGGTCAAGCTTTGACCAAATGATCAACGACCCTCTTTTTTCGTCATTTATGGTAAATAACCCCTCTCTACTCAATATTCAGATTATTTGCTTATTCTTGTAAAAATGATAACTCTCAATTCCCTTAGCCAAAATATACAAAATTATATACAAAATTGATCCTTTCGAAAAGATCTACACAATGGAATAGGTTTCAGGGCCTAATTCCATCGTTAGTTTCCTATTTTCCCAAAAGATGCATATGGTAATCACTTGGAATATAATTGATGTATGATCATGATGCAAAACTTGCATCTTGGCTACTCAATCTATCCCTGATCCTTAAATATGTAACAATAATGTCTTTTTATCCCTAATGAAGGTCTTTCTCTCCCTATTTCTCATAATGACTCCTTTTTGTACATATGTGCCTAATTTGGACCTTAATGATGAACTTTACACTAGATTGCTAATCTTGCTACTAATGGACAACCACCTAATCGAATTATGTGTTTCTGATGAATTAATCTTATTGATCTAAAATCATCTTTAGGTATGGACCTCTTGACTTGATGAATCATAATCCAGGGTGCTCTTTTGTGAGTCTTTTGTCCCTAGAATGCATGTAAATGCCTTAAACCTTGATATGATTATAGAATGTGCATAGAACGTCATAATGGCATGAAAATTGAACCACACCATCATGATGACCTCTATATCAGTACGATATCATATAATGAACCAATAAGAAACTTGGAACCCACCTTGGCCAAAACCCTAAAATGCATCTAATTAGGGTTAATGATGAGAATCTAATGCATATATGTAATCTTGTTGTTAATCAGGTTTGGCATGTTGGTAGATGGTGAAGGATATGTTAGGTTATGAAATCTCTAAATTAGGTATGAGCCTTATCGAGTTATATGACTAGCTTTCTTGTTGAAGTGATATGTATTGTATGCTTACTTGCCCAATATTGCCATGTAGTATTTCTATGTCATACTCGATGTTTGCCTCGTCAGTTTTATAACTTGAACACATATATATACAAAACTCCATTATAATATTGTTGATAAAATGTTAGCTCTTAGATATGGCCTTGAGGTCTAGGGTTAGCTAATTTTGTAACCGTTACAGACCCTTCCGATGTGAAGATGGTCAAAGGCCTTAAACATGCTTGATATTGTTGACATAATGGAGTGAAAGGACATAAAACATGGTTTTGCTTTTTGTTAAACAGTTAACATGTTTATTATTGTTCGTTTAATCTTGAAATCTTTTCAAATTATGCAAAGCTTATACATATATGCATCTTTCTACCCCATACTCATCACCTCGTGTGTTGACCCTTTTCTAGTATGTTGTTTTTAGGTTCTGAGATGGCTAGAAAGATGATGGGCTTGGTGAGCTATGTTAGGTGTACTTATTTTAAGATCTAGATATAGTATACATGAGCAGACTTGTACAAAGTGACTCTTGAACATGTAAGTCAAATCGTGTAATATAATAATGTTGCTTAATATGTCTTGTTGATTGTTGAGATTATGTTGGTGCCTTTATCTTATTATTTGTTCATGTGTGTTAAGCTTTACGCTTCCGCATGTCGCCTTTGGTATGCGTTTGGTTCATGGGTCTGGGATTCTGGTTTCGTGACATTATACATGATCTAACTCTTTGGTAGGAGATCATAAGGCCTAAAAGCATCTTTCCCTTTGGTGGTAGGTGTATGGGATATATGATGGAAATGTTCTTAAAATATGTGTTCACTTTTTTTAATAAACATCTTTGTTCAGGTATATGCCTTTTCTTATATTTCTTTTATTATTTCCAAGTATTACTTTTATCTTATTGCCAAGCTTAGTATTGAGAGGTATATAAAAGACATGTAGGCGTACTCAGTACAATATTCTTGAATATTGTGCTGACGTGTACCACATGTAATCTTTTGCTTAGGTTGTGGACATATGATCTTGAACAACCAGGATGCGTTGAGAGTTGTATGGTGAGATGATGTACAGGTAGACCTGTTGTATTAAAATCTTGTTGTTTAGTGGTAGTAAATCTATATGTAGAAGGTTGTTGTTCAATATGTAATATTAAATGTTGAAATAGTTCACTTTGTAAATATATGTTGAATGGTGAACATGTGTTGTATGGTTTTCTTATTGTTCATGTGCATGTGCTACTAATTGTTTCCTTCTTACTTCCACTAATTTTCTTCTTCTTAGACTAGTGTTTGGTATTTGAATTGGGATTCTCACTGAGGTGAGGGTTTCAATTTAGACCTCAGACATCAAATTAAGTTTTAGAAAATATAGGGTCGTCACATATTCCTACTAACTTCAAGTAAGGACAAGCACCTTCTGATGTGGATACATAAAAAGATCGTAAACATAGTTTGCATGTGAAACAAACAACTACCATTTTCTACCATTTGCAATTGATATATTAGTGGTTCTAGCTAATGGTTCAGTTTCTCTCTTATAGCACATACAAAATATCATAAATATGAATGTAATAATGCCATCATCAACAATTTCAGTTTTGTCTTTCAATCTTTGGGAATTTCCATCCCACAAGGAATGGCGGCCCAATTTTTAGCTTGTGCTTATGAGAACACATTTCTTTAGATTACTAGTGGACTGCATCTATAAACATTTATGGATTTATTTTTTGTATTTTATGGTTTTTGATGCTAAATATATCTATATTTATATTAATATTGTATTTTTTTGGTCGATCAAAACTCATGTTGCTTTTTTTCATTTATCTTTTGTAAGATTTACAAAGCTTGTTAGTTCCAAAAAGGGAACCAACTAAAAGAATAGAAAGTTATACAATATAAGGAATCTCAGAGAGTAGAGAACAATAGAGCCCTCTTCCAAAGGAACAAGTCATCATAGGGAATAAGATAGCCAGACATTACAAGACTCTCACAAACCCAAAAGGGCACACATCATCATCGGGCCAGCTCAACCAAACCAGCAAACAGAATAGCCGCAAGGTTGCAATCAGAAGGCCAAGCATATCCTAAAAATGAGTGAGAGGGGAGTGTTGACGTCCAAGAAGGATGGCTCAACCATCACAAGCATCACCAATAGAGGAAGAAAATCCAACAACAGCAAACCATCGAGACAGAACATACCACCCAGCAAGAACAACTAAATTTTAGGCATATCAGTAGGAGTGAGAGGGGAGCGTCGACATCCAAGAAGGATGGGGACTCGACCATCACAAAACCACCACCAAGAAGATACAAAATCATCAGCACCATCATCCTCAACCACCATCCAGAGAAAAAAAGGATCCAAGCATATCAGTAGCACGCAGACAAAATCTTCAACACGACAAGATGAATGGCCTCAACCACCAACAACAACCAACCAACAAGACGCACAACATCATTCGACCAACTCAACCAAACCAGCAGACATCAAGAACAACAAAAAAGGTTGCAGCTAGAAGGCCAAGCATAACTAAGAAGAAAGGTGAGAGGGGAGTGTTGACATCTAAAAGGGATGGGCTCGACCATCACAATCATCACCAATAGATGAAGGAAGATCCAACAACATCATCCCATCAAGACAAGAACATACCACCCAACAAAAACAAAGAAGATCAGGCACATCAGCAGCAAGTCAGTAGAGGGGCTAGATCATCACAAACTCCAAAAAGCAACAAACCACATAGCATCAACAAGTCAGATAGGGAGAAAAGAAGAGTCAATAGCATACAACTCATCTATATCCAACTATCCAACTAACAAAACAAAACCAGAAGTCCAGGATGAGAACATGAAAACCAAACAACCAAGGAGGAGTGAGAGGGGAGCATCGACATCCAAAAAGGATGGGGACTCAACCATCACAAGAGCCACCCTGAAGAAAGACACAAAGCCATCAACACCATCAGCCTCAACCAGGCCAGCCAGAGCAAAAAGCTCCAAGTACATCAAAGCACAGTGATAGAAACTTCAACATAAATGAAGGATGGCCTCAACCACCATCACCACCAACCAACAAGAGAAGATCAAACCAGCAACAACACACCATCAAAACAACAAACCACTCAGAGCAAAAACAAGAGTGATTCAAGGCACATCAGCAGCAACAAACATCTAAGAAAAAAGTGAGAGGGGAGCTTTGACATCCAAATAGGATGGGGACTCGACCATCACAAGAAACACCACCAGAAAGAAGCTACACCATCAACACACCATCAAACCCCAAATATCCAAACAGAGCAAGACAAGGTCCAGAATACAGCATTAGCATGAAGGTAGAAATCTCAGTGCCCAAGTGACCAACATACCAAACCAAAGCCACATCATAGCATCAGGTGAGAGGGGAGTATCTCAGAACTCAACCATAATAAGAGAAGAGAGCCTCCAAAGAAAAGAACAAGCAATCATAAATCAACTACATCAATATCTATATGAAAAACACTCAACTCAGACAGAATAATTTTCCAAATAGTATCCTCATACTTGAACTTGTCATAATGAACCCTAGAGTTCCTTTCACACCAAATATGATAATATAAGAAACTATAGAGAGTGTCAACAACTTGAGAATTGGATTTGCACATAGTACTCCAAGAAGTAGGGATGTTTAAATTTCCAAGATAATAGGAGGCCAACGTCCAAAGGTTTGCAGTAAACACATAACCAAACAAAACATGGTTCGTATCTTCATACCCCTTCATACAAAGGAAACATACAGAAGGTATGGGAATACCACATCTTCTCAAATAATCAGAAGTTGGAATTTTATTGTGCCGAGCTTTCCAGAGATGAAACTTAGCTTGCATATGAGTCTTAATCTTCCAAATCCAAGAAAAGTGATCGTCTATGTCATTCTTGTTTCTAATACAGTCCCAGATAAGTCTAAAGCTAGCATCCTTCTTATCATTGAATGTAAGATAATCCTCTTTAGAAAGATTGAAGCCATATCTCTTTAACACATTAAGGATCTGAAGCTGGAATCTAATATTAGTTCTTAGCATACACCAACCTGCACCATTCAACATAGTAGAAACCAAGCTATTCCACTCAAGACCATAAAGAGACACCATACTCATGTCAAAGATTTCAAACAAAAATTTGTTTGAGTGAAGCCAAGGGTCCTGCCACAATAAGGTCTTGAGGCCATTACCAATATGGAAATTAATGTGCACCCTCAAGGAATCCCTGATTCTAATAATATTATTAAAGAGCCACAAAAAATTAGGAGACTCCTTCATAATCCAAAGAGAAACCTTATTTAAATACTTCTTAGTGATCCACTTAACCCAAAGGTGGTCTTTCTTGCTAGCAATATTCCAAACATTATACAACAAGTAGGCTTTAGCAGTATCTTTAGCTTTTTTTTAAACCAGACCACCCTCATTTTTGGGTTCAGTAATACGATCCCAACTAATCAAATGTATATTCTTCTTACTATCATTTCCACCCCAGAGGAAGTCCCTACAAATTCTGTCAATATTGTCCAAGACAGCAACAGGAATAGGAAACACAAACATCCAATACATATGCATATTCCTTAGAGTGGAATTAACCAGTTCAAGCCTACCAGCCATAGATAAGACTCTTGCTTTCCAACACTCAAGCTTCTTTTTAATTTTTTCAATAAGGACATAATAGAGGCTCTTAGATAATTTGTCGGTAAAGAGGGGCAAACCAAGGTACTTGGTAGGAAAAGTACTTTCTTTGATGCTAAGGATTTCGCTAATGGTATCCTTATCCGCATTCCTACTAAAGATAATGGAACTCTTGGATGCATTAATCTTCAAACAAGACATAGCCCCAAAATCACTAAAGATGTTGTTCAAGGTACAAGCAACACTAACATCATCTTTAGTGAAGATCATCAAGTCATCAACAAAAATGAGGTGGGACAAAGAAAGATCTTTAGAAGCACAAATAGGTTTAATCTTTCCTTCATTTTCAGCACATTTAATCATCTTTGAGAAGCCTTGCATCGCAATGACAAAAAGATACGGGGCAATAGGGTCCCTGTGACGTCCCAGGATTTTCTAGTTTTAATCTAATGTGTGACGTCCAAATTGAAACTCTCACCTCAGCGAGAATCCCAATTTAAACATCCCACATGAGGCTAAGAAGAAGAAAATCAGAGGAAGTCAGAAGGAAATAATCAGTAGCACATGTACATGAACAATAATAAAACCATACACACATGTTCACCATTCAATATATAATTACATAATGAATTGTTGCAACATTTGATATTACATATTGAACAACAAACCTATACATATACATGTACTACAACTAAACTACAGGATCTTAAGACAATAGGTCCACCTGTACATCAGCTCGCCACACAACTCTCTCTCTCCCGGATCTTCAAGAGCATAACCACAAACTAAACAAAAAGATTACATGCGGTACACGTCAGCACAATATTTCATGAATATTGTACTGAGTACGCCTACATGTCTTTTATATACCTCTCATCATATCTTGGCAATAAGATAAAACTAATATACTTGGCAGTAACAGAAGAATATAAGAAAATCATACTTGAACAAAAATATTCATTAGCAAAAGAG
Source organism: Alisma plantago-aquatica (assembly GCA_963693085.1). Taxonomy (NCBI): domain Eukaryota; kingdom Viridiplantae; phylum Streptophyta; class Magnoliopsida; order Alismatales; family Alismataceae; genus Alisma; species Alisma plantago-aquatica. The sequence goes on along the minus strand of OY856412.1, from coordinate 785,082,798 downwards.
AACACATATTTTAAGCATATTTCCATCATACATATCGTGCGTCTGCCACCAAGTGGCTTTGACGTCTTTAGGCCTTATGATCTACCACCAAGTGGTTTGTGATCATTATACAAACATCATATGATCTACCACCAAGTGGTTTGTGATCATTATGCATGCGCTCTACCACCGAGTGGTTTATGAGCTATCTTATGATGGAACATTTATATTATGTTTGATGTGTTCATAGCAATAAGTATGGAGAATCACACAACATATCATACAAGAACAATCATCTCATACAATATCATATGCCAAGTATTTTACTACACATATAACACAAGCATATTGTATAATAAGCCAAGTAAGAGGTAATGGCGTACCTTCCAAAGAGACATCCTAATCACATATGTATTCCTGATATCAACTATATCCTTGATTAAACCTGATTAAGACAAGATCATACACTATAATCAGGTTCTTATCATCTTGCATATCATCTTAACCTTAGTTATGTCCATATTAGGGTTTCTCTTATCTCATTATGGTATTATCATGATTACTTGCATTCTTGTCTTAGAATTATCATACTGATGTGATATTCCAGATTATAGTTCATTAACTTGATATACTCCTGTGTCACATTATCATGTGAACATATTTAACATTATGTCACTTTTATTAACCATCTTAAGATTACATCACTTTTATTAAGGGTGCTCTTCATATAACATGAATTTCGTGTACAAAACTGATCTCAGATCTACATATTATCTTCCCATTACTGATATGAACTTATTCTGTAAATTTTGTCATTTATTGATCGCCAATGTATTTATTGCATTTTATTTAGGGTAATTAGACCTAATTAGACATATGGAGCAAATTACATGATTTCATACATTATCATGACCATAACTGACATCATATTTATTCTAAACATTATTATATACTTACTGACATTTTTCCATAATTTTAGGTCTTCGTTTATTATTTATTATACATGAAAAGACCATTATACATCTTGCAAGATATCACTGAGATTTAAGCATCAAAATCCTGCTATTATCATTCCATTTGTTCTGCTCATTTTTCTGAGAAAAACGGTATATTATATGTATTTTTCTGATAAGTGTGCTAATTACTGTGATTTATTAAAGAACTATGTAAATTCTGGGATTTTACCTCAAGCAGCCAATCTGGGCCTGCCACGTGGCCACTAGGGCTGCGGCTCTTTCACTTGGTTGGGCTGGCGGTTCACATTTGGTCTGGGTTTGGTTCAAAGCAAAAGACCCGGTCCACTCTTCCCCCTTTCTCTCTTCCTCTCGCGTCCGAGTCCCAAGCGGGACTCCGCTTAAGCGACGCAGCCGCCGCTGCTTCGAGTTCCTTGTGTCCGTCAGTTCTCCAGCGCACGAGACCCACCGCCGTCGTCGCCCAGCCTAGCTCCAGGTTCTGCGTCTGCTCCTCCTTGGCATGCAATCGGCGGCTAGACCTTCTCCTATGGTTCTCACATGATCTTGGCCGCTGCCTGGCTGCTGGAGGTTTCTCCTCTGTGTCTAAGGCTTAGGGTCGCCGCCGTGAGCTTGGCTAGTTCTGATTCAGCGGCTTTGAGAGTTGCGACTCCTCCCCTGCAGCTTCGAGCTCCGTTCCTATCAGTCTCTCCGATCTTCCGATCTCAGCTCCTGTGTGCATCAGCCTTCTATTGGACCGTCTGCCTTTTGCTGGCTGCTGGGCGGTTCAGCTCGCCATATCACGGCTTCCCTTCCGATCGCCGTCGCCAGGGTTCTGTTCCGACGTGCGATGGTGCGCCTTTCCTCCTCCTCACCCTATTTCATTTCTTGCAGCGCCGCCGGGCTTGAGCGCATCCTTGGGATGCCGGTTGTATGAGCACATCTGCTGGATCATAACGCAGACCTGATCTCGACTATGGCCTCCTCTCCTTTCTTCCTTGAAGTTCACCGCTAGATCTGACCACCATCTCCTCTTGGTGGTGGCAAGCCTGTGGATGTGCAGGGCTCGCACTCAATGTGCACTAACAAGCAGAAACTGGAGGGGGGGGTCAAAACTCTCAGCTTGAGATGGCGTGGGTATCCACGATTCTACTCTTCCCTCTCATCCCACGTCGTCCATGCCACCATGTCGTGCACAACCCTCACCCAACCATCATGGAAACTGCCATAAGCAAGATGAGTCTGGAGTCGTCAGATCTACTACATCTAAGGGATACCAATGCTTGATTCATGGCCTCTTCCTGGTCCAACTGTGGCCATATATCCATGTGGACGTGACAATGAGTTATATTAAAACTTAGGTAAATGATCAAATACCTTGGTCCAAACTATTGAAATGCATCAATAATTTAATCGATTCCAAACCTAAATTACTTTTTCTAGGAACCTCCAAATGCCACCAAATTTTAACCATAGCTCCCCTACCTCTCGAGCTACCTTCTATCCAAATTTGGTGACAAAACGCATATGTTGGACCACTCAATTCAATTCCTCAAGAAGGCATAAAAAGAGAGATCTTAAACATTATATAAATCTCGATCAACATTCCAACTTTACTGGAATACTTCGAACACTCATTATAACTCAAGATATGGATTCTAATATGTTATTGGAGATTTATGGATTTCAAAAATCCACTCCATCACATCCTACACACCTTAAAAGATATTTCGTCCTCGAAATTAAGCCAGAAAACCCACTTCGTCACATCATATACATCTTAAAAGAACTTTCGTCCTCGAAAGTAAACCAGACTCATACTTCCAGGGAAAACCATATATTGCCGTCATCCACATGTAGGCACTATTCTATGTGTAACATATCCGAAAACAAGCTCCTTACTCATATCCAAACCCCTAATAGGAGGTTTTAACACATCTATGGTGAAACACCTCTTCATATAAGGTTAAAACAAGGGTTTAGAACTCTGGTTATGTCATGACATATCTCATTGTTAGAACATGTTCGTCATTAACATGTGCCTTTTAAGAGGGAGTTAACTATAATTAACCCGCGTTATCCATCTAGATCATATCAAGGTGTTATAATCGTCACGTTGTACTAATTGTCAAACAATATTTTTCATCTTTATTAAGCACTAAAATTAACATCTTATGTAACATGTTTCATTCATATGATCTTATTTCATTGCTCATGACAAATTGCAACATTTATTAATGATTGAATCACAAGGTTAACCATCTTTAATATATCATCATTATTCATTTACATGGTTAATCATTTATGCAATTCCATCTATTAAACCATCTCTAGGTTTCCATCATATCATGTCTAGAGATTAGATCACGTCCTTACATATATTATATCATGGTTGTGCTAAACAAACTTATGTGAGTGGCTAATCAAACATATATGCAAACTTCATCTAGTCCAACTGAGGTTCTCCTGACCCATATCATGAAGATAGCGCAGTGCTCGGTCTCTCCGAGCTAAATCAACTCTATGAGTATCACATACGCATATACTTTATCTTTCCTCTTTTAGTCTAGGGTTCTCGGATCACCTCGTTGGCACTTGTGATAGCCTTACAAGCTCTAGCCACATAAACAAAGCATGCTATGACATTCTCTTCTCAGATCTATACTCGTAAAAACTATTTCTCAGCTCTCGTTCTCTTATATACACACCACTAGATTCCTATATGGGAACCACCAACCCGAGTATGAGGCTATACAGAAACTGACATAGCTACCTCCTCCAGGGTCTTGGGCTCTCTCTCCCTCACCCAGATGGTAGGCACTCATATTCATGTTCACATGTTCATATAATCGGCCTCTCTTTGTCTCTAGGGTTTGGTCCTCCCAAGGACATCTAGGGTTCAACAAACTATAGGAATCATACATAAAGCAACCCAACTCAATCACTCTGGAGTAGTCTAGTTTAGGACATATCATATCACATATCTCAAAATTCTCATATCTTGGAGTCTAGGTTCTCTGACCTTCTCCCTGTGGGTCTCGCTCTCTCTTGAGCTAACCCCAAAACTGGTCCTAACACTAGAGGTCCTCCTTTGTAAACGAGCTTGAGGCTCATGCTGACTCACAACCTTGTCTCGACTTAACATATCTTATCTCATATCATAAAAGAACTCATACCTGCATCATTAAAACTTATTTCAAATCCTCAAAATTGAACTTAAGTCCTCGAAGACAAACATAGATCATCATTACCATCTTATGCCATCTATGTAAGACTTACATCATAGCTTATTTCATCTATCACATATACCAACAAGGCTCTAGACATATAATCTAGAACTACTCTCTCTTCTAGACTGATGTCATTCATTTTCACTTAGGTTGCATGACCACCTCCTACTCGTACATGTGTGGGGACACATTTTTGTAATACATATACATATTAAAATATTATATAGTTTTTCTCCGATAAAACAAGCGTCAGAGAAAACTATCCAGGTTCGATTCGTTTGGAATCAAAAACAAAAACCAGAAACGAGTGTCCCACACATAGTAGAGAGTCTAGTGTCATGAAAACTAAGGAAAGGGGTGAGAACAAGGGGTAGAATAGTGTAGCTACTCTAGACAACAAGTGCCATATGTCTAGGGTTTCTCTTCCCTTGATGCACGTCATTTCCAAATAGTGCAACATCCCATACCGCTGCACTACAAGGAAAGAACGACATCTAAGGACTTGCTATACAACAAGCACCAGTCTAGGCCTAGTTCTCAGACATCTAGGTGCTACCCTAGAGTCTAGGTCAGATCTAGTCTCTAAAAGACGACTAATCTAATCCTAAAAGATTATTAAGTTCAAGGTTCTTTGGTTTTGAGTTGCATAATGAGCAAATGTCAGGCTTTGCTATTGTTCATGCTCTGATACCACCTGTGACGTCCTCAGATTTTCTAGTTTTAATCTAATGTGTGACGTCCAAATTGAAACTCTCACCTCAGCGAGAATCCCAATTTAAACATCCCACATGAGGCTAAGAAGAAGAAAATCAGAGGAAGTCAGAAGGAAACAATCAGTAGCACATGTACATGAACAATAATAAAACCATACACACATGTTCACCATTCAATATATAATTACATAATGAATTGTTACAACATTTGATATTACATATTGAACAGCAAACCTATACATATACATGTACTAAAACTAAACTACAGGATCTTAAGACAACAAGTCCACCTGTACATCAGCTCGCCACACAACTCTCTCTATCCCGGATCTTCAAGAGCATAACCACAACCTAAACAAAAAGATTACATGCGGTACACGTCAGCACAATATTTCATGAATATTGTACTGAGTACGCCTACGTGTCTTTTATATACCTCTCATCATATCTTGGCAATAAGATAAAACTAATATACTTGGCAGTAACTGAAGAATATAAGAAAATCATACTTGAACAAAAATATTCATTAGCAAAAGAGAACACATATTTTAAGCATATTTCCATTATACATCTCGTGCGTCTGCCACCAAGTGGCTTTGACGTCTTTAGGCCTTATGATCTACCACCAAGTGGTTTGTGATCATTATACAAACATCATATGATCTACCACCAAGTGGTTTGTGATCATTATGCATGCGCTCTACCACCGAGTGGTTTATGAGCTATCTTATTATGGAACATTTATATTATGTTTGATGTGTTCATAGCAATAAGTATGGAGAATCACACAACATATCATACAAGAACAATCATCTCATCCAATATCATATGCCAAGTATTTTACTACACATATAACACAAGCATATTGTATAATAAGCCAAGTAAGAGGTAATGGCGTACCTTCCAAAGAGACATCCTAATCACATATGTATTCCTGATATCAACTATATCCTTGATTAAACATGATTAAGACAAGATCATACACTATAATCAGGTTCTTATCATCTTGCATATCATCTTAACCCTAGTTATGTCCATATTAGGGTTTCTCTTATCTCATTATGGTATTATCATGATTACTTGCATTCTTGTCTTAGAATTATCATACTGATGTCATATTCTAGATTATAGTTCATTAACTGGATATACTCCTGTGTCACATTATCATGTGAACATATTTAACATTATGTCACTTTTATTAACCATCTTAAGATTACATAACTTTTATTAAGGGTGCTCTTCATATAACATGAATTTCGTGTACAAAACTGATCTCAGATCTACATATTATCTTCCAATTACTGATATGAACTTATTCTGTAAATTTTGTCATTTATTGATCGCCAATGTATTTATTGCATTTTATTTAGGGTAATTAGACCTAATTAGACATATGGAGCAAATTACATGATTTCGTACATTATCATGACCATAAATGACATCATATGTATTCTAAACATTATTATATACTTACTGACATTTTTCCATAATTTTAGGTCTTCGTTTATATTTATTATATATGAAAAGACCATTATACATCTTGCAAGATATCACTGAGATTTAAGCATCAAAATCCTGCTATTATCATTCCATATTGTTCTGCTTATTTTTCTGAGAAAAACGGTATATTATATGTATTTTTCTGATAAGTCTGCTAATTACTGTGATTTATTAAAGAACTATGTAAATTCTGGGATTTTACCTCAAGCAGCCAATCTGGGCCTGCCACGTGGCCACTAGGGCTGCGGCTCTTTCACTTGGTTGGGCTGGCGGTTCACATTTGGTCTGGGTTTAGTTCAAAGCAAAAGACCCGGTCCGCTCTTCCCCCTTTCTCTCTTCCTCTCGCGTCCGAGTCCCAAGCGGGACTCCGCTTCAGCGACGCAGCCGCCGCTGCCTCGAGTTCCTTGTGTCCGTCAGTTCTCCAGCGCACGAGACCCACCGCCGTCGTCACCCAGCCTAGCTCCAGGTTCTGCGTCTGCTCCTCCTTGGCATGCAATCGGCGGCTAGACCTTCTCATATGGTTCTCACATGATCTTGGCCGCTGCCTGGCTGCTGGAGGTTTCTCCTCTGTGTCTAAGGCTTAGGGTCGCCGCCGTGAGCTTTGCTGGTTCCGATTCAGCGGCTTTGAGAGTTGCGACTCCTCCCCTGCAGCTTCGAGCTCCGTTCCTGTCAGTCTCTCCGATATTCCGATCTCGGCTCCTGTGTGCATCGGCCTTCCGTTGGACCGTCTGCCTTTTGTTGGCTGCTGGGCGGTTCAGCTCGCCATATCACGACTTCCCTTCCGATCGTCGTCGCCAGGGTTCTGTTCCGACGTGCGATGGTGCGCCTTTCCTCCTCCTCACCCTATTTTGTTTCTCGCAGCGCCACCGGGCTTGAGTGCATCCTTGGGATGCCGGTTGTGTGAGCACATCTGCTGGATCATAACGCAGACCTGATCTCGACTATGGCCTCCTCTCCTTTCTTCCTTGAAGTTCACTGCTAGATCTGACCACCATCTCCTCTTGGTGGTGGCAAGCTTATGGATGTGCATGGCTCGCACTCAATGCGCACTAACAAGCAGAAACTGGAGGGGGGGGGTCAAAACTCTCGGCTTGAGATGGCGTGGGTATCCACGATTCTACTCTTCCCTCTCATCCCACGTCGTCCATGCCACCATGTCGTGCACAGCCCTCACCCAACCATCTGGAAACTTCCATAAGCAAGATGAGTCTGGAATCGTCAGATCTACTACATCTAAGGGATACCAATGCTTGATTCATGGCCTCTTCCTGGTCCAACTGTGGCCATATATCCATGTGGACGTGACAATGAGTTATATTAAGACTTAGGTAAATGATCAAATACCTTGGTCCAAACTATTGAAATGCATCAATAATTTAATCGATTCCAAACCTAAATTACTTTTTCTAGGAACCTCCAAATGCCACCAAATTTTAACCATAGCTCCCCTACCTCTCGAGCTACCTTCTATCCAAATTTGGTGACAAAACTCATCTGTTGGACCACTCAATTAAATTCCTCAAGAAGGCATAAAAAGAGAGATCTTAAACATTATATAAATCTCGATCAACATTCCAACTTTATTGGAATACTTGGAACTCTCATTATAACTCAAGATATGGATTCTAATATGTTATTGGAGATTTATGGATTTCAAAAATCCACTACATCACAGTCCCCTTATCTCACACCATTGGAAGGAAAAAAGGATTCAGTAGGTTCACCGTTAACAAGAACCTGATAAGAAGTAGATAAGAAAATTTTCTCAATCCACTTAATCCAAATCGTAGGAAAACCCATCTTATACATAATAGAAAACAAGTATTTCAAATTAACTGAATCATAAGCTTTAGTGATGTCAGGTTGAATGCACATAGCTTTAATAGAGTTCATCTTCTTGAAGTCACAAAGGATCTTGTTGGTAAGAAGAGTAGCATCCTTAATGCTTCTACTTTTAATGAAAGCACATTGATTCTGATCAATAATAGAAGGTAGAACACCCTGCAACCTATTAGCAAGAACTTTAGAAATGATTTTATAGAACACATTGCAAAGAGCAATAGGTCACCAATTTTTAATTTCAGAAGTGTCATCTCCTTTAGCAATCAAGGTAATAAAAGTTTTGTTTGCCTCCCTCAATAATTTTTCATTCCTAAAGAACTCCTGGATAGATAGGAAGACATCATCCCCAATGATAGGCCAAGCATTTTGTATAAAAAAACATCATTATAACTATCAGGGCCAAGAGCCTTATCATTCATCAAACTCATAATGATATCATCCACCTCCTTCCTGGTGACAGTGTGAATTAAGGAGCATCTCTGAGTAGGGGATAAAACACTCCCTTCCACTCTTTATTCCAAACATGAGGACTGGAGGAAGAATCATTAAACAAATTTTCATAAAAGGAAGCAATTTACCCTTTAATAACATCTTTATCATAAGTGATGGAGCCATCTATCATCAGCTTTTTGATAGAATTTGTTTGACGCCTGGTCTTCATAGAAGAATAAAAAAAAGTAGTATTAAAGTTACCTTCCTTAAGGCAGGACACCCTAGATTTCTGCTTATAGAAGGCTTCTTGAATGTCAGCATGTTTCTTAGCCTCCAACAACAACGCTCTAGCATTCTCACAGAGCATCATGTGAGAAGGATGAGAGTCAGCTTGCTCCTGTGCCTGGATAGCATTGAATTAGGCAGTCCTAAAGTTATCATCAATATCCCCAAAAACATTCTTATTCCAATAAGAGAGCTTGACTTTCAGAAAGAAAAGCTTCCTATAGAGTTTAAAAATAGCACAACCATAGACATCCGAGTTCCAAACTTGCTTAATAATATTTAAGAAATCATTGTGTTGAGTCTAGGCATTCAAAAATTTGAAAGGAGCTTTAATTTTCCAAGGATGACCAATAGATAAGACAATCTTCCTGTTGTCAGAAATAATGTTGGAGATGCATTCACGAGAAAAATCCACATTAGTAGAAAGGAAGTCAGCATTATAGAGAATACGATCAATCTTGGAAGCACCAAAGTCCACACCACCCTGGTTATTGTTCCAAGTAAAAAAAGGACCATTCAGGTCGAGCTCATAAAGACCACAATTCAGAACACAAGAATTGAAATCATCCATAGACTTTTTAGTAGGGATTTGTTTGTTGATTTTTTCATTAGCTTTTCGAACACAGTTAAAATCCCCCATCAAGATCCAAGGACCATCAACCTTCGTAGAAAAATTACTTATAGAATCCTAAAGCCCAACTCTATCACTATCCAGATTATGACCATAAACAGTAGATAAAAAAAAGATTAGAGTTGTCAATCTGAATGGCAGCATGGATAACTTGATCATTCTCCTCAATCTTAGAAATATTACATCTATTGTCATTCCATAGGACTAGAACTCTACTAATAGGGTGAGATAATAAGTTAGACATCCATTTAAACTCATGGAAGTATCTATCCATGAACTTAGAGATCTTATTCTTCTGAAGTTTTGTTTCCACCAGAATATTAATGTCATACCTCGCTCTTATAATATCTTCTTAGACGGTTAAGATTTTATTGGTAACACCCCTCACATTCCAAGAAGCTATAGAGAGAGAAGTGCTCATTTTTTAACCTCTTCTATTGAACTGATAGCCTTAGTGCTAGAAGAAATCATTTGTAATTCAGCTACCACTGGAGAGTAATTAGAGTTGACAATTCTGTGGGAAATCCCCACATTAAGTTTAGTCTGACATTTCGGGGAAATCATTAGACACTTGTCATTTTTATTAAGCTGAATTGAGCTAGATGTTGCCTGAGAGATAATATCACTGGCTGGAGTTTTAATAACATTAACAGTAATAGGAGTTGAAGGAGCTGACGACTCAGCAGAAGCATTATGTCTCAATACAACCTCACCCTTTTTGGTATAGTCAAAGCCTTCATTAACAGTCACAGATAAAACATGATCCTCAATGATTAGTTCATCCTGTATAGCATTTTTTGCAGAATTAATTTCATCTTCATCTTCAATTTCTTCTACAACATAGACATTGTCTTTCCCTCGAACACCTAATGGACTAGTTTCAACTGCAATATGAACCTGGTTCTTCTTCATTTCCCATACTTTCTTAGGAACTGCTACTGAGTTAATCACCTTAGGTGTTACAGACTTCATTTGACATATATCATGGCCCAGAAATTCACATTTCCCACACTTAGTTGGAATCCATTCATACTCCAAGTTAACTAGATGTTCATCACCTTCATCACTCATCAAAGTTAGCTTCTGAGGAAATTTAGCATTACAGTTCATAAGAACTTGAATCCTGGAAAAGTCAATGCGTTGAACTACCTGCGTTTGAGCACCCAGCTTAAGAGGAATTCCCAAATGTGAGCCTATTCTTCCAAAGAACTTAGAGTCCCAGAGTTCAACGGGTAGATTCTATATTTCCACCCATACAGGCACATTTTCAAGGACAGCTTTGGTTTGCTTTTCACCAGGCTTCCATTGCTTCAAGACTACTAGTCTGCTTTTAACATACCACTCGCCATTTAAGACCATTTGGAAATCATCCAGATCTGAGAACCAGATAAGAAAGAAGCCATCCCTCATATCAAAGATCTCAAATGAGTCTTTAATGTTCTAGACATTAGTGAAGTGTGCCTCCAGGGTAGGAATGTGAGGAAAGAAATCAATAACATAGCCGATAAGGCATCTATTCCACCGTTCAGCAACCTCCAATGCCTCCTTCTTAGAGTAGACAAGCTTACCATCTATAATAGTGATTTCCACCGGTTGCAAATTAGCTAGACTCCCTTGTTGTTTTGGTGAGAGCAGTTCCCAACTGACTGGATTCTGTTCAAGATCTATAACTGATATAGGCTTATCTTGGAGAGAAGAATCAAAATTCGCTTTCCCAGGATGGAATTCACTGGTCCCCAGTAGATCTCGACGGAGCAAGGCCACCGCCACTATAGTCACCTTGTCACTCGAGGGAGTCGGGAGCATGGGAGCGATCTCCATTCAAGATCTATATTAATATTTTATTAAGTGTATAAATATTTTATTTCCTTCTTTGTACATTGTTTTAATGATCAAACAAGGCCATTATGACCTAAAAATTTAATAGTAAGCTAGCTAGAATGTCTAGAGTATGCATAGCTAGTTTGATTCGAGCTTTAGGATAAGTATCAACCATAATATATGGATTAACCTTGATTAATATGTATTTGAATAATAGGATAATTTTAAATGACTTTCAATTGTTAGTTAGTTTGTCAAAGATCTGATTAAAGATGTTTATGTACTTTGCGAGTCTACTTTTAACATATTCTGGGGGATTTATTTAGAGGATCAAGAAAAGAGATAAAATAATGTCATTTCTTTTATATGTTAGATGTATATTAAGGAAAAAGGAAAGTAATAACATTATGTCATGTTTAATTGTTTATTTCTCTCTATGTATTCTAAATCCAATCAATAATTGGATTATCATTCACTTCATTTTTTTAATAATACAATAAGAAGGAGAGATAAAAAAAGTGAAGGTAAAATCACTTCTTATTATTTTTTGAGATAAAGGGAAAATTATATTTCATAAAGGAAAAAGAAAAGAAACTTTTCTGCCTTTAGCTTTTTATATCATTATTCAAATGAAATATTTTGTATTTGGGTTATTTTAACTAGACCCAAAACATAACTTTTATTTTTAATACCTCTTTTTAGGATTGTAAATTTTGTGCTTGAAAAATACTTTAGGTTACAACCCACCTTATGTTGGTGATTGTCAACTAACCAAAGTTCACTTAGTTCTATAAATTGGCATAAAAAAGAGGCATGTATTTAAATGATATCTATGTTTTGTAAAAGATTTATGCGAACATTAATTCATAGTTATCTTGTGTTGGTATGTGTTCACATAGATACAAACATATGATGATCATAGTGGGCATTATATACTTGATTTGATAATCATAAAGGTAATTTCATCTATTATGATTGTCTCAATCATGAAATGATGACACAAACATGGTACGTGTCTAAAGAATGATGTTGCTCGATGACATATGTCTTCAGGTTGAGGACTTGAACAATGAGTTCATATGTATGATACGAGTAGATTCAATCTTATTATGTCCCTAGTCAAATGTTACTATGGAATAAAAATAGACAAAAACAACACATAAGACTAGAGTATGTGTTGCTTGATGACAAAATCTCATTAGTCATGATATGTTATATCAAACCGACCACATAGGTACATGTTAGAGAACAATGTATCAGACAGACACACCTTGAGAGTGATAAATGTATACCAAGGAATGGTACTCGGAATCATCTCTTAGAGTGATAGTGGTGATTTTAGTTCATAGAGCTAAAGTCACTATATTGATCACATGTCATTCAATGTATATTGACATCATCCAATGTGACCTTGAATAAGGTTTTCATAAAGGTGATGCTTGGGTGCATTGTGAGACATGGGGACCGAGTGTGGGAGAGGTAGATGGGATTTGTCCCAAGTACATGAGATTGATCCCCACTTGATAAGCGAGACTGAGAAATGTATGGCCATACTCATGTGACTCAATATATGATATGTGAACTCGCATGCATCTTAGACGGTTTGATCTAGTTCCAGGAACATGGATTGAATGTTGATAGAATGATGATCCCATGCCTGGAGTTCAATATGGATATCAGAGACAACATAACTATATCATCACTATAACACTAATAATGGATTGTAGGTTGAAGTTGTTATCCAACTTTCCAATTACTTGGTTGGCAATGATGTGTTGATAGATAGCGTTGATTTCTTGTGATATCATAAGTTACATATGGACATTGACTACCAATATAACTTTGGACCTATTGGGTCACAGACACATAGGATGTAACTAGAATAAGGTTTTATTAATGAATGATGCTTAACTTGATTACTAAAGTGTTTAGGTATTCAATTTAAACAATAATCTTGAAAAATTGACTGACTGGACTGCGAACTGACTGATTCAAGTGTTGTACCAATCGATTCAAGTTTCAAGTCAACTTGAACAACATTGAATTAACATTGCTTGAATTGGGACATGAACTGACTGGTTCAATTCATGAACCAACTAATTCAATTTATAAAATGATCAGTTCAATTTATGAATTGCCCAATTCAATGTTCAATATTGTTGGATCAAGGATTGATGTCAATGTCATGTTGAGCATTAAGCAAATATTGAAAGACAATGTTATTGATATATAAAATAAAGTTAATCGACCGCTTAAGAGTTGAACTGAGCGTTTCACATGTAAACTGACTGATTCAACATTGAACTGACCGGTTCAACATTCACAACTTCCAAAAAGTCATGAAGTTTTGTCTCTTCAACTCCTAGATGATCTCAAAACCCTAACCATGACCATCCTATATAAAGGGGGGAAGTCTAGGCTTTCAACGACACGACAATAAGCTCTTACAATAGTTGTCTTCTTCACTTGTGGTAACTAGAGAGCCATAGCAAGTATTACCTATAAAAGGGAGGGACAACAAGGGAGAGACAACATAATAGAGTGAATTCATCCTACCAGGTTAATGTTTGAAGGAACAACTCCTTCATGTTGGCTCTGGTAGCTTAATGTGAAATTGTCGGTGGTCAGAGTGGACAACGTAGAGGCAAGGAGGCCTTTTCCACCTACTAGGAGGACGTCGTCAACCTCCGTCCATGGTGATCGACTAGGAGGCCACTGCCAATAGCCATCCAGGTGCAACTTGAAGAAGAAGCACATTGCAGTAAGGAATAGTCACTAGACTTGCTCCGAGACCATGTATATACCTTGCAACCTCATTCCCAGTACATAGTTGTTGATGCGCTCTAATGTCTAAGGGGAATATGGTAGTTAATACTTTTTATTTTTTCTACCTTATCTGATGCCATATTTCCCAACAGTGGTATCAGAGCCAGGTCAGTTTACTCTATTTTAGGATTTAATTGATATGATCATTTTTTAATCTTATCATTTATTTTATACATTCGAGGTGAATATTTAAATGATTAATGTGTATATTCGATTAATTATCACATATGATCGCTATATACAAATATGATATGATATATACACAATTCATACATGTCACCCTAAAAATGATTATTCCCAATAACTCTAGATCTTTGTGTTTCATTGGATGTTATTTTATCTTTCTTGATCTATATCTTGATTTTCAAACCAAGCCTCTCTCTCCTTTTCCAAATGTAAAAGTATTATTTATCTCCTTATGCTATTGAGATTTGCCTATTACCATGTAATATGTTAAATAGGATTAAGATAGTTTTATTTCTTATTATGGAAAAAAAGAAGTTAAACACCAGACAAACCATCATTTTAGAAGATGAACCAATCAGTTAGAGGACCAAGGAGGATAGACAATAGGAGGAGCCAAACCGATCGGCTGATGGCCCAACTAATTGGATGGATGGGTCCACATGTTGCTTAGACTACAGACCATATGATCAATCCAACAGACCAACTGACCAACTTATCAGTTCAAGAGTTGAATCGATCAACCCAGACTTCTTCCAGCACAGATCTACATCAATAGGTTTCTACATATGATGTGGACCTTAGGTGGTCATAATTTTGTGTGTCTCCATGGAATTACAATAGTATGTCCATAACCATCACAACTATTTTATAATTGCATGTTTTGTTTGTGGATATAGTATGTATATGATACATATTAGTATGTGGTGATTGGATATATATATATATATATATATTTATTTATTTATTTATTTATAAAATCCCTCAATCAAATATTAAGTCTTAGATGCTTTTCATAAGAAACACACATGAAAATTTTGATCAACTAACAATGGAAACACCAAGTGTGGTGTGTTTTCCATCTCATGGAAGTGTGATGGTAGTCATGTGGGCCAGCCAAGCAAGGAGCATTACTGTCATGTTGGCTTTTGTGTTAGACTTAACCAGGTTATTTTAACGAGATCTAGTACCTTGAAGCATGCAAATGACTATGGAAAAGAGTTGTGCATACTATCTACCCAAAAATTTCATAAGACACATTTGGAAAAAGATGCATACCGTAATAATTAGTTATGGACGCTGGCACTTGGTCGAGTAATTGTTACAACCTCAATTTTGCATATGTTTGTAATGATTTTATGAATATGTACTTAATTGAAAAGGTTGTATGCTTTGCTTCAAAGGATGTATTTATTTGCATATATCCCTTTGAATAGGAATTTTGTGATTCCTATTATTAAGTTAATCCAATAATGGATATAAAAGAGAAGAAAAGAAGAAAAGTCCAAATAGTCGAAAAAGATACAAGATAATGGATATTAAGAAAATAATTATGAGAAATATATGGAAATCTATAGAAAGTGGCATTAATGGACACAATTGAAAAAAAAAAATTATATGTGATTTCTAATGAAAGAAATAGGAAAAGAGGGAAAGGAAATAAAAGATAAAGAGAAATCATTGAAAATATTTTTTTTAATAAAGAAATAAGTAAGCAAGAGGTAGAAGCCTCTAGAAAGCAAGGGAATATCCTACAAGTGGGGTCTTCATTCCTTTAGGGTTCCTTTAGGTCCAAGGAATCCAAGATGATAAGATAATGGCAAAAGAAAGAGGAAATATCAATTAATTTGGTTTTATTAGTGAATAACTTGCATATGAAGGAAACACCCATTTTCCTTGGAATTTTGGTTTCAAATTCAATACACGAGTAGATAATGCCAAGACAAAGTTTCTTCTAAAATTTGAGTGGAAAATGTTAAACGAGGAGAGAGATATGAAATTTTCAATTTTCCTTTGAATTGAATTAACTATTACACAAATTCCTTGTTTTAAGAGAAAAGGAAATCCGGGAAGCGATGACAGCCATCAGATCCCTGTGTGGTCTAGTGGACCATAGATCTGACGATGGTTGTGCATCGTCTAGCCGAGTTATATAAGAAAAGGAAGAGGGGAAAGAAATTTGATTTTCTTGCGTTTGATGCGATAACCTGAGGTGTGGATGAGTCCATCACCTTCAGGAGTTCATTCTGAGAAAGATTAACCCAATTTATGGGTAGTTCTGTCGATGAAAGCGGAAGTTCCCAAACTGTGGGACTCATACAGTTGACCCTATATATAGGGGAGGGCACTCGAGGATACCTGTGCATATGAACTCTACCCCCACGACTTTGGAGAGCAACGAGGTACCTATTGGTGTGTTCAATTTGACCAAACACCCTAATCTTCTTCCTCGACTAGCCGCCACCATCGTCGGAGTGTCGGCCACTCGCTGGCAGTGAAGGAATGGAGCCAACCCACGATTGAGAGGTCGGGTAGGTTCATGATGAGCAGTCGAAGCTCCTGAACTAACTAGATTGATCGAAGATGCACAGACGCCCGGAGTCAACTCCTAAGTTGACTCGGTTGGGGGCTGCTCGCGAGCTAGCTTGAGGTTGAAGAAGACAAGGGGTAAAAGACCCATTTGCCCTTGCACTTATGTTAGCCAAGTAAGGGCATTCTCGCCTAATCCTTTAATTTCATCGCAAGATAAGCACACGTAGTGTGGACCGTTGGATCCCGTGTGGTCTAGTGGACCACATATCTAGCGACTGATGTTTTTCTAAAAATAACAAATAATTCAAGGAAAGGAATTACTTTACTAAAATCATAACTATTACTAGGAAGCTTTGATGAATAAAGTTAAAACATGAAAGTTGATCAGAAAAATATGAGGAACACGTTAAAAATATTTTGAGAGCCCGATTTCATTCCTATTTGCAAAAGTATATTATTTTGATGAAAAAGGTATTAATTTTTTGTTAGAAACCCTAATTAATGATAATGGATAGTTTTATAAGTGCAAATAAGTTAGTTCGAGTATTCTTAACCTGTTTAATGATGAAGATGAATCTTAACCTATTTTGAAGATGAAATTGCAATATTTAGGGTTTTAAACCTAATATGATGGTTAATATCCTTAGAAACCCTAAATAAGGGAAAAAGGAAAGAAAAGGACCTTTAATCCAAATTTAGGGTTATATGTTGTTGAAAGGTAACCTTAATACCTTTCATGAGGATTAGATGAGATAATTAGGGTTTGTGAGTAATTTTATAAAATTAGGGTTTAGGAAAGTAAAAATGAAGTGAAACCCTAATTGTAATTGAAACCCTAAAAGTGGACTAGAAACCCTAGGAAGCGAGCTAGGTTTAATAGACCTTGATGGCCTGATCAATGATAGGAAAATTGGATGCATATTTTAGGATCATCTTGTGTTCTTGCTTGTTTACTGGATTTCTTGCTTAGTTGGATTATTTCTACACTCAAGTCAACCTGACAGGTATGTGGTTAATTATGGTCAATCACATTAGTTTCCCGAAGGTTTTCTAGATGATTAATGACATTGAATGCAACCTATCAATTTGAATGTTCATACTTGCAAATCATAAAGTCACTATGATTATCACAATTATAATATAAGTGTGTATTCTTTCACCTACATGCCACCCTGATGGATGATGGAAAATGGTCAAGCCCAGGAGGGAAGACCCATGGGTACCATGAGTGGTGACCCCAAACACCAAGCTCAGGATTGAGAAGGTGGTCTTTTTTGCATGAATAATGGGCACCATGATAGGTGACCCCAGGAACCAAGCTCGGGATTGAGAAGGTGGCCTTAATTCAATGGAAAAAGAGAAACCCTAAAGAGAGTATTCCAGGGTTAGGGAAAAAGTGGTGGAGAATGTCACATTGAAAGCGTAAATTGGCTTGTTAATTAACTTGATTGTGATATTTAGATTGTTAGCCATATTTGTGAAATTTTGGTTGTACCCACATACCGACATATTCATTTATGCTGACCGACATTTTGTTTGTCATCGTTTTAGGTACAAATTGAAAAGGATAAACAATAAAGTGGCATATTGTGAAATTAAGAAATAAATTGCAAGGAAGATTGTTAGAATAGAGTCTAGAGATGGACAAAAGTTAGAAATCCAAGTTTTTGAAAAAGGTATGCAAAGTTTTATTTTATACCATCTTTCAGTATATTTTGGTAGAATTTTATAATTATTACTGATTATTTATCGAACCTTTGATCTTGTTAATTGGGATAACGTCTCTAACCTCTTGGTCTCCCTTAATTAGGGGTTACCGAGAGGAGGGGTCGTTACATTTAGTATTAGAGCATTGGTTCCTCATTTAGTCTTTACTAATTATTAAATTTTACAAATTCCATAGAACCGAGGGAGTTAATAGAGGATTTTCCGAAAGATAGGTGTGTCTAGAAAAGGATCATTTTCAGGGGCTGGCAATATTTTCCTCCACACCGCTAGTTGGAATATGGGGACTCCCGGATCTGTGTGACTGCCTGGCCAATGTCTTAGGATCTAACTCAAAATAAGATACCTTTAGGACTCTCTCATCTATTTTCATCCCTTCTCAACCATAATTCTATTAGGATTATAAGGTTTCAGGTTTTCTCTCTCTTCCTCACCCTCTTGAGGTATGGGTAAAGTTGATAAGGTTTAAGGAATCCTCCACTAAAATTAATAAAAAGCATGTAAATAAGATGTCATGGACATAAGCTTAATAGTTTAAGCGTAAACTAAAGAATAGTTGCATTCTTAGGTTGGATGAAATATGTTGTCATGCCCTCAGTAGAGACCGGAGGCTAGACCTTCGTGTCAGGAGGATAAGTAGAGATAGTTAGTCTTGGAGGTAGAGTCCTCCATTATAAGTAGAGACATGTCACATCCTCTGAGGATGATGCTAACCCTAACCCTAAGTAGTGGTTAGAGAGGGATGACCCGATGAGTTAGATGCCATGGTAGACCATGTGTGTGGGTGGGCATGCTTTTGGTTTGGATACCCATGACGATATGAACCATGTGAGGTTGGTTGACCTAGTACCTTTGGCGACCCAACCCTGGGAAGGGTCGTGCATGTTAGGGTGAAGGATAACTCCTTCATTGATGAGGTTAGTGATGACCCTATATAAATCATATGGGCTTATATGAGCATGGAATAGTATGAACCCAGAGTACATCTTTAGTGTTGATAGTAGGTTAAAACCCTGGCTAGGAGAGTATGTTGGATAGCTTATGAGATAAGCATGAAGTGTTTTGGATAATCTTGGGCAAACATAGGTTTCTCTCATGTAGGTGTACGCTTGTAAGCTTGATCCGCCTTAGAGAGAGGACCTCCAGTAATAAGGTTGTTTTAGGGTTAAGCTTTAGAGAGAGAGAGAGAGAGCAGGGCTCGAGCTAGAAGGTTGGAAGTCTAGACTCCGAGCTAGAAGAAACCTTGAGAAGTTGAGGATGATGTGACCTAAGAGGATGGTTGCGGTTGCCTCATGCACGATCCCTGGAGGATGATGGTATCTTGGTTGCCTTTAGAGGAACCAAACCCTAGAGAGAGAGGATGAGACTGCTGGTACCTGTGTGCCTATGGTATAGGTGTTTGCCTTTTAGGGTTAGGAAGAAGAATTCCTTAGACCCTAAAAGTGTTTAGTAACAAGTTGTGAGGCCTTATACCTAGTTGGTTGTCCTTGAGGAGGACTCCACTCTGAGGTGTTATTCAAGTGGAATGATAATGGGAAGTGCATGTCATACCTTGTACATGCTTGGTACATGGTTACAGGGTTGAGCATGTAGTTGGATATCAGAAAGGTGAACCTAGGGTTCCTAGACCTAAGAGGGGAAGTAGTAGTGTTGGGTGTACCTGATGCTCATGATGAGATTTGAGTTCCATAGATTTGAGCATGGCACCCCTCATGTTTAGAGGAAAGGGAAACCCCTTGGATTAAGTTGTATGTTTGATGAACCCCTCGCATATAAGTTGGTGACATGGGCAGGTATGATCTTGGTCCAATATTGAGGAATGAGAACAAGTATGACCTATCATGAAGACCTATCATGGTTTAGTAGGTGGTCTGCTTACTATCTACGTGCACTAGTAGCTTGATAGGGTTGAGCATGCTCATGTGGATATAAACCTGATACGTAGGGACATTTGTGACCTTTGTTCCTATCAAGATGTAATTTCCTCCCATCCTGGGAGAGAGACCCTTTTGTAGGGTGTATACCAATTTTTGTTGGTTTTGAGGTAACCTAAAGAGGTCTCATAGGATCTTGAGAAGCTAAGAGAAAAGTACATAGTATGATAATGAACATGTAGACCCATAGATAACCATCTCCAAGTGCATGTGGATGTGTTAGCATGGAGGTAACCGGTACGAGGCCTGACCAACGTAGGTAGGTCGCCATGATCCCTATGAAAGGATGAAAGTCAGCCCATGAATGCAGAGAGAGATGATGGAGACTTGGGTAAGGTTCTAAGTTGGACATGTACTATATTAGAATTCTATGTCTATCCTAGGGTCACGTAGGGATAAGATCGATGGAAGTAGGAGTTGCCTAATTCCCTAGTTGCACATGACCATAGGGTCGGGAGGTAACATCTATCATTGTCTGAGGGCCATGTGTTAGGAGATTGATCACCTTCATGAACTCATGGGACCCAAAGGGCAGATGAGGAGGGCACTCTCTGGATGCATAAGGGAAGAGGGATGACCCTAAAAGTGTCGGCACCCTACAAACCTAGAAGAGATGACCAAGGATTGTGTGTGGACCCAAGTGGGTTCGAGACCAGTTTTCCATCGAAGTAACTTTGATATCAAGATGATCGTTATGTAGAGACATATGTTGCACATTTCAACTTAGATTTGAAGGTGTACTGGCAATGTGGGATGTACCATCTCTACTCTTAGAACAAGAAGAACATTGTGTTTGGACGACTGACAAATGCTTATTTGCTCTTGTTATGGGAGTGAGAGATAGGATAGTACGCATACCATACACCAGGGATAAAGATAATGTGAGTGGAAACATTGATATGATGCATGAGGATGGAGATAATAACAGACTCTTGTGGAGTGTAAGATGTGTGGATGTTGTACAAATACTAAGAGAACTAAGGTAGTCATCTTATGAGGATGTTTTTATCATGAGCTATGTGGAATTTGCGAGCTATACAAGGTTGAGTTTGAAAACTAAGGGGATGATCTCAGAGTTTTCTCGATGAAGATAGATTTAGAGTTGAGATGAGATAATAAGTGGAGTATACAGAGGTGTATGTCTTCAACATTACCTAATACATAAGAATGTGAGGTGGTAATGGATGCTCTGGTTGAGATGCAGCTGCCTAATTTAGCTAGAGGCTAGAAGAGGTTCTTAGGTTAGCCCTTAGTTTGAAAAAGAAGATATGTTTGGCTAACACTCATATGTAACAAGATCTGTTGATCAAGTTAGTGGTTGTTTGGTTAGCCAGCCTAGGCCTTGATGCAATAAAAGGATGGATGTAGAACCTCAGATGCACTTCTCTGGAAAAGAAGGTGATGAAAGCCTGACTAGAGTGTTTTAGGGTTTCTTAGGAATCAACCTTAAGGGATCATGACATACAAGAGATCATGATTTTAAGTTCATCATACACCATGGTACTACTAAGATAGTAAGTGGCAGTAGTATTTTGGATACCTAAGATGAAGTTGCATGTGGCTTGTCACCATGAAAGCTAGGAGGTGAAGGATGAACACCAGTAACCCAGTGAGTTGATATAGAAGATAAAGAGTCCCTGAGTGGGAATGGGAGTTCATCACTATAGATTTTGTGGTAAGTCTCCCTGGACTAAGGAAGGTCAAGATGCAATATGGGTTATGGTAGATTGCCTTACCTAGATAACATAATCTAAGAGAAAGAGAGAATATTGTCGGGAGATAGATCCAAATGAACTACAAGTAAGAGAGATGGTTCAACTACACCACGATTCAAGTTCGAAGGTTCTTAAATATAACCTAAAGACTCACTTCCATAAGATGGAAGTAGATACGGGAAGAACTCGATGTGAGTACAGCTTATCACCCCTAACTAATGGTTAGTATGATCCAGACAAGAGGGTTTGATGAGAGCATGTGTGCTCATTTAGGGTGATACATGGGGGTCAGTTCTTGCCTTATGAGAGATGTGATGATAACCACCATAGCTAGTATCAGGATGTAAAGAAGCTATGTAAGGAAGGTTGTGTCAATCACCACTTCATTAAGATAATGTTGGTGAAGGGACCTCACGAAGGTTAGAAAAGGACCATAGTGTGTGCAGATGAAGTCACTTTGATCATGTGATGGCTGAGGAAGCCCAGGGGAGACATGAGTCATGAGCTGATGCAAAGCAGTCTGACATGCAGTTCATTGTGGGAGAATATGCGATGTGAAAATCTGACCCCTCTAAGCTACTGCTGAGAAAGTTGAGTCCCCGTTATATGGGTCCTTTTGAGATGGATTGGTGGAGATGGTTATGTTTAGTCTTACCCCTTAAGATAACATGATGCATAATGTTTTTCACGAGTCCAATCTAGAGCACTATGTGAGGTACCCAAGCCATGTGCTGAGCCAAGATCCTAATCAACTTTGTGAGAGGATGAAATGTCCTGAGTCACCTATGAGGGTACAATATACCAAGGTGAGAGAGAACTCAGACGAAAGAATATAAGATGATGAAGGTTCTTGGGAAGCACCATGGAGAGGGTAAAGCCACATAAGAGTCATGATGGACATGTGAAAAATTTATCCTGCTTGTTTGTTTGTTTGTTTGATGGAATTTTGAGGGAAAAATTCCTAAAAGAGGGGAAGGATGTTACAACCTCAATTTTGCATATGTTTGTAATGATTTTATGAATATGTACTTAATTGAAAAGGTTGTATGCTTTGCTTCAAAGGATGGATTTATTTGCAAATATCCCTTTGAATAGGAATTTCGTGATTCCTATTATTAAGTTAATCCAATAATGGATATAAAAGAGAAGAAAAGAAGAAAGGTCCAAATAGTGGAAAAAGATACAAGATAATGGATATTAAGCAAAACAATTATGAGAAATGCATGGAAATCTCTAGAAAGTGGCATTAATGGCCACAATTGAATAAATTTCGTTTATATGTGATTTCTAATCAAAGAAATAGGAAAAGAGGGAAAGGAAATAAAAGATAAAGAGAAATCCTTGAAAAGAATTTTTTTTTAATAAAGAAATAAGTAAGAAAGAGGTAGAAGCCTCTAGAAGGAAAGGGAATATCCTACAAGTGGGGTCTTCATTCCTTTAGGGTTCCTTGAGGTCCAAGGAATCAAAGATGATAAGATAATGGCAAAAGAAAGAGGAAATATCAATTAATTTAGTTTTATTAGTGAATAACTTGCATATGAAGGAACCACCCTTTTCCTTTGGAATTTGGGTTTCAAATTTAATACACGAGTAGATAATGCCAAGAAAACGTTTCCTCTAAAATTTGAGTGGAAAATGTTAAACGAGGAGAGAGATATGAATTTTTCAAGTTTCCTTTGAATTGAATTAACTATTACACAAATTCCTTGTTTTAAGATAAAAGGAAATCCGGGAAGCGATGACAGCCATCGGATCCCCGCATGGTCTAGGGAGCCACATATCTGATGATGGCTATGTGTCATCTAGCTAAGTTACAGAAGGAGAGGAAGATGGTAAAGAAATCTAATTTTCTTGCGTTTGATGCGATAACATGAGGTGTGGATGAGTCCACCACCTTCAGGAATTCATTCTGAGAAAGATTAACCAAATGTATGGGTATTTTTGTCAATGAATGCGAAAGTTCCAAACCCCCATGACTTCGGAGAGCAACGAGGCACCTGTTGGTGCGTTCAATTTGGCCAAAGACCCTGATCTTCTTCCTCGACTAGCCGCCACCGTCACCAGAGTGTCGGCCGCTCACTAGCAGTGAAGGAACGGAGCCAACCCAAATAAGTGATGATGAATAGCAGAGCCAAAGGGAAGTCTAAGGGAAAATGCAAAGCTAAGAAGAGTTCTAAAGCTAGACAAAAACTAAATTCTTCTGAAATGAAAGCTAAGGGAGGAGTAACTAAGGAAAGAAAGTGACACCACTATCACCAACCTAGAAACTTGAGAATGAACTTCCCTCTTTATATATAGGTTTTTCAGAAGAAGATGATAGAGGTCTTCACCTTAGGACCCAAGAAGAAGTATGCTAGAAATGTGCAGAGGAAGGTTTGCTCCACTATAGCTAGAATGTATCATTTAGCCTGATATGCATGTAATAGAATTAGTGAATTGCTATTATATACCTTCTTTTGATAAAAACATCATGTATCTTGTATGGACAAAAATATTATGAATAAATTGATGTTTCATTTTAAAAGATAAGTCATGTATGGAAATGCCCTATGTCTCATAATCTATACTTGATAGTTGTAGAGACAAATAAGTATTACACATGCAATTAATGACTTGATGACTTCCTACAATGAATACCTATAACATTGTCATGTAGAGAAAATAAATGAGAGATGTATTTCTAGAATACATGTCTATGGATTTATAGACTCTTTTGGTTAATGAACCAATATAGACATGAAAATATTATTTATTGGGCAATATGAAAAAAGCACCTTTCGCTAGAAATAGTGGAAGAGCAAGTATTCCATTAGGGCTTGTATATATTGATGTATATTGACCTTTTTATAATAAATGCTAGAGGTGATTACTGGTACCTATTATATTTATTGATGTTATTAGTTGGTAGATTGTATTTAAAGAAATACAATTCTAAATAAAGTGTTCAAGGAGATCGTAAATGAAGTGCATAACCCACTTGGTATTAGTATTATAGCACTTTGTTATGATCAATGTGGAAATATTTTATCCAAGAGTTTGAGGACCTTACGGGAGACCATGATAGTGTATCATGATGATTTTATCCTCTTTCACAGATAAGAGCGATAATAGAGCATTTTAAAAGAATACTAAACAAAATATAAATCCTCATGTTCTTTTTGTCCTCATAGGACTAATTGAGGGAAGCTCGACTTTGACTACTTTTTCACTTTTAACTCATAAATTATAAAATGATATATCAAAATGATATTATTTCATCTGACATGTTTTTGACTTGCGAATTGGTCACTACCTCAGGCTGATTCTTTTCATAGAATCTTGTCATTGCTAGTTTCTGACTACGCTTTTGGTTATTTTATGCAGATGAGCCAGCTTGGGATGCATGTCCACATCCTTAGGTATCACTACTAGACCACTTCCTATGAGAGTTTTGTTGACTCTGTCTTGGCTTCTGGGTTACACTCACATCTCTAACCCAACAATCTTTCATCAGATGTCCCATCTTCCCACATTTATAACAGTTTTTGTTCTCCCACTGTGGCATAGATGGTCCTTTACCCCTTCTGGGTAGCCATTGCCTTGGTGTATTAGACATTGGTTGTACTAGTGGTACCAAAAGCTTTCCCTTTTTGGAACTACTAGGCCTATGTTCCTGGGTTTGATTAGGCCTCTTCTTGATTCTCTATTCCTTATTCATTGTTGGACAGTTCCTTCTAAAATGTCCAGGCTTCCCACACCTGTGGCAGATTCTACTTTTATCTTGCAACCTATTCCTTTTAACATTTTCTATTGCTTCAACATGCTGATTTTGATTAAGAATCATGTTGGAGTCCAAAACATCATCATTGGGGGTTGGAAATATGGGTTGTATTGCAAAGGCACGGTCCACTATATGTATCATAGTTGTCCTAAATTGATCAAACAAAGCATGGAAAGCTGGGTTCTCTATCATGGCTGGGTCAAACTGGGGATGCTTAGGTTTTGGTTCCCCCCTATTTTGGTCCCTTGCACCTCTTCCTAGTGTAGCAACACTGCTCCCAGCAGTATCTTCTTCGTGTGATCCAGACATCTTTAAGTTCTACTTCTCCTATATGAGCAGAAGACACTATCAGATACACTGGAAGACACTAGAACAGACTCAACAACCTTAATCCTATGTCTCTGTAGACTCAGCGAACCTAGAGCTCTGATACCACTAATTTATTACACACCTTTCGAACAAAACATGATTTACTTAAGCGGAAGCATTTCGTTAACAACGGATTACGAAAAATCACTAAAAATTAAAACCATTTACAAAGAGATCCATACATTGGAAAAGTATTTCAAAAAGAGCCAAAGTAATTCCATTACATTCTAGTTCACAAGTACATAACTTGTATCATCTCATCTCAAGGATTACAAACATCAACTGCTCTATACACATGAAGCATAAGAACCTTGAGGCATCAAGCCAAAATCTCCGATCGATCCTTTTTAAAACAACTACTGACTCTGAGGACCTGAGAGTACATAAACAACACATAGGACTCTTAACTACTTAACATGACATGCTGTATCTTTACCTGAGATATTACTATTGTTCCTGCTACTGCTATCCTTTCTTTACTTTATGATTTCTACTTCCTTGTCTACGTTCACCTAAAAAAAATGTTGGATCCCACAGGGGTGAGACAATTGTAAATTGCCCCAGCGATAGATATAACTCTCCACCAAAAACAATATTATTGCAGTTTAATAGAATAAAAATCAGCAGAGGATATATATATATATTCAACAACAGATAGATCAATGACTACTCAGATTACAAAAATATTCTTATTCAAAGCATTTTAGCTATAACTAGATATAACAACATATTATTTATCCAATAAAGAATTAAAGCACATGTATAACATTTATCCTTCTAGGATATGCTAAGCAGGGTAACATCAACCAATGATTCTCGTATTTCAACCTTAAGCAAATACGCTACATGGCTGATTACATTTTACAATCATACTTATGCCATTAGGAGATGAGGTATACCGCTCATACTCCAACTGACCACGATTACGTAAGTATCGGTACCACACAAGGTCAATGGAAGAGTCGGAATCCAAGACCTCAACCTTCTCAGTCAATACGAGATTATATGGCAGATACATCATGTGTCAAACTGCAATTAACTTCCTAGGGTATAGTGGCATCTTTTCTATAGAGTTATAGCCCGTAGCATATACTCTCTTAAGGGTTATGGCCCATAGGCAATGCCTGGTATTTATATTGTAGAGTCATGGCCCATAGCCATACTCTTATTGGGGTATGGTCCGTAACCAATCCTGTAAATAGGATATTGCCCGTAGCCATTCCTATGGGGCATAAGGATATAATTGCCCAATTACACCCACATATTCAAAAATATGCGCTCCGGGTTATGCCGCAGAGCAACCCGTTTCACCATTCAGCAAATTCTGACATTGATGGATCTGTGGTCAGGGCAACAACATTATATGATATTACTTGATTAATTAAGTGTATTACCATATTCTTTTAGCATCAAAGAAGTTTCCAGAACATTAAATATTATGACAAATACTACAAAGAATGGATAATACTTTCATCAATAATATTTAATAAAGCATTGGGAACTCAATCCCTCATCTCATCAGGTGTATTCTCATTTCACAACAACTCATCATCACGATTAGGGAATATGGGTATTAAAACCCTCAGTTCATCATAGAACACTTGTTACCGCTTATTAGGTAACTAATACCGTCAATTCATATGACCAAGTTAAACATAATACTTGCTTCACAAGAATCTCACATGGCTCACAAGGCTTATTTCATCTCTTATTACCTCTCACTAGGCAACAAGGCATGTCATGGCTCATAAGGCCCATAAAACAATTTCAATAATAGAATATCATAGCTCATACCTGGCTATGCTCATCATCTCATGATATTTGCATGGTTAGTAATCATAATAGCAGTTATAACAGTATCACATATCAGCACCATACAATACAAGGGCAACACCACTATTCCCATTTCATATTAATCAGGGATAGTCATCCCATTACCCAAAATTAGGGCTTCAGATACCCTCACCCTATATTAGGGTTAGGGTTTCAAATTAGAGTTTCATATTTCATAGCATCCCCCTGGATTAGGGTTTCATAACACATCATCCCGTGTCAGGGTTTCATACATCATTACCTTGAATTAAGGTTTCTAATAACTTTCCCTCAAATTAGGGTTTCATATAACATTACATAATCATCACTCTGAGTTAGAGTTTCTCATCACATTACTACATTAGGGTTTCATATGTTCATATTATTGATCCAAACCCCAATTCAGTGCTTCACACATCTAGGAGCATACATTGTTATCATAAGTATTCAATCATACTTATTTATTCTCATCATTTACCACTAAATGATTATCTACACAAGGTATGAGTTTCTTTCTCATCCATACAGGAGTATGGTTACAACATACTTTATCATCTTGGCTTACCCCTTTATCAAGTATGTTTGCCTTCACTTATCAAAGTGCATAAAACTCATTGTATCTTAATGTAACAATTAACATAACACACTTTAGGTGTTGCTCATCCAAGTATATTGATTTTGAAGTGTATAAAGGTATATCAACCTTGAAGTGTTGAATATGATACCTGTCATATCTTGAATGTATCACTTCCCTCATCACTTCTAACTTGCTCAAGTTCATCATCTTATATCATATTAGGGTATTTTCCATCCTAACACTTTATGCACTAATCCTACATTTATCATATAATGTAGTAGTCATAAAATAATACATTTAAATTGTCCAATCATCATCAATTGATATGGACTCATCTTAGGTTTAGACATTGTTGATATAAGGTTGTCCGTCATCCACAACTTTAGGTGTTTCATATAAAATCCTTTTTTTTTAATAGGGATTGTTATTAAAATACCCTAAATTAGGGTTTTCTCATATTATCACCCTAGATTAGGGTTGCACCATTACCTTAGATTAGGGTTTCACTTAATATTTCCCTAAATTAGGGTTAGGGCTCATCACCCTTTTTAATTAGGGTTTCATGATCTCTTTATCAAGGATCATACCCTAATTATATATATATATATTATATTCATAGTGGAAGTGTTGAGGCTCCACCACTACATGATTATCACTCATGTATGAATTCCTCTCTCTCTCTCATCCTCTCTAGAATGTTGATTTCTTTAGTCTTAATTAAATTGAATCAACTTGAAATGTAGAGTTGTCATAAATTATTAAGTTTTTGCTTCCATAAGCATCAAAGGTTGATCACTCTAAAGGTACTAATCACCTAAGTACTTTAGAGGTACAACCATTATAATCAATCTTGAGTTACTTTGATAGTGCGCATTTAGTTCTAAGATCAATTGTAATTTGAATCAATTCATTCAGTTTTGAAACCGAATCACTCCATTCAGTCTTGAAACCAAATCTTTCATTCAGTCTTGAAACTGAATCCTTTATTTGATCTTGAAATCAAATCCATTCGATCTTGAAACCGAATCATCATCCTTTGCATTGAAACCAAATGGATATCTCAACATTGAAACTGATTGAGTGTTGAAACTGATTGGACATTTCAAATGGTTGGGTTCATTTACTCTCCAAATGGTCTGAGGACCATTTGATCCCAAATGGTCTCAAGACTGTTTCGACTCAAACGGTCTCAAGACCGTTTCGTCCAAACTACCTTGAAACTGAATGGACCAATTAGGGTTCCTCCAATCAAATTGATTTAAGGTTTGTAATCATTGAATCATCAATCGATTGAACTATTGAAGGTACATCAGATTGTAGCCCTTGGATCTCCAACCATCAACCATAATCGACCATTGACCTCCAAACGGTCTTGAGACTATTTGGTCTTAAATGGTCTTGAGACCGTTTGACCTCCAAATGGTCTTGAGATCGTTTGGGTGAATCAACCTTGAAAATGATTCCCTCAACTAGGGTTCCAATCAATTCAACAAATTAAGGTTTGAAATTAGTGGATTATCCATACATGGAACCTTAAAAATCAAATCAATTGGTATCATTGGATCATAATCCATCCACAAAAACATTGATCCTCCAAACATTTTGAAACCATTTGATCTCAAATGGTCTTGAGACCGTTTACTCCCAAACGGGCTTGAGACCGTTTGGTTTCAATCGATCTTGAAACTGATTGGTTCCAAATGTTGAAACCGTTTGCCCAAGATATTCATTGAGGAGTGTG
Source organism: Alisma plantago-aquatica (assembly GCA_963693085.1). Taxonomy (NCBI): domain Eukaryota; kingdom Viridiplantae; phylum Streptophyta; class Magnoliopsida; order Alismatales; family Alismataceae; genus Alisma; species Alisma plantago-aquatica. The sequence continues at coordinate 785,052,460 of OY856412.1, read as the reverse complement.
ATTATGATGATTTAATCATCATCAAGCTTCAATCCTTCAAAATCTACTTCCATTCTTATGGTATTCTATAAATTTGATCAAAAGAATTTCAAGTAGAACAAAATGATCAACAAATGATGAAGAATTGAATGTAATAATAACATTTAAGGGTTTAAGTTATATAACCCGCCTTCAAAGTTGAAACCAAGATTCAAGCTTCACATATCTAATGGTGAATTAAGATTTCTCAACCTCCCAAGGTCCGTCCTCATGCCTTTGAGTGAAAAGAATTGGCTAGGGTTGAAGATTGAATGGAGTAAAGAAGAAATCAAACACTGATTTGCGATTTCCACCATGAAATCAAGGTTGAAGATGATTAAGGAGCTTATCTACAGGTTGGGATACGTCCTCCTGTTTCTCCTAAGATCCCTTGTGCTCGGCCCAAAGAAGGGGAGAAAGAAAATATGAAAAAGAGTCTTTGTATGAGTGGGAAATGAATTGTATGTAATGGAATTTCAAGGTGAGAGAAAGTTTTATAATAATCCTTCAACTCCCCAATTTGGTGCCACTTATCCCCCTCACTTATTTGCATACAAAGCCATCAACCCCACCTTCAAATTCCTCTCCATTATCCATGATATAAAAGAAAACAAATTAAGCACCTTAATCAATATAATAGTAATATCCAAAATTGATTGGATATTACTTTTCCTTTAACTAATGTGAGTGGGCTCTCCACTCACTTTAGATATTTCGTTGCCTTTGCAAGGAAAAAGAAATTCCAAACTTATTTAATTTCAAACATCTCAATTTTGGTTGAAGGGCACTTCCATTAATATATTTATTTTTGCATTAAATTAAATTAGGGTTTCAATTATGCTTAAATATTGATTATTTTAATATCAAGATTCTCTCTCCTTCAAAGTGATTCAAATGAGACGCCCATATAATTTTCTTTTATCTACATGATGACAAGAAACATTAGGGACTCTCTAGAGGTGGTGTTTTGCATATTGAACCCTAGGTTTTGGGTAAATTGCACATTACACCAAAACTAGGTTTTAATGCACAAACATTGCTTAACAAGCTCTTTCTTGGTGATCAGGCTTGTGGCAGCCATACCTCCGCATCGTTTTCATTCTTATGATGCTTCAACACTTGAGGAACATTTTACCATGTAACATTTACAAGTTAACCCCTCAACTTGGGTAATTTGCACTTTAGTCCAAAACAAGCAAAACAGTGTTTCAACATTATTCAAAAAGGACTAGAATTGAAACATAACTTCCTCTTGAGCCTTAATTACTTTTCAAGAGATAAGAGAAAGAATATGATTAACTTTATTAAGAAAAACATCTAGGGTTAAGGCATAACCCAGGTCAGGGATGTTGCATAAGGGTAGCTTTTCGAGCTAGCCAGTGAGCTAACCCATTAGCATGCCTTCGGTAGGAACAAAAAGAAATGCTATGGAAAGAAACTTTTAAGCTATGGATATCATTGAGAAGAGTCCCTAGAAGGTCAGGTCTCCTTGCTCCAGCGTTAATGTGTTGGATGACAGATTCCAAGTCTGATTCAATCACCAGTCGTTCCAAGTTCATCAACCTAGAATGTAGAAGTCCTTCACGGATCGCCCAGGCCTCCGCACACTGAGCATCCTTGAGAGTCAGGTTTCATTTACCAGCCTCCTGAAGAACTTTGCCACTGTGATCCCTCCATGCCATCCCAGCTCCATCGTACCCTTGGATACTTACTGCTGCATCACAATTCAGTTTGATATCATTCTGTAAAGGAGGCTGCCATCCCTGTTCCTCTCTAGTTTCCTCATGCATACGTCATGCGCTCCGAGCTTCCCAGTGTCCTCATATCAATATAATTCCAGTAGGGTCTGTTGGATGATGAGAGGCAGTCTGAGCTTGTTGGCAAATATCAAGTCATTTCTTCGTGTCCAGATTTCCCACAGGGATGCAATCATGACTTCGTCATCCTCTTTCCTGGGCGATCTGGTGAGCTTCAGGATTATTGCATCTACCTGCCCGTGTTCGGCTTCCCTCACCCTAATCTGCACTTCCTCTGGGCTCTCCTTCCATAACTTCCAAGCTTGTGTGCACCTGAACAACATGTGGTCAGTATCCTCCTTCTCCCTCCTGTAGATACTACAAATGCCATCGGGGTGGAAGTATCTATCAAAGAGACTCCCCAAGGTGCCCAACGCTCCTGTCGTGCTGTGCTAAAGGAAGTGCGCTGCCTTAGGGATGAGAGCCATTATCCAGATGACTCTCCACACCTGTGTTTCCTCCTGACTCCTCATATTTCCTGTCTCATTTGGTGCATGTAATGCCATCCAGTAGGATGACCTTACTGTATACTCTCCACTATTGCTTGGCCTCTAGTAGATCTCGTCTGCTTGCCTTGATGAACTTAGTGGAATAGATAGCACTTTGTGTTCTATCTCCTGGGTGAATAGTCTATTGGTACTATCTTCATTCCAAGTATTCATATCACCATTCATTTGTTGATGGACCCACTGATAAGTGGTACTAGAGATGCCATACATCTTGTCCAGACTACCTCCCATGTGCGGTATCCATGGGTCGACCCATATGTTGATATTGGAACCATCCCCCACTCTCCATTGTAGCCCCTCAAGGATGTTGTTTTTTTCATTCCATATGCTTCAACAGGTGAAACATGGGTTGAACCCTCGTCTTGCATTCAAAATTGTCCCCCTTAGAAAATATCTGGCTTGAAGTACTCAGTAAACTAAGGTATCCCGTATGTGGAACAATCTCCATACATTCTTGGTCAAGAGGGCTTGGTTGAAGATGTGTATATTTCTAAACCCCATATCTCCTTGGGTTTTTGGCTTGCATATAATTTCCCTACTAACCCATGCAATTTTCCTCTCTGTACCTATTGCTCCCCACCAGAACCTCAAAATGATGCTATTGATGGAGTCTAGAAGATATGTAGGTAGATGAAATATACTCATGATGTAAGATGGGATGGCCTATACTACTGCTTTAATGAGTACCTCTTTCCCTACTTTTGATAATAGTTTTTCTTCCTCCATATGAACTCCTGGATATAGGCAAACACCTATTTTTTCGACCTACCCACCGTCATAGGTAGTCCTAAGTACTTGCCATGTCTGTCCACTTCTTTTACCTGCAGCAAATTTGTCAGTTCAATCTTCTTTTCCCAGTCCACCCCCTTGCTGAAAGCAACCTTAGTCTTAGATAGGTTAATCTTCTGTTCGGATGCCCGTTCATAGTGGCTGATAATTTCAGCTAATTTCAGGCACTCTTTTTTGGTTGCTTTGGCAAATAGAATAGAATCGTTAGTAAAGAAAAGATGAGAAACATGGGGACCATAGCGTCTAGCTCAGATTCCATGGATAGCATTTTGTTTTGCTGTCAAAGTAAGAGAAGTGGAAAATGCTTCAGCACATAGAATAAAAAGATATGGAGAAAGGGGGTCACCCTAGGAGAGTCCTCTGGATGGTTGAGTCTTCCTAGTATGTTCCCCATTAATGCCAAAAGAATGGGTTACAGTTGACATGCAATCCACGACCTTCCTCCTCCATCTCTCCCCAAATCCCATTTTTTCTTGGATGTAATTGACAAACCTCCACTCTACCCTGTCATAGGCTTTGGACATGTCCAGTTTCAGAGCAATGTGTCCCTTCCTTCTCCCTTTTCCTCCTTTCATGGCATGGAACAGTTCACATGCAATGAGGGTGTTATCTATGATGAGTCTACCCAAGATTAAAGCACTTTGATTCATAGAGACAATCTTATACATGAAAGGTTGCAACCTGTTAGCATTGAATTTGGAAGCAATTTTGTAGATGATGTTGCATAAACTAATGGGCCTGAAGTCCCCAATCTCCACTGATTTTTGTACTTTTGGAATCATCACCACAAGAGTCGAGCTTAGATCAGCAATGCTTCTTTCTGTCTTCCATCACCCTTTGATATAGTTAGAGACATCCTCCCCTACTATGTGCCAATTTGTTTTAGAAAACATAGCCTTCATGCCATCTGGGCCAAGCACTTTGTTAGGATACATACCTCTAAGGGTTGTTTGGATTTCCTCAGAATTAAAGTCCTTCTCTAAGGCGTCCCTTTCTGCTGCACTCAATTTGACTGAGATACCCTGAGTCGCTTCCTCCCACCCTGTAGGTTTAGAGGATAGAAAGAGTCCTTGGAAAAACTCCATTTCAATCTACTCAATCTCCTCTTCACTGGTCATCCATTGCCCCTCCTTGTTTTTCAGCCCCTCAATTTTATTCCTTTTCCTTCTTTGAGATGCTTTATGATGGAAGTAGGTCATATTCCTATCCCTTGATTTCATTTCATTGACTCAGGCCCTCACATGCCAAAAGGCTTCATCCCTTCCATGCCACTCCTGGAGTTCGGCAGTAATGCACGTGCATCTCTCTAAGTTCATCCTATCTGGCGGTAGCTGTTGGATCTCTCCCAGAAGCCCTTCTTACTCTTTCATTTTGTTTTTCCTTTCCTCAAACTTTTCAGTAGCCCATTCTTTTAATTTGCTTCCATAGTGCTCCATTTCCTCCTGAAGTCCTAACAAGTGGCGTTCCTCCCATACTGACTTTATGATCTGCTCGCACAACTTGTCATCCACCCACATGGGCTCAAAGAAAAAATATTGTTTCCTTTTAAAATTCTTCCTCTTCTTCTACTCGGTGTTGATAATAATCAGCACATGGTCAGATTCATATTTAGTTAGGTGAAGTACTCTAGCCTGGTAGAACTTAGATGCCCAGGCTGGGCACCCAAGAGCTCTATCCAATCTTTCCTGAATAAGTTTTTGCAGTGTAAGACCCCATTGCCACATGAAGATGCTTCCACTGTAGCCCAAATCCGTGAGGTCACATTCATCAATAGCACTCCTAAATTCCTAAATATGCCTTAGGGGCTTTGGTGGACCCCCTTTCTTCTCAGAATTAGACAAAATTTCATTAAAATCTCTAAAGAAGATAGTAGGAAGATCTAAGTCTGCTTTTAATTCTCTCATTAGATCCCAGGTTCTAAACTTTTGTCACTGCCCTACCCATCCATAAATACCAATTGCTCTCCACCCGACATCTGTGGTGCCTTCAGAAATATCACAACTACAGTGGTGTTGAGAATAGGATGTGACTATAAGATCACCATCCTTCCACCATAAGCCTATGCCCCCTGCTCTGCCATTGCTAGATAGAAAGACACCTTGTGTGAACCCACACTTCCTCTTGACAACTTCCAGATCTACACTAGATGTCATAGTCTCCATAAGGAAGACTATACTCGGCTCCTCCATCCAGCATGAAGACCGAAGGGCATTCATCGTGTTAGGGCGGGCCACTCCCTAACAGTTCCATCTCATTATTTTCATTGCTCTTCGTGGGGCTGGTTTACCCCATCCTCCGTTACTTGGACTGCATCATCCCTCATAATGTGAACTTCGACTTCCATGTTTCTAGCCTTCTTTCTTGCCTCACTCATAGTGTCAACATCGTCAAGATCCATGTCACATTGATCAAACTATCTTCCCCTCTTCCCTGATATTGTGCTCCACTCAACTTCCTTCTTAGGAACCCCTAGCTGTTGGGCTCTGCTCATTTTGTAAACCTACGACATATCCTTCTTTTTCCTTGGGTCACTCTTTCCTTTTCTCATGGCTTTCTTTCAACATTCCCTTTCCTTTTGCAATCTCATCCTTGCTACAGATGGTGCTAGATCCTGCATAACCCTTAGCCCTTTTCCCTGGTAATAACTACTTTCATCACTGGTAATGATAGTGTGTTATCCCTCTTACATCTCTATCACCATCGCCTTCACACCATCACATGGGTAGGGACATGCCGTCCTCATTGCTAGAAGCTCATCCCTGGAGTGCTTGGTTCCGTCAGTCTGTATCGCTGGGTCAGGTGTTGCGCTTTTGCTTCTGCTCTGGAACTTAGCCAATATGACTTCCTCCTTCTTCTTCTCTCTTTCTTTCTCCATAAGTTCATTGCTCTGGTGAGATGTGACCTGCAAAAATATTTCTCTGACGTCATAGTCTGACTCCCCACTCTCTTCCTATTTGCTGGAAGCGAATGATTTCCCGACATGGTCTCCTGGTCTCTGACCCTCTCGCTCTTTTCTCTCCTTACCACCCGAACGAGTTTCAGAATCCCTACTTATCTTGTGCGAACTTCTCTTTGACTGGTCTGGTTGAGGCTTATTGGTGAACTGAATACTCCTCTTAGATCTTACATTGCCATAAATTTCCTCCTGCAGCATCTATCTTGGTTTCCTCAGTGAAGCTTTTAGCCATGTATCCCATTGACTGCCCCGACCATCTTCTTCATCCCCTAATGCACAATCCTTTACCACATTCGCTAGATGCCCACAACCATGGCAAAAGTTTGCAAGTCTCTCATATTTTATCTCAAGCTCCATGATCTTGTTCTGGCTGCCACGGATCTGTAGGACTCTCTTCAGTGGTTTAGTCACATACAGATTGACTCTAACCCTCGTTGAAGAGTCCCAGCCTAATTCGTCCATGTCCATGGTGATAAGATCCCTATTCTGCTCGCTATCTCTTCAATGGTCTGCATTGAATGAAACCCTAGTAGTATCCCAAAGATTAGGACTCAGAAGGGAATGTGATTAATCTCAATTCCTCCTAGATGCTCCTCGGCTTCGATATTTTTGAAAAGAAGCAACTTGTTATCAAAGTTCCAAGGCGCTCCCTCTTAGACCTTTTGTTTGTCACGCCAGTCTAAGAATTGAATCATGAAGTGATCCCCTTCTAGCAATTTGAAGACTACCTTGCAGGTTTGACCCCAGGCCTACATGAGAGTACGTTTCATGGCCCAGAAATTAACAAATTTTTCCAATAGAATCTGTGCTACCACCGCGACTTGCAGGTGTCTCCTCTCTTTGTTGCCTACTTGTTGAGTTAGTTCTATCAGGTCTTCCTCCTCTACTTCAACTATAACCGTGCGCAGTTCTAGATCTTCTACCATGGTGGGGAAGATACCAAGAAGATCGCCCTATACCTTGGACTTGCAAGGGAGAAACCATGGATGGAGAAAGATCTCCCATGCACAAAACCCTAATCGTTAGAATGATAGGTCATGTGTAGGGAGAGTTGAGCACCGATGGAACTTAAAGCTTAGCAATGTGGACTGATACTGTAAGAGTCATCATACTAAAAGATTTAGTGATTTTATTATTCCAATATGCATGATGAATGATCTCTTAGTGCAATAAGGGTTATTGAATCACTTGAAGGAGACAAGCAAGAAAATATATTTTGTTGTGATTGGGAGAGTGATGAAACATAATACAATCAATAATTTTTATCTGAGCTTTATGTCGAGGTGGAGTATTTTTTTATCAACAAGTAAAAAATTATAGTAAGTTCAGAAAAAATGTATACTGAAAAAGTCTCTAAGGAAAAGATGAATGTTGAATTGGAAATTTTACAAGTTGCCCATGGATGAAGGAACAAGATATGTTGTCCATATAATCTTAGTCAATTAGCTTATTATAAAACTTGTTAGCATAGAGGAAGATATTAGTGAGAACAAAAATTCCTTATTTATAGTATCAAGTTGGCTATCTAGATTGAAGAATTTGGTAGCTTCAAAAAATAAGGGAGAATTTGGTAGTCAATATTCTTATATTACACTTAATCCCAATGAGGTTATCATATATTTGTTCAAGGTGGAATCTTCAAAGAAACTGTCCAAACATTAACATTAGGTTTTCAGTCTGTGGCTATTACATAAGACATAAGAAAATCAAGAGCACAAAAGAAGAATTAAGATGCAAAGGAAAATATATACATACATATATATATATACACACACAGACACATATATACATACTCACACACAAATATATATATATATATATATATATATATATAGTCAGGCTAGAATACACTTGAGTGTATAGATCACACACTACACTCAAGTGGTGTTTGCATATCAAGACTATTTGTTTCGAAATGTAAACCATTGATGTTCATTTTTACATTATAATTAGACTACATGCAAATTTTGAGCTCATTTGGATGAGTAGAAGTCACTCATTTGAGGGTAACACAATCAACGCATGAAACTAATTTGAAATGCATAATTTTTATAGTCTTCATAACATGACCTATAAATGTCCAAATGTACTCAAATTTTATATATGATCTATTCACAAAATGTTTAAGAAGATCACAAATTAGATTTTAAAAATGTATTGCATCATGGAAAACTACTTGAGTGTATTCTGATCCGAATACACTCGAGTGTGTTCTAGCATGACTCTCTCTCTCTCTCTCTCTCTCTCTCTCTCTCTCTCTCTATATATATATATATATATATATATATATATATATATATATATATATATATATATATATATATATATATATATATATATATATATATATATCTGTGTGTGTGTGTATGTGTGTGTGTGTCAGTGTGTGTGTGTATGTTTGCGTGAAAGAAAAAGATTAATTGGATGTGCAAGTTGTTTTGGATTGGGTAAATTGGATATATGATTCATTCTTATTTAATGATATGCCCAAACATGATATTTTATCATGAATATCCTCTACATCAAGTGTGTGGAACTCTTAGTCTAGTTGAAAACAAACCGCCAACTTCTTAGGATTTTAATAATTACATCTCATATGATAAGGATGGCACACATTAACTCAGGGTTTGATATGTTCCTGACCTTAATAGAAATTTGATATATGAGATGGTGTTTAAATATATTGATTTAAACTAAAAAAAGTAGGTAACAATAAGAGATACTTGGGCCATTAGAACATGTCCACTTGTTAGAATTAATCTAACGAATGAATGAGTAGTTGGTCGCATTTCTATAATCACAAGAGGCATAGATAAATGTGACCGCTAATTTTCTCTCTCATACTATAATCTTTTTCTCTCTTAGTGACTCATATTACTCACTTGTATCTCAAGTTTTTTAATTAGGTTTTTTGATACTCCAATTTTGTTACCTCAAAGATGAATTTCACAATGTGAGAATTTATTAATGAACCCATAATCCCTTAATTGTGATTGTTATCTTTTTATCTTTTGATGTCATACTTGTTTTTCTCATAGAATGGTTATATTTTTTGGGGGGTTTCGAGATCTTGAGCTCTTACAAGAAGGAACTCATGATTTTTTTGATGTGATCACCTGATTTAGAACATGATCTATTGTACCAGTTTGACTTGTTTGTTATAGCCCATGGTGACATGATGACCCGATCCATGGGTTTGAATGTTGGATAAGAATCATATTTATCTTGATGAAATCTTAGAAAATTAAGTGTTGTATGGTTGGATGAGGATCCACTAGCATCGAGAACAACAAGTTTGTGGGAAGTCCGGCCCTTCTATGATTGTGCTCTGTAAGGACACAATTCACATGGTCCTTATTTGATTATTGAGATTTAGGAGTTGATTTGTTGAGTATAAGTATGGCTATTGCTGGTGATGTCCCAGACCCCCAGTTCCTTTATCATTTGATTCAAATAGTTTTTTTTGTATTCTTTACTTTCTATTCTTATCATAACCAAACCTCATCAAACCAGATTTTTCTTTATTGCTCTCGTGATCGATTTTAGAATTCAACTTTTTTCTTTCTGCCATCCCTTGGATCGATACCTTACTATACTAAGGTTGACTTGGTGTTTCCACCAAGTTGACAACCTTGTTAGAAGGTTAAATTTAGGACTTTTCCTAGCCATTGATGTGAAACGACACACATCAATGTACTATTGTTGTCCTCTACTATCCAAAATATTAATTGACTAAGGACATAACAAAAATGAAAACTCTTATTAAACATATGATCTCAAATTTATGTCCTTAAACTAAACCATATATCACCGAGTAAAACATTCTTAGGACATTATTAGCTTTATTCATTGTTTTAATATTGTAACAAACATAATAAGTGGAATTTCCATTTTTTTAATAATCAACAAAAATACAAAATATCCATATTGCAATCATCACATGATGGATATTAGGTCATATAAGAATTAGTCTCCCACTTTCACTAGAGCCAATCACTCATGAACCTAAGTCCAATAGATATAACATGACCATCATGTTTCTGCTATGAAATTGCTTTATTTAAAGGATCAACAATATTGCTTTCAGTTGGTACTCTATAAAGTTTTATTATCTCCTTGTTGTATGATCTCACATATGAGATGGTCACACCTTAGTACATGTTTGGGACTCTTATGAAATTTGGGTTCCTCATCTTGTGAAATATCTCCATCATTGTTACAATAAAGCTTTACTACAATTTTAATAGTTGGTACCACCCCATGTTCACTAATGAACTTTTTGATCCATACTGCTTCCTTTTTTGTACTGGAGGCACAAATATACTCAACATGTGTTGTAAAATCAACCAAATTCTCCTATTTGGAACATTTCAAGATAACAACTCCACCTATTAGGCAAAATATGAATCCAGATTGTAGTCAGTAATTGTCTATTTGAGTTTGCATTAGTGTAGCTTCATCAACTAAATCTTCCTCACCTTCATAAATTAAGAATTGATCCTTAGTTCTTCTCAAGTACTTATGAATGTTGTTTACAATTATCCAATCACCATCACCTGGTTCCGACTGTTACTTTCTCATCATGCTCAAAGCATATGAGACATCTGGGCACATACATATTAGTGCGCACATGATATATCCAATTGTGGAGGCATATGGAATCTTACTCATGTGTTCCCATGCTTCAAAAGAGTTGGGAGCATTTGATGTCTAGAGAGACTTAACATGAGACATGGGTAAGTTTTCTCTCTATGAATTGTGCATGCTGAACCTCTTTAGCAATTTGTCAATGTATGTACATTGTCTTAGTCCATGAATAGTTATAGATCTATCTCTATATATCTCGATTCCCAGAATACAGAATGCTTTGCCTAAGTCCTTCATGAAGAAGGTATTGCCCATCCATGTTTTAACCAATTGTAGAGTAGGTATGTCATTTCCCATAAATAGTTTGTCAATTTCATACAATATGAGAAATGCTATTGTGCTCTTACTAATCTTCTTGAAAACACAGGGTTCATCATGATTTTGGATATAGTGAAATTTTTTTATTGTCTCATCAAAAGTAAGATTCCAACTCCAAGGTGCTTTCTTCAATCCATAGATTGACCTTTGCAAATTATATACTTTTTTGCTTCACTTGAAGTGATAAAATGTTTGGGTTGTGTCGTGTACACATCCTATATATGATTTTCCTTAAGGGAAGTAGTTTTAATGTCAATTTGACAAATTTCATAGTCATGATAAGTTGAAATAAAAAACATGATCCTGATGGATTTAACCATGAAAACGGGTGAAAAAGATTCATCATAGTTAACACCTTGAGCTTGTTTGAAAGCTTTTGCAACCAATCTACCTTTGTAGGTTTGTACATTACCATTAATGTACATCTTCTTCTTTAAGACCCATTTGCACCCTATGGGTTTTACCCCTTCAGATGGATCCACAAAAGTCCATAATGTGTTGGTATATATGGATTCTATCTCAAATCTAATGGCCATAAGTCATTTCTCAGAATCTAGTCCCTCACTAGCCTCATTATAGGTAGTTGGTTCATCACCTTCAATAAACAACACACTCCACCTTAAAAACATTGATAGCTCATCATGATAGCGTAGCAAAAAGAAGGAATCACGCCCTATTAGTAATGATGCAATAATCAATAAATGTTGTTAATCTTACTATTTCCTTTTTAGCACATGCTTTACACTGAACAGTATACCATCTAAAATGGTTCAATAGATACCATATGAGATATGACATGTGAGATGTCCAGGTTGGTCTTTATAATAATTAGGATTGAAAGCTTATATAAGAAAATAGTTTCTTGAAAATCTTTTTCCACAAATCACAGAAATGTTATTCCATTAAATACTACTTTTATATTCCAATTCAATAATAAAATTGTTTGTTTCTAGGATGGTTGCATTCCTAGAAGGTATTCAATTCCAAAGGAATCAATGGGAGAACACTAGAATTTGAAAAAGTTCAAGACTAACAAAAAAAATCGAACCTAAAGAGGTACAATAGGAACAAGAAGAATCACAAATTGTTGTCGAATATAAAGTTCCATATGTAAAACAAAACCTCATAGATCTAGTAGAATACGCCTCGAGTCTGAAAGATTTTGATGTTTTATAAATCAATAAGGTGATATGTTGGTCATAGAAGATGATCCAAAACCTACCTAGAATCTATTGAGGGATAAAAGTATGAGAAATGTCTTGAGGTCATCAGATCCAAGATGGAGTCTATGTAAACCAATAAGGTATAACCTTGGAGGATCCACATGAAGGGGTAAAACCCAAAGGGTGCAAATGGGTTTTTAAAAAGAAGACCAACGTGGATGGTAATATAAAAACCTATAAGGGTAGAATGGTTGTGAAGTATTTCAAACAAAGTTGAAATTGTTGAACATTATGAAATCTTTTCACCAGTTTCCATGGTTAATTCGTACAAGATTATGCTTGTTGTTGTAGCTTAGTATGACTATAAGATATGGAAAATGGATTTTAAACCCACATTCCTTAACATGAATAGTTATGAGTATGTGTGATTGACACAACCTAAAGGTCTTATAAATCCAATTATTGAAAATAAAGTATGAGAACCTGCTATATTGAACGTGATTACTCAAAACATAAAACATAAAACAACATCAATCACTAATTAATCACATACCTAAAAAATGGGTCAATTAAAACCAATTTCAACCTCAACACCCGCTTAGAAACATTTGCATAAGAGCCCAAAATCTTTCTTATATCCATACTATGCCATGAATTTTATACAAATTGTTCTATCATCTTAGCCACCCCATATATACATAGGATAACAATATTCATATATGCCACACAAAAAAAGCATTAATATGCTAACAAAAGTTCGATTCGTTTGAAACACCATATACAAACTTTTTCTCACCCAAACCTGAGAGTACAGGGACAACTCTATGACACACTAGACATCTAATCAACTTTCTCAAAGATTCATTACTATATCTCCTCTTTGCTTCCATATGCTTGTTTTCTTCACATTTGATTACCTAAAAAAATGTGGCGAACCACAAGGGTGAGACCCATGTCCCAGTAAGAGATATAACCTCCAACAACGCTTATTGATTACAACATTTGAGGTGGTGAGATAGTTTAAGCAGTTTAATTATATATAAAAAATAGGCTCAACAACACTGATGATTAACAAAATACATTAAGGAGCTGATAACAATTTTCAGCACCAAGCTGACTATCGTCAATTTCCTTATTAACCATATAAGAGATTCAATAGCATATGAATAACTAGCATAACCAAGTCTAGTAGAATATTATCTCTATTAACATGAATAAGTCTAGCATCATAAGCATATCTAATCACATTAGCATGTCTAACAATTTGAACAGATCAATATCTTAAGAAGAGCTATCAACATAAGCACGAGTATTTGCATAAGAATGATTAACAGTATAGGAATTTCTAATTATAGAGGCATGGCTAGAATGCTAAACATAACTAACAACATGATATAGCTAGCATCCTAATTATAATCAGCAGTACCAGTATAGATATCAACATAAGCATGACTACTGTATGTACACATTTACAATCTTATACATATCCACAACATAAGTATAATTACTATCTCTTATTTAAACTAAGAATCATATTTATGCAAAGAGAACAAACAAGGGTTATCATCCAATGTGAAGCATTGTGTGTAACCCTAAACAGATATGCTATACTGTTGTATTACATCTTTTATTGTGCCCTGAGGAATTTGAGGATACCACTCAAAATCCAACTGACCACTGCTAAGTTGAAATCAGTGCCATACAAGATCTAGGAAGAGCCAGACTCCTAAGATCTTCTCCACCCCTAGTTAGTATGGGTCTGCCACAGTGACACATAAGGTCAAGCTACAAACAGCCTAGTCCGTCCTTAGTACATGTCACAACACTATTGAAAGGAGGTGGGTATGAATACCCTACCATCTGAGGTACAACTGTAGTTTTCCTCCTATCTTGTCACATATATAGTCACCGAGACACGACTGCAGCCATTCTCAATCACATCAGATGTATGAGGCATGACCATAACCAACCTCCACAATTTACATTGTGGTTGACAAGGATATATCCTCAACTTGCCACCCCCACATACTCAATAGTATGCACTCTGAGTTTCCCTTAGGAATACTCGTTTCATCATCTGGCAAATTCTAACACTCATATGGATCTATGGCACAGGGCACTACATGATTAGAGTTTCACTTGATTAGTTATGCCAATTGGGTGAATTAAGGCTGCATCAAACAAGTGGACATACAAAGCCTAATTCAATTCTACCAAGCATATAAATATCACAACTTTTAAAAGATATAAAATGTGTGAAACATAATTTCTCATCTCATCATCACATGGTACTATTCACCTGCCATTCATGACACCACACTAGTCAACATACTATCACAAGATAATAATATTTTTCACAATATCACAGGGTACCAACCCTTATCAACATAAGAGGATTATACCTCATTCAGGGCTCAACCATTCCCAAAGGTCATTAAGACCATCATACTATCACAAGATATAATTTTTTTTCACAATATCATAGGGTATTGACCCTTATCAACACAAGAGGATTACACCTCATTCAGGGCTCAACCATGCCCAAAGGTCATTAAGACCATCATACTATTCCCTATAATATAAACATTATCTTTGTGTTCCTTATAACAAGGCTCAACAACATCATTAACATATAATATACTGGATCAACACAATATTGCATTAATGAGTTAGGAGATATTCATAAACAATCATAGTAGGGTTATATTAACGTTAATAACATTCCTTTATTACATCAACATGCAAGGAATCTAGATATTATTAACCATCATCATATTCATAATGCACATGTTTAGCATAAGAAAGTATCAACCATGCGGCTATGATAACCACCAATTAACATACCAAGGTTACGATCATATTAAGGAGGTTGTTCCACCATCATTCCATCATAGAAGAATGTTAAACATGAATACTCATCTTTATCTATTTGCATCAGAGTTAGGTTTAACATGATAAATTTTATCAATGTTACTAATCAGCACTTATACCCAAACCCTAACTCACGACATCCCCATTGGATCATGGATGCATAAGGTGAAGCATCACCATCACATTACATACTATTCTCAAGCATTAACCCACACATAAATCAATATGTAACCATCAGGTTATAGCATACTAGGGTTTCAACAATAATAACATAGTATTCAAAGATTGTATTAGTCATTCAAGGACTATTCATACCCAATTACCATCATTTAGTTATATTAAATCTAGGTATAACAAGTTATACCTCATTAGGGTTACATATCAACAAAATATGATCATCATCCCTTCTATTAATTATTATGAGTGAATAGGTAAGACTACCTTATGAAGGGTAACCCTTAATTTGTTCCATCATCATTCAACCAATATCACCATACCACAATGTCACCCAGAATCATTGGATGTTTAAAAGGTGACACCATTGGTTGTTTACATAAGTAAACACCATGGATAAACCACCTATGAATTCCTTGATTTGTGCTCCAGAAAGAGTCACCATATAACACTAGACATCCCTTGATTAACAACACAAAAAGTTCCATTCAGAGTAGGGTAAAACCCACAATCGATTGTTCAGTTAAAACAAGAGATCCATTGTAAACAAGTAAGCTCCTTAAGTTGATCATATAAAGGAAGCCATCTAAATCACATTATTAGGACCAACATATTACATTATCCATCATTCGACTTTATTGGAGGAAGAAACATTAGATCTTGACCATTGGGTCAAGTTCATATGTTAAAATCATCAATTACAGTATAGGTTCGACCATTGCATCAAGTGACCCAAGAAACCATTGGTCTAAGGCTTAATTGATGCTACAACCATATGATTAACTCACCATAGATTTTGAAGATATGATCCACTATCATTAGTGACCATTAAGTCACCATAGGTTGTTATATTAACACTATAGTCATTAATCAACATCAAATATTAAGCTAATGTCATCATTGATTGATAACATTATTACTTAATGGTTGATCATTAAACTTCTAATTGATCCAAAACCTCACCTTAGGGGGTGACCATAGGTTGTCACCATCATCCTTTGATCTTGACCATCAGTTGTCATGAAGACAACACCATAGGGTTGTTACAATGGTACCCATCATCATGTTATGGGTTTATAAAAGAAATCATCTTAAAACCCTTAAATTCACCATTGGTTGATAGGTGCTTAGACCATAGGTTGTCAAACCAACCTGATCCAAGTCATATTATACCTTGGGAATAGTGTACACATGACACAGGTTCATGTAGAACTGAAATTAGAATAGGGAACATTATAAAAACCGAAATCCAAGTTTAGAATAACTTTTTAGTCATGGATCATGATTTTCAAGCAAGAACATGAGCTAGCAAGCTTATGGTAAGCAATAAACGTGGAGCAAGCTATAAAACTTGCCTCTAATGAGAAGATGAAATCCCAAATAGAAGAAAACTCGAGCAGGTAGGGTAGGAAATCCAATCATAAGTTGTAAACACGTCCATCTAGCACCTTTCTTCATCAAATAAGCAAACCTCTTTTAGGTCAAGATCAAAAGAAGGAAGCTTTTTAAACCCAAAAAGGAAGTCAATTGCAACCCTATGTCCTTTTTCCAAGAAGGTCCCCACTTTCCTCTTCCTTGGATAGGAAAATTCTCAGCAGCATAGAGGGAGAACAAGGTTGGGATAAGGAGGGAGGTTGTGGAGAGAAAATGGCTCGTTTTGGTGCATAGGGATAAGTATATGAAACTTTAAGATAAAGAAAAAGAAAAAGTTGAAGTTCTAGTATCTTTCCAAGTGTCCATAGCCTTAAACAATTAAGAATATACAAGCACACATACAAGAAGCTCCCCCACCATCCATAGAGACATTCTTATTCCTCGTTTCTTGAATTTCCAAGCAAAACAAATAACTCATTAGTTGATAGCTACTAAAAGTAACTCATCCATGAAGGGGTAAACCCTAAAATACCCTTGGAGGAAACACCTTCAACTCAAGGTTTAAATAGGTGCCACATGTCTCAACAAGATAAATAATTATGATATATTATCCAAGGATCATCATGAAAGTTATAAATTGCAAAGAAAACCTCTCAATTGGGTAAATTGTAGAAAAGTCCAAAATGTCCATAAAATTGCATAACTTGCTCAACCAGTGTCCAAATTGGACCAAATTTGAAACTTAAGCTTTAATTATGATTTCAAATCATATCAAAAGGTTATATTAGGGTTATAAGAATTCAATTATGGTAATTAATATCATTATACTCTTTAAGCAAGTTTAGGGGCCTTACAACTATAAACCCCTAACGGGGATTTCACCCCCGAAATCCAAGGTAAACAAAGATGGGTACTTCCTTTGAACCTCATCTATTACTTTCACATGTTTACTTACATATCATGGTGATGTAACATCATTCATACATATCTCATCTTGGGTCAGCACAAAAACCCCCACCTACGAAGACATTCTCAATATGGAATGTAGAAACTTGTTGTGGCATCTGTACAAATCTAGTAGTAGTAATCAACTTTAAATTATATCTATCATCCTAAAATTATGTCTATTGTATCAACACATTACTCAAAAGTCATACTTTCTAGCTTTTTACCAATCATGCCATGTGTCCCTATAAAGACCAAGTCTCTACTATAAACATGATAAACAAAAACACCAATGGTGTCGCAGCGGAAGAATTAAATCTTGACTTTATTCAAAATGTATAAAGAGTACATTATAAAATTTCCATAAAGGAAGTACAACTTTATACAAGCACAAGGATCTAGGTAGAGGAAGACTTAACTAATACAACATTGTCTCCAAACAAACAACTATATAACATAAAAGCAAACATGATCACTCAAGCTATATATTCCTTTCTTCTTATCCTAGCCTTAGGTTCACCAAGCTTCCATGCGCACTCTGATTCTAACCTGGATGGTTGGGGTCATCCTGCAAGAGAGAGATAAAAGGTATGTGTTAATAAAAAGGAATAGGACAAATAATAATAAAAAGCTTTGCAATATAAAAGATTTTCTACCATAAGAGATTTCAAAAGAAATGAGGCAAATATATGAATATGAGAGAGAGAAACTGCCACATTTAAATATCAACAATTATCACATTTGCATGAATATAAATTATGACTCAACGTCCTCTCAATGTGGGGTGAGGCACCTACCGGACCTCACCAATGGCAGGGGGACTAAAACCCCAGTGCCTAAAAAGTGGCAGGGGGAATAAAACCCCAGTGCCTAATATATAAAATGGCAGGGGAACTAAAACCCCAGTGCCCGGCAGGAGGACTAAAACCTCAGTACCCTGTGGGTGGTTTGTACTCATGTACACTACATTGTCAATTGGCCAATAACTATATCATGCATAAACATTCACTTGGCAGTAGAGTGAAAAGTAACAAGATTGCAACATAGCATTGGGAATAAAACCCAAATAAATAAATAAATGGCCATCATAGGCAACAACAATATCCAAGAACTCCAAGAAATAAAGGAGCCAACAAAGCAACAACATATACAATGTTTCCAAGTATTTCAAAAGGATGAGCCAATCATTGGCAATACCAAGATTAAGCATTTCCAAGTAAATGAGGCAACATATGTAGTAGCAAGATTCACATGGTTCAAATGAATGAGCCACAATGGCATTAGAAGCATAAAATAAGTAAAGAGCCAATAAATGCAATTAGAAGGATAAATAGTCTAGCATAATAATGATTGTGGGGTTGGAAAAGACCCAACTGAGAGATTAGGATTTTTTGCACAATAATCAACCACATAGATTTCACATACAAAATAGGGGTCACATACTAGAATAGGGTGCACATACTCAAATAGGTTTTCACATACCTTAGATTAAATACATTACCATCATATCCATCAAACTGATTGCAATCCATCCACATAATATCCTAGTTACATCATTACACATGTATTAATATATGTAAAAACATAAATCATAGGAAAAACCCTAGTTTTACAAAACTACGATTTAGGGTTCAAAACCAAGCCCAAACGATTGGTCATATTCTCATGAATAAGAAAACATATTTTATTTTACAAAACAGAGTTGAAATGAATTAATTATGTATTTTAAAACATTTAACATACTAAAAATGCCAAACAAAGCAAACTTCGGAAAACCCTTGAGAATCAGGTCTCAAAATTCATAAAATCAGATTCTAAGTTAAAAATCCTTTCCATCGGATATTTATTCGTATTTTTCTGACCAAGGATTGATTTACTATGAATTAAGTAAACCTGACCAATCAGAAATCAGGGAAATGCCACATAGGAAAAAAAATAAAAACAATTGGCCACTTAGGCCGGACCCACGCTGACGCGGACCAATAACAATTGGCCGCATCAGCTGGTCCACTTTCGCTGACCAAGGTCAAAAGGGAAGGGAGCAAAGACGGGAAAAGACTGACCTACCCTTGCTCGCAAAATCAATCAAATAAAAAGACGAGGGCAGTTTAGTCAAACGCAAGTGTCGATTGTTTGCGTCAAAGAGCAAGAACAAGATGGGGAAAAGACGATATTACCCCTGCGTTGTAGGGTTGGATGCCATAGGGGCGAGGGTTGCCCTGGTCATTTACTGACCAGGCATCCTCTTGCTTTCGCCATGGCACTGGAGCCATCACTGGAGCTCGAGGCTTCCAAGCCAGAACTGCAACCAAGACGCGAGAAGGCGGAAGAGAACCAGGAATAGATTCCCTAATATCTACCGGTCGCAACCAGCTACTGGAACAACACTCGCGCGACCGAGAGCCAAGAAACCAGGCTCAACCTGGCCGGAAACAGGGGAGCACGACCGGGATCAAAACCGAAGATAGGGACCGAAAAATGGAAAACCAAAAGTCAGGAAACATCCGCGGATGCAAGGTGAATCAATCAAAGTCGTCGGCGAGAGCGGAGAACCACCAGAACACAAAAGCGCAGGTAACGGCGGAGGTCAAACCGTGGTCTATAGGACCCGGTGATCAAGAGCACCACGAGGAAAATAGGGAGTAGGAGAAGGAAGCCGAGGATCCGTAGGTGCTTACCGAGGTCCCAATTGGGCCCGAGGTGGACGGAGATGCAAACCGGAGGTCGTCGTTGCCGGGGAAGGTGGAACGAGTAGGACCTGGAGTATCAGGCAGGTTGCGATGAAATTAGGTGAGGAGGAGGAAAAGTGGAGGCCCGAGGGTGCTAGGCGGGACCTTATATAGGTGAGAGGGAGCTCAAGGCGCCGGCTATAACTCGAGGGTGGAGAGAAGCCCTCACTGCCCAATTGGGCATTTCACATCCAGTGCGTTACAGCATGCAAGCAAAAGCTCGTCTTGATCGGAAGAGAACGGTGGATTCAAGGGCGAATAAATTAGGCGAAAAGGTTGAGAAACGAGAGAGAAGGAGATCGGGCGCCGATCTGCTGTTAAACGGGCGGCCAGCTGGAGGTTGAAGACAAAGGTCATCCATCGGATCTCAGATCGACGGTCCAAAGGCACCGCTCAAGCCGCGTGACAGGAAAATGAATCGCGACTTTAGCGTTACAAAGAAATAAATGAAATCACTGCAATAACTATATTCATACCATCTTAAAAGCTAATAAAATGGATATGAAAGGTCATATCAACTCCAAATAACACCAAAATTGAACCATAGGCTTATAATGACGAGTATTACAATGTTATGCAATTAGATCCACGTTTAATACAAAATAAGACCATTAATAAATATATAGCTCATAAAAGAGTATAATGATATATTAAAATCAAGGAATTATATGAAAAAGCTCATTAATGAGAAACATGTGAGTAATCTCGAGATATAAAACACATTAGGGTACAAATAATCATTACTCAACAAAATAACATATTAATATGAATTAAAATCATATTTCGAGGAGAGAGAAACAATAAAGGTTAATATACACATATATGAACTCAAATACACATTATTAATAATATATTTATCCAAAAATATCCAAATAAACATAATCTAATATATTATCCCATAAATGACCAAATTAAATAATTAACCCTAACTTATCTCCTAATGTGGGTTATTTGTGCAAACATCCCTCAATTTACATAAATGAGGGTAAATAGTGATTTCAACATCAAATTGTGCTCAAAATGCACAAGGAGTCCAAGAATGATCCAAAAGGATGTGGAATTTATAGAAAAGGTCCAAATGGACTCGAAGGTCAAGAAAAGCTCGAAAGTGGGTAAATTGCAGGGAAGACCCTGAGATTCAGTATGTTACAGCACACCACCCCTTAAAGAAGATTTCGTCCCCGAAATCATAATAAGAGCAAAGAGAGGGTGAGTGTGCAACAACCCAACCTTAAACACTAGGTTATAACCCTTAATCTAGGGTACCACATAAAATCTACATAAGTCAGGTGTTACTAAGGTTTCCACAAAACCTATAGTCTTTTATTAAACTTAACCTAACATCTTGTTGCATAAACTCTATCATGAAAAGGCAGCATATCTATTATACTATCACTTGTGCCACATTTTATTCAAACCATTATATCTCAATATGTGTATTTCCCTTATCAAGGGTTTTAGGAACAATTAGGGTTTACTAAGCCATTACAACATATACTAAACCATTCCCAACAACAATTAATGTATTAGGTCAAAACCGAAATAACTCAATAGTATTACCCAATAACTACATCATGTGGGATTATGCCATATAATTTTGGGTGAGAGCCATATAATATTATCCAACAAATTATTAATCTAATCACAAGTCTAAGGGTGTATGGCTTATCACAACCTCTAACATACTCATATCCATGACATCATTAATCATTTTCTCTTATAACACTAATTACTATGAATTAACATCACATTATATGAATCAAATTACTCATCATCTTATTACTGATTTTATTCATAAACCAATAAGATGATTAATGAGATGTATTTTAGTCAACAAGGTGCTATGCCTTCCCTATGCTGATAATCGGGTCACAAATATGATTAAGTGATTATAATCCATTTACATGCATTAAGGTATATCATGAGATGACACCTAATGTCACTAATGTAACATGAAAGGCATTAAGGGTATATATATATGTAGTCAAAGCTAGATGATTACATCTTAGGGATTAGGTCAACATGACCATTACATATTAAAGAATCCTTAGGGTGTATTTTACCATACACATTTTACCATTAGGGTGACTTAATCAAAACTATGTATATTCACTTATGAATAATTAATGATTATGTGCATCAAGAGTATATTAAGGTTCAAGCATAAGGATTATGTGACTTATCCATTTGTTCATAAGCAAACAAGATGAATTACCATCATATAAGGTTTGTTCAACACTAAACATATACGCTCACTAATCCCATATCTAAGGAGTTAGATTCTTAATTTCAAGGCATTGAGGGACTCCAACCCCCTAAAGAGGATTTCGTCCTCGAAATCAACAACTCCAAAATCTAACAAGGTACTAACACTACTCTTCCACTCAAAGGGTTGACTAAGTCAAACTACTTTAAGGGTATAAAGCCCAACATTAAAAGTCTTACTAAACTCGATCTTCCAACTCAAGGTATAGCATAGGGTACACTAAACCCTAAACATGGAAATCTAAGTCTCACATAAGATACTTAGGGATTACGAGATTATTTTTGTTTGAGAAAAGAAATCAAATCATCATATAAGGGTTATAAAGGTTACTCAACAATAACGCAATATGTCTAAGGGTAGACTATTTCGAGCTGTCCGTTTCAGATCAGGCCAGGCCAGGTCATATGAGCTCAGGAGTCCTCGTGACCAAGATAGTGGGGCGGAGGAAAATATTGCCAGCCCCCAAGCTCTGACCCTTTCTAGACACCATCACTTCAACTTCTTTCTCTAATAGTTACTCAATTAGACAATTCACCAAAAAGTTGACAAATTTTATATCTAATATGAAATTCTTATAATCCTAAATGAAACTTTCATGCTAGGTCAACTCTAAGGTGAAAAACTAACTAAAGGAACTATATATGGTAAGGGTTCTATCTAGGAGACAATTTTGAATTAGTCAAGAATCCGACTACCTTGATGCTCTGATACCATGCTGTAAAGACCAAGTCTCTACTATAAATATGATAAACAAAAACACCAATGCTGTGGCAGCGGAAGAATTAAATCTTGACGTTATTCAAAATGTATAAAGAGTACATTATAAAATTTCCATAAAGGAAGTACAACTTTATACAAGCACAAGGATCTAGGTAGAGGAAGACTTAACTAATACACCATTGTCTCCAAACAAACAACTATATAACATAAAAGCAAACATGATCACTCAAGCTATATATTCCATTCTTCTTATCCTAGCCTTAGGTTCACCAAGCTTCCATGCGCACTCTGATTCTAACCTGGATGGTTGGGGTCATCCAGCAAGAGAGAGATAAAAGGTATGTGTTAATAAAAAGGAATAGGACAAATAATAATAAAAAGCTTTGCAATATAAAAGATTTTCTACCATAAGAGATTTCAAAAGAAATGAGGCAAATATATGAATATGAGAGAGAGAAACTGCCACATTTAAATATCAACAATTATCACATTTGCATGAATATAAATTATGACTCAACGTCCTATCAATGTGGGGTGAGGCACCTACCGGACCTCACCAATGGCAGGGGGACTAAAACCCCAGTGCCTAAAAAGTGGCAGGGGGAATAAAACCCCAGTGCCTAATATATAAAATGGCAGGGGAACTAAAACCCCAGTGCCCGGCAGGAGGACTAAAACCTCAGTACCCTGTGGGTGGTTTGTACTCATGTACACTACATTGTCAATTGGCCAATAACTATATCATGCATAAACATTCACTTGGCAGTAGAGTGAAAAGTAACAAGATTGCAACATAGCATTGGGAATAAAACCCAAATAAATAAATAAATGGCCATCATAGGCAACAACAATATCCAAGAACTCTAAGAAATAAAGGAGCCAACAAAGCAACAGCATATACAATGTTTCCAAGTATTTCAAAAGGATGAGCCAATCATTGGCAATAGCAAGATTAAGCATTTCCAAGTAAATGAGGCAACATATGTAGTAGCAAGATTCACATGGTTTAAATGAATGAGCCACAATGGCATTAGAAGCATAAAATAAGTAAAGAGCCAATAAATGCAATTAGAAGGATAAATAGTCTAGCACAATAATGATTGTGGGGTTGGAAAAGACCCAACTGAGAGATTAGGATTTTTTGCACAATAATCAACCACATAGATTTCACATACAAAATAGGGGTCACATACTAGAATAGGGTGCACATACTCAAATAGCTTTTCACATACCTTAGATTAAATACATTACCATCATATCCATCAAACTGATTGCAATCCATCCACATAATATCCTAGTTACATCAGTACACATGTATTAATATATGTAAAAACATAAATCATAGGAAAAACCCTAGTTTTACAAAACTACAATTTAGGGTTCAAAACCAAGCCCAAACGATTGGTCATATTCTCATGAATAAGAAAACATATTTTATTTTACAAAACAGAGTTAAAATGAATTAATTATGTATTTTAAAACATTTAACATACTAAAAATGCCAAACAAAGCAAACTTAGGAAAACCCTTGAGAATCAGGTCTCAAAATTCATAAAATCAGATTCTAAGTTAAAAATCCTTTCCATCGGATATTTATTCGTATTTTTCTGACCAAGGATTGATTTACTATGATTTAAGTAAACCTGACCAATCAGAAATCAGGGAAATGCCACATAGGAAAAAAAATAAAAACAATTGGCCACTGAGGCCGGACCCACGCTGACGCGGACCAATCACAATTGGCCGCATCAGCTGGTCCACTTTCGCTGACCAAGGTCAAAAGGGAAGGGAGCAAAGACGGGAAAAGACTGACCTACCCTTGCTCGCAAAATCAATCAAATAAAAAGACGAGGGCAGTTTAGTCAAACGCAAGTGTTGATTGTTTGCATCAAAGAGCAAGAACAAGATGGGGAAAAGACGATATTACCCCTGTGTTGTAGGGTTGGATGCCATAGGGGCGAGGGTTGCCCTGGTCATTTACTGACCAGGCATCCTCTTGCTTTCGCCATGGCGCTGGAGCCATCACTGGAGCTCGAGGCTTCCAAGCCAGAACTGCAACCAAGACGCGAGAAGGCGGAAGAGAACCGGGAATAGATTCCCTGATATCTACCGGTTGCAACCAGCTACTGGAACAACACTCGCACGACCGAGAGCCAAGAAACCAGGCTCAACCTGGCCGGAAACAGGGGAGCACGACCGGGATCAAAACCGAAGATAGGGACCGAAAAATGGAAAACCAAAAGTCAGGAAACATTCGCGGATGCAAGGTGAATCAATCGAAGTCTTCGGCGAGAGTGGAGAACCACCAGAACACAAAAGCGCAGGTAACGGCGGAGGTCAAACCGTGGTCTATAGGACCCGGTGATCAAGAGCACCACAAGGAAAACAGGGAGTAGGAGAAGGAAGCCAAGGATCCGTAGGTGCTTACCGAGGTCCCAATTGGGCCCGAGGTGGACGGAGATGCAAACCGGAGGTCGTCGTTGCCGGGGAAGGTGGAACGAGTAGGACCTGGAGTATCAGGCAGGTTGCGATGAAATTAGGTGAGGAGGAGGAAAAGTGGAGGCCCGAGGGTGCTAGGCGGGACCTTATATAGGTGAGAGGGAGCTCAAGGCGCTGACTGTAACTCGAGGGTGGAGAGAAGCCCTCACTGCCCAATTGGGCGTTTCGCATCCAATGCGTTACACCATGTGAGCAAAAGCTCGTCTTGATCGGAAGAGAACGGTGGATTGAAGGGCGAATAAATCAGGCGAAAAGGTTGAGAAATGAGAGAGAAGGAGATCGGGCGCCGATCTGCTGTTAAACGGGCGGCCAGCTGGAGGTTGAAGACAAAGGTCATCCATCGGATCTCAGATCGACGGTCCAGAGGCACCGCTCAAGCCGCGTGACAGGAAAATGAAACGCGACTTTAGCGTTACAAAGAAATAAATGAAATCACTGCAATAACTATATTCACACCATCTTAAAAGCTAATAAAATGGATTTGAAAGGTCATATCAACTCCAAATAACACCAAAATTGAACCATAGGCTTATAATGACAAGTATTACAATGTTATGCAATTAGATCCATGTTTAATACATAATAAGACCATTAATAAATATATAGCTCATAAAAGAGTATAATAATATATTAAAATCAAGGAATTATATGAAAAAGCTCATTAATGAGAAACATGTGAGTAATCTCGAGATATAAAACACATTAGGGTACAAATAATCATTACTCAACAAAATAACATATTAATATGAATTAAAATCATATTTCGAGGAGAGAGAAACAATAAAGGTTAATATACACATATATGAACTCAAATACACATTATTAATAATATATTTATCCAAAAATCTCCAAATAAACATAATCTAATATATTATCCCATAAATGACCAAATTACATAATTAACCCTAACTTATCTCCTAATGTGGGTTATTTGTGCAAACACCCCTCAATTTACATAAATGAGGGTAAATAGTGATTTCAACATCAAATTGTGCTCAAAATGCACAAGGAGTCCAAGAATGATCCAAAAGGATGTGGAATTTATAGAAAAGGTCCAAATGGACTCGAAGGTCAAGAAAAGCTCAAAAGTGGGTAAATTGCAGGGAAGACCCTAAGATTCAATATGTTACAGTCCCACACTATTCCTTGAACCATAAAAAAAGGCAATGTATCCATCCTTTTTTTTAATACACTGACACTAGAACTCTTGTCACTTCTTTTTCAACATCAAAAGAAATTTTGACATTGGCACCTGTCATTCCATACAAGGAAACATCATTCCTAGTCAACCTTGTTAAGGGTGAAACAACAACACTATCTTCACCTTACTAGGATTTACACAACCTACTTAGAAGACATATCATGATCCCATAAAGAAATTTAATCAACCCCATCTCATTATTATTCAACTTGTCTCATAGCTATTGCTGCTTCGTCAATCTTAAGGTTTTTGAAGAAATATTGATCATATTTTTGACCATATCTGAAATACTTTGACATGTCATCATTCAAAGCTTGACATAACTTGTATGACATGACCGGAACACTATGTTCCTCCTATTCATAAATTCTATTTGTATATTGGTTAGTCTAAAGGACATAACTCTAAACTCATCATGGTCATGTGAATTATTTCATTCAATCTAACTCTTATGCATTGATATTTGATCATAGGTTTATCTTAAAGGAACACAACATCACGTATCTATTGACCAACAACCATCTATCCTTGATATTGGTCATGCCCAGCTATCATTGAACCATACACAACATTATCAAATCACTTTTGTTTTTCCTTACAAACAACATTTATAGGACCATCATCAACTCTCTCTCTCTCTACGGGAGAGGAATACTTGGAATGTTCACTTAATAAACATCTCCAACCTTCACATATTTCTCATACATTTGATATGTCTTGGATACTAGGATTGATTACCTTGGTATCCACCTCATGTTCTATACGGAACTCACATCATTATCTTATCCACTTACCAACATAACAAATATCAAGACATATAAGAGGAGTCTTCATAATTATTAGAAGGATAAAAAACAAAATCATCACAAACTTTATGATCTTGGAACCATAGTCCAAACAACCTTATGCTATAATAAGCAATCCACCTTCATGTTTACAACAAATCCACACATACCAAGTGGAAATGATCCAATTGAAAATTTTTCCCTAGAAAGGAAAGACACAAAGGGAAACACACTTCCCACATCATAGTAACATTGTTCAAGGGTCACTAGCAAAAAGGTAACTAATTCTATTTTCATTATGCAAGTTACAACTTCTTATGTATCATTTTACCCTTTTGATTTTGTGTTACTTTCCATTAGCATCGGAATCATGATGATTAACATATCTCATTACTCCTTCCTTGATGACTATTTATCACACTTGGGTATGTTCTCTTATTTTATTATATTTTCAGCCACTTATCAATAGGTAAATCGTCATATTCCATATTTTCTTCATTAAACATGGATCATCTACCTTAATTTCTTTCACAAACCATGCTTATTTTAAATTAACACATTCTTACACACATAGGTTGGTCTGAGATTAACTCATGTTCCACCTTATTCCTTTGTCATTGTTCCCATTTATTTTCTCATTTTATACTTATCATTGGAGTTCTCTCCATCTTATGTGGATTTCATACCTTGAATCACTTTATAAGAATATATTTATCTATCCTTTACTTTATTCTCATCTTGAATCACATCTTTAAGAATTCCTCTTTTTATAATTTGTATTTAGATTTAGATTTCATAGTGTTGTATCTTTCTCTTATAGTTACCAAACATTCAAGTCTTGATAGATTATGATGCAATTCTCATCTTCTTTAATGTAGGATTGAGATATTCATACAATGATTTCTTATTCATTATGCTCTTTGGATTGTATGAAAATGACTACTTGATCAAAGTAATAAGAAGGATAACAATCTAAGAGTTCCATACTTGCCTTTTCGTCAATAATTGAATAGGCAGGGCACCCAAATACTGAGATTAGGCAGTATGCACCATATTTTTATGTTATATTCCAAATTTTAACATCATCCTAGTCCTAGGTTCTAGTGTCCCTGTAGACTCAGTGAACCTAAAGCTCTGATACCACATTGTGAGAACCCGTTACACTAAATGAGATTACTCAAAACATAAAACATAAAACACAATCAATCACTAATTAATCACATACCCAAAGATATGGGTAAATTAAAACCAATTTCAACATTAGCACCCACTCAGAAACATTTGCATAAGAGCCCAAAATCTTTCTTATATCTATACTATGCCAAGAATTTGATACAAATTGTTCTATCATCTTAGCCACCACATATATACACAAGAGAACAATATTCGTATATGCCACACAAACAAGCATTAATATGCTAACAAAAGTCTGATTCATTTGAAACATCATATACAAACTTTTTCTCACCCAGACCTGAGAGTACATGGGAGACTCTAGGACACACTAGACATCTAATCAACTTTCTCAAAGATTCATTACTATAGCTCCTCTTTGCTTCCACATGTTTGTTTTTGTCACTTCTGATTACCTAAAAGAAATGTGGCGAACCACAAGGGTGAGACCCATGTCCCTGCAAGAGATATAACCTCCAACAACGCTTACTGATTACAACATTTGAGGTAATGAGATAGTTTAAGTAGTTTAATCAAATATAACAAATAGGATCAGTAACACGGATGATTAACAAAATACATAAAGGACATGATAACAATTATCATCATCAAGCTGACTATCATCATTTTCCTTATTAAACATATAAGAGATTCAATAGCATATGCATAACTAGCATAGGCAAGTATGGTAGCATATTATATCTATTAACATGAATAAGTATAGCATCATAAGCATATCTAACCACATTAGCATGTCTAACAGTTTGAACAGATCAATATCATAAGTAGAGCTATCAACATAAGCATGAGTATTTGCCTAAGCATGATTAGCAGTATATGAATTTCTAATTTTAGAGGCATGGCTAGCATGCTAAACATAAATAACAACATAATATAGTTAGAATCCTAATTATAATCAGAAGTAGCAGTATATATCAACATAAGCATGACTACTGTATGTACACATTTACAATCTTATGCATATCCACAACATAAGTATAATTATTATCTCTTAATTGCACTAAGCATCATCCTTCTGTAAAGAGTTCAAACAAGGGTTATCATCCAATGTGAAGCATCATGTACAACCCTAAACAGATATGCTAAACGGCTGTATTACATCTTTTATTATGCCCTGAGGAATTTGAGTATACCACTCAAAATCCAACTAACCACTGCTGTCAAAATTAGTGCCATACAAGATCTAAGAAGAGTTGTACTCCTAAGATCTTCTCCGCCCCCAGTCAATACAGGTCCGCCACAGTGACACATAAGGTCAAGCTGCTAACAACCTAGTCCGTCCTTGGTACAGGTCATGACATTGGTGTAGGAGGTGGGTATGCATACCCTACCATCCTAGGTATAACCGCAGCTATCCTCCAATCTTGTCACATATATAATCACTGAGACACTACCACATTCATTCTCAATCACATAAAATGTATGAGGCGTGACCATATCCAACCTCCACAATCTGCATTGTGGATGACAAGGATATATCCTCATCTTGCCCCTCCCACATACTCAACAATATGTGCTCTGAGTTTCCCTTAGGAATATTCATTTAACCATCTAGAAAATTCTGACACTTAGATGGAACTATGGCACATGGCACTACATGATTAGAGTTTCACTTGATTAGTTATTCCAATTGGGTGAATTAAGTCTGCATCAAACAAGTGGACATACAAACCCTAATTCATTTATAGCAAGCATATAAATATCAAAAAATTTAAAAGATATAAAATGTGTGAAACATAATTTCTCATCTCATCATCACATGGTACTATTCACTTGCCATTAATGAGACCACAATAGTCATCATACTATCACAAGATAATAATCTTTTTCACAATATCACATGGTAGCAACTCTTATCAACATAAGAGGATTACACCTCATTTAGGGCTCAACCATGCCGAAAGGTCATTAAGACCATCATACTATCACATGATATAAATCCATTTCACAATATCATAGGGTATTAATCCTTATCAACACAAGAAGATTACACCTCATTCAAGGCATAACCATGCCCAAAGGTCATTAAGACCATCATACTACTCCTTGCAAGATCATCATTATCTTTACATGCCTTATAACAAGGCTCAACAACATCACTTACATATAATACAGTGGATCAACACAACATTGCATTAATGAGATAGGAGATATTCATAAACAATCATAGCAGGGTTATATTAACATTAAGAACATTCCTTTATTACATCAATATGAAAGGAATCTTGATATGATGAACCCTCATCATATTCATAATGCACATGTTTCGCATAAGAAAGTATCAACCATGTGGCTATGATAACCACCAATTAACATACCAAGGTTATGATCATATTAAGGAGGTTATTCCACCATCATTCCATCATATAAGAATGTTAAACATGAATAATCATCTTTATCTATTTGCATTAGAGTTAGGTTCAACATGATAAATTATATCAATGTTACTAATCATCACTTATACACAAACCCTAACTCAAGGCATCCCCATTGGATCATGGATGCATAAGGTGAAGCATCACCATCACATTCCATACTATTCTCAAGTATGAACCCACTCATAAATCAAGATGTAACCATAAGGTTATAGCATACTAGGGTTTCAACAACAATAACAAAGTATTCCTTGATTGTATTAGTGATTAAAGGACTATTCATATCCAATTATCATCATTTCGTTATATTAAAGCTAGGTATAACAAGTTATACCTCATTAGGGTTACATATCAACACAATATGATTACCATCCCTTCTATTAATATGGGTTAATAGGTAAGACTACCTTATTAAGTGTAACCCTCCATTTGTTCCATCATCATTCAACCTATATCACCATACCACAATGTCACCCAGAATTATTGGATGTTTAAAAGGTAACACCATTGGTTATTTACATATGTAAACACCTTGGATAAACCACCTATGAATTCCTTGATTTGTGATCTAGAAAGAGTCACCATATAACACTAGACATCCCTTGATTAACAACACAAAAAGTTCCATTGAGAGTAGGGTAAAACCCACAATTGGCTATTCAGTTAAGACAAGCCATCCATTGTCACGAAGTATGCTTCGTAAGTTGATCACATAAAGGAAACCATCTAAATCACATTATTATGGCCAACATATTAGATTATCCACCATTCCACTTTATTGGAGGAATAAACATTAGATCTCGACCATTGGGTCAAGTTCATATGTTAAAATCATCAATTACAGTATAGGTTTGACCATTACATCAAGTGACCCAAGAAACCATTGGTCTAAAGCTTAATTGATGCTACAACTATATTATTAACTCACCATAGATTTTGGGGATCTGATCCACCATCATTAGTGACCATTAAGTCACAATAGGTTGTTAGATTAACACTATATTCATTAAATGTCACCAAATATTAAGCTAATGTCATCATTGATTGATAACATTATTAGGGTACTTAATGGTTGATCATTAAACTTCTAATTGATCCAAAACCTGACCTAAGGGGGTGACCATAGGTTGTCACCATCAACTGACACCTTTGATCTAGACCATCATTTGTCATGAAGACAACACCATAGGGTTTTTGCAATGGTACCATCATCAGGTCATGGGTTTATAAAAGAAATCAACTTAAAACCCTAAAATTGACCATTGGTTGATAGGTGCTTAACGCCATAGGTTGTCAAACCAACCTGATCCAAGTCATATTATACCTTAGGAATAACGTACACATCATCACATGTTCATCTAGATTTGAAATCAGAATAGGGAACATTATAAAATCGAAATCCAAGTCAAGCATGGATTTTTAGTGCATCGATCATCATTTTCAATCAAGAACATGAGCTAGCAAGCTTATGGTAAGCAAGAAGCGTGCAACAAGTTATAACACTTGCCTCTAATAAGAAGATGAAATCCCAAATAGAAGAAAACTTGAACAGGTAGGGTAGGAAATCCAATCATAAGCTGTAAAATTGTCCATCTAGCACCTTTCTTCATCAAATTAGAAAACCTCTTTTAGGTCAAGATCACTAGAAAGGAGCTTTTTAAACCCAAAAAGGTAGTCAATTGCAACCCTAGATCCTTTTGCCAAGAAGGTCCCTACTTTCTTCTTCGTTGGATAGGAAAATTCATAGCAGAATAGAGGGAGTAAGAGGTTGGGGGGAGGAGGGAGTTGGTAGAGATAAAATGTCTCATTTTGGTGTTTAGGGATACATATATGAAACTTTAAGATAAAGAAAAAGAAAAAGTTGAAGTTCTTGTGTCTTTCCAAGTGTCCATAGCCTTAAACTATTAAGAATATACAAGCACACACACAAGAATCTCCCCCACCTTTGATAGAGACATTATTATCCCTCGTTTCTTGAATTTCCAAGCAAAACAAATAACTCATTAGTTGATAGCTACTAAAGGTAGCTCATCCACGAAGGGGTAAACCCTAAAATACCCTTAGAGAAAACACCTTCAAACCTAGGATTAAATAGGGGCCCCATGTCTAAAAAATATCAAGAATGACGATAGAATATCCAAGGAACATAATGCAAGTGATAAATTGCAAATCAAACCTCTCAATTGGGTAAATTGCATAGAAGTCCAAAATGTGAATAAAATTGCATAACTTGCTCAACCAGTGTCCAAATTGGACCAAATTTGAAACTTAAGATTGTCTTATGATTTAAAAGCATATCACAAGGTTAGATTAGGGTTATAGACATTAAATTATGGTAATTAAGCTCATTCAACTCATTAAGCAAGTTTAGGGGCCTTACATAAAATTTGTATGCTACAAAGGTCAATTTGAGGATTGAAGCTAGCATCTTAGAGTTGGAATCTTTGATTTGAAAAAATAACCAAAAAAGTTTGAATTTAATTGAAATGAAGATGAAATCAATGACTACAAAGGTTTAGTGGGAGCTTTTGACATTCCAACTGGAGCATTCGATGGAACCGGTGAACTACATGTCGCTTCTGTACCAATCTATGGGACAGAGGTCCCGTGACACCTGCTACCACCCTTCCTCTGCTTTGATAACCGTGTGAATGGAAAGTGAGCAGAGCATAAGGGAAGGAGGTCCTCATATAGTGTCGCACATGGAGAGCAGTGCGCGAGACTGGAGAAAGGGGAGAGGGAATTCCCCGGGGGCTGATCAACATAATGATGAGAAATAACATCCTTATACTACAAATGCTGAAACCTGTCTGAGAAGTACCTTCTCTATGAAGAGTTTAGGCAAAGAATCCTATATGATAGAAATTTAGATCTATAGAGATAGATCCTGAAAGCTTCTTGACCTAAGAAAGAGAAAATATATTGGCAAGATGTTGAAGGGTTTCAGCATCCATGTTCCATGCTATTATTCTTAGAAGAGCTAATATCCCAATTGTTGTGAAGAATCAGAAAACATGAGTAAGATGACACATGCATTCACAATTGGATCTATCATGTATGCAATGTTTTGTTCTCAACTTGTTGTCTCATATATAATGGACTTGATGAGATGATATATATTTGATGCCAGTCAAAGTCACTAGACTTCCATGAAGAACATCCTTAAGTACTTGAGAAGCACTAAAAAGATCAGTTCCTTTGTTATGGTAATGAGGAAGAGTTGCGTGTAAAGGGTTACACTGATGTAAGATTCAAAAATGAAAAATAAAATCAGTGATCACAATCTAAAATTGTATTTGATCTTGAGATAGAACTACAAACTAGAAAAGTTTCCAGTAAGAGATAGTTGCTAATTCTATAAGTAGAATTCAAGTACCTTACTATTTTGAAAAAAATAGAGGGTAGTGTATGGATCAAGAAGTTTATGAAGATGAACTTGTCGTAGTTTCCAACCCTTAATGACATAGTAGAAATACTATGAAAATAACTGAGATACTATATTGGAAAGGAATCTCAGATAGCATACTACAACAATTCCATCTCATGCGAGAAGTCATACAATGAGGAGAAGTGAGAACTCACAAAATACCGACTATAAGCCAATGTAGCTAAGCCTCTATAAAAAATTTGTAAAATAGAAACATGATGGACATGTTAAGATGACTTGGAATAAGATTCATTGATGATTGGCCCTAATTGCAAGAGGGAGTCTGTTGGTATGTGTGCCCATAGAGTCAATCAAAAGATGATTGTAATGGGCATCATATACATGATATGATAATAATAAAGGTAATTCCAAATATTATGTTTGTCTCAATCATGAAATGATGACACAACCATGGTAGATATCTAAAGAATGATGTTGATCAAAGACATATGCCTTCAGGTTGAGGACTTGAATAATGAGATCATATGTATGATAAGAGTACATACATTCTTGTTATGTCCCTAATCAAATATTATTGTGGAAGTAAAATAGATAATAGTAATACACAAAACTAAAGTGTGTGTTTGTTAATGAAAAAATCTCATTAGTCATGATATGTGATATCAAACCAATCACATAGGTACATGTTGGAGAATAATGTATTGGATGAACCCAGAGAAAAACTCAAATCGGGGAAGAATATGGTCCTTGGGTTCCATTTATTGGAACTTCACCTTGAGAATGATACATGATGCAATGGAATGGTAGCAAAAATCAACACTCATAGTGATAATGGTGATTGTGGTTCTTAGACCTGAAGTAACTACACTCAGCAAATGTCGCTCAATTTATTTTGATATCATCCAGCGTCACCTTGAATAAGGTTCTCTATAAAGGTGATTCTTGGGTGCATTATGACACATGGGGACTCAGTGTTAGTGATATTTATGGGATTTTCCCCTCCTATAAGAGATTGATATCTAGGTCACTTGATTCGAGAGATTGAGAAATGTATGGCCATATTCATGTGACTCAATATATGATATTTAAACTCAAATGCATCTCAAATAGTCTACTCTAGTTCAAGAAACATGTATTGAATGTTGAGAGGATGATGATTCCATGTGTCGAGTTCAATCTGGATATTGGAGATGAAAGAGCTATATGACTACTATAACACTAATCACGATAGGTATCAATGATGTTTTGCTATATACTACTCTTTTCTTGTGATGTCATAAGTTGGACATTCACTGCCAATGTAACTTGGGACCTATAGGGTCACAAACATAGGTAGCACCTCGAATAGAATTTTATTCATGAACAATGTTTAACTTGATTACTAAAGTGTTTAGGTATTCAATTTCAACATTAATGGCTGAAAATTGACTAACTGGACAGTGCATCGACCGATTCAAGTGTTAAACCAATCGATTAAAGTGTCAAGTCAATTTGAACAACATTGATTGAACATTTCTTGAATCGGGACATGAACCGATCTATTCAAGGTTTGAAATGACCGATCAATTTGTGAATCACCCAGTTCAATGATCAATATGATTGGATCAAGGATTGATGTTGATGTCATGTTGAGCATCAATTGAATATTGAAAGCCAATGTGATTGAGAATAGGAAAGGAAGTGAACTGACCAGTTTAAGTGTAGAACTGATTGTTTTACATGTGAACCGATCAATTCAACTGTGAACCAACTGGTTGATTGTTCACAACTTCCATAAAATTCATGAAATTTTGTCTCTTCGACTCCTATATGATCTGTAAGCCATGACCCTGACCATCCTATAAAAAGGGGCCAGTCTAGGGGCCTCCTAGGATTTCAGAGACATAATAGTAAGATCTAACAATTTTTGTCCTCTCTAGTTGTCGTAACTAGAGAGCCCGAACAAGTCCTACCCATAAAAGGGAGGGACAACAAGGCATATACAACACAGGAGAGTGAAAACCCTAGTAGGTTGACGTTCAAAGGGATAACTCCTTCCCATTGTCTCTAGTAGCATAGTGTGGAGTTCTCGGTGGTCCACATGGACTATGTAGAGAAAGGAGGCCTTTACCACCTACTAGGAGGACGTCGTCAACCTTCTTCCGTGGTGATCAACAAGGAGGCAACTGACAACATTCGTCCTGATACAACTTGAAGAAGAAGCATGTTTCAATAAGAGATAGTTGTTGGACTTGCTCTAGGACCAGGTATATACCTTGCAACCCTAATTCATAGTACATAGTTGTTGACGTGATCTACTATCTATGAGGAATATGTAAGCTAATTTTTTTTTATTTCCGCTGCCTTATGTGATGCCATATTTTCCTACACCTTGGTCTTCTTCCCAACTGGTACTTAGGATCATCTAACATTGACCTTGTCATGACTTTCTATAATTATGACTCGGTAACTATTTAATCCTAGGTCTTTTGGCATTTCCTACATGTATTGATATATGGTGGTCAGGCAGATACACTAATATGATGGATCTTTTCATTACCTCTCACCAATCTGACAGTATGTATGTTATGTACCATGCAAAGTAGTAATAAAGCAACATATGCATAACAAGTCTTTTGTTCTTCTAACAATTTTTCTATCTCAGTTGGCATTCTCCAATCATTGATTAGGCAAAGTTAACAAAAGGATGCAAATTTTACAAACTATTATCCTTGATACATGTGTCCTCACATAAACCTATAAGATTGTACTTCTTTAATGATCTACTACTGACATTCCCTGAGACCAAGGGATACACATCCTAAATTCTTGACTTCATGTCCTATATTCCCATGTTTTCTACCATCTAGGAAGGGATGCAAAAGATATGTAGGGAAACATGAGAAAATCCAAGTGACCAACTATATTTTTTTCTCTGATATCATATTGTAATACTTCACTTTTTCAAACATATAAGATATTAACAAGAAGAATAATTCTCAAGGGGGGTGTTTCAAACATGATGATCATTTTATTAAAATATAATTGCATTCAACCAACACTAATATAATTCGAATTTTCATGTCTTAATACCCAATATATAAAACTCAAATAGCAAATAAATGCATGGTTATCATAAGTTGAAGAAAAAATAAACTAATATTCTTCTATAGTTGGCACCCCACCTGGTCAAGTTCCCTTAAGTCCTCAAACTTTTCTTAAAATTTTCATCATATAGCTCTATCCTTGGTGTTGCTCCTTGTTTGTTGCCATCATGCCCCTCATCAATGCATAAATAAAATTTCAAGTGGAATTGAACAGAATGTACTTCAAAATAAAACATTTAAATTCAATATGAACAACTTACTTGTAATCATTTTGTTTTATATTGTCTTATATAAAAATCTCCGGGTTTGCACTAGTGCCTCTTCTTTTTGCACTAAAGTGCCTCTTATTTTGGTACTACAACACATCTTAAGTTTGAACCAAAGCTCCTCTTATCTTTCTCTAAGGAGACTCTTAGTGAGGATCTTATATAAGGTATTTTCATGATCTTCAACATTAATCATTTTGTGTTCTTCCTAATAAGTTTGACTATAATGTGATTTATTCACTCCCATACTTAAATAACATAAAAATATTTCATTTATCTCATAACTTTTATCTTTAACAAGAAAAACATAGAATGAATAATACTTCGAATTATATAATGTACATTTTACATAATATCATATAATAATCCAATAATATTGTTCAAAATGTTTGGAAGATTTACATTTTTGGAGATTTCCTAATATGGTATCGAGCTATTGGTTCACAAAGTTGATACCCTAATCTAGATTGATCAATGTCGCCATTTAATAACTAATGAGTAGGATTAGTTGGTGATCCTTTTTCTCCTTTGGTCACATGATTTTGAGAGAAACCATGTTTTGGATTTGGCCTAAATATCCAAGAAATGAACAACATAGTCATCTTGAATCTAGCACTAACAATCAAAGAAACTGGATTCATCCTCTCTCCTAGTCGACATCTAGTCTTATATTTGTTCTCTTCCCCTTTTATATTCTCTCATTCCACAAAGCCTAGAATTGACTCATGGATGTCCATCGTCTTGAAAACCAAGTTTTTGATACTGCCTCTCATCTAGATCTTCGTGACATCTATTCTGAAGAACTTTGATCAAGTCCTCAAGAATAAGGAACTCAATGGATTTCCTCCCTCTTTCCTTTTTTCTTTTTAAATTGTATCTTTATCCATATTTGACTATTAGTTAGTCCCCTAAAAATCAACCAAAAATAACAAAACTTTTTCCACTGGTTTTTCATTAAATAAAATTCATCTATGCTCTTGTTTCATACCCAAACTCTTTTTTCTTATGTGGGGGTCCTCTATTATGATGTATGTTGTTCAAAATAGTCTGTATAGTCAGTCACAAACTCTCACCAAGTAATTAATTATAATTATCTAAATTTTCCAATTGTTATCAGCATCATTTCCTTTAAATAATCGCTAAACATTTTTTAATATTATGGATAAATCCTTAAAATTTTATCATGACCAATATACATTCCAAATTTGAGATCCATCCCATGTACATTTATCCAATCATGATTACAACCAACATCTTTCAATTCCCTTTTGATATTCAAGCTTGTTTACCATCATTATATCTTTTCTAGTTATAATATTAATAAAACATTAAACCTCCTTAAATTGAAGACATAGGTTCATCATATTCTAATTAGCCTAAAACATTTTTATCTTCATATTTTGAAAAGTGACTATACCATTATATGACAATATTGCATAAAAGATAGGGTGTTCATAAATTTTGATTGTAGTATATATTCAAACCAAATTTGTGTCAAGTTGTGTTTTACGAATTCGCTTAGCCCGTTATTTTTTGGTCTTTGGCCAACAATTACTAATATATCAATGTTTGAATTTATATTGTATTAGATGGATAATATTATATTTATTTCTTTGTACATTGATTTGAATTATTAAACAATGTCAAAATGAACTCAAACTCATACCATAATATAATTAGAAGGTCTAGAATATTCCTAGACATTAGATTTGAGAATAAGGATAATTACTAGTAATTATTTATATATATTGATTACCCTTGGTTTATATGTATTTGAAAAGTTGGATAATTTCATGACTTTCCATTGTTAGTTAAGTGAGTCAAAACGTGGTCAAAGATGTTATCTACTTAGTGAATTTCCTTTTGACATATTTTGGAGGAGTTATTTGAAAATATCTAAAGTAATATCATTTGTATCCTATGTTAAATGCATATCAAGGAAAAACGAAAGTAATAGCATTATATCTTAATGAATTGTGTATTTCTTTCCATTCATCTGATATCTATTCATTAAGTGGATTATCATTTACTTTATTTAATATTAGAAATATAACAAGTAGGAGAGAGAAAATTTGAAGGAAAAATCACTTCTTCTTATCTTGTGAGATAAAGGGAAACTTATTAGTTCATAAAGGGATAAGATAAGAAAATTTTATAAAGGAAGATATGTTTGCATAGACATGAAAGACTTCTTAACAAAAGGGAGGATGTGAAAGGAAATGAATAAAACATCTTATACTTGATTCCCAAAGTCAAGTAGACAACTAAAATAAGAATAGAGTCCAATATCTCTCTACAATTTTATCTATAATATTATAGCTAAAATACTTCCCAATAGGCTCAGAGACGTCCTTCTAGGAGTGATAAGTAACAATCAATGCACTTTCATCAAGGCTCACATGTTCTCAAATTCCATTCTTCTTGAATATGAGTTGATAAATGTCTTAAATATACCAAACGTGATGCCGAAATTTTATCTGAAAGATGACTTTAGTTTGTCCTATGACTCTATAAGGGTAGAGAACATTCTATAGACAATGAGGAAAAATGAAATTTTCCTCGTGCTGGCTGAGATCGATATAGGAATGTCTCAATTGTACTTCATTCCATATCCTCATTGATGGAATTCCATCCCAAATAATCCAATCATCTAGGGGCATGCATCAAGGGGAATCCTTAGAACCCTAATCATTTGTGATTCGAATGCAGGAGCTAGCCTCAATCTTGGACGATGATGTTCAGAAAGGAAATATCAACCCAATCAGATTGGGAGAAATGGTGACATCTCACTTGATATTTTTTGATGACCTCCTCTTGTTTGCATAAGCATATGACAATAGTGAAAGAAATATCATGGATTACATTGTAAATTCAACTCCTAGTTAGGTTTGGAACTCAATCCTTTCAAAAGACTATTGTTTCTAAGTTCCATTACTCAATCTAGCATCTCTGAATTAATGGGTGTTGACATATTTGAAGTCCTAGTCAAATACATTGGTGCCTTGTTCTTCTTAGGAAGGGTAACAAAGGGACTATATATCCCCCTCATCGACAAGATCAAAACAAAACTAGACTCCTAGAAAACTTGATTGATGTCAATGGTTGGTTGTCTAGAACTAATCATCTCTACCCTATCTGTCTATCATCTGTATTGGACTAGAGTGTTTCCCTTACTAAAGATACCACTGGGGAAATAGAAAAACTTTGTAGTGACTTCTAGTGGGGGGTACAGTGTACACGTTATGCACATAAAATCTATTTCATGGGATGGTGTATGCATGTCCAAACTCAAAGGAAGACTAGGTAAATGAAAAGTGGAATATTGGGACAAAAATGGCTTGCTACGAAACCTGTGGGATCTCGCCAATGCAAAAGACACCTTATGGTTTTGATGCATTCATTACATAGACATAGGATGGAAAACAATCTGGTCATGTGAATCAAAAGCCTATCATAGATGGTACTAGGGAGACTTACTTAGATGCATGGATTCTTGTTTCTAGATGGTTAGATACAAGATTGGTTCAGGGTAAGACATAACTTTGTGGTATGATCCATAGATCCATGGAAAAATTCTAGATGAAATGATTCATAGCAAATTGATCCTGATATTAGAGGACAACTCATCAATACAATCATAAAATTTGGGGAATGGCAGATATATGATGTATGACGTGCAAGCCATATCAAGGAAATCTATAACAAAATCAGAATGAAAGGAGAAAAAGACCTCTTCTATCTTAGCAATATGGAGAACTTTACTCTGAAAGGGGTTTTGCGTATCTGTAGACAAATACACCTAATTTTGAGATGGACCAAGTGGATATAGAAGATTAAGGATCCACCTCGATTCCATATCTTGGGGTGGAAAATCATGGATGTAAAATTGATTACTAAAGACCAAATGCAGCACAGGTTGGAAGAATTGACTTCGGGTGGGATTTGAACCCAGGCCAATAGACTATATGGACATCACAAGGCCAATAAAACATGAACAATAAGTCCTTTTTCCTATTAACATTTATTCTACAGTTTGCAATTGGTGTGCACCAAAAAATTGAGAAGGAGAGAAGATATTCCATTATCTATGATAAAGTTAACAAAGATGATCCAAATGAGTTAAACTACTATCCTTGGTACATGTGTCCTTACATAATCCTTTAAGCTTATAGTAATTTTATGATTTCTACAACTAAAACTCCTCAAAACCAAGGGAAATACATCATAAATGTTTGACTTCATGTCCTCTATTCACATGTTTTCTATCATCTAGTAAGGGATGTAAATCTACTTAGGGAATCATGAGAAAATCTTGGTGTCTGATTACATTTTTTGCTGTAATTCCATATTGTACTCAAATTTTAAACTTATGAAATACTAAAAAGAAACATAATTCTCAAGGGGTATGTCACAAACACTATGCTCAATATAAAAAATAATTCCATTCAACCAACACATGATATAATTATAATATATCATGTCTCAAGATCGATTACAAAAAACTCGCACATTTTAACCAATACATGGTTCTCATAAGATAAGGTAACCTAAACTAATATTCTATTATAGTAGGCACCCCAACTGTGCAAGTCCCGATTAGTCCTTGAACTTTCCTTAAGACTGTCATTCGATAGCTCTATCATTGATATTACTCCTTACTTATGTCCATCACGCCCCCAACCATGCATAAATCAATTTTGGAGTGAAATTAAACATGTACTCCAAAAATAAAATAAAAATTGAAATATTATGTTCTAGTAAAAGACGGTTATCTGATGGATTTGATAATAGGAATCCCCCTCCTTTATCTAGGAAAAGGGGGAAGTGTGTAGATTTTAGACTAAACCCTATTGGGTCAAGAAACACATGAGCCCATATACAAATAGACTCTCAATTAACTCAATTAACTAGACTCTCTAATATATTGCAAGAACATCGTGTACTTGTAAGTATGGGGGAAAGTGGTTGATATGAGGCGTCGACAGTGAGGGAGACATTTGTGTAGAGGAGCATGACCAAGGTGGAGTTTTCATCCAAGAATGGGATAAGGAGAACATGGTCGTCTCTAATGACAAAGGTAGAAAAGGGAAGTAGTTGGAGGGTGAGAATACAAAGAATAAAAGCAAAAAAAATTGTTATACCCAAGATAGAGTTTTCTTAAAAATAACATAGGCATAAGGGGTTCATCAGGGATTTCTACATCGAAGCAACAGATAGACCCTAGGGAAAAGGAAGGACAAGGATCTACATATGCAATGAAGATCCAATATTCAGCCTAATGGGTGGTAGTAGAAAACCCTAATCCTGAGATGCCACCATTAAGCTGGGGTAACATACCAAAAGTATCTTTCATCTTCATCCTTACAAATGAACAAGAACATGATAATAGAAGTACCTTCTTCCTATGGAAGCTATATGCGGAAAATCATTCAATTGTGGATGTTATAATGGGGATTATGAAGGGCCTCCTGGCCATCACCATTGACCCAGATGTATAGGCTGATCTATAAAGACCTTGGAAATATGTAGTGATAGTTAGAATTATTGTCATCAGTGTTGGCTTTGTTACTATGAGGGAACACCTAGAGCTATTATGAAAACCTAAAGGGAGGTTCCATGTCTACAACATAGATTTGGGCCACTACGTGGTGCAATTCACATGCCATAGAGATTATGAGAATGTGTTTACAAGAGGATCCTACAAAATATTTGGGTGTTTCCTTGTCGTATGGGACTAGTATCCAACTTTCAAGATAGGATTTGAGATGCCAACTTACCTTGTCACTTGGGTCTATATTCTATATGTGCCACTACATTTATATGTCATGACCATGTTTGATTACATTACAATGGTTTGGTAGACTTATGAAGGTAGAATACCACACTAAATGTCACACCTAGAGAAAGTTTTTTATACTAGCTAGAATTGGAGATTAATACATCCAAATCACTTATATCAGTTATATTGATTAATGGTATAGAAAATTTAGTTGAATATTAGGCCATACTATATAGGTGTACCATTTGTGGGAGTATGATGCACATTGATAAATTCTATAAGAATACTAAGGAAAATAAAGTAGTTTAGGGAGAGCATGCCAATGAAGTTGCCATCATCAGGCAAGATTCAACACAATCTAATGGGTAGAACCATCAGAGAAATAGGGAAATACATCATGCAATAGATGTCATTTAATAATGCAGGAGCTTTTGAGGAGCACTACTACGATAGAAATAGAATGACAATACCATTGTAGATGTGACAATGGTCAATATAACCAGACCAAAACCTAATGCATCTATAAATGGTGATCCTTACAAACTTAGCAAGAAGAAAAGAAATAAGGGGATTATCTCCGAAAAGAAGGCAAGCAAAACAAAATTTGTCCCTAGACAAAGCATGCACAACCTGAGGCTTATGATGGAGAATAACAAGGTTAGAAAAGAAATAGAGGACCAAATTCTATGGACTAGTTAAGGTAGCTGTCTAGTCATCTCTTCTCTTTATTTATTATTGATTTACTCTACTAGTTTACTACCGACATTCATAATGCTACCACATGTCATGTCTTAAAGGATTTCATGTAAACTAAGAGACCTAGTCTTGTAGCCATTCTTGAACCCTAA
The DNA here is from genome assembly GCA_963693085.1 of Alisma plantago-aquatica. NCBI lineage: Eukaryota > Viridiplantae > Streptophyta > Magnoliopsida > Alismatales > Alismataceae > Alisma > Alisma plantago-aquatica. Next base: position 785,007,764 of record OY856412.1, on the reverse strand, counting down.
ATTAGTTCTCAGTTAGCAACCCAGACTTTCCAACACTTGGGGTTTACCAATTCCCATAGGGGTGGATGCTAGATGTTTTCCTAGGGAATTTGAATATGTTGGAAAAACGAAGACTGTTGTGATGAGATTGTTAAAAACCACCAACAATTCATTACTTGTTGGGTTCACATAGTGAGGTGTTCATCATTTTCTTCTATTTGAATCCTCACATTTCTTTCTTGAAATTTTTTTGAGACACATTGTTCACATAGGAAACAAATTCATTGACCCATGGCTCATTACAGGAGATTTCAGTACTACTACAAGCCTAAATGAATGCATTGGTAGTAACCACTACAACTTTTCAAAGAGGGATCTACCTCAATTGCTTGTCTCTTTTAGAAACAAGGACCTGTCTATGATGCGAATTGATTTTTAAAGATACATCCCTCTTCCGTGGTGGATCAAGGGAGGGTTGAGTGACCTAAATTACTATTTAGTGATACTCTCTGAGAGGCATATCAATACAACCTAGGTTTCTTTGGTATTAAGTACAGTTACAAACATGGACGTTTACATTAGCAGATTGATAGAGTATCTCTAATACAACCTTCACTAAAAAATATTGTTAGTTCATAGTGGTGAAAATATTAAAGATCGTGTCTGATCATTGTCCTCTATTTATTTTTTATACTACAAAGTATTGCAATGTGACAAGGTAACAATATCGAACTGGTATAAGTATCACATATTTTCAAATCTGTTGAAGAGTAAATAGGATACAAATGCTAACTTCATTAACACCCTGGATAGAAACAAACTGGACATTATCAAGTGGGAATTCCAAAATAGAAAAGTGAGAAATAGGAAGAAGAATAGGCTCCAAGAAAAGAAACAAAGTGATCTATCTTAGCACTACAATACCATATTAGATGGTATCATTTTAGACATGCAAGTGGAACTGGATCTCATACGAAAAGAATAGAAGAAAAAGTAGAAGTCAAAAGCTCATATAACATGGTTAAATCTTGGTGACAACAATACCATGTTTTACCAAGAATATGTGAAACAACAAATAATACACAAACCAAATACCATGATGAATAATAGTTCTAGTGAGTGGGTCATTGAGTATTCAGAGTTCAAAAAATGGCATCCAACCACTTCAAGATTTTTCTAACAATGCCACCTATGGGTTCAAGTCAATTACTAGCTACCATCCTAGGTAAATTAAAAAAAAACTACAATAGGTGAGAGACTCTAGCTTGCTTAACTACAAACTGAGGAGGAGATACACTCCATACTAAGATATATGAATCCATACAAGATAGAAAGATTGGATGGTGTGAATGCATTGTTCATGATCATAAACTAGAATGTCATGAACAAGTCAGAAACCAAATCTTCCCAATATGCTTTTAGTGGGAAACTATTATGTGATAAACTCTACAACTCAATTGTTGTCCTGATACCTAAAATACCTAAACTTGAATCCTATAATCATTTGTGACCAATATAACTGGATAACCTTTGTCCCAAGTTGGCACCCATACATGTGGTGGAATGATTAAAGCAATTTATCCCAGAATGAAACTCCTTGGAACAAAGTATCTTCATTATGGGGAGAAAGATTACTTACAATATTGTAATTGTATGAGGAGAAAGAACACTAACACGACAATGATAATTAAACTAGCTCTAACAAAGGCCTCTAATAGGATGTTGTGACCATTTATCCTAGATATTCTATGAGTCTTTAATCTTCAAGAGAACATTTTCCAATATGTTATGAACTCCTTTAGGGGTGGTGAATGTTGGGTAAAATTGATAGGTAGGCCAGCTGAACCTTTCAAGGAAAGTAGAGGATTGCTCCAGATGATCTTCTATTTCCACATTTATTACTTCTCATCATCGATCATCTAAGTCAAATGATTGATCATTGGGTTTCTATAGGCATTTAGAAACCTACTAGAATCAACAACACTATACTAGCAATAGCCTACCCCTGCTTTGGGGATGGTCTCATACTTTTTTCTTGGGCTACCACTAGACAAATGCAGGTTATCCAACATTGCTTCAATGAATATGAAAACACCTAAGGATAAGAAATTTAGGTAAAATATGTGTCTACAATTTATCTGGTTTCCTACAAATAGATGACTTGGGTAAGTATTTGGATGTGCCCATTGTCCACTCTAGATCTAATAAGGAAACTTAGTTTGAGGTTCTTTATAGGGAGGTTTCTAGAGTCATAGAATGGTCTACCAAATGTCTATCTTTTGCAAGATGAATCTACATTTCAAATCCATGTTAAGTGTGATGCTTACATATGTGATGGAAGGACAATGCCATCTCTTAGCTTTTTCTCTGAATCGATAATACTGTCCAAAAATTCATATGGAAAATATCATATTGGGCCAGATCCTTAGGAATAAATATGATAATATTAACAAAAAGTAAATACAAAATGTTTCAAGACTAGGACACACCTCTATACAACACAAAGACATATGCAATGATAACTCTTATATTCCAATGAATGGAATCAAGATTTTCTCTGGCTAAATAAATGGTGGAGAGATGGAATTGGGTTAAGAAAGATTGCCATCAAGCCTGTCGTGGAAGATCTATTTGACTTATAGTTGAAGAGTGTGGTAAATAATGATGGCAATTGGGATATTGATTTTCTTTTAGAATGTCTACCTATTGAGACATTAACACAAATTCAAAGAATCAACCCTCTTCACAGTGAGCTCGGAAATGACATTTGCATATGGATCCATATAGATCATGGGGGGAATTACCACTTATTGCATAAGAATAGGGATTTTCGTCACCAAGGAGAATGGAAAGGATATGGAAATAAAAGGCATCTTCTAAAGCACAAAATTTTATGTAGATAGTTTCTTATAACACTATCCAACCAATAGTAGATGAGTTTTTATGGGTTTGTTAAGGGACGCAAGATGTGGATGATGCAATGAGGGATACAAGACTATATTGCACACATTATGAGACTGCCTCTCTATGAAACTGGTGTGGGAATCAGTCAACCCAACCATTCACCAATCAAGGTTCCTTGATGTGGAGTTGATTGAATGGATAACACATAATCCAAAGGTGAAGGAGAAATACTATCAGCTCTTTATGATTGCATGGTGGTATGTGTGGAATTGAAGGAATAGACACATATCTAGTAGGAGAATTCAAATTACTTAGCATCAAGTCAATTTCATCCTTAAAGAGCATAGTCTAACTTCAAAAGCTCGGATGAAGGATATCACTAGCTAGAACAGACTGTTCAGTTAAATTTATTTATCTAAAGAAAGGATCTATGAAGTCAAATACTAATACATCTTGGAATAGAAAGAAAAACATCCATTCATGTTTTTGACGACGTGATAATGGAGCATGGTAGGAGGTGTAGAAGAGAATGTAGTGGTGGATATGGTCTTGAGGTATGTTGATGGAAATGCACATGGCCACAATGTTACTATGGAGAAGGGCCACAACAAGGTCATTATTGAAATAGGCAATTGGTTGTCTACTGAAATGCTCATGAACAATTAAAGAAAACACCCAACTACACATATTGGACAAAGTGCATATTGGACATAATTATGATTTAATTACTCATTTACACTCAAAGACTTTAAGTCCTCACTCCTAATGTCTCCAATGAATTCATGACTCTATAATAACCTCCAAAGTAGAATAACTCACACTTCAAAAAAGGTTGATGCACTTGTGTGCATGAAATCCTAATTTTGTTAAACCCTTTAATCTTTTGATTAAATTCTTGATCATACGTGCTCATTTTGAATTGGATTGTTTTACAAATTTTGTAGACTCTATCATGAAGCATTGATCCAAATCTGAGGTCATTTGGGGATTCCTACTTTTTATATGAATTTTATAAATTTTGCTCTCCTTTTAGCCCTAAATACCCTCTTTATTTTCCTTCTCCTTTTTACTGGGCTCGACCCAATAGATGTCTGGCCTGACTCAGCTGTGGAGTCCTTGAATAGGGGAAATTCCTCTTCAATTCACACTGAACACGTCTGGATCAACCTCAGTGATCCATGGCTCGCCTGAGGGACAAACCCCAAACCTTGGATATGAGCCATGTGGATCCCGGCTAGATTAGACGGTCAATAACCTTTCTCCTACCTCCCAGAATCAACAAGGAAGATGGCTATGAAACTAAGTGGGCAATTTACCTCAAAATTACCATAGTTTGCAAATCAAAGTGAACAAAATGCTTCGCCTCACAGTTCCACACCGATCTAGCCCTTAATATACTCTAAACTGACTTGTTTTGAGAGAAAATGAGAGCTTTCTTTCTCAGCTGCCTCCATGGGTGTTGTGGCCATGCAAAACCCAAAATCAAGCCATAAAACCCTATAAAAACCCCACGAACAGCTTCGCCATGCCCTCACAATGATGAGAGACACCCTCACCCTTCCTTGCCTTCTCTCCTTTCGGTTTCCCTCTTTTCTCAATTGCCCCTCTGCTACAGCTGTCATGCCTGCTATGTGGTCTATTCGGTGAAGGAGTTGCGATCTTGGCCATCAATTGCAATCCACGGTCAAAGGGAGACTGGGATCCAACGACAAAAAATGAAGTTGTTCCCTCCATCTCCTCTCTGCCCTCACCCATGTGCGTGAGAGCTAGGGGCTCTCCCAATTGCAAGATTACAGTGGTGGTCAGCATTTGACTGATTGATCAATGGCCCCTATTTTTCCTTTTTCTGGTAAATATCCCTCCTCTCTACTCAAAAATCCAATGAATGACCAAAACCTGCAAAAATCATATCTCTTGATTCCTAACTCCAAATATTATGAAAAACTAGTCAATTTTGATCAGAAAAATCCAGTGAACCGTTTAAAAATACTATTGAAACAAAATTCCTTATGGATTTCACTAATATCCCTATATTTTAATCTATTGTTGATATAATATGTCTAATGATTCAATAATGTTGTTTAATCCTTAGAAACCCTAATACCCTAATATCTAAATCTGATGATTATCTTGAAACACTAATCTAGATCTAACCTATTTGACTTGTCTACTCTTGAAAACGAATCATGTACCTTAAAATGATGATTAATCTTGATGATAACACCTTCATATGATGATTAAGCTTGATGATGGGTTCTAACCCCAAAATTGTGATATTGATATCATGATTGTGCTAAATCTTGTGAAGTCCCTGATCATCACTATTGAACTTCTCCCTTAATGATGATCTAGAATCTCTATAGTGCCTTCAATAATGATCATAAAATTAGGGTTAACACATATGTTCCTAAAAGTACCTAGGAATTTTATTCACACTCAAAAATATACTTGACTCTTAAATAATGTTGGACATCTTGATGTATTGTGGATCACAAGTGAATGACCTAACCCCAAAGCTAAATAGGAATGAGTAACCCTAATATTTAGCATTGAAGCATGATCTTGTAAACATTATGATCTTGACCCTTGATCCAATCTTGTTGATGTAGGATCTGACTCTATGGGTTGACCTAATACTTGTTGAGATTTGTACTCTAAATCTTCGGTGAAAGGTATGCTTTTTTATTCACTCCTCCTTAAATAGACTAGTAGTATTGAATGATAACCTTGTATGTACCTCTTGGAAAATCTTGGCTATGTATTTGTTTGAGCTATTGTTCCCTACTGATTAGTCTTCTGATTTTTCTATATTACAGTTTGCAAAAAACTTGAGAACATAAATGATATTGCCCATTATGACTGCCTGAATTATGATAATGTTGATACTGAGTACAAGTAACCTCCTCATTCAAAGGGTGGAACTTGTATGTGTCAAATGATCTTGAATCTTGTACATATAAATTGACCTCCTACCTCATATGGAGAGAAGGAACTTGGTGACGTCCCCGTCATCTTGTTGGGGCGATGGAGCCAATAAAATATAAGCATGCTTTTTGATATCAGCATAATGGGAACTTGTAATAAAATTGATTTGTCCAAAATAAACATCTTGTCAAATACATGTTGTTATGGAAAATTGCTTGCTATACATTTTGAACATAAGTCTTGCCAAGTATTATATTTTGCTATAAATGTTTTTTATTGTTCAATATTTGTTCTTTTCATAGCGTATAGATGAATTTGCATTGATTGCATCTCAATTTACCTAATTTTAGGCAAACCAAATGGATCATTAACTAGATCTCTTCCACTCATAACACACTCTGATGATAAGGATAAATATGCAAAATCTCCTTTTTAGGTTAGTTTGTTCTTTAAATATCCCATTTTATGATTATTATTTCTTATTGTATATGCCAGTGTGTGAGATCCTTTTGGGCCACTCAGAGAGGAGTGCTTCAATCCCTTTACCAATGTCTAGGCAGTGGGATTGGGATTGGGGTAAGAACGGTTCCATGACAGTTGGTATCATAGAATAAACACTCCCATACACTTGAAGTAAATAACATCTCGAGTCCCTTGAACCCATGAAACCCTAAAGTCCATAATTGTGAAAATTGAGGTGTCTAGGGTTGTGGTTCTAGCTTAATCACCTCCTATCTATCTTCACAGTAGATGAGGTTCCCCGCTCTACTTGGCCTTAATTGATCCAGAACTAGAACTAAAGGTTCTCTATTGAGACCCTAGGGAGTCTTCTAACATCTCATCTCTTATTTAAGGACTATCCTAAGTCACCCAGCAGATGATTAGCTAGCATTCTCATATCCTCAAGTGGTCTTTCTCTCATGACTATTTACCACAAGATTTCTCGATTATGGGTAGCTTATACGTGGGAAAATTTAAAGTTCGTCATCATCCAACCTCAATTTGAAAACTCAATTTTAATCAATCAATCTTGAAATAAAATACTCAGGTATGACCCCTTATATTATGTAAAATCCATTTCACCAAAACTAGACTACATGCTCCCTATACTTGAGGTAAATGATGATTGTTGGTATGGTGAAATAAGGAGGACTTATACCTTTATACCTCATTGTTGATGAGGTCTCTATTTGATTGAGTCCATGTTGCGCTATTGTTGATTAACCCTCAAACATAGTTAAGCAAACTTTTTCCCTATTTGATACACATCATGACTATGCCATCAAGTGACTAAGCCTAGGACTCACAAAATCATGATGTAAGACTATGATGCAAAAAACACTTTCCCTATTGATTATTGATGCCTTTTGTAATCTCGATTGTGATATGATTGCAATGGACCTAGGTCTTACACTATTATGCTCTGATTCTTTGAATGCCCAATTCAAATCCTAAATTCATGAAGAGAAAGGAATGCAAATATTACCTTGACTTTGTATGATCTTGACATTATTGCCCTATTATATTAATGAATTTTTTTGATATCATGACCTTGTGGAATACATTTGATCTTTGATACTCTCCCTATTTGAATAAGCGCAATGGATAATGACTAATGCAAGTAATGTGATAGATTAGGGTGGTAGTTGACTCATGACTCCCCTAGCGTAGGTCACATCCCTATTATGACTACCTCTAATTTTTTACCTTGTTAATTATTTAGAGTTTGGAAAGGTATCCTCTTTCACCCGATTTGGATTGGTTGGCCTAAGGTTAATAGGCTAAATACAGGGTGATATCAATACTCAATCTTGAATCTTGATTTAATGACAATCGTGAAATATGATAATATTTACTATAGCTTGTGGTTGACTTCCTAGATAGAACTAGGTCTAGATCATGCATCAATCTTGGATTCCATGATAATGAAATCTTGATATGTTGCTTGAATATTAATTGAATATTGTTTCTCGGAATTGAATATAGATGAGTGATCTCCCCTAAGGTCTAAATAGGAATCTAAACCTAGCTTTAGAAATATTTATACATATGGTTTTGATGTCTAAACTCCAACTCTCGATATTGATATACAAAATCTTGAAACATGATTATGATCAACCATGTGGATCTTGAGATCACCCATGATATGACTAGTGACCTTCATATCCCCAAAAACTCAGATCTTGAAAATGTTGACTCAGTAATGATTTTTGAGGATGGTAGAATATGCATAGGGTTGATTTCCTAAAAAATGACTTAGGTCTGAGTCAATCATCCAACTCAAATATACTTGATGAAGAAATCAATGTTGAAATTTTGAAATATTGCTAGATTATTATTTATGGATGGATGATCACACCTATGGATTGGATAGGAATAAAAACCCTAGACCTTCACTTTTGGAGCCCAAAATTTGGAAATCAGAATCTTCAATCTCAGATTACAATATTGTTAGTAAATTATCCAATTTAATTCATTATAATCTCAATTCTGAATCCCAATTCTCACTTGGAATGGAGACATGACTTGAAAGTGAACTCAATTAGTGAGCTATGATCTTTCAATTCACTATAGAAAAATTGCCCAGTAGTGGCATTTATTCAAGTGGCTTTTATAAAAAAAAGCCACTATCTTTCTAATATATATGCATTTTTAATTAAAATGCCTCTAAACCACTTATTATAGAGTTTCTAAAAAGGACATAACATTAAAGGAATTTTTATTTTTAATTAGTGGCAATATTAAATTCCCATCCAAATTAGAAAGTAATTGCTAACACAATTTACTTCCCGCGTGCTCCAAATTTTCCCCTTTGCCCTCCAACAGATTGCGACGATCGATCTCTCTTCTCTCTCCCTAATTCAGCATGACGATCAATCTCTACTCTCTCTCCCTAATTCCTCACTCACGAGCTAGACCAGCACGTGGAGGAGATACAGATCATCACCCTAGCTAGGTATTGGTGGATCGCGTCTGACTGGGAGACTAGTGGTGGTGTGTTGTGTGCCAGTTGTCGGTCACAGAGTGCCAACTTGTCGGCCACAGAGTGACAAGTTGCCAGCACCAGAGTGACACATTTCCAGTGAGTCCCAACCGAAGCATACTCAGGAATCATTCGACCTTCCTCCTCTGCCAATTTGGACCGAGCCTAGCCAAAGCACTGTCGTAGACTCAATCTGCCCCTACAACGTCAGCGAGCTTGAGTGAGGGACTCCGATCAATCCTATTCATGTAACCATCACCACACCCTATTCTACAACTCTCTTATCTCCTTAGGGTGTTCAATCCACCCAATCTATCTACCCACAAACCAGTTTCATGTTAGGGAAGCTAGACTTTCGACCAGGCTTCCCGACCATAGTTAGACCACAAAAACCAATCCCGTAGCTTCATTAGACAGTCCCGAAGAGGTGACCGATCTTCATTTGCATGCTTCACCCCTCCTTTAGCAAAACCGATTTTCAAGCTTACCTTCTCTCTTCCAGCCATTTCATTAAAAAACTATTCTAAAACACCAAAAATGATTTTATAGACCTACAAATTTTCTATGAACAACTTCAGTTATAGGTTAATCATCAGTTTGAAGCCATGAATCAAAATATTATAAAGCCTTTAATTACAAAAACTATGTAAACTTTAGTCAATTAGGCTTCTTAAGTATATCTAGATCATCCATGTTCCTTGTTAGTGTTAGCATCCCTCTTTACAACAACATCTACAAAAGTATTGTTGCTTAATTATATGTGAATGTGTTTAATCTGCTTGTGATAGACATGATATCCTTGGTTTTCTTTGATTTGGAACATAAGATATGCATATAGGATGACCGAATGACTATCTTCATGTGGCATGCTTTGAGGATTACCTCCATATGTTATGTAATTCTATGATTCTATAAGTTTCTAGGAATGGAGCATATTAGGGATTCTTTAGAGGAGTGGTCTTGTAGTCACATGTCTACTGCTGAAAGTACATGTCACTAATTATATGTAAGTCGTAGGTTTAACAAGACTAAACAAGATGTGAAACATAAATATGTCCCTTTGAAAGGGGGATTTGAAATAGAGTGCCAAACTTTTGCAATAAATAAAGAATGCAATGATAGGGAAATGAATGAACCAATACATGGTACATAAAAATCCCACTGCGTGGAAAGGGTCTTCATACTATCATTCAAGACTCATTCTCAGGTTTGTTTTATGGGATGTTATGGGTAATATATAAACTTTCCTCTTATGCATAAAGGGGCTAGTAGAGAATAGAAGGGTTCATCAAGTGGTCTTGATTTGATTTGGTTATGAGTGGGATATTCTACCTATGAAAATTAAGATAATTTCATTTATGGTTTTACCTATGAGAGTTATAACGTCCTCCATGAATCCTTGCATGGATATAGCAGTGTGGGTCCATCTTGTCATGGCTCAATATCTATGTGGTTTGATTGTTCAGTTGTTATATGTTGATGACTTAATCAGCGACTGTGGTTCCCTATTGAGAAACTAAGTCCACTCTACTACCATTCATCCTCTTTGATGGTAGGTGTAGGTCTAGATATTTCCTCATTCTCCATGGGCCTCAAATGGGTGTGATGATAGGCCAAAATCAAGATCCTCAAATATTCCTCATCATGGATTATGTAGGGAGGAAAATAGTTGTCTTCTACATTTGTTATTGTGAGAGATAGTCAATATATGTTTCCTATTTTATCTTTTGTATAAAGTCAGTGATTATTAATTATTATACCTTTATATATGGATTATGTAACACCTGGGCCCAATGCCCAAGGCTCTAGCTAGGTTTGAGGAATGACGACTATCCCCACAGACCATCACTAGCCTTAAGTGCACGCTTTGTCCTCACTCATGCACACGCCAGGATATATATAAAAGAACCTTTCAATAGATGATTGCCATAAACATGATAAAATAAAAGAATTGTGTGCATGATTAATATTGACTATCTTAACTAATTTGGGTTGATGCACCTACCAGACCTTCAACGAAAGGGTGAGGGGAGAGTAACACATTCCCAGTCACCTACACATATTTCATGTGTGGGGGAGAGTAACACGTTCCCCAGGGGATAAATAACACATTCCCCAACTATGGGTGGTTGTACATATAAGTACAACTACACTAGTTAGTTAGTCTAATAAAATCAACATGCTAGAGACTATGGCAAGAATAGAATCTGATTTGAAGAACATGGAAGTGGGGTACCAAGACCCAAGAATAATATTCCAAAACTAATTATGAGGGAGGTATAGCAAAGAATCAAGAGTATAAGGAATAGGATTCAATGAAGCCTCATTATAGAAAAGTGGGTCAAGGAACAAATATTCCCAACTAAAAGGTTAAAAGCACATACCTTATCATTAGAGCCCTAAAACCACTTTTCATAACCTTTACACGAGATCAGATCCACTTGCCCTAATTTCATCATCGCATACATGTATTAATGATAAGTTCATTCATTAAAAGTTCAAAACCCTAAAGTTACTAACTTTTTATGAAAACCTTCAAATCAAACTCTGAAAATATCACCATTTTCTTAGTTAGGATTTTTTGATCAAATTGACATATAATATTATGTATTTTGAAGATATGGACTTTTCGAGTTATTTTTTGGTGATTTTTAGTTAATGAAATTATTCTAAAAACACTTTTATGCAAACATCATAATCAAACCTTTAAAATATTTTTAATATATATATCTTGTTTTCCCGATTTGAAAACTTATTTCATTTTCAAATTTGGGCAACCGAGTCAAAAGTTATCATTTTTCCAAATCTGACCAATGAGACGATGCCACGTAGGCATTTAAAACTGGAGAGAGGAGAGAGAGAAGATTGGAGAGGTACTAGCGGTGGGGGCCACCCTCACTGTTCTCTCTCTAGCCTTGGCCAAAGCGCTGGTCAAACGAAGAGCAAAAGGCCAATAACACCCATGTGCGGTCAGAGAAGAACAAGGCGTTTCAGAGGGCAAAAGGGTAAAATGAAATCTAGCTTCTTCCCCAATTGATCCTGACGCGATGACCAGTAGCTGTAGTTGTTGTTGGCTTGTGGTTTTGGGAAATAAACCTGATACTCGATCAAATCCAGAGTTTAAACATGCAAATTAAAGCTTAGAGCAAAATAAAGCTAATGATACCATTAGTTGGGCCGATGGTGGAGAGGGTAGAGAGAAAAAGGTGTCGTAATGTAGGGAGCTTCGGTGGCTCGTCGGGGTCCAAAAGGTGATGGAAATTGAAATTGAAGGGTGTAAAGAGTAGTCAAAGCCTCCACAAAGCCAAAGGTAGGGGTATATATATAGGTGAGAAGATGTGGTTTAGGGTTCGTGTATGTGTGGTGTGAGAAGAGGTTTTGGTCGATTTGGGAAAGCTCGAATAATCGATGAAAATACTAAAAACTTGGGATAATGTTGTGGAAAATCTCGCAAGGAATCCAACGAGCCTAAGAACTCGTGATTTGGTTGAGAAATGAGTGAGATAATGCCAATCGAAAAAATCTAAAATTTTGCAAATTACTGTTCACCCACACTGGTCTCCTACTCAAAGTAGGACATGATTCGCGAGCCATTGGATTAAGATCCAACGGTCCATGTGCGTGACATTTATTAGGTTGCCAAATATAAATCAGATTAAAGTTCTTATTTAATCATTTAACTTTTTCACTTTTCCTATTTGAGGGTGCAAATGCCCTCCAAAATTAACCAAAATTGACATCCTGGTTGATTTTGACGTGTATAATTCAAATATAGAATTAGTTTTGCCTTTTGGGGACTTCTAATAGGTTAAATAATTCAAATCATATTTTCTCTTTCCTAATGCATTAATAACTCTAGGATTATCCAAAAATAATATAACTTCACACATAAGTCTTATTAAGTATGTTGGATACAAATTTGTCATTATTTCCATTTGTTGAAGTTGTTTGTTATTTTAAATAATGAGTTGAAAGTTTTGCACACTTTCTCTCTCCTAAATTTATCTTCCCAACAAATATTTTTCAAATTGATTCAAAATTCATTCAAAGGTTTACTTTAACATGTAGAACACGAATTTGGCATTATTATATTTTTTTGAAGATTTTATTATTTTATTTGATTCATTTAAATTTTATCACTTATTAATCCTTTTAATTTATTAGATGTATCTAGAAACTTTAAAAAAATATAAACTTGTCCTATAAGCAATACGAAATGAGATGAACATGATTTTGACATTAATTAATTTTTTTCAACATATATTTAATATTTTTTTATCTTTGAGTCATTTTCTCTCTCCTGAATAAAATAAAATATTTAACATCGACCAAATTAAATAAAAATTCACACATAGACTCATTTTGATATATAGATTACGAATTTGGAGTTATTTTTCCAATTTGAGGATGTTAGATATTTTATTTCACCTTATTGGCTTATCTCCCATTTTCTTTTAATAAAGACTTTAATATATGCATTTATCTTCCAAATTAGGTGATACTTGGCCCTTAAGTTTCTTATAATTTAAGAAAACGAGATTGATATGCAAATTATCTTCATTGGTTTCCACTTATGATTTTTGAGAAAATATATTCCTCATTATCTCCTTTTATCCATTATATCCCATATTATTTCCAATTATTACATTTATCATCTCCTTAATGTATATTTCGAGATTTCCTTTCTTTTTCATATTCTAAAAAGCACTAGAAAGTTCTAGGAAGAATTTATTTATTCTTTTTAGCACTTAGGTGGACATTTTTCATATTACACCCATTACTAAGCCTTCACTGAGGTATTTGTGCATAAACCCAAATATTGAGAGAAAAGGTGAACAAATGTTCATCAAACCATCATATTCTCCACAAATTAAATAGAAAAGCTAGAGAGGATAGAAATGAAAGGAAAAGATGGGAAAGAGGGTCAAAAGAAAAAATGTCCAAGATTTAGTGTGTTACAACACTCCACCCCTTAAAGAGGATTTCGTCCCCGAAATCACTAGAAATTAGGGAAGGGTGAGTGTGCAACCTCACATCACAAAACATGAGGTTGTTTCACCAACCATAACTTCCACCAAACAACTCATAAACATATACATCACAAGCATCTCGACATAGGTCAGGTTCTCAAGGATCACCTCGAGTTCCACTATTAAGATATTCTATTTAGGAGATTTAACATTATTTATATTTTTAACTCATTAACGTTATACTCTTTATTATATCACATTATCATCATTGTATTAATTACGTCATGCCATATACACTTTATTGCCAAAAGGGGTTATATTTCATCATCATGCATTAAACTATTTATATGTATTTCTCAAATATCTTATTAAGGATTTTATCACAATTAGGAGTTAATTATCTCAAAATTCATTATTATATTTATTCATTTTCCTTAATAATTCGGATTTATACTTCCTTATCCTCATATTATCACTTTATTAATTATAACCAATTATTTTACATGGATATAAGACATTCTATCCAATTTGTGGTTAAGCATATAATTATTCCAATTAATGTCGCATTAGTTACATATATTCATATTAAACATGTTCACATCATCGTATTATATTTATTGCTCACATTAATGTCATAATTAATCATCTCTCATATTTATTCCTTTATATTATTGATTTTGCACACTTATGTGAATCCAATTACTTCATATTCACATTGAAGCCTTTACATGTATTTTAAATGATCAAGGTGGGACATCCTACATGTTAATGAATTGATTCACATTAAATGACTAATCACATGTGTATTAGATAACAAGGTAACATGCATTTTATATATATGACTTGATAAATATGTGAACATATTATATTATATATATATATATATATATATATTATTTATGTGTATCAAAGTATGTTAATTGATTATGACACCTAATGCTGCTAATTTAACATGAATATCATTAAGGATGTATACGTTAAGGTTATAAGATTACAACTTACAATTTAGGATCATCTTGATCATTATATTTTATAATAGCAAGCATTAATGCCAAGATTAGGTTACACTTTTCTTTCTCATCATATCATTAAGATTTATCAGTTCATGACATTATTAACATCTATATCCATAATTATTATTAATATGTAAGTGACCCATATTATGTGCATTGGATATTCATTAGGGTTTGAACATATAAATTATTCCTTAGATAATCATTATATGATCATTAATATATGAACAAGCATGTTAGAATTACCACTATTACATGTTTGGTCAAGACCAAGGATCCAAGCATCTAACCTCCAATTCATGGAGTTAGGGTTTCTAAAGATAGATAGATATCAAGATGTCGTAGGGTTCCATCCCCCTAAAGAGGATTTCATCCATGAAATCTAACCACTCAAACATCATCAACTAATCGTACTCCACCCCGTAAAGGGTTGGACCCATCAAGCCAAACTACATTAGGGTTAAAGGATGAGTCTAACTAAACCATACTCAAGAGTCATCAGGCTTCCACTGTGCACTCTGATATCTTCCCAATCAACCAAACTCCAAGGTCTAGGTTCTATGGATAAATTATTCAAGCATGTGGTCCTGGGGAACATAAAGAAACTATCCTAGTATTCATCCTCAAACAAGTCAACTTAGGGTTCCAAAAGATATACAACATAGAAGTCTAAGGTTATTATTGTCTAAAAGCAAACTATTTTGGGCAATTTGTATTAGCTCAGGCCAGGCTGGTACCATATGGGCACAGGAGTCCTCGTAAACCAAGCTAGTGGCGTGGAGGAAAATATTGCCATTCCCCAAAACCCTGATCCTTTCTAGACACCTTTGCTTCAACTTCATGCCCTAATAGTTGCCTAAAGGCAAAACCTAAACAACATCAAATTATGCATATTTTAGTCATGAGTATTTTAGGGTTTTATTAATCAAGATTCTAATGTCGAACTATTGAGTTCTAAGTCAACCTTTCATTTATGTAGATCAAATCTAAGGTAACCATGTCACCTAAAGGAACTATGTAAGTCATGGATTCTAACTAGGGAAACAAAACTGAAATAGTCAGATTTCTGACTACCATGGGCTCTAATACCATGTTGTAAAGAGTGTGAAACATCACCTCCTTACTAAAATATGGTAAAAAAAACACAGTAGAAAGCATCAGAATAAAAAAATTTCTGACTATATTAAATTTCATGAAAAATTGTGCAAGATACATCAACAATCTCCCTTTTAGGGTAACATCATCAAACACAAACAAGATCTAGATAGAGGGAATTCTATACTACTCTACTTTTGTCTCCACAACAACAACTCCATTAACTAGGTACAAGCCAAAGCTAAGCCTTCATGCCATCCATCACCTTGTTCATCACCTAGGTGGTTGGGAAGGCACCCAACAAGAGGGAAAGGGAAAAAGAAGTATGTGTCACAAAGCTATTCTAATGTAACAAGATGAGCAAAACATGTAAAATAGGTTAGGGTTCATCATAAGATGAATGCAATCAAGAGAATGAGGCTATATATATATATAAAAGAAGCTTTCAATAGATGCTTGCCATAAACAAGATAAAATAAAAGAATTGCATGCATGATTAATATTGACTATCTTAACTAAGTAGGGTTGACGCACCTACCGGACCTTCAACCAAAGGGTGAGGGGAGAGTGACACATTCCCAATCACCTACACATATTTCATGAGTGGGGGAGAGTAACACGTTCCCCATGGGAGAAATAACACATTCCCCAATAATGAGTGGTTGTACATACAAGTACCACTACACTAGTTAGTTTGTCTAATAAAATCAACATGCTAGAAACTATGGCAAGTAATAGAATCTCATTTGAAGAACATGGAAGTGGGGTACCAAGACCCAAGAATAATATTCCAAAACTGATTATGAGGTAGGTATAGCAAAGAATCAAGAGTATAAGTAATAGCATTCAATGAAGACTCATTATAGAAAAGTAGGTCATGGAACACATATTCCCAACTGAAAGATTAAATGCACATACCTTATCATTAGAGCCCTAAAACCACTTTTCATAACCTTTACACGAGATCAGATCCACTTGCCCTAATTTCATCATCGCATACATGTATTAATGATAAGTTCATTCATTAAAAGGTCAAAACCCTAAAGTTACTATTTTTTATGCAAACCTTCGAATTAGACTCTGAAAACATCACCATTATCTTAGTTAGGATTTCTGATCAAAATGACATATAATATTATGTATTTTGATGATATGGACCTATCAAGTTATTTTTTGGTGATTTTTAGTTAATGAAATTATTCTAAAAACACTTTTTCGCAAACATCAGAATCAAACCTCTAAAATATTTTTAATAGATAGATCTTGTTTTCCTAATTTCAAAACATATTTCATTTTCAAATTTGGACAACCGAGTAAAAAGTTATCATTTTTCTAAATGTGACCTACTAGACAATGCCACATAGGCATTTAAAATCGGAGAGAGGAGAGAGAGAGAGTAGACTGGAGAGGGACCAGAGGTGGGGGTCGTCCTCACTATTCTCTTGCTAGCCTTGGCCAAAGCGTTGGTCAAATGAAAAGCAAAAGGACAATAACACCCATGTGCGGTCAGAGGAGAACAAGGAGGTTCAGAGGGCAAAACGGTAAAAATGAAATCCAGCTTCTTTCCCAATTGATCCCGACGCCATGACCAACCACCGTAGCTGCTGTTGGCTTGTGGTATTGGGAAAAAAACCCATACTCGATCTAATCCAGAGTTTAAACATGCAAATTAAAGCTTAGAGCAAAATGAAGCTAATGATACCTTTAGTTGGGTCGATGGTGGAGAGGGTAGAGAGGAAAAGGTGCCACAATGCATGGAGCTTCAGCGGCTCGTCGGGGTCCAAAAGGTGATGGAAATTACAATTGAAGGGTGTAAAGAGCAGTCAAGGCCTCCACGAAGCCAAAGGTAAGGGTATATATATATATGTGAGAAGATGTGGTTTCGGATTTGTGTGTGTGTGGTGTGAGAAGAGGTTTTGGTCAATTTGGGAAAGCTTGAATATTCAATAAAAATACTAAAAACTTGGGATAATGTTGTGGGAAATCTTACAAGGAATCCAACGAGCCTAAGAACTCGTGATTTGGTTGAGAAACGAGTGAGATAATGCCAATCGAAAAAATAAAAAATTTCAGAAATTATTTTCCATCCACTCTGGTCTCCTACTCAAGGTAGGAGATGATCCGCGAGCCATTGGATTAAGATCCAACGGTCCATGTGCGTGATATTTATTAGGTTTCCAAATACAAATCGGACTAAATTTCTTATTTAATCATTTAACTTTTTCTCATTTTCTATTTGAGGGTGCAAACAACCTCCAAAATTAACCAAAATTGACATCCTGACTGATTTTGACGTGTAAAATTCAAATATAGAATTATTTTTTCCTTTTGGAGACTTTTAATAGGTTAAATAATTCAAATCATATTTTCTCTTTCCTCATGCATTAATGACTCTAGGATTATCCAAAAATAATATAACTTCACCCGTAAGTCTTATTAATAATGTTGGATATGAATTTTTCATTATTTTGATTTCTTGAAGTTTTTTGTTATTTTAAATAATGAGTTGAAAGTTTTGCACATTTTCTCTCTCCTAAATTTATCTTCTCAACAAATATTTTTCAAATTGAATCTAAATTCATCCAAAGGTCTATTTTAACATGTAGAACACGAATTTGGAATTATTATATTTTTTTGAAGACTTTTATTATTTTATTTAATTCATTTAAATTTTATCACTTATTTATCCTTTTAATTTATTAGAGGTATCTAGAAACTTTCAAAAAATATAAACCTTGACCTATAAGCAATACTAAATGTGAGGAACACGATTTTGACATTAATTAATTTTTTTTAACATATATTTCATATTTTTTATCTTTGAATAATTTTTTCTCTCCTGAATAAAATAAAATATTTAACATTGACCAAATTAAATAAAAATTCACACATAGACTCATTTTGATATATAGATTGCGAATTTGGTTATTTTTCCAATTTGAGGATGTTAGATATTTTATTTCACCTTATTGGCCTATCTCCTATTTTCTTTTAATAAAGACTTTAATATATGCATTTATCTTCCAAATTAGGTGATACTTGGCCTTTAAGTTTCATATAAGTCCAGAAAACGAGATAGATATCCAAATTATCTTCATGGGTTTCCACTTATGATTTTTGAGACAATATATTCCTCATTATCTCCTTTTATCCATTATATCCCATATTATTTCCAATTATTACATTTATCATCTCCTTTATGTATATTTCGAGATTTCCTTTCTTTTTCATATTCTAAAAAGCACTATAAAGTTCTAGGACAAATTTATTTATTCTTTTTAACACTTAGGTGGACATTTTTCATATTACACCTATTACTAAGCCTTCACTAAGGTATTTGTGCATAAACCCAAATATTGAGAGAAAAGGTGAACAAATGTTCATTAAACCATCATATTCTTCACAAATTAAACAAAAAAGCCAGAGAGGATAGAAATTAAAGGAAAAGATGTGAAAGAGGGTCAAAAGACAAAATGTCCAAGATTCGATATGTTACAACACTCCACCCCTTAAAAAGGATTTCGTCCCCAAAATCACTAGCAATTAGGGAAGGGTGAGTGTGCAACTTCACATCACAAAACTTGAGGTTGTATCTCCAACCATAACTTCCACCAAACAACTTTTTTTTTTATAAGCCAGGAGATTTTCTTATTCATCCCACCCTCCTCGTTGTGGGCCATCAAAAATCATCTGAAAATACAGCTCCTTCTTACTAAGCAGGTAAACAACACCTCAAAAAGATAGATCACAACCAACACACCCCAAAGAAACACAAACAGACGAGCTCTACAAAGAAAACATTACCGAGAACTAACTTCAACATAGGGTATGCCTCTTCTCTCAAGGATGCATAAGCCTCTAATTCTCCGAGGCAAGATGCTCGACTCATCACAGATGAAAGCATTAGACGCGGCACTCCCTAGATGTCCCAGCTATCTAGGGATTGTGTTTATTACTTTAGAAACATGCATCCCAATAATGGAGTCATCAATCACCTTCTGGCGAAGCTGTCTAATAAAATTCCTAACTTTCCACGACGCTCTTGTGCTTTTCCATATCCTGTTGTAAGTATTGATGTCTTCCATCTCCACGATCGATATATTCAGATTATGCTCATCAGTAATCCTGAGCGCAGCAGCGATCGCAATAATATAAGCATCGTCGTAATTCTTTTCATTCAGCTCAAATCTAAACGCCAGCCTGACTCTACTCCTAGAGTCTCTCACAAGACCGACCGCCCATCTTTTAGGTATATTATCCATACCAAAGAACCTGCCAATCGAGATATTAAGCTTGAGATTATTAATATCAGGTGGAAGCCATCACACTAGCTTGATCGATCTCAATCTCGTCACAGGGATGTCAATGCCAGTGATCGTAATCAAATTGTAGAAACCCGGATCCTCTAATTTACTAAAAGAGGTGTTCTTCATGGCCCAGTTTAAAATGAAAATGATCTCTTTCCAAAGTAGATTCGAACTAAGCTTATGGCCATCAAATTTCTGCGCACATCTCGATCTCCAAATTACCTAGATCGTCAAGGCACTCAGGACGGCAGCTATCCATCTTTTTGCCGAGATTCTAGAATAATGGGGTATACACCAAAAAATCAAGTCCTCTAAGGATGTAGGAGGATCCTCCCCAATAATCGCACATATCTTGTGCCAAAAGAAGGTAGCACACTGGCTGCGCAGGAAAAGGTGATCCATCGTCTCTTCGGCTGGATGATCACAACAAGAGCACCTCGAAGCGATGTGAATTCTTCATCTTCGGATGTTATCATCAGTAGGTATGGCTTTTCGCACAATTTTCCAGATGATAGCACTAGCTTTGGGAAATCCGGTCTTCCAAATATAGACGAAAGGGTTCAGATGAACCACCAGCCCAGGATGGAGAACGTGACGCTTAGTAGATCTGATAGAGAAATAACCATCGGTCTCCAGAGTCCACACCAGCTCGTCATCAACATCAGAAATACACGTCATGGATGCTCTGATCAAGTGCGAACCTTCCACATTGATAACTTGATTCAACAAAGGCCAGTCCCAAACCCCTTATTCGTTCCAGAAGTCCTTAAGGTGAAAATCCCTACGAGTATCCTCTGAATTATGAGCAAAGCCTGTCAAAGAAGTCTCGATCCATCTAGAATCCCAAAGAGAAATCTCCCCTTTACCTACAACCCACCTGCAGTGGGGAGAGAAAAATAGGAAGGTTCTCCATATCAGTTTCCAAGTAGGTGAAGCAAAGGAACTCAACTTGAGGTACGGTGGAAAAAAGATCAGATCTTTGGTTGAGCTGCGACCAATATTTGTCCCGACAGAAAGTCGCCCATGGTGAGCGACCAGTAGTAATCTCCGAGCATGCCTTGTACAGAAAAGCTCTCGCCATGGTTCTAGTTGAATCCAGATCCAGACCTCCCTTCGAATATGGAACAGCCACATGTTTCCATGCTACCCAACACTTTCGCTTGTCGTTCTTTCTATCGGTCCAAAGGAAATGAGACATAATCATATCCAACCTATCACAGATACTCGTCGGTAGCCCAACGGCAACCGCAGTGTAAATCGTTGTAGACGAGAGTGTATGCTTAATCAGCAATTTACGCCCAGCGAAGCAGAGAAACCTTGCCTTCCATGAGGCGATCTTCTTGGTCATCTTTGAGATCAGGAAGTCGAAATTTCTGATTATTAGCTCTACCATAATATAACGGAATGCCAAGGTACAAGAAAGACTCCCCAACTAGTGCAATACCCAACCTGTGCGCAAGCTCCAGGGCCACGGCCTGATCATACGCGCCTATAAGACAGCATTACTTCTGTTTGTTCACAACCTGCAAGGTGGCGTCTTCATAATCAGAAATAAGCCGCACAATGAAATCTATGGACTGATCGGAGGCTCTACAGAACAGGATGATGTCATCTGCATATAGAAGGGAAACTGGAGCATTTCCCCTTCCTCTCGTATAGAATCTATCGATGTGGCCGTGTGTGACTGAATGATCAAGGAATCTAGCCAACAACTCCTCAAAGATGATGAAAAGATATGGCGAGAGCGGATTTCCTTGCTTGAGCCCACAAAAAATCTGGAAAAACCCTTCCGTATGGTCCCCAACCGAAATGCTTGCCCACGAGTCCATAAAGAAACTAAGACATAAGTCTACCGATTATTGGAAAAAACCAAACCTGAGCATCGTCTTCTCAAGGACCTTCCAGTGTACTTTATCATAAGATTTAGCCATATCAAGCTTGATGACCATATTTGGGACCTCACCTCCTTGTCTAAGATCGTGGATCAGTTCTTTGGCAAAGAGAATATGGTTAGTGATGTCTCTCCCTTCAACAAACGCACCTTGAGATAACGAGATAATTTTATCCATAATAGGCCTCATTCTATGACTGAGGACGTTAGCAAAAACTCATAACAGCATCGATTCGATAGCAATAGGCCTGAAATCTTTTAGAATATCTTCTGGGTCATCAACTTTAGGAATGAGAACGATCCTGAAGGCTTTGAAGCTCCTGTGACATTGCCAGTTAGAAAAAAAGCTTTTCATCAAATCAAGAACATCTTGGCTGACTATATCCCAAGCTTCCAAGAAGAACGATAGGGTATATCCATCAGGACCCGGGGTGGAGAATCTGTTCATACGTCTCATGGCAGCTAGACACTCCTCTTCAGATGGAATATTCAGCAGGGTTAGATTATCATCTGAACTCATGGATGGTTCAATGTATTAGAGGAATGACAACAGCGTATCATGGTGAGAAAGATCCTTCTCCGCAAAAAAATCTTTATAAAAGTCCACCGTCGCTTTTTCTATAAGGCTTGGATCATTAGTTCTAACCCCATTAGGTAAGGCAATATTCGAGATCATGCGACGCCTCTTTCTAGCTTTGACAACTGAATGAAAAAATTTTGTATTTCTCTCGCCATCTTCAAGCCATGCGATTTTTGCCTTCTCTTTCCAAAACGCTTCTTCTAAGTCAAGAATATCAACTCATCAACATATACATCACAAGCATCTCGATATAGGTCAAGTTCTGAAGGATCACCTAGGGTTCCACTATTAAGTTATTCTTTTTAGGATATTTAACATTATTTATATTTTTAGCTCATTAACATTATACTCTTTATGATATCACATTATCATCATTATATTAATTACATCATGCCATATACACTTTATTGCCAAAAGGGGTTATATTTCATCATCAAACATTAAACTATTTATATGTATTTCTCAATTATCTTATTAAGGATTTTATCACAATTAGGAGTTACTCAATTATCTCAACATTCATTATTATATTTGATCATTGTCCTTAATAATTTGGATTTATACTTCCTTATCCTCATATTCTCACTTTATTAATTATAACAAATTATTTTACATGAATATAAGACATTCTATCCAATTCGTGGTTAAGCATATTATTATTCCAATTAATGTCACATTAGTTACTAATATTCATATTAAACATGTTCACATCATCACATTATCTTTATTTCTCACATTAATGTCATCATTAATCATCTTTCATATTTATTCCTTTATATTATTGATTTTGCACACTCATGTGAATCCAATTACTTCATATTCACATTGAAGCTTTTACATGTATTTTAAATGATCAAGGTGGGACATCCTACATGTTATTGAATTGATTCACATTAAGTGACTAATCACATGTGTATTAGATAACAAGGTAACATGCATTTCAATTACAACTTAGGATTTAGGATCATCTTGATCATTATATTTTATTATAGCATGCATTAATGCCAAGATTAGGTTACACTTTTCTTTCTCATCATATCATAAAGATTTATCAGTTCATGACATTATTAACATATATATCCATAATTATTATTAATATGTGAGTGACCCATATTATGTGCATTGGATATTCATTAGGGTTTGAACATATAAATTATTCCTTAGATAATCATTATATGTTCATTAATATATGAACAAGCATGTTATAATTACCACTACTACATGTTTGGTCAAGACCAAGGATCCAAGCATCTAACCTCCTATTCATGGGGTTAGGGTTTCTAAAGATAGATAGATATTAAGATGTCATAGGGTTCCATCCCCCTAAAGAGGATTTCATCCACGAAATCTAACCACTCAAACATCATCAACTAACCATACTCCACCCCCTAAAGGGTTCGATCCATCAAGCCAAACTACATTAGAGTTAAAGGATGAGTCTAACTAAACCATACTCAAGATTAATCATGCATCCACTGTGCACTCTGATATCTTCCCAAACACCCTAATTCCAAGGTCTAGGTTCTATGGATAAATTATTCAAGCATGTGGTCCTAAGGAACATAAGGAAACTATCATGGTATTCATCCTCAAACAAGTCAACTTAGGGTTCCCAAAGATATACAATATAGAAGTCTAAGGTTACTATTGTATACAACCAAACTATTTTGGGAAATTTGTATTATCTCAGGCCAGGACGATATCATATGGGCACATGAGTCCTCATAAACCAAGCTAGTGGCATGGAGGAAAATATTTCCATCCCCCCAAACCCTGATCCTTTCTAGACACATTTGCTTCAACTTCATGCCCTAATAGTTGCCTAAAGGAAAAACCTAAACAACATCAAATTATGCATATTTTAGTCATGAGTATTTTTAGGGTTTTATTCATCAAGATTCGAATGTGGAACTATTGAGTTCTAAGTCAACATTTCATCAAGGTAGATCAAATCTAGGGTAACCATGTCACCTAAAGGAACTATGTAAGTCATGCATTCTAACTAGGGAAACAAAACTGAAATTATCAGATTTTCGGCTAACATGGGCTCTGATACCATGTTGTAAAGAGTGTGAAAGATCACCTCCTTACTAAAATATGGTAAACAAAACACATTAGAAAGTAGCAGAATAAAAAAAATTCTGACTATATTCAAATTCATGAAAATTGTACAAGATACATCAACAATCTCCCTTTTAGGGTAACATTATTATACACAAACATGATCTAGATAGAGAGAAGTTTATACTACTCCATTTTGTCTCCACAACAACAACTCCATCGACTAGGTCCAAGCCAAAGCTAAGCCTTCATGTCATCCATCACCTTGCTCATCACCTGGGTGGTTTGGAAGGCACCCAGCAAGAGGGAAAGGGAAAAACAAGTATGTGTCACAAAGCTATTATAATGTAATAAGATGAGAAAAATATGTAAAACAGGATAGGTTTCATCAAAAAATGAATACAATCAAGAGAATGAGGTCGTATATATATAAAAGAAGCTTTCAATAGATGCTTGCCATAAACAAGATAAAATAAAAGAATTACATGCATGATTAATATTGACTATCTGAATTAAGTAGGGTTGAGGCACCTACCAGACCTTCAACCAAAGGGTGAGGGGAGAGTAACACATTCCCAATCACCTACACATATTTCATGTGTGGGGGAGAGTAACACATTCCCCAGGAGAGAAATAACACATTCCTAACTATGGGTGGTTGTATATACAAGTACCACTACACTAGTTAGTAAGTCTAATAAAATCAACATGCTAGAAGCTATGGCAAGTAATAGAATCTCATTTGAAGAACATGGCAGTGGGGTACCAATACCCAAGAATAATATTCCAAAACTGATTATGAGGCAGGTATAGCAAAGAATTAAGAGTATAAGGAATAGGATTCAATGAAGCCTCATTATAGAAAAGTAGGTCAAGGCACAAATATTCCCAACTGAAAGGTTAAATGCACATACCTTATCATTCGAGCCCTAAAACTACTTTTCATAACCTTTACACGAGATCAGATCCACTTGCCCTAATTTCATCATCGCATACATGTATTAATGATAAGTTCATTCATTAAAAGGTAAAAACACTAAAGTTACTAACTTTTTATGCAAACTTTCAAATCAGACTCTAAAAACATCCCCATTGTCTTAGTTAGGATTTTCTAATCAAAATGACATATAGTATTATGTATTTTGAAGATATGGACTTTTCAAGTTATTTTTTGTTAATTAAAATATTCTAAAAACACTTTTTCGCAAACATCAGAATCAAACCTCTAAAATATTTTTAATAGATATATGTTGTTTTCCCAATTTCAAAACATATTTTATTTTCAAATTTGGACAACCGAGTCAAAAGTTATCATTTTTCTAAATCTGACCAATGAGACGATGCCACGCAGGCATTTAAAACCGGAGAGAGGAGAGAGATAGCAAACTGGAGAGGTATCGGAGGTGGGGGCCGCCCACGTTGTTCTCTCGCTAGCCTTGGCCAAAGTGCTGGTCAAACGAAAAGCAAAAGGACAATAACACCCATGTGCGGTCAGAGAAGAACAAGGAGGTTCAGCGGGAAAAAGGGTAAAAATGAAATCATGCTTCTTCCCCAATTGATCTCGATGCCATGACCAGCATCCGTAGCTGTTGTTGGCTTGTGGTTTTGGGGAAAAAAACCCGATACTCGATCAAATCCAGAGTTTAAACATGCAAATTAAAGCTTAGAGCAAAACAAAGCTCATGATACCTTTAGTTGGGCCGATGGCGGAGAGGGAAGAAAGGAAAAGACGCTGCAATGCAGGGAGCTTCGGCGGCTCGTCGTGGTCCAAAAGGTGATGACAATTGCAATTGAAGGGTGTAAAGAGTAGTCATATATATATATATATATATATATATATATATATATATATATATATATATATATATATATATATATATATATATATATATATATATATATATATATATATATATATATGTGTGTGTGTGTGTGTGTGTGTGTGAGTGTGTGTGTGAAGATGTGGTTTAGGGTTCGTGTATGTGTGGTGTGAGAAGTGGTTTTGGTCGATTTGGAAAAGCTCGAATAATCGATGAAAATACTAAAAACTTGGGATAATATTGTGGGAAATCTTGTAAGGAATCCAACGAGCCTAAGAACTCGTGATTTGGTTGAGAATCGAGTGAGATAATGACAATCAAAAAAATAAAAAATTTTGGAAATTACTGTTCACCTGCACTGGTCTCCTACTCAAGGTAGGAGATGATCCGTGAGCTTTTGGATAAAGATCCAATGGTCCATGTGTGTGACATTTATTAGGTTGTCAAATACAAATCAGACTAAAGTTCTTATTTAATCATTTACCTTTTTCTCAGTTCTTATTTGAGGGTGCTAACGACCTCTAAAATTAACCAAAGTTGACATCCTGACTGATTTTGACATTTAGAATTCAAATATAGAATTATTTTTGCTTTTGAGGACTTTAAAAAGGTTAAATAATTCAAATCATATTTTCTCTTTCCTCATGCATTAATGACTCTAGGATTATCCAAAAATATTAAAACTTTACCCATAAGTCATATTAAGTATGTTGGATAAGAATTTGTCATTATTTCCATTTGTTGAAGTTGTTTGTTATTTTAAATAATGAGTTGAAAGTTTTGCACACTTTCTCTCTCCTAAATTTATCTTCTCAACAAATATTTTTCAAATTGATTCAAAATTCATCCAAAGGTCTATTTTAATATGCAGAACACAAATTTGGCATTATTATATTTTTTTGAAGATTTAATTATTTTATTTAATTCATTTAAATTTTATCACTTATTTATCCTTTTAATTTATTAGAGGTATCTAGAAACATTATAAAAATATAAAACTCGGCCTATAAGAAATACTAAATGTGAGAAACATGATTTTGACATTAATTAATTTTTTTCAACATATATTTCATATTTTTTTATCTTTGAGTCAGTTTTTTGCCCCTGAATAAAATAAAATATTTAACATTGACCAAATTAAATACAAATCCACACAAACACTCATTTTGATAAATAGATTACAAATTTGGAGTTATGTTTCCAATTTGAGGATGTTAGATATTTTATTTCACCTTATTAGCTTATCTCCTATTTTCTTTTAATAAAGACTTTAATATATGCATTTGTCTTCCAAATTAGGTGATACTTGGCCCTTAAATTTCTCGTAAGTCAAGAAAATGAGATTAATATCCAAATTATCTTCATGGGTTTCCACTTGTGATTTTTGAGACAATATATTCCTCATTATCTCCTTTTATCCATTATATCCCATATTATTTCCAATTATTACATTTATCATCTCCTTTATGTATATTTCGAGATTTCCTTTCTTTTTTATATTCTAAAAAGCACTAGAAAGTTCTAGGATGAATTTAATTATTATTTTTAGCACTTAGGTGGCAATTTTGCATATTACACCCATTACTAAACCTTCACTGAGGTATTTGTGCATAAACCCAAATATTGAGAGAAAAGGTGAAGAAATGTTCATTAAACCATCATATTCTCCACAAATTAAACAGAAAAGGCAGCGAGGATAGACATGAAAGGAAAAGATGGGAAAGAGGGTCAAAAGACAAAATGTCCAAGATTCAGTATGTTACGCATACACACCACGTCGTGCATATCTCTTCCTCGCATATATGGGTGTTATTAGTAAGATGTCTGGCATCTGGAATATTGCATGCATATTGAAAGAAAAAATTATAATGTGGCCCATTATACATTAAAAAATACTTCCAGATCAAAACCTTATCAAACAAGGTATACTTCGGCTAAAGAGATATTACATGTGTCGCAATAACATTGAAACTATAAAACATCTCTTCATACATTGCCATATCAGTATCCTGATTTGAAACTATTTCTTCCCATCTTCTACAACACAAGTAGACACAAGTTTACTAAACCACATCAACTATTTGAAACCAAAAAACCCACTACATGAACACCAAATCATGATGGTTGCCATCATCTAGAACGTTTGAATAGAAAGAAATGTCAGGAAACATAATAATTAAATCAACACTGTCCATTATATGATATCAAATATTGAGAATACATACACACTTTATCTCCAGTGTAGGTCTCTCCAATCAAAAGAGTCATGAAGATGAGTCACAAAAATATTCTTCTAAAAATAGTAGTGGTGTTGGCAGGTGCTTCACATTAGAAGAGATCATAGCAGGTGACAATGGATTCTGAACAACTCCTTCTATCAAGCTTCTCAACTCTTATGCTAGTTATTTTGCTTTTATTTTGAGCTTGAGGGTTACTTTTTAAGGGTTGCCTCCCAAGGACATGACTACCATCGCTTCACCTTGTTTTTCCGATCTCGTTTTAGCTTTCTGTTCAATTCTTGAACACACCTCTAGAGTTATTCAAGTGTTTATCATTTATGTACTTTCAATTTATAGGCGACTTTGTTTGTAAATCCTACTCTCTATTAATACCAAAATGTTCCTATCACATGCAAAACTAGTCACACACTAGTTACACGCATGGGAAAGGGTGGTTTTTTAAGAATTGAGAAGAGCTGACTTTTAGATTATGGTATTGGCAAACTAGCTGGCAGTGAGGTGACAATGGAATTGCAGAGTAATTTTGCATGGCATGGTGGGGTAATTATTTGGTGAGATAGAAACTTATTTCACATATAACTTTTAATCCATGATGACTTTTCTAATAAAATAAAAATTGTTAGACTCCTTACAAAAAATACTTCCAATAATCTAATGCTGACACACTTTTCAGAAAAAATGACATGGAACATAAAAATGGGTATTACTGGGAGGTAGGTGGAGGTGATGTGATGGGAAAGATTTATTTTGTTTATAACTTGTATTTGTTGTTCATTGTTTTTACAAAATTAAAACTATTATATTCCTTATAAAAATATATTTACACATGACTAACATTGATATTATTTTGAGAAAGATTATACAAAATTTAAAAATGAGTATTGTGTATTTTTGATAAAGTTTATTTGAAAATGAATATATATAAAAGGAAAGAGATGAGGGAAGTAAAAAGAAGAGAGGAAGGAATTAATGATGGAAGATTAAAAGTGGGATCAGAAAGGGAGGAATTAAGGAAGGAAGTAAAAATAAGAGAGGATGGAAGTGATGCTTTTCTACTTACCATTTCATTCGTTAAACAATGTTTGATTAAGTTCATTAATTTTTTAGTGTCATTAACTTATTTTGGGTGTCAGTTATCCATGTTTCAGCACACTTTTCCATTCATTGGATGTCATTTCATGTGCCAATGGGTGTTGACTAAGTTGATTACATTTTGGATGCTATAATCTTGTTTTGGTTGTCAATTACTCATATTGAGCGCACTTACCTATTCACTAGGTGAAATTTCATGTGCCACTGGGAGTCTATTAAGTTCATTAGGTTTTGAGCATCATTATCTTGTTGTTTGTGTCAATTACTCATATTTGGACTCACTTACCCATTCATTGGATGTCATTTCATGTACCACTGTGTGTTGATTAAGTTCATTAAGTTTTAGGTATCACTAAAATATTTTTGGTGTCAATTACTCATTTTGGGTGCATTTCTACATTCATTGGATGTCATTTCATGTGCTATTGAGTGTTGATTAATTTCTTTAGTTTTGGGCGTCGTTATCTTATTTTGGGTGTCGATTCCCCATGTAGTTACTGATTCATTGGGCGTCATTTCTTGCTCTACTAGGCATCAATAATAACTTTTTTTGGGTGTCAATTATTCATGTTTCGACGTACTTACTCATTTATTGGCGTCATCTCATGTGTTACTGGGTGTTAATTAAGTTCATAGAGTTTTAAGCATCATTATCTTATTTTAGTTGTCAATTATCCATTTTGGTCACAATTATATATTCTTTGGGCATCATTTCATATGATATAGGACGCTGATTAAGTTTTTGGTACCATTACTTTGTTTTGTGTGTCAATTACCTATGTTTGATCACAGTTATTTATCATTGAGCTTCACTTCATGTGTCACTCACAATCGATTAAGTTCATTAAGTTTGGGGCACATTATCTTGTTTAGGGTGCCAATATCCCATTTTAGGCGCACTTATCCATTTATTAAGCATCATTTTATGTGTTAGTGGGTAGTTTATTAAGTTCATCATGTTTTGAAGTCATTAAATTCAAAATAAGTTAGTGGCACTCAAAACATGATGAACTTAACCAACTTCTCATTAATACATAAAATGACGCGCAATGAATGGGTAAGTGTGCCAAAAAAATGACTCCCAAAGCAAGGTAATGACGTGAGAGAACTTAACAAACTTAATAAATGCCCATTGACACATGATGGAAAGCCTAGTGAATGGATAAGTGCACCAAAACATGAGTAATTGAAACTCACAACAAACTAATGGTGTTTTCACACCCATTATTGATCTTTTGGTGCATGTTTTTGTTCATGTGATGCCCACTTTTGTCATTTTTGATGCACAATCTTTATTCTCTAATTTCTACCTCACTTCCCACTTCCCTCTCTCCTCACTTTTCCCTTATTTTCTTCTTCTCTATATCAAAAAAAGAGAAAATAAAAATAAGGTGCGGGGCTAAAATGGCAGTAGATGACAGGGATGAGATTGGTGATAGATGGAGGACAACTAATTTAGATGAGTGGTTTTTAGTGTGTGTGACGACCCGACATCAAATCAAGCCAAATTGTCACCAGTAAATATGCGGAATAAACATTAACAATGGATTAACAAAAATCACTAAAAATTAAAACCATTTTGCAAAGAGATCCATTTCCAAGAAACTTCTTAAGAAATGAACCAAAGTAATATATACATCATAGTTCACATTGTACATACATTGTACCATCTAATCTCGAGGATAACATATACCAGTTACTTTGTCAAAACATATACTAAAGCAACATAACACCTCGAGGCATACAAGCCAAAATCTCATATCATCGACTCCAAGGACCTAAGAGTATAGAGATGACACATAGGACTTATATCTACAAGACACGACAGACAGTTCACTCAACCTGAGCTATTACTGCTGCTATTGTTCTCCCTCTTTAGTAAGGTCTCTACCTCCTCGTATGTGTCCACCTAAAAAAATGTTGGTGACTAATGAGGTGAGACTCAAGTCCCAACGAGAGATATAACTCTCCGCCAACATTGTTATTATCACATGTAAATAGTATAAAACTGAGTAGAGGTTCTTTTATATTAATAAGAAAGATTAATCATTGTTTATAAGTAGACAAAACAATCTCATCTTCTAAAGTAATGCAGCTATCTATGATAGAGAAATAAATCATTCATTCACTTTATAAGGAATATGGAGAACATGTATAACATCTATCCATTTAAGATGTATAAATAAAGTGTACCTCAACCAATGTTTTCCATATTTGATCTTTAAGAAAATACACTACACGGCTGATTACATATTTACAATCATACTTATGCCCTGAGGAGATGAGGTATACCACTCATACTCCAACCAACTACGTCTATGTAAAGCATCGGTACCATACAAGGTCAGCGGAAGAGTCGGCTACTAAGACCTCACTCGCCTCAGTCAGTACGAGACTACTGGCATGACATCTTGTATCAACTCCAATTAGCTTACCAGGATATACTGGTATCTTTGTTTTAGAGCTACAGTCGCATCATGCACTCTCTTTAGGTAGATTTCAATTATACATCTCCGAATTATAATAATAAGGAATATTATACATCAATTCCTCATTTGGTCAGGAGATTCACATATCAATCCCGTTATCAATTAATGAAGAAGAATTTACACAAACTCCTCATTTGGTTGGGAGATTCACATATCAATCTCATTATCAAATAAATGAGGAAGGTGGTACATCAATTCTCCATTAGAACGTATGGATATATGTCATCATTCACCCTCCCATATTCAAAAATTTGCTCTCCGAGTTGAACTCATTTCACCATTCAGCAAATTCAGACACCGAATGGATCGATTGTCAAGGCAACTACATGATGAGATTCCACTTGATTAATTAGGTGCATTATAGTATCTTTTAGCATCAACCAAGTTACAAACATGAATTATAACAGATTCTACAAAGAAAGGTGTAATACATTTATCAAGTACTTTCATGATCTTTGAAACAGATTCAGTTCCTTATCACATTACTAGGGATTCTTCTCCCTTAGCATTATCATCATCATGATTACTAGATATGTGTATTCAAACCCTTAGTTCATCACTAAACATTGTCACCTCTCATCAAGTAAATGTTACCTCTAGGTCCTCAGACTAAAGTATACATAATACTTGTTGCACAAGTATTTCACATGGCTCAAAAGGCCCACTTAAACATCTTGTCAGTTCTCACTTGGAAGAAACTATCTTTTTAGGTCATCAGACCCTATAAGCATTATACTTGTTTTACAAGTATTTAACATGGCTCGCAAGGCCCATTTAAATTGGTATTATATGAAACATCATAGCTCATACATGGCTATGCTCATCATCTCATAATTCCTGCATGGTTAACACTTCATGATAAAAAAACAATAGCATGTACATAACATCACCATGCAATACAAGAGAAATACAACCTTCCCATTATTAGGGTTAGGGTTTCCCATTCCAAACGATTAGGGTTTTAGATTCATATCAGCACTATGTGATACAAGATAAATACAACCTTCCCATTACCAGGGTTAGGGTTTCTCATTCTAACCGATTAGGGTTTTAGATTCATATCATAACTATTCATTAGGATTAGGGTTTCTCTTCCTTACCAATTAGGTTTCAAATCATATCATCCCTATTTATTAGGGTTAGGGTTTCCCCTATTTATCTAACTAGGGTTTCAAACCATATCATCACCCTTCATTAGGGTTAGGGTTATAATCAATTAGAGTCCATAAAAAAGTTTTAATCATAATTAGGATTCTAAAAGAATTTTCTGAGAATTTATTTCAATTGGATGTAATTTATTATATTTAATGAGCCCTAAAAGAAGCATCATCTAGTAATTTAAAAACCATGAATATTACTACTTCAAAGGTCTGATCTAGGTGTTTTACAATAAGGTAGGCATTTTTTTGAGTCTACTAGTATTTTTGGAGCATTTATTGGCCCTAGGAGATAATTATAATGTATTTTCTAAGAAAGTACTATATTATGAAAATTAGGGAAGCAATTACCTTGTAAGAAAAACTACAGACGTTGGATTCTCGCAGCCAAGGTCTAGGATCAGTGCCACGTCACCATCATGAGTGTGTCTCATTAACTTGGTTTAGCCCAGGACAGGCCAGTTCATCTAGGTTCCAGTGGATTGATCACTTGCCTGATCCTTCAACCTGAACTTTCTCTGGTCTCCAGCATGAGAACATCATTCTCCGTGGTCTGGCACAACCGCCGCAGGGGAAGCTCTGGTGGGCTTCCATGTCGGGATTGAATGAGCCTCTTAACTGATAATTGATCATGAGGAGGAGTTTGCATTTTGTAGCCCAAAATGTAGTGGTGAGAGAGAGATCTTGAACCTCCATATTGGTGGTAGTGATGGAGGAGCAGGCTGTGAAATCGAGGGTTTCTTCCTCCGTGCTTGATTCGGCCTGCGGTTGCACCAGGATGCTTCGCAAGGACCTCCACCACTCCCAAGCATCACCTGAAGTAATGGAGAAGGTCTAAGTTTCGTCCTTATTGGTTGCCCAAGACTGCGACCACAATGCCCCAAGACGAATCCGCCAAAGGCTCCTCATTGTTTCCAGTGCTGTTGCTAGGAGGGAGAAAGAGGGGGGAAAAGGACATGTGACCCTCTTGCTTGAATCAATCACTCTCAGAGAAATTTGGAGGCCCGACAAACTCATAGAGATCTTAGGAACTCACTAGGGATGCCTTGATATCTACCCTCCACTCCACCTTCATACCCGACATCCACCCTACTCATTGATCATGGTGGGTTTCTGCTCTTTGAATCTGAGCACACCGGAGGTAGCGTAGAGATACAACTTCCTCTTATCCATGATGAGATCTTGCTCGTGGACCCTTCCCCCTGATCTTCCTCACTCGACCCGCTGATATGAGCAGGGGATAGAGATGCACTAGAAAGCATGGCTTATTTCTCCCTCCATACGCCAACTCACACCCAGTAGAAGGGGTCATTGGGTAGCCCCTGGTATTTTGGATCTGAGACGTCAAAAAGATATGTGCGCAAGGCGTTGATTGATGAGGTGGTCTAGGTTCCTATCTCATAGACCTGTTGCCCCTGCCTCATGTGAGGTTCGGAGGTAGGGGATGATGTTTTGGCTCCCAGATCTAAGATCTACGGCTGGGAGAGTGAGTTGTGCACTCACAATATCTGGGCCGAGTGACATTTAATTGTCACAATTTCTAAAGTCTTAAATAACAATAAGACTATGGTTTGGCAAGATATTTGAATCAACATTGATAATTACAAATTCTTATATCTTCTACTGGGAACCTCCTATTTAAATGAAATTTAAACCATGGATTCCCCATCACATAAGGCCTTGTATAACCAAGTTTGAGCTCAAACCTCTAAAATTTCATCATCCAAATTAAATCCTCAATTAATCACATAAGAAGTGGATAAACCTAAAATCCAAACCAATAAATCATCAGTTCTTGATCAAACAAGTTTAACTTGCAAATTTTGATCATGTTACACCTAAAGGCTCACCATTGAATCAATTGAGTCATTTTATACTACAATTTGACACTTCACTTCATAAGAAGTCAAAATAACTAATAGAACATGTTAAGCACTTACATGTCCAAAGAAGGCCCTTGATAAAAGTATTCATCCTATAATAGAATTGTAGTCATATTTGTGGGTTAAAGGTATATATCATTGGATAAATGTCACCTCAACTTGTGATTAATCAATTAAGAATGTCATGAAGTCCAATTACTATATTGGGTATGAAAACCTAAAAAAATCAAGGCTATCACATTCACCTCACCTTATATGGAATTTCATCCTCAAAATTCAATTAATGTCATACTTAAGGTGATATCATAGTGTTCAACTTCGTGAAGGTCACCACTTCTAGGTACCAAAGCTCTCATATTTCTATATGTATCACAATGTGACATGTTCTCGGTCATCTAGGGTATACCTACCCCGCCTTATATAGGTTGAAACATCATTTTTTAAGGAATTATAGCATCACTTAGTGTCTTAGTCATCACATGTCATTCTTATATTTTGGAATTTACATCCTCATAGTCCCTTAAGGTTAAGGGCTTTAATCATACATATGAAGTTAAGAAGCTATTACTCAAGGTCTCATCTTCCACCCTAGTAACCATAGGATGATGTCAAGATTTCATGTTTCTTTTGTTGTAATTGTCATACTAAACATCATTAGAATGGATTTATGATCAACATCTTACTCAAATGTCATCATTATAGAAGAGCTTACTACATACTTGAATGTAGAGTTTCACCCTAAGGTGTGAGATTTATCATCGAACTAGAAGCTTAGAGTTGTAAGATTGGGTTCAGGAACTATATTTCATGATCATGTACTTATGATCCAAAGATACCTTATTTCAAGCTCATTATTTCAGACTTACATCTTTTATGTAATATATAAAGGGAAAGAGAACATACTAATACAATATTAGCATGATATCAAACTTATATCTTTCATGTATGACATGAAGGGAAAGAGAATATATTAAATCAAGCTTATCATGATTTCAAACTTGGATATCAGATGTATGATATAGAGAGGGAATATAGAACATGTCAATCTTATATGAGTGTCTCTTCATACATAATTCATCTTAATAGCTCAAGTGAGGTTTCTAACATCATTTATAAGAAAGAGAAGTGAAAGGAATGATATTAATGAGTATCTTATGCACACAACATTTTACTCTCATAACCAGAGTTTCATAGATTACCTCACTTGCAACTAATGATGAGTTTCACAAGCTTAAGTCACTCAAGCTAAGACATAACTCAGTCAAAGGATTTACTTTCTCATTATGAGTCATCTACCCATCACTTCTTTTACCCAACTCTCACATTTAGGATTCAATCATGCAAAAGCACTCAACTCATCTACTCAAGAATAATCTAGTGTAGGACACATCATTTTAAACATATTTCATATTTCTCATATATTGGAGGATAGGTCCTATGACCTTCTCCTTGTGGGTCTCACTCTCTCTAGAGTTCACCACATATCTCATCCTACCACTAGATGTCCTTCTTGTAATAGAGCTTGAGTCTCCTGCATATTCAACTTTATTTTAACTTAGCTCATCTTAAGAAAGAAAAGAGAATGCACTTTCATCATCAAGACTTACCTTAGAATCTTCACAATTGGATTTAGCTCATATACAATATATAAAGGAACTTATATCAGTAGAGGTAGAACTTACATAAGATCATCCATGCTTATATCAACTATCATTCTATTATCTATCTATCTATCACATATCCAAATTAAATCCCCAAGTAATCACATAAAAAGTGGATAAACCTAAAATCCAAACCAATAAATCATCTGTTCTTGATCAAACAAGTTTAACTTGCAAATTTTGATCATGTTACAGCTAAAGGCTCACCGTTGAATCAATTGAGTCCTTTTATACTTCAATTTGACACTTCACTTCATAAGAAATCAAAATAACTAATAGTACATGTTAAGCACTTGCATGTCCAATGAAGGCCCTTGATAAAAGTATTCAACCTATAATGGAATAGTAGTCATATTTGTGGGTTAAAGGCATCTATCATTGGATAAATGTCACCTCAACTTGTGATTAATCAATTAAGAAAGTCATGAAGTCCAATTACTATATTGGGTATGAAAACCTAAAAAAAATCAAGGCTATCACAAGATGCTTCAACCATATTGGGCATAGAAGTCTGTACATGACACCATATTGTGTTTTTGTATCGTGTTTGGGGTATATCCTCATCACCATATCATGATTCCATATTGGATTGCTTCATCATTAGGGTTTGCATATCGGGTTAGACCCTTATGCTCGCATTTCTTCAAACCTTCATAGTATTGTCCTACCCTCCATCTTGTGATGAGAGATTGGCTAGATAATAGTTTAATCTAAAATAAACTAGGTGTACAATCCAAGAGGGGTTTCGAGTTCCAATGTGTATCAGGTTTCATATTACAAATGTTGGGTTTCAACACCATATCGGGTTAGAGGTATCTACTTGACTCCATGTCATGCATAGGGTTTGTGCTTGACCTAATATCA
This sequence comes from Alisma plantago-aquatica, assembly GCA_963693085.1. Lineage (NCBI taxonomy): Eukaryota > Viridiplantae > Streptophyta > Magnoliopsida > Alismatales > Alismataceae > Alisma > Alisma plantago-aquatica. The sequence goes on along the minus strand of OY856412.1, from coordinate 784,969,850 downwards.
TGCACAAGGTGTATGCTTGACATCATATCATAAGGTGTGCACTTCATCATCATATCATGCATGAGGTACATACTCATCACCATATCTTGCTAGTGGTGTGTTCACCTCCCCATATCGGGTTAGAGGTGCTTCAACCCAATATCGGGATGGACCTTGATGATGTCATCGTCATCAACCTCTAGACTCTTGTTCTTACAGTTTTATCTCATGGATAACAATCCTAAAAAACTTTTAGAACTGATTGGATCATCAATTATTCAAGAGAACTTTAAATTAAAAGTAGATCAACAAGTATAATAGAATTGAAGGTGTATAATAACATAATTGGGTTCAAGTTATATAACCTACCTCAAGAACAACTTCAAACCTCCAAGATCTAAAGCTTCACATTCCCAAGGTTGAAGATAAGCTTCACAACTCCTCTATATGCAAAGAATCACCATAGATACGAATTTGGTGAAGAAGAAAAGAAAGGAAGATCACAACCCTAGATCCATGTGTTAATCCAAGGTTGAAGATGATCATGGCTTCACCTTAGCGTTAAGTCTTGAGATCCTTCTGGTACCTTATCACCATGCATGATACCTCATCACTCATGCATGATATCCCCTCTCTTGTGGTGATATCCCTTCACTTGTGGTCGATATCACTTCACTATGGTCGATATCACTTTGTTATGGTCAATATCACCTTGCCATGGACGATACCTAGGCCTTATGAACAATACCCCTTCACCTATTCATGATAAAAATATGCTATGCATGATATCCAAGAGAAAGAGGGTGGTATGTTTCGAAAAATTTCACTATTATGTGAATGGTGTGGTATATATTGTTGAGTTTCACGAAAAAGAGTGTATATGAGGTGTCATCATTTTAAGCTACTAGGTGCCACGTGTCCATGCATGCTTGAAACATGTACATGCATGCACTCATATTTATCTTGACATGCACAACTCTTGAGGATAATCTAGAGATGAAATTTCGGCCATCACTTATCTTGTTGGATAAGATATTTCAACTCAATCACCACTTTATTCAAAACCTGATACAACTTTTCCAAGGAAGTTGTAAACCGATACACTTCACCTCCTAGAGGTGCTTAGCTCGTCATGGACAAGACAAAGAGTTCACAAACTGATATGAGACTCCCTCTATGGCTCCTTGGCCGATAGGCACTCTCATATGAACTCTACAACCCGATACAACTAAAATTAGGGTTTCACATTCAACCCTTTCTTGGTATTTTTATCACCAAGAGTACCATTACTCAAATATGATTAAAAAATGGAGTCTCCTTCTTTATCCCTCCTCTAAATGATACATAGATGGAGTAGGGACACTCTAGAGGTGGTAATTTGCATATCAACCCTACATTTTGGGTAAATTACAATTTCTACCAAAATTGGTACACAAGGCACTAACATTATTCAAACAAGCTCAATCTTAGAATTTAGCCTTTCCACAAGCCTCCCCTTAGCAACATTATTTTTCTTATGATGCTAAAACACATGAGGTACATTAAACATGTGACAGATTGCAATATAACCCCTCATCTTGGGTAAACTACATTTTGATCCAAAATAAGAGAACATTGCTCAAGCATCATTCAAACAGGACCAAACATGAAACATAAGTTTGTCACCTGATAACAAAACACTTTAAAAAATTATATTAAAGTTCTAAGCAACTTATTTAATCCAAACAAATAGGGATAACCCTAAACCCAGGTTAGGGATGTTACAAGTTATAAACTCCTAACAAGGATTTCGTCCCCAAAATCCCAGACGAAGGGAGACAATTGTTATTCATGCATCATATCATCAAGCCTCCACATAACAACTTGATGTCATGGAGATGCCATAGAACTTTGACCAGCACAAAGTCCTTCCATTCAGGGTCATCATAGAATCTTTTATACAGGACACATACTCAACTGTCCTTTTCATAATGACTACAATGTCAATTCTATGTCAGGTAACACTTTCTAAGTCAGAGAAGTACTATTCATACTTCAAATAATTCGGGTGTCAAACCTCATTTATTTGTCACCTTATAAACTTACATCTTTTATGTAATAAGATTCTTGACCTTGGGAGTCTTCCATACCCCTCACTTAGTTTAGTATTTATCCACTAAGGAAAGACTACAGTTGCATTTTGTCACCCATTTGGGACTACAAGTCTTATCATACTTCTGTTGTGCCACTCTTATCTGTTGACACAACATTAAACTTACTTATGATTGTACCAAACATCTTGTTAGCTGTTTATTTTCTTGTCATAAGGAGAGGCTACTTATCAAAGAAAAACTATTTCAGAGGTGACTCTAGATGTTATATGTATAAGCTGCCTCAAAAGATCTAAATAGGGATATTCTAAGGAATTATATTTAGCTTGATAAGCTTTTCCCAAGATGATTCCACAATTGTTCCTTCAATTAATACATCCTTATCGATGTTATGTTTATGCAGAGTATAAACCCCTAACATATGATATCCATACTATAGTATGTAACTAGACTAATCTCAAAGTTGTCCCTTCTAGGTAACCAAACATTAATCATCTTATTAGGAGTCATGTTCTCATTTTCTCATACCATTGAAAGTTCTTGGATACTAGGATTCTTTACCTTGGTAACCATTACATGTGCTAGAAACACATCACATCCTCATCATTTCCATCTCTCTATTGTTATTACCAAAGCCAAACATATAATAGGACCTCTCTTTCATCTTGGGACATTACTTATCACATATAACTTTGTCTTGGAACCAAAATCCAAGACTAGCTGATACTTTTCAAAGTACCCCTTCTAATCCATGCACATCAAGTGTCATAAGACTTGCTTGATTGTCATGTCCCTGAAAGGAAAGAACACAAGGAAACATATTCCTTTTTATTGCCCCAACATTATCTAGGGTTGTTTATCAAAGAAAAGAGATTATCACCTTCTTTGATTATTGCATGAACTTTCAACTGTTCATGTGTCATTCAATCTTGTTTCATCTTAGGTTCCTTGCCATCAACATAGCAACTATAAACATGATTACATGTCATCATTCCTTTCTTTGTTATTATATAGTATGTTCATGAACATTTTTTAATTTTATTTCTATTCATATCATGGAAAAGATCTTTATTCTTCACAAATTTTTTATTGATCAGGGATCATCTCCCTTGTTCCCTTTATCTTATCATGAGGATTGTACTTTTTACTTCCTCATACTAATAGAATAGTTTGAGATAAACTCATTTTCTATTTCATTGTAGTTAGGATGTGATAGAAATATCCATGCCATAATTTTAGTTTCATTATGCCCTTTAGATTGTCTCCAAATGACTACTTGATCAGAGTAATAAAAAAGATAGCAATCTAAAAGTCTCATACTTACCTTGCCTTCAATAGATGAATACCTGGCCAGGGTATACAAGTACTTAGATTAGATAGTATGCACCTTTTTTATATCATGTACTTTACTTTTCATATCTTCCATATCATAGGACTTAGTATCCCTAGATTTCTCCAGGAATCTCTCTTACACCTCATCCTCTTTTATACAGACAAAAGTAATTATAAAATAATTTAAAGATTAATGGACAGAATGTAAGTTATCATCCTTTTTATCTCTTCCTTATGTCCTCATAGGACTAATCAAAGGAAGCTCAACAACAACAACTTTTTTTATAACTAACAGACAAAATCAGGAGAAGACATATCAGAATGAAATAATTTCATCTGACCTATCTCGACTCGTGGATCAATTACTACCTCCGGCTGATTCATTGCATAGAATATTGTCGTTGCCTATTTTCAATGCCATGCTCTATCATTTGGTGCAGATGGACTTGCTTGGGATGCCTGTCCACATCCACATCCACGTCCACATATGCCACTTCAAAACTTTTGCCTTTGAGAGCCTTGTTGACTCTACCTCAGTGGTTGGATCATTCCCTCCATTCTATTTGGACAAAAGGGTATAATATGCCCAACCTGTCCACATCTAAAACATGCCTTATGTGGACTCCCTGGTCTTGTCAACCTTATTACCGATGTAGAAGCTAAATTAAGAGTTCTAACTGGTGGAACATTAGATCCTTTGCCCTTTCTTGGTAGGCACTTCCCTGGTGCACTAGATTTTTGTTACGTTGGTGGCACCAGAAACATACCCTTTTTAGAGCTACTAGACATTTGTTCCCGAGTTTGGACATATCTTTTCTTAATTTCTACCTCATTATCCTTTACTGGACAATTCCTTATCAAATATCCTGCTTGCCTACACTTGTAGCAGACTTTGACTCCTTGTCGTATCTTAATCTTTTTGACATTTTCTACTGCTCCAACATAACTATGTTGATCACAAATCCTTCTAGAGCCCAAAATTTCATAATGGGAGACTGGTAATCTAGGTTGTATTACTAGTATTTGATCCTCTATACGCGTTAATGTTGTCATAACCAGTCCAATGAGAGCATTAAAAGTAGGGTTCTCTATCATGGCTGAATCAAGGGATTCTCAGGCAGTTGCTCTTCTCTTGCCTGATCCCTAGCACCTTCTCCTAGTGCAACAACATTGCTCTCAGCAATGTATTTCTCGTATTCTCCAGACATCTTTAAGCTTTACTCTTTCTTCTGCTTAAGTAGAAGTTACTATAAGATATACTGGAGGACACTAGAATATATTCAACACCTTAGTCCTATGTCTCTATAGACTCGGCAAACCTTAAGCTCTGATACCAAAACATTGTGATGCCCCAACATCGAATCAAGCCAAATCATCACCAGTAAATATGAAGAATAAACATTAACAATGGATTAACAAAAATCACTGAAAATTAAAACTATTTTGCAAAGAGATCCATTTCCAAGAAGCTTCTTAAGAAAAGAACCAAAGTAATATATACATCATGGTTCACATTTACATACATTGTACGATCTCATCTCGAGGATAACATATACCAGTTGCTTTGTCAAAACATATACTGAAGCGACATAAAACCTCAAGGCATACAAGACAAAATCTCAGATTGTTTATAAAACCATTACATACTAACTCTAAGGACCTGAGAGTATAGAGACAAAACATAGGACTTCTATCTACAAGACATGATAGATAGTTCACTCAACCTGAGTTGTTACTGGTGCCCCTGTTGCTATTGTTCTCCCTCTACAGTAAGGTCTCTACCACCTCGTCCACATCCACCTAAAAATTTTTTGGTGACCAACGGGGTGAGACACAAGTCCCAGTGAGAGATATAACTCTTCGCCAATAATGTTCTTATCATAGGTAAACAGTATAAAACGGAGTAGAGGTGCTTTTATATTAATAAGCAAGATTAATCACTGTTTAAAAGCAGAACATAGCAATCTCATCTTTTAAAGTAATGCAACTATCTATGATAGAGCAATAAATCATTCATTCACTTTATAAGGAATATGAAGAACATGTATAACGTATATCCATTTAAGATGTATAAATGAAGTGTACATCAATCAATGATTTCAGTATTCGATCTTTAAGCAAATACACTACACGGCTGATTACATATTTACAATCATACATGCCCTGAGGAGATGAGGTATACCACTCATGCTCCAACCGACCATAGCTATGTAAAGCATCAGTACCAGACAAGGTCAATGGAAGAGCCGGCTGCTAAGACCTCACATGTCTCGGTCAGTACGAAACTACTGGCAGGACATCTTGTGTCAACTGCAATTAGCTTACTAGGGTATACTGGTATCTTTTCTTTAGAGAAACAACCACAACATGCACTCTCTTCAGGGAGATTTCAATTAACCATCCCCAGATTATAATAATAAGGAGGATTATACATCAATTCCTCATTTGGTCGGGAGATTCACATATCAATCCTATTATCAATTAATGAAGAATAATTTACACATCAATTCCTCATTTGGTTGGGAGATTCACATATCAATCCCATTATCAAATAAATGAGGCAGGTGCTACTACAATTCTCCATTAGTACGTATGGATATATGTCGTCCTTCACCCCCCGTATATTCAAAAATATGTTGTCCAAGTGAAACTTGTTTCACCATTCAGCAAATTCTAACACTAAATGGATCTATGGACAGGGCAACTACATGATGAGATTCCACTTGATTAATTAGGTGCATTTTAATATCTTTTAGCATCAGCCAAGTTACAAACATGAATTATAATAGATGCTACAAAGAAAGGTGTAATACATTTATCAAGTACTTTCATGATCTTTGAAACACATTGAATGTATAACACTCGGGATCTTAGTCCCTTATCACATTACTAGGGATTCTTCTCCCTTACGTTATCATCATCATGATTACTACATATGGGTATTCAAACCCTTAGTTTATCACTGAACATTGTCACCTCTCATTAGGTAACTGTTACCTCTAGGTCCTCAGACCAAAGTATACATAATACTTGTTGCACAAGTATTTCACATGGCTCATAAGGCCCATTTAAACACCTTGTCAGTTCTCACTAGGAAAAAACTATATTTTTAGGTCATCAGACCGTATAAGAATTATCCTTGTTGTACAAGTATTTAACATGGCTCACAAGGGCCATTTAAATCTGTATTATATGAAACATCATAGCTCATACCTGGCTATGCTCATCATCTCATGATTCCTGCATGGTTAGCACTTCATGAGAAAAAAGACAATAGCAAGTACATAACATCACCATGCAATACAAGAGAATACAACCTTCCCATTATTAGGGTTAGGGTTTCCCATTCTAACCGATTAGGGTTTCAGATTCATATCATCACTATGTGATACAATAGAAATACAACCTTCCCATTACCAGTGTTAGGGTTTCTCATTCTAACAGATTAGGGTTTGAGATTCATATCATAATTATTCATTAGGATTAGGATTTCCCTTCCTTACCAATTAGGGTTTCAAATCATATCATCCCTATTTATTAGGGTTAGGTTTCCCCTATTTATTTGATTAGGGTTTCAAACCATATCATCACCCTTAATTAGGGTCAGGGTTTCCCCTATTTATCTGATTAGGGTTTCAAGTTCATATTATCAAGAATCAAACCGTAATTCATACTCCACTCATATTAGGAGTATTAATGTATACTCATTACATGATTATCACACAAATATAAGTTTCTCTCTCATCCTCACTAGGATGTTGTTTACATCATACTCTATTGAATTGGCTCAACCCCTTCCTTCAAGGTACTTTAGCCTACTTATCAAAATACATTGGACCCTATACATCTTAATGTATCATTTGACATAACACACTTCATGTATTACTTAATCAAGTACATTGAATTGTGGTGCTTCCACCATATTGGGAATAGAGGTGTGTACTTGACACCATATCGTGCTTCCATATCATGTTTGAGGTATATCCTCATCACCATATCATGCTTCCATATTGGGTTGCTTCTTCATTAGGGTTTGCATATCGATTTAGACCCTTATACTCACATTTCTTCAAATCTTCATGGTATCGTCTGACCCTCCATCTTGTGATGAGTGGTAGGATAGATAACATGTTAGTCTAAACTAATTCAGATGTACAAACTAATAGGGGTTTGGAGTTCCAATGTATATCAGGTTCCATATTACCAATGTTGGGTTTCAACACCATATCGAGTTAGAGGTGTCTACTTGACTCCATGTCATGCATAGGGTTTGTGCTTGACCTCATATCATGCACAAGGTGTATGTGTGACATCATATCATGTACGAGGTGTGCATTTCATCATCATATTGTGCATGAGGTACATACTCATCACCATATCGTGTTAGTGGTGTGTTCACCTCACCATATCGGGTTAGAGGTGCTTCAACCTGATATCAGGTTGGACCTTGATGATGTCATAATCATCAACCTCTATACTCTTATTCTTAATATTCTAGCTCATGGACAACAGTCCTAAACAACTTTTAGAACTCATTGGATCATCAATTATTCAAGAGAATTTGAAATTGAAAGTAGATCAACAAGTACAACAGAATTGAAGGTGAATAATAACATAATTGGGTTCAAGTTTTATAACTCACCTCAAGAACAACTTCAAAGCTCCAAGCTCTAAAGATTCACATTCCCAAGGTTGAAGATAGGCTTCACAACTCCTCTATGCAAAGAATCACCATAGATAAGTAATTCATGAAGAAGAAAAGAAAGGAAGATCACAACCCTAGATCCATGCTTTAATCCAAGGTTGAAGATGATCATGGCTTCACCTTAGGGTTAAGGCTTGAGCTCCTTATTGTTCCTTACCACCATACATGATACCTCACCACTCATGCATGATATCCCCTCTCTTGTGGTTGATATCTCTTCACTTGTGGCCGATATCACTTCACTATGGCTGATATCACCTTGTTATCGCTGATACCAAGGCCCTATGAATGATACCCCTTCACCTATGCATGATATCTAAGATAAATAGGGTGGTAAGTTTCGAAAAAATTCACTATTAGGTGAAAGGAGTGGTATATATAGTTGAGTTTCATGAAAAAGAGTGTATAAGAGGTGTCATCATCTTAAGCTACTAGGTGCCACATGTCAATGCATGCACTCATATTTATATTGACATTCAAAACACTTGAGCATAATCTAGAGATGAAATTTTCGCCATCACTTATCTTGTCGGATAAGATATTTCAACCCAATCACCAATTTATTCACAACCCGATACAACTTTTCCAAGGAAGTTGTAAACCGATACACTTCACCTCCTTGAGGTGCTTATCCCATCATGGACAAGTCCAAGAGTTCACAAACCGATATGAGACTCCCTCTATAGCTCCTTGGCTGATAGGCACTCTCATATGAACTCTACAACCCGATACAACTCAAATTAGGGTTTCACATTCAACCCTTTCTTGGTCTTTTCATCACCAAGAGTACCATTACTCAAATATGATTCAAACGTGGTGTCTCCTTCTTTTTGCCTCCTATAAATGATACCTAGAGGGAGGAGGGACACTCTAGAGGTGGTAATTTGCATATCAACCCTACATTTTGGGTAAATTACAATTTGTACCAAAATTGGTACACAAGGCACTAACATTATTCAAACAAGCTCGAGATTAGAATTTAGGCTTTCCACAAGCTGCCCCTTATCATCATTATTTTTATTATGATGCTAAAACACATGAGGTACATTCATCATGTGACATATTGCAATTTAACCCCTCATCTTGGGCAAACTGCATTTTGCTCCAAAACAAGAGAACATTGCTCAAACATCATTCAAATAGGACCAAACTTGAAACATAAGTTTGTCACCTGATAACAAAACACTTTAAAGAATTATACTAAAGTTCTAAGCAACTTATTTAAGACACACAAATAGGGTTAGCCCTAAACCCAGGTCGGGGATGTTACAATGTGCATCATCTGCGTGTAAGAGGCCTGAGTGGCACCAAATTTTAGTCCCTATTAATATATGAGGGTTGTTGTACAGAGTCATAGTTGGACCCTAACCCGGAAAACCCCATACTATAAGAAAAACTAGTCATGTCAACGCTGACCTGCCCTTCTATCTTCTGCACCCCCTGTTTCCTCCACCCCACCTCCCCCGCTAGAAACCTGAACGCCTTTTCAACTCTCCACTCTCACCCATTCCCTCTCTCGTTACCCCCTCATTTGGTTCCCACTCCGAGCTCTCTCACTCAATGCCACCTAACTAATCGGTGGCTGATATATGATCTGGAAATTGTCTTAACGATGCTACTTCCTACCGCCGCTCCCCGCCACTGCTGGTTGCTGCACGGACAGAGCCATCTTGGAGGTGAAGTTCCCTTCTGTTAGGTCTTGCCCGGAGGTCAAAGGTTAGGGTTTCTTTGGAAAGCATCCTTCTTCTAGTAAATCTTCTCCATTGGATATAGGTGATCCTTTCTTCACCATCTCCTTTTTTGAACATCTTCTCTGTGGGTGTAGCAGAAACACCGGCCCCATGGTAGTGGTAAAAAATAACAACAAAGCACACCATCCCCCGCCCCTACTGTTACTTTGCAGCAAACACATTACGCATTTCCGAATGGAAATGTTGTTGTGCCTCCAAAGTAGTAGGGGTAAAGGGGAATGACGGTGGGTAGGTAATGTTGTCACCTTGCTCATTTGGTTTGGCCAATGCATGCAATGTTAGCTTGTTATTTTTTAACAAACATAACATAGAGTACAAGCTGAAGTTAAGCTAACACGTAAGAGAAACCGCATAAGAAATGCTATGAGGTTTAACACAGAAGCAAATGCAGATAGCTGTTAAGTTGTGATGACGTAATGGTAAGAGTCTAGGAGTTATGGAAGGCTTAAACTGCAGCAAACAAATTAAGTATGCAACAAGCTTGCTAAAACCTAATTTGAAGTTTTGCAAAGGTGTTTTGGTTTGGTACATAACAAGGAGTAGGTTTTGTCCTATACAGTGGTAACATGGTAAGGTGTGTGAGATTACATAGGTGTTGAGTTAGGATAACAAAGGTGTTGAGTTAGGGTAACATAAGAAATTTGTACGAGAACAGTAACAATGCATGTAAGGGCATAACATAACTTCAACGTGATGTTAAGCAATGGCTAATGTTATAATGGGGTAAAGAATGTGCCACTAGCTGGATCTTGGCAATGTAAGCATGTTATACTATCTGGGTAACATGTTACCTCAATAACTGCGAACTAATTATGACTGGTTTTGCAGTAGCTAGCTGTGTGAGGGATCACCTAGTGCATGGTTTTGCAGAAGTTATCTATTATGCTAACATATGAGGTAAGGTATTAGTGAATTATAACATAGGAGGTAAGGTATTAATGTATTTAGGAATGTATTCTATTATCTGTTATGTAGATCTGATTATGTAGATTGGTAACAAAGTATTTAGCAATGTATTCTATTATTTGTTATGCTAACATATGAGGTAAGGTATTAGTGTATTATAACATATCAGGGGTATATGTGTTTGAGAATGACGCGCTAAATCGATCAATGTGTTGAGGAATTAGGTAATTATAAATTGTAATAGGATATTGTTATTTGATTTAAGTAATGCCGCAAAAAAAATAGTTTATATATGTGTTTTAGTAGGAAATGAATCGATGCATTGATGTATAACATGCTTAGAGGTTGTATTTAACTCAGTTTGTGACTAGATGAGTATGCTTGTAATTCGGTAAACATTGCAAAAGAATGGTTGTAACGTGAATTGGATGTAAATGGCATGTAACAAGGGAAGATCATTGAATGGGTTGCATTAAAAATTGGTACACGAGTGATAGGAACAAATCTTACACACTGTTGGAAATAAAGCAAATGATTAGTAGATTATTGAGCAATTGTGTAATGATTGTCTGTTAAGAATATAACATGTAACCTCTAAAATTCTTTAGGAAGGTTTTTTTATTTGTTTATGCTTGGCAGGTACAGTTTAATGCAAGTATATGATAGATTTGTTAACTTTCAAACATTGTACATTAGTGAGTGACATTTTGTATTACACTGGATGTAGGATGAGTGAAAATGTTTATGAGGATGAGGCAGAATGCAACACAGGAGTGGGTAAAGGCTCTAGCTCAGGTTGTTCATGTCATAAATTCCTATCCGTATTAGAATTTGCCAAGGAGCAGCATAAGGACTTGCTGAAGTCCACTAATTTTGGTCATCTTACTTCACTTAAATGTCCAAAAGTGTTAGACCTGTCCTTGTAAGGGTGATTGTAGATACTTACGACAAGGAATCGAGGAGTTTCAAAGTTGGCAAGCATTATGTGCCTTTTGACGTTAAACAAATTTGGTTGTTTCTAGGACTACACGTTAAAGGTGAGCAACGCTGAAGTTAATGCAAAATGAATTCATGATATCATTATGCTGACAGTATTATTTATTGGATATTTTTTTTTGAAGGTGAGAAAGTTTTGTTAGAGGATGGATAAGGTACTCATGTAGATTCAGTCATCATTGAGGAGTACTTCAAAGGAGAACTAAAGGCAACCACAACTCTTGAAGTGTTAAAAGAACTGTTTGTTAAGACATATCCTAAATCAATAGAAGACTTTGTGAAGATTTGGCTCGCTGTATTGGTGGCTAGTTTTTTTTTTACCCTACTGCTGGTTTTGGTATTAAAAAATTAATCTGGGTGTATGTGGATAGTTTATCTCAGACGTCTAAGTTTAATTGGTCAAAATCTGTATATACATTTCTGCATGTTGGTATGTGTGAGATGGGTAGAAGTAATAGGGGGTATTTGAAGAGCTGTTGTTTTCTACTATTAGTATGGTTTTGTCATGTTACATTAACGAGTCACAGAGTAAGATAGCATGCTTCACCTATTGCAAACTACTGGGATTACGACAATAAAATTAGTGCGTGGATGGTCGGGAAGAGTTTGTCAGTTAGAAGACTGCGTGAAAGATATATTTGAGTAGAGTTTCTTAAAGAAGGTGCTAGTGAGCTAAACTAGTTGCATGAGGTAGAAAACATAGCCGATACATTTGTCCTAGATGGAGAGGTTGGTTAGAAATGCCATGTTTATATAGTATGTTGATATTGCTGTGAAACATGTTGAAATGTATAACTTAATATGTGTTTTGTATATTTTTTCCCAGCTTGAGTTGGAAAAAATCAAGATGAACAGACTTAAGTTATAGAAGTGAATAGAGGAAAGCAAGGTAAGGATGTTGTAGATCTATAGGAGAAGGTGGCTTTATTGGACAAGAAATTGAAGGCTGCTATAGCAGAGCTAGATGCACTGAAAGCACAGTATGAAATCAGGCTATACGAGATTGAACTACTTAGATTGGAGCTACAAACACACATGATTACTGATCCTATAGTTTGTCTGAGCAATTATGATGGAATGTCTACTGGAACATCATTGGAAGACCGCACTGCAAAGGTATATCGCTATTTTAATATGACATTTTCATTGAGGCAATGCATTAGTTATGCTAAATAGCTGGTGTGACTAATGTGTGTGAGTAGAACATCAGATCATATACAGTGGAAAAGATGGTGAATGGTTAGAGTCCAAAAATCTGCCTAAGGTATTGTTGACAAAGTCCTTGTTGCTGAATTTGGGTATACCCATAATGAATATGATTTAATAAAATTTAGTTATTTACCAATTGTGACAACATGTAGTGGATGGTGATTTTCTAGAAACTAGAGATCACCCTACAAACATGGAAGTAGGGAGCAATGTAAGAGTATAACTATCATCAGAGTTTATATGAACCTATTAACATGAGCTTCTAAGTGGTAATGAATTTTCATATTTCAGTTGAAAGTTTGTTCTTTTGTTGTTGGCAGCGATTCAAGAAAGTGTGGACTGATGCTGAAAAGGGTATACGTTGTACATCTAGACATGGTTAAAGCATTGTTTTTTCACGACCCATTAACTTAGAGTTAAGTGTTCATGTATAGGATATTGGTAGATGTGATATGTGCCTGTTATTGATCTCTCAACACCTGTTACGGTAACATTGTTTACTATTAATTGCTGATTTTTATGAAATGTTAAGTTTTAAGCTTGGATTCGTATAGTACTAAAGTTTTGTCAAAATATCTCCTAGGATAGATGAACACGATCTAGGCTGAGTATTGTTATGGAATCCAAAAATTTCTTGGGCAGTGGAAGGAGCAAAGTTGTGGCCCAACATAAGTCAAAATTAATGAAGGAACCTAGTTTTGTTCTTGAGGAAATGGAAGTGAGTAAAAATATAACATCCATAATTTTAGTCAGTGATATTGATATTGTTATATTTATAAATCATTTTTATTAGGTAGGTAATTGCAAAAGAGAATGGAAAGAAAAAGATGGCGGACGAATGCAAGAGTTCTGGAACAGATCCTGTGGAGGTGGTGAACCGCAACTTGGTCAGGCATAAGAGTGTAAGTGTGGTAGGCAATGTTAAAAATATTTTGTAGGAAGAAAAAAGCAGGCAAGAGTTATGAAATGTAAAATACATAACAAAACACATGCTCACAAATAGGGTGTTGAAGGAATTGTGCAAGGACATAATTTTGTGACCCAGGCTGTTGTTGGAGTAAGTAACAGCCCCCATGGTAAAATAATGTGTATACGCAACACACCAAAAATGGTGAGTACTTTTCAGAATATGGTACGACCGAATAATGTATCTACATATCTTGCATACTAGGCATTGTGATGATGGGAAATGGATGTATTTGTTAGTGCTAATAATTAGACATACCAATGGTAGTGAATAGGGCATAGAAAGTGGGCATGTGTAGACAATATTACTTAGTGTTTTCCTAGAAAGTAGGTATTAGTATTTTGTAATTTGTGAACAATGTTATAGGTTGTTTGATGTGAATGTGGACATGTTAAAGTATTTGATGGCAAGCAGTGTAGAAACACGAAGGCAGAGTGCAAAAGCGTTGAACATGTATTGTACTAGAAGTCAGACTTATACTCAAAATAGTTCTTTGTTGGTGTTTTTTAAGACGATGTGTGAATGTGCTTGACATCAGGTTGTAATGGACATCCCCGTGGGAGGAAGTGTGACCTCTAATTTGTTTGAATATCACACAGTGCATCATTAGGAGAAATCTAAAATGGCAACAACTATATTATAAGTTTAAACACATTGAACAAACTTATTGAAAGTACAAATACATGTAGGCAAACATGTCAAAGTGCAGCATAAAGTATATGTATAGGAAACATATATGATGTACTTACACTAGTATTTGGATGCAGACGTTGCTCCATTTTACAAGTCTGTATAGTTGTGAGAAGTGCCTTTCTCACGATATCATAGTGGCGCTCAGAATTTTTGGTCATCACAATGAGTGTTTGGCACAAGTTTGAGATATCTTCTGCTCTTGCTGACGACTCTGTACACATGCATGCGTGTTTCACACCTTCACTCTTGAAATCTCTTATGGTGTCCTTCCTCCACCTATCTAATATGTACTGCATTGGCAACCTGTCTACCCTACAATTCCTAATAAGAACGCAGAGCAAGTGTCTACACATTAGTCCCTTGCACTAAAATGAATGACAACTACATAACAAATTGTTATGGGTTGAGTCATAGGTGACAACAAATTGTTTTTGAACAAGGCTAGATTCGGTTTCGCTTAGGCACACCCTAAGTTGCTCATTAACACAAAAACTAGACAATGTGGATATATTATTCAAAATGACAGCTTTGTAGTACATCATTCTTTGTAGCTCAATCTGAAATTCTTTGAAAATGTTATGTCTATAAACAGATCTAGCATCTATCTCAATCTAAAAATCAGTCCTCAATTAAACAAGCTTGAATAGATCGTCATAATGAGCATGTTGCTCTACCTCCAGCCATGCTTCTTGTGCCCATTGATACTGATTGATGAATTATTTCAACGATGTTTTAGAGTTAACATAGTTGTCAAAGAATGAATTGATAGACTCACTCATTTGATTTTTTGTCATGTCGGCCTAAAAAAAGTCATCAACGTAAGCAGGTACCCACATTTGTCACAAGTGCTACATGTGAGAAAGACACCCTTGTTGGTTTGTCTTGCATGAATGTGTAGCGGCTTCCCAATTTTGTTCAAAAACCTCAATCGATAGGCTTTCATATATAACATTCCTGATCAGTTGTGATGAATTGGAATTTTTCCCTAACTTGTCAGGTAATTTTCACATAATGTGCCCTAGACATAGACAGTGCCTTATATTAGGAAAGATGGTCCGAATACCGTTTATTATAGGGTGGGCTTGATCAGTTACAATGCCCTTAGATGGAGTACCTAAACACAATTAAAATACACTAACACAACTGAGATGGGTGTTGGATATGTAAAAAGAAACAATGGCTTAAAATTTGAGGCATAAGTAATAATGGATCGAGCTTTCACATGTGTGCCATGTGTATGGGGACAATGAAGCATTTAATATGTAACAATGTCCCTACATAGTGTAGGATGTTACAAAGGACATTATCTATTGGAACAACATATAGTAGCTGATAACTATGCACAACTACAAATGGCATCACATAAATTTGCAGAAATACATCTAGCAGAACCGCGTTAAGTGTAGAGGAGGTTTTCAATTGACGAACTCAGTGCACTGAAGGTAGAAATTAGGCAACCATCAAATCTCAAAATAGACATATTACTTTTAGTAAAGAGAAGTAAGAGGTTTATCATAATTACGTATGGCTAATTCAATGTAACAGAAGATGTGAGAGTTGAACGACACTCTTTGAATGT
The DNA here is from genome assembly GCA_963693085.1 of Alisma plantago-aquatica. Classification (NCBI taxonomy): domain Eukaryota; kingdom Viridiplantae; phylum Streptophyta; class Magnoliopsida; order Alismatales; family Alismataceae; genus Alisma; species Alisma plantago-aquatica. Next base: position 784,953,643 of record OY856412.1, on the reverse strand, counting down.
GGAGATGTAACACAATATGTAGAGGCAAAACCATAAAATGAAAAGCACAAAGTGTGGTGAGATAAAACTTTTAGTGGTTGTTGGAATAACACAATGAAGATATTAAGAAACTACAATGCTAAAACTTTAAAAATAAAAAATAAGGAAGATAACTAGGTTCGTCATTGTTAAAAACTACAAGGTATCAGGCTTGAAGGTCCTGTAAAATTATGAACGTATTTTGGATCAGTGTACGATTTTAAACGTAACACTAGAATATTGTAGTGTCAATTTATCGGACATATTTTGCAGTACAGAGAAGTTAGTGAACTGATAGAAAGCATTTGGGTAATAATGTGCTTACACATGCGTTGCAGCCAAGTTTGGAAAGCCAAATATAGTTATTTGTTGTTTCTCCACATAATAGTCCACACCCGAGCAAGATGGACTGACCATGATGGTTAATCCCAAGAAATGGTGCAAATGGCATTTCATATCTATTTGTCAGGTATGTTGTATCAAAAGTAACAACATCATCAAAGTGTTTATATGCCATCCAAGACCTTGCGTCTGCCCAAAATACATTTCAAAGAACTCCTTCTTCATTCAAGTCTAGAACATAGAAGAAGTCTGGGTTTTCCTTTTGCATATGAACAAAATATGTTTGTATTGCATGGGCATCACCTTCCCCTAGTCGGAGCTTGCGTGAAAGAAGAAGATGGTTATTCATGTCCTTCTATGTGATTAAAAGTTTGTCATAACCTCCACCTTCACATATACTACTACAGAAAATGCTTTTTACAATGGGAGATAGACAACAGTTCTGATGATTGTGTTGTAGTTAGCATACTTATCACAACAAGCCCATTTTTGTGTTGTATATTGTATATTTTATACAACACAAGTCATTTACAACATGCCAAACCTATTGTAGTATAGGTGGATACTACAACAACTGCTAAAGTGTTGTAATAGGTTGTAGTATCACACCATATTCAAAACCGTTGTAAAAGATGTTATTTACACAGCATATTTTGACCTGTTGTAATAGTCACATGTTGTAATAGACCATCATTACACAACACAAACTCACCCGTTGTAGTATGTATTAATTATACAACATGCGTTTACATGTTGTATTTGGTATATGTTATAATAGACCACCATAATACAACATATTAAAACTCATTGTTATATCCCAACATGAGACAACAGACTCCAACCTGTTGTTATATATTATAATTACACAACATGTTGTAACTTGTTGTAATATCCACACATAAAACATCGTTGTAATAGACCTCCATTACACAACGTAAACTAAACCATTATAATATACTATTATTACACAACATGATATCACGTGTTGTACTAGCTACATATTGTAAAAGACCATAGTTAAACAACATGTCATATTCACATAATTCTCTGAAATTTTCAATTATTTGTGTATAATATGCAATTTTTTTAATAGACATATGGTACACTTGAATTTCGTATTAAACCCGTATTTTCCCCGAATATTACGAATTATTCGTGTTTTATTCGTCATTTATGCATTTTCACGTATTATCCCGAACAAAACAATTTATTTCTGAATTGTTTAAAAAAAATACTCACTTAGCATTGTTTCATGATTCAATATTTTGTAAAGACTATTTCCCCTCAATCACTACTACAAAACTCAACAAGGCCGAAGGATTTTTCCTCAAGGAAATAATCCCTGACAAGTGTATTAATTTTTCCAAAGTCTTATCCCTGACCCTTGTGATGCTATCCTTGATGAGTATATTAAATTTTCCCAAAGGCTTATCCCTGACCTTATGGAAATGTATCCCAGACTATTATTTAATTTACCCTAGGATTGCTCCTGACCCTCATTAACTTTTTTCCTAACCAATATTAACTATATTAAACCAACCATTATCTCTTTTACTTCCGTGAAGAGAATCCATTTGATTGTGGACATTTATACTTTTCTTTTTAGATAATCATAATTGTTTAAATGGATCAGCCGTTGATTTTAAACAACAATTGCGGTTTCCTTTTTTGTACCTTGTTGAATCCTAATTCATTTAGACGTTTGATTACTTTCCAATACATGCCTCCCTTCCGTTCTATATCTACCGCTCTGAAAACAAAACAACAGCGCCAAACCCTCGCTCTCGCTCCCGCTCCGGAAATAGAACGACACCAAAGTCCCGCTTCCAAAACCAGAACAAGCACTCCCTCTCCTTGTGTCGCTGCAAGTCTTCTTCTGTCTGGTCTCCCATTGTAATAGCTATATGTTGTAATAGACCATAGTCACACAATACGCTATAATCCATTGTTATATGCCAAGATTATACTATAGACTCTGACTTGTTTTATATACTCGGAACCGAGCTTAACCCAATTTCTTATTAGATAATTTTATCATGAACATGTAATCAAATAATTATATTTTCATATAAAATTATTGTCAAATATGGGTCCAAGTTCTTTTTGGGATTTATTTTTTTTAATATGGGTTGGTTTCAGTTTGAGAGGTCGATTGAACAAAATTTAATTTTGTGTGGTCATGGGACTGGCAATTTTTTCACTCTAGGTAGATGGTTTGACCCGGAACCAACCACCCAATATTATATCACACGAAATATAATCATTAACATCTAATCAGAGATTTTTTTTATATTCATAGTCAAATTTGGCTCTGAGTTTTCTTTTGAATCTAATGTTTTCAATCTGGGTCATTCTCAATTGAGACACCATTTGAACAATTAAAATCTAGTTTTGCATTTGGGTCAGACACTGACAATTGAACTCTCTAACTGGGCCATGTTTTGTCCCGAAACTGACTGACTCGAAACCAATTTTTAACACTCTGTGTGATATTATAATAGAGTAACTAATAAACCTCTATATTTACATGTTATATATATGTATCTACTATTTTACATACAAAATAGCCTTTTAATTATTTTTCTCGAAAAAAATTCAATTTTAGATTGGGTCTGAGATTGACAGTTAAACAACCTGGGCCGATTCATTTTTTTTAACCAGAACTAACAATTATTTAACACCCTTATGTGATATTATTGCAGAATAATTAATAACCTACATGAATCATATACATTGCATATATGTACATGTACATGTATAGTACATGTATAGATCTAATTAATAAATAGGTGTAAAACAATTCAACACCCGCGCTTCCACTTTTCCTCCGCGCGCCCATTTCTCTCAAAATTCACTCGTTCCTTCTATCAGCAGTTTCCACCGCAAACTGTCTGCCGTCTGAGAACTCCGTTTGCCGTCCCAGAGCTCCGTAGAGCATATGTACTCCCACTGTGATCAGTAATTTTCACCACAAACTGCCTTCACATTGCGGCCATCACACTACTTCTCTGGAAAGTGTTACCTTGGAGAGACCGACGACGACTCGACTGCGCTACCCTGGAGAGACCACCGACAATGTCTCCTCATTCACGAGAAAGTGTCATCCTCTGCAATTTCTTCAAAAGAAAGTGTTTCGCACCCACCTCTACTTTGAGCTCCCTTCAATCCAAGGTAACCTCCTGGCCTGTCAGTTTAACGGCTGTTCGGATTTTTCCCTTAGGCTTTGATTGGTTCTCCATAAGTGGGAGGAAAATGAAAGGAACTGCAGTTCCCAATCAAAATTCGCCCCTTTCTGGCCGCCGGATCGGGTCCTCTGGACTGCTGGCATTTTGGGTCGTGGGGTGACTGCTTCAGGGCAGTGTCTACGTCTCCAACGTAGTGTCTTTTGGTGGAGGTGCGGTGATATCTGGGGTGATCTCATGGAGGTCATATATTTCTCGTCCAATTTCCACAAATCTTCTCTCAATATAGGCTCGTCGTGGTTTCTCTATGATCCTTATTCAACTTTCCTTCTATTCTAGTTCTTTTGCTTAGATAGACATTTCATGTCCCCCGCTCATGTGCAGGTTGTGCTCCGCCTCATATTTTGACGGGGTGCAGCTTCATAGATGGGCATGGGTTCAATTCTCCTTTTTTCTTCAATTTTTTTGTTGATGCCTGGGTTGTCTGGATTATCAGCCACAACATTGATGTTGGCATTCTTAAAACCAGTGTGGCGAGATGCCATTCTTGCATTCATGAAGGGTTCTATCATCTTCTCCTATTCAAGCTTTGTTTGTGTTTTTACTACAACGTTTCTATTTGTATCCGTTATAGATCTTGTACCAGCCAAAGCTTATCTTGGGGCACTAAGCCACTAATGTCATGGGCAGTTGTTTGAGGTTCGACCACTACTTCTTTGAATGTCCCAGGGATAGTAGTGGTGGGTGTGATCATTGAATGTTCTGCTTCATTCCCTGTGAGATTTACTGCCTCAGGTGTGGGGGATTTCTTTTTCTTTGGTTTTGTCACCATTTTCTTTGGGAGGCGCAATATCACTTTTTGTTTTGACAGGTTTTCTATAGAAGTATCTTCTACCTACTTCATTTGTGATCTTGTCAGTGTTTTCTTGCTGATAGTTTGGATGGGTTTAGCTGTATCCTTCATTTTTAGGATTTCATCCTCCCCGAATATGAGTTTTTCATAATCAAATCGCACATTTTGGGGAGGGGAAAAATCATGGGATTTGTAGAATTAGTAGAAATATTTTAGCTTCTGCCTCTTCAAGACATTGGTGGTAGTAAGATACTTGGCTTTACTAGTGTTTACCCGTCAGATCTAAGTAAGAACTTGAATTCAGTGTGGTACCCTAGAAGGTGAGCGATGTAAGTGACAAGCCTCCCATGCAGAAGAGGTCACGAGAGCCTTGCGGCCCAATTGCTGCTACTAGCCTATCAATTAGTGTTCATCTGATATTGATCAGCTTGCCTTCTCTGATTCTCCATAGGACGTGGAATCCCATTCTTGTCATGTTCCATGTGTATGTACTGAAGAACAGGGTGTTGGAGAAGATTTTTTGTAATACTCGCATGAACCCATAATCCATCATAGAAGCTTTTCACTACCCCAAACAATACCGACTTCTTCACATAATTTCTCCCATGTTTGGTCGGTGAAAAAGCCTCAAACTTATTTATTTTCTTTTTCTCTATTGGCTCTTTCTATTTGTTTGTTAGAGTCCATTAAAATGGAATTGATACATTTCTCGGTGAGCATATATTCTTCTTTGACAACTCATACACTAATTTGTATTGTCCCCCACACTCTTTTGCCTCTTCCTTTGTTATAGGCAGCTTCTTCACAGATGACATGAATTCTAGGGTGAGTTCATTGTAGGATAGGTGCATGTTGAAGCAAATTTTGTAGATTCCTTTCTTTTCAAGACTCTCCTTCACTCTTTGATGAATCCCCAGTCTTTCTAGGGTGTCTATAACATCCATTTGTTCATCATCTCTGGGCAGGAAATAATTATCAGGTTGTTCCTTATAAACCACATGTATTGTTTCTGGAACAACCCTTGGTGAGAACTTATATAGTAGTGACGACTACTTGATGTGTTACTACTTCTTCTTTGGTATTATCCATTGTTGACGTCCTGGTCACTTTCCTCAGTATGTCTTGGGGAGGGGGCTTGGTTCCCTCCTTTTCTTGGGATTCTAGACTTCATTAGATGGCATATATTCAGAATTCTCAGTCCTCCTAGACTCAACCTAGTTGGAGGATTCTTTAGGAATTGTCTCATATATCATTTTGAGTCTATCTACTACGACTTGGATCTAATACTTTCTGGTTAGGCTCCATGTGGATCTTGGTATAAGCAGCTTCTTCATCTTTTAATCTTTCAATTCTATCTATTTCTTCCTAAGTCATGTTGGCTATAATTTTGTTGGACTCACTTTCTTGACTGGACAGACCCTTTTTGGTGCCTTGTTTTTTTCCTGTATTACCTTCCATTTTAATAATTATTTTCTATGTGGATACTTGTGTATCCCTTGTAGGGTTAGGCCAACAATTAATTTCATATTTTAGAGTTAAGTATATGATCACAAACTAATGGTTTGTCAAGTAAGATCAAACACATGATGGATTTACTTAGGAGTTAGACAATCGATGGTTAGAGGAGAAAGACCAACCGATGGTTTCCCTTGGATACCTTAAAAAATGGAGAATCGATGGTTCCACAATGTTTGTGTGTGTGTAACACCTTATGCAGTTGATAATCCATTATGTGCAGTAGCTGATGGAAGGGTGTATATATCTACTAGATTGTAGCCATTATATTTTTGGTCTGACCACATTATGGTTGATCATTTCTTTATATACCTAATTCACTAATACCCCAACATCCAACCATTCCTATGGTGAATTGGACTTTGATCCATAATGGGGGTTGTGACTTTCATTTTCCATGCATTTGCTAGCCATGTTTCTAATTTTTATATGGGTCTAATTTTCCATATGGTATGAATTCCTTGACCATGCAGTGTCATATGGTACTAATTCCTTGACCATGAAATGCCTAGATTGATATGCGTTCATTGATTATTGTGGACCTAGGATTAATCTATTTGATAAACAAGTGGATCTCGATGGAAAGTTAGTCAATTAACCCTACTAGGGCCTGACATCCAGTTGCATTAGCATGTTACAGATCAATACACTTCTTATTAGGTCAATGGTTATTAGACCTAGCCTAACAAATTCTAAAAAAGTAATTAAAATATAAGCCCTATAGTGGTATGCTATGAAGCATGGACACTTCTATACAGTTGTCGTGTCTATCTCGGACACATTTCGAACACGGCACAAAATGTTTTGGACACGACTATGCCGTGTCCTATCCATTTCAGTCATTTTTTGCAGCCCGGACACTTCGTGCAGCAACTGTTCTAGTAGTAACCTATTTCAGAGTGTAAATTCTAGATATACAGCTACTTGTAAGTATTCTTGTGATTGAGAACATATAACACAACACGATCTCATCAAAATTACAAATAAAATCTCTTAAAAAGAGTCCAATGCAAAATCCAAGATAAGTTTTATATCATGAATCACATTTTGGTCTAATAAACTAATTAAATCAGTGTGGGAACTCTGTTATTTATTCTAAAAATCTAATGTAGTTACCTAAAAGATGCAGTAGGTTTGTTTGTCTCTTCATAACATTTCTACTACACACAAACACATATATTTGCATTCATATTCATAAATAATTATACATACATGTATTATACACTCACATATGTATATATTAGAAAAAAATAGCTCTCATCAACGTCGTGCATGTTTATTTGTCTACTTCATATTGTTTGTACTACACATAAAAACACATATTTGCATTCATATTCATATACAATTATACATACATGTATTATACACTCATGTAAATATTAGACACAAAAATAGCCTTCATTAGTGTCGTGTTCGTGCCCTATATTTTAGAAAATTGACGTATCCCATGTCCTTGTCCATGTCTACAAACATGTTCATGCTTCCTTGATGAGAAGCCATTTTTCCATAGAGCATGTAACCAACTAGGAGATCAAAAAGAATTTCTCTCCTTTCACATATCAGGTAGATATATCAAAGACTAAATTCACCCTCTACCACCACATAGTTACCCACTTTCAAAATAGGGTATATCAAAAGGATTACTCATATTCCACCTCCATTTTCCCTTTTGATTTTGACAATATTTTTTTCCACAAAACTCTCGAGACCAAATCCTAGTCATTCCTGGTGAGAGCTCCTTGTACTGCATGTCTTGATGCATTACAAAGAGCTCGAGACAAACAATAGCCAATCGACATCAAAAGATACAACAACACTCACATTCCTTTATTCCAAAAGTCTAGAGCTGCTCTCGGTAAAGACTATGTTAATAAATAAGCCTTCTGAGTTGCTCCTACAAAATCATAGCAGATGCCCTAAACATCAATCTAGCACCCACTTTAACCATCTCATTTCTAGCCTTCATCAAATATTGTGGTATACAAACTAGCATCACTGCCCATGAAATTATTCACATGCCACTCCAAAAGCATCCTAGCCCTCATCCCCAAGCTGGACTTGAAAAAAGCATTTGCCGATTTCAAATATGTGTTCCTGAGTTGCCTCAGGGGTAAAAGCCTTCCTAAAAAATAGATCAAGGATTATATCTCAACAGAAAATTTATTTGTCCTCAATCCTCATCAATGGATCCCCCTCAATGACGGAGCTACATGGAGGCAAGGGAGGGGACATGCCCTACCCTTCCTCCCTTGCTCTGTATAGATTTCATTAGTTCAACAAGAAAATGCAAGATATAATCAATCTCGGTGCCCTACCGACTGTACTATTTTCATAGTCACGTTGTGCGGTGCCCACCCAAGTTTCCTGGCTCCACCACTGCTCCCCCTCTGATCCTTTATATCTCACATGACCTACAACGAGGGATCCCATACATCCCTTGACTCCCAAACTCTCAATTTTTATCACACAATGCCTAAATGAAATTCTCTAGATAGCTAGGATAAACATCTTAATAGTGGGCTTCACTTACCCAATTATGACCACTTCCTCTCTATGCACTTCATCGACAAAACCCTCCTCTTTTTCAAGGCATCGCCTTCAACTACTATAACCTCAAATGGGTCATGAGGATCTTTCAATACTATTCAAGGCTACAAAATCCTCTCTTCTATCCTACAGTCTCAAATGAGATTGTGCTATTATATCATCACATTTGAGAATGTTAAGTATCAGTATTTCCTTTCTAACATCTAGTTATCCTGCCACTCCCTTACCACCACAATATGGAACACAATCACTGTAAAACTGAGATTCAGGCTTTAGCTAGAAAAAAGTACCCTCTCTAATTCTTCTCTCCTACCCACCATCATACCATTTGAGCACCATACCACTTCTAATCAATGTCCTCAACACAAATGATAGTGTGAAAAAATAAATATATGTTGTACTTCTTATAGATAGATGGAAACACCCCCTAAATATAGGAGAGGAGGCAAGTACAACAAAGCAGACATAACCCTAATGGGCCAAGACAATTTGGCCAATATTACAAATGAATGTATTAACTAATCATACTTTAGCATCTAACAGATAGAATCTGCCAAATTTCTCCTAAGGTTCGACGAGCAATACAAGCATTGTAACTCAAAAAATATGGTACATACTAGATTACGATCAAGGAAGAACAAACATGCTTTTAGACACGGACACGGACACTAACACGGACACAGACACGGACACGGGACATGAAAATTTTCAAAAATGTAGGACACGGACACGGCATTGGATGAGGGAAAATATTTTTTTAATATATACATATATGTGGGTGTATGATGTATTAACTGGAATATGTTTTCAAATTTATCCAGATCAATGTATCTTTGTATATATAATCTTATATGCATATAGAGGTGTGCCTTTGTGTGTGTATTCGAGACAATGTGAAGAAGAAAAATAAACGTGTATTTCTATAAATATATTATATCACAGATTTTTTATATATATGAGTTCATATTAGTCATTTAACCAACTTATTAGACCATAATTTGATTCATAATATCTGATTCAACTTAGACTTTACATATTATTTTTTTCCAATAGATCTGCTTGTAATTGTGATCAGATACGAGCTCTATGTTACATTTTCTCAGTAATAGGACATAACAGTAGCTATATATTCAACATTTGCATTGTAAAATAGGCTATTACAGCAGCAGCTGTTGTAATGACGTGTCCAGGAAGTGTCCGGGCAGTGTCCAGCCGTGTCCGGGGTGCAGAAAAAGACCAAAATGAACTGGACACATCCCAGTTGTGTCCAAAACGTTTTGGGCCGTGTCCGGGAAGTGTTCGTGTCCAAAACCTGTTCGACATAGAGACGGGGGCTATCTAGAAGTGTCTGTGCTTCCTTGGTGGTATGCCTTTCCTTAACATTAACTCATTATTGGTGTATACCTATCAATTCTTGTCATCCTTTTTTCCAACATACATTCTAGTTGGGTTCTGGTTAAGGTCATTTGTCATTAGTATGAATCTAGCTAAATATGTTATGAATTTATTCAGGTACGCAAAAACCTTCTTATTTTATTTTTTTACTAATTCGTGTTACCTATTCACTATGGTTGTCCTGGCATGAAGAATTCCATGTGAATGTCGTACTATAAGTGGATCTTATTATTGAGGTATTCCCATTAATTATGTACATACAAAAAGATCATGCTTTTCTATCCATGTTTGCATTAACTGTCCTTTGTTGAGACGTGCCCATTTAATTCAGCTTTTCCCATTGTGTCTTGTTAGCTTTTCTTTTTGTAGTAAATCATGGACACCATGCAATCTTGGTGGCATCCAATTGCTAGGGGACAACATGTCATTGGTTGATTCAAATTGGTTTTGAGCCAATTATCCTTCACAATGTGGCATTGGATTCAAAACACAAAAAAATTGGTGGGAAACTTAGAAACTCATATAGAACTTGAAAATTTGGTAGGAAAGTAATAATTTGAAGGGAAGACTAAAAACTTAAGGGGATGATTAGAAACTTGAAATAGAACAAGGTTAAGAACCAGAATATCAACTATGCCTTCCTGAAATTTTGCCCCATGCGCCATAACACAGATCTAAATATCAGTTCATGCATCTTGCTTGCAACTATGCCTTCCCTACAAGAACTATCCACATATTTGTACTCACCCATTTTATCATTGTGCAAAAATGGATCGAAAGTGGATGTCTTCAAAATGCTTATCTGAAGAGTATGAAAAAGGAGTGGATGAATTTGTAAGGTGTGCAATTGAACATGCAGGAAATGATACTAGACTTCTTTGTCCTTGCACAAAGTGTGATTTTGGTAAGCAGATTAACAAAGACACATTGCATCATCACTTATTTCGAGACGGCATTGATACGACTTACACGCGATGGATACATCATGGCGAGAGGGAAGATTTTCATATTGTAGATCAGAGTGAACAATTTGAGGGAGGCGAAGGAGACACATTGCAGGACATGGCTTACAATGTAGAAGAAAAGATACGAGACTGTCCTAAAATGTTTGAAAGGTTAATGACTAACTCTGAAACACCATTATACAATGGATGTGTCAAGTTCACCAAATTATCTGATGTTTTAAAGTTATATCACCTGAAGGCGAGCAATGGTTGGTCTGATAAAAGTTTTACGACCTTGCTACATCTCTTGAAAGATATGCTTCCCGAGGATAATGTGCTTCCTCGTCGCACTTACGAGGCAAAGAAAGTGCTTTCATCCATGGGCCTTTGATTCTGAAAAGATACATGCATGCTCCAATTATTGCATTTTGTATCGAAATGATCATGCTTTGAAGGACAGTTGTCCAGTCTGTGGAGAAACACGATACAAGAAGGATGGAAGCCCTAGTAAGGTGTGTGGTATTTACCAATAATACCGAGATTTAGGCGCTTGTTCAATAATGTTGATGATGCGAAGAATTTGGTTTGGCATGCTGAGGATAGAAAAAGATATGGTGTTCTTAGACACCCTGCAAATTCTCCGCAATGGATGACAATCGATAATATATTTCTAGAATTTGGTGGTAATCCTAGAAACTTAAGACTGGCACTTTCTGCAGATGGAATGAATCCCCATAATTCTGGAAGTCATAGTACATGGCATGTAATTTTGGTTATATATAATCTTGATCCAGATGTATGCATGAAATGCAAGTATATGCTTTTGACTTTGCTAATTTCAGGACCAAAGCATCCTGGAAACGATATTGATGTTTACTTGGCTTCACTTGTTGAAGATTTAAAGATTCTGTGGAACAAGGGTGTTGAGTTGTATGATGCATACCGCAAAGAGAATTTTAATATGAGGGCGATGCTATTTTGTATGATAAATGATTACCCGACATATGGAAATATATCTAGGTACAGTATCAAAGGACATCTTGCTTTCCCTATATGTGAAGATGAGACCTCTTTCTGCCAACCAAAACATGGGAAGAAAACTATTTATCTCAGCCATCGCAGGTTCTTGCCTAAGGATCATCATTATTGTAGAGTGGAGAAAGCTTTTAATGGAAAAGTAGAACTACGAAGAGCTCCACAACCATTAACCGGTCAAGAAATCTTCACTAAGGTGAAACAGTTGAAAGTAAAATTCGGAAAAAAGAATAAATCTCCAATTCTCAAAGGTCTCTACAAGAAGAGGTCTATATTCTTTGATCTTCCTTATTGGAAGTCTTTATATGTGAGGCATTGTTTAGATGTGATGCACATAGAGAAGAACATATGTGATAGTCTGATTGGAACATTACTTAATATCCCATGGAAGACAAAATATGGCCTCAAGGCAAGATTGGACATGGTTGACATGGGTATTCGAGATAGATTGGCTCCACAAATGAGGGGAAGTCAGACCTACTTGCCTCCAGCATGTTACACACTTTCAAAGTCTGAGAAAGCTGTATTTTGTGGGTTCCTAAAAGGAGTTAAGGTTCCAGAGGGATATTCTTCAAACATGAGTAGATTTGTGGATATGAAAGATTTGAAACTGTTGGGCTTGAAATCACATGATTGCCACATCTTAATGCAACAGTTTTTGCCGTTGGCTATCCGTTCCATTTTGCCTAAGAGGGTTAGAACTGCAATCACTAAACTTTGTATGCTCTTCAATGCTTTATGCTCAAAAGTCATTGACCCTGAGATGTTGGACTCATTGCAAAATCATATCATCATCACTTTGTGTCAGCTTGAGATGTACTTCCCTCCTTCATTCTTTAATGTAATGATTCATTTGACTGTGCACTTGGTTAGAGAGGTCAAACTATGTGGTCCAGTATTTTTATGTTGGATGTATCCGTTTGAGTGATATATGAAGCTATTAAAGGGGTATGTGAAGAATATATATCGACCCGAGGGTTGTATGGTGGAAAGATACATAGTAGAAGAGGATATTGAATTTTGTGTCCAACATTTATCCAATGTTGAATCCATTGGTCTTCCTAAATCACGATATGTCAAAAAAAATTGATGGACAAGGAAGTACAAGATGCAAGTTTGTACGACTTTCAACTGATGAATTACACACAGTGCATGTGTATGTCCTTCGTAATACAATCGAGGTTGAACCATATGTTAAAGAACACATTGATTATTTACAAACTCGTTACCGATCTAAGAATGAGAAGGATATAATGAACTTACACATCCGTTGTTTTGCCAAATGGTTAAAGAAACGTATTAGTGAACAGATTGATCATTCACCAAATTCTGTTTCAAAGACCTAAGTCGGATTGACCCAAGTCGGGTCAGAAATATCATATATGATACATACAGATAAAAGTTTACTACCTCCTTATTTACTACCTCAGTCATGATGGGTTTGAGACGCCGTTGAGGTTCCACAATTGGTTTGACTCCTTCCAGTCTGATCTTGTACTAGTAGAAACTAGGGGATATACCCTTTATGTCTGCAACAGACCATCGAAATGATGCTCGGTGATTTTTCAATACCACAAGGAGTTGTTCCTCTTCTTTGAATTCTCAATGAAGATGAGATGATAACTGGAAGCTTCTCCTCTATTTCCAAGAAAGTGTACTTCAAGTGCGGTAGTAGTGGCTTCATCTCTAGATCCGGGAGGCTCAGCAAAGATGGGACCAATGGTGGAGGAGGTGGTCCTAAATTCTCAAAGTGTCTGGTGTAATAACACAGTAATGTCTTGAGAAAAAAGACACACTCCTACAAAGAACATTGTTGGGTATAATCATCCACATGATTCATGATATATGCCTCTAAAGGAAATTATGGATATGATTTCACAAGAGCAGAAGAAGTTGTCTCTTCAACTGTTGTTGGGCAATGTTCCTCCTCTTCATCATTAGGATACTGAATTGCCTTTATCAAAGAAATTTCCTTTGTATTTTCCAAGATATCCAGTGCCAGTGTTCCTTTGTAGACATGTGTCATCACATGAGCCATATCAAGAAATGTCTTCCCCAGAAATAATGACACCTTTTCTTGGACCTGCCGTAGCATGTGACATTGTGTCTTACTGTTGGCAGTTTGTGTAGGCTCGGGCATCAAGATTTCAAAGCACTCTTTTCTATTACCCTATGTTAGTATTCCTTTTCCCATCTCTAGAATCATATATGTTGTGTCTTCGAATGGCCTCCAGAGTAATAATTCATTGCCTTGACCATCTTCCATCTCCATGACTACAAACATTGTTGGAAATACAAATATGTCCACCTTGACAAGAACACCCTCATAAATACCATAAGGCCTCAACACTAAGTTGTCTTCCTGCAGCATGGTCATATTGCTATCCCTGGACTCCTTAAGACCTAGCTACTTGAAATTTGTCAAAGGCATAGATCGATGCTTGCCCATGAGTCACATAAATATTCCCCAAATCTTGTCCTCCCGATATAACATGATATGTTAAAACAACCCAAATCTTGCCTATTTGATGGCAATGTTCCCAGAATAAAATCACTAACTTTCTCCTTTAGAACTACCACCTCAGAATACTCTATCCTCCTCTTCTTGTTGATCATGTCCTTCAAAAATTTGTCGTAGGATGGAATCTTCTCAATTGCATCGATGAGTGGAATGTTAACATGAAGCTTCCTAAAGTTGTATAGGAACTTCTGAAATTGATTGTCAACCTTCTGAGCTTTCAAGATATTTGGGAACGGCACTGGCTTCACCACCTTTATCTGGTGAGGTGTTACATAGGTCTCCTTCTTTGACTCCTCGTGTTTGTGAGTTTCAACATCAATAACCGGTGAGTCTTTATCATACTCTTTGTCCTTTGACTCTAGAACTATTTTATGCTCATTCAACAACTTCTTCCCACTGCATAACATCACTACCTTTACATGTTGATTGTCAGTAGGTATGTTGGTGTTTCTTGGGAACTCCTACTGAGTAGGTTTCTTCAAGGAAACAACCTCTGTTACAATCTGAGAAATTTGTGTCTCTATGTTGTGTATTTGTGCTCCTTGATTCGGCAGTTCTCTTTGTGTCTAACCAATGAATGCCTCATTCTGGCTGACTAGCTTGCCTAGAATGTCTTCAATGCGGTCTATTTTATTGGGGTCCCTATATTGTTGGTATTATTGTTGTGGACCACCTTGATGTTGCTTAGTTAGCTGCATTTGAGATGGGTCCTGCTCAAAGTTGTTAGGATCCCTCCATGAAACTTTTAGATCCTTTCTCCATGAGTAGTCATTTCCTCCCCTGTGGTTTTGCTTCCACAAATACATGCACTCCTCCTCTTCTCCTATAGAAGAGCCTCCATCCTTCTGACACAACTTCTTAGCGATCAAGTCCAATTTTTCATTCAATGCAGAAATCACCTTGGACTCTCTAAAACTTTCATTAGTTGTTGGACGTTTGTGTTCTTCTCCCCATGACTGGTTCTTAGCCATGTTTTTAGGATCTCATGATATTTGGATGGATTATTGTTAGGGAAGAAGCATGTCCATGCAATTTCCAATGTGGTCCTTTCCCCCAGATGCAGCCCATAATAAAAAAAAACTTTGCATGTCCTAATAAGTCAATATCATGGTGAGGGATCTTCCTCAGCATGTTCTGGAACCTCTCCCATGCCTCAGAATGAGATTCTTCTGCTTATTTTTGAAGTTGTAGATCTACTTGACCAGCGCATTTGTCTTTTGGGGCGTAAAGTATCGCTCGAAGAAGGCATCTATCATTTGTTCCCAAGTTTCAATGTGTTCATTTTCTAGGTTATAGAACCATGAATTGAAATTGTCCACCAAATATGATGGAAAGAGCTTTAAATATATCACAATAGTTGGTACTCTATCGATCTTGATCATGTTGCAACTTTCAACAAAATTACTAATATGCATCATCGGGTCTTCCGTGTTGTTTCCATGGAAAGCCTGTGACTTGATCGACGACACCAAACCTAGATCAATCTTGTAGTTGCCAACATTTATGACTTGTCTCTTTATTGGCCCTCATCAGGCGGTTGAGGAAGACGCTTTGATTTTCTCCCAAATTGTCTATTCTTCTATTGCGTCACCCATCTCTACTGGTTCTTTTGGTCCCTCTAGAGGTGGTGTTGTAGTAGGCGGTGGTGGAGTTTGAATTAGCCTTCCCAGTGAATTACTAAACTTAGTTCCTCGACGTAAAAGCTCAGCCTGACTAAAGCCATGTAGATATGACTCTCTGTAGTTGTGATCTCTAGTACACACCATACACTTACCAAAAATTGTTGAATATAATGTGAGAATGGGTACTAAAGATTGAAGAAATGAGATTTAAAATTCGGCTTGAAAGGATAAAAATAAAAATAAAAATTGTGGCCTAGAGTGGTCGATTACAACACTCATAGTGTTGGATTTTCCTTTTTTCTGGCAACGGCGCCAAAAACTTGAGAGGTATTTTACTATATGCCCTAAAACACAAGTGCATGCTATCAGAGTAATATAGGCCAATGAGGCCCGGATATCGAATATGGGGAAATGTAAATCCAGAAACTATTACTAACTGCAATATGATCAGCTAGACTGAAGAAAACTTTGATTGTAGTTTAATTAACTAAGAATGTAGAAAGTGAATCTAAAATTACTGGTGATTGAGTGCAATTGGATGGAACTCCTTAGGGTTACAGTTTTACCTCAGTTAACATTGTAATTAACAGTATAACTTTAATAGAGAGATCTCCTAACTCTATACTAAGAGCCTCTAATCAGAATTATACACTCTCACGGCATAATTCTCTACCTAATCTAATATCGATCCCACTCTCATATCGATTGTGTTATTAGTTAGGTGCTTTATCAAAAACTCTAGGTAATCTCCTCATATTCGTAAGCCACCTTTCTCAAAGGGCGATATAAAATATGTATTTCTACAAATTTCCAACCATTAATTCCCTTTATAATAGCAATTCAATGTATAATTAACTACCTATGGTGATCAAGCATGGATAATCCAGAAATAAGTCTAGAAATTAAGAGAAATAAAAGTCAATTAAAATGCATAATTGGGCTACTCATGGGTCCTAAGGAATAAGAGGTTTAGCCCTGCATGGTTTCCATGATAAAAAACATAGGAGAGAAAGAAGAAAAAGGCGGGGATCATTAGTAAAACTAAAGAACCCCTAAAGAAGATGGTCCAAATGATCCCCTCTTGCACACGTACCGCTTTGCTACCTTCCGGCTACAAATCTGTCTGCTAGAAGTGTCTGGATTTTCCAAAATGTGATCTTCTTCTCCTCTTTCTCCTCTCCTTGCTCTCGACTACTATCCAATGGAATAGAGTATGATAGATAGGTGTGTCTGAATTCCCCCAAAGTTGTAGAAGTGACTTAGGGTGAAATAAATCCTCAACCATCGAATTAAATGCTATCTTCAGATATGCTTGATCCCGACATGTCAGTACTACCAACCTTGGTGTCAGTACTACAGACTCCCTCGATAACTATGGATGTATGTGACCTCATCGGTACTACTGAGCTACAAGTCGATGGTACTGAGTTTCCTCAATTAATTATGAATCAAAGGTTGTGATGTTTTCAGTAGTTTCGACTCCCAAAGTCAGTTTTACTTAGAATTATTTATTCTTCTCTGTTCCAAATTGAGCATGTGTCGGTACCACTGACTCCAAATTCGGTAGTACTGAGCTATGTAGATTTGGGTATATTACTTGAAATACATAAAAAATGAACATAAGGTATTGAAATATAATAAATCATTTAGGAACATTTTAATCACATTTATTTGATGCAATTAAGTATTACAGACTAATGATAGTAAAGCATGCACAAATTAATATGAAAATGAACAAACAATGCACAAAAATCAATATAAAATAGCATGTGAAAATGACATTTATCTAGTGCATCAGGTAGTATTGACATTGCATGATTAGCTCATATCAAAAATCAATTCAGATGCAACACCAACGGCTTAATGATGGAAAAAGCCCCACTTATGACCTAAAGAGAGAGTGTCCAAAAGAGGTTATAATGGTTATCACGTTCTTGAAGAGCACAGATATGGGAGGAGGATACAAAGGAGATAGACACAGACGATATGCTTTGGTATCTTTTGGAGGGCAAATGTATAGTTGGACCATTGTAGATCAAGGTGTTCACCAGAGGGCATTGCCAAGATAACTTCTCCAAGGGTTTTCACATTGATTTTCTAATATTTAGTATGTTTTCTTCCTCTTCCTCTCTTTTTGGCAATAAAAATAATGTGGGTCTAAACCCCATATTCTTTAGGACCAGGGTGTAGCCTGATATTTCTTTGTATTTTAGTTCTATGAATTGATAATTTATTTCCTTTGTTATGGATGTGGATTAATGATCTCCTTATCGATTTTCTTATTCATGATCACCATAATCAAGGTAATAGACCACTAAAATCTTTGAGAGGGGGGATTATGGGTTGGACAAATCATAGATCCACATAGAATATATCATACCTCGGGAGAGGGGTTATAGCTATGAAAGTATAACCTAGAGATTTTGATATTACACCTAACTAATTCCTAAACTGCTACAGGATGGGGATTGTTTTAGTTTAGGTAGTGTATTGTTGGCTAAATTGGACATTATTATAATCCCATTGTTTTGATGATGATAAACATTTCTTCCTTATGGTTTTAACTTGCTATTTAAGTGTTTTAGGGACAAGCATATAAGGTGGTGGATAGTGAAGACTTAGAAGATCAAAATTGCTTTATTTTCATGATTGTAATCAATGGAAAAACTTGTACACATTTATAATGTACAAGTACTTAGATATCATGTAAATCAAGCATTTAGATCTTCCCTATCCACACACAATACTTAGATAGGTCATCTCCTAAGTTAGCACCATAATAGCACATTGATACACGCACTCAGTAAATGAATACATTGAATCAGGGATGTTCTCGGTCGACAAAAACTTCGATCGCGACACTCTCAGTCGACAAACTCATCGACAGAGAACAGACCCTCCTAGCCATTAGACTAAGTTAGAAAACTAGTTGGGAGTTTAGTTGAATGTTGCAATACACTTACTCCAGACTTACTCTCGGTCGAAAAATTCCTTGACCGAGAGGCACTCGGTCGACAAACTTCTTGATCGAGAAGGTTTCTGTCTGCACTTTTCAGAATTAATTAACTAGCTATTACAAATGCAATTAGTGGACACTTAATAGCTAGTTGAGCCCAGAATAGCCTAGAAGGTGTCTAGAACATCTCCAAGCATTAGCAAACCACTCCTATAAATAGGACAGCCATAGGACACCTCAAAACACAACTTCCATACACAATTACACTTGAGATTCAATCCTTGTGAGCAAACAAGTTGAGCTACACTTGCAATCTATTTTCCTTGAGCTCTACATTAGTGTCTTATACATTGATATCTCCTATCTGCTATACATCCACGTCCATCTACTTTTGTTAGGATTTCAAATGCTTGATATAGGATTACAGCGCTGTACTCAATTGGTAATTTTTGTTTCCTTCTTCCAATCTTGTTCCTTCTATTGTATTTGGTTCTCCTTTGCTACTCATAGGTTGGTGGCTGCGGAAAGGCGGTTGTTGGAGCTTTTTCGGTGGTGAAGGTAGCTCGGCGGACTTAGGATTACTTCAAGAAGGTTGTCTCAATGGGAAGCTACCTTAAGAGGAAGGCTACTTCAAGGGAGAGCTTGGATTTACTTCAAGGAAGGTTGCTTCAAGGTTGGTGAGACTACTTCTAGGTGAAGGCTATCCTAAGGGTAAAGGTACGTGTATCTTATGTAACATCCTTGCGAGGTAATAAAATACAAGTGCTTTCAAAATCCCAATTGGAAATAATTGGGTAGTGGACTGACTCCCTTAGTTTTTGCTAAGGGTGGAACTACTCTAAACCCTTGTCTCCTTCTTCAACATCCTTGTGGTTGTTTTTGGGTTGAATTATTTCAAAAAATATTATAAAACCCTATTCACCCCCCTCTAGTGTTTTTCAATTGGAATCAGAGCAAGCTTCAAGGAGCTCTAACTGAGTCTTAAAGATGGAGGGTGGTGGTGTCTACAACCTCAAGCAAAGAAGAAACTTCGATCGACCTTCAACAAGTTGTAGTTGGTGTTTAGGAATGGGACACACAACACTTAGTTGTCCAAGGAAGTCAAAGAAAGAAGAGATGCATAAAGAGGTACAATGCTTCGTTACTACTACAAATGAAGAAGAACAAGAGGTAAGTCTTTTTTATTTATCAAAAGAAGATTTAATTGCTAGCCTTCAAGAAACACATGATAAGTATATTGATTGTAAGAAGAAATTAAAAAAATCTACTAAAATAAATGATGATCTACATGCTAAATTTCTTGTTCTTACATCTGAAAATGAAGATCTTAAAAACACATTGAACTTAACCATCAAAGACCATGATATTAAGCTAAAATCAATAGAAGCAAGTTACAATCTCCTTTCACAAGAAAAGATAAACTTGCAAGCTCAAGTAAATGATCTTCAAAAACAACCTTTTTTGTTTACTCATTTAGATTATGATGCTATTATGAAAGAAAGAGATAGTTTGTTGTCTAATCTAGAGCAAGCAAATTTAAATGTTAAAAAGAGAATGGATGAGATTGCAAAATTACAAAAAGAAATTAGTAGATTGAGAAATAATGATGTTCTTGATAAGATCCTAAAGAATTCTTCTGGTCATATTGGAAGAAGAGGTTTAGGATATGTTCAAAAAGAAAAATCCTATCAACCTAAACCTAGGAGAACACAAGAACCCAAGACCAAGATCATGTATGTACCCAAGAACAACTCAACTCAAAGTCCTAGAAAACGAAATGAAATTGATTCCATTTGTTGTCACTATTGCCTGCATCTTGGACACTATTTGTTTTCATGTCCTTACAAGAAAAAGGATGTTGAGTTGGTATGGGTTCCAAAACCCTCAAACTAAATAAATATGAATTAATCAAGTTGAGATATGATCAATAATCTTGATTTGAACATCCTTATGTCTATCTCAACTTAATATAATAGAATAACAAAATAAATCAAAGTAATTCAACCCATAACTTGAACAAACAAATTGTTGAATAAAATCTGCAGAGACACTCTCGGTCGAACTCTTTTTCGACTAAATTATTTTCGGTCGAAGTATTTGTCGACCGAATAAGGTTCTGGAAAACTTGTTCAACTAGTTCAGTTTGCTATAAACTTGCTATATATTTGGTATAAATGATAATTGATTAGAAATTCATTAAAGGCAGAAACATGTCAGACTGGTCACTGTTGGCTGCTGAATTTCTCAATGAATTTAATGTAAAGAAGATGACAAAGAAAGCCTGTATGAAGATTGATATCAATAAGGTTTATGATCATGTTTTTTGGGACTATCTTTGGAAGGTGATGTCTTCTGTTGGTTTTGAGCAGAAGTGGATACATATTATCAAACAATGTGTCAAAACATGCACCTTTTTTGTACTTGTCAATGGTTGTCCTGTTGGTATGTTTAGATCATCTAATGGTCTCTGACAAGGTGATCCCCTATCTCCTATGTTGTTCACCTTAGTGATGGAGGGCCTCACAAAGTTCATAAATACTGCTGAAGAGAATGGGCTGATTAAAGCTTACAAAGTCAAAGGTACCAAGGTGATGACACATCATTTTTGCGGATGACGTGTTGCTTTTCTCAGTAGGTAATATGAAAAGGCTCAGGGAATACAAACATTTGTTGACTAAGTTTGGTAGACTCACATGTCTATATGTAAGTTCTATTAAATTGCAAGTCTTTCTATCTAAGTCTTGTGATAACATAAGAGGAAGACTGAAGAAAGCTATAGGCATGCATGTGGGCAAACTTCCAACCAAGTACTTGGGTTTCCCTCTCATTGTAGGTATAATTACTTCCAAAGACTTCGGTGGCTACCTTGATAAGTACATAGATTGTATTGAAGGCTGGAGCACGCTGTGTATCTCTATGGCTAGGAGACTGATGTTAATCTGGTCGGTCCTCCAAGCTCTGGCACAATTCTGGACCACAATGGGTGCTATACCCAATCCCATTCTACTGGTGTTCATATCACTCACGACAAGATTTCTTTGGGTGGGTAAAAACCATTATGTGCATGGGATGTTATAGTAAAACCTTTTAAAGAAGGTGGCTTGCAGGTAGTGGATGTTATGGAACTGATGCGTAAGAGCATTGGTAAACGAGTTGATCAATTTACAAATCTTATCTCACAACTGTTGGACCACTTGGATGAAAGAACACTACGGAATGTGATTTGGGTAGCAGGCCCTCTCGGATGTGGCATTTGATGTGCACTCATATGGAGGAGAGACGACACATGTATAGTGTTGATATGCATGGTGTTTGGTCTATGAATGTAGCACCTCTGATCAACACAATTACAAGCAGATCATTAGGGCTTGGTTGGACTAACTTTATTTGGGATCGTGCTCATTGACCAAAATGGAGTGTGTTCTGCTTTAGAGCCATTCATAATAGGCTCCCCTCCCTAGATAAAATGGTTGTTTGGTATCTCCCAATTGTTGAGATTTGCTATCTATGCAAGAACACAAAGGAGACGAACAACCATATTTTCTTTAACTATAGATGGGTTGCACAAATATGGAGCATCATGTGTCTCAGAAATGGTTGGGGTCAGGCTGTCGCTAACAATCTCATTGATGCCATTAACTGGGCTGAACAAATTTTCAAGAATGATAAAAGTTTGAGAAGCTATGATGTGCTTTGCTTCACTGGACTGAGCTATTTTATATGGAATGAAAGAAATAGGAGACTGCATGACAGAAAAGAGACCAGCCAGAAGGCTTTTATAAACAACTGTGCTAAGGAACTTAAATGGCATGTAAAGAGTAGAAAGGACATTTTGTATAGGCTTAGTGAAAGCACACAAACATAATGGGGTTTTTGTTTGTAATCCCCATGTATAGTTTCCTTTGGGCCCTGCCTATGGGTGCCATGCTTTGATAGTATAATTCCTAACTATACACCCCTTTTGGTCTAATATATTTACCTTATTCAAAAAAAAATTGATTGGAAATTATGAATGAATCATAAATCTTAGAGACAACTCTCAAATCACATATTTATAATTTGCATCATGATCTATATGATATCCTTATTAAACATGTTGTAAATTTACTAATTATGTGATCAAAACTATATGCAAATAGAAATCAGAAATTTTTTCTTAAAATTAATGCACACATTGTAAAGCCCTAAATTGCTATTTCTCTTGAAATGATTAAGCATGTTCATGTACATGGTTTGTCTTAAATTTAAAAATTGATGAACCATGATTAATCAAGAAAAATATATTCATTTGATAATTCTTCCTTAAAAGGTTTGATTTTCTACATTTTGTATCTTAAAACTGAAAAATGTGATGATTTGAGTAAGTTTAATCAAGAAAATCATGGATTTGCTTCTCATGAGATTATTTTGGTTCATCTCCTACATGGTTTGGCTTAAAATGGAAAATAATGAACCATGTTGATTTAATCAAGGAAATTACTATTTTATCATAATCCACATAGTTTGTCCTAAGTATTCCTTGGTCTATCTATATAGAAACCATGTGTCTTGAAATTTGCTTTTAAATGGTCATGATCATTGTGTTATGGATATACCTTTATTATTTCATCATGATCATTGTGCTTCATCGTTTACTTGGTTTGCCTAAAATATCCTTGATCTATATATATAAACCATGAATGGATATTGTTTTAAAAATGATCATAGTGATTCAGCTCTCTACATATAAAGATGATGTTAGCATTAAAAAAATGCCATTTTGCATAAAAGTAAAGCTCAATGGCACAAATTCATCTTGACATATTACGTTAATAATTATCTTGTTCTTAGCTTATGGAAAAAGATATTATCTTTGTGATGCATGATTGGAAATCTACAAAAATTGCCTCTCGGTCGAAATCAAGTTTGACCAAGGGGTGCCCAGGTCAAAGTCAAGGTCAACCTAAAATAAGCTTGGAAAAATGCTTAATTGTAAATCATTTCCTTGCACTCAATCTTAGTATATTAAAACAAGATTTTAGTTCATATCTCTCATAAAAGGTTAGCTTGTAATGATTTAATGCTTGTTATGACCTTAGAATCCTTAAATTATCTTGATTATAAGATTAAGGGGGAGCTCACAAAAACTATCTTGACTATAAGATTAAAAAGGAGTTTACAAAACTTTGTAAACATCATAAAGAAAATTTGAAACTAGTTATGACCTTAGTATCTTTAAAGTAATCTTGGTTATAAAAATAAATGAGTCTATAATATTTATGAATATAATGTATATCTTGTCCTTAATGGAATTCTCTAAACAAATTAGGACTTAACATCCCATGTATTTGGTAGAGATACATTCATTGCTAAGCTTAAAAGAATCACATATCATTTCAGGGCTTAACATCCCTTGTAAATGGTTGAGAAACTATTAAATATATTCATGAGCTTAAAGGATTCTCATGTCATTTTCAAGGCTTAACATCCCTTGTAAAATGGATAAGAAAACAATATATGTATCCATCATGAGCCTAAATGGATCTCATATCATTTTCAGGGCTTAACATATCTTATAAAATGGATGAGAAATCAAAACACATATGCCATGAATCTAAAAGGATCTCATATCATTTCAAGGCTTAACATCCTTTGCAAATGATTGAGAAATAAATTGTGGCTAAATTTGACATAAAAATAAGTGGTTTGCATTGAGTATCAAATTATCAAATTAAGGGGGAGAAATAAAAGTCATAATTAATGTTTAGATTGGTTATCTTTTTGAAATGACAAAGGGGGAGAAATAATATAAAATCAATAACATAAAGTAAAATGAGTTTCATAATCTCTCGGCTAGAACATACTTGCAAATAAAAGAATGGCTGCAAAAGGTAAACTTCAGGTATGAAACTCATAAGATTTATATTTCATTGATTTATATTTTGGAAATGTTTGTCATCTTCAAAAAGGGGGAGATTGTTGGCTAAATTGGACATTATTATAATCTCTTTGTTTTGATGATGACAAACATTTATTCCTTATGGTTTTAACTTGCTATTTAAGTGTTTCAGGGACAAGCATATAAGGTGGTGGATAGCGAAGACTTGGAAGATCAATTTGCTAAAATTACTCTATTTTCATGATTGTAATCAATGTAAAAACTTGTACAAGTTTATAATGTACAAGTACTTAGATATCATGTAAATAAAGCGTTTAGATATTCCCTATCCACACACAACACTTAGAATGGTCATCTCCTAAGTTAGCACCACAATAGCACATTGATACACTCACTAAGTAAATGAATACATTGAATCAGGGATGTTCTCGGTCGACAAAAACTTCGACCGAGACACTCTCGGTCGGCAAACTCCTCAACTGAGAATAGACCCTCCTAGCTGTTAGACTGAGTTAGAAAAGTAGTTGTGAGTTGAGTTGAACGTTGCAATAAACTTACTCCATACTTACTCTTGGTTGACAAATTCCTCGACTGAGAGGCACTCGGTGGACAAACTTCTCGACCGAGAAGGTTTCTATCTGCACTTTTCAGAATTAATTAACTAGTCATTAAAAATGCAATTAGTGGACACTTAATGGCTAGTTGAGCAGTAAGAACACCCTAGAAGATGTCTAGAATGTCCCCAAGCTTTAGCAAACCACTCCTATAAATAGGACAGCCATAGGACACCTCAAAACACAACTTGCATACACAATTACACTTGAGATTCAATCCTTGTGAGCAAACAAGCTGAGCTACACTTGCAATCTGTTTTCTTTGACTCTATATTAGTGTCCTATAGGCTGACATCTCCTATCCCCTATACATCCACGTCCATCCACTTTGGTTAGCAGATCAAACACTTGATATAGGATCAAAGCATTGTACTCAATTGGTAACATTGTTTCCTTCTTGCAATCTTGTTCCTTCTATTGTATTTGGTTCTCATTTGCTACTCCTAGGTTGGAGGCTACGGAAAGGAGGTTGTTGGAGCTTCTTTGGTGGTGAATGTAGCTCAACGGACTTAGGATTACTTCAAGAAGGTTGTCTTAATGGGAAGCTACTTTAAGAGGAAGGCTACTTCAAGGGGGAGCTTGGAGTTACTTCAAGGAAGGCTGCTTCAAGGTTGGTGAGACTACTTCTAGGTGAAGGCTATCCTAAGGGTGAAGGTATTTGTATCTTATGTAACATCCTTGCGAGGTAATAAAATACAAGTGCTTTCAAAATCCCAATTGGAAACAATTGGGTAGTGGACTGACTCTCTTAGTTTTTGCTAAGGATCGAACCACTCTAAACCATTGTCTACTTCTTCAACATCCTTATGGTTGTTTATTGGTTGAATTATTTCAAAAATTATTATAAAATCCTATTCATCCCCCTAGTGTTTTTCATGTATTACACTTAGGGAGTGGATAATACTTTCTACAAGTCTTTGGCCCAGAGTAAAGGGTGAATAATTATTAATGAAATGGAATTTGAATACATTGTATGCCATGGTGAAATCATATTCTTGAGGAATCTATCCATTCTTGATCACAAACATTCAAACTTAGGTTTAATCATTTCCTCTTAGTTATAAAACAACCAATCAACCATTTTGGAGTTCTATTTGATTTGGTCTTAGTAAGTATTAGTCTTTGGTGAATGTTTCCCTGAGGTTCACACTCAAGCTTCATAGTCCTATATTGCATGACACATGCACTTGTGATTCACACATGCAGTTTCATTGTGTCATAGTTCTCCTTTATTGTTTTGATAGTGTACACTATTCCTCTAAATATGGTTTTAAGAGTGGCTAAGAATTCAATGGCTTGTTTGACAGAGAAGATGCAAAAAGCTTTAATGTAGTGGGTAGGTTAAACAATGTTAGGAGTAGCAAATTGTTGAGTAGCACTGATGGTGTAGGAAATGGATCGGAAGATTTTTAACTCTCAGAGATGTGGTGGGAGATCAATGATGGAAAGCCACCCCAAACCACCCGATCCAACAAGAGTGGTTGCTTGATCAGTCATTGATTTGGTGAGGGAAGTATGTACAAAGGTGTCCCCACATGGAAGGACATGACTTGTCCCAAGAGATGATCTAGTTTAGTACCTTCAGGGACATAGTAGATGTGTTGGGATGATAAATAATCTTGGGTCTGAGTACAGTATGTCCCAAAATAGAATGTGCAACAACACATGTGATTTCCAAGATATGGATTGTGTCATTTTTAATGTCATTTAGGATGGAGACCAAGATGGTGTGACTAGTGTGGTCTTTCAACAACCTCACAAAATTTCAAGAGGATCGATGAGGTAACTAACAGACAAAAAGATGAGAGAAGGAATCATAATGAGGAGTATGAATGCCAAAGTAGTGGAACCCGAGTGGTTTAGAAAGTTGGGTGTCATTTCTAATATCATTATACTTGGAAGTAGTCATTCACAACCCCACATCCCAAACCCATCTTGACTCTTTGACAAATCTAAACAATGTATGCAGGAAACAATGTCGTGTATATGGGTTTTTGGTATTGTATGGATCTTATAACACGGAACAAATTGAGAATGAATCGAGACAATCAACCTAAGAAAAATAGAAATCTACTTGATCTTATCCTAATTAGGCATGTACACAATAAAAATCATATTCATTGCGTAAAGTAAAATTTTTAGAATACATTCAACACTCTTATTAACAAAAAATCACATAAATTCATTGCCATAATATTATAAAGATGAATCTTAAATAGTACGCAACTACATACATGATTTCATGAAATATTTTTAATCATGTTGCATATTAAAAGATATAGATCAAATCTCATATAAGGTTTTTGAAGGGAGGCATTACCCTCACACACCAATAAGAGGAGTGTATTATTTCTTGCCTCGCTCATTAACCACAGAATGAGGACCCCGTTGAAATCTCTCAAGAGAGTATTAGTTCAACCTTTAGAGCTTTGATGAGTTGAGGTTTAAGACATGTCATGAAACTCTAGCTTGGCTATTAACATGACTTCAGAGGTCTATGTTGATGAAGGCATAGTTCATTGAGGCTAAGGGTCGATGGATGGACTGATCATGGAAAAAATATGGTCCAATATATCAAAGCGTTCTTAGGTCCTCTAGTTAGTTAGTGGGACTACCATGCCCTGAGCTGGTGCACATGTTGTAAAGCTTAATCCTTCCATGGAAAGTGATGGATTCAATCAAAACACTAAATATTTACATAAATCTATATAGTAGAAAAATCAAGGGTAATTCAAGGGATCTGAATGCAAATTCAAATCGACTGAAACTAAGATGAATATTCATTTATCAAAATACCATGAAATTAAACATTTCTCATCCTCTAGTATCACAAAAATTAAAATAGTCTCCATGGAATCCTCTCAATCTTTGTAATTGCCTCATCCACATCATGTTGGTTTCTTTATTTTCAAGTGTGGTTGAACACCTCAACTTCCTGAGATCACTGAACAAATCTTACAATGTCTTTGTTCCTCATTTTTCTTCCCAAAAACATTTCCTCCCCATGATTTCCAACATCAGGCACGTCTAATAACTTCATGAGAGTTTCGACTTATCCATAGAACAACAAGTTTTCATATAATCCGACATTAACATTTATAAAGAGTGTGGGAAAATTTAGGCATTCATTATTCTTATAGGTGGAAAAGGAAATGAAGGGATGTGTGGAGGAAAGTACTATATCTCTCTTCTATTCGACTCAATATTTTTTTTATGGATTCAATTACATCGATTCCAATTTTTTGTATCTAATACTCTCCTCAATTAGACTTGAGATTGCATTTTATCTTGGGTGCAGTTGGCATCTATTATTTTGCTTTTTGTGGTACACACCTATTACATGATGAGGGTATGGAAGAAGCGGATGGAGAGAGGGGGTGTGCCATTGCAAACTTATGGTTTGGCACTATATTTGTAGATTTGTGTCTATTTTTTATGGATCGACAAGTATGTATATGTGAGAATAAGTGTAGAAGAGAGTTCAGATCATAATGCAACTTGATTTACAATTCACTGCACTGGGTTGTTCTCCTTGTTACATTGTGCTCAAACACTAGCTTGATGGGAATTGAGTAGTGATTCCATGCAATGGTTTCCTCTAATAGTAGGGAGCATGATGTGTTTAATCCCTCTTAGTTACATAGGTGCTTGCCATGTTTTTTTAAGGACATGATGTTAGGATTCACAAGCTTCATAAGGTAATTTCTAGACATTGATTAGTTTCAGAAGTTGTTCCTCTTGTGGTATTGCTTTGAAAAAGAAGAGTATAGTGATGCAAAAATTCATGGAAAAGAAACTAGACAACTAGATAATGGCTTTAATTGAATTAAAAGAATCAAAATTTCATTAGATTTCTATATAATTCCCCTTTGAAATTTCAAAAATTTTAAAATTTTAATCAAAATTGCAATGATGGGATCTTAAGTCTGATACATATAGGTATGGATGGAAAGTAGAATATGTACCACCCACACTCCACCCCAAAATTATAAATTTTCTCATTAAATCTGAGATGGAGGGGAAAAACCATTCCGGTTGGACCACTAGATGTGGTTGACTTTCTATCAGTAATGTTGCCTCCATGTGAAATCTTAAAAACAAAAATTAGTAGAACTTATGTTTGCATCTTGTTATGCATTATTTATTGGGTTCAACGTTGTAATTCAAAATTGAAAGCATACACTAAGTAAAGTATCGGGTTGCCTCCCAAAAAATGCATGTGTTTTACTTTGTTGGCTTGACGTATTAGTTTTAGTTGTCCACTAGGGGAGGCAGGCTTTAAAAGAATAATAGGTAGTTTAACGCTTGTATCTTCAATTGTAAAGTATCTCTTCAATTATTGTCCATTTTACATGAACTATCAATACTTCTTGCTCCACAAGATGACAGCACCATGTGAGTAGAAGAGCCCTACAATGTCTGGTCCTAACCAGTGGAATCAGAGCTTACTTGCGAAAAGCCTCGATTGTCAGTTGAAAAGTAGAACTTGATCTCCAACATGTATGTTGTTCCTCTGTAGATGACCATCAAGCCATAATTGTTTTCACTCTTTATAGGTTTTTGCATTCTTGTATGTGGCCATTCTGAGTTTTTGGAGCTCTTGTAGCTACAATAGTTTATTCTGATGAGCTTTCTTCATATCAAAATCCATTTACTTAATTTCTTGCTAGGCTTTATGATCTAGTTCGACAGGAAGGTGACATGACTTTCCATGAATGAATATAAAAGGTGTGATTCCCAGATGAGTCTAAAGATGTTTGATATGCCCATAAAGAATCATTGATTTTATTGGCCCTATCTTCATAATTACAACCAATAAAAATTCCTAGATGGCATTGAGTTGGTGGTCTAATAGTTCTTCTTTCCTGCTAGTTTGTAGGTGATAGTGAGATTCTAGTTTATAATACACACCATCTTTTAGTGAGAGAGAATATATATCATATAAACATAATTAAATAGATATTCACTTCAATCCAATCGTACAATCAATATATAGCGAGTCATTTCTACATCATCATGAAAAATTACAAATAGTTATAGGAAATAGGTTTTGAAAACTGGCATGGAAATCACCTTCTTTAAGAAGGATTAGGTGAAACATCTTATGTGATAGGAATTTACATCTATAGAGGAAGTTATAAAAAGTTTCTCAACCTAAATATGAACACATATATTTGCAAGATGTTGATAGGTTTCAGCATGAAGGATTCAGTGAGAGAGAATATATCCATGATACATGATATTAGTCTCTCCAAAACTTGATATTCCAGTTCTTATGAACAATGGGGAAAACATGAATAAGATTCCCTATGAAATAGTGATTCGATCTATCATGAATTCTACATATTATACTCATCCCATTATCTTGTATGTATTGAACATGACAAGATGGTATTTGTCAGATTTCGATGAAGGTCATTGGAATGCCATAAAGAAAATCCAATAATACTTGAGAAGTATTGATGATTAGTTCCTTATATTTGGCAATAAGAAAGAGTTATATATAAAAGGTTACATCAGTGCAAGCTTTCAAATGATAAAGAAAATTAATGATCACAATCTAAAATTTACGTATGACCATAAAATTGTAAGTTGGAAAAGTTCCAAACTACAAGCCATAATTTAAATTCTATAATAGAAGTCGAGTATCTTGGTGTTATGAACACATGAGTGGATACTGTATGGATGTACAAGTTCATATGGATGAACTTATAGATATTCCCGACCATTGATGACACAGTAGAAACATTATGACAAAAATGGAGCTACTGGTTAGGCAAGGAATATCACATAGCATACTACAACAATTCCATTTCATATGAGATGTCATATAGTGAAGAGATGTGAAACATGCAACACATCAAGATACTCATCTTGACGTATTAGTTTTAGTTGTCCACTATGGGAGGCAGGCTTTAAAAGAATAATAGGTAGTTTAACACTTGTGTCTTCAATTGTAAAATATCTCTTCAATTATTGTCCATTTTCCATGAACTATCGATACTTCTTGCTCCATAAGATGAAATCACCATGTGAGTAGAAGAGCCTTACGATGTATGGTCCTAAACTAGTGGAATCAGAGCTTACTTGCGAAAAGCCTCGATTGTTAGTTGAAAAGTAGAACTTGATCTCCAACATGTATGTCGTTCCTCTTTAGATGACCATCAAGCCATAATTTTGTTCACTTTTTATAGGTTTTTGCATTCTTGTATGTGGCCATTCTGAGTTTCTGGAGCTCTTATAGCTGCAATAGTTTATTCTGATGAACTTTCTTCATATCAAAATCCATTTACTTAATTTCTTGCTAGGCTTTATGATCTAGTTCAACGGGAAGGTGACATGACTTTCCATGAATGAATATAAAAGGTGTGGTTCCTAGATGAGTCTTAAGATGTTTGATATGCCCATAAAGCATCATTGATTTTGTTGGCCCTATATTTATAATTACAACCAAAAAAAATTTCCTAGATGGCCTTGAGTTGGTGGTTTAATAGTTCTACTTTCCTGCTAGTTTGCATGTGATAGGGAGATTCTAGTTTGTAATACACACCACATTTCCTCAAAAGTGCTTCAAAACATTGTTTCAGAAAGTGGGAACCTCCGTCAGATATGAATGTATGAGGAAATCCAGAATGAGGAAGATGATGTCTTAGAATAGCTTGATAATAGGCTTTGAATCATTTGTCATGATGGGTATAGCTTCCATTCATTTAGAGACGTAGTCAACTGCTACCAGAATGTAGAGAAATCCATATGAATATGGGAATGGGCCCATGTAGTCCATGTCCCATATGTCAAAGTTTTTATTTTTTTTCCAAAGCTTCACATGGATTTCATCTCTTTTAGTGATATTTCTAGACCTTTGACATATATCACAGTACAAGACAATATATAAGCATCCTTGGACAATGTAGGCCAAAAGAATCCCAATTGTAGGACCTTTAGTGTTATCTTCTTCGAGCTCATGTGGCCTCTGACAAGGCTTGAGTGGAACTGTTCTAGAATTAGAGGGTCTTCCTCCTCTAGAAGTTAGCATTGATAAAGACCAATTACACACATATTGAATATGTATGGTTCATCCCAATAATATTTTCTGACATCCTACATCGATTTCTTCCTTGCAATGCATGTACACTCTAGGTGAATAATATATATGGTGAGAAAGTTTACAAAATCTGCATACCATGGGATGTAAGTTAAGACTTTCATGAATTGATCATCGAGTAGGTAATCATTGATGGGGATGATATCTATGTCATGAATGTGAATGAAAATGAAATGATCAAAAACTACATTTTATGTACCTTTTTTGCCTCATATCTCAAGGTCAAACTCTTGTATAAGGAGTCCATCTGATCCATCTCAATTTTGTATCCTTCTTTGTCAACAGATAACGGATCGTAGCATGATCGGTATAAACTATAACTTCTGATACCAAAATGTAAGATCCAAATTTATCAAAGGCATACACAACTACTAGAAACTCCTTTTAAGTAGTTGCATAATTTCTCTGGGCCTCATCTAGAATCTTGGTGCATAATAGACAATGTGATTTTCTTTTCTATGTGTTGACCTAAGACGGCTCCTACATCATAGTCATTGGCGTCATACATAATCTCAAATGGTTGAGACCAGTCTAGCACTCAAATAATGGGGGCTGAAGTAAGGGCTTGCTTTAGATTTTTGAAACTCCTCATACATTCTTTGTCAAAGTGAAACTCAACATCCTTGATAAATAGATTTATCATTGGCTTGTCTATCTTGGAGAAATCCTTGATGAATGTTATATAGAATCCTACATGATCTTAGAAGGCTCTAACTTCTCTTATTGTGGATGGAGGGTTCATTTTAGCAATCACTTCTATTTTTTCCTTGTCTACTTCAATTCCTTGGTTGCTTACTCTATGACCTAGCACAATACCTTCTTTCACCATAACATGACATTTCTCCCAATTGTGAACCAGATGTACTTCTTCAAAAATATGATCACTAGGGAGAGATGCATGAGGCTTGATTTGAATGATCATTCATAGATGGAGAAGTTATCCATGAAAACTTCCATGGTGATTTTAGTAAATTCGACAAAAACTGCTTCCATATAATGTTGAAACGTAGTTGACACATTATAGAGCACAATGGGCATTCATCTGAAAGCTAAAGTGATAGGTGAATGTTGTCTTTTCTTAGTCATGTAGATGGATTGGAATTTGATAGAATCCTAAATAATCATCCAAATAGCAAAAGTATTGATGATGGGCTAAGTGCTATAAGACTTGGTCTATAAAAGGTAAGGGAAAATAATCCTTATGTGTAGTTTTTTTTAACTTCCTATAGTCAACACACATCCTCCACTCAATGACTATGTGAGTGGGGATGAGTTATTTGTTTTCATTGCGTACCACTGTGGTACCTCCTTTTTTGGGAGCACTAGCATAGGGATCGCCCATGGTGAGTCCAAAATAGGGTAGATTACGACAAAGGTCGACAATTTTACAACTTCAAGGTAACCCACTTCTTTCATGTTTAGGTTCAATTTATGATGGTGTTTTATAGATGGCTTGTGGTCCTTTCCATAGGGATCTTGTGCATGCATAATGTTTGACTCACCCTAGTGAGAACACTCATCTTATAGCCTATATATTTTCACCTTTCTCTTACTTCATATAATAGTTTGTCTTCCTGCTCAAATGTCATATTAGAATTTATTATTAGTAGAATCCCTTCAGATAATTAAAAACATATTCTGCCTTTTTGTTAGGGGTTTCATGTTGGGGATCTTTGGTGTTTTGTCTGGCTCCGCAGTAAGGTAAACTACCTTAAGTTCTTCAAATTCAGCTTTTGAATCTTTTTCAGCTGAGTCAAGGTGGAGTGTGCACTTCTTCACTTATTATCAATAGAGGTACTAGCATTAGAATTAGTGACATATGTATCAAGAGGGTCTTTAGATTTGAGATCTTCTTGCATGAGGAGTGACATTGTTTCTCGACAATCTAACAAGAAAACTTCTTCTTGCATGCTTGGTCTCTTCATGCTGTCAAAAACTATGAATTCAAGAATTTCTTTCCCTAACCTTAGAAGTAAGGTCCCCACCTCGGCATCAATCAATGCTCTTATTTTGGCAAGGAAATTGTTCGGTAATATGGTAACAGATAGGAAGCAAAAACAAAAACAAATATATGTCATATTCCCCTTTAACACATGATTCTGTTAATAACTATGTAATAGGAAGGATGGTTAATGAGGTTATACCTAGTCCTGGATCAAGTCCTATGACAATTACCTCATTGTAGTATGTGCCTTTCTTCAAGTCACACTTGGACGACGTCAGCAATAGCTCCCGTCTGAACACCATAGATAATGGTGGACCTTATCTTCCTAGTGGGAAACACTCCTCACCTCTATGATAGTCCACACAGATCATCAGGAATCCTATCATTCTAGTAGAACTGACAAGAATGAGTTTTCCCTTCTTGTTGGTGTACTAGGACCAATTTTCTCTCCCACAATTGTTCTCCCTTGCTATCCCTCCCTTTATTAGGTAGGACTTTCTCAGGTTCTCTCAGTTACCACAACCTGAGAAGACAAACAATTATCAGAGGCAATTGAGTTGTATCTGAGAATCCCCCAGTACCCCTCTATTTATAGGAGGGTTAGGGTCAGGGTTCCCAATTTGAGTGGGAGTAGAAGGGATTGGAATTTCACAAATTTTTGGATCATGTGAGTGGAAAAATAGTTGATTATCAAGTGGATCAGATGGCATGTAAGTCAATCAATTCAACCCTTAGACCGAACATTTCATCATGTTTCCCAATTGCAATTTTATTGGAAATTAATATCACAATTAATGCACAACATGACGTTCACACTAATTCTTGAATCAATCGAATTGATCCACCAACCTCTAAGTTCACAACCTAAGTCAGTCGGTTCATGGTCCTAAGCAAATCAGT